>JABBOT010000010.1:17394523-18722456 GCA_016165875.1 Acanthopleura granulata
ATAAATCTTCATGCTCTTTCAACTGATTTGGCATCATTTTTATGTTCTTTTCTCCATTAAAACTGCAGATAAACAACTACATGTTAAAGCCATGTTTACTGCCAAACGCAAGGCTTCTCGCATTACTGTGCCTCCAGGAAACCTGGTGTTTTATCATAAATGAAATATAGCTACATATATTTATGCATGTCTGCTATTAAGATGTTTAATAATATCTGCTTCACAGGTTTACACAGCAGAGATTACCATTGTACCTTTAAGTTTGTGACGCGTGTCTTCGTGCCTTCCATCTGAATAATGCATCTTGATTCCAGATCAATCTACAAACAGAAATTTAAACTAGCAATTTACATTGAATGAATCAAAGATAACTTTTATGAACTGATAATTCATTTATTTTATTTTTACAAATATGTTACTCATCTAGATTTCCACTGATAAGCTTCACAAAGTAGAGTACCGTGGCAACTCCAACAAACCACGCAAGGCGATACATGATTCAATATTTCGGTTTTAATTAAACCATTTCAAGAATTGTTGCTTGTATTTTATTGCCCTGTCTGCTGGAGTTGCCACAGTACTCATTCATTTAAATTACATAAAATTCTCATTCCGTCTTGTATATCCTTAATATTCAGGGCAAAGTTCAAGCGCTGTCAAAATTTGAAAGCTGAGATTTGGTATCTTGTTTTTTTTAATGTCATAAAATAATAGCTGCTCCCTTGAACTCTATCTGCAGTTCCCTTGAACTGCAGGCGTGATGGTGGGTGTGCAAATCCACTTCCTGAAATTCATTTGTAATTTAACAGTATTTCATAACTTGTTATGTGATATAAATATAATGACCGACATTGTTCGCATTTCAGGACGGAGTGCTTGACGGTCCTGACCTTTTGGCAGAAGACCAGGGGAAGGTGAGGGTGAATTAAAGATGGGTGTCCAAGGCGTCGTTTCTTTCGCTCGTCGTTTTGACGTCTTCTGTCAATCACGTCACAGTCCTGTTATGTCTTTCAGTGAGCGGCCTGTCGTTCCTACACACCCACTTCCTAACCATCGAAAGAAATCTGGACGTGTGAAATTTAACCACCCCAGGGGTGTAGTTATGCTAATGTTGACATGCCATTTTTTCGGAACAGTTGGCAAATGCGTCTACTTAATTTGTTTTTACAAGTCAAGACAAAGTTTTGTTGAACGCCCAGCGTGGGGGCAGAAAGATCATCAGAAAGATAACCCAAATAAGTCATTAACGTATACAATGCCAGATAATCGCTCAGAATAAGTTCACAGTGAAGATCAGATAAGAAACGAACTCCTATTTTTATGCCATCCCCCCGACAAGCTGCTGAGGACATATCTCAGAGTATTTTAGTCATGTAAACAGTGGTTAGGTGGGCCACAAGGAAATGATGGTTGGTTTCGTTATGTGACTTTGTATATTAAAGTTATGGGCTTTCTTTGAGTGGTGCACAGGTTTATGGATTTGTGATTCAGTCTGTCAGTCCTTTCATCATTTTTCTAAGCCAGGCTAGTGAAGCGTGCCAAGGTAGATTGCTGTGACTGTGTCATGCCAGCCAGTATCCTAATAGTTACATCTGTTCACAAGTTCTTCACAGTTACAAATTGTTGCCTCTTTGAGTTTGATCTGTGAGGCAGAAAAATTAACAAGGCGTAGGTGATGGTTATTAAAGTAAAAATGACAAAGTAATAAATAATAATAAGTTAGAGCTGTCGTTATTATGAGCATAACTTGTTCAGAATAATGTTATTCAGTACCAGCTACTGTGTAACTGCATGTATTAAAGATGTTTTTCTATCACTTGCCAGGTCACCAAAAATGTGAGTTCAATCCCATTCTCAGACTTGGAATATTCTTAAGGCTTCATGGCTAGAAGCAGTCAATGGCACTGTCCTTTATGGTTTTGCGTGCAGTTTGCTGGAGACCTGCCACCGCCAGCACATGACACACATGGGAAAGTTTACCTGTAACTTGTCAAAGGCTGGTCGTTCACTTTCTTCTCCCCTTCCCATGTCGCAAGAAAATAGCTGCCATCATATAGGTGAAAATTTTCCAAATATGACATTTAACAACATTTAAATAAATAGTGTTTCACAAGTTGTTTCTGTTTTATTTTTGTAAGACCCGCTCAGATACAGTGGACTTAGAGACCGATACCAGCTTACAAGTTGATATAACAGATGCCTTGAGTGAGAGGGATAAAGTCAAGTTCACAATTCACATAAAGGTAAAATGTGTAAGCCTGAAGTGTTTCTGTATGTGTATATATGACCAAAATAAAGGTCTACCAAACAAATAACCTCTTACATATAAGAAGCTTTGTTGAAAAAAACTTTGACCACAATCAGCGATAAATGCAATCAGTTTCTAAAATCAGTATTATGCAAAAATCAGAATAAATAGATTATTGTCTCTTTATTTTTGTCCTGCAGACCACATTATCAAGGTTTAAAGAGTCTGAGTTTTCAGTAGACAGGCGACATGAAGAGTTTGTCTGGCTTCATGACAGATTTGTTGAGAATGATGAGTACGCAGGAATCATTGTAAGCAACTCTTATTTTGTATTCATGTCAGCAGTGTATGGATGTACAGTAGCTGAGAGTGTCATGTAGGTAAACTTGACTGGAGTGCTTTAGCTGAAAAGCAAATGTTAACAAGAAAAAGGACTGAAGGATATCCACATCACACTAATGCCTTTTTCAAAGTTAAAAAAAAAACAAAAAAAACGAGGTATTGTGTTAAGGTTAAAAAATTCAGAATGCATCCTCATGTGGGTGAGACATTATGCCAAGGTTTCTATTCTGTAGTTTAAAACTTGCACAGTATGTCTAGCTTTGTTGTCAGTATGTCTGTCTGAAGTGCAGACTGAGTGATATTTGTGTTAGATTGTGTCTTACTTATATGAAGCTGATTTCATTATGGTGTAGTACAAGTGTGGTATTACCTCCTCACCCGGCATGTTGTCTGTTGACAGATCCCACCGGCTCCCCCTCGACCAGATTTTGATGCTTCCAGGGAAAAGCTTCAAAAGCTGGGAGAGGCAGAAGGCAACACGACCAGAGAAGAGTTTCAGAAAATGGAACAGGAAGTAAAAGCGTAAGTTCGTATATGGTAGACATCATCATTCTTATTATAAAAGGTCAGGTGTGAAATAGGTAAATTTTTTTATAATATTTATTAAAGAGACGGTTTGTTTTAATGCTTAATATTTTAGGTTCAGAAGATCCCTGACTGCTACACAAAGGCCTGGATTGATAAGTGTCAGCTTTCTTGCCTTTTTAGAAGTCTCAGTGCATTTATGGGTTCATGGGATTAATGGTATTTTTGCCACATATTTACAGTAAATGACCATAATTTTATGCACCTTGCCTTGCTGTACCAACTGTAGTGGGGGGAAAAATCACATGAAGTTGTGTGAATTACTCTTAATCAGCTTAGTACAGCACAGTGATTACTTTGTGAAAAATTCCATTAAAATACAGGGAATTTACTGTATGTGGTATAGATCACTTTGGAATGATAGTGCCTGCCACCTGAGTTAAACATGATTCCGTGACCTCCACAGCCTAGTGGTTAGTGCACTACTTTGATCATGAGCCCCACATCAATGTGGTCACCATCAAGTCCAGTTCTGATGGGCTTACTCTCTTATTGTACATGGCAAGCTCTGGCAGCATACTGCCTATGGTTGTTTCTTTCCCCTGGGCTCTGCTCGGGTG
This sequence comes from Acanthopleura granulata, assembly GCA_016165875.1. NCBI lineage: Eukaryota > Metazoa > Mollusca > Polyplacophora > Chitonida > Chitonidae > Acanthopleura > Acanthopleura granulata. The sequence continues at coordinate 17,398,259 of JABBOT010000010.1, forward strand.
CTTCTCACCATAGTGATCTCCGTTGTCGTATAAGGGAAATATTCTTGAATACAGTGCAATACACCATTCAAATAAATGAATGAAGTAAACATGATTTTTGACACCAGTTCTGTTGTGTTACCTTAGACATAATGTCTGTGTGTTCTGTTCAGAGAGTACTTGGAGATCTTTAAGAAGACAGTGGTTATGCATGAAGTGTTCCTGCAGCGAATAGCCGCCCACCCACTGCTCAGAGTAGATGCCAACTTTGAGGTGTTTCTGGAGTATGACCAGGATGTGAGTTGATACATTACACATCACATGCCTCAGTGCACTAGATTCCCTAGTTGTCTTTATGAGGCATTTGTGTTTATTACTTTTTAAGTTGTATTAGTTGAGCAAATCACTATTTTCAATCATGTAAATTGCCACATGCTTTTCTTCGGTGAAAAAGGTCTCTATGTGCAATTTCATAATGAGGTTTTCAGCTCAGTTGCGCAAAGTAAGGCGAGGTACTGTGAGAGGGAAGAACTAGCTGTGGCGGTGTCTGGTTAAGCATCTTTTTTTCTTTAGCTCCTGTATAATGGATTGGCTGTACATGGATTGGAGGTTAAGCTTTTTTTTTTTGTTTCCCTTGTCTAAGGTATGGCATGTAAATGTACATATTCAGGTGGAAGGTAAAGGTTTTCATTTTGGATATTGGGCGCTCATACAGTGTGTGAAGGTCAAGCTTTTTTTCTCCAGCATACAGTGATAGAAAATTTTATTTTTTATTTTTTATTTTGCTCTCATGTTTAAGGGTCATGGGTGCTGTGTATATTTGCCAGTTATATAATCTTCCATATATATACAATCTTTCTTGTCCATAGTGTCTTCTGTAAGTTTGTTTCTGTTGAGATTTATGGACTAATTGAGCAAAATTTCCCTATTTTTGTAATCAAAAAAACTTTCATGTAGGGTTACAGTTTTTGTGCACAAGCCTACTACATGTAGAACAAGAAGCATACTGATAACCAGGTTCGTCTGACGAATTTACCCACTTCGTCTTCATTTTTCTGTTTTGTGGACTCCGAAAAAATCACTCTGTTCTCCTGTAATCACAGACTTCTATAAGCCTTTCTTGTAGGGCTACAGCTTCTTCTGCTAACACCTATCTAGAGAAGATCATTGTCTCTCTAGCTACTTCAGTAGATTTATAGAGTGTTAAAGTTGACTTAATTTTGGACTTCATTTTCTCCAGTATACACATTATCTGTTGGAAGCTTTCTGCATATATATTAGTACTAGGAGCCTATGACACTGTCCAATGCATGTGCCATCCTATTTTGCAGTGGAATATTTAGATGTTCCACAGACAGGGATTGTTGTCAGATGAGCATTTGCTCAGCCAATCATAGGGTTGCAGTGGCCACCCATAGTACACAGATAGCCAGTTGTGGGTTGTGATTTCCATGTTCAAAGAAAACTCCAGCAGGCTGGTACCTGAAAGCTCCCACAAAGAAGGTTTTTACCACCATAGCTCAACATTTTCTCAGAGATTCACAGGGTTACAGTTGCCACCCATATTACATAGATTGCCAGATGCAGTTTGCGATTTGCATATGAAAGACCACTGCAGGAATTTTTGCACACTCCCCACATCGACACCTTTTACCACCGTAAAGGTTTACAACTATTAAAGTCGAACATGGGAGTTGTGTATTCAGGATAGTTTTGTACAGACTAACCGCTATATCTGGTGGGGTTCTCTGAATGCCTTGGTTTAATTTTCCTAATTACTTCATAATAATTGCGTTTGGTGCAACAATCAAAGAAATTTTGTTATTTTTTTTTTTAAATTTTTAAATTATAATAGATATAGGTTTCACATATTATTTGTGGTGAAGAGCTGTGAGAGAAATTGTTCTGCTGTTTCAGTTGAGTGTACGGCACTTCAAGAGTTATCTCCCCTCAATCTGGTGCTTGTCCGTCCTCAAAAGCAACAACTGTGACGAGTTTAGGTGCACTTTGCTTTAGCTCACTTCTCTTAGACATCTGACAAGCTTGCAAATAATTACCTGGCATGTTCGAAAACACCCCTTTTGATGTAATGGTATGACAGTGATATGCCAAGTACGTCATGATATGCACAGTATGTATGTTATACATGCTGGGCAAAGGTCTCTTGGGTTATACCACTTTTACCAAAGGGGTGTTTTATGTCAGGCACTTATATGCAGACTTGATCTGAGCCTTCAACACCAGATTTGAGCTTAGCCTGCTGATGTTATCACTGAGGTGCAATAGCCAGATGAATTCTAGAGAGAGGCAAAGTAGCAAAATTTGCAGAAGAGGATTTTCTACTAGCCTAGGCATCAGACAGCTTGTTACCCAGGACTTCAGGATAGGTGCAGCTGCTAACCTTTTACAGAAGAACTGCTGTGAAACCTGGTGATCTTCATCTTATAAATGTGCACTTTATGGGACTTCATCTTGACAAACTGGTCATTCACAGAAAGGATTTAACAAGACCCTGTATATTCCATGCTTATGATGTACATGTAAAATATTTTGTTGTTGTTCACTTTTCTTGTTTACAGAGAACAGGAGATCATTTCAACATCTTGAGGGTTACAGTTACCTTCAGAGACTTTGTTGCTTGGCTGCACAGTTTGGTTGCATACAATTGCAACAGCATTGAAATTGCTGCCAACTTTTTTCTGTAAAGAACTATTTGAAAAGAAGTTTTCTTGATATTTTTGTTTGACTTCTTGAAACTTATCCTGGCATATGGCGTTGTATGCCAAAACAACCTGAAATTTACTGTAGCCTACAATGTGTATGGATGTGTCAGTGTTGGGAGTGTGTCATCATGGAAGCATTTGATTGACATTTGAGAAATTTGTAGCATGTGCTTTTGTAAAACGGATAGATCACCACATCAGATGCCCCATCACCAGTTCTCGTGACAACATTACATTTAATTCCATTCTTTTCGAAAACAATTGTTACGTCACAGACAAATTGAACATTTGCAATGGATGTGTGGAACATCCGGTAGATGAACTTGCAACAGTATTGATTATGATTGTTGGACAGCTCGGGAAAGGCCATTGAACAGTAAATGTACATTTGTGTGTAGTAATCTAAGGGTCATATTGGTCACAACAGTAACAAACCCCTTGTAAGGAGGGGAGGATACTGAATGGCTTGAACCAGGAGAGTGTCATCTAAAGTGTAGATTGATGGTCTCCTGTGGGAAGTGTTACACCCTCAAACCTGAAGACTAAATCGGTGTTGCAAGCCTGTCCTTGTTGGCAAATGAAGTACCTGTCTTTAACCAGTGAAGCTTCAGCTAGACATTTTGACGATAGAACTGAGTAGCTCACAGATGCATTTTGAAAAATTGGAATGTATGGTTCTTTTATACAGAGCACAGTGTGGACTCTTACTTGCATATAATGTAGCTTTAGAATTCAGCTGATCTGATCTTATTGCTGACTGACTTGACCTGGTCACTTTGTGATGTAACTACTAACTATCTGTCTTATTATCTAATGAATCACAGTGATACTGGGGCCTGTTTCATGAAGAGGGTGTAATGCAAGGTCAAAGGTAACTACAATGGTGACGTACCTCTATAGCATTTGTCGTCATGACAGTCACATCTGACATAACTTACACCCTGTTTGCAAAACGGACCTTAGAGCAGTGAAAATCAGTCTCAAAGAAAACGACAACTAGGTGTCATCCACTAAAGAGAAATAGAGCGCACTTTCAAAATCGAAGTTACATTGTCAACTCAGCCTAAAATACATTTGTGAGGCTTCGAAGTGCTGATTTGAGTAAAATTTGTAGACATAATTTCAAACAAAACTTTTGCAGTTTTGGGCAGTCAAAGTTTTACAAAACAGGATTTTTTTCCTTTACCTGTTGGCTTTGATTTTGCTACCTCAAGGTTCCTAGACAATACAACTGGGGAATTCACATATGATAAATGAACCACTATTGTAACACACCACTTATAGAATATATTTTACATAAAACTGTCCTTTTTAACTTCCTTTTGAACAATATTTGTACATGAATCCGAAGAATGTGGAAAACATTCATAGAATGGCGTCCATTGTAATTTATTGTTTTACAGGAAACCATGAAAGTATTGTATGTGGGACGGTCTGCCATCAATATGAGGAAGGTTGTGGGTTTCCCTAGGGCTCTGCCATGTTTACTCCCAACATCATGCTGGTTACCATCATATAGGTGAAATATTCTTGAGTGCACCGTAAAATACCAATCAAATAAATAAATATTGTATGTATTTGTCTCATGATCAGCTGTCAATCTGGTTGAAAAAAGTGCCTTATATTAGAATTACAAGATTGTCATTTTACATTACTTTTAGATCAGAGATCCACAGTTTATTCTTATTCCCCACATTTACCTAACCATACCGTTTTCCAATCTTTGTCTCTGACTGGTTTCCAGGGTGATGAGGACTGAGTATGTATGAATGATACATCATGTATATATGACACTGGTCTGTGTCGGCTGTGTCTGTATAAAGCGTATTTTATCACAAAGTACAGCCTTTGTGTTGTTTCTTGACCACAACACTTGTATTATGCATGTGGAGCTAACAGACTGTACTTAATATTATGGATTGATTGATATGGAGTTTACTAATAGTGTTAGGAATCTGGAGTATAACAGCTTTGGATGCCATCACAAGTTGGTAATCGGCCAAAATCCTAATTAGATCATCGATTGTTTGTTGCACGGCACTGTTCATGCCTGATTGCTTTATTGTGTTGGTGGTTTGAGTTGTGAATACACACTTTGGCGCACAACTGTTAACATGTAGCATATTAACCGTGAAATTTAAGCCACTGCTGAAAACCTCACATTACAAACCAGAAAACAAACAATTTGAGCGCAGGAAATCTATAATGTGTAGCCAAGAAAGCCTGTGTGCACCTCCAAGATGGCCTGTAGGGCACCTCCAGGAGGGCCTATGTGCACCTTTGAGGCCTTTAAGCACCTTCAAGGCCTGTGTGCACCTCTGAGGCCTTTTAGCACCTCCAAGAAGGCATCGTATGTTCTTGAAGTCAAGGCTTTGTGTTTCATGTGGCAATAACACTTCAATTGTTATTTCACTTGCTTGGTGGATGGGTTCAACGCAGACTTGAATGATACAGTTTAATGCCAAGTGGTTTCACCTGACTGATGGAAGTCAGGTTTTTGAGAGGAGTAAACCACCAACCTTTGCCAGGTCCTTGACAAACTTCTCACTTAAAGCCGCAGCCAATTTCAGAGATAAAAAAAACAATAATCATCTGAACTACTTCATTCCAAATAAACAAGGCCTATGGATACCTCTAAGGAGGCATCAACAGCAGGTTCTAAATGTCAAGCTTTTGTGTTTCCCATGGTAATGATAACACTTCAGTTGTTATTGCAGTTGTATGGTTGGTGGGATCATAGCAGGACTGAAAAGATTCTAGCAAAGTTCGACATTAAAATCACCTATTTCAAAGAGACTTGAATGATCAGTGCATTTTCACTTGAAAGATGGTAGTCCGGTTATTGAGACCTTTGCCAGGTCCCTGACACACTTCTGCCTTAAAGCCGCAGCCAATTTCAGAGACTAAAAGGAAAATGATCTAAACTACTTCATTCCAAAAGAATCTAACAATTTCCAGTGTTTGGAATGTGAAACAAATGTTTATTGCATCTGATGGTCACAAAAAAATACATGTGAATCATGACTATGAGAACAAAGAGTGTTGCAGAAACTCACCAAACCCCTCATCCTAAAAATTGCCAGCTGCTCATAAAATCAGTAAGTAGGTAAAAATCACCTTAAAATGGTTAGTGTACCATTTATAAAAATTATTATGTTACTATCCACAAAATAGACTATGACCAGTAACAATTATACAATAGTGTAGCAAATGCATCCATGGGGTAGCATTTGTCGAAAACAGCAAATAGTTTTGTAAAGTTTCTCTCTAAGGAAGCATGATGGGACAAAAGGCAAATGCCTTGGTGGTGTATATAATACAGACAAAAGCCCAACCAAACAAGGGGAATAATCGGGAATACTGACGTGCATCTGTTGCTGGCTTCACTTGTGCTGGCCATTAAGAACATCAACCTTAATGACACATTCATGTACAGTTTATATTTTTCCTCGTTTTACATCTAAAACAGCAAAGTGAAAATTAGGGGAATGCAAACCCAAAACAATAAAAACAAACAAATAGCAATGTTAGCTAACAATCAGAGAAGGAGTGATGTAATTAGAGGTTTGCATTATACACTGTTGCCCAGATCCTGTGACAAGCCACTGGTGACGCATTGTAACAGTTACTCACAGCTGAATCCTGCCATACTCAATAAACATGTGCCACACAATAATTTCAGAAAATTTATTCCATGCAACTTTTCCCCAAAAAATAACACTAATGAGCATCCCTGAAAATAAACTTCTTGTTTTTATGAAGTAGTCAATAAAATCCATAATACATTTGTCACATGGGCATCCATGTTATGGTCTGTTTGAAACAGCTATAGGCTAGAAAACATGGCTCGTATTAGGGTTAAGAGGGTTACATTGAGTTTTTATACTGTTACACAATGCTTTATGTTCCACCTTTTCCCCCAGAAGTGCACTGTTTTAATATATATTTCTGTGGTAATAAAAATGTGTCACATTTCAACACAGGAGACAAATCAAAAATATACACACATCATTCATTATATTCAGTTATGAAAAAAATGGCAAAACATTTTTCAAAAACTGGTAAAAAGTAAACAGGATGCCTAAAACAATTTACTTCATTCAATCTTGTGACAACAATGAAGAAGCTATTAATGCAATACGGTGGAAATCTACAAAAGAGAACATGGGGGCCAGGTGTGTGAGGTGTGCATAAATAGACATTGAAAAGACCAGTTGTCCCAGACACCTAACTACAGAACTACTACGGATTTCAAAAATTTTCCTTTAAAATATTGCCTTTAATTTCCCAAGGTAAATGAATCATTTCATACCACCTTATGTGAACACAAAAACAAAAGTTAAGATAAAAAAAAAATTGCTGCTAACAATTTCTGGTTATCACAGATTCTTGCTTGGATTTTAGTCTAATGAAACGCCTCAGATTTTTTTCATCCTGCTCCTAGGACCTGCTTCACCCAGAACCAGTCTACACACAGTGTGTAAAATTACACAGGAATTAATCATCCTACACAAGCACAGCTAAACCATACAAACAACAGTATGATAAAGTATTCTGTAGTTTTCTTCCCCCAAATCTCTCATCAAATTCACAGACATTTTAAAAACAGCCTAAAAAGGCAATCAACACAATTTTCATTGCACAATAAGCTTGATATCAAAGGTAAAGAGCAAACATCTTAAAAATAGTGCAGTTTAGACAAACTGTCTTGTATTACAACCCCATATCCTACTTTCAGAAAAGTAGCATTTAACTAGGTATGGAGACAAACGGATAATTGGAAAAAACAAGAACTTCATACATGTATTACACAATGCATACTTGGACATGTATAGCTGCTTCCATGTTCCAAGGGCCCGTTTTAAACAGGGTGTAAGTTATGTCTAACGTAAATGTCATGACGACACAGATCGTAGAAATCCGTCACCATGGAAGTTGCATTTGACATAGCATTACACCCTCTTCATGAAACGGGTTGCAGGATGTCAAGCTGCTACATGTTTGTTAACATAGAATACTAGGGACGTTCATTCAATGACTATCACAAGAGAAATCTCATTTCCAGCACAATTCAAGACAGAAGTGTTCAAAAGATAAGTGTACTCAAAATTAGACATTCTCTTCGGGATGCAAAATAACATTGCAGTTCTTGTGCAACTACTTGTGAATATGTAACTACTTGTGAATATGTAACTACTTGTGAATATGTAAGTTCTCTCACCTCTCCTGATGTTCCATTTCCTGCAGTTTCAACTTTTCAAACTCTATTTTGTCCGGTTCGGAATCTCTCTCTTCCTCCAGCCTTTTCTTCTTGATTTCCAGCTCCTGGCATATTTTGACCACACGTTTTTCTCCAGTTTTCTCCAGTTTTCTCCTCCAGTTCCTACCAAACAAACATAATTAGTCAAAATGTGATACTCAACGGGACACTTTTATATCACAACATATTGTTTCCTAACATACACAGCATGTACTTTCCTTCTTACTTCATAGGGCAAAAAACGAACTAATAAATGACTGAAGAATTTTTGAAAGTAGAAAAGCAGTGCATGAAGTTACAGCATAATTGTCTATCCTATAGCACTGATGTCAGCCCAGGACAGTATGGTCTAACCAAGCCCTCACTGTTGTCCTCCTACACTTTCAAGTTTGGAGGAACTGATCACAATGTTCTCTAGTTATTGTCTAGATATCATTTGTGTGATGGAATGATGGACGACACATATCTCCAATATCACCTACAAGATCCCAGTAGGAGAATTATAATCCACTGTTACAGTATGTACTGTTCATGTTTATGCTGAAGGCCTCATACCTTCATAGATAACTTAGCCATGTTAACACTGGTTAAATCCCATTACCACAAGATATGATAACATACATGCACAGGTACAATGTATTAGTTCGGCAAACATTGTGGAATGAATCACGAATCAATCTATTTACATAAGTGTGTCCCAGGTCAGGTACTCTTACTAATGTGGTCACATTGTTGATGCCATCATGATCTATCCTACAAACCACCCACAGCTGTCAGTGTCCATATAAACAATCCTCTTGAGGGTCAACTTAATTAGCAGGTTGGATCAGATTCAATATCCACTGGAAATCAGTGGAGAATGGATATTTGGAGGACAACTTATGTTAAGCATTAAACACCAAAGAATCAAATCATATGCAATTCAAGGGCACCTGTTAAACAGGGATTCTCTACTTGCACTACCTATACAAATACTAGGTCTTCACGTTCATAAGTGTCAGTTTTGCAAACTGTACTTGGTAGAGTGAAGTCTCACCTTGGACGTAGGGTCCATCCTTAGGGTGCTCCCGAACTCTCAGAGAATGGGTAACCTTAGTGCTGGTCGTGTACTTTAACAGGTCACGCACCTTCTCGTTATAAATCTCCAGGTAACTGAGAAAAAACAGGGATGCCAAGTGACAGCAGTACTGTTCAAATACATTTACATGTACCCTCATGCTTCAAGACTGTCACACCTTTTACTTTAAACTGTTTCGTTTTATAGATATTTTCTAATTATTTTGAGAACTACATATTTTCAACACAGACACTTTTGCAACTCTTTTCACTCATATTTTCTTACTATTTTTACGTACAGGTACATATATTTACATAACTTTTCATTTCTAACCACTAAAACTCTAAACAGATCTTGATAAATGAGAAACCGTGTCAGCTAACCTGACTTCCACTCTGTATGAAGTGGACTCATCTGTCATCCTTGAGAAAAGGCCCTGAAATGTAACAAAATGTAGCAATCTGTATTTTCCTTATTTATGACACATTTATCAATGATTCCCTGAACTAAAGTTTTTAACAGGATTTAAATTAACTATGCTTCAAAAATGTCATATGCAGATTCAATTTTACTATCAGTTCATATTTTCTATATAGTTTTCCAACCCAACAAAAACAAACATTAGGAAGGTTAGAACTCACCTCACAAATCCTTGGTATTAGCCCACAGTAATCCTGAAGATGAAAATAACAATACGATAAAAATCTGTCCGGGGCCCAACATTTATTTATATATTTGACTGATGTTTTACACCCGACTCGAGAATATTTCACATAAACAATGGCTGCCACCATTATGGGGGTCAATTATTTTTTTATCACTAATGTATCTAAAAGTTCATTATTTCATGAAAACTCAGTGCAAAATTTGTCTAACACTCAATTTTTTGATATTTCCATATATACACAAGAAACCTCTCTACATATTCACATCACAGCATATGAGGCATTGTAGCCAGCATAGGCATTATCAATCACATCCAGACCCAAGCACTTAAATACCTGCAGCAATAGATGAAAGAATCACAATGACAAGGCCTGATTCGCTGAATATTTATTTACTTATTTATTTGATTGGTGTCAAGAATATTTCACTTATACGACGGCGGCCAGCAATATGACCAGGGAAACCCACGACTATCCACAGATTCCCACGTAGGAAGAGGAAGACAACATGAGCTGGACTTGAGCTCACAGCGACCGCATTGGTGGGAGGCTTCTGAGTCATTGCACTGCGCTAGTGCATTAACCAACTGAACCACGGTGGCCACCAGATTCACTGAATAAGTTCGCCATTTCGAACATTCATTCAAGATGAAATTAGGACCTGTAATTTGAGTGTAACACGGTGTTGTTTTGGGGGGTATAACACTGCTTTCTATATAATTTTGGCCCTGTCACAAAAGTGTCTGCTTGTAACAGGTACTACTTGATACATTTATATTGCTGCCTCACTGGACTGCCATGCCACAGACACCAGACATGACACTCCATCCCAGTCACATTATACTGACACTGGGTCAATCAGTAATTGGCCTATTGCTCTTATGCAGAGTGCCAAGCGGGACAGTACCAAGATTTACACCTATGTTAAAGTGTTACGTGTGTCTTGATTCAGGGCTGAACCTCGGATCTACCATTTCCACAGTATCTATGCTCCATTCACTGCTGTCTATTCACAGCGAGTCAACTTTTCCATGTATAACATATATATATACATGTGTGCACCCAATACTGGAGGAAGGCAAACATGTCACTTGTGACCTACAGTTAAAGCAGAATGTTTAAATTCCTAGAGGGGCATCACTACCCACTTATTTCTGACCAGGCCCTACAAAGAGCAAGAGCAGGGGAACATACAAATTCACCGTCCTTGACTGTAAGTGAACCTGCAATGCACTTGTCTCAGAGACTGAAAATGTCCAAAGGAAATAGTATTGTGTTAAACTTGCCTGTTCCTGGGAAGCATAGTGTGCATCAGCCTTGTTGAAAGACCAGAAGGAAAAGTCATATGTGAAGTCCTTGACTTTGAATGCTTCCCTTGCCACGTCTCCCTCACATGTCTGCTCTGGCAACTGTTTTCAAAAAGAAACCAAAGAAACAACCCACTTTGAAAGGCATTACTTTAAAACTTTATCTAGGACATTGTTTAAGTATATATGTCTATCATCTCTAGTCAGGCTTTTCAAATGAAGTCCAAAACATAACTGCATTGCAACTAGAGTACAATTATCTGTTAAGCATCAGTTTAGCTGAAGTCTTTCCGCATATACCAACAACATAATTCAGATGCATTTAACCAATTAATGTAGATATTCTTCTTTAATCATACTGATTACTTCTCAGCTTTATAACATAGCAATAAAATGAAAAACCCGGTGTTATAAAACAGGAGGGTATATATGATTTACATGTACATTATGTAGTCAGACGATATAACTTATCAATGTTTGTGCCACTGAATAGATTGCTCAATATCTTCTGGACACAAATGTTCATTACTTAACCCTTCCTGAAACATTTTAACATCCCCCTTAAGATCCGATCACTACAAACTGAATTCAGTACAATGTCACTTTATAGCATCACTGCCCAAAGACAACATATACCACGGGTGGTCCCAAATAACCACCATGCAAAAATATTTTCAAATATTCTTTTCTCCTCAAAGAGAAAATCAAAATAAATATTATAGATTATATATGTAAATACATCTTCATGCTCTTTCAACTGATTTTGGCATCATTTTTATGTTCTTTTCTCCATTAAAACTGCAGATAAACAACTACATGTTAAAGCCATGTTTACTGCCAAACGCAAGGCTTCTCGCATTACTGTGCCTCCAGGAAACCTGGTGTTTTATCATAAATGAAATATAGCTACATATATTTATGCATGTCTGCTATTAAAATGTTTAATAATATCTGCTTCACAGGTTTACACAGCAGAGATTACCATTGTACCTTTAAGTTTGTGACGGGTGTCTTCTTGCCTTCCATCTGAATAATGCATCTTGATTCCAGATCAATCTACAAACAGAAATTTAAACTAGCAATTTACATTGAATGAATCAAAGATAACTTTTATGAACTGATAATTCATTTATTTTATTTTTACAAATATGTTACTCATCTAGATTTCCACTGATAAGCTTCACAAAGTAGAGTACCGTGGCAACTCCAACAAACCACGCAAGGCGATACATGATTCAATATTTCGGTTTTAATTAAACCATTTCAAGAATTGTTGCTTGTATTTTATTGCCCTGTCTGCTGGAGTTGCCACAGTACTCATTCATTTAAATTACATAAAATTCTCATTCCGTCTTGTATATCCTTAATATTCAGGGCAAAGTCCAAGCGCTATCAAAATTTGAAAGCTGAGATTTGGTATCTTGTTTTTTTTAATGTCATAAAATAATAGCTGCTCCCTTGAACTCTATCTGCAGTTCCCTTGAACTGCAGGCGTGATGGTGGGTGTGCAAATCCACTTCCTGAAATTCATTTGTAATTTAACAGTATTTCATAACTTGTTATGTGATATAAATATAATGACCGATATTGTTCGCATTTCAGGACGGAGTGCTTGACGGTCCTGACCTTTTGGCAGAAGACCAGGGGAAGGTGAGGGTGAATTAAAGATGGGTGTCCAAGGCGTCGTTTCTTTCGCTCGTCGTTTTGACGTCTTCTGTCAATCACGTCACAGTCCTGTTATGTCTTTCAGCGAGCGGCCTGTCGTTCCTACACACCCACTTCCTCACCATCGAAAGAAATCTGGACGTGTGAAATTTAACCACCCCAGGGGTGTAGTTATGCTAATGTTGACATGCCATTTTTTCGGAACAGTTGGCAAATGCGTCTACTTAATTTGTTTTTACAAGTCAAGACAAAGTTTTGTTGAACGCCCAGCGTGGGGGCATGCAAAACAACATCAGAAAGATAACCCAAATAAGTCATTAACGTATACAATGCCAGATAATCGCTCAGAATAAGTTCACAGTGAAGATCAGATAAGAAACGAACTCCTATTTTTATGCCATCCCCCCGACAAGCTGCTGAGGACATATCTCAGAGTATTTTAGTCATGTAAACAGTGGTTAGGTGGGCCACAAGGAAATGATGGTTGGTTTCGTTATGTGACTTTGTATATTAAAGTTATGGGCTTTCTTTGAGTGGTGCACAGGTTTATGGATTTGTGATTCAGTCTGTCAGTCCTTTCATCATTTTTCTAAGCCAGGCTAGTGAAGCGTGCCAAGGTAGATTGCTGTGACTGTGTCATGCCAGCCAGTATCCTAATAGTAACATCTGTTCACACGTTCTGCAGTTACAAATTGTTGCCTCTTTGAGTTTGATCTGTGAGGCAGAAAAATGAACAAGGCGTAGGTGATGGTTATTAAAGTAAAAATGACAAAGTAATAAATAATAATAAGTTAGAGCTGTCGTTATTATGAGCATAACTTGTTCAGAATAATGTTATTCAGTACCAGCTACTGTGTAACTGCATGTATTAAAGATGTTTTTCTATCACTTGCCAGGTCACCAAAAATGTGAGTTCAATCCCATTCTCAGACTTGGAATATTCTTAAGCCTTCATGGCTAGAAGCAGTCAATGGCACTGTCCTTTATGGTTTTGCGTGCAGTTTGCTGGAGACCTGCCACCGCCAGCACATGACACACATGGGAAAGTTTGCCTGTAACTTGTCAAAGGCTGGTCGTTCACTTTCTGCTCCCCTTCCCATGTCGCAAGAAAATAGCTGCCATCATATAGGTGAAAATTTTCCAAATATGACATTTAACAACATTTAAATAAATAGTGTTTCACAAGTTGTTTCTGTTTTATTTTTGTAAGACCCGCTCAGATACAGTGGACTTAGAGACCGATACCAGCTTACAAGTTGATATAACAGATGCCTTGAGTGGGAGGGATAAAGTCAAGTTCACAATTCACACAAAGGTAAAATGTGTAAGTCTGAAGTGTTTCTGTATGTGTATATATGACCAAAATAAAGGTCTACCAAACAAATAACCTCTTACATATAAGAAGCTTTGTTGAAAAAAACTTTGACCACAATCAGCGATAAATGCAATCAGTTTCTAAAATCAGTATTATGCAAAAATCAGAATAAATAGATTATTGTCTCTTTATTTTTGTCCTGCAGACCACATTATCAAGGTTTAAAGAGTCTGAGTTTTCAGTAGACAGGCGACATGAAGAGTTTGTCTGGCTTCATGACAGATTTGTTCAGAATGATGAGTACGCAGGAATCATTGTAAGCAACTCTTATTTTGTATTCATGTCAGCAGTGTATGGATGTACAGTAGCTGAGAGTGTCATGTAGGTAAACTTGACTGGAGTGCTTTAGCTGAAAAGCAAAGGTTAACAAGAAAAAGGACTGAAGGATATCCACATCACACTAATGCCTTTTTCAAAGTTAAAAAAAACCCCAAAAACGAGGTATTGTGTTAAGGTTAAAAAATTCAGAATGCATCCTCATGTGGGTGAGACATTATGCCAAGGTTTCTATTCTGTAGTTTAAAACTTGCACAGTATGTCTAGCTTTGTTGTCAGTATGTCTGTCTGAAGTGCAGACTGAGTGATATTTGTGTTAGATTGTGTCTTACTTATATGAAGCTGATTTCATTATGGTGTAGTACAAGTGTGGTATTACCTCCTCACCCGGCATGTTGTCTGTTGACAGATCCCACCGGCTCCCCCTCGACCAGATTTTGATGCTTCCAGGGAAAAGCTTCAAAAGCTGGGAGAGGCAGAAGGCAACACGACCAGAGAAGAGTTTCAGAAAATGGAACAGGAAGTAAAAGCGTAAGTTCGTATATGGTAGACATCATCATTCTTATTATAAAAGGTCAGGTGTGAAATAGGTAAATTTTTTTATAATATTTATTAAAGAGACGGTTTGTTTTAATGCTTAATATTTTAGTTCAGAAGATCCTTGACCGCTACACAAAGGCATGGATTAATAAGTGTCAGCTTTCTTGCCTTTTTAGAAGTCTCAGTGCATTTATGGGTTCATGGGATTAATGGTATTTTTGCCACATATTTACAGTAAATGACCATAATTTTATGCACCTTGCCTTGCTGTACCAACTGTAGTGGGGGGAAAAATCACATGAAGTTGTGTGAATTACTCTTAATCAGCTTAGTACAGCACGGTGATTACTTTGTGAAAAATTCCATTAAAATACAGGGAATTTACTGTATGTGGTATAGATCACTTTGGAATGATAGTGCCTGCCACCTGAGTTAAACATGATTCCGTGACCTCCACAGCCTAGTGGTTAGTGCAATACTTTGATCATGAGCCCCACATTAATGTGGTCACCATCAAGTCCAGTTCTGATTGGCTTACTCTCTTATTGTACATGGCAAGCTCTGGCAGCATACTGCTGATGGTTGTTTCTTTCCCCTGGGCTCTGCTCGGGTGCTTCTCACCATAGTGATCTCCGTTGTCGTATAAGGGAAATATTCTTGAATACAGTGCAATACACCATTCAAATAAATGAATGAAGTAAACATGATTTTTGACACCAGTTCTGTTGTGTTACCTTAGACATAATGTCTGTGTGTTCTGTTCAGAGAGTACTTGGAGATCTTTAAGAAGACAGTGGTTATGCATGAAGTGTTCCTGCAGCGAATAGCCGCCCACCCACTGCTCAGAGTAGATGCCAACTTTGAGGTGTTTCTGGAGTATGACCAGGATGTGAGTTGATATATTACACATCACATGCCTCAGTGCACTAGATTCCCTAGTTGTCTTTATGAGGCATTTGTGTTTATTACTTTTTGAGTTGTATTGGTTGAGCAAATCACTATTTTCAATCATGTAAATTGCCACATGCTTTTCTTCGGTGACAAAGCTCTCTGTTTGCAATTTCATGATAAGGTTTTTAGCTCAGCTGTGCAAAGTAAGGCGAGGTACTGTGAGAGGGAAGAAAAGTAGCTGTGGCGGTGTCTGGTTAAGCATCTTTTTTCTTTAGCTCCTGTATAATGGGTTGGCTGTACATGGATTGGAGGTTAAGCTTTTTTTTTTTTTTGTTTCCCTTGTCTAAGGTATGGCATGTAAATGTACATATTCAGGTGGAAGGTAAAGGTTTTCATTTTGGGTATTGGGCATTCATACAGTGTGTGAAGGTCAAGCTTTTTTTCTCCAGCATACAGTGATAGAAAGTTTTATTTTTTATTTTTTATTTTGCTCTCATGTTTAAGGGTCATGGGTGCTGTGTATATTTGCCAGTTATATAATCTTCCATATATCTTTCTTGTCCATAGTGTCTTCTGTAAGTTTGTTTCTGTTGAGATTTATGGACTAATTGAGCAAAATTTCCCTATTTTTGTAATCCAAAAAACTTTCATGTAGGGTTAGAGTTTTTGTGCACAAGCCTACTACATGTAGAACAAGAAGCATACTGATAACCAGGTTCGTCTGACGAATTTACCCACTTCGTCTTCATTTTTCTGTTTTGTGGACTCCGAAAAAATCACTCTGTTCTCCTGTAATCACAGACTTCTATAAGCCTTTCTTTTAGGGCTACAGCTTCTTCTGCTAACACCTATCTAGAGAAGATCATTGTCTCTCTAGCTACTTCAGTAGATTTATAGAGTGTTAAAGTTTACTTAATTTTGGACTTCATTTTCACCAGTATACACATTATCTGTTGGAAGCTTTCTGCATATATATTAGTACTAGGAGCCTATGACACTGTCCAATGCATGTGCCATCCTATTTTGCAGTGGAATATTTAGATGTTCCACAGACAGGGATTGTTGTCAGCTGAGCATTTTCTCAGCCAATCATAGGGTTGCAGTGGCCACCCATAGTACACAGATAGCCAGCTGTGGGTTGTGATTTCCATATCAAAGAAAACTCCAGTGGGTTGGTACCCGAAAGCCCCCACAAAGAAGGTTTTTACCACCATAACTCAACATTTTCTCAGAGATTCACAGGGTTACAGTTGCCACTCATATTACATACATTGCCAGATGCAGTTTGGGATTTGCATATGAAAGACCACTGCAGGAATTTTTGCGCACTGCCCACATCGACACCTTTTACCACCGTAAAGGTTTACAACTATTCAAGTCGAACATGGGAGTTGTGTATTCAGGACAGTTTTATACAGACTAACCGCTATATCTGGTGGGGTTCTCTGAATGCCTTGGTTTAATTTTCCTAATTACTTCATAATAATTGCGTTTGGTGCAACAATCAAAGAAATTTTGTTATTTTTTTTTTTAAATTTTTTAAATTATAATAGATATAGGTTTCACATATTATTTGTGGTGAAGAGCTGTGAGAGAAATTGTTCTGCTGTTTCAGTTGAGTGTACGGCACTTCAAGAGTTATCTCCCCTCAATCTGGTGCTTGCCCGTCCTCAAAAGCAACAACTGTGACGAGTTTAGGTGCACTTTGCTTTAGCTCACTTCTCTTAGACATCTGACAAGCTTGCAAATAATTACCTGGCATGTTCGAAAACACCCCTTTGGATGTAATGGTATGACAGTGATATGCCAAGTACGTCATGATATGCACAGTATGTATGTTATACATGCTGGTCAAAGGTCTCTTGGGTTATACCACTTTTACCAAAGGGGTGTTTTATGTCAGGCACTTATATGCAGACTTGATCTGAGCCTTCAATACCAGATTTGAGCTTAGCCTGCTGATGTTATCACTGAGGTGCAATAGCCAGATGAATTCTAGAGAGAGGCAAAGTAGCAAAATTTGCAGAAGAGGATTTTCTACTAGCCTATGCATCAGACAGCTTGTTACCCAGGACTTCAGGATAGCCGCAGTTGCTAACCTTTTACAGAAGAACTGCTGTGAAACCTGGTGATCTTCACCTTATAAATGTGCACTTTATGGGACTTCATCTTGACAAACTGGCCATTCACAGAAAGGATTTAACAAGACCCTGTGGATTCCATGCTTATGATGTACATGTAAAATATTTTGTTGTTGTTCACTTTTCTTGTTTACAGAGAACAGGAGATCATTTCAACATCTTGAGGGTTACAGTTACATTCAGAGACTTTGTTGCTTGGCTGCACAGTTTGGTTGCATACAATTGCAACTGCATTGAAATTGCTGCCAACTTGACTTTTTTCTGTAAAGAACTATTTGAAAAGTTTTCTTGATATTTTTGTTTGACTTCTTGAAACTTATCCTGGCATATGGCGTTGTATGCCAAAACAACCTGAAATTTACTGTAGCCTACAATGTGTATGGATGTGTCAGTGTTTGGAGCATGTCATTATGGAAGCATTTGATTGACATTTGAGCAATTTGTAGCATGTGCTTTTGTAAAACGGATAGATCACCACATCAGATGCCCCACCACCCCTTCTCATGACAACGTTATGTTTAATTCCATTCTTTTCGAAAACAATTGTTACGTCACAGACAAATAGAACATTTGCAATGGATGTGTGGAACATCCGGTAGATGAACTTGCAACAGTATTGATTATGATTGTTGGACAGCTCGGGAAAGGCCATTGAACAGTAAATGTACATTTGTGTGTAGTAATCTAAGGGTCATATTGGTCACAACAGTAACAAACCCCTTGTAAGGAGGGGAGGATACTGAATGGCTTCACCCAGGAGAGTGTCGTCTAACGTGTAAATTGATGGCCTCCTGTGGGAAGTATTACATCCTCAAACCTGAAGACTAAATCGGCTTTGCAAGCCTGTCCTTGTTGGCAAATGAAGTACCTGTCTTTAACCAGTGAAGCTTCAGCTAGACATTCTGACGATAGGACTGAGTAGCTCACAGATGCATTTTGAAAAATTGGAATGTATGGTTCTTTTATACAGAGCACAGTGTGGACTCTTACTTGCATATAATGTAGCTTTAGAATTCAGCTGATCTGATCTTATTGCCGACTGACTTGAACTGGTCACTTTGTGATGTAACCACAAACTATCTGTCTCATTATCTAATGAATCACAGTGATACTGGGACCTGTTTCATGAAGAGGGTGTAATGCAAGGTCAAAGGTAACTACCATGGCGACGTACCTCTATAGTATTTGTCGTCATGACAGTCACATCTGACATAACTTACACCCTGTTTGCAAAACGGGCCCTAGAACAGTGAAAATCAGTCTCAAAGAAAACGACAACTAGGTGTCATCCACTAAAGAGAAATAGAGCGCACTTTCAAAATGCAAGTTACAATGTCAACTCAGCCTAAAATACATTTGTGAGGCTTCGAAGTGCTGATTTGAGTAAAATTTGTAGACATAATTTCAAACAAAACTTTTGCAGTTTTGGGCAGTCAAAGTTTCACAAAACAGGATTTTTTTTTCCTTTACCTGTTGGCTTTAATTTTGCTACCTCAAGGTTCCTAGACAATACAACTGGGGAATTCACATATGATAAATGAACCACTATTGTAACACATCACTTATAGAATATATTTTACATAAAACTGTCCTTTTTAACTTCCTTTTGAACAATATTTGTACATGAATCCGAAGAATGTGGAAAACATTCATAGAATGGCGTCCATTGTAATTTATTGTTTTACAGGAAACCATGAAAGTATTGTATGTGGGAAGGTCTGCCATCAATATGAGGAAGGTTGTGGGTTTCCCTAGGGCTCTGCCATGTTTCCTCCCAACATCATGCTGGTTACCATAATATAGGTGAAATATTCTTGAGTGCACCGTAAAATACCAATGAAATAAATAAATATTGTATGTATTTGTCTCATGATCAGCTGTCAGTCTGGTTGAAAAAAGTGCCTTATATTAGAATTACAAGATTGTCATTTTACATTACTTTTAGATCAGAGATCCATGGTTTATTCTTATTCCCCACATTTACCTAACCATACCGTTTTCCAATCTTTGTCTCTGACTGGTGTCCAGGGTGATGAGGACTGAGTATGTATGAATGATACATCATGTATATATGCCACTGCTCTGTGTCGGCTGTGTCTGTATAAAGCGTATTTTATCACAAAGTACAGCCTTCGTGTTGTTTCTTGACCACAACACTCGTATTATGCATGTGGAGCTAACAGACTGTACTTAATATTATGGATTGATTGATATGGAGTTTACTAATAGTGTTAGGAATCTGGAGTATAACAGCTTTGGATGCCATCACAAGTTGGTAATCGGCCAAAATCCTAATTAGATCATCGATTGTTTGTTGCACGGCACTGTTCATGCCTGATTGCTTTATTGTGTTGGTGGTTTGAGTTGTGAATACACAGTTTGGCACACAACTGTTAACATGTAGCATATTAACCATGAAATTTAAGCCACTGCTGAAAACCTCACATTACAAACCAGAAAACAAACAATTTGAGCACAGGAGATCTATAATGTGTAGCCAAGAAAGCCTGTGTGCACCTCCAAGATGGCCTGTAGGGCACCTCCAGGAGGGCCTGTGTTCACCTCTGAGGCCTTTTAGCATTTCAAGGCCTGTGCGCACCTCTGAGGCCTTTTAGCACTTCCAAGAAGGCCTGTGGACACACCTCCAAGGAGGCATCGTATGTTCTTGAAGTCAAGGCTTTGTGTTTCCTGTGGCAATAACACTTCAATTGTTACTTCACTTGCTTGGTTGATGGGTTCAAAGCAGGATTAAAAAGATTTTAATCAAGTTTCTTACAAATTAAATCACCTATTTCAGAGACTTGAATGATACGGTTTAATGCCAAGTGGTTTCACCTGACTGATGGAAGTCAGGTTTTTGAGAGGAGTAAACCACCAACCTTTGCCAGGTCCTTGACAAACTTCTGACTTAAAGCCGCAGCCAATTTCAGAGAAAAAAAACAATAATCATCTGAACTACTTCATTCCAAATAAACAAGGCCTATGGATACCTCTAAGGAGGCATCATCAGCAGGTTCTAAGTGTCAAGCTTTTGTGTTTCCTGTGGTAATGACAACACTTCAGTTGTTATTGCAGTTGTACGGTTGGTGGGATCATAGCAGGACTGAAAAGATTCTAGCAAAATTCGACATTAAAATCACCTATTTCAAAGAGATTTGAATGATGAGTGCATTTTCACTTGAAAGATGGTAGTCCGGTTATTGAGACCTTTGCCAGGTCCCTGACACACTTCTGCCTTAAAGCCGCAGCCAATTTCAGAGACTAAAAGGAAAATGATCTAAACTACTTCATTCCAAAAGAATCTAACAATTTCCAGTGTTTGGAATGTGAAACAAATGTTTATTGCATCTGATGGTCACAAAAAAATACATGTGAATCATGACTATGACAGAACTTCAGAGTGTTGCAGAAACCCACCAAACCCCTCGTCCTAAAAACTGCCAGCTGCTCATAAAATCGGTAAGTAGGTAAAAGTCACCTTAAAATGGTTAGTGTACCACCTATAAAAATTATTATGTTACTATCCACAAAATAGACTATGACCAGTAACAATTATACAATAGTGTAGGAAATACACACACCCATGGGGTAGCATTTTTCGAATAGTTTTGTAAAGTTTCTCTCTAAGGAAGCGTGATGAGACAAAAGGCGAATGCCTTGGTGGTGTATATAATGCAGACAAAAGCCCATCCAAACAAGGGGAATAATCAGGAATACTGACATGCATCTGTTGCTGGCTTCACTTGTGCTGGCCATTAAGAACATTAACCTTAATGATACATTCATGTACAGTTTATATTCTTCCCCGTTTTACATCTAAAACAGCAAAGTGAAAATTAGGGGAATGCAAAACCAAAACAATAAAAACAAACAAATAGCAATGTTATCTAACAATTAGAGGAGTGATGTAATTAGATGTTTGCATTATTCACTATTGCCCAGATCCCGTGATAAGCCACTGGTGATGCATTGTAACAGTTACTTACAGCTGAATCCTGCCATAGTCAATACACATGTGCCACACAATAATTTCAGAAAATTTATTCCATGCAACTTTCCCCCCAAAATAGCAATAAGGAGCATCCCTGAAAACAAACTTCTTGTTTTCACGAAGTAGTCAGTAAAATCCATAATACATTTGTTACATGGACTTCCATGTTATGGTCTGTTTGAAGCAGCCAGAGGCTAGAAAACATGGCTCTTATTAGGGTTAAGAGGGTTACATTGAGTTTTTATACTGTTACACAATGCTTTATGTTCCACCTTTTCCCCCAGAAGTGCACTGTTTTAATATATATCTCTGTGATAATAAAAATGTGTCACATTTCAACACAGGAGACAAATCAAAAATATACACACATCATTCATTATATTCAGTTATGAAAAAAAATAGGCAAAATATTTTTCAAAAACTGGTAAAAGTAAACAGGATGCCTAAAACAATTTACTTCATTCAATCATGTGACAACAATGAAGAAGCTATTAATGCAATTATCCGGCAATTGCAACACGGCACAAAGAAACAGTGCACACAAAATCAAGACCTACAAAATCCCTATAGTATTAATTAACACATGTGACAAGATACAGTGTGTGTTACGAGCCAACACTCAAAATTGCAGAAAAAATAACAACCACAGAGAAAAATTCAGCTCCCTGCTACCCAAAAATCTCGCTACAGTGGCAATCCACAAAAGAGGAGGTGGGGGCCAGGTGTGTGAGGTGTGCACAAAGAGACATTGAAAAGACCAGCTGTCCTGGACATTTAACTACAGAACTACTTCGGATTTCAACAAATTTTCCTTTAAAATATTGCCTTTAATTTCCCAAGGTAAATGAATCATTTCATACCACCTTATGTGAACACAAAAACAGAAGTTAAGATGAAAAAAAACCAATTGCTGCTAACAATTTCTGGTTATCACAGATTCTTGCTTGGATTTCAGTCTCATGAAATGTCTCAGATTTTTTTCATCCTGCTCCTAGGATCTGCTTCACCCAGAACCAGTCTACACACAGTGTGTAAAATTATACAGGAATTAATCATCCTACACAAGCACAGCTAAACCATACAAACAACAGTATGATAAAGTATTCTGTAGTTTTCTTCCCCCAAATCTCTCATCATATTCACAGACATTATAAAAACAGCCTAAAAAGGCAATCAACACAATTTTCATTGCACAATAAGCTTGATATCAAAGGTAAAGAGCAAACATCTTAAAAATAGTGCAGTTTAGACAAACTGTCTTGTATTACAACCCCATATCCTACTTCCCAAGCATTTAACTTGGTATGGAGACAAACGGATAATTGGAAAAAACAAGAACTTCATACATGTATTACACAATGCATACTTGGACATGTATAGCTGCTTCCATGTTCCAAGGGCCCGTTTTAAACAGGGTGTAAGTTATGTCTAACGTAAATGTCATGACGACACAGATCGTAGAAATCCGTCACCATGGAAGTTGCATTTGACATAGCATTACACCCTCTTCATGAAACGGGTTGCAGGATGTCAAGCTGCTACATGTTTGTTAACATAGAATACTAGGGACGTTCATTCAATGACTATCACAAGAGAAATCTCATTTCCAGCACAATTCAAGACAGAAGTGTTCAAAAGATAAGTGTAGTCAAAATTAGACATTCTCTTCGGGATGCAAAATAACATTGCAGTTCTTGTGCAACTACTTGTGAATATGTAACTACTTGTGAATATGTAACTACTTGTGAATATGTAAGTTCTCTCACCTCTCCTGATGTTCCATTTCCTGCAGTTTCAACTTTTCAAACTCTATTTTGTCCGGTTCGGAATCTCTCTCTTCCTCCAGCCTTTTCTTCTTGATTTCCAGCTCCTGGCATATTTTGACTACACGTTTTTCTCCAGTTTTCTCCAGTTTTCTCCTCCAGTTCCTACCAAACAAACATAATTAGTCAAAATGTGATACTCAACGGGACACTTTTATATCACAACATATTGTTTCCTAACATACACAGCATGTACTTTCCTTCTTACTTCATAGGGCAAAAAACGAACTAATAAATGACTGAAGAATTTTTGAAAGTAGAAAAGCAGTGCATGAAGTTACAGCATAATTGTCTATCCTATAGCACTGATGTCAGCCCAGGACAGTATGGTCTAACCAAGCCCTCACTGTTGTCCTCCTACACTTTCAAGTTTGGAGGAACTGATCACAATGTTCTCTAGTTATTGTCTAGATATCATTTGTGTGATGGAATGATGGACGACACATATCTCCAATATCACCTACAAGATCCCAGGAGGAGAATTATAATCCACTGTTACAGTATGTACTGTTCATGTTTATGCTGAAGGCCTCATACCTTCATAGATAACTTAGCCATGTTAACACTGGTTAAATCCCATTACCACAAGCTATGATAACATACATGCACAGGTACAATGTATTAGTCCGGCAAACATTGTGGAATGAATCACGAATCAATCTATTTACATAAGTGTGTCCCAGGTCAGGTACTCTTATTAATGTGGTCACATTGTTGATGGCATCATGATCTATCCTACAAACCACCCACAGCTGTCAGTGTCAATATAAACAATCCTCTTGAGGGTCAACTTAATTAACAGGTTGGATCAGATTCAATATCCACTGGAAATCAGTGGAGAATGGATATTTGGAGGACAACTTATGTTAAGCATTAAACACCAAAGAATCAAATCATATGCAATTCAAGGGCACCTGTTAAACAGAGATTCTCTACTTGCACTACCTATACAAATACTAGGTCTTCACGTTCATAAGTGTCAATTTTGCAAACTGTACTTGGTAGAGTGAAGTCTCACCTTGGACGTAGGGGCCATCCTTAGGGTGCTCCCGAACTCTCAGAGAATGGGTAACCTTAGTGCTGGTCGAGTACTTTAACAGGTCCCTCACCTTCTCGTTATAAATCTCTAGGTAACTGAGAAAAAACAGGGATGCCAAGTGACAGCAGTACTGTTCAAATACATTTACATGTACCCTCATGCTTCAAGATTGTCACACCTTTTACTTTAAACTGTTTCGTTTTATAGATATTTTCTAATTATTTTGAGAAGTACATATTTTCAACACAGACACTTTTGCAACTCTTTTCACTCATATTTTCTTACTATTTTTATGTACAGGTACATATATTTACATAACTTTTCATTTCTAACCACTAAAACTCTAAACAGATCTTGATAAAAGAGAAACCGCGTCAGCTAACTTGACTTCCACTCTGCATGAAGTGGACTCATCTGTCATCCTTGAGAAAAGGCCCTGAAATGTAACAAAATGCTGCAATCTGTATTTTTACTTATCTATGACACATTTATAAATGATTCCCTGAACTAAAGTTTTTAACAGGTTTTAAATTAACTATCCTTCAAAATGTCATATGCAGATTCAATTTTACTATCAGTTCAGATTTTCTATATAGTTTTCCAACCCAACAAAAACAAACATTAGGAAGGTTAGAACTCACCTCACAAATCCTTGGTATTAGCCCACGGTCATCCTGAAGATGAAAATAACAATACGATAAAAATCTGTCCGGGGCCCAACATTTATTTATATATTTGACTGATGTTTTACACCCGACTCGAGAATATTTCACATACACAATGGCTGCCACCATTGTAATGTATCTAAAAGTTCATTATTTCATGAAAACTCAATGCAAAATTTGTCTAAAACTCAATTTTTTGATATTTCCATATATACTCAAGAAACCTCTCTACATATTCACATCACAGCATATGAGCTGAATTCCCCATATGTTGTAAAAGCTTACCTGATAGCCCATCATGGTGTAGGTCTTCCCTGAGCCTGTCTGACCATAGGCAAACACACAGGCATTGTAGCCAGCATAGGCATTATCAATCACATCCAGACCCAAGCACTTAAATACCTGGAGCAATAGATGAAAGAATCACAATGACAAGGCCTGATTCGCTGAATATTTATTTATTTATTTATTTGATTGGTGTCAAGAATATTGCACTTATACGACGGCAGCCAGCAATATGACCAGGGAAACCCACGACTATCCACAGATTCCCACGTAGGAAGAGGAAGACAGCATGAGCTGGACTTGAGCTCACAGCGACCGCATTGGTGGGAGGCTTCTGAGTCATTGCACTGCGCTAGTGCATTAACCAACTGAACCACGGTGGCCACCAGATTCACTGAATAAGTTCGCCATTTCGAACATTCATTCAAGATGAAATTAGGACCTGTAATTTGAGTGTAACATGGTGTTGTTTCAGGAGGGTGTAACATTGCTTTCTACATAATTTTGGCCCTGTCACAACGGTGTCTGCTTGTAACAGGTACTACTTGATACATTTATATTGCTGCCTCACTAGACTGCCATGCCACAGACACCAGACATGACACTCCATCCCAGTCACATTATACTGACACTGGGCCAACCAGTCCTTGGCCTATTGCTCTTATGCTGAGTGCAAAGCGGGACAGTACCACGATTTACACCTATCTTAAAGTGTTACGTGTGTCTTGATTCAGGGCTGAACCTCGGATCTACCATTTCCACAGTATCTATGCTCCATTCACTGCTGTCTATTCACAGCGAGTCAACTTTTCCATGTATAACATATATATATACATGTGTGCACCCAATACTGGAGGAAGGCAAACATGTCACTTGTGATCTACAGTTAAAGCAGAATGTTTAAATTCCTAGAGGGGCATCACTACCCACTCATTTCTGACCAGGCCCTACAAAGAGCAAGAGCAGGGGAACATACAAATTCACCGCCCTTGACTGTAAGTGAACCTGCAATGCACTTGTCTCAGAGACTGAAAATGTCCAAAGGAAATAGTATTGTGTTAAACTTGCCTGTTCCTGGGAAGCATAGCGTGCATCAGCCTTGTTGAAAGACCAGAAGGAAAGGTCATATGTGAAGTCCTTGACTTTGAATGCTTCCCTTGCCACGTCTCCCTCACATGTCTGCTCTGGCAACTGTTTTCAAAAAGAAACCAAAGAAACAACCCACTTTGAAAGGCATTACTTTAAAACTTTATCTAGGACATTGTTTAAGTATATATGTCTTACAAATATGTTACTCATCTAGATTTCCACTGATAAGCTTCACAAAGTAGAGTACCGTGGCAACTCCAACAAACCACGCAAGGCGATACATGATTCAATATTTCGGTTTTAATTAAACCATTTCAAGAATTGTTGCTTGTATTTTATTGCCCTGTCTGCTGGAGTTGCCACAGTACTCATTCATTTAAATTACATAAAATTCTCATTCCGTCTTGTATATCCTTAATATTCAGGGCAAAGTTCAAGCGCTATCAAAATTTGAAAGCTGAGATTTGGTATCTTGTTTTTTTTAATGTCATAAAATAATAGCTGCTCCCTTGAACTCTATCTGCAGTTCCCTTGAACTGCAGGCGTGATGGTGGGTGTGCAAATCCACTTCCTGAAATTCATTTGTAATTTAACAGTATTTCATAACTTGTTATGTGATATAAATATAATGACCGACATTGTTCGCATTTCAGGACGGAGTGCTTGACGGTCCTGACCTTTTGGCAGAAGACCAGGGGAAGGTGAGGGTGAATTAAAGATGGGTGTCCAAGGCGTCGTTTCTTTCGCTCGTCGTTTTGACGTCTTCTGTCAATCACGTCACAGTCCTGTTATGTCTTTCAGTGAGCGGCCTGTCGTTACTACACACCCACTTCCTAACCATCGAAAGAAATCTGGACGTGTGAAATTTAACCACCCCAGGGGTGTAGTTATGCTAATGTTGACATGCCATTTTTTCGGAACAGTTGGCAAATGCGTCTACTTAATTTGTTTTTACAAGTCAAGACAAAGTTTTGTTGAACGCCCAGCGTGGGGGCATGCAAAACAACATCAGAAAGATAACCCAAATAAGTCATTAACGTATACAATGCCAGATAATCGCTCAGAATAAGTTCACAGTGAAGATCAGATAAGAAACGAACTCCTATTTTTATGCCATCCCCCCGACAAGCTGCTGAGGACATATCTCAGAGTATTTTAGTCATGTAAACAGTGGTTAGGTGGGCCACAAGGAAATGATGGTTGGTTTCGTTATGTGACTTTGTATATTAAAGTTATGGGCTTTCTTTGAGTGGTGCACAGGTTTATGGATTTGTGATTCAGTCTGTCAGTCCTTTCATCATTTTTCTAAGCCAGGCTAGTGAAGCGTGCCAAGGTAGATTGCTGTGACTGTGTCATGCCAGCCAGTATCCTAATAGTCACATCTGTTCACAAGTTCTGCAGTTACAAATTGTTGCCTGTTTGAGTTTGATCTGTGAGGCAGAAAAATTAACAAGGCGTAGGTGATGGTTATTAAAGTAAAAATGACAAAGTAATAAATAATAATAAGTTAGAGCTGTCGTTATTATGAGCATAACTTGTTCAGAATAATGTTATTCAGTACCAGTTACTGTGTAACTGCATGTGTTAAAGATGTTTTTCTATCACTTGCCAGGTCACCAAAAATGTGAGTTCAATCCCATTCTCAGACTTGGAATATTCTTAAGGCTTCGTGGCTAGAAGCAGTCAATGGCACTGTCCTTTATGGTTTTGCGTGCAGTTTGCTGGAGACCTGCCACCGCCAGCACATGACACACATGGGAAAGTTTGCCTGTAACTTGTCAAAGGCTGGTCGTTCACTTTCTGCTCCCCTTCCCATGTCGCAAGAAAATAGCTGCCATCATATAGGTGAAAATTTTCCAAATATGACATTTAACAACATTTAAATAAATAGTGTTTCACAAGTTGTTTCTGTTTTATTTTTGTAAGACCCGCTCAGATACAGTGGACTTAGAGACCGATACCAGCTTACAAGTTGATATAACAGATGCCTTGAGTGAGAGGGATAAAGTCAAGTTCACAATTCACACAAAGGTAAAATGTGTAAGCCTGAAGTGTTTCTGTATGTGTATATATGACCAAAATAAAGGTCTACCAAACAAATAACCTCTTACATATAAGAAGCTTTGTTGAAAAAAACTTTGACCACAATCAGCGATAAATGCAATCAGTTTCTAAAATCAGTATTATGCAAAAATCAGAATAAATAGATTATTGTCTCTTTATTTTTGTCCTGCAGACCACATTATCAAGGTTTAAAGAGTCTGAGTTTTCAGTAGACAGGCGACATGAAGAGTTTGTCTGGCTTCATGACAGAT
Organism: Acanthopleura granulata; assembly: GCA_016165875.1. Lineage (NCBI taxonomy): Eukaryota > Metazoa > Mollusca > Polyplacophora > Chitonida > Chitonidae > Acanthopleura > Acanthopleura granulata. The sequence goes on from JABBOT010000010.1 coordinate 17,427,345, forward strand.
TTGTTGAGAATGATGAGTACGCAGGAATCATTGTAAGCAACTCTTATTTTGTATTCATGTCAGCAGTGTATGGATGTACAGTAGCTGAGAGTGTCATGTAGGTAAACTTGACTGGAGTGCTTTAGCTGAAAAGCAAATGTTAACAAGAAAAAGGACTGAAGGATATCCACATCACACTAATGCCTTTTTCAAAGTTAAAAAAAAAACAAAAAAAACGAGGTATTGTGTTAAGGTTAAAAAATTCAGAATGCATCCTCATGTGGGTGAGACATTATGCCAAGGTTTCTATTCTGTAGTTTAAAACTTGCACAGTATGTCTAGCTTTGTTGTCAGTATGTCTGTCTGAAGTGCAGACTGAGTGATATTTGTGTTAGATTGTGTCTTACTTATATGAAGCTGATTTCATTATGGTGTAGTACAAGTGTGGTATTACCTCCTCACCCGGCATGTTGTCTGTTGACAGATCCCACCGGCTCCCCCTCGACCAGATTTTGATGCTTCCAGGGAAAAGCTTCAAAAGCTGGGAGAGGCAGAAGGCAACACGACCAGAGAAGAGTTTCAGAAAATGGAACAGGAAGTAAAAGCGTAAGTTCGTATATGGTAGACATCATCATTCTTATTATAAAAGGTCAGGTGTGAAATAGGTAAATTTTTTTATAATATTTATTAAAGAGACGGTTTGTTTTAATGCTTAATATTTTAGGTTCAGAAGATCCCTGACCGCTACACAAAGGCCTGGATTGATAAGTGTCAGCTTTCTTGCCTTTTTAGAAGTCTCAGTGCATTTATGGGTTCATGGGATTAATGGTATTTTTGCCACATATTTACAGTAAATGACCATAATTTTATGCACCTTGCCTTGCTGTACCAACTGTAGTGGGGGGAAAAATCACATGAAGTTGTGTGAATTACTCTTAATCAGCTTAGTACAGCACGGTGATTACTTTGTGAAAAATTCCATTAAAATACAGGGAATTTACTGTATGTGGTATAGATCACTTTGGAATGATAGTGCCTGCCACCTGAGTTAAACATGATTCCGTGACCTCCACAGCCTAGTGGTTAGTGCAATACTTTGATCATGAGCCCCACATCAATGTGGTCACCATCAAGTCCAGTTCTGATTGGCTTACTCTCTTATTGTACATGGCAAGCTCTGGCAGCATACTGCTGATGGTTGTTTCTTTCCCCTGGGCTCTGCTCGGGTGCTTCTCACCATAGTGATCTCCGTTGTCGTATAAGGGAAATATTCTTGAATACAGTGCAATACACCATTCAAATAAATGAATGAAGTAAACATGATTTTTGACACCAGTTCTGTTGTGTTACCTTAGACATAATGTCTGTGTGTTCTGTTCAGAGAGTACTTGAAGATCTTTAAGAAGACAGTGGTTATGCATGAAGTGTTCCTGCAGCGAATAGCCGCCCACCCACTGCTCAGAGTAGATGCCAACTTTGAGGTGTTTCTGGAGTATGACCAGGATGTGAGTTGATACATTACACATCACATGCCTCAGTGCACTAGATTCCGTAGTTGTCTTTATGAGGCATTTGTGTCTATTACTTTTTAAGTTGTATTAGTTGAGCAAATCACTATTTTCAATCATGTAAATTGCCACATGCTTTTCTTCGGTGACAAAGCTCTCTGTGTGCAATTTCATGATAAGGTTTTTAGCTCAGCTGTGCAAAGTAAGGCGAGGTACTGTGAGAGGGAAGAAAAGTAGCTGTGGCGGTGTCTGGTTAAGCATCTTTTTTTCTTTAGCTCCTGTATAATGGGTTGGCTGTACATGGATTGGAGGTTAAGCTTTTTTTTTTTTTTGTTTCCCTTGTCTAAGGTATGGCATGTAAATGTACATATTCAGGTGGAAGGTAAAGGTTTTCATTTTGGATATTGGGCATTCATACAGTGTGTGAAGGTCAAGCTTTTTTCTCCAGCATACAGTGATAGAAAGTTTTATTTTTTATTTTTTATTTTGCTCTCATGTTTAAGGGTCATGGGTGCTGTGTATATTTGCCAGTTATATAATCTTCCATATATATACAATCTTTCTTGTCCATGGTGTCTTCTGTAAGTTTGTTTCTGTTGAGATTTATGGACTAATTGAGCAAAATTTCCCTATTTTTGTAATCAAAAAAACTTTCATGTAGGGTTAGAGTTTTTGTGCACAAGCCTACTACATGTAGAACAAGAAGCATACTGATAACCAGGTTCGTCTGACGAATTTACCCACTTCGTCTTCATTTTTCTGTTTTGTGGACTCCGAAAAAATCACTCTGTTCTCCTGTAATCACAGACTTCTATAAGCCTTTCTTTTAGGGCTACAGCTTCTTCTGCTAACACCTATCTAGAGAAGATCATTGTCTCTCTAGCTACTTCAGTAGATTTATAGAGTGTTAAAGTTTACTTAATTTTGGACTTCATTTTCACCAGTATACACATTATCTGTTGGAAGCTTTCTGCATATATATTAGTACTAGGAGCCTATGACACTGTCCAATGCATGTGCCATCCTATTTTGCAGTGGAATATTTAGATGTTCCACAGACAGGGATTGTTGTCAGCTGAGCATTTTCTCAGCCAATCATAGGGTTGCAGTGGCCACCCATAGTACACAGATAGCCAGCTGTGGGTTGTGATTTCCATATCAAAGAAAACTCCAGTGGGTTGGTACCCGAAAGCCCCCACAAAGAAGGTTTTTACCACCATAACTCAACATTTTCTCAGAGATTCACAGGGTTACAGTTGCCACTCATATTACATACATTGCCAGATGCAGTTTGGGATTTGCATATGAAAGACCACTGCAGGAATTTTTGCGCACTCCCCACATCGACACCTTTTACCACCGTAAAGGTTTACAACTATTCAAGTGGAACACGGGAGTTGTGTATTCAGGACAGTTTTATACAGACTAACCGCTATATCTGGTGGGGTTCTCTGAATGCCTTGGTTTAATTTTCCTAATTACTTCATAATAATTGCGTTTGGTGCAACAATCAAAGAAATTTTGTTATTTTTTTTTTAAAAATTTTTAAATTATAATAGATATAGGTTTCACATATTATTTGTGGTGAAGAGCTGTGAGAGAAATTGTTCTGCTGTTTCAGTTGAGTGTACGGCACTTCAAGAGTTATCTCCCCTCAATCTGGTGCTTGTCCGTCCTCAAAAGCAACAACTGTGACGAGTTTAGGTGCACTTTGCTTTAGCTCACTTCTCTTAGACATCTGACAAGCTTGCAAATAATTACCTGGCATGTTCGAAAACACCCCTTTGGATGTAATGGTATGACAGTGATATGCCAAGTACGTCATGATATGCACAGTATGTATGTTATACATGCTGGGCAAAGGTCTCTTGGGTTATACCACTTTTACCAAAGGGGTGTTTTATGTCAGGCACTTATATGCAGACTTGATCTGAGCCTTCAATACCAGATTTGAGCTTAGCCTGCTGATGTTATCACTGAGGTGCAATAGCCAGATGAATTCTAGAGAGAGGCAAAGTAGCAAAATTTGCAGAAGAGGATTTTCTACTAGCCTAGGCATCAGACAGCTTGTTACCCAGGACTTCAGGATAGCCGCAGTTGCTAACCTTTTACAGAAGAACTGCTGTGAAACCTCCTGGTGATCTTCACCTTATAAATGTGCACTTTATGGGACTTCATCTTGACAAACTGGCCATTCACAGAAAGGATTTAACAAGACCCTGTAGATTCCATTCTTATGATGTGCATGTAAAATATTTTGTTGTTGTTCACTTTTCTTGTTTACAGAGAACAGGAGATCATTTCAACATCTTGAGGGTTACAGTTACCTTCAGAGACTTTGTTGCTTGGCTGCACAGTTTGGTTGCATACAATTGCAACTGCATTGAAATTGCTACCAACTTGACTTTTTTCTGTAAAGAACTATTTGAAAAGAAGTTTTCTTGATATTTTTGTTTGACTTCTTGAAACTTATCCTGGCATATGGCGTTGTATGCCAAAACAACCTGAAATTTACTGTAGCCTACAATGTGTATGGATGTGTCAGTGTTGGGAGTGTGTCATTATGGAAGCATTTGATTGACATTTGAGCAATTTGTAGCATGTGCTTTTGTAAAATGGATAGATCACCACGTCAGATGCCCCATCACCAGTTCTCGCGACAACGTTACGTTTAATTCCATTCTTTTCGAAAACAATTGTTACATCACAGACAAATAGAACATTTGCAATGGATGTGTGGAACATCCGGTAGATGAACTTGCAACAGTATTGATTATGATTGTTGGACAGCTCGGGAAAGGCCATTGAACAGTAAATGTACATTTGTGTGTAGTGATCTAAGGGTCATATTGGTCACAACAGTAACAAACCCCTTGTAAGGAGGGGAGGATACTGAATGGCTTCACCCAGGAGAGTGTCGTCTAAAGTGTAGATTGATGGCCTCCTGTGGGAAGTGTTACCCCCTCAAACCTGAAGACTAAATCGGTGTTGCAAGCCTGTCCTTGTTGGCAAATGAAGTACCTGTCTTTAACCAGTGAAGCTTCAGCTAGACATTTTGACGATAGAACTGAGTAGCTCACAGATGCATTTTGAAAAATTGGAATGTATGGTTCTTTTATACAGAGCACAGTGTGGACTCTTACTTGCATATAATGTAGCTTTAGAATTCAGCTGATCTGATCTTATTGCTGACTGACTTGACCTGGTCACTTTGTGATGTAACTACTAACTATCTGTCTCATTATCTAATAAATCACAGTGATACTGGGACCTGTTTCGTGAAGAGGGTGTAATGCAAGGTCAAAGGTAACTACCATGGCGACGTACCTCTATAGTATTTGTCGTCATGACAGTCACATCTGACATAACTTACACCCTGTTTGCAAAACGGACCTTAGAGCAGTGAAACTCAGTCTCAAAGAAAACGACAACTAGGTGTCATCCACTAAAGAGAAATAGAGCGCACTTTCAAAATCGAAGTTACATTGTCAACTCATCCTAAAATACATTTGTGAGGCTTCGAAGTGCTGATTTGAGTAAAATTTGTAGACATAATTTCAAACAAAACTTTTGCAGTTTTGGGCAGTCAAAGTTTTACAAAACAGGATTTTTTTCCTTTACCTGTTGGCTTTGATTTTGCTACCTCAAGGTTCCTAGACAATACAACTGGGGAATTCACATATGATAAATGAACCACTATTGTAACACATCACTTATAGAATATATTTTACATAAAACTGTCCTTTTTAACTTCCTTTTGAACAATATTTGTACACAAATCCGAAGAATGTGGAAAACATTCATAGAATGGCGTCCATTGTAATTTATTGTTTTACAGGAAACCATGAAAGTATTGTATGTGGGACGGTCTGCCATCAATATGAGGAAGGTTGTGGGTTTCCCTAGGGCTCTGCCATGTTTACTCCCAACATCATGCTGGTTACCATCATATAGGTGAAATATTCTTGAGTGCACCGTAAAATACCAATCAAATAAATAAATGTTGTATGTATTTGTCTCATGATCAGCTGTCAATCTGGTTGAAAAAAGTGCCTTATATTAGAATTACAAGATTGTCATTTTACATTACTTTTAGATCAGAGATCCATGGTTTATTCTTATTCCCCACATTTACCTAACCATACCGTTTTCCAATCTTTGTCTCTGACTGGTTTCCAGGGTGATGAGGACTGAGTATGTATGAATGATACATCATGTATATATGCCACTGGTCTGTGTCGGCTGTGTCTGTATAAAGCGTATTTTATCACAAAGTACAGCCTTTGTGTTGTTTCTTGACCACAACACTTGTATTATGCATGTGGAGCTAACAGACTGTACTTAATATTATGGATTGATTGATATGGAGTTTACTAATAGTGTTAGGAATCTGGAGTATAACAGCTTTGGATGCCATCACAAGTTGGTAATCGGCCAAAATCCTAATTAGATCATCGATTGTTTGTTGCACGGCACTGTTCATGCCTGATTGCTTTATTGTGTTGGTGGTTTGAGTTGTGAATACACAGTTTGGCACACAACTGTTAACATGTAGCATATTAACCGTGAAATTTAAGCCACTGCTGAAAACCTCACATTACAAACCAGAAAACAAACAATTTGAGCTCAGGAAATCTATAATGTGTAGCCAAGAAAGCCTGTGTGCACCTCCAAGATGGCCTGTAGGGCACCTCCAGGAGGGCCTATGTGCACCTTTGAGGCCTTTAAGCACCTTCAAGGCCTGTGTGCACCTCTGAGGCCTTTTAGCACCTCCAAGAAGGCATCGTATGTTCTTGAAGTCAAGGCTTTGTGTTTCATGTGGCAATAACACTTCAATTGTTATTTCACTTGCTTGGTGGATGGGTTCAACGCAGACTTGAATGATACAGTTTAATGCCAAGTGGTTTCACCTGACTGATGGAAGTCAGGTTTTTGAGAGGAGTAAACCACCAACCTTTGCCAGGTCCTTGACAAACTTCTCACTTAAAGCCGCAGCCAATTTCAGAGATAAAAAAAACAATAATCATCTGAACTACTTCATTCCAAATAAACAAGGCCTATGGATACCTCTAAGGAGGCATCAACAGCAGGTTCTAAATGTCAAGCTTTTGTGTTTCCCATGGTAATGATAACACTTCAGTTGTTATTGCAGTTGTATGGTTGGTGGGATCATAGCAGGACTGAAAAGATTCTAGCAAAGTTCGACATTAAAATCACCTATTTCAAAGAGACTTGAATGATCAGTGCATTTTCACTTGAAAGATGATAGTCCGGTTATTGAGACCTTTGCCAGGTCCCTGACACACTTCTGCCTTAAAGCCGCAGCCAATTTCAGAGACTAAAAGGAAAATGATCTAAACTACTTCATTCCAAAAGAATCTAACAATTTCCAGTGTTTGGAATGTGAAACAAATGTTTATTGCATCTGATGGTCACAAAAAAATACATGTGAATCATGACTATGAGAACAAAGAGTGTTGCAGAAACTCACCAAACCCCTCATCCTAAAAATTGCCAGCTGCTCATAAAATCAGTAAGTAGGTAAAAATCACCTTAAAATGGTTAGTGTACCATTTATAAAAATTATTATGTTACTATCCACAAAATAGACTATGACCAGTAACAATTATACAATAGTGTAGCAAATGCATCCATGGGGTAGCATTTGTCGAAAACAGCAAATAGTTTTGTAAAGTTTCTCTCTAAGGAAGCATGATGGGACAAAAGGCAAATGCCTTGGTGGTGTTTATAATACAGACAAAAGCCCAACCAAACAAGGGGAATAATCAGGAATACTGACGTGCATCTGTTGCTGGCTTCACTTGTGCTGGCCATTAAGAACATCAACCTTAATGACACATTCATGTACAGTTTATATTTTTCCTCGTTTTACATCTAAAACAGCAAAGTGAAAATTAGGGGAATGCAAACCCAAAACAATAAAAACAAACAAATAGCAATGTTAGCTAACAATCAGAGAAGGAGTGATGTAATTAGAGGTTTGCATTATACACTGTTGCCCAGATCCTGTGACAAGCCACTGGTGACGCATTGTAACAGTTACTCACAGCTGAATCCTGCCATACTCAATAAACATGTGCCACACAATAATTTCAGAAAATTTATTCCATGCAACTTTTCCCCAAAAAATAACACTAATGAGCATCCCTGAAAATAAACTTCTTGTTTTTATGAAGTAGTCAATAAAATCCATAATACATTTGTCACATGGGCATCCATGTTATGGTCTGTTTGAAACAGCTATAGGCTAGAAAACATGGCTCTTATTAGGGTTAAGAGGGTTACATTGAGTTTTTATACTGTTACACAATGCTTTATGTTCCACCTTTTCCCCCAGAAGTGCACTGTTTTAATATATATTTCTGTGGTAATAAAAATGTGTCACATTTCAACACAGGAGACAAATCAAAAATATACACACATCATTCATTATATTCAGTTATGAAAAAAATGGCAAAACATTTTTCAAAAACTGGTAAAAAGTAAACAGGATGCCTAAAACAATTTACTTCATTCAATCTTGTGACAACAATGAAGAAGCTATTAATGCAATACGGTGGAAATCTACAAAAGAGAACATGGGGGCCAGGTGTGTGAGGTGTGCATAAATAGACATTGAAAAGACCAGTTGTCCCAGACACCTAACTACAGAACTACTACGGATTTCAAAAATTTTCCTTTAAAATATTGCCTGTAATTTCCCAAGGTAAATGAATCATTTCATACCACCTTATGGGAACACAAAAACAAAAGTTAAGATAAAAAAAAAATTGCTGCTAACAATTTCTGGTTATCACAGATTCTTGCTTGGATTTTAGTCTAATGAAAAGCCTCAGATTTTTTTCATCCTGCTCCTAGGATCTGCTTCACCCAGAACCAGTCTACACACAGTGTGTAAAATTACACAGGAATTAATCATCCTACACAAGCACAGCTAAACCATACAAACAACAGTATGATAAAGTATTCTGTAGTTTTCTTCCCCCAAATCTCTCATCAAATTCACAGACATTATAAAAACAGCCTAAAAAGGCAATCAACACAATTTTCATTGCACAATAAGCTTGATATCAAAGGTAAAGAGCAAACATCTTAAAAATAGTGTATGAAAGTTATTAAAGACACATTTGCTTGAGGTGAGTTGGGGACGGCTGGACATCATTATTTTCCAACAGAGAGGGGAAGCAAGTTAAGATGTTTGGAACCCACATGTACCTTTAAACTTCAGTAGTGCATTCAATGAGGACTATAAATATATATGTGTTTATCTTATTTAATGTCCATGACATCTTTCGACTACATCTTAGATGTACCTGTAGGTAACGAGCAGCAGGTGAATAGAATTCAATGCAAAACACATCACAAACAAACAGAGGAATGACCAGACATGCGTCACTTTCAAAATCATTAACCTTTGCAGTTCTTTAAATTTCTTACATTCCAATTATTGCTGTATCTTGCGATTCTTTGTGTGCAGCAATAAATCTGATATAAAGGTTTTTAACATACCTCTTTTCATCTTTTTCCTCGAAAATTCGAAATAAAAAGTGTGAAAAGAGGATCAACTGCCAGATTAAAATCTTCCCATGAAGCATCTATCACACACCAAATGAGATCATATCATAGGGCAGAGACTAAATTGCATCACACAAAATTTACACACACAAAAATTGTTAACATTTCAAGGAAAGGAAAAAAATCCATCAAGAAGTACATATATTGCAAGGATCAACATTATGAAATGTAATGAAAAATAAATGTGTAAAAGTCACAAAACAATTTAAAAGTAATAAAAAGATTTCCTTGACATTTGTCAAGACAAGAACGATACCACTAGAAAATATGTATACCTTAACTGATTTGAAATGACATGATACCCAAATAACAGGTGACATACATATTTATATACTCCACATGATTAGCAAAATAATGAGACATACTTCAAATTAAGTTGTTCAATTTACCGCTGTGTATTGCATATAAAACACTCCCTTCCCCATCAGCCATAATCCCTTTCCCCCACCAAAAGAGAAAAATTATTTTATAGACAAGGCACAATCATTAGACCATAAAAGCTGCATAATTTAATGACATAGCCTTAAATAAAGTTGTGCAAAATATTACAATAGAAGACAACGTATCTGGAAACCGTTAGATGTTTCAATAATGAGTCGAGAAACATATCACAACAAATATACAGAATTCTCCCTCAAATATACAAATTCATGCACATATGCATCATTTAGCCATAACACCATAAAACTCAGAATATTTTAGAATCTATAACAGGAGACAAGTAACATAATCTCAACTGGTGACGTAGACTCTCTGTCCATCAGCTCATGTTGTCCCATGTTTGGTGGTTTCAAATATTCCCTTCTTAAAAAACGGTTCAAACTCGCAGAGGAATTGTTTAGACACATACGGGTTTTTGGCCACCTGGAGGGAGGAACTGGGACTCTGTCGACAGACTTCTACAAAGTTGATCAGATAATGCTGAAAAGCCAAAAACAAGTCGTTTTATATTATACTGTTCATATCCAGACACAATGTGTTGTTATCTACCAGGTTATTATGTAGAATGTTATCTGGTGAAGAAGGCTTTTCCTCAACATATTTAGCGAACATCTATGATAAAGGAATTTTTCAAAATTAAAAAAAGAACATTAGCCTTAAAATTTGATACGATAACAAAACTTTCCTACACTAACCTCTAAAGACCTCTGACGTTCAGAAACAACTTTTTCTGATCGGCTGAATAACTTCTTCGGAGGAAATGCCAAGGCTCCAACCTGTACAGAAAACAGAATGTGTGCTTTACCAAATATTGAATGATATCTGACACCCAGTTGTACAAAACTTCTGTCAAATTCATCTCATACTTTATGAACACACTTCGTCATTTTAAAGTCATGTCAAGCTTATACACAACTTCATCACAGTTAACTCAAACTTTATACCAACATTTATTTACTTGTTTATTCGATTGGTGCTTTACACTGTATTCAAAGATATTTTACTTACGCGATGGCAGCCAGTATTATGACAAGGAACTGAGCAGAGCCTGGGAGAAACCCACAACCATTTGCACGTTGCTGGCAGACCTTCTCTTGTTCTATACAAAAAATCATCACTTCAGTGGCCAGTTACCAATCAGTGTGACAACAGATGATGACCTTCATGTATATCATACCTCAGGAATTTTCCGCTTGGTTCGCTGATGGAGATCCCTAAATCTGCTATAGCGGCGATAAATCGTCCAACTCTCATTTCCTATAACAATCTGGAAGAGGACAACAAAGAGAGCCAAATAACTCCAACATATTCCACTCAGCTAGGAATAACACACTGTTGATTCAACTCAGCTTACTGTCATGCCATGTAAACAGAATCAGTAACATGTAAATAACTTAATTTTCAGCCTTTTTTGACCTGCTATGCATCAAGTCACTCAATATATGAATCGTTTAAGAGCTGAATTCAAAGCAGGAGTGACTGAATGACTTTTTCCAGTCTATCAATAAAAGACACAATGCTGAACAGAACAGTCACTGTTTGCTCATACAACTCTTCTGGGGAACATCACAACAGGGTTTCCACATCTCAAAAAAATAAATGGTACTGCCCTACACTCGCAGACAGTTTGTGCTATGAGAATGTAGGTCAAAGGTCAGCCACAGTGACTGCAATTTTCTTAATTATTCTCTAGACATTTGCAGACAAAAGCACTTCTGTTGACAGTGTGTGCACAAAAGCTACATGTAAAGCCACATATGAAATATAATCTGAGAATGTAGGTCAAACGTCAGCCAATGACCACAATCTTATGAACTATGGGACACCACTGGACAAATATATGAACTTATATAGAAAATACCATGGAGACACACAGTTCCTTGGGAGACACAAGGTCATTTGCACTGGTGGCAATCTGCTGCAGCCTGCTGCCAAAGTTGGGTGCGGGGCAATAACATCCACATCTGAGGCCTTACTGCCTCACTCTTCAATTAAAATACAATGTTTTTTCTTTTCTTTCCAAAAGCTCCGACATCTCACCTTGATTTCATACTCGTAATGGGAGTCCGCTCCGTGGCCAGACAGACGGTGTGTCGGAATCGTAACATCCACTGTGGTAGCCAAGCTGATTTGACTGTTGACTTTGTTCGAGCTGCCACTGGAATCACTGGCCTGCCAAACACAGCAAGAAAAACTGAGCTGAAACCTTTGAAACTTTAGACAATTCCAAGCTAATGATAACAATTCAATACTATCAAATGAATACCACTCAGAAGGAAACAGGAAATGATATTATCGACATTGTTTTTCAAGCAGAGATGTTATTACATGAGACAGTTTACTTACATTTATGCGTATTTCAGGGATGCCAGAGTTCATACCAGGAGACTGCATAAACAGAGAGGTTGTACTAAAGTAAAATATCCACAAGAGGTACACAGAAAGTAGAAATGTCAGCACATTTAATTATTTATCTGAATGGGATTTTATTTATTCATTCTCAGTGATGTCACTTCTGTTTATGGTTGGAGGGAATACCTCCTGACTATGGTTCAAACTGGATATAATATACCCTAATTCTTCTAATGTTTCAGACAGATATCAGCACTACTGAGAGCAGCAAATCACATTTCTCTTCTCATTTTTTGGAAAAGAAAAGGTATGGATATGCTGTTCATTAGACAGAATAACCAGGTGAGGAACAGGTCAGGAAAAGGAAGCCATTTATTCCTGTTACAATTACATGCATATTTCATAGAAAGGGCAGACCAAGTGTCCAAAAAATAGAAGAGTTTGAGCACATAATTAGATAATATATACAGCGTTAAGTTAATACACTCACCATGACAGTGACGTAAGGGTTGGATTTTGAGGGAACAACTTGTGCTGGTAGGTTTCCGTTGCTGGGGCTGAAAAAAAGGGAACGTATCATTTGTGTTATATAGACCATAAGTATACGGATTTATCAGAACTAGCTTAGAACAAAGTTACTACAAACATAAATACATGGCTACTGACAACACAACACATAATGGATAATGTTGATCTCACATATCTGCATTAAAAAAGTTGCAATGTTCAAATAGTAGGTCTTCTTAATAGTACAACTGGACCTGAGAGGATATAAAATGGCATGTCAGTAGTTTCTATGGTATAGAATATATGCTGGCCCTCATTGTCTCCAGCCAATATTGATTTCTTCTTGAAGATGTCTTTTGAAGATAATAAGTCTTTAATAAATAAGGCTGTATGTTCAAATCCAGGTGTAGCAGTCAGCTTTTGACGTGTGAGTAATGTCAGCTAACTGATGAGAGTCAGTCCTGTTTCATCCTCTAATAAACCTTACCCATGGTGCATAAGTGAAACATTCTTGATCATAATCTTTAATTCAAAATATTTTATAAAAATCCATCAAGGCCATTATTCTTACTTTCTCTCGTATTTGGCCTTGAGTTGCCTCAGTTCTCTGTCATGCACTTTTTTCAGTCGATCTATTTCCTTCTCCCTGTCTTGTTTGTCTTTCAATCTGTCAATCCGCCACTGTTTCTCTCTCTGCACTTTCTCCTCAAATAATCGTCGTTTCACTTCCTGCTCAACTAGGTTATTTATCCTGAAAATGGTGAAAATTTATATATCTCCTTTTAGACAAACTGTCTTGTATTACAACTCCATATCCTACTTTCCAAGCATTTAACTAGGTAAGGATACAAATCGATACTTGGAAAAAACAAGAAGTTCATACATGTATTACACAATGCATACTTGGACATGTATAGCTGCTTCCATGTTCGAAGGGCCTGTTTTAAACAGGGTGTAAGTTATGTCTAACGTAAATGTCATGACGACACAGATTGTAGGGATTCGTCACCATGGAAGTTGCATTTGACATAGCATTACACCCTCTTCATGAAACGGGTTGCAGGATGTCAAGCTGCTACATGTTTGTTAACATAGAATACTAGGGACGTTCATTCAATGACTATCACAAGAGAAATCTCATTTCCAGCACAATTCAAGACAGAAGTGTTCAAAAGATAAGTGTACTCAAAATTAGACATTCTCTTCGGGATGCAAAATAACTTGCAGTTCTTGTGCAACGACTTGTGAATATGTAACTACTTGTGAATATGTAACTACTTGTGAATATGTAAGTTCTCTCACCTCTCCTGATGTTCCATTTCCTGCAGTTTCAACTTTTCAAACTCTATTTTGTCCAGTTCGGAATCTCTCTCTTCCTCCAGCCTTTTCTTCTTGTCTTCCAGCTCCTGGCGTATTTTGACCACACGTTTTTCTATCTCCTCCAGTTCCTATCAAACAAACATAATCAGACAAAATGTGATACTCAGCAGGACACTTTTATATCACAACATATTATTTCCTAACATACACAGCATGTACTTTCCTTCTTACTACATAGGGCGAAAAACAAACTGAAGAATTTTTGAAAGAAGAAAAGCAGTGCATGAAGTTACAGCATAATTGTCTATCCTATAGCACTGATGTCAGCCCAGGACAGTATAGTCTAAGCAAGCCCTCACTGATGTCCTCCTACACTTCAAGTTTGGAGGAACTGATCACTGAGGAACTGATTGATAATAATCAAGTTATTGTCCAGATATCATCTGTGTGATGGAATGATGGACAACACAAATCTCCAATATCACCTACAAGATCCCAGTAGGAGAATTATAATCCACTGTTACAGTATGTACTGTTCATGTTTATGCTGAAGACCACATACCTTCATAGATAACTTAGCCATGTTAACACTGGTTAAATCCCATTACCACAAGCTATGATAACATACATGCACAGGTACAATGCATTAGTCTGGCAAACATTGTGGAATGAATCATGAATCAATCTATTTATATAAGTGTGTCCCAGGTCAGGTACTCTTATTAATGTGGTCACATTGTTGATGCCATCATGATCTATCCTATACACCGCCCACAGCTGTCAGTGTCAATATAAACAATCCTCTTGAGGGTCAACTTAATTAGCAGGTTGGATCAGATTCAATATCCACTGGAAATCAGCGGAGAATGGATATTTGGAGGACAACTTATGCATGCTTAAAGTAGTGTCACTGAAATGTTATTTCGGGTTAACAGGTTAACAACAGACTACTCAGTATACATGTCTGTTCATATCATGATGCATGTTTGCCAGGGACTTAGGTGATGATATGTAGGACGGTACATATACATAACTGGAGAAACCAAACTGACTGATTTAACAATGATATAAACCAGTACTGTTTCCAGTAAAATCATTCTGAGATTTGGATATCCTGTACATAATTATCATTAAGTACATCTCATTATCACACATACTATATTAACCAGATATACTGATTTATACATTGTCACCTAAACAAATCTAGTAACTTCCCACATTATCAAAATTCAAATAAAAATGTCAGGAGTAATCAATACAGTTTCCCTATTTCACCTCAGAGTTGTGTGTGCAACGGCAAAATTATGGTTATGTTATTTTTTCACAGAAGCAGAAATCTGCTTGGAACAGCACCATTTGTAACAAGAACTTGGCTCACCTCAATATGACCCCACATACCCAATACGAAATCATTATCTGAGGTGCTTTGACTTTTCATGTATTGAGATCACGCTGAAACTTGCTATTTCCAGTCAGTTGTTCAGGAACTCAGATATCTGATATGGAACTTAGTTCCTAGTGGAAAATAGACCTAACATGGAACATACCTGGGCCTTAACTGTCATGGTTTGATCAAAGCCATCCCCATGACCTGCAAACAAGATTTAATTCATATATTACATATGGTATCTCAATAAGAACATTTTCCTATGATTTCAAATCAATCGACTGCAATATGATTGTTACATGGTGTTGCAAGACACAAGTGGCCGAGGGAGCTAGCCTGCTAGTGCAGCGTAACGACCCAGAAGCCTCTCATTAATGCAGTCGCGACCACCTCAGTGGTCTAGAGGTTAGAGCGTCTGCCTCAAGGTTGGGAGATCCAGGTTCAAGCCCAGGTCGGGTCATACCAAAGACTTTTAAAAATGGTACTTGTTGCTCCCTCGCTTGGTGCTGAGCATTGAGTGGTTAGAGCAAGGAAACAGGCCAGCTGTCAGTATAATGTGACTGGGTGGTATGTCATGTCTGGTGTCTTCAGCATGATGTTCCAGTGGCGGCAGCACTTTGGCAGGTTAAACCCCACGCACTCACTCACTCACTCGCTCAATGCAGTAACTGTGAGTTCAAGCCCAGCTCATGCTGACTTCCTCTTCCTCACACATGGGAAGGTCTGCCAGCAAACTGCGAACGGCCATGGGTTTCCCCCGGGCTCTGCTCGGTTTCCTCCCACCATAATGCTGGCCGCCGTCATATAAGTGAAATATTAATTTGCCTAAAACACCAATCAAATAAATATATAAAGAAATTGAGAGATGAAACCTGTGTTCAATACTAAGTTGGCTCAAGACAGAGGACTTTGTAATTTTGGTACATCCCCTTCTGGCACTAAACATGATGGGACAATGCACAACAAATGTGACAGAACTGTGCTATATGGTAAGAAATTTCTCAAAGTAAAAATCCAAGCAATCCTACATAACTAAAGAGAGAAAAAGTATCCAGGGATATCTTCTATAGATTATGTACTTTTAACTTTTACCTGTGAGTGTAACACATGCGCATCAATGTGAATGAATTTTCTGACAGTAATAAAAGCTTACCATTTGTCATTTTCTGGTGATCACCTCCACTGGCAAGCTGTCTTTTTTCAAGCTCTTCCTTAAGTGTAAGAAGCCTGTAAAAAATATGCCAGATATTTGAATTACAATCCAGTTTTCGATACATACACCATAAAGACAAAAAAACATGAACTGATGTCTAGACTTTTCAATGTAGGAACTTAATATGCAAATTTGCTGTATAGATAATCAGACAATCACTTCATCAGAATGACAAAACCAACAAATTGAGTTCAATTTTAAGAGCTCTCTGTAGCTAGATTTTATGCTTGTCTTAGCGCAAATTCACCTTAGCTATCACATTCCCCAAAAGTAAATGTCACTTTGCTTTCATGTGCCTTGTAAAGTCAATAAGCAATGCCGGAAGACTGGAGGTTAAAAAAAATCTACAGATGAGAGACTGACAAACAGACAACTGACTCATTCAGCTGTATTTCACAGCCAATAACTCAAAATTCATGGGAAGGTTAAAAATCATAGGAAAGTTACATACATAGCTATCCTCCATATCAATTTTTCAACTCGTTTCTTTCTTGTTGCTATTGAAAAAACACTGAAAGTGTGTGTTTCACACAGACAAATAGCACCTACCTTTTCTTTTCCCCCTGAATTTCTTCTAGAATCATTGCACTTTCACGGTCTATTTGTTCTTACCTATCCTGAACCATTCTGATAGCACAAGATTGTTCTTGCTCATGTTGATCCAGTTCTTTCTCCAGGAGTTGTCTCCCTGCCTGGAGGTCTTTTTGCTGGTCGGTTATTTTGCTCACATAAATCTGATGTTGATCTTCCAGGTCAAGTAAGCTAGCCTCCGCCTCCTGAACTTTGCCTTCTCTATCTTCCAATTCACGATTCCTCTCCTCTATTTCATCCTCTAGTTTATCAAGTTGGGCCTGTCGGATTTCAATTAAATCTGACTTATCTTTTTCCAATTTTCCATATTGCTCTCGCTTTTCCTTTTCCAACTGCTCTGCTTCTTCCTGCATCTTTCTCGTCATTTCTTCTTCCTCTTCCATTAGCACTTTCAGATTTTCTTCCAATTGTTTTTTCTCTTGCTCTATTTCCTCTCCTTGTACCCTGTGTGCCTCTCTCCCAACTTCCGTCTCAAACTCTCCTGCGGCTGCCCTCTGTTTATGGGCCTGCTCTCGCTCCTGTAATCTCTGCTCATCTCCTTCCACATCCTGGATTCTCCTGTCAAACTCAGCTAATTGCTTGGCTTTCTTTTCTGCTAGAGAGTTTTCCTTCTCCTTGTAGACTGTGGGAAGTAGCTCTTCCCTTGCCCGTATGTCCCCTAATCTTTGTCGAATCTCTGTCTCCCTCTCCCCCAGTCTCACTGAGCTCTCTATCCCCTCCAACACCCCCTTCCTCTGAGCCACACCTATCTCCTGCCTCAGCAAAGCTATTGTCTCCTTTTCTGCAGCAATCAACTGCAACTCCTAGGAAACAAACCAGACCACAAACCCAAAAAGTATAAATAATCATATTTTATCCCCTATGATTCAAATTCCACTACTATAGACATCAATTTCAGAAGAAGTTTTTCTTGTGTTCGACGGTTCACAGATCAAACTTTCATCTTCAGTTTTCAAATACACAATATAAATCATAACATTAAAATTAGTGAAGAGAATAGTGCACTGATAATATTTAAACATTCACCAACCCTTTGTCGCTCTTCTTCAATGGCGGTTTTTTTAGTTGCGAGCAAATCCTTCGCTTCTTCAAGTTGTTCTCCTTGATTTTCCTCTTTGTTATTCAGTTTTTCAATCTCCCTCTGTAATTCTTCTTTCTTCTCCAACTGTTCTGCTATCAGCTGATTAAGTTCCTTCAAGAAACAAACAAACAAGGAATAGGAGAATATTAACAGGTCGTTCCTTTGCCCACTTAGGAATTCCTTCAAATTTTGGTTCAAAGCACAATGCAACACATTTTCCTTCAAACCTTACTGAAAAAACCCTTAAGGCCTTCTACTTAAAGCATTAGAATTCCATGTCTGGTTGACAACAAATGCCATCATCTTCTATTAGCAGGTCACAGACTAACATGTAAAAACAAAACTTCCATACACTGCTCTAACAATTCTGCTTACCTTGCTCAGTTTCTGTTTCAATGCCTTGGCTTCTTCAATGTGGTGCGCTTCACGCTCAGCCAAGAGAGATAAATCTTCCTCTACCTGCCTGATTATCTCCCCTTTGTCTCTGGGCGCCTCATCCTCGCTGGCTTCTCGGTTGAATGTAGCATACAAATCCTGGAGAAACAGCAATTCATGCAAATTGAAAAAAAAAGAAAAAAGAAACATTTAAAATATTACTAGCTTGAGGCCTAATTCAAAGATTTTGTCTTTTGTACCATGTTAATCAAAAGGCATGTTAAATCCATGTACATTTATGTACATATGTACATTTTGTGTTAAGGATACATGAACCATAGTCCAGTACCTGTTAAGGTTGTTCACCACGATCTTTAACTATCAAGCAAATTACGAGCCTCAAAGACGAGGAGATAAGCAAGCAACCTACACCTGTAATTTGGACGTCGTTTATGTCATCCACATGGATGCATGCTTGCATTTTACATCATACTCAACAATTTTTTAGTTGTATGTTTATTTATTCTTTGTCTTCATGTGGTAGGGCAAGTTCATGTCGCTAAAATGCTGCTGCCTCCGGATCATCATGGAACATTCTAAGGATTCCAGGCCAACCAGTCCCATTTTATTGCTCTAACCTCTCAGTGCATGAGTGCCAAGTGAGGCAGCAACAAGTACCATTTCTAAAGTCTTTGGTATGACCCGAACCAGGATAGATCCGACCCCAGGGCAGGCACTCTAACCACTAGGCCACTGATGAGGTCTTGTAAGTACAAAACTGGTCTTTCCACTATGGGTAATCCTATTCTTGCCCCAGTCCATTGTCCATGTCCCCCACACAGTATATTACCCAGACACAGTATTTGAACCTGCATGGCATATGCCCTCACCCTCCAAGTAATTGACACCCACACAGTATATGATCCCTCCCCCACACAGCATAGTACATGTGCATAATCTGTTGGTCTGACCTACGCCCCCATCCCCCTATGCGCCAACAGTATATCACCCACCCATAGAGAATCTGACACCTACATACACCTACACAGTATATGATCAAATACAGTATATGATCCCCACACTGTATATCTCCCCCATAGTATATGATTCCCACACAGTACGTCTCCCCCACACAGTGTAAGATCCCCACACAGTATATATCTCCCACACAGTATATGTCCCCAACACAGTAAATGATACCCACACAGTATATGTCCCCCACACAGTATACACAACTTACCTTTCCACTAATAGCAGCCTTGGCCTTGCCTTTGTCTCTCTCCACCTCCAATTCCAGCACTTGTTTCTCCAGATCCATTGATTTACGCTTCCACATGGCATTTTCTTTCTCAGCGGCCAGATGAGCCTACAATCACAAAGACAAATTTATTAATTTATTTATTTGATTGGTGTTTTATGCCGTACTCAAGAATATTTCACTTATACGACGGCGGCCAGCATTATGGTGGGAGGAAACTGGGCAGAGCCCGGAGGAAACCCTCCGCATGAGCTGGGCTTCAACTGACAGCATGAGCTGGGCTTCAACTGACAGCGACCGCATTGGTGGGAGAGGCTTCGGGTCATTGTGCTGCGATGGCGCGCTAACCGACTGAGCCACGGAGGGTCCCAAGACAAATTTAACAAAGTTATGAAACACACTTATAAATATACTATATGAATAACTTCTCAACAGAACAAGATTTTTCTGAGGTTATTCAGCATCTGCTTACCATATAAAACCATGCAAGTATTAATTTACCTGCCCTTTATAAAGTAACAAAAACCAATCAGTTGGGCACCTGGCTATTCTTCCACCTTCCCATCCCTTACCATCTCTGCCTCTCTCTGTATCTTCTCTGCCTCTTGCTGCATATGTTCTAACTCAGCACTCTTCTCCTCCAACTCTTTCTCCAGGCTCTGCTGCTTTTTCAGTCTCTCCTCCTCACCCTGACGGTAGCGTTCCTCCAGCTCCTCAATCTGCTGTCTGAAACGAAACACACACATCAGGTGAAAACCTCACATCAAATCAGTACGTTCCTTGCCCAAAGCATGCTGTTCCTCAAGTCCCTCTATTCACCACCTGGAAGTCCAAAAACACAAATCTGCCCAAAGTACCCGACACACTGACTGCTATAGTACTGTAGATTATCCAGAAAGAAATCAAATTTAAGCATACTTCCTCAATGCTTTTCTTTGCATTCCTAGCAACCCATATCAGTTACCCAGTGAAGTCATTACATGTCAAATCTATGTAAATGACTTACCTTTTCTCTTCTAATTTCTCAAGTTCTTCTCTGTGCATTTGTTCAAAGTCCAGTCTGAAACAGGAAGAGCAATCATTTCAACCTGTCTGAATCATTGAACATTGCACTCTCATTTGGCACAGGCCACTGTGACTATCACTAAGACATTACCATACTTCTGTTTATAATTCACCAGAACCTAATAATGTTCATGAAAAATGTATTTAACCAAATGAGTCAAAACAATAAGGTGTCAAAATCCACAATATTTAAATGTAAACTGATAAAGCTGACAATTTACAAAATCCAAATAACAAATTCAGTATAATTACAGGTAAATGTCAACAAACTTTACAGAGTTATAATTACATATATATTTGCAGATGTAAGGAAAATTACCTATTGTGAGCAATGTGTGCCTGTTTCCTTTTGGTCACACAAAAATACATATGGCATAATGGGCATTACAAGACAATAACTTTGTCCTCCTTCTATTTTCTGTACGTATTTGGTCTAGAGTCTCACAAAGTAAGTGCTACAATTCAAAAGGCACATTCGAAAGCTTTTAACATCTAACTTAGCCTGGTAATGTCAATAGAAACCTAGCATTTTATAACAGGAGGTGGACTCATGTTGACAGAGGTTATGACCTTACCCAAGAGAAAGCAGGTTCTCATGACTCTTGTATATGGACAGATCCGTCATGGACTGGCTCAGCAGGGATGTCCTTGACACAGACAGATTGCACTGAAAATGTGAAAAAAGGCAAATTTGTGCCACACTTGTTTTCAGGATATTTGAGTTTGAAGAATGCTTCAAGCATAAAACAGAGCAAAGTATCAACATGACATGTCCATGAAAGAAGTAAAAGTGTCTAGACAGAAATCATGACATGATTGAAAAGTGCCTCAGAAAGTGAAAACTTTTATCCTATACACAAGAAGATATCTGTTAAAAAAATATTATCTTATATTCATTGAATGGTAATTCAAACACTGTTCTAGGCTTTCTATACAAGCCTCTAACTGCCTTGTGCAGACCACATGATTCAGGTTACACTAAGCTACAT
Organism: Acanthopleura granulata; assembly: GCA_016165875.1. NCBI lineage: Eukaryota > Metazoa > Mollusca > Polyplacophora > Chitonida > Chitonidae > Acanthopleura > Acanthopleura granulata. Next base: position 17,449,007 of record JABBOT010000010.1, read on the forward strand.
GCACGGATAAGTGGGATAGTTTTGTCAACTTTAGGGCAAAGTGAAATGCTTTCAATCACAAATACAGCTGAACACTGTTAAACCAATGAAACATTCTTACCACCAGAACAGAAAAAAGCAATCAAACAACTAAAATGTCACGAGGTAAAGACTCAGCTTTCACTAGAAGTGTAACAAGAAATTCAAACATACAGCTTTCAGTTCCTCTTTCATCTTGGCAGCCTCCGCTGGGTGGTTAAACCGAAAGATGTTGGTTTTGCCCAGCAGTATTACAGCACCTGAGATAAAAAACCAAGTGAACATTACAAACCACCATTGTTCACCATGAGTAACTTACATGTAGCTAGGATCATTGTACATGAGGGTACAAACCCCCATTGTTCACCATGAGTAACTTAGCTAGGCTCATTGTACATGTACCAAACAAAAATATGTTAAGCAATATACATGTAAATAATGGATGAAAAAAATGTGTAAAGTGATACTTAAATACTGTCTTTACACAAAAGGCTAGAATATAAACTACAAAGGTACTCTGAACAACCTTGGGTGAGTTGGGTCTCATCCTGAACATTCACCCCGTTGATGGTACAGAGGGCGCCCTCTAATGGCAGAAGGGTGACAACTCCACAGTTGTTGACTATGATACAGTGCTCCTGTTCCACCTCCAGGCCCGCCAAAACTGTGTAATAACAATTGATAAAAACAGTAGTGTTCATAGACAATATATGATTACATTAGGGGAGATAACTCAGTTCCTATCTTGAAATTGTCAACAATAAGCTGAGTCAGCACTTCGGGAGCCTCACCACTGCAAAGCAGGTAGAGGCCAGGCAAGGAGGGTGCTCTTACAAATTAACACAGCTAACGTGATTTTACGTTAATAGGTAAAGCCGACTCGTTTGGAACTCATCAGCAATCAAAGTTTGAGGCCACGGAAACCCCTGAGCTTGTTCTAAGTGAAGGCCGACTATGCATCTACTATAAACTCCTGCCTTCTGTCTCCCCTCAACATGAATGAGCTTGTGAGACTCTCGAAATGCCATCTCAGCTTATAGACTAACATGCTTCTTACCTCATTGAGTAGTCAATCAAACAGACAATACAAAATTTTCCATTTCGATCACAGAACATGAAGTTTTTCAGAATTACTCCATCTGTAACACACTGTTCACAAATCAATGACTACACACTGATGTTTTATCACACATCATATTTTTCAAGAGCTGTTGACTCTCCTAACAGGTGTATCAACATGGCTGATGTTTACCTATGTCTTGAGGCACCTCAGCATCTGTCCGACCAATCGTCGTCCTTCCCTCCTGCATTTATACAAAACAAACAATTACTGCATTCGGCCATACCTTTCATCCATGACAAAGTTCCTCATTTTGTCAAGATTGCGAGTTATATTTATCTTTCTAAGATGTTCTATGAAGGTTTATTATCCTAATGGTAGAGCCTGTCAGCACCAAAAGGAATACTGCATGACGTTAAATCTGTTTACACATTTTTTTTTTTTTTTAGGTGACGTTTTAGGGAAAATACAGTACTACACAAACTACATGAACATAACAGCAATACATTATGTTGTCCACTTCTTCAATAAAATTATATTCACTAGCCAAACATAATGCTTTTTGAAATACTGAATTCATACCAAGGTTAATACTGTGCCGAGGTGTAAAATTAGAGTTTACAGTGTTACACTTGAACATGATTTTATCATTTTCGTAAATGAGATCCACAACACAAGTGTATGTAGACTGACCTTGAGATGGTAGAGCATGATGCCTGTACTTATGATGTCATCATCTATCCCTATCAGGTGAGGTAGTTCCGAGTCCAGGACAACACCAAAGCCCTCCTTGCGTAATGCCAGCGTCTTCTCTTGCTGGTGAAGCAAAGCATCACGATATTTTTACTTGGGATTTAAACTGACTTAAGACCCGTAGATAATAATAATATACACCCCACGTTGTGAAACAGGCCTTTCTTAAGAGATAACTTCTTAACAAAGGCAAAAGATATAAATACAATTACATAAGAAGACATATTTCATCCATGCATGGATTGTATGCAAGGTTCTTGATCAATCACAGCACTTTTAGTTACACCTAAGGCCTAATATAGGTCAATATTTTATTTGTTTTTCTTTGATTCTTATTAATCAAGAATTTTTGACTTACATCATAACAACCATTTTCATGGGTGGAGAAGTTTACTGGAGTGAATCACTGATCTTTGGCAAGTTACTGATAAACCTTCCCCCATAAAAGATTGGTGGAGCACACATAGGCTTCAAAGAAACACAAAACTGTGTAAAGGCCACACATGAGCATTGGTGACTGCTTATTCTCACACACAGTGAGAGCTGAGCAATGTACACCTGGCCTTTTGTATACTTGTGATTGACAGCAAGTTCATTATCTACTGGGTTATGGCCTGCTCCCTCATCGAAAATATGCATCAAACCCAAATATCTTGTGATCCAGTGTTGTGACACAAAAACCATCTGCCTGTAAACATTCTTTTAAGTAAGGTGTCAGAACTGAGCTGAAATGCAAACCAGTTCAGTGTACAGCATTTAGTACTTACCTGTAACACATGGGCAGCCTCTGTCCATTTACCTGCCCACTCCTCTGTTAGCACTTTCACCTGATAAATATGCAAACATTCCAGTCACTTTTACAAGTCAACAATTCACGGCAGGTTCTCACTCACTGATAATGTAAAATTCCAAACGAGCACAAAATTTCACTGCAAAGCAAGTAAGATTCACATCATATTCATCAATTTAAACACTTATTACAAAAGTGAAACGTAAATCCACTGTAAATAGAGTATCCATGTATATCTGTATCGTCATGATATCAAAGTGACACCTACCCTAGCCTCATTCTCGTGTAACTTCTCCTGAACCTTTGGAGTAGATATACCATCCTGTCAAAAGATAAAGAAAATCCTTTTTACAATCAGCTCCTGGGACGCTTATTACATGCAGTATCCTAATCGACTGATCTACAGACGATACAATGAACCTACTGGACAGAACTGTAAACAATACTCACAATATGGCCTCCCAAAAGAGCTTTCAGTCTGGCAATTTCTGCCCTCAGTTCACGGATCAGCTTCACGTTGGGATCCTGAAAGTTAATCGTTACATGTGTGTGTTTAACAAGCTCATGTAATCCAGACACCACTGGAAACAAGACTTAAAAGTGCACTCAAGTCTAGTTCGAAGGGCCACCTAGCATGAAGCCCTCTTAAAGTTACAAGCACATAACTTTCACTATGACATAATGCCTAAAGTGCTGGTTACCATAGTAGTCACAACCTCGTAATGCTGAGGTTTTTGTGTAACCAGGCCCTGGCGTACAATGTGGTTCATAAGCATTTCAGATATAAGTGGCCATAGAAATTACGCCTAATCGGAAACATATCTGGAAACGGGTACGATAGGGCACTGAAACAAATTTAATCTATGAAACATCGCATTCGTCAAGGTTAAACGTAAAACACATTGATTTTGTAAAACAGGATTTATTTCCTTCAATCCATATTTTGTGGTTTTTATAGATAATGATGATGAAGGCAGATTGATCATCCTCCTGTACTACTGACCTCATTGACTGTGGGTTTGTTAATGATGTCTTTGGCTCTGTTAGCATACCGCAGAGTGCTCAGAATCTCACCATAGTTAACATCTGCCGGAGATATCGCTGAAAAAAAAATGCATGAGACAAAAAAATAAATTAGAAATTAAACTTGAACACAATATTTTTTAGATATGCACGCACAACAACTTTAAGAAACAACGAAATCATCCACTAAAGCCATTTACTTCAATGACACAAGTAACTTCACCATTATATATTAATTACTTATTTCAGTCATGTGTACTGTTAAATACTGAATGGTGCAAATTGGTACAGTAACACCACAAAACAGTTGATTCGCTACTTACTTGCTACCATGACTGTTTTAGAATTCCCTCCTAAACTGTCCTTCAGAAGCCATGTCAAAGTTGAATCACGGTATGGAATAAATGTCTTAGATTTGCCACCTTTTTCAGCTGAAATGGTATAGAATATGAGAATTAGTGTATATTCAAAACCTTCACTCATTTTAGATAATCCCAAACTATACAGTTATGAATAAAATTTGATTAAGGCAGGGTTCAACATTAGATTTTCAGGTTACCTGGCCTGTCTGGCAGGTGGTAGTCACAAATGACTTGTACAACGTAATTGCTTCCTTGTCCCAACTGCCACAATGCATTTTTCAAATTCTATTTCAAATTACTGACTACAGCACGCGAGGTGAAAACATTTAACCCAAGCGAGATAGGCCTTGAATTAGATTTTGCCACAAAATATAAAAAATAATGTTTTCAGAAATTTTTCTGGAAACGTAATCAGAATCTGTCTAGCCTTCAAATATGACATTTTCAGAGACCAGCAGTTCATTAAATTCCAGAAATCGGCAAAAATCAGCATTTCACCCATTTAGCCCAATGTTATTTATCACCTCCAGTCCTTGCGAAATACCCAGATGCTCGAAAGTATGAATATGGAATAAAAGAAATAATTACAAATCTGTCCTTCACGACCTTCACAGCTAGGGACTTTATGTGTGATTGTGACTCTCCATACGAATTTATAGTATTGATTCTGTATGACAATCCGTCCAAATATATGATCGCCAGCCTGTAGGCCTACCGCCACTTAAAGAATCAACGTACATGGCATGTCTCTGTGTCCTTAAACCCATTTAATTACAATCTCCAAGACTACAGATTTCGCCAAGTCTTCTTTCTCCTCATAACTATCTTTCAAAATTTCAGGCAGCTTTATTTTCAGCAGTTGCATTAGTATATGTAAAATCAAACTTTAAAATTTGACAGCGAAACTTGTTTGGACACCATGTCTCGCAACAAAACCAAAGAGTTTTGAACAATGATCTCTGATTGGATGAACTGATTGAACTGAACTTTTAGAGACCTACACAGGCCAATCAACAAAAGTCTAACAGTAGGGTCTAGGGACAAGATGCAGCACATCGCAATTGACAGTGCCTTCATCGGCAGTAACTTGTTGACTTATTCAACTGTTAAATTTCCTTCTTATGTTTATATCACTGTAATAATTTGATTTTCTGTATGACTGAGACATGCAGAATCCATTTTCCAGTCAATTTGACCTCTCCAGTCAGACAAGTCAGATCTAAAATTCCCTGCCCAAATTTGATGTTGACCTGTTTCAGACAGTCCTGCAGTCGTTAATGTCAAACTTTGTAAGATAATAATACACGCATTTATTATCATTCTCCATCTGAAGGCAATCGAAGCTCACCCAGGAGTGAAATGACATTGCCGAGGGTAACTAGTGACTTGTTGATACTGCTTCCTTCCTTAAGGCGCTGACCTGTGGCTCCTGTAGCATCAGCTCTCTCACTGACGAAGAAATATAAAAAAATTTCAGGTGTTCACATCATAACAAAAGATTCCTCACAAAAAACAATGCAAGTATGACAAAGGCATTCTTATTTACATACATTTGATTGATATTTTATGATATAATCAAAAATCATGATGATGGCAATGTTTGTGAGTAGTGGAAAAGAGAAAAGTAACTGATCTTTAGGACTTGTACACCTCATAATTACACCTAGTAGACATGGAAAAAAGAAAATAGACATTCTGCAAATTGATAATGAAAACTGTAATGAAAAACTGATGAATTAACATACCAATTTTGGAGCAGGTAAAAAAAAAGCAAAAAACATATTTACCTTCCTGCCAAATCTACTAAATGGACTTTACTGTTCATTTCACTTGGCATGTCCTTGCTGAAGTTTGCCTGGAAACAAATGACATCTCATCCTGATAAATGCATGACAAAATACACCGTAGTAGGTATGTCATGTAATACAGTTCATTCAACTCATCACACCACACTGAAATAAAAACTGTTTGGCAAGGTGGCTTAGTATGAAAATATGTATTTCTAGGAGTAATGTTTGAGGAGTAATATCCCCCAACATCTAAAAATTCCTCAAACTTGTGAGTGTGAGTCTCTCATACTTTATTGTATTTTAGGTTCAGTTTGTCCAAAACAAACCCTCTTGCATGAAATCAATACAGAGCTCCAAACTCTCCTTTACTAATGGGTTTACATTATCTAGTTTCAATTGGTTAGCAATAAAATACATCAAGCTGTGGTACTTCATACATACATGCTCTGAAACCAGAGCATATACTTAATCTGTGACTGTTTTGTACTCAAGAGTAAAGTACTCAAGATTATTTCACTTACCTGTATGTAATCATTTCTATATGAGTAAAGATCTAAGTGGGAGGAAACAAAAACTGAACCTGAGTGAGTATAACAGTATAGAGCTAATCAATAGTTAAGATATAGAACAGCCCAGAGATGATACTTAGGACTGACTTACCTGAGTGAATACCAAAGTGAAAATAGCATGGGACCTGCTGCTTGTGTCGTTCATATTGGTTGAGGCAGTTGTCCTTGATAGCAAGAAACAGATTTTATAGCACTTGTAATGTAATTTAGTGATAATGGATTAAGGCCAATGTCCTTCCCACTGTGGATATGATGGGATATAATACCTGATAACACCATTAATCAACAGAAAAACATTAACCCACACAAAAATTATTATTAACAATTATCGTTGTATGAATCATTAAAAAATGAAATTGCACTCTCTCAGGTCTAGCAGTTGTTTACTAATGCATATGTAACAAGAGTCTAATTCATTAAGTATTCTAGAATGAATAGGTAACCACAATGGCATCTCCTTACAGTATGAGAGTCCTGTTCCTTAAACAGTACATTAGCAAAGTACAGTGCACTAGATATGACCCCCTTCCCAACCACTATGCTGCTACAGTATCATGCCAATAGCATCTGATGACTCTCTACCCAATCACTGTGTTAACGAACACCATGACAAGGACACCAGGCAAGATGCAAAACTCAACCACTCTGTTACTAATTCACCATGCCAAGTACACCAGATATGGCACTCTACCCCACCACTGTGTTAGCAAGGCATCATGTCAAGGACCACATATCATTTCCTACCCACCCAGTGCTGCCAAAGTATCATGTACACTCACAACATAACCATAAGTCTGAAGCAGACACTGCAACAGAAAGAATTGGATACCACATTTACTACTTTGTAATCTAATTAATTAACTCGACTTGATAAAAATTACCTGTTGTTATTTCCCCTGATCATGAGCTCTTCTATGTCTCCATAGTTGTTTACTATGTGCTTGGACAAATCTAAAAAACAGAACAAGCTTATAAATTGAAGATATCAACAATTACATGAATGCAGGTTATGAATTTTTCTTGCCCCAGCCTATTAGTCCCTGGCCCATGAAGACGAAGTCTCACATCCAACTGGTGCATGTTTGACTGGGAGAGTCTAACATCTGATGAGGGCAGTGGTTCACTCTGAACATTTCTGCTTCCTCCACTCATAAACTTGACAGCTAGTGCATCAGTGAAAATTTCCTAAGGAAAGCATTAAACACCAAAGTATCAAATCATATGCAATTCAAGGACACCTGTTAAACTTTTATAATTGTCAATTCTGTAAACTGAACTTGGTAGAGTGAAGTCTCACCTTGGACGTAGGGTCCATCCTTAGGGTGCTCCCGAACTCTCAGAGAATGGGTAACCTTAGTGCTGGTCGTGTACTTTAACAGGTCACGCACCTTCTCGTTATAAATCTCCAGGTAACTGAGAAAAAACAGGGATGCCAAGTGACAGCAGTACTGTTCAAATACATTTACATGTACCCTCATGCTTCAAGACTGTCACACCCTTTACTTTAAACTGTTTCGTTTTATAGATATTTTCTTATTATTTTGAGAACTACATATTTTCAACACAGACACTGTTGCAACTCTTTTCACTCATATTTTCTTACTACTTTTATCTACAGGTACATATATTTCAAGACAGACAAACTTTTCATTTCTAACCACTAAAACTATATACAGATCTTGATAAATGAGAAACCACGTCAGCTAACCTGACTTCCACTCTGTATGAAGTGGACTCATCTGTCATCCTTGAGAAAAGGCCCTGAAATGTAACAAAATGTAGCAATCTGTATTTTTGCTTATCTATGACACATTTATCAATGACTCCCTGAACTAAAGTTTTTAACAGGACTTAAATTAACTATGCTTCAAAAAGTCATATGCAGATTCAATTTTACTATCAGTTCATATTTTCTGTGTAGTTTTCCAACCCAGCAAACACAAACATTAGGAAGGTTAGAACTCACCTCACAAATCCTTGGTATTAGCCCACGGTCATCCTGAAGATAAAAATAACAATACGATAAAAATCTGTCAGGGGCCAAACATTTATTTATATATTTGATTGATGTTTTACACCGTACTCAAGAATATTTCACATATACAATGGCTGCCAGCATTATGGTGGTCAATAATTTTTTTCTCACTAATGTATCTAAAAGTTCATTATTTCATGAAAACTCAATGCAAAATTTGTCTAAAACTCATTTTTTTGATATTTCCATATATACTCAAGAAACCTCTCTACATATTCACATCACAGCATATGAGCTGAATTCCCCATATGTTGTAAAAGCTTACCTGATAGCCCATCATGGTGTAGGTCTTCCCTGAGCCTGTCTGACCATAGGCAAACACACAGGCATTGTAGCCAGCATAGGCATTAGCAATCACATCCAGACCCAAGCACTTAAATACCTGCAGCAATAGATGAAAGAATCACAATGACAAGGCCTGATTCGCTGAATATTTATTTACTTATTTATCTGATTGGTGTAAAGAATATTTCACTTATACGACGGCGGCCAGCAATATGGCCAGGGAAACCCACGACTATCCACAGATTTCCACGTACGGCCGGAGAGGAAGACAGCATGAGCTGGACTTGAGCTCACAGCGACTGCATTGGTGGGAGGCTTCTGAGTCATTGTGCTGCGCTAGTGCATTAACCAACTAAGCCACGGTGGCCACCGGATTCACTGAATAAGTTCGCCATTTCGAACATTCATTCAAGATGAAATTAGGACCTGTAATTTGAGTGTAACACTGTGTTGTTTTGGGGGGTATAACACTGCTTTCTATATAATTTTGGCCCTGTCACAAAAGTGTCTGCTTGTAACAGGTACTACTTGATACATTTATATTGCTGCCTCACTGGACTGCCATGCTGCAGACATCAGACATGACATTTCATCCCTGTCACATTATACTGACACTGGGCCAACCAGTCCTTGGCCCATTGCTCTTATGCTGAGTGCAAAGCGGGACAGTACCAAGATTTACACCTATGTTAAAGTGTTACGTGTGTCTTGATTCAGGGCTGAACCCCAGATCTACCATTTACACAGTATCTATGCTCCATTCACTGCTGTCTATTCACAGCGAGTCAACTTTTCCATGTATAACACACAGATATATGTGTGCACCCAATACTGGAAGAAGGCAAGTATAAATTCCTAGAGGGGCATCACTACCCACTCATTTCTGACCAGGCCCTACAAAGAGCAAGAGCAGGGGAACATACAAATTCACCGTCCTTGACTGTAAATGAACCTGCAATGCACTTGTCTCAGAGACTGAAAATGTCCAAAGGAAATAGTATTGTGTTAAACTTGCCTGTTCCTGGGAAGCATAGTGTGCATCAGCCTTGCTGAAAGACCAGAAGGAAAAGTCATATGTGAAGTCCTTGACTTTGAATGCTTCCCTTGCCACGTCTCCCTCAGATGTCTGCTCTGGCAACTGTTTTCAATAAGAAACCAAAGAAACAGCTTACTCTGAAAGGCATTACTTTAAAACTTTATCTAGGACATTGTTTATGGATATATGTCTATCATCTCTAGTTAGGTTTTTCAAATGAAATACAAGACATTATTGCATTGCAACTAGAGTACAATTATCTGTTAAGCATCAGTTTAGCTGAAGTCTTTCCACATATACCAACAATTTAATTCAGATGCAAATAACCAATTAACGTAGATATTCTTCTTTAATCATACTGACTATTTCTCAGCTTTATAACATAGCAATAAAATGAAAAACCCAGTGTTATAAAACAGGAGGGTATATACGATTTACATGTACATTATGTAGTCAGACGATATTCGGCACTTTCCATCCATATCTATAAACAAAAATGTATAACTTATCAATGTTTGTTCCACTGAATAGATTGCTCAATATTTTTGGGACACAAATGTTCATTACTTAACCCTTCCTGAAACATTTTAACATCCCGCTTAAGATCCAATCACTACAAACTGAATTCAGTACAATTTCACTTTATAACATCACTGCCCAAAGACAATATATACCAGAGGTGGTCCCAAATAACCAAACAAAAATATTTTCAAATATTCTTTTCTCCGGACAGAGAAAATCAAAATAAATATTATAGATTATATCTGTAAATAAATCTTCATGCTCTTTCAACTGATTTTGGCATCATTTTTATGTTCTTTTCTCCACTAAAACTGCAGATAAACAACTACATGTTAAAGCCATGTTTACTGCTAAAGCAAGGCCTCTCGCATTACTGTTCCTCCAGGAAACCTGGTGTTTTATCATAAATGAAATATAGCTACATATATTTATGCATGTCTGCTATTAACATGTTTAATAATATCTGCTTCAGAGGTTTACACAGCAGAGATAAGACTGAAAAGATCACGTAGACAGATAACCATGTAACCTAACCTTCAGGCCATGAAATGAACATTATCAGTAACCACTGTACCTTTAAGTTTGTGATGCGTGTCTTCTTGCCTTCCATTTGAATAATGCATCTTGATTCCAGATCGATCTCCCTACAAACACAAATTTAAACTAGCAATTTACATTGAATGAATCAAAGAGAACTTTTATGAACTGATAATTCATCTATTTTATTTTTATAAATGGCCATGCTCCCAAATATGCTACTCATCTAGATTCAGCCAGGTTAATGCAAAGAAAACACAACATGCATGATTCTTCCCAGAAGATCTTCTTATCTTCTTACACAATATCGTAGTACAGTAATTATCCTATTTATTTATTTACTCGTTCATTTAATATTTTCATTTCCACTGATAAGCTTCACAAAGTAGAGTACTGTGGCAACTCCAACAAACCACGCAAGGCGATACATGATTCAATATTTCGGATTTAATTAAACCATTTCAAGAATTGTTCCTTATATCTTATTGCCCTGTCTGCTGGAGTTGCCACAGTACTCATTCATTTAAATTACATAAGATTCTCATTCCTTTTTGTATATCCTTAATATTCAGGGCAAAGTCCAAGCGCTATCAAAATTTAAAATTAAACAGGTTAAAAACTTTCATTTTCCAAGATCACATCGCATTATAGACTTATTGACAACAGAGTCTCAGAAAGAAAGCTGCTAGTACTAACCTGCATAAATGTATATGTACACACCAAAAGTGACAGTAGTGATCAATACACTAATTAGTTAAAATGCAAACATTGTGAAGTGTGATCAATGATCGTCTATTTACCTTTGGTTGATCGGCCGTACGCGCACTGCCACCTTCACGGAAGCCATGGTTGTGATTATTTTGGGCCAGTGACCCAGTCATAAATAAACATCAAGTCCTAAAATAGTGCATATGGGCAGTGGGCTTAGAAAAGCATATCATGAGCTTTGTTGCCCATTTCTTTACAGTCTTTAGGTAGGTTAACTGGATCTCATGTGACTAAGTCCAATAACACACACAAGAGTTCCGACGAAGGGAGATAACGTCTCGTGTTTCACTTAAAAAAATCCCTATAACTTTATCAAAATAGCGAATATTATTGCTAGTCTCCTGGCTAACGATTCCAAAAGTCTTGATTACAATGTTTATTATTTTATCTTGTCTTTTTCTCCTGTTTAAAGAACGTTGTAAAACTGAGATTTGGTATCTTGTTGTTTGGTAATGTCATAAAATAGTAGCTGCTCCCTTGAACTCTATCACGTGACGGTCTGCAGCCATGATGGTGGGTGTGCAAAGCCACTTCCTGAAATTCATTTGTAATTTAACAGTATTTCATAACTTGTTATGTGATATAAATGTAATGACCGACATTGTTTGCATTTCAGGACGGAGTGCTTGACGGTCCTGACCTTTTGGCAGAAGACCAGGGGAAGGTGAGGGTGAATTAAAGATGGGTGTCCAAGGCGTCGTTTCTGTCGCTAGTAGTTTTGACGTCTTCTGTCAATCACGTCACAGTCCCGTTATGTCTTTCAGCGAATGGCCTTTTGTTCCTACACACCCACTTCCTCACCATCGAAAGAAATCTGGACGTGTTAAATATAACCACCCCAGGCGTGTAGTTATGCTAATTTTGACATGCCATTTTTTCAGAACACTTGGCAAATGCGTCTACTTAAATTGTTTTTACAAGCCAAGACAAAGTTTTGTTGAACGCCCAGTGTGCGGGCATGCAAAACAACATCAGAAAGATAACCCACATAAGTCATTAACGTATACAATGTCAGATAATCGTTCAGAGTAAGTGCACAGCGAAGATCAGATAAGAAACGAACTCCTATTTTTATGCCATCCCCCCGACAAGCTGCTGAGGACATATTTCAGAGTATTTTAGTCATGTAAACAGTGGTTAGGTGGACCACAAGGAAATGATGATTGGTTTCGTTATGTGACTTTGTGTATTAAAGTTATAGGCTTTCTTTGAGTGGTGCACAGGTTTATGGATTAGTGATTTAGTCTGTCAGGCCTTTCATCATCTTTCTAAGCCAGGCTAGTTAAGCGTGCCAAGGTAGATTGCTGTGACTGTGTCATGCCAGCCAATATCCTAATAGTTACATCTGTTTATAAGTTCTGCACAGTTACAAATTGTTGCCTGTTTGAGTTTGATCTGTGAGGCAGAAAAATTAACAAGGCATAGGTGATGGTTATTAAAGTAAAAATGACAAAGTAATAAATAATAATAAGTTAGAGCTGTTGTTATTATGAGCATAAAATTGTTCAGAATAATGTTATTCAGTACCAGTTACTGTGTAACTGCATGTATTAAAGATGTTTTTCTTTCATTTGCCAGGTCACCAAAGATGTGAGTTCAATATCATTCACAGACTTGGAATATTCTTAAGGCTTCATGGCTAAAAGCAGTCAGCGGCACTATCTTTTTGTGGTTTTGTGTTCAGTTTGCTGGAGACCTGCCACCGCCAGCACGTGACACACATGGGAAAGTTTACCTGTAACTTGTCAAAGGCTTGTCGTTCACTTTCTGCTCCCCTTCCCATGTCGCATGAAAATAGCTGCCATCATATAAGTGAAATATTTCCAAATTTAACATTTAACAACAGTTAAATAAATATTGTGTCACAAATTGTTTCTTTTTTTATTTTTGTAAGACCCGCTCAGATACAGTGGACTTAGAGACCGATACCAGCTTACAAGTTGATATATCAGATGCCTTGAGTGAGAGAGATAAAGTCAAGTTCACAGTTCACACAAAGGTATAATGTGTAAGCCTGAAGTGTTTCTTTATGTGTATATATGACCAAAATAAAGGTCTACCGAACAAATAAGCTCTTACATATAAGAAGCTTTGTTGAAATGCTAGATTACAAAAACTTTTACCACAATCAGCGATAAGTTCAGTGAGTTTCTAAAATCAGTATTATGCAAAAATCAGAATAAATAGATTATTGTCTCTTTATTTTTGTCCTGCAGACCACATTATCAAGGTTTAAAGAGTCTGAGTTTTCAGTAGTCAGGCAACATGAAGAGTTTGTCTGGCTTCATGACAGATATGTGGAGAATGATGAGTACGCAGGAATCATTGTAAGTAACTCTTATTTTGTATTCATGTCAGCAATGTATGGACGTACAGTAGCTGATAGTGTCATGTAGGTAAACTTGACTGGAGTACTTTAGCTGAAAAGCAAATGTTAACAAGGAAAAGGACTGAAGGATATCCACATCATACTGATGCCTTTCTCAGAGTTAAAAAAAAAAAAAACAGGTTTTGTTTGAAGGTCAAAAAATTTAGAATGCATCCTCAGGTATGTGAGACATTATGCCAAGATTTCTATTCTGTAGTTTAAAGCTTTCACAGTATGTCTGCCTTTGTTGTCAGTATGTCTGTCAGAAGTGCAGGCTGAGTGATATTTATGTTAGGTTGTGTCTTACTTATAAGAAGCTGATTTCATTATGGTGTAGTACAAGTGTGGTATTACCTCCTCACCCGGCATGATTGTCTGTTGACAGATCCCACCGGCTCCCCCTCGACCAGATTTTGATGCTTCCAGGGAAAAGCTTCAAAAACTGGGAGAGGGAGAAGGCAACATGACCAGAGAAGAGTTTCAGAAAATGAAACAGGAACTAGAAGCGTAAGTTCGTATACAGCAGACATCATCATTCTTATTATAAAAGGTCAGGTGTAAAATAGGTAAATTTTTTTATAATATTTATTAAAGAGATGGTTTGTTTTAATGCTTAATTTTTTAGTTCAGAACATCCTGCACAAAGGCATGGATTATTAAGTGTCAGCTTTCTTGCCTTTTTAGAAGTCTCAGGGCATTTATGGGTTCATGGGATTAATGGTATTTTTGCCACATATTTACAGTAAATGATCCATAATTTTATGCACCTGGTCTGAAGTACGGAAGTTCAATCAGTTGAGGGGAAAATCACATGAAGTTGTGTGACTTACTCTTGATCAGCTTAGTACAGCATGGTGAATACTTTGTGAAAAATTCCATTAAATACAGGGAATTTACTGTATGTGGTGTAGATCACTTTGGAGTTAACTTGAGTTAAACATGATTCCGTGACCTCCACAGCCTAGTGGTTAGTGCACTACTTTGATCATGAGCCCCACATCAATGTGGTCACCATCAAGTCCAGTTCTGATTGGCTTACTCTTCTATTGTACATGGCAAGCTCTGGCAGCATACTGCCGATGGTTGTTTCTTTCCCCTGGGCTCTGCTTGGGTCCCTCTCCGCTGTCGTATAAGTGAAATATTCTTGAATACAGTGCAATACACCATTCAAATAAATGAATGAAGTAAACATGATTTTTGCCACCAGTTCTGTTTTGCTGTGTTACCTTAGACATAATGTCTGTGTGTTCTGTTCAGAGAGTACCTGGCGACCTTTAAGAAGACAGTGGCTATGCATGAAGTGTTCCTGCAGCGAATAGCCGCCCACCCACTGCTCAGAGTAGATGTCAACTTTGAGGTGTTTCTGGAGTATGACCAGGATGTGAGTTGATACATTACACATCACATACCTCAGTGCACTAGATTCCCTAGTTGTCTTTATGAGGCATTTGTGTTTATTACTTTTTAAGTTGTATTAGTTGAGCAAATCACTATTTTCAATCATATAAATTGCCACATGCTTTTCTTCAGTGAAAAAGGTCTCTATGTGAAATTTCATAATGAGGTTTTTAGCTCAGTTGCGCAAAGTAAGGCGAGGTACTATGAGAGGGAAGAACAGTAGCTGTGGCGGTGTCTGGTTAAGCATCTTTTTTCTTTAGCTCCTGTATAATGGGTTGGCTGTACATGGATTGGAGGTTAAGCTTTTTTTTTTTTGTTTCCCTAGTCTAAGGTATGGCATGTAAATGTACATATTCAGGTGGAAGGTAAAGGTTTTCATTTTGGATATTGGGAGCTCATACAGTGTGTGAAGGTCAAGCTTTTTTTTCTCCAGCATACAGTGATAGAAAGTTTTATTTTTTATTTTTTAGTTTGCTCTCATGTTTAAGGGTCATGGATGCTGTGTATATCTGCAAAGGGCGTACAAATGGAAGGTGGAAAGTTTTCTATTGGTTTTAGTTTTTTTTTGGTTTGGGAATGTTGTTTAGTCATTTTAACTGATGGGCTTTCAGCACAAATGCTTACCAGTTAATAATCTTCCATATGTATATAATCTTTCTTGTCCGTAGAGTCTAACGTGACTTTTCATTTTTGTTGAGGTTTATGGACTAATTGAGCAAAATTTCCCTATTTTTGTAATCAAAAAAACTTTCATGTAGGGTTACAGTTTTTGTGCGCAAGCCTACTACATGTAGAACAAGAAGCGTACTGATAACCAGGTTCGTCTGACGAATTTACCCACTTCGTCTTCATTTTTCTGTTTTGTGGACGAAAAAGTCACTCTGTTCTCCTGTAATCACAGACTTCTATAAGCCTTGGACTTCATTTTCTCTAGTATACACATTATCTGTTGGAAGCTTTCCGCATATATATTAGTACTTGGGGCCTATTCCCTTTGCAGTGGAATATTTAGATGTTCAACAGACAGGGACTGTTGTCAGCTGAGCATTTGCTCAGCCAATCATAGGGTTGCAGTGGCCACCCATAGTACACAGATAGCCAGCTGTGGGTTGTGATTTCCATGTTCAAAGAAAACTCCAGCGGGCTGGTACCTGAAAGAAGGTTTTTACCACCATAGCTCAACATTTTCTCAGAGATTCACAGGGTTACAGTTGCCACTCATATTACATAGATTGCCAGATGCAGTTTGGGATTTGCATATGAAAGACCACTGCAGGAATTTTTGCGCACTCCCCACATCAACACCTTTTACCACCGCAATGATTTACAACTATTCGAGTGGGACACAGGAGTTGTGTATTCAGGATAGTTTTATACACACTAACCGCTATATCTGGTGGGGTTCTCTGAATGCCTTGGTTTAATTTTCCTAATTACTTTATAATAATTGAGTTTGGCGCAACAATCAAAGAAAATTTTTAATTTTTTTTTTGATTTTTAAAATTATAATAGATGGCGTTTCACATATTATTTCATGGCAAAGAGCTGTGAGAGAAATTGTTCTGCTGTTTTAGTTGAGTGTACGGCAAAAGAACAAGAAAGAAAAGCTGGGTGGATTCTTCAAGAATTTGACGAAGTCTGCAGATGAGGTGTTATTATCAGGGCAGAAGGATGTTGATGACTTCTTTGAACAAGAGAAGACATTCCTGGTTGAATACCACAGTCGTATTAAAGATGCCACCCTGAAATCAGACAAGATGACTAAAATTCATAAAAGTAGGTTATATTTTACCTTTAGAATTATTTATATGGTTAGTTATCTGATCTGCTAATGAAAAAGAAACGTTTTCGGTTAACTGTTCATTCGAGTGATGCCACAAGTTAAAATTCAGCACTTTATAAGTTATTCCGCATCTGTGAATAAGGAAGAAGAACCATTCGTTATTCCATAAATGGTATGACTCGATATTGTGAAACCACTGACATTTGCCATACCTGTTTCATTTGACCGAATAATTCAAAAGACATGTTTATTGTTTTTTGTTGTTCCTTGCAGATGTAGCAGATAATTATATTCGAATATCTTCTGGGTTTCTGCAAATAGCTACCATAGAAAATACAGAGTTAGACAAGTAAGTGGTGCCCACACAGTTTGTTTTTTCTTGAACAGTATGTGATTTTGTAGTATGAAACAATCTACATGGAACAAGAAATATGCAGTATTTTGTCACATCATCTACATACTGAAAGGGTTCCTTTGATAAAGCTCAGAATGTTGTATTTTTGTTACAAGAGTCATGTCATAGTCATCATAGGATCATAGATTTGCTCTGCATAAATCTATCTTGACATCAATGTTTCAGAAAGCAGGTGCAAATTGATTGACAAAATTTTGTCGGACATTCTTGATTATGGTATGTGTATCACATGTTTTATGAATCAAGTGAAAAGTTGTTTCAGCAGTATTTATTTAATGTGTGGTGTGCATTCTTTTCTTCAGGACGTTCACACGGTTCTCTGAATGTTTGGAAAAGGCTAGAGTATGTATACTTAGAGTATATTTTTGAATGAAGTTGTTCGTGTTTTGGATATGTTCATGAAGGTCACAGAAAGGAAAAGTAAAACTAAATGATTCAAAAGTTTTTAATAAAAAGTCCAAAAATTAGCATCTTCAATAATGTACATTGTATAATCATCTGGAAAGGAGCAGTTGACTTTATGGGAGGGGGGGGTTGTGTTTTTCCTTTTTTTTTGTCAGATTTGAGGAGACCTTTACAAATCAGTAGATAATATGCATAGGTGTATACCTGAAAGCTTACTCAACAACCTGTCACACCTGTGTTTTTATTTGACATGTTATACTCTCGATGAAGGGTGATAATGTATGTGAAGTTTTATGTATTGTTAACAGAAGTTGGAAGGCCGGGTAGCGTCAGATGAAGACCTCAAGCTCAGTGATACATTACGCTATTACATGAGAGATTCAGCAGCAGGCAAGGACTTGTTGTATCGTCGGACGCGAGCTCTGGCCGATTATGAAGCAGCTAATAAAGCCTTGGACAAAGCACGGATGAAGAACAAGGATGTGGCAGCGGTAGGTACAGGTTGTGATTTTGTGAAGTTGTGGAAGAATTAGAGAGAATTATCGTAAATTTTCGATTCAGTTGATTTAAGTTGAACCTTTTGTATTCTTCTTCCAATAGCCAACGTGTTCGCTTTCAGAAAATGTCACCCTCTTTGCGACTTTTTTGTTATTAAGCAATATTTAATTTTCTAACACGTTCTGTTTTGACTTAAACTACGGAAGTTAATGTGTGCATATAACCATATATGGATGTAGGAGGCCACTTTGCAAACTTCGAGCAAAATAAACACATACATTTCATTCCATTCTCAGCGAAAGCAATTGTGACGTCCTGACGTCACAGAAAGATTGAACCTATGTAACCAGTGTTTGTGTCTTGAGGTTTGCAACAATATTAACATCAAGTGCATGTTCTTGAATGACATCTTGAAAAATGAGCTGCCCTAAAGTTGAATATTCATGAGTTTATGGACATTGCCAAAAAGTTCAGAAAAACACGATTTCGACACAATTTGTTTCATTTTACTTATATTTTAGGCTACAACATGCTACACTACTTTATAAATTCAAGACATATGAAAGTCACAATATAGAAATTCTCTGGTATACTGATCTCCTTATTTATTTATTTATTTATTTATTTGATTGGTGTTTTATGGCATACTCAAGAATATTTCACTTATTCGACCGCGGCAAGCATTATGGTGGGAGGAAACTGGGCAGAGCCCAGGGGAAACCCATGACCATCCGGAGGTTCGTGGCAGACCTCCCCATGTACGGCTGGAGACAAAGTCAGCATGAGCTGAACTTGAACTCACAGCTACCACATTGGTGGAAGGCTTCTAGGTCATTGAGCTGCACTAGCATGCTAACCGATTGAACCACGGAGGCCCCCTGATCTCTTTAAAATACATTGATAAATGTAATAAAATCCCAGTGAAAGTTCTAAAAGCCAGGCATTTTTTTTTTTATGTGAAGACAAATAAATGTATTGTCTTCATTGTTTGTTTTACAGGCAGAACGACAGCAGGAACAGGCATGCAAGAAATTCGAGAGAATATCTGAAGTGGCTAAAAAGGGTAAGAAGTGAAGTTTTCCTGATTGAGGCAAAGTGAGGCAAAGTGCTGCCGGTTGCCAAAGTTAATCACACGATACACACGAGGCGGTGGTAATGTTATTCATGTATTCTCTTACCGGTTCATAAAGTGGCAAGTGTTTTGATTTGAAAATCTGAAGAATGAAAGCGCTGAGTTTGACTAACAGCTGGTTTGCTTGTAACAGGTATGAAACATGCAAAATATGGTCTGCTCTCCTGTAACATAACAGCTGGTTTGGGACTTGCGCAGTATTGGCAACACAGTGGTCATGTGAATTGTGTACGTTACCACACGGATCCACGGTGCAATCAGGCTTGGCTCTCGGCATTTCAGTCCTCTGTATTATACCAAATAAATCTGGTATGAAAGAAGATGAGCTGGATATTGTGCATTCATGGTGCATTTTGTTTGTCACGTGCAATGATAACTGAATGTGAACTTCGTTTTAGTAACACTTGGAAGAAAAACATAAGTCTTTTTACTTTTTCAGAACTTTCGGAGTTTAAAGTTCGAAGAATAGCTTATTTTCGGAAAAATTTGGTGGACCTGGCAGAATTGGAACTTAAACATGCAAAGGTGAGAGACATACCTAGGTTTTATGTTTATGTTCTGGATTTAGAATTTAGATGTACATCTGTAAAACTTTGACTTTGTATCCAGTGTCTTTTGTCAGTAACCTCCTTGGCAGGGAATTAGTAGACTCCCCAGTCACATTGTTTGTGGTGCTTTGGTGACACTTGCCTTCCACCAATATTTTGTCCATATCTGTATGTCACATATGGAAAATTTTATTGGTAACTTGCACTTCCTCCACCCTCAAAATTGACCACCATTGTACGAGTGAAGAATTCTTGAGTATAATGTCAGAGGACAAGGATGGTAATAAATCTTATGGCATAGGCACTGGTGTCTTTAAACATGTTTGACGCAAGGTTATCCAGTAGATAGAAGACTTGTAACTTCAACATGCAGAGATAAGAGATATACTTAGTATATGTTCCAAACATCTAAATTTGCATGGAATGTAGAGTTTAAATGTACATGTACAAGATTTGTGAGAAATAAAAAGAGTTTTAGTTATTGCCAACTTTCATTAAAGTGATCTCTCTTGTTTCAGGCTCAAGTTCAGCTGTTTCGAAACTGTATCACAGCCTTGAAAGAAGAATCGTAATAATGAGGCTTTGGTATAGGGTAATGATCATGCCTTGGACATTGTGATGTAGTTCGATGTGCTATGTGTCTACGGGGCCAGAGAGACCTGGCAGAGCTAAGCCTTAACCACTGACCACTGGATATGCTCAACGCTGGGGTTGAGTTACAAGCTTGATCCCATGAAATGATTTCTTTGAAGCTGATTATAGCTGATCATTACAGTGTCAAGTGGACATTAATAATTGTGTATTTGGTGAATAAGCCTGTACAAAGTCATGTGTAAGATCATCAAGCAATGTTACATAAATGTACTGTATTACAATGGCATATCTGAGCAAAATGTTCCAGATGTAAAAAAAAAGAAAAACAAGTGAGGGTATTGTCATTTTCTGTTGATAATGGTTCTAGTTGTAAGCTGTTCACAAATGCTGTGTGGCTGGTCTATATTTTATAAATGCCTATATATACACGTATATATTTATATAGAAATATTTCCTGATGGCATGCTGCCTGTTGCTTTCTTTGTTCTTTACTCTTTGTATTGTTATTTTCTGACCAATGAAAGTCCATGTTGAATTCTTACAGCTGTCGAGCACTTGATACAAATGTTTCCCTTTGTGTCAGGTCAGTGAATATTTATCTGCAAGATTACTAGAATACAATAAGCTGTGTGTATGTTGATTTAGGAGATTTGTTCCTGCATGGAAAGGCACAATAGCTCAAAGGAATTATGTTTTGTATTTCACATGTTATTTGATCTATCCTATGTGTATCCTCGTCTTATTTCCCTGCCCATTATTTTCTGACCTTGGCTCGTTAGAGTTTACTTTCATTTGCCCATAATACTGCTACTTGCCACCTGTCCTGAAGTGATGATATTAGTAGCCTATGTGAACAGATTAATATGTGAAGGACTGAAGTCATCCTTTTATAATGAATGTTTATACCTGATCACAATAACTGACGCAGTCAGAACACATCATTTTCTCCTATCATTTCCACTCTTGTAAGCTTTGAATAAATTCTAAATCGTGAACATGTAGCAACTGCTTTGTTTGGAAGTTATGTGCTTGCAAACCAGCTTTTATTTACATAAATCAAACTTACATTTAGTACTGGCAGAATATATTGCATTTAAAGATGATCAGATAATGTTCTAGAGCTCATTGATGTAAATTAGCACATGTTTGATGATCATTAGCAAACAACGAGACTTGTGCCCCTTGTGAAATATTTAACTTGGGAAAATTACAAAACAGGACTGACATTGTTAGCTGTGTTGCTGGTAGGTTGTCACTCATGTTTTCCCACTCACACATACGTACAGATTTAACCTTGGGATTCTGATCAGCTGTCAAGAAAAAAAATCTGTTTTTGAAGAATTAAAGAAGTACATGAAGGCATGATAATGTCCATCCCTTCTGATAGAGAAGTTTGAAACTGGTTAGCTGTATTGACAAGCGTTATTTTTAACATTGGCTCAAATATGTCATCCAGATATGATCCTCCAGAGGATCAAGCAATTCATTGATATGCTATGGGTCTACTTCCATTTGACTGGTCACTTGTGAAAGTAACTCTACCAAGTATAAGTTTGGCAAGAGAAAAAAGAGAGAACTCAATGGAAACATGAAAGCCAGTTACATAGGTTACAAAGTTATACATCCCATTAAAGAAGTGCCATTTGCTGTGGTGTTTCTAGGCTGAATATTTTGCATCAAAACTGGTTTGGTTTGAAATCTGTAGAATGTTTTCCCAGCCATGAAAATGTTGGTGTGATTCCCATAAATAAGCATTCTATTGCAACCCGCTTAGAAGCTGGAATAGTTAAGACCTGTTTGGCCGTGGAGAAGACGGATAAGCTTACTTCAGCCACTGAATGTGCCTGTACTGTCTTACAGTTAGCATTCTTTGTACAATGACGATTTTCACTGCTCTGATACTTATTCATTCCAGGTGATTAAAGACTGAGTTCACTTAATTGTTATACACGTACACATTTACATGTGGCTCTGTGCGATTGACAGTAGACGTGTTTTCTAATGATGCTGCTGTAAACAAGTCACCTCTCTAGTTCTGTCAATTTTGAGTCTTGGCTGACTGATCTGAGGGACATCTGGACACTTTTCTACATTTAGGAATAGCTTCTGAAAGACGTGAGGGAATATTTTGGTAAGATTTCCGTCTCTATTCTGTCCACCATTTTTGGTCAGTCAGAGATTCATGCATAATGCCACTGAATTAAGGGCTGGATCAGCATCTACTGTACTGTGTTATGGAAATGCTAAATACATATGAATTAATGACCACAAAATGCTGACTTTATTTATTACTCCTACTACCATGTAACTTTTATGTACTATCGCATCACCTGTGATCTTTATACAGAGGGCATTCCCTAATGTGCCCCTGTCTATTAGTGTACTTTATGTGCCAAAAAAACCGATGTAAGCTTCTGTTAAAATTGCATCATTAATCTGGCTACAGTGTTAAAACCAGATTGGCTCACACCACATGGGAAAGTTTGTCAGATATGTAACAAGGGCCCGTGGTTTACTCGTGACACTTCCATTTACCCACCAATTAAAGTAACTGATGTGACAGAAGTGAGATATTCTCATGGGCACCAATCAGAACACAAATCCAATCAGAACACAGGACCATATAGTTCTACGCAAACTGACAAAGACAATTAACTTCGTGATGTGCAGGATGAAATGTTGCTTTGCCTCACAAATCACAGTACATACAAAAAAACAAAATTCAAAAACAGGTGTACCCTAAAAGTTTATTGCATTATTATCACAGTCTAAAGAGATCTTTCTACAACAGTTTTATTATCAACCAAGCTGATCTGATCAGCAGTGCCTTGCAGTCCTGTTTGCAAGGACAAGGTGATGACCTGGAGATGTAGCTGCTGATTAAATGAGAGTAATTATCCACTTGACCTTGGAAGCATTTGATGTGCATGTGTGTACATATCCTGATCACTGCATTTGGGAATACATGCAAGTGACCTTTTCATACATTTCACCTGGGGCCAATTGCACGTGGTGTTAACTTCAAGTTATGTTTTAAATCTGCATTGCACCACTTAGATTTATGGTCCCAGCAGTTAAAATTTTGACAGATTGATCTTTCAAAAATAATCATGGTTTGTTCACACTTTTAGGCTTCTAAAGATTTAATAACAACTGTCAGAATGCCCTGTTTTGGAAACTGAAATTTCAATGAAATAACTGCCGTTCATGTATCTACCCCAATTTTCCCAAGCATGGCATAGTCTAATAATTGTGGCAGTAAATGGAATAGTCTGTCCATTTCATCCTGTGTGACAGCACCAGGTTGAATGAGAGATTCATTTAGTGTAGCTGCAGTTTGTCACAAGATCTTCCAACCTGTTTTGTTTGAAAAGTAAACCTCAGGACTTCGACCTACGGTTCAACACACCATTGATTCCAACTGCCTGCCAGCGGGACAGATATGACTTGTCAAGGGAGATAACTCATGCCTGTCACTCGTCATTGTTTGATAGTGGTTGTTTGCTGTTTACTTGAGCAACTGTTTGAACGGAATCCACTTGTTGTACCTGGGAGCGTTTGCCTTCTCGGGTGTCTGAAAGAAAATTAATAATGACACGGTCACTTACTTCACTTACACAGCTGTCTCAAATGAAATGGCTTTAAAAAGTAACGCTTTTTAAAAAACAACTTGCACAAAACACCACAGTAAGAAGATTGTCATCAGGGATATATCCCAGGGCAAGGTGACCTAGCCATTTACCAGCACAGCATAGGGCTACTTATCTGTTTTTCAACATGGCAGCATTCGTGTTCAGATAAAACTACCTGAGTACTAAACAGAGTATGAATATTGTTACAATGTTTTACATCCGAACCCTCTCGAGGAAATAATTAAGAATAGTCCTGATTAATTATTTTTTTTATACTCTATATATACAGATCCATGTTAAATATGGCTCACAGACCCTACCGTGCCATAGTCATGTGACAAAAGGCCATCAACTTTTGTAAGTTTAGTGTGTGTTTCAATTCCACAGTTAGTTTTGAGAGTATCACACCTTAGACGGAGCTCATACCACAAACAAAAACTGGATATTTAAGTGAAAGGTCTGCACCGTCTAATTAAAGCCTCTGTCCAACATACAGCCGACTACATTACACTGACTCAATAGCTGATGAAAAGTAGCTTCTATAGCAGGTGCTAGCTATAAAAGCACTTGCAATGAATCACAATTCACAACTGATGAATCTGTTCGGGAACAAATACCATCATGACCATTACCGGAACTTTAGAAAACTTATGTCCATTTTTTGGCTTGAAAGTCTGTCCTAATGAGTATAGCTATATGCAATGCTGTACTCAATATAAAGTGAAACCGCGTAACATCTAAACACAAACTTCATGCAAACAGAAACATAACAAATAAACCCGTCAGTAACTCATTACATGATTCACCTTCTTAGTCTTCTTTGCCTTTTCTGTTTGGAAATTGCATAAGAGGAAAATTACTAATTCAGCACATCGATGTAGTTTAAAATATAAACAGATGGGGAACCTCTTTAATAGTCAAAGATAAGCATTTTGTATGAATTTAGAAAATTAATCATTCCAATCTTTGTGTATTAAACTGCAAGTACATGTATTAGTAAGTTGTTCAGTAGATCAAATACATATCCCTACTGCTTTTCTAACCTGAAAAGAATACTAGACGCCCAGAATACTATTCAAAAGCCTTGAGAGTGACGTGAAATGTCCAGTGAAAGTAATACATAGTGTTGTACAAATCTACGAAAAGAAAGCTTGTCATTTAAATGTTCACTATGTAAGATATTATACTTGCAGTTGCTGTCTTCAGAAAGTGGTTAATTCCTTGGACTGAACATTTAACTTTTTCTAATTCAGAAAATACAGGCTAACTGAAAAAGGAAAGCATCATGATAGAGAGACATCCATATAAAACTATTATTGTTGTGACTTACCAAGTGGACGCCTCCTTGAGACATTATCTAAGAACTCCCCCAACACTACAAGCTCTGACTGCAGCTGACTGGAAATGTCTGCTACCTTCGTCTCTCTCCTTTCTGTCTTCTTCAAAACCTCAGCTAACTCTTCCACAACAGTTTCATCACGCCTGGCGAAAAACTGAAAATGACAAATAGGATGAAAGACAGCAGCACAAAGTGACATGATTCTCATGTAACTAACGAACTACAGGCATTATAGTTTATACATACATACTACTACATAACACTGCATGTTTTCAGTGAAAACTTCTCAGATCTGAATCCTCACATTATCCATGAGAAAGTTACTTTATGTGATGGTTTATACACATATATCCTATAAACCAAGGCAGGTTAATTACTGGCAAAATATGCTGTTTGCTTACATTGCTAATCATAGCTCGCAAAATATTTTTAGATACATCCCTTTTGGCAGTCACTTTTCGATGTTTGGTTCACCACATGTTTTCTAGTTGCCCAAATATCTGTGTGTTTGTGTACAATTACATTTGTGTATTTGAAAAGAATAATAACGAAGCGACATGCAAATGGGATTGTTCCAGGTGGAATTTTCATGACCTGCCTTGGCGACAACATTTCTGATTTGTATTCTATAAGGAAGCTCACACACTCAACAATGAAATGCATGTTCCTGCTTGCTTTTTGGATCCAACATCTAGCTTTCCTAAACTGACCACCTCATATGCTTGTAAGATTACATAACACTATTCACCAGCAAGGCTGTAACATTAAGCAACCTTTACCAATCAGTATACCCTGTACATGCAACACTTCGCAAGACAATCAAACCCAAACTTTGCTCCCACCTGTTCCATTTCTCTGTCATCCTTCCAGCCTCGAATGAGCTCCTCTAGAAAAAAAAAAAATCAGAGATAGCGTAGCCCAAGCAGAGCTTATAAAAAGTGTTTGCTTACACAGAGCTTACAAAAAATGCAGGATAAATCAGTGGTATGAAATTGGTAACAACAGAAATACGAGGGTAATATGCCTTGAATTGTGTGCAGCAGAACTGAATTGAGGAGGACTAAAAAAGTTCGATCATAAGAGATTGCAAGGGCACCCAACATCTCCAACCCCGTCTTCCAGATTGTACTGACAACAAATTGCTACACAGAATACACAGGGATTCAGCTGAGAGAAACCTTCACGTAATGTATTTGTGCAGCACCATAGCCAAGAGCAATCGCTTAGTTCTGAACTCCTCATGTGTCGCAATGTGTAAACACGCTTTGTCTTAAAGCTATCTAAGAAATAATGTTATCATCAAGTATACCTTTCAACTTTTCCAGTTCTTGATGTAGGACAATTTTGAGGTCCTCGTTGTCTTTTTTCTGTGAACTCAAAAGGACTATCCCATCTTCAAGGTTCTTGCTATGCTGAAAAATAACACAAGCAAGATGTTTTATGTCATAAGCATCCGGAGAGAGGCTTCAGCACTGAGTCACAACTGATAATGTACACCTGGAACAAGTGTTATTAATGACATCAAATTGTACTCACGGTCCTTCAGCATTTGGCATGAACAAATAAAAAAAAAACCACTTCTGTTGAAAGTGACTTAAATTATGTACCAACAGAGTAATGAGTGTTTTGGGAAGCACACCTGCTGGAACTTGAGGTTTTCATCCTGAACTGTCCTGAGTTTGCGACTGGCCACAAAAATGGCCTGTTCCACCTCCTTGGTTTCCTGTGCATGGGATTTGATCTGAGCAATTGATGTCTTCCTCTTCTCTTTAAGCACTTCCTTCATTTCTGCCTAAATCCAAGAGAGAAGATGACTGCACTGGTGATTAATCCATACTAGACACAACAAAAACACATAGATGACATGACAATCAGGCTGACAGTGTGCTACACACAGGGGGAAATTTGATTTCATAACATGATGGTCATGATATGATTTTTATGTGCAGCTAACACACGGCTAAGGTCACCTGTGGAGCAGTTATTTTGTCTTTGTCTGCCAGTGCTCTCTTGATGACGTTACATTATAATTGATTTTCATGTACAACTAACACGATGTTAAACTGACCTGTGGAGCAGTTATTTTGTCTTTGTCTGCCAGTGCTCTCTTGATGGCTTCCTCTAGACCATTCTTTTCACTCTTTGTCTCTGAAAGATTGTAGACACTTTCTTACCACTTCAGTACAAGCAAAATACATGTTTCGAACACAGGCATGACAAATGTGCTAAACAATTACACAAGTGCATTATACATTATAAATGCTAAATTGCCACGGCAAGAGAACTGTTCATTCAACTCCAAACACAGAGCAGAAATCAGATTACCCTGCATTCACTGTTTTCAGGGCCTTTGGAGCTGACAGCACTGACATCACATGTCCGTGTGTCACATGTGGGAAGTGAGTACCTTTGTGTACTACCATCTTCATTTGATCAAGTCAGACACTTTTCCTATATCAACATTGTCTGTCTTGATCCAGCAGGCAGAAACAACCTATCCACCTCATGTCAATGTATTATCAATACATTATCCAATCAAATAGTGGTTTCAGTATAGAATGGAACGCAAAGATAAAACAGTATACAGCGGGCAAATCATATAAAACACAAGAACTTTCCACATGTCTAGAGATGACAAAACCAACACAAACAGACAGACGCTTGTCTTCTGTCATATTAAAACATGACGTCAAAATGCTTTTTGGAATGCTCGATCATGGAGGTACAATTTGATGCAATCTCTGTTTCATTCGGCCAGTCAGCCTGCGATGGAATATGTAAGAGCAGAGAGAGGCAGCCAGACTGACATGCTGTGCTCCGGTGGCCATGCTGCTATTACTGTTCTAAGTACAATTCAGAACACATCCATGAGAAGCTTGATCTATAATTCTACATTCATGGCCATGCTGACTCATAATGTTCACCCGCCACGTCTTCAAAAGCTTTCAGTACATTTCATTGACACATTTGAAACTTACTACATGCATGAAGTCTTTGTCCACTTAAACCAGCAAGTATTTGAATGGATGATGAACTGATTAAGGTGAGGTCGGAATGATTTTGCATAGCGAACAGTTCAAGGCAGGTAACATCAATGCATAGTGATACTTATACATATAGTGTCTGGCTTGATATAATGAAGATCGGCTATAACTTGCCAAAACCCACTGTACCACAGGCAGTATTGTTTCCTCCGGAGATACAACTGATCACCGTTGAGTAAGTGCAATATCTGTGGGCTTATCCTTCAATCCCATAGAAATATATATAAAATAGGGTAATATACCATTTCAAAATGCATGTCTGAAGGACTATTTGAAGGTATAGTATTTGATTAAAGGAGTCTAATCCCAACTTTGCATGGTAATAGACAAATAAAAGTCACAACATATATCTTTGGATGCTGACAGCAATATAACACCTCTCTAAGATTGACAGAACACTCAGAAAAAGCCAAATTAAGTAACTTCTCCATGGAGAAAATTTAGGGTCGTATACATGTATACTGTACACCATTCTGT
Organism: Acanthopleura granulata; assembly: GCA_016165875.1. Lineage (NCBI taxonomy): Eukaryota > Metazoa > Mollusca > Polyplacophora > Chitonida > Chitonidae > Acanthopleura > Acanthopleura granulata. Next base: position 17,478,188 of record JABBOT010000010.1, read on the forward strand.
AAACAGTTTAGATGAACGCACATACACAAAAAACACAATGAAAGCACACAGTGCTGTGTCACCGATATTGTGTGAGAAGAGTGTGAACCTACTGACAATGCCTTTCTTCATAATGTCATAGGACTTTGACTTTTCATCAAATTGAACCTCCAGTTGTTGAAAGACTGGGGTTCGTGTTGACAGCTCCACTTTCTTCGCTGCCACAGATTTCTCCATTTCAGCCATTTCTTTCTGCAATCATTATGGTGACATCTTTATCAGGTATGTTACTGTCAAGCACACAACACACGGATTCCATAACTACCAAGTTATACATGTACAATGAAACCGGAGATGTGCTATACAGCAAAGTCACAACTAAAAGTTGTAGTAGATACTCATAATTATAGGTATCAAATTCATAGCTCAGCAATTCACTGATCACACTAGTAACGCTGCAGTGTACATGTAGTACTGACTGATTTGGAACCACACTGAGCTAACATGGCAGCCATATACTGAAATATTATCTATTAAGTCTGAGGTCATTTATTCATTATTTAGGGCCCAGGGTTCACGAAAGGCTAATATTAAATGAAAGAAAGCCCATGTTATACGACAGGATGTCAAAAATCTGACTGATGTAACGACTAACTGACGAACAGACGACCAACTTACAGACTTGCTCGATCACAACTAATGATCTCTTGGTTCACAGTAATGCTGGTAAGAAGCTTCAGTGTTACAACATCTGTGAACCAGAGAGCTCCTGAGCACCAAGCCAGTGAATATATTTTTTGAATATGCGTCAGTAATATCATATTTGTGCAGGAGTCATTATTCTGAATGACAGCACTTTATTCAGTGTGACCCAGAAATATTTCAACATTGTAGGTTTTATACAGGACATTTCTGTAAGCCAGAAAACTGATACTTACCTCAATGGTAGCCAGCTTCTCCCTTTTGGCTTGAGTGTTTACCTCGTACTGTTTCTGAGCAGTGGTCAGCTCTTGCTCAAGTCTGCGAATGGCTGCGTCATCGTCTCTCAGCTGCTTCTGCAGGTGAGTGCCCTGTGGAACACAGCAGATTTGTGTACTGGTATTACCATGCAGGTAAATAGGAGATCAAACAGGAGACACATACTGTAATTCTTCCATCTTTTTGCATGTTTGTAAGGTGTTTATTCAAGCATATGGTGATGGCATCATTCTGTGTACACCTCGGATCTAGCATAGGTCGAAACCTCAACCTCTGGCAATAACCATTACTTTATAGCCTCAATCCATAGCCCAAAATGTCATGCCACGACACAGACAGTCCTTCAATCCAGGGCCCTCAATATCGTGCCAAGTCAAACAGTCCCTCAATGTCATGCCAAGATAAACAGTCACTCAATACATGGCCCTCAATGTCATGCCAAGAAAAACAGTTCCTCAGTTCTGTGGCCCTAAATGTCATGCCATGAAAAAGTAACTCAATCCAGGGCCCACAATGTCATCCCAAGAAAAACAGTCCTTCAATCCACGGCCCTCAATGTCATCCCAAGACAAACAGTCCATCAATCCACAGCTCTCAGTGTCATGCCAAAACAAAGAGTCCCTCAATGCAGGGCCCTCAATGCCAGGCCAAGAGAAGGTCACTCAATCCATGGCTGTAAATATCATGCCAAGGCAAAGTCACTCAATCCATGGCCCTCAATGTCATGCCATGATAAACAGTCACTCAATCCATGATAAACCATACGATACTAAAACAAAGAGTCACTTAGTCCATTGGCCTCAATGTCATGCCAAGAAAAACAATCCCTCAATGCATGGCTCTTAATATCATGCCAAGACAGTCATTCAATCCATGGCCCTCGATGTCAACAAACTAGACAAATGCAGATAATTTATATCCCACACTAAACATACAAAACTTATGCTTGGATCAAGCTGGTCTTCAGATTTGATGTGAGGGACCACAAAATTAAGCTGTACACAAAATTCTATAAATTCTCTTTCAAGAATCTTTTCTAGTTAATTTTTAAGACATCAGCAAACTGCAAAAACAGACCTGCAGTCCCTTTTTAAGACCAAGGGGTAAGTTGTATCAAATGTAAATGTCATGAAGACACATACTGTAGAGATACATCACAAAACAGTTACTTAAGACGAAACATTGCACCTTCTTCATAACACAGGACCCTGCAAGAACTGTACATATGACCCTTTTGTTATCAAGCTAATTTCACGGATTTTATATTCCATGGGAAATATACAAAGCTTACATATGCAAGAAGATAATTGTTATATTTCACCACAGGTTCTACAAAATGAAGGAGAACACAAACTTGAGTAAAATCTGACAACATTTTAAGCAGTCACTGCGCATTAATCAGAATCTGGGAAAGAGTTAAATATGTTACACTTCTGCAGGGATTTTCAAAAACAACCACAACAAAATTTTATCAAAAACAGTAAATATCTGAAGCAGTTCCTGCACAGAAGCCGAAACATGACAGGCAGACATACTCGTAGACCGACAAACCCAAATTAATATTCTTCGATCCACAACTGCAAGACCTTGGCATAATAAAAGTTCATATCATATAGAGTTCTCATACCAATGTAATCCAAACCGGTTCACAACAGCAAAAGTCAGGTCACCTATCACTGTACGTGTAGCTAACTTTCAGCATGACAGTTGCAGGCCACACAAAGATTCTCCAAGCTCACCTCCTTAGACAGTTCCTGATGCTTCGTCTTGCCCTCATTTATCTTCTTGTTAATTTCTGTCATGAATTTTTGAGTGCCTTGTTTGATATCCTCCAGGTCTTTCTGTACAGAGTCACGTTGTGACTGCAGCTCCATCCTGCGTGCATATATGCATAAGAGCGTTCATACAAAATCATACATCCATCACAAACTCTGCTAATGAGCTCTTCTTTCAAACAATGCTCATGAGCTCTTCTTTCAAACAAGTACAAACAATACATTACCTAGGCAAGGGCTGAGCCATCTCCACCATGCACGTGGAATTGATTTGATGCTCTACTCAACATTGGCTCGCAAAGATGGGGCCAACCAGACAAGTTTGATTTTCCAAATTCAAGAAGGTTACCCTACTTTTATTTTTTTTTAGCCTTTTTTTTTGATAACACAAACCTCTTTCTTTTATAACAATTTTAATTTTAAGAAACAATGATGTCATCCACCATATCCCTCAAGTTTAGCACTTGAGGACAGAAACCCTTGAGTACGCAACTGTGCCATCTGACCTGTCTTTTCTCTCTTTACCCAGTCTGTCCCTGTGCTCCTCTATCTGGGTATTCAGTTGTGCTACAGCAATTCTGAAATGACAAATTATAAATTACACCCTATTAGCTCCTGAAAAATAAGAGGCACTTTCAAATTTGCTCTCTAATTCACGCAATAACATGAATGAAACATGAGTGACTATCTAACTGACATGTTACCATATGAGGCTGATTCCCCAAAGCCTTTTCAAGTGAATAGCATGTTAGCACCAGTAAAATGACTCAGGAATCTCTCACCAGTGCAGTTCCAGTGAGTGCAAACCCAGTTTATGTTAGCTTCCTCTCCGGTAGAATGAGGGAAGGTGTGTCAGCAACCTGTGAATGGTCGAGGGTTTCCCCAGGACTCTGCCCAGTTTCCTCTCACCATGATGCTGGCCACCGTCGTATAAGTGAAATATTCTTGAGCACGGCATACCCAACCAATTAAATATATACATAAATAAAACAGAGCTATTTCTGACAAAACAAAATTCTAAATGCTATCTTAGAGATCACCCTTTGATCCCGGAAACCAAAAGTGTGACCACCACATAAAAGTTACCTAAAGACAAATGCTTGCAAACTTCAATTTTCAGAACAAAAAATTTAGTACTGTAACAAGGTTTCAAAATGTAAATCTTAAGTCAGAAATTGCCCTGTGGGTGTCCCATGGTCGTAATTAACCATAACTGACAGCTATTGACAAATACCACTGGATTACCATTCATGAAGTATCTGCACACCTACATCAAAATCCAGAGCACAAAACTGTTTCTTTATCACACCCAAGAGTAATAAAAATGTCTTAAGGGAACATTAAAATGGTTTAAAAAAACAAATAGACCATAATCACACCTGTAGAAAGAGGACATAATAGTGTATAATAAATTTGGTGACACACCATCATTGCGAATTGCCGCAAAATACCTTATCAAAATCAACACAACCCTCAGCAAGAGATAAACTTAGTAGCTTAACCATGGACAAAATCTTGGGTCAAACACACTAAATAAAGTACGATCAGGTACAAAGTCTCCTTAATTGGCAGGGAGCAAGACTAACTTGTGAGTCTCCTTGAAATCCTCCAGGTTTTGCCTCAGGGCCTGGTTCTCGTTTTCCAGCCTGCCCACCTCCTCAGCTTTGTGTGACTGAGCTTCCTTCGCTGTCTGTAACCTGAAACACACAACCAGAACAATCCCATAAATCACCAAGAACTGTGGAGGACTGCTTACCATCTTACACATGCTGCTGTAATAAAGGAGGTATTAATAACTGCTAAAAAGAAAACATATGATTTACTGTTCATCATATAACAATTTCAAACGATTTTTCACCAACAACACAGAAGGAGGATTAGCTGGTAAAAAATTCGATGAAGTTATAGGTGATTATCTGAAAGTGTATCTCAACTTGGTAATTTTCCTCATCCCCAGAGGCTGGGTGTTCTACTGTCATGTGATTTCTTATAAATGTCGAATTCAACTAGTGGTGAAAACCACTGTGGCATGATGTGACAGAGTTCAATACATGTAATTAAAAACACTAATCTGGACTTTCCCTGTAACATTAGTGATTGCTGTGTGGCCAGTTTTACTGAGACACCAGGAAAGCCCAGCTATGTCATATTACATTTGTTTTAGTTCTGTTAGTGGTGCTTGGACACAGCAGAACATGGACTCACCAAATGATGGTTCACTGAGGACATAAAACTTCTCACTTATTTCATACATCTTTTAACTTTTACTAAAATACTATAACTCTTCAACTTTTTTGCATGTTTGCAAGGCATTTAATCGAGAATATTCCGACGGCATTATTCTATGTTGACTTACAAAATTATAATTTTAGTGAAGCCCTGGTACGGGCCAATACAACTAATGTAGTTTTTTTCTCCGAACTCAAATTAAAAATGTCTCATACGTGAAAAGGTGGAGGAATTTGGGTAATCCATTTCATGGTTGCAGGGAGCTTAGTGGAGCCTGGAGCAAACTCACACATAAAACAAACCGACTACTGAAGACGTGTAACTGGATATCCTACTTCTGTGCTCCCTACGAATGGGGATAAAGCTGGCAAACAACAGATTTTTATTTACTGTATTTCACCCATAGCTTGGCCTGTACAAAATTCACATAAAGGAATTTTAAGGCCAACACAAGTGTTCATATGAGAAATTCATCAAACTTCGCCAAAAGCTTCATAAGTGAACACGGCTGAACAGATTTTTATTTAAAATATACTCAAGGTGAAATACTGCTCAAATGTCAGTAATTTACACAGGATATACCAAAATATTCATATTTGCCAGTCAAAACAAGAATTTACCAAAAAAAGCTATATTTAAAAAATATTAAAAACATTAAACTTGAGAAAGCTAAAAAGAGACATACATAATTTATTTCACTAACTATTTTACTGCTTTCAACACATGATAACACATGCACAAACAAGGCTACTATTTTTCAAAACGTAATTATTTGGGCTGTTTTAATATAATTATTTGTCAAAAATCTCCAGTATAGCCTCTTTAAAGTGAGAAACACACTCACATTTTGTCCAGTTCTTTTACTCGAGCTCTGTTTCTGTTCTCAACAGTAATTCTAGTTGCTACCTCTGAAAAAGACACAAGTAAAAGTGAAAGTGAAATAAAATAAAACTCATTTACAGGAAGGGGTACAAGAAATTTCCCATCTGGAGTGGTCAGAAACTTACAGCAACTGCTGAACAAGTAAGAGACATCAGAAGATGACATGTATTCGTGACATTTGTGACCATTTGATAACTATATTAAAACTGAAGCCCAGCAACCAAAACACACAAGACCACTTTCCGACACTACTGTAAAGTAACCATTTTCAGACACTCATGTGAAGTAAACATTCTATCTTTAAAAACTGACAACATGAAAAATAAGTCAGGATCATGGCTAGCACATGCACAATGTTTCAATTCTGGAATATTTGTTGAAAGCTATCAGAGGTGGCGTGTTGACAAGCTGTAGTTTTTCTTTGTTCCTCATTTTGTTTCGTATTTTGATTCCACCTTCAAATGCTGATAACTTGTAAAATAATTCAAGGAATGCCACCCTTAACAACATACGCACATCTCCATATAATTCCCAATACATCTTCTCTGTTTTAGGAAAATCTATTAAAAACTACAAGAGCACTAATGCTCATAAACCATCATTTTCAATTTCTAGACTCACTTTTCATTTGGTGGTAAATGGAAAAATAATACATGGAATAAAACCCTAAAACACATACACATTTACACAAAATCCCTAACACATCTGCTACACGTTTCGAGAAATTTCTTGACAATTTTATGAGTTACATGACAAAATGTCTCTTTATTTTTAGAAAAAAAATTCATCTCTGTATGTTGATAATGTCGTGTGGAGAATAATTCACAGAATGTAACCCCCAAATAGTGCAAGCTCATCACAATGTCATGATAACACCTACATGTACTAAGTTACAGTAGATGTACAATTCATTCAAACTGTACAGGGATTTGCATGGATAATGAAAGGTCTACGGTCAGGAAAAGCTGCTGGTTATCATCCAAGTACCATAAAGTCTTAGAGATAAAAAGTAAACAAACTAAGCAAACCACAACTTAGTACAATCATACACCACTGAATATACAGTGCCTTCACCCAGCTGGCCACTTTACAGACTGATCCACAAAACGGTCTAACCTAGTCCTCTTGAGCACAAAAATTACAATGAAGCACAAACATACACAATCAATACATATGGACAATGTACACACTCAACACAACACATACCCATTCCCTTATCATCAGAAAAAAACCTTGCCTTGCTGTGTAGTTGCTTTCTGACATCCTTTATTTTCTTAGAGACAAAGATTAACACAGCTTATATTTTCTGTTTGCAACAAGGAAGTGTGGACGTTAAAAATTACACACAGACAAAAGAAACTTGCAAGAACTACACCAAATCCATGTAACTTACCAGCCTCCAATTGAGCATGTTGCTCCTCAATGAGAGAACTGCGCTTAGTCTGTTTGTCTATCTCATTGTCAAGCTGTCAAAAGGAATACATGACTAATGTAAGTTGTATAATCAGCCAGCCTGATGTTACTATGGGAATAATTCCACAAGATTCCACCAAGAACAAAACAAGCATTCTGGAAGCATAATAATGCATCTGCTAAACACTTGTCCCCCTACCTGTTGAAGCTTTCAGAATAATAGCTACGCTTAAGTCTACAATAGCTATAAGTTTGCTAAATATACTAAAGTTTGTATAAAGTTTCATTTCAATACTATGAAACACTGTGAGAAAAAATCTGGAAAAGTGATCTACGGTCCCTTCTAGTACTGTCAGATGAGGTCTAAATCTACAGTCCCCTCCAGTACTGCCAGATGACATCTAAATCTACAGTCCCCTCCAGTGCTGCCAGATGAGGTTTAAACCTACAGTCCCCTCCAGTACTGCCAGATGACATCTAAATCTACAGTCCCCTCAAGTACTGCCAGATGAGGTCTAAATCTATAGTCCTTTCCAGTACTGCCAGATGACATCTAAACCTACAGTCCCCTCCAGTACTGCCACATGACATCTAAATCTACAGTCCCCTCCAGTACTGCCAGATGAGGTCTAAATCTACAGTCCCTTCTGGCACTGGCAGATGAGGTCTAAACCTACAGTCCCTTCTGACACCACCAGATGAGGTCTAAACCTACAGTCCCTTCTGATACTAGTAGATGAGGTCTAAACCTACAGTCCCCTCCAGTATTGCCAGATGATATCTAAATCTACAGTCCCCTCCAGTACTGTCAGATGAGGTCTAAATCTATAGTCCCTTCTGGTACCGGCAGAGGAGGTCTAAACCCACAGTTCCCTCCAGTACTGCCAGATGAGGTCTAAATCTACAGTCCCCTCCAGCACTGCCAGATGACATCTAAATCTACAGTCCCCTCCAGTACTACCAGATGAGTTCTAAACCTACAGTCCCTTCTGGTACCGGCAGATGAGGTCTAAACCCACAGTTCCCTCCAGCAATGATAGGGAGGCCTAAATTTACAGTGCCCGATGGCACTGGCAGAGGAGGTCTAAACCTACAGTCCCTTCTGGTACTGGTGGTGAGGTCTATACCTACAGTTCCCGATAGTACAGGCAGATGAGGTCTAAACCTACATTCTCTTCTGATACTGCTAAGGAGGTCTATACATATAATTTCCTCTGGCACTGGTGGGGAGGCCTAAATTTACAGTCCCCTGTAGTACTGGCAGACGAGGTCTAAACACACAGTCCCCTCTGATACTGGAAGGGAGGTCTATACATACAGTTGCCTTCAGCACTGGTATGGAGGCCTAAATCCACAGCCCCCTATAGTACTGGCAGACGAGGTCTAAACACACAGTCCCGTCTGATGCTGGAACACAGGTCTATACCTACAGTTCCCTTTGGCACTGGTAGGGAGGCCTAAATCTACAGTACCCTGTAGTACTGGCAAACAAAGTCTATACCTACAGTCCCCTCTGGTACTGGTAGGGAGGTCTAAACCTACAGTCCCCTTCAGCACTGGTAGGGAGGTCTAAACCTGCAGTCCCCTCTTGTATTGGTACAGAGATCTAAATCTACAGTCCCCTTCAGTACTGGCAGATGTGGTCTAAATCAGTTCCTGCCAGCACCGCCAGTTGAGATCTAAATGTACAGTCCCCTTTGGTACTGGCAGATGAATTCTAAACCTACAGTCCCCTCCAGCACTGGTAGGGACGTCTAAATCTACAGTCCTCCACAATACTGGTAGATGAAGTCTAAACCTACAGTCCCCTCTGGTATTGATAGGGAGGTCTGTACCTTTAGAGATGTCTAAATCTGCAGTACCCTCTGGTGCTGGTACAGATCTCTAAACCTACAGTCACCTCATGTACTCGTAGGGAGGTCTAAATTTAAAGTTAAATCCAGCCCTGGTAGGGCGGTCTAAGCCTAGAATTCCCTTTGCCACTGGGAGGTAGGTCTAAACCTACAGTCCCCTCATGTACTGGGAGGGAGGTCTAAACCTACAGTCCCCTCATGTACTGGTAAGGAAGTCTAAACCTACAGTCCCCTCCGGTACTGACAGAGGAGTCTAAACATGCAGTCCACTTCAGTACTGGTAAGGAAGTCTACACTTGCAGTCCCCTCTGGAACTGAGCAACAAATAACTCAAACTGATATATTCCGCATCAAAGCACTCCTTACTCTGGCTATTTCCTTTTCCAGCACTGTTTTCTGAGACTCAAACTCATTTGTCTCCTTCTGTATTTCTTCTCTGATAGCAATCCTGTGAGAACAAAAACAGACTGACTTCATTAAAGTGCCACTCTGGTCAGAATACAAATTGCGTGGAAATATTACAATGATATGAAAGAAATCCTACGGAGTAAGCCCATGCTTCAAAAGGTTTTGATGAATAACACTATTTAATCCATATAACTGAAGATTCTTTGAAAAAGAAAATCTTCAGCTGTGTCCGTAAAATTTCCCTGATGTAACGTGATAAAATTCCCTGTATGACATCAAATTAGGCAAATGTGACATTGAGTAAGGCATTTATACTATAATGAAATCAAGAGCGTTTGAAAGGGCCGCGCCATATGTGTATACACGTCAGCAATTGATGACATCATGTGTTCATGGCTGATGTCACACCAGGCAAAGTGGAAGCGACAGAAATATTTTGTTTCCGTATACTCTGACGAAACGTACCATATCGGTGCAATATTTTCACAATTTAGGAAAGCAATTCAGACTATCCCAGTCTTCATCAATTCACCTTGCTTTTAAGACACAGATGTTTTGACACCACACTAGCTCTTTAACAGGTATGTTAATGTCACAGGTTAGCCCTGAAGATGGCAAACTTGAAACAATATCCAGATACTGATTTCATACAATGAACAGCTTAAATGCCACATCAGGTAAAACATGAGTCACATTAAACTATTTTATCATATAACAAAGGAGGTCAGCGTGTACACCGCATAACGGGCTCCATTTAGTCCATAATCAGCGTCATACACACAACCCTTGTTCACATCCAAAAGCAGAACGTTATGAACCTATTTCTGTAATATGACGATTTATCAGTTATTAGGAACTAAATAATACACGAGTTAAGGCCTTTACGTTTGATTGAACAAATCCATCCAGTAATTTATATTCCATACCCTTTCGCTACAAATGTCTCGTTTTCTTTGGTCTCTTCTTGTAGATGATGTGTTGCCATCTTTTCTTTGTCCACCAATTTGCCTCGAGAAACTTCAAGACGTTTTATACTCTGCAAAACATGTTGTGTGCAAAAGTGAAATAGATTTGCAACAACGGCTGAACTTCATTTTAGAGCAAGTTTTTTGTTATGCTGTTAATGAAACCTCCACATTAGATGTTGATTTTTTCAGCCCTGTCAGGACTGTAGAAGTAGTTACCTTATTCAGTACATTGAGATGTCCTTCACTGTCAACCATCTCTTCCTTGAGGGCATCTAACTCCCTAGAGAAAGTAATTATACAAATTATATGACACCACTGACTTGTACAACAGACAGAATGATGAGCTTTTTGGTTTCTTTCTTTCTTTCTTTGTTCATTCTTTGTTTGTCATCTTTTTGCCTAAATGGCAGTCAGATTGGTAGGAAAACAGAGAGTAGCAGAAAGGATCTGTTACAAGCCTTACAATACTCATATCAAAGAAGGCATTGGGAAACAATGCAATTATCCTCTCACCTAATATCACTAAATATGGTGTATATGTGGTGTGATATTTCATACCCTAGCCATCAGTCTTTAACATCTGATTCATCACTGTCCTTCAATACAGCTCACCTTAAATAAGGCTAAAGAATTATACATTAATGTAGAGTTTTACTTAAACTGATTGTTAACTTAGTTAACATGTGCATAATCTCTGAATTTTTAATCCTCTCTGCATGCTTGGTGAGCTTTGCACCAACTCTGAGAATAATTGGTACAATAAATCAGAGTAAAATAACCCCAACATAACTGATCTGGATCAGCTTAATAACAATATTAACATGCATCAAATCTGCTCAATTTGAAATATCCCTCTCATTTAGATGTGTAATGTCTGTACATAGTCTGAGATTAAGCCTGCTTGTACATTGGAACAGAATATATTTATCATGGTTTAAATAAATTTCTTGTCAAGATAATTAATATGTATGACAACTGCTAAATGTAAAAGATGTCCCTCTGTGGATGGTTTGTATTGACTGTACATGAAGTCTCATAATAACTGGGCCAGTAGATTGGAGCAAAAGTGAACCTGTGCACAAAAGTTTTGACACAAAGCACTTGTTAAGATAACTAACATGTGTCAAATGTGCACAATGTACAATATTTTCCTTTGATATTGTGCCTTATGTACACAAGTCCAGCAATGACTGTGCCAGAATTAAGGCTGGAAAGAAGTTAGACCTCAACACAAGTGTTAACTGGACGCAAGGATGGACAGCAAAACTGTCATATCCTCTATACTTATTATATTAACTAGGAAATAATCTATCTAACCAATTAATTATTTTGCTAGAAGAGTCCTCCAAAGAAGAACTACAATCACAATCACACAATGCAACACTCTACACTTACAATAAACAGAAAGATTGAGAGATGCACAGACAAGTTGGGACATAGAATAACAGACAAAGTACCAGCATAAAGTTTTCAATTTGCTACTTCAGCAAAGCATTAATTTATTATGGCAAAGTACTTACTTCTTTTTCTCAAAATTGCTTGCCCTCTGGTCTCTGGTTTTTCTGGTTGTGTCATTCTGTAGATCCACAACGATAGCTTTTATAGCATTTATAGGTTTACATAGGTTTAGTAGATGATTTGGCCTGTAGTTTACATTGAATAAATACCTGGTGTGATACCAACTGTTAGAAGTTATACCTTGAAAAAAATACCTTTCATTTTGCCAAATGACCAACTGAATCATTATTGCTTGAATCTAACATGTGAATTTGTAAATGAAGAGTAAAATTCACAACTTTAAGGGAATGTTCATTAAAGAGGTATACATACGAAAAAAAAGGGAATATAAATGATTGAATATTAGAGCCAGCCAGACTGAAAAATAGAAACAGAATCATGTCAAATCTGTCCCAAGAGTATCAAGATACAACTGTAACCAACCACAGCATTTTTCAGTCTTTTCTTCTCTTCCCGAGCCTCATGTCTTTCTTGTATCAGGTCTTCTTTCAGCTGAATTATAGCGTCTTCTAAGTCTAGGATCTAAAAATTAAAGAAAAAAAAAAGCATTTCATTCGTGAAAAGCACATCCTTTGACAATGAATTTGTAGATTCCAAAGCTGTCACTGTTTGTTGGGACTTCGTTACAACATGTGGTGGACAATGGTTTGGAACACAGGTCAGCTATCTACTTTGGATTCCTCTAACCATAAAACTGATCACCACTTGAGAATGATGGAATAAGTATCAAGCATACAAGCTACACATAGCTTTCTGACTGACCCCTTGTACAACAAGGCCTTTATTGGCTGAGCATCCAAATCAGCTGTTCCTTGAACACGAGGTCACTTGTTCAAATTCACCTCCTGCTGGTTAAGTTGCCATTATATGCAGGGGTGTTACCTTGCAAGAAATTCCCCGTACACAGCCGTCATATAAGTGAAATATTCTGGAGCATGGTATAATGAAAACACCACTCAGTCAAATCACCTTTTCTTCAGCCATCTAAAAGAATACAAGCATGATTGATTACACTCAACACTTACGCACTGGTTGGCTTGTCTCACTTTATCTCGTGTTTCATTCAAGGTTATCTGCATGCTACAAGATAAAAAAACACAGTTAAAGTTTCTGGGCATAGAGGGACATTTAAAAAAAATTACTTTTTTTATGTACCATCCTCATTAAAATCAGGGGAAGGGCGGTATTTTCTTTTTTTTCTGTGAGAAATTGATCACTGGAAGTGCCTTTACTTGACACAACTAGGAAATAAAAGGCACTTAAAGTCAGAACAAACTGTTGTGTGAAATAAGCTATTTTTTGTGAGGCCTATAAAAGAGAAGTATACATCTCTTTAAATTATAACTTGACAATTACACACTAATTAAAAGAAAAAATACTAAATTTATCTACGTCAAAATACTTCAAAAAAACATTTTGCTCTTGAAGTAGTCAGTCATTTGTTCAAGTTGTCCACATCAAACTGATGATTCCTACCATTCCACTTTAGATGTGAACAGTTCATCAGCTCACCTAGCCTTTTCTGCCATTCTCTGGTTCAGCTGGGATATAATCTCCTCGTGCCGCTGACGAATGAGTTCCCTCTCGGGACTGTGGAATACAACAAGTCACACAAATCACATCACAGCTCTAGCATTATTCTGTATTCATTGCATTCATTTATCCATTTATTTATTTGATTGGATTTGTACAATGCAGTCAAGAATATTTCACTTTCACGACTGCGCTGTATGGATTGTATCAATTCTATTTACAATATTAAAACATGTATTTCAATTAAGTTCTGAACTCAGAGAATGTGTGTTCTAATCTAATAGCCTGTATGTGAAATACATTTATTTCACTGAGGTTTATGGGGCATACTAGAGGACTTATACAACAACAATCAGGTTTTAGGCAAAGACTTCAAAAACTCAATAAAACCTCCAGCTTCCAGCTGGAGTTTTAAAAGAAAAGACAACACTAGACCAAATGTATATATATATCAATAAAGAATCTTATTCATAGTTCAAAGAACATCATTTTTTACTTTTGTGACGTATGACAACCGAGACATCACAGCTCAAAGTAAGCAAAAACGCCCCCTTTGGGAAAATTGAATGCTCTCAATTTTAACCAATCAAGGGCGAGACATTTCTACCACCGGAAAAGACATCTTTTTCTGCTTAGAACTCAGCAGTTCCTAGTTCACCACTTTGTCACATAAAAGTAGTGTTCAATCAGCTGTTTTCCTTCTGATTATGAGACAATTCCGATATACTTTAAAGCCATTTTCAACGAGAAAGTGGTAATGAAACACGTCTAGGGTTATTCCCCAATTATAATTATTTCCCCAATCAACCAGGAGGCCACAAGGCAAGGCCTTCGGCTGTCATAATAAAGGGGAACGTACTTCGCACACAAAGGAGTGTTTCGTCCCTAATACTGAAGAGCGTAGGTATGGGTGACGCAACATTGCGTTTCCTGTTTCTCTAAAATGGCATATCCTATGACCTCATAAGAATTCCAGATAAACAGGTGATTTATGGAGTTACCAAGCACGTCATGAAAAAATATCTATGCCCCCTTAGGTCTGTATGGACCCCTCTTCTGAAATAACTTTGGTTATATTTTTAGATGTCTTTTCTTTTAATGGCCGTCCCACATGCAGGCGACAACCACCACTGCATCTAGAACTGCAACTATATAATGTTATGTACAGCTGGGTGACATGACAACAGTTGCCAAGAGAACAGAATGAGTTCTATTCTTGCTCAGCAAAATGGATGTTGTCCTGATGTCATGACATCAGCAGGGGGAACGATACTACAGGATAAAGAACGTTCTGTTTTATCAACAATTGTAGTTGATGTTGATGTGGTTGCCATTCACAGTAGGGATGGGCCTTAACCAACAAATGGGTTCAAACCGGCAACCTCATTAGCAAAGGGCCAATAATCTGAAGTGAGGGCAACACTTCATCTGAAAGAGCTAAGGGCTCTCACAGCATTTAACTTTGGACTGCAAAACATCGGTAGATTAAAAAAAGACAGAATTTTAGATCAAAATCTGTAAAACCTACTGTAACACAGAATTTTCTTTTTCCAACAAGCGTTGCCTTTCTTCTAAGAATTCCACATTTTTGTAAATAGACTCCAGTTTTTCCTGTAGACTTTGCTGAGCCTCCGCATTGGACTGTCTTGCAGAAATGACTGCCTCTAAAATAAAAAGAATACAAGTTAGGCTGTAAAAATATCTAAAAATTGACAATATATTTTATAAACAATAGACTTTTATGGGACACAATCATGACCATAACTCCAGAAAGTTCATAGCAGTCAGATTAATAACAAGTTTTTATACATCCACTAATACACTTGCCACACTGTACCAGTAAAACCATGTTACTATCATATTCTAAAGTGTAGTGGCAAACAGACATAACTTACCATCTATTTCCTTCTGTATTTCAGCTGGGTAAAACAACAGTCTATGTCTTAAGATGCTGCCTTGGATAGTTTCTGTTTCTAGTAGCTCATGAAGGCGAAGACGTTCCCTTTCCTGAAATATACAACAAAAAAAGACATTAAAAGCTACTCAGCATGAGTACTAAATGAAATGCAGTCAACATATTATTACTCAAATTACTGTACCTATATGTATAGCATTATCAGTATGAAGTAATTAAGACATTTATTATTTTACACTGCCAAAACGTATACTGATTATGATCTTTATAAACAAATACCATTATTTGGTAAATGGTTATCTGAGTACTCACCAGTTCATGAATGGCTTCAACCACAACATCAATATTACTGACATCATCGTTCTTGAAATTAAAACTTTCACTTTTCATTCGTCGAGCTTTAGCGAATAACAAACAAAATAAATAAAGGATATTTAGCATATCACATAAAAAGGGAAAAACTTGAAAAAAAGAAAATGAAAAAGAAATTTATCTATACTGTACTACTACACAAATCAGTGCACAATACTCCTATTTTTGGCAATTATTCATATTTTTAAAAGCATTTAATTAACCTTTAACTTATGCCAGCATAGTTTCATCTCACTTTCATTCTGTTGTTTTCAGCCAAGGATCTTGGCCGTGACCTTTAATATGGGGTCAGGAGTAAAGCACAGCCGAGGAGCTATGCAGCTTGAAACAGTATTTAAGAATACCTTAGCAAAATCCCTGCAAAATGAACCAAGAAATACATGAACTGGGTAAAACTGAGACAAACTATGTTCACCAAGACATACCCTGTTCTTCTGCCAGTTTTTTTCACATTCTGTAGCCTTTACAACCAGTATATCCAAGACAATTCAAACCCGTGACTTATGCTCACCTGTTATTGACAACATGACCTAAATAAACCAGGTTGTTGCTCTACGATGTAAATTTCAAAATATGATGTCACAGAAAGGTCAACCCACAATGAGCATACGCGCCTTGTTGACACGCATTTGAAAAACTCAGCAGCATGTGCCAGCTAACTGTATTGTCGAATTGACGTAAAATTTACATGAGAATGGTCCTGTAACTCTAAGTAATGATTGTAGTTATATGTGACGAAATATTTCAGCTTTCAGCATTTCGGTGCTTTGTATGTATTTAGACAGAATCTAATGCACCTGCAACGGGATTAAACATGTGGCTAGCCCCTTATAAGCATTATACCAACATTGGGTTCACATAGCCCTCGGGCTAAGCATGGTCAGCGGTCCTCGCACATCAGTATATATAAGCCACCCTTGAACCGTGGTATCGAGCTAACGTAACCATAAGCAAGAGAGTTTGGTGTCAAGCGTGGTAAGAGGAGTCAATTTAAAGTAGTGTCAAATTACCAAGTTCTTGCAAATGTTCCACAGCTGGAACAACACCACCAACTTCAGATGTAGCTGATGATGTCGAACGTATGGACTGCCTTGACATTTTTCTCAGATGCTGCTGCCAACCACAGAAAGAGCATCAGTACATCGCACCGCCTATATGTTACCAACAGACGCCATCTAGGTTGTCAACAACAATTTACCTTCAGCTCGCAAGAGCTCAGCAAGGGAAGTCACTCTCATGTAAAAGTATGCTTTCACAATGAAGAGTTCTCCCCCTTGTTTCGACTAACGCTTTCACCTGTTACCTGTACCTATACATAGTTGTGACTTTGAAATACTAACGACCTTTACCGTGAAATGAAGGTATGAATAATGTCATGTAAATTTGATGTGACTGTTCAGTTGTGCACATAAATATGAAAAAAAAAAAACATCATAAATTTGCCTTTTTTATCAATACATTTTTATTCATAAAAATTCCAGCTCTTAATCGTCACAAAAATGATTCCTAGTACAATATTTACAGGTCCTGACAAATATATGTGTCAGGAAATAAATCACTCCAAATCAACATCTGGCAAAATGCCTGAGATCCAGTCTTTCAGTTGACACAATTCATCTGTGTTCATGTCATGTGTAAGTCCTGGGTATTTGTGAAATTCTCCCTTTACATTTAATGACTTCAGTTTGTTAAAGGTTTCCTGTCCCCACTGAAGGGAGACAAGTGAGTCTTTGTCACCGTGACACTGAAATAATGCTGGAAGAGGCCCCGGCTCTTTCTCAATCAACTGTAAGAAAAACAATACTAACATGTAGTTCATTTCAATCAATACTGTGCCATCCTCATTTCTCATCATCATGTTTTATTAACCCACTCAGCAGACGATGTAAAGAGTGCAACATGAACAGAGACATGAACATATGAGAGAATTGCATAAAAATTTTAAAACAGAATAAAAAATAATAATAATACTATATGGCTTCAGTTACCCGAGGAGTTCCTTATGGATAACAGTTCAATTTTTTCTGTATAAATGTGTGCATCTGAATCAAATTCTAAATGAAAAGCTTGAATTAACATAACGACCATTACACTTAGTAAACTGTAGAGTTTCCTCACTAATTTCTCACTCTTTCTTTATCACAAAGTCAAACACAAAATTCAACATGCACACAAAACATGCACACACCTGTAAACCCTGTTAATCATGTATTCCACTGACTTCTTAACTTGTACAAATATGAAAAACTGACCTAGAGCATTACTCTGAATGGTACACCCTACCTTATACACTGCAGAATCATGGTTCAGAAAGCTGGAGAGGGCAAACACCCCAGCTACTTCCCGGAAGCGTTTGACGGCTAAATGTAAAGCCATGGCCCCTCCCATGGAGAACCCACCTGTGCAGAAGAAATTAGGGTACATGGCATCAAGTTATTGATCACCACAAGTAGCAAACATTCAGATGTGTCGAACAGATATCATAAAGATGCACCTAGCTTAAGTAAAGAAAAAATAGGAAACCAGTATCAACCTTTCATAGTGATGATGTTTGGATTTGAGCTGAGCTGTATTGGTCATTTGTTTGTTTGCTATTTGATTGGGGCTTGATGTGGTTTTCAATATTACTTCAGTCCCATCACGCCCATCTCCACTCACTGCAGGCTGGACTAAAAAGAAAACATACTTATTGATACTGGGCAGAGCAGTACTTTGTCTATTCATCTTATGCTGAGCGTCAATCGAGGTAGTGCTGAGATTACAGATGTTGATGTTGTAAATATGACTCAATACAGGATTGAACCACAGATCTAACACTTACGAGGCAGATGCTCCATCCACCACTCCACCACAATGGGTTTATTTGCAGTTTATATCATAATTTTTTTATCTTTGGTTACTTACCTAAGATAATACGGTTGAGAGGAATGCCTTGACCCTGCTGATCTTTGATCAGATGTGACAGCTGATCACACATCTGATCCACAGACTCGTGCTCAGCACACTGTGGAGTTATAGCCATACGGTCAAACCAGACTGAGGAGGGCATGCCACCAAAAGGAGTGTAAGGTCTGCAATCAGCAACACAGATATCTCTTCTGATACAGGCAGATGATTACCCTATTGTATGGTGATCTAGCGTAAATATATATGAATAAATTTAAAACCAAACAGGTTGTATTTGACTTAAAATGGCGAATATGACCATGATGACTAAGTTAACCAATGTGCCTGTTTCTGGGGGTTCCATTCATCACAGAAAGAAGTTTTAAGGTTTGGTTGGTAGGTAGGGTGATATTCTGTTGAAGAAAAATGCATGTTTTGGCACCAAATGTTATATTTGCCTCTGTACATACATTTTTCCATACTAATTTTAAGGGTAAATTCAATATATTCATTTGTGCTGCAGTCTACCTCAAGCAAGCTATCCCTGTGAGGCATTTCTGAGCTCGTAGATGTGAACCATTTAAACCATTACATCGACACCTCCAGAAATAAGAACATTTCTGTTCACATCACCATAAAGATAGCTTGAAAGATGGATGATGTTGAATAAGCACTGGTGCCCTGGAAGGCCAGGTTTGGTAAAGCATGTAGTAGATAATGTTGACAAACATGGATATGTAACCCCTTACAGGTGAGACTTTGGTCATTACCTGACAGGTGCTGTTGGGAAGGTGGTCTGGATGTGAGGGAAACTGAACTCCCCCTCCATTAGGTCCCCTACCCAGGACATGATCCCCACATTGGTGTCACCTGAGATAAACAAAACATTGACTGAGTTACATTTCACAGGTGAAATAAGAATGATTTTAAAGTTAACATAAAGCAATGTTCAGTTCTCCAGGACTGACATTAATGCCATCTCTGTTATGGTATTTTATCCCACCATTTCAAGTCTTGCTGAAACAGCTAAAATGAACATAAACTAATTATTACATAAGAGTATGGCCAAATTTATTGTTTTAACAGTTCAAATACTGTGCCATTTTCTTCCACTTCTCAACCCCATACATGGGCAAACATTAATACAAATATATAGCATGTAATGAAAAAATGAATAATATATCTGGTCAAATATGTCGTAGTAATATCCATCGGCTTGACTTCATTAAGGTGAAAAATAACATATACGGAAGTTATGATTAGAAGTCAATGAATTTTACAATGGAATCAGGACGTCTGTCAACACTGATACCAAGGTACGTGGACACAGATGTTTTCTGGCATTCTCTCATATAAATATTGGGGTAAACCATTATATATATACTGTCACGGTAACATCAAATGGTGGGGAAAAAAACCATGCACACACATATAAGACACAACGAAAAAGCTGTATCTTCTAACCACTGAGAAGTCAGTAGAATTAAGTCCCATGTAATTGTTCAGTTCCGTACCATAAATTTTAAATGTTCGTTAGTTTTGACAGTGCAGTTTATACAGTATTTATAGAGGCAGATTAAAATTTCATCACACTTTTTTGGTGAGAAAAACGTCGTGTATAGTTGGGGTTATGTTAGTCCGACACGATCTGTATAAATAACCATTCACACAGAGATAGTGTCGGGCCTCCTCTTAGGTAATGTTACAGAGTTTTTACCGGTAAATGAAAGTAAAAACTTGGACAAGTTACGAGTTATGCAGCAGACGACGTTCTAAAGAACCAGATACAACATTCTTATCCGATGATTGCATGTGCGGTGATGTTGAGTACGTATAAGCAGTTGTTTCACCTGATCCATGTAGGAATATAACCGAAGCTGTAGCCTTTTTTCTCACAGTTTGGGGGATTAAAAGTGGAGAAAATAATTTAACAGCTGACATGATCCGAGCACTTTGTATGTCATGCGCATTTGTGACTTCCGCTTGCCCGCGATGATCATGGATACGGCGTAAACTTCGTTGCTGCGCCCGAAGACTGGAGCTAATAGACAAAAATCTTTATAAAAAAGGTATGTATCACAGGCTTTGTTAATAACAGTTGGGTATATGTTGTTCATTAACCTCTATCAAACTGAATTGTACTAGAAAGTGTGTATGAAAACGATATTCATTGTTCCAGACTGAACACCTGTACTGACATGTAAATTTTTTAACACGGACTACAGAGTGATCAGTAATCGTCATATAGTGGTCAAGTGTCAGCCGCTGAGCCCAGACTTCGATGTTTTATTCCTTCTTTTTCTGTTTCTAGAAATATTTTATTGTCGGTTTAAATAGTAAGTGGTTAGGTTGATGCTCGTCAGATGTAGTTTTAAAAGTTATTGCATTGCATCATTTTTTTTTTTGGCAGTTTCTCTGGAATTTTTGTTATGAATTACCTATCAGCCATTCAACTCAGTGTTCAGAAACAACATGGGCAAAATTTGTGATTTAAACTGAAGGACTTTATATTTGAAATATGACACGTATATTCAAGTATGAATTGAATCAAGTAACCCAGTTGTCAGTGTATATACAGGTATATGTATATGTTTCAGAAAAAGACTGTTACAACAAAAAAAAAAGATGATCAGTCATTAAAAAAAAAAATGTTCTATCTGTAACGGGGACAAACATAACAGATTCTGTTTATATTTGTCTCAGTCTGTACGTAATTTTTCCTCCGACAACTTCGAATTAAAGAAGATAACAGAGCAACTAGTTGTTACAGCTTTCAGGACATCTTATTGGTACATGGTGGTTCTGTACTGTTACACCAGGCCATCTTTAAGAATATGTTTGTTGTAGGTAACCAGTCCTACCTTCCAAAAAAGGGCCTTACCTCAAAGTTTCTATTGTGTTTGTTTTTATTTTTCTCTCCATGTTAATTTCTTTCAAATCCTTAACTACCTCATTAGCATGAATAAAGAAATACTCCCCTACCGACTAATACAATTTTTTTGTGATAAGGTTGTGTTATCCTCACAAAAGAATATTTTAAGGATGGCCCTCCAGTGTAGTGAATGATAACACAAGAATTATGAACTTGCATCCACCTCTTTGACATGCTGTTTTTGGTTAAGATATTCTGTATAGGTGCAGTGTTCAAAGCTACTGATGCACTGTGCTTAGATGGTCTTATTAGCTTATCATGATCAGCATGAAACACGTGTAAACTTCATTTATTTCAGATAAAACTTTTCAAGATGTGTCTCTGATGTACAAATATGACATACATGTGAATATAGAATGCATAATTTATGTACATGACAATTTTTTATGAAAATGTAAATTCATTTGGAAGAAAGTTATAGCAAATGCCACCAACCACAAGAAAATAAATTCAAGCATGGTTAAAGAGACTTAAAATAACGTAGAGGCGTAGTTACTTGAATTGCCGGATACTGAATTGGATACTTTGAGAAACCATTCTTGATCATGAGCATTCACAACTTTTGAGATCAAATCTTACCAGCTATGACATGAACAGTGAGTAACAAACTGTGTTTTTGATGAACTCTCCTTTCCAGTCCCCCCCCCCCCAAAAAAAAAAAAATTTGTCTTAATTGAAAAAGAAAGCATTGCTGCTCATGTTAAATAAGCTTGTAATAAGTTCAAAGATGATTTAATGCCACTTTCCACACACAACATAGGCATATCAAGCTGTGAAGTAATGCTGTGACGTGGAAAAAGCACATTTAAATATTTAAATCTATATTTTTTCCTAGGGCACAAACCAACTATTTCGTTTGAAGCCCATAGGCAGACATGTCCATGATGTGGCTACAGGCGTAACCTACAGTTCCCTTTTGTCTTATAAGTTTAAATTTCCAAGGCATAACACTTTTAAATTTGAACTTTCTTCTGCATGCATAAGTTGCAATTTATACTTAACATGAGACTGGTTTGTTTGGACAAGACATCATCATAAGGTAAAGAAACAGTGATGTGTTTTGAAGTTTTCCCCTTAAGCCAATGACACATGTATGTCATACAGGCATATATATAAGATAAGTTTGATTATTTTTGATGTTGGATTGGATTACCATTGGATAGGATTGGTAAGTCCTAAATGATACTTCTTAGGCTGATATTGAGTCATCTGATAGATCAACACATTATTGATCAAAACTTACAAATAAGCATATTCCATTAGGAGACTTAAGAAGTGATTATAGAGCACACTTATTTTATGAAAGTGCACTTATCTGTGTTAAACATGCAAGATGTTGCATTCGCATGTATAGAATTAATGTTTTAAGAAATAATGAGGGTACATTTAGTCATTACTATAGTATTTTTAACTCGAAGATTGTACAGTAGATAATATTACAAATATCGTGAATCATTTTCCTTTGCTAACGCTTTTGTTCCACCTACTTCTGTCTATTGAAGCAGAGAAGGGCATTGAATGCAATGCTCTCTGTGTTACTGATGGCATAATCATCAACTTTGTTGAAACAGAATGGTTGGGAAATGCATTATATGACAGTTTAATAGTTGAGCAGTTTTCTAGTTTGCTCTCATTTAACATGTGATTTCCAGCTTAATTGGATCATTGAAGTGCTTATGAAGCAGATTATGAACACTTATTGTTTCAACTCTGCAGAGCCCTTTTGTATAAGCCTGGTGTTAATATGCAGCAGTGAGAGGTTATATTATGTGGTAGTTCCCAGCTGAGGGTTCAATCATTAATGTGTTCGACATGACTGGATAAACCTGAGCGTGTCTACCATGGGTATTCAGAGCTCATTGAGCTGCTAAACTGCTGTTAAGGCCAATTATCTGCTTGTATAGCATACACATACATGCACAAGTACATTCAGTGGAGGTGTAATTACTTTTGAATAACCTTACCAGCTTGCTGAACCACTTGAGTTCCATGGCACAAGTGGGGCATGGTAATTATGGGCAATCTTATGCAGATGGTTCACATCAATAATACAAGTAGTAAATGTCGTAATATTTCGAGGATGCTTTAATAAGTTTTTATATTTATACATGTATTGCCTAGTACTGTTCCACGGAGTCATCATCGGCTTAGTTGATTGTGTAACTGTTTTGACTAGACACAGTAGGTTGAGTCAACTTAATAGCGCTAAGCCTACAACTGCACTGCTTTGTGCTGCATGTCTTTGATGTGTAAATAGGAAGTGAGATAGCCACAACTTCTGGAAGTGTAGGTATGGGCTCATAGTCTTATAGTAAAGGATGTGTGTGGTCGGTTTGATAACTTGTTTCCATGTTTACTCGGGAGTGTGTAAAATCTGTCTTCATCTGTATTATTAGGCCATGTTTTATGTATCATTTTATTGATTTTCCACCTCAGCTGTTTTATTGCGTGTAATCAGGGTTAGGCTATAGTGCTTTGTTGGTAACACTAGTGCAGTACACCCAGTGGTGGTTAGGACTAACTCTGTAATTACTATATGTATGATCCACTCAGTCATAGGATAGTATGAACGGGAGAGAACACCAGGCTTACATGTGCAAGTCTTCACATACAGAATGGTTTTTGTCAAAACTGTTAACATGAGGAAAACGGGCCAACAGCATTTGTTTGTTTTATTTGCTTCACATGATATCAGTTGTTGTACAAGTACATGTAATATACTTTAATTACATTAGTATTTTACCTATGTTTTCAAATATCCACATGTATATTTACAGAAAATCTGATGGATGGGCCAGAAGAAATTTTGGTATAGTCAGACATGGCCATTTGAAGTTGTCAGCTATCACAACATATGGTAGTTTGTGATGTGTGGATTTAATGGATCTCTATTGTGCTGTTCCACAAGGAGTTGATAAAGTCGCTTGCCAGTTGACTGCCCAGAGTTTGTGTGTGTAGAAAGACGTGTGATAATTTTCGAGGCATTGTTTGTTGTTGTGAAAAGCCCAGATACAGAATGGCCTCTAAAGCGGCAGCTGACATAGACTCAGATGATGGATCACTGACTCCATCAGAGCCCAGTGACGGGGAGAGAAGTGAACATGACTCCGATTATGAGACAGAACATGACGAAGAGGCAGAAGGGTGAGTTTTTATCATTGTCACTGATCATTGGTGCATTAAAGCCTTGGTATATATGTGTGTTGTATTTTGTTTTGATGCATGTAATTTTACAGGATGATTTTAGGTAAACCAAGCTTGGGACTTTATACAGAGGGAAATATAGCAATATGTTACGATGAATAACTTCTGAGTCAAAAGCATCATCTGTATAAAAAAAAAATGCAGGACGTATATATGTATGTCTTTACATTGAACTGTAATATAAATCTCCAATGTTGGCCATGCATTCTCACTTTCAATTCATCTTGGGGTCATTCATGATGATAGACTTAACCACTTCGTGTATATCATCATTTGTATTTGAGGTCTGCATGACTAAGGGGTTAGCATGCTAATGCAGCACAATGACCCAGGAACCTCTTACTATTGCTTTGAGTTCAAGCCCAGATCATGCTGTAGATCATGGGTTTCCCCTGAGCTCTGCCCAGTGTTTCCTTCCACCAAAATGCTGGCCACTGTCATATAAGAGAAATATTCTTGATTACCATGTAAGACTCCTATCAAATAAATAAACCAATTATATTTTTCCTCTGTCTTGCATATATACAATATGACATTTTATTCATCACAGACATGTGTAATACAAAGGGAGGTTGAAGTCATGAACTATATGTGTACAAGCATGTAGTAATGGGTTTGAAGTCACAAACTACATGTTTATGATAATACATTTGAAGTCATGAAGTACATGTATCACATTTGTACATGGTAATGTTTTAGTGAGGTAGAAATCATGATGTACATGCATCACATTTGTACATGGTAATATATATATATATATATATATATATATATATATATATATTATGTAAACAGGTATATCCTTTGTATGTTGCATTATAATATGATCTTTGATATAACACCTTTGATAAACCCAGGTATGAAAAGAATGCTTAGACAGAGTTAGCTAGATAGGCTAGCCAAGTATGTCATGTTTAGGAAAGAGAAAGATGTCTAGCAAAGCAAATAGCACATGTAGATGCAAGGAACAAGCTTTTTATTGGAGATTACTTATCCCAGTAGGGCTTAAAGGGGAATTATTCTCAAGTGTAAGACTTAGGATTAAGCTGGAATAGAGGATGAGTGAGCTGTGTAACAGAATTACTTCACTGGTAGAGTCACAAGCTACATATGTATAAGAAGAACTTATGTGTTGCACATACATGAATTATGGCTGCACTGTGATGTTAACAGAGTGAAACTCAAGATGTAAAGTATGTACAAATAAATGCCATGATGTTGTGCATGAATGTTTAAAAAATACATGTATGCATAGCAGGTTAGAAAAGTAAAGAAACAGATGGGAGTCTACAAGCATGGTCCTTTGTTGTGAATATTGCTGTAAATGTGTAAAATTGCAGACAGTATTGATGTGTGACCATTAAATTTATATGCTCGGTATCTGTAAATCATATTTCTCCATTAAAACTTCAGTTGTAAAATTCCTGGGGGCTGTGAATGAGGTACTTGCACATGTATTATACTGTACCACAATACCATAGTGAAGCTGTGAGTCATAAGAGGCTCCCATGCTGATTGCGGAGTAGTCATAATGTTGATGAGCTGCAGTGAGCTTGCGGTGAAGCATCCTAAGGTCAGGAGGTCAGCCGCAGACAGTTTTAGCACAGCATGGAAGTGCACATGAACTACACTGTACTCATATGTACTCTGTTACCCAGAATATTTGTTCTAACCACACAAGTGGACCGTCTAATTATTACATAACTGTTAGCTTCTTTCAAGTGACTTATTTTCCTTGAATCATCTGCCATACAGAGCCAGTGAAGAAATTTTTTTGACATTTATATATATATTTTTTTTTATGATTAAGTTTTTTTATCAGAAAGACTTAGGTGTTTGCATCAAGGGTATCATTTGAAGGCCTTCAGGTGCTTCTGAATATGCCAGGGTGTAGGTGACATACAGTGCTTGCTTGATTCCGTGTGTGGCTTCAGAACAGAATCTGTGTGAAACAGCTTACCTAATCTGCATGCTAGCATAAATAATTGCATATACATGTGTATATCCAAATGTCGGAATGGAGGTAAATGATGTGGTGTGCTCTATACAGTACTAAGCCATGACTCACTGATATAAGTAGGATTCTATGACTCCATGTGGTTACTGTTTTGATGGAGCAGTGTTTTAATGCCCTGCATCAAGACATGTGGAAGTTGTATCTAAATGCTACACAGTGATGATTCATGAACATACATGTGCATGTATTTCCTTATTCTCTCTGTCTATATGTGTGTGTACAACTTTCACAGTCTATGCTGAAGAATGACGTCTCACAGATTAGTACTGCACAAAAACTGTCACATTGAAATCAGCATTTCTATAACAATGTTAAACTGATGATTGGACACAACTTGCAATTAAGTCTGTATCTTAGAAGAATATATTTATTGCAGAAATCAATGTACATGTACTGTACATTTGTGCCAAAGTAAGCCCATATACTCCCACAAAAAATCTCTTGTGGATGTTTGTGAGACTAGCTTTAAAATATTCTTTGTTGGGGTAACCCAATCTTGTCGTGAAAGTATGAAGAAAAAATAAGGATTTTAAAGAGAGAAAAAAATGAGAAAGAGAAAAAAAAATATTCCATCAATATTCAAATACTCTTTAGATTCAGGTCCTTCTTTGGAAGGTCAGTCAGGTTACCCCAACAAAGATGTTTTTAATGAAGCACTGATTTGCAGTATTGAGCAAAATGCCTTTATCCATTATGCTTAGTAACCCCTTATGTCTACACTGTACATGTTTCCAATAAATTCTAAGTAAAATACATATATACCTTCCTTGACTTTCTTGCATCTGAAATTTGTGCTATGTGATTTCAGAGAACAAGCACCCAACGTGGTGTGGACTGGCTATGGAAAGAAAACCCCTGTGATTCTCTTCAAAGGAGAGGCCGTCATTAAGAAGAAAAATGACTACAAAGCTGTGGGTGGTAAGTACAGTTTTATCATTTAAAAAAAAAATATTTCAGAAATATTTAATGGATAAAATTACACAATATCGAAGTTCTACTTCTCCCAAGATATAAGATTTTTTACCATTTTTTTTTTTCATTTCATGTTTTATGCCCTCTAAGAAATTGAAAAATCATTAAGTTCAAATACTGAGTCAGCTTTGGGTTATTGCTTTGTAATCTATTTAGACTTATATAATTATAATCTGTTACTTTTCACAGAGAGATATCACATGGCCTTCAAGATGGGTTCTTCTGATTGTCGTATTGTCCGGACAATCCTCAACACCCATGGCCTCAGAGAGGTGAGAACACAGGGTTCAGTCCTTTTAAGTATGATGTGATTTCACATGTTGTTTAACTTCTATGATCAGCGTTCTGAATCATTTTTTTTTATGTTCATAAATTAAGATGATTATTAAATGAATGGTTAATATGGCTTAAAGTACAAAAAGCCCCAATGTTTGTATTACACTGGATCTAAGTTCTGATGTTAGGTTTAAAATTAAAATAGTGTTCATTTGAGAAATGTATATTAGCAGTTTACACAATCTGCGAGCCTGCATTTGTGTGAACATTTCTAATCTGCCTTGCTAGGTTTTTACTTCAGTAGTTTAAAAGAAGGTATAAGAAGAATTTTTTACACCCAAGATGCAACCATGCAGCTCTGTTTATACAGCGTATACATGCAGACTTGGTTGAGCTGACAAGATGTTTTGCACCTTTAGTACATGCAACCAAACTTGCTTGATTGTAACATCATGTTAACTTACTCCATATAACAGTAACATGAACGAGTTCTACAATTTAGGTGCACCCAAACAGTACAGATTACAACATCATGTGGACTGGTTCCCACCTGAAACCCTTCACCCTGCGGAGCCTCACAGAATTTCAGAAAATTAACCATTTTCCAAGGTATGACTGCCATTTGTTTAGTTTACATTTTGTAAACTTGAATCAGGTTTAGGCAAGTTTTTAGTAAACTGTGTTTTATTTAAATTCATGTAGTGGAGTAAAATTTGCCTGTGAAACAGTGATTGGATTTGTACTTTACTGTTTCCATTTACTCTCTTCAGGTCATATGAAATCACAAGAAAAGATAGGCTCTTCAAAAATGTTCAGCGGATGCAACAGATCAAGGTAAAGCTTTTATAAACCAACGTATCTTAATTTTGTTTGTTTGCCCAGATGCCAGTAATAAGGTAAAAAAAGACATATGCTACAATGACATTTTTATATGGTATTTAGAATTAAATAGAAGTATAGGTAGTAATAATCAGTTGGAATTTCTGTAGATAAAGGATACACAGTGCTCATTTAGTCCTCAAAATTCAATCCCGAGTTTACAAAATACACAGGAAAAAAAGTGGTAATGAAGGGTAGCAATTAATAATTAGTAATAATGGAATTAAAAATGGTTAATAAACTTGTGTCTTTTCATTTCTTGCAGGGGACCAAACATTTTGATTTTGTTGCCCAAAGTTTTATCATGCCAACAGAATATCAGGAGTTTTGCTGTAAGAAATGTTCTCTCTTTTTATTGTACATGTAATTTATTTCATTATTGCTGAATACAAAATCTTGATTACTGGAGTAGGTGGAATTGATGACCTAACATTACTATATGTACTTGAAGCTAGTCCCATGAGCTCCCGCTGAGATTCTTAAAAGGCACTTTTCTTTTCACTGAAATGTTTTATCTCCCTTATTGCTGTGTGCTAATTACTTAAGTTACATGTTAATATCAGGTTGAGTCAAATATGTTTTTAATATAATTACATGATCACGGTGGCCATGGTTTTGATGTTGCACTGATTGTGTACTGCTCTGTATGTCTTCAGCCTGCTTCATCAGGGAGAAAGGCATGTGGATAGTGAAACCTGTAGCCTCCTCCAGAGGCAGGGGTGTGTTTCTGATCAACCATGTAAGTATCACCTGTTAAAATGTACGTGTATGTCATCACTGCCAAGAAACCTTTGTCTGTTAAAACTGATAAAGAATGATGTGCGTCCAGTTTTTGAACCACAAAGCATTGACTGAAGGGTTTAAGGAGCTGTGAACCACACATGTTGTGCCTACTGTTATTTGATATATGTGTTTTGGCAAATAAATATCATTTGGGTAGCAGGTCAAATCTCAAGTGTTGAATTACGTTTGCTCTGTGTATTTGTGAAAACTCAGGTTGTTAGTCAGACTGAATGTACATTTTCTATTAAACAAACAATTATTTGCACATCTGAAGTGTATCCTTAGTGGTTTAATGGTGTAGCAGTATGGAACTATGGAAAATGCCAGAGATGACATGTTTTCTTGTAGTTATTGCCAGCATATTTTCATTTTGTTCAGTTAAGGCTTACTCTGTTGTTCCTTCTACATCTTTCCTAGTTTGGAAGTGCTTCTGCCACACATCTGTAGAACTTACCTAGTTTGTACAGTCTGATGCTTGTTAAAGACATTTCAAGTGTTTCCTGACGACTTAGACAAAAAAGAGCCTTTGATTTTTTTTATTTTGATTTCACTTTACACATATGTACATGCATTTGGTATTTAACCATTGTAGCCAGACCAGGTGCCATTGGATGAGAATGTGATTGTCTCCAAATACATTTCCAATCCAATACTCATTGATGGTGAGTATTATCACAGATCTAAATAAAATATGTTATACATTTAAATGTCACAAAGTAAAAAGTGATATTAATTTTTATCTAAGGAGACTTTAACTTAACATATAAACATAATGCAGATCCAGGAAAAATATAACCAAGTATTTTAGTTAATTTTGAACACAGAAGTTTGAATAGTGACACAATAAATAGAATATAAGAAGTTTTTTTGTTATAGACTTTGTGTATGTAAATACACATGTATGTTCAGACTTACATTGACCTATTTTATTTTTACTCACAGCAACACAGTGCTTCAATGACGACCTTATAATACTTCTGAAATTTTTCTCCAGGTTTCAAGTTTGATGTGAGATTGTATGTGGCCGTCACCAGTTATGACCCTATTGTTATCTACCTGTATGAAGAAGGACTGACCAGGTTATTTGCATTTGTGGACACTTTGTTCAAGTTTAAGAGTAATTCAATTTTGAGCTGACTAAGTAAATTATAAATTTTATAACTATGCTTTGCCTTTGTTGCTGAACATTCTAGAGTTCCCAAGTATAAAGCGTGGCTCTTGTCTAGCAAGGCCATATCAATCCATGGTGGCCAAGGTACAACCACTGACAGTGATTAAATTGACCCATTGTATAAGTGGTACATCAGAAGTGCTGTATAAAGCAGCATTCCTATGCCGGGCTTCCTCCCATCATAATGTAAATCATAAGCGTAAATAACCATTGAAATAAATAAAGTAAATACATAACTGTTTAAGTGAAAAAATTAAATAAAGTTTAACAGGCTTTGGCACAGCCTCCTTCAGAAATTTGAATTGTGCACCAGTACATGGCTGTATATATATGTGTACACAGATTTGCCACAGTGAAGTATGAGAAGGCAAACAAGCACCTGAGGAATCAGTGCATGCACCTGACCAACTACAGTGTAAACAAAAAAAACAAGGACTATGTACAGTAAGTTACATGTAGTACTATCTGGGTAACTGAAGTGTGAACATCAAAAATATTACAGCACATTGCAGTGTTATAGGTTAATACACGTATTGCCTTGCGATTAAATATGAAAATCAAGGATCATTATATTTCCTCCAACATTTGTTTTTTTTCAGGTGACACATTTTGTGTGTGATTCTGATTGATTTGTACACCCTTTATGGTAACTTAAGAGATTTTTGCGAAGTTTGCTTAACTTCTAGTCAGAAAAGCTTAAGTTCTGACGTCAAAGTTTTCATTCTAAGGGCTGTCAATCTTGTGAAAGTGCAATTTGACTGGTCAAAGTGTAGGTGAAATACAGTGCAGCCTGTCTGCTTTAGTGTGAACACCAAGAACACGGACAGCAACTGTATTTCCTGTACCTGTGAAACACAGTGTGAACCAAAGAAAAGAACTGTTCATTTAGTTATTAAATAAACACAACCCCTCCGTGTACAATATGAACAAGAGAAAGAAGACCTGTGCCTATTAACATGGTGCCAGTGGAATAGGTGTGTAAAATGTGTGTGTTTGATGTTACTCAGGAATGATGACCCAGACGTAGAGGATTATGGTAACAAGTGGTCTTTGGGTGCTCTACTCCGGTATCTCAAGTCACAGAAAAAAGACGTGACAGGTAGAGTTAACTCCCATTATCCCATCATCTAGGAACATGATATATGTACCAAAACGTATCAATTATACATGGAATTCTTTGTGGAGAATACTGACAAGATGATGTTTTCTATTTACTTATTCCTCTGTTTTTAAAAATAAACTTAGGGGGTATTTGTAGTACATCAGCTGTTAGTGTTATCAGTAACTGTATACCCGTTGAGATTCTACATTCTAAGGTTGCACCTTATTTAATGATCTGCAGAGTACATCTCATATTCTAACCTGATTTGTTTGCCAGCTCTGATGATGAGGATAGAGGATGTGATCATCAAGACCATTATGTCTGCAGAGTTGCCCATAGCCACAGCCTGTAAGATGTTCATGCCCTACAGGGGAAATTGCTTTGGTAAGATAGGGTAAATGTACTAGTAACACCTCTCTGCGTCCTTACTTTTCTGACACTTTTGGGGGCCTCTGTGGCTGAGCGGGTTAGTGTGCTAATGCATTGTAATGTTCCGGGTGCCTTCACCAATGCAGTCACTATGAGTTCAAGCCCAGATCACGCTGGCTTCCTCTTCAGGCATACATGGAAAGGTCTGTCAGCAATCTGTCGGTGGTCGTGGGTTTTCCCTGGGCTCTGCTCGGTTTCCTCTAATCATAATTGTGGTCACCATAGTATCACTGAAATATTCTGAAGTACGATGTGAAACATCAATCGAATAAATAAATAAATCAAATTCTCACAATTTCAGCTTTTAAGCATATAAAATCTAGAATGTGCATGTGGATATGGTTGAGTTTCTCGTTCAGTTCACAAAATTTAATTCCACTTGTTGGATAACTTTAGAAAAAAGAACTGCACTTTGCTTGACCTTCATGTTGGTCTGTAAGGTTGTGCTGTTTCTTTTCCAGAGTTGTATGGTTTTGACATCCTGATTGATGACCATTTGAAACCCTGGGTTCTTGAGGTGAACCTCTCCCCTTCCCTGGCCTGGTACGTCCATGTTCAGTGTAAATCTGCTTGAGGCCATTATTAAAGCGTACTTGTTGGGAGTAACCCAGAAGAATAGAACCCTTCTCCTAAAGGTTTCATCAGGCTCTTGTTAAAAATGACATGTTTCATTTTTCTCTCAGTGTTAATTTATGTAACATCACTATTATTTAAGGATGGCCTAAATGCGATACCCGACACCACATGCACTAACATCGAGTGGCATGTTGACCTCTAACATGTTCTGTCTGGTCCATGGGAATTGTTATAATTAAGAAATAGGCAGTTAATATGAGTACTACATGAAAAGGGCAGATATCATAGTAGGAAGAAGTAAAATGACCGGTGATGCCTGTTAAAAATATATGTGTCACAGCCATCTTATTGGCTTGTCAGTGTATCACACGTAACTTAACAATTGTTCTGAACTTTGTACATGGGAAATATATGTGGGTGTATATCTGTAAAAAACTTTTTAACTGCATCATTTTGACTTTGATTTGATATGTCTCATCATGTTTGTTTCAGTGATGCACCTTTAGATCTGAAGATTAAAGCTAACATGATCTCAGATCTCCTTAGTCTCTCAGGTAAACCGTCTTCCTGGCATTTCTTGCAATTTGCCTATGATTTTAAATCATTTGTGGTTAATGTAAATTGGAAGAAAAAGGTTTCATAGTAATTATTTACATAGTAGCAACATTGGATAACATACAGTCAGTGATCTAGGATATGAATGAAAAAGCGATTGTCCAATGAATACACCTAAGGTAGTGTAACTTTAGTTACAGTACTATGGTATGAAATGTGTTCAGTCAGTTTTGTCTGATAGGCTGGCCTTCAGTCTGCCTGTTAGTAACTGTGATAATAATTTGCTCTTGTCTCACTTCCCCAGGGTTGATATGTCAAGACCCTATGCTGAGGTCCTTACAACAGAGTCGGAGGAACCAGGAACTTTCCTCTAGAATTGGTGGCAGAATTAAGGTATGGACTAAACATTACAGAACAAACAACATCTCCTTGTTGTACAGCACGTGTGGCTGATTGACCATGAACAAGGACATTATATTGGTTTTGTATAGTTTGTATTGTTGAATAATGGCACGTCAGCATTGTACAGCCTGTACAATTTCTCAGTTAAGGATAGCATGTTATTGAATAGCATAGCTATTGAATATGAACTAGCATCCTAGCTTTGTACAGCATGTATTGTAAGTAGGGACTAACATCCTTGCATTGTACAGCTTGTATTTCTCACTGAATAGCACGCAGTATCGTGGCATCATACTGTAGAGTCTATATTTTTGAATGTGTAATGACCAGTATCTTGGCTATTTACAGCAGTGTACAGACCAAACCCAGTTAACGTTATTACTGTTAGTTAAATTCACCTTTCAAATGACATCTATCAGTCTGACACCAAACCCAATACACAGGTTCTGTTTTCTTGCCTTCCTGTGTATATCTTCAATAACAAGCTTTCCTTATGTTATCAGATTCATTTTCTTGATCTTTTCTTATGTTGCCAAAAAAGGCTACAGAGAAGAAACTGTATACACACATAATTTATGTAAATGACAAATTTCCACATTCACACCTGTTAAAAAAAGAAGGTTTGACTGATCATGAAGGAAACTTACATCATTGTGGCACAGTACTTATACAATGATAAATCAAACATCATTTTCAAAAAGAATTCTGAGAAAAATGGAGTATGCAGTGTGTGACACAAAGCAAATTCTGAAACTCTAGATGTAATTTCAATTTCATCCTCACTGGAGGTTCAGAAAAAAGCAAAAAAAAACGTTGAATTACCTTTGTATATCTTTTGGGCAAGTTGTATGACCTAGTAACCTATTGTTTTATGCCGTGGACAGGTGAAAAAGGTCAAGAAGATAAGACTTACTCGATGCATAGATACCTGTATGTCTCATGATTAGGAACAAGATGACGACATACATCTTTGGTTAATTATCACTTTGGTCACTTCAGTAGTGTTAATTTCAATATGTTTGCAATTTTAGTCTGCACACATAAGAGCTTTGTCTTCCGTCAAAGTGGTAAGTATTTGGGGTGAGGAGCTAGAGTGGCAGGTACCTTCATGCTTAGGTTACAAAATACATATGTTCCATGCATCTGTAGCCACAAAGAATTATCATTTTAAATCCCCTGTTACAATTTGAAAGAATGGAAAACACTCTTGAATGTTTTTGTTACTTTTTTGTTAACTTTTATGGAAACATATTACATGTGTTTTGAAACTCAGAAATCCAGCACCTGTATTGGACCAGTACATTATGGGATTTTCTGTGACATTACCACAACTAGTAGTGGTTATATGTGGGCAACTCACAAAAGCATTTTTACCTAGCTAAGGATGAATAGTGTTTGGTGGCGGGTTAGTGCTGCTAATGTCTCATCTCCTTTGACCAGCGGAGATACCAAGCCTTTTTGTCGTTTACCCAACTCAACCCTCCCACTCTACTAAACCTGTAGGACCAGAACATACAGCGCTAACTTGTACACATGTAAATGTATACCTCAAGAGATCTTTATCACAGTTGCTCCAAGACAGTCAAACTTGTAAAAGCATTACAAGTATGTGTTCACTGGTAGACAGTTCAACAGCTTGGTCATTGGATAATGTTCCTATAGTGGTTCAAATTAAGACTAGACACAAATGCTAGTATCTTTACTCAGTACAAGGTATATGTAAAAATGTAAAAACCTTGCCTGTACCAAAGGATAAGGTTTTACATGTCTGTGTGTATGTTTGCCATTTGCTCCTCAAATTCATTCTAAAGCTTGTTGCCATTTTGTGTATCTATTACCTTGTTGATACTAAATCTTGTTGCCGTTTTGTACAGTAAATGCTTTGTTGACTCATAACCTGTTGCGCTTATATGTTACTTGTGCATATGTTATGTGTAAAAATTGTTTCATTTGCATGTGAACTTTTTGCATTTTAAGTCAGTTGCATCAATGCATACCTTTATTTATTTGTATTTATAGAATACATGTAGAATTCTTTAGTGTTCAAAAGTGTTCATAGCCTCGACTTGGGACTATTATTAACTTATTAAAGTGTGGAATAAATTGAACACAAACTCTTTTATAATTCATGAAATAATTGATAAATAATAAGTCATAAAAAGCTTTCAGCATGCACTATTCTTTGACAAGTGAGACAGTGCCATTGGATTTCTTCCAGTCTATATATATTTTGTATATCTCATAATGCAGGCATGAATTTTCAGGGTCAGAATGATTGACAAAACAATCTCATACACATATTTTGGATAGTTGAGAAAGTTAATGAAATGCCCATGTAGTTTGTGTGCTTATTCTGTTCTCTCTATGTACAATGTGGGCTTATTCTCGTCATGCTTGTATCTTCAGAAACCACGACCTCAGTCTGCAGGAGGGAAGTTAACCGGTGAGAAACAGCAGTCGGGATCAATGGCTGGCCTGACCGGGGAGGAGATTAAGATTGTCAGACGTGTGAAGGAAGAGGAGGAGAGGAAGGGAGGCTGGGTCAGGATATTCCCCTCTGCTGACTCGTGGGATCTCTATGGGTGAGTCTGTGACATACATGTAGATCAGTGGGGAGGAAGGTAGGCTTGGGTGAGGATATTCCCCTCTGCTGACTTGTGGGATCTCTATGGGTGAATCTGATGAATAGATCAGTGGGGAGGAAGGTAGGCTGGTGAGGATATTCCCCTCTGCTGACTTGTGGGATCTCTATGGGTGAATCTGATGAATAGATCAATTTGGAGGAAGGTAGGCTGGGTGAGAATATTCCCCTCTGCTGACTTGAGGAATCTATATGGGTGAGTCTGATGAATAGATCAGTGGGGAGGAAGGTAGGCTGGGTGAGGATATTCCCCTCTGCTGACTTGAGGAATCTATATGGGTGAGTCTGATGAATAGATCAGTGGGGAGGAAGGTATTCTGGGTGAGGATATTCCCCTCTGCTGACTTGTGGGATCTCTATGGGTGAGTCTGATGAATAGATCAATTTGGAGGAAGGTAGGCTGGGTGAGAATATTCCCCTCTGCTGACTTGAGGAATCTATATGGGTGAGTCTGATGAATAGATCAGTGGGGAGGAAGGTATTCTGGGTGAGGATATTCCCCTCTGCTGACTTGAGGAATCTATATGGGTGAGTCTGATGAATAGATCAGTGGGGAGGAAGGTAGGCTGGGTGAGGATATTCCCCTCTGCTGACTTGAGGAATCTATATGGGTGAGTCTGATGAATAGATCAGTGGGGAGGAAGGAAGGCTTGGGTGAGGATATTCCCCTCCCCTGACTCTTGGGATCTCAATGGTTAAGTCTGATGCTTGGATCAATGTGGAGAAAGGGAGATTAGGTCAGGATCATTTGGGGTCTCTAAGGATGAGTCTGGTACCTAGATCAGTGTGTAGGGATGTTTGGTCAGGATCTTCCCTCTCCTGATTCATGGGATATCTGTGGGTGAGTCAGATGCTTATATCAGTGTGGAGGAAAGGAGGCTGGGTCAGGGTTTTCACCTGTGTTAATTCATAGGACCTCTACATTTGAGTCTGATACATAGGTCAGTATGGAGGAAAGTAGGCAGGGTCAGGGTTTTCACCCAGGTTATGTCATGGGACCTCCACATTTGAGTCTGATACATTGATCAGTATGGAGGAAAGTAGGCAGGGTCAGGGTTTTCACCCGGGTTATCTCATGGGACCTCTACATTTGAGTCTGATACATTGTTCAGTATGGAGGAAGGTAAGCTGGGACAGGATCTTCACCTGCTCTGACTAATGAGATCTCTGTGAGGGCAGAGGACTATGAAAATAGTCAATTTGTGGTTTTATTTGTTCATAGCTATTTGAATTTAGTGTAACAAATTACTCCGACATTTACTTCTGTATTTCAAGAAAAACTATTGTACTAAGAGATTCCCACTTTCAACACACTACTTACATGCAGTAAAAGCATGCCTTAATACCAGTCTTAACTATGAACTTCTTTGCTGCTTGATTGCAGTGTGTTAGTAGCTTGTGCTCTGTCTGGTGCTATACTTCAGCATAGTATTAAACAGGTTCATTCTTGAACCATAAAAAAATGGTTTAATAGACGTGATGAATTTCATTGCCAAGAGCACTACAGGCCGGCAGCCTTGTGAACAGATGAATTAAGAAATGATGCAATGGTTAGGTGGAATCCTTGAACTAGTTTTTGTTTAAAGTGTATCCCATTAAAACTGCATAGTTTATCCTGATTGGTAGATCATTCTTTATTGTGGGGCAAGAATCCAAATGACAAAAGTTTTTGTCTTCTGCTATTTTTGATTCCCTAATTTGGAGTTGCTCGAGATTTACATGTTCAAGTATGTG
This sequence comes from Acanthopleura granulata, assembly GCA_016165875.1. Lineage (NCBI taxonomy): Eukaryota > Metazoa > Mollusca > Polyplacophora > Chitonida > Chitonidae > Acanthopleura > Acanthopleura granulata. Next base: position 17,516,570 of record JABBOT010000010.1, read on the forward strand.
TTGTTTCAGACCTCTTCTTCAGTTCAGCACAACCCATAATGCCATGCTGCACCAGAGACTCTATCCAGAAAGGTAAGAGCGAGTTTCTGCTGGCCAGTCAGATAAATACATGCACCATATTAGAACAAGAGGAAATTTATAGAAACAAGTTTTTATTTTTGGCAGTTTTCTGAAGTTTCTAAAGGTAGAAGGTTCTAAAGATGGAAAAACAATCAAAAACTTTACCTCTCCCATTGTCTACACAATATTAAAACCAGACAGTGAAGGTAGCTTGAGGTCCAACACGTAATTGTTTTGTGGTATTTCAGTCAAATGTGGTGGTTCCTGTGTATTGGTATTTAAACTCTGTTTAGTGAATAGTTACATGCTTAAGAAAATTGTGGAAAACAAAATAAATAATAAAAACACCTGAAAGTGACATAGAAACCATGAAAAGTCAGCATGGTTGAGAGTTTTCTTTTTGTATAGCATATGTACCATATTTAGTGTTATGGAAAGCTGTAAGTTGATAATCGGGGTGATACTAATTTATCAAAGTGGTTTGCAAACTGTTTTGTCATTCTATCTTTATTTCCCCTATTTGCAGACACAAAGGAATAATTAATCCTCTAAATCACAAGTCCTCCACATCCCTTGGTCACAGAAACAAGTAAGTCATTAAACATGAGTGTGAATATATGTGCATAATTGTTTCTTCAGGGGAATGTAAAACTTTTTTTATGATTTCCTCCCCACATTCTCAGTGCTTTTTCTTGAGTTTATCAGTAACACATAACCTTCATTTAAGGTTGGCATCACGGAAGCAAACCATACCTTTTGTCTACCTGTACTTCCTAATAAGAAAGTGTCTGTGCTAAAACAAAAAAATATATGTAAATAGTCAACTGTATATAGTGTCTTTTTTTCCTGCAGGTCATTGTACTCTCAACTATCATCCAGCCCTCTTTGCAAACTGGACTTCACAGTAAGTAAACTTGCATTCTTCATTAACTAAGACTATGGTGGTCATGAGTACTTATTGAAATATATGGATATACACATGCTGTGTATGATCTAAAAAATCGTCTCTCATTTCTTTCTGATTCTGAGAGTTGTACTGATCTTACGAAGGTGTTTTAAGATTTGTCTGGAAGATAGGATGATATCCGCCTGGAAGTTTCAGCACCAAAAGTATTGTGTATCACTTAATTTCTAACATTTTCAAGTGACACATTTTACTTGATTCTGATTATTTCGTCCATCTTATAGGGCCACTTAAGAGATCTTTGTAAAGACTAATGAATTTCTTTGCAGAAAAATTTAAGTGTTGTCTTCAAGAGTGTCAAGACCTTTTATGTGCTTCTGAAAGTGATTTTCACAAGCCAAACTTCATGTGACATACAGTCATATATATTTTATGACCTTATTTGATTCTAAAAATGTTCTATTTTGAATCAAAAACAGTATATTTGACTGATGTAATCGGAATGTCACTTAATGATCATAATGATAAGAATAATCCCATCTGTCATGAAATGTTCTGTTGATTAATAGCAGAGCATTTCCTCAACCAGTACAAATATACTTCAATGCAGATACTGACCTTATATAGTTTTCAAGTGTTTTATGGATGGTCAAAGAACAACAGTGTCTTGTACAGATTGCATGCGTGTAATACGAAAAACTTCACATAAAAAGCTTCACATTTATGACACCCTTTCCTTTTACCCTCATTAGCTGAGTTTATCAAGTGCTGTCATGTGCAGATCAATGGTGGGTATGCAGTTCATTTGATGTTACAGCTTTAATTCACTCTTTGTTTTAGACAGTTTAAATTTCTGATTCCTGTTTGTTCACTTTCTAAAGATTGAAAGACACTTGCTTGTATAGGGAGTAAATATTGGCTTTGAAAGACATTACAAACTTGGGGAGAGATGAAATGAATACAGTGATTTTGTTTTTAGTTGAAAGCTTCATAAAGGCATTTTGTAGGTTTTCTTGAAAATTATGTTCTTGGCTTTCATTGCTTCATCACAAACAAACTGCATTTTGTTTACTTTGTTCATTAACAGTTTATTTTAACTGTACCTCACTTTGTGCATTTATTAGAAAATCAGTTGATAAAGCACATAAGCAGATTCATACCACATAATGGGGTGTGTTGGATTTGCTGCTCCCATATACTATTTTCTTCTTTGTGTAGTCCTTTAATTTTTCAGCATGCCTACATGGGGTGTTATCAGACATATTTTTGTTTGAGTGAAATATTAAATATACTGTGAAGGTCTACCAGCAACCTGCAGATGGTCATGGGTTTCCACTGGGCTCTGTTTGGTTTTCTTCCAGTGTAATACTGGCCGCCGTCATATAAGTGAAATATTCTTGAGTATGACATAAAACACCAATCAAATAAAGAAATAAATAAATTAAATATACTGAGTGAAATGACTGTCAGAATGAATGCTTGATTATGGCCTAATGCCACTTGTTATAACCATGTCATGATGAGAACATGTTTAGACCACAATAGAATAAAAAACCTGTTTGGTGAATTCAATACAACTACATGTAGTATTGCTACATAGTTATGTACAATTGTGGCTAACAAAGCTCCTCTGTTGTGTATACAGGGAGATGCCTATGGTCACGCACTGCAGCGGACGCGTCAGTACCTGAGAAAACTGAACTGTGGCAATGATGGGAGGAAGAAACAACGACGACGCAGAGCAAAGTCTGCCATGGAAAGAAGTAAGTCAGCCTCGGGGTGTGGAGATTTGTGCATTGATATATGTAAGAGCATTGTCTGACTTTCAACCCTTTTGTGTAAGTAACTTTTTACAAACTATAATTGTTGGCACTTATGTCTCTTTTATTTTGGCATTTGTTTACACTGCCATAATCATATTTTTATAGAGCTCTGCGCCTACTTTGACAAAACTTCATAATTCAATTTATCATAACTTTTCCCACAAATCGCATCATTTTATGACGCTACAACCTGGACAAGGTCTTTAAGATAAAGTTACGAAAAAAATGACTTACAAAGTTTTGTGGAAGTAGCCCCTGATGTTTGACAACGTATTCAGTATGGGTTTTACCACATAATTAATTAAGACGTGTAAATTCTGTTCAAGTTTGTGCTGGAAGACAGCAGAGCCTAATGTCATCAGCATGAGTTTTACTTGGTACACTATCATGAGTCCCCCTGGGCTGTATCAAGCATTCGTTGCTTGCAGACCAGACCATCATATAATACCTAAGATTAGTGAAATAAAACCTGAGTCAAATATAACAAACAAAACAGAGTACAGAGTCCAGCACCAATAAAATATAAAATATTAGAGCAAAATAATACAATATATATACACATGTTTACCAAGCCCAGCCCAAAGGAAAAAAATCAAAGCCTTTAGTTGTATTGAGCATCTGTATGGAGGCCAGTGTTGTTGTTTGACATTGTATGATGGGGATTTTCCCCTTCTTATGGGGTGTATTTTTGACCTGTAGATTGTGACTGCAAATTGGTCATGTTTTCTTTGTCGTCATGATATCTGAATATATGAATCAGTGTGTATATGTATGTGATCACTGTTTGAAATTTCCACAGTATATACTGTTTGTGTTGTGTGTCAGGAACATCTCGGAAACCATTGGTCCAGGGATTGCCTGTGGAAGATGAGGAAGGGGAGGAGGAAGAGCTTGATGGGGCGGGGCTAGAGCCTGTGACTTCTGACACCAACACTCAGAAACAAGCACAGGCTGTCAGTTGTCCACCGGAGGTCAAAGGTCAGGCTACACAGCAGAAGATCACAGCCAAAGCGGATGTGGTGGACCAGACTGCTAAGCCTCCAGTACAGATACAGGAGCAGGCTGTCTCCATTCCCCAGCTGAACGTGATGGAGATGCTGGTACAAGGGGAAGGGGCACTCAAGTAAGTCAGCTGTTCACTGTCGGAAATGCCTGTTATGGCTGCTGTTGTGTAGTAAATTATAGTGCTGCTGTAGGATATGTTACACTGGAAAGTGTAAATGGACAAGTTTCATGTTTCATTCCATACATTTTGAAAGATAACTTCATCTGCTGCGCTTGTGTGGGTTTAATGATTCTTGATACGATGCATTCGGAAATCAGGTGTTGATAGAATGGTGCTAGTTTTGTGAATGAATACTACTGACATTGAGGAAATTGTGGGAGAATGTTTTTATTCTGTTATCTGTGTATTGTTTTGCTTCTGTGATCTTTCCAGATTTGTTGTGTAGCTCTCATTTTATTCTCTGTTTCCTGCAGTAAAGTGCAAGCAAGGACAGCATTTGCCATGTACCTGATACGTGTGCAACAACGACTTTTGTCTGAGTGTAACTCTCGTAGTGTTGAGGATGTGGAGGCCATGAATGAACAGATGGTAAGTCACAAGCTGTGGATGTATGCTTGTCTGAGTCAACTCTCACCATCAGTGTGAACTATGTGGAGGTCATGAATGAACAGATGGTAAGTCACAAGCTGTGGATGTATGCTTGTCTGAGTCAACTCTCACCATCGGTGTGAACTATGTGGAGGTCATGAATGAACAGATGGTAAGTCACAAGCTGTGGATGTATGCTTGTCTGAGTCAACTCTCACCATCAGTGTGAACTATGTGGAGGTCATGAATGAACAGATGGTAAGTCACAAGCTGTGGGTGTATGTTTGTCTGAGTCAACTCTCACCATCGGTGTGAACTATGTGGAGGTCATGAATGAACAGATGGTAAGTCACAAGCTGTGGATGTATGTTTGTCTGAGTCAACTCTCACCATCGGTGTGAACTATGTGGAGGTCATGAATGAACAGATGGTAAGTCACAAGCTGTGGATGTATGTTTGTCTGAGTGTAGCTTTCATAGTGTTGAGGATGTGGAGGTCATGAATGAAGAAATGGTGAGTTACAATGTATCTGAATTACAATGAGTTATAATGTTACATCTGTGGATGTATGGTTTTCTGAGTGTAATTCTCGCAGTGTTGAGGCCGTGAATGAGCAGAGGGTAAGTTACAGGCCTGGATGTATGGTTGTCTGAGTGTAGCTCTCACAGTCAGTGTGAACTATGTGGAGGCCATGAATGAACAGACGGTGAGTTACAATCTGTGGATGTATGGTTGTCTGAGTGTAACTCTCAGAGTTTGGAGGATGTGGAAGCCATGAATGAAAGGATAGTAAGTTACTGGCTCTGGATGTATGGTTGTCTGAGTGTAACTTGCACATTGTGGAGGATTATGACCTGAGTACGTGTGATGCTCTGTACAATCATTGGATCTGTCACTGAGCCTAGGACAGTGTTTGTGTTTGAGTAATATTTCCACAACATTTATTCCCTCTGCATGGCACATTTGTTTATGTTATCTCACCTCTTGGAGATTTCTTCTAAAGAATTTGATTACCTTCTTTCAGGATTTGGTTTTGCGATTCTTGAAGCGAGCTGCGGTAAATTTGCACCAGACCTTTAAAGTGATTGTTCCCAGTAGGAAACTGCCACTGAATGAGAGACGACGCATCCTGGCCAAACAGCTTAGTGACTTTGTACATGTGTACACAAAAGTAAGCTGGGGTATTATGTGTTAATCAACCTGCTTGTGCTCGAAGGAACTACATTAAAACGTAATGGGTTCATTGAGAAGTGATTCTCACTCTCACTAATTATGTCTATGTATTTGATTGTTTGATGCCATACCCTAAAATTTTTGAGTTATACGATGGTGCTAAGTTCTTTAGGTGGGAGAACGGGAGTGCCTGCAGTACAAATTGCATTTAATGATGTCAAATAACCGAATTTTGTGCTAAAATTTAATTTTATTTGCATTAAATTTCAGAAGACTTCCTGTCAAAATATGGTATAATATTTTCTTTTCTCATTTCCTCAGGAAACGGAACAGTTGAAAAATAAACAACAGGCTGACAAGAAATCACTCAGAAAATCAGCAAGCAAAGAAGGGCTTAATGAGGAGAAATTTGAAAAGTTCATCAGTATAGCCAGGTGGGCTCACATTTTCTTATCTCCTGGCAAATTATTCATAAATGACTAAGTAATTACTTCAAACTCTAAAATTGTTAAATAAATGGTTTTATTTTCTTTGTTTATACATGATATTTATTTAAATAAGCTTTAAAAGTTGATTTAAATATGACTGTGCCTCTGGACCTCCTAGTCAGATAGTTAGGCTGGATAATTTGCTTTTTCTGACACTATCTTATCTTGGGTCTTCATTACTAAGTGTCGACTATGTATACGTAATTGCCAAGCTTCTCAGGGTTATCTGAATTGAGGTTCCTCAGACATGTGCAAGTTTTGTTCTGGTCTCAAACACGTTCACAAATGCCACATGTAGCCATTTGATGGAATCATTGTGAAATGTTGAATAGCCTATTTGATATGAGATACATGTATGAGGTTCATGGTATGAGTTGTGACGAAAATATATACCAGGAAATTACATTAAGTATAGTCGGTAACGCAGCACAATGACCGAATCCTCCCACGAATGCGGTCACTGTGAGTTCAAGCCCAGCTCATGCAGGCTTCCTCTCCAGCCGTACGTGGGAAGGTCTGCCAGCAACCTGCGGATGGTCATGGGTTTCCCCCGGGCTCTGCCCAGTTTCCTCCCACCATAAAGCTGGTCGCTGTTGTATATCTGAAATATTCTTGAGTGAGGCGTAAAACACCAATCAAATAAAGAAATAAATAAATTAAAATCAGTTAATTACATTAAGGACATGATTTATATGGACATGGTTTGGTGTTGTATAAAAATGCTGTTAATGACCTAAAGTTTTGACTTAAAAAAAGCATCTTGGGGGGGCATATAAACTTACATTGTTCGAGAAGGTAGTACCTTTCAGTTACTTTTTCAAACAAACCTCAGAACACCTGTCTGAGATCAACAGAACACAATCAATAGATTCTTAGTATGCGCATGCCCTGCACTCTCCTTAGTTGCAATATACTTGTCATAGCATGCATTTCATGAGATATTAACTGTCTTTCTTCATGTTCGCAGTGAAACTGAGTTAGAAGAAGTCCTAACAACCTACACAAAGCTGAACAAGTCAGCCAGTATCTTCCTCGGCACCAAGTCCCCTAATTCTAACAAGAGTGGAGCCACCAGTGAAAGTTCTAAACCTGACACAGGAACTGTACTGGCTAAGAGGAAGGACTCACCCACAGAGAGTAATCAGGCTGTACCTCTTGAGGCTCCTCCCCCACAGGCTCCACCTCCACAGGCTCTGGCCCCTCCCACCTCTCCAGTTCCCGCCTTTGTGGGATGGGAGGAAACTCCTGATGTGAAGGGTAACAACTAATAGTCATCTGGTGTCTCGTAACTGCCTACGTAGCTGGTGTTTGTGAAATGATTGGGTTTTTAGAGGTTATTTCGCTATACCAGTATGTGCTTGCATGGCATGTTTTATTTAATTCATCTTTGTGGGAAGCATAACCAACATAACTTGTAAATTTAATTATTGAGTTCATTTCTTGCTATAAACAAGGTCACATGTACTTAGATTAGTATCCATGTGCAGCTTAAGCCTGCAAGGCTTCCCGGTGCCAAATTCTTTAGGCCTTATATAAAGCGTACTCATATATCATTCAGTTTTTATATGTACTCTAAACTAATTGTCTTTATGACTATTCATCCATTCTTGATAAACATGTAGAAAAGTGGGTAACTAACTGTTTTGCAGGGGTGAATTCCTTCAGGCAGTTGCCGATAATCCTGAATTAGGCTAATATTACGACCTAAATCTGATTCCCAAACTATTGCTAAAGTGCTATGTATTCCCCAGATTTGGTTTGGGGTAAAGAAGCAGTAGAAAAAAAAGTGACCAGTAAAATCTGTGTTGTCTGAAAAGAATTAAGTATTGGTCTCTGATACAGCTTACACTGTATCACTTGAGAAAAGGGTTTAAGGATTTCTGACCTTATCAGTGTTTTAGTGATATTAAGTTCATTGGCATCCTATCTTCTGCCCACAGCTGTGATAGACAGCCTGGCCCGAAATGAGCGACGTTCTCTCCGGTCTAGAGAGACGGGCACTACGCATGTGCCTGGTAAAATATCGCCTGCCCTCGCAGCATGCAGCTCCCCAGCAGCGACTGCATTTGCCAATGCAGTGGCCGTGTATAGTGCCAAACTAACCCGCAGTCGCCCTTCCTCAGCAAGCAGTAATAAATCAGGTGGGCGAGGCATCATTATTAAACCTGATGTGACTTTTGACCTTTACAGCAGCATGCTATAGTATTGCTGCAAACTTGTCATTCTGAGCATGAGCAGTGAGCATAACATTTTGCATGATTTTCAGCAGTTGTGCCATAGTCATGTAATGTTTGCAGTTTATTATGTTGATGCTTAGGTCAGAGATCACAACAGTCCTGCTAACAGATTCCGATCTCATAGTGTCTGGTGTGTGGTTGCGTGAGGCTTTCTGTGGTGTAGGACTTAACTGAATAATAAATCTGAATGTGTAGTAAAACTGTGGCATGTAAGATGCATCATATATTAGTTATATAAAATATCCAGTGCTCTTGCACTTCTCAAAATCCAGTTGCTTGATCAATTTTCCAGTTTCCTTACATTTTCATGTTACTTTTGGAAGTAAGGTGGACTGAAGGTTTAATTTTTATGGAAGATGAAAACTTCAAAAGTATCTATGAACAATATTGCCAAATTACTTGTGCTCGATAGATGTGCTTATTGTGTACTGATGTGGCGGTAATCATTGCCTATACTTTTCAGGTGTGCGGGTAATAAACCATCGACCGTCCTCAGCTAGTTCTATGAGACCCATATCAGCTGGCAAATCACCGTTAGGTCAGTATATGTCGATATGGGTTATGTGTGACTTTGTACCTTGTATTACCAGGGTTTGAGTCGTGTTACAGCTTAGCACTTGTGAGTCCTGGTCTTCAAAGCCAGTTTCACAGCTCTGGCTGGCTTGCTTTCCTGTCTTACATGGGAATGTTGGACACCAAGCTGCCGCTGATCATAGGTTGCCTCTTGGGCCCTGCCTGGTTTTCTTCCACCATAATGCTGGCTACAGCCGTATAAAAATATTTGAAATTGAAATATTCTTGAGCATAATGTATAACACCAGTCAAATAAAAAAGTGCATACTCCAAATTTAATTCCATTTTTTTGTTTTTGTCGATGTCTTTATTTCTAGCTTTGAGTGATTAAATTAACCGTTGTTTACATTAGTGCTTTGTAATAATACCAAGTAATTCCAGTTTAAATATGATGACTGTGCAAGCTTGAGCACCTTGGTATGCGATTTTCAACACCGGCGATATTAATACATCTATCTTGTATTGTTCACAGAGAGAGGTTATGTGGATGTGTACAATGAGAAGGCCATTAATGAGGCGCTGCAAAGGTTAGCCCTCAGACAACAGGCTCGCCAGTACTCAGCCACTAACAGTATCGTGGGCTTCTCTGAGCTGCCCAGCCATGTGCCACTGTACCGTAGCAACAGTCAGCAGAGCCTCCGGGCAGAGGTGTTCCGCACACGCTCACTCTCCACAGGTGATTCTTCCTCAGCTGACATGCGCAATGTCCAGCGACAAATAAACGACAGTGGTCTGATACGACAGTGTGAGACCTCACAGGGGAAATACATCACCCTGGAGGAACACAGAAGTGCCTCGCGCCCACCCTCCGGCGCACAGGTCCGGACAGGAGGCAAGGCTGACCAATCAACTGGTCAGAAACACTTGTCTCCAAGCCTAAAGACTGCTAGCACCACCTTTAATAACTTCACAGCAGACACCGGCCCTGCGTGGCAAAGTGATCTAGCAGTAGCCTATAACCAAATAACAGGGACCAGCTTGAACCAGTTCAGTGTGGGCAGTCAAGGTAATAAGTCATACAAGGTGGCACAACAACAACAACTGGCAAAGCAGCAGAGGATGATGGCACAAAGTAAGGCCCTGTTGGAGTCGAGTAAAGCAAAGCACCTGGCCATGGTAGCGCAGGCTCATGCGGCACAGATCCCCGGGACCCAGGGCTTAATGATAGGTAGTCAGACAAGTCTTAGCTCCGAGACAGGCTCCCAGCAGTATGAGCCCAAACCCCCATCCAGACCAGTCACGGGAAAGAAAGTTAATAATCACTTCAGGGTGGCTAGGTGAGTTTACAGCAGACTAAACCATCCAGGTAATTATCAGTTTCAGAAGTTGCAGATAATCATTATATTGTGTAGTTATCTATTACTGCACACTTTATGTATCAGCAAACTACAGAGCATGCCAGATGTTAAACATTAATTTCATGCTTTATATTAAAAATTTTTTGTTTAATGACCTGTTGGGGAATGTTACTCGCTGAGCCTGTCAGTTTTGTTTGGACGTGTGAGGTGCAGGTTCAGTTTTGGCCGTTAACAATATGAGAGGTCAGTAACGCGTTGTGAACTTGTTTTCAGATTGTTGAGTACAGTGTATGAACAACAGTGAACTAAATAATAGCATATTTTTAACCCTTTGATATCCCAACATGTCCCTGTACCCTAACGCTCTGTTTGATGACACCACAGGCCGCTGACACTGGAAGAGGGGGCAGGGGGAGACAAGTACATCAGTCCAGATACCTTCCAGCTCAGGTCACATCTTGCTCCGTCTTCCATATCAGGTACCCTATAAGAACAGCCATCTGTTAGCATGCCACTATTACTTACTCAAAAAACTGAACCACAATCAAACAGCTATTACATATAAAATTCTTCAGAGAGTGCAAAAGTTCATATGTTTGAGTCTGTCACAGAAAATCTATTCAGTGGTGAATATCATATCTAAAATATGTGTATGTTAAAAGATACGCAGATCTTTTCATAACACACGTACCAAGACATGGGTTGATTAAGGAGTTTGTGGTAGGTGATGTAGTTACTGCACGTAATAGCGTTGATGATAGCTTTTGAAGACTACATCCTGGATACCCTCTTCAGAACACCATGAAATCTGTAATCAAATAATGAAATGAACTAGCAAAATGTTATCTGTAGATGGTTAGCTGTAATGTTCAGTTTCTTTAGTTCTACTGTATGTTACTTCATTGCAGGTGCAAAACTGCTGACACATTGAGGGATGCTACTTTTGGGTACATTCAGGCACAAGCCTCACATTGACGCTTGCTTAACCTGGAGAGTGAATGTATGGGAGACTACTGTGCTCTACTTTTCATCCTGGTGTGATCTGGTGCACTATTAAGATTTACTAACTCCTTTCAGACGTCCTTGCAGTTATTTCTTGTCCGGTTTATAGTACCAGTGGAGATTTAAAACTTACAGTTTTAAGGCTGAAGAAAACATTTTTGGTTAAAACCTTCCAGTAGAGTCAAGACATTGTCAGCTGCGGTGTATGAACCATTGTTCAAATAAAACAACGATATTAACTGGCATATATGCCAACATTAAATTGACCATTACTACTCTTGAACACTGGTAATGTTAAGTTCATTGTGGACTGTAGGCCAAGCACTTAACACATACAGTTAGCCTACTCATAAAGTACACTGTAGTTATTTTTTTCCATGACCAATCCTAAGGCATTTGACTTAATTAAAATAGATACATATATATTTTGCACAGGGTGTGCTGATAGGTTTTATTTAAGGGAAGAACACTACTTTTTATAGTATGTTTGATGCCTTCCAGTAATTTATTGTTTTTGTAAGCTGGACAAAAGTCCTGGTGTGTTTTTGGAGCCAGTGACGTGTACACATATTCTGTGATCTATCCATGCTTAACCCTGCACTGTGATACAACTGTGATTGCAGGACATTATGTTACGAAGAGCAAAATGTGATTCGTTGTGTTTGTTATCCCAGTGTGTTGGGAGCTAATCCTGCGTGGCTTGTTTCACTGAAATAAAGTGTTAGGACAAAAAAGAAAAGAACGGCATAAAATCTGGTTGCCTTTTATGTGAATAACGGAGATGTCTTTAGGAAAAGGTTAATGCTTGAAAAGCATATGGGGAAATTGAGAATGACATCTCATTGGTCAACATCAACCTTGGATTCAGAGTTTGTAAAGTCAGCGTTTTTCGATACGTTGGCCTGTAATGAGTTGTTAGTGTCTGATCACAGAGTAAGTGATATTGTGTAAGTGCATAAGGGTGTATAACGGACCAGTGTATATGAGGCAAGGTGTTGATGCATTCGTAAGTTTAAGACCATTCATGCAGTTTCTCCTGTGTTTTGTACCAGCCATTAAAGCAGCTCAGGGTTTAATCTTTGGTCATGCAGTTTTTTATGGTTTTATCTGTGATCATTGTACAGGATTGTAATAACCTAAAAGATTTTAACGTGATTTCCCCTACATGCATGTACTTTCTTCACTTTAGGTTATCATTCACATGTGTTTGTGCCTTTTATTATACTGCTATGTGATTTTACAAACTCTTGTATAAATGAATTCCAAGTCTTTTTATGTGGCAGCTGACATACTTCATGCACCCGGTTTTATATTGTTGTGTGTTCTTTCTTGGTTACATTTCCAGATGTGTCACCTGTGTGAGAAAATTCATTTTTGTCAGACATAGAGACATACATATATTGTAACATCTTACACTAATTTTATGCAATTTATTTAATAGTTTTTAACTAATATCAACATGCATATTGTAATAGCCTCTATGTCATGCATACATATTCCAGGAATATAGTAGAATAAACAGTTGTAAAAGGCTATGTCATAGATATTTTGTCAATATCTGTATTTAGATAGTCCATTTAAGCTGTTGGTGCTTTGTTAGATAACTGTAAATATTTGGCTTCACCTAGTAATTATCTAATTTTATGTTCAATAGCAGATTTGGAGAATCTCACAGCTGAAGGTTTTGAACCATCATAAATATTAACTTGTCTGTGTAATAAGCATCAATTTCTGGGATATACTGTTAAATAGATAAAATGACACAAATCATTTGATGATTTTTAGGACTAAAATCCCTGATACAATAATTTGTAATGTTTAGGCATGTGTAAGAAAGCAGTTGACTAATACTGTGATTTTTCATGACCTGAAATGAGTAAGTAAATATGAATGTGTATATTTGCCTTATGTTCATAGCCAGATTATTTTTGTTCATAATGTGTTCCAAATGAATGCATTTTCCATGGTGATGTCTATACACATGTACCAGTGTGATAAGAAAAGGTCACATAGCATTGAACAGTGTAAAAGGTACTGCTGTTGTGCCTTCTATTCACTTGTACGATGGCGCTTCCAGTCAGCTCATGCACATTGTTGTGTGTGAAATAACATGCATGTAAATAGTCTGACAAGCATGGATGAATTTCTCAGTCACTTGTCAGTACAATTAGCAATTATTTATATTTTGCAATACTTTGTCCTATTTAAGTGGTGTTCCATGAAAGTAAGCCCATATGTATCACCAAACTAATTTCCATGTCAATGGAAGGCTAGTTTTTATTTCCTCTTAAACCCAATAACAACTTACACTCCTCTGAATATTTATTCTCTTTGTGATTGTGTTCCTCTGTTAGCCCAGAAGGATTTTCATAAGACATATCTAAAAGCTGTTTAGAATCCATTTCTCTGTATGACAAACTCATCCTGGCTTGGAACTCTTGATAAATATCAGAACTGCCTCGAAGAAGAAGTTGAGTATGTGGCCAAAAAACTCGCTGTTCAAGTTGTCCCACAGACAATTTGTATGGGCTATACATGTACGTCCCCCAAGTCTCGGGAGGCTGGATATATGGTAGCCGAGTTGCTTAGCAGCCAAGTACAGGATAATGACCCAAGTGCCTCTCACCAGTGCGATGGCTGTGAGTTCAAGTCCAACTCACGCTGTAAGTGAAATGCTCTTGAGCACGGCATAAAACAGCAATCAAATAAATAAGGGCCACAAAACCCATGAAAGCTGTTCCTAGGTCTTCTTGTCAGGGGGCTGTGCATCTCTTTCTGAGTACTGCTAAGTATGACTGTACTTTATGCAGTTTGTTTGGTTGGGCTGTATCCCTTTTGGTAGTTTGGACAGGTGTGTACATAATAGTGGTTTAGAGTGTAAGTTCTAAATACTGCCTAAACATATACGCCTGTACAGGCCGTGAGTATTACTGATTGTAGACCTAGCCGTCTACCCATAGAGACACAACAGTTTAACCTGACAAGCACTCCGGTAATATTACCTGTATATAATTAGGTCACATTTTGTGTTTACCTGTATACTTTTCCTCCTCTCTAGAGTGAATCGTTATACAGCTATTTATATCGTAAAACTGCACACGAGGATGCTAAAGTGCTGTTACTCGTCTCTGTGAGGGGACCTCGCCTTGTTTATTGGTGATATGTCTATGGCAGCGACTCTATGGGTCTTCTGACAACCGACTCGGCCAACGCCCCTTACACACTCTTCCCACATTATCCATAAGGGAGAGCGAGCGGGGAACAACAACTGGTTTCCTGGCGATTGCCTGTGCCAGCAATGGACAGGCTTTGATGCCTTCCAAGAGACTAACATTATTTATTGACGCTTGCACAATGGTACCCGGGATCAGTGTTTGATCGGCCAGGAAGCAGATGAAGAGAGCCATCTGCATACAGATGCAATACATTCCAATCATTTGCTTCACAATAAAATGTGTTGATGGCGCGCTGAGAACGGTGTCTGTGCTGCATTATAGCTGTATTTGATTTGCTCCTCGCTGTAACAATCGCGATAATAGCCGAGCTGCATGATGGCATTTCGCTTGATGTGACTAAAGCTTCTGGATAGATTGTCCTTTTTGCTAATACATGACATTACCACGAAAATAGACATAAACCCTATATTCACCCCTATTCAGATGGTTCTTGTGATTCGCAAGGTTCTTGGTGGGAACAGATGTGATGGTTGGTTTGGTTTCCTCATGCAGTCAATGCAGTTTTTAAATGTCTTAGAATATTTGCACGTCTTTCATTTCACTGTTTATACAGGTAGTCAAAGAAATTTGAATGGACACCAAAAAGGCTGTGAATCTGAAGCCAAGATGACAGACCTGTCGAGGTCCATAGAAACCAACGGTTTTTTAATTTAGTTGAGCGGATTTTTAATTGCCTGCAACCATTGCTTGTGTAATTTCAAATCATGTACAATGGAAAGATGTGAAGCGATGTTTTACTGATCTCCGGTTTGCAAGGCACAATGGCAAATATGAAGAGCTTTAAAAGCCATCATGGCACATTAGATCTACTACATGTACCAGCATGGCTCCACTGTATGGGTCCATCTTATAAAGGCCTCTTCATTCAGTGGTTTGTAAAAGAGGCATTGTTTTCCCCCTTTATACATAAGTAGGTTTACTCGAAAAGCGCAGGTATATGCATCAGACAACATGTAGCGTTGAATAATACATCAATACACGAAGACACGCTCCACCAACGTTACAAGATAAGTTGTGTTTCTGGTGCCGTTTGAAGTCTGAACACTGCTCCCCGATGATTTCCCCCAGCCTACAACAAACCTGTCAACTCTCATGTTTTTGTCGGGAGTCTCACGTTTCTTAATTGAAAATCACGACCTCTCTGTCAGTGTATGTTCAGTTTCACGCTTGTATTACTTTTTTCACACAAAACGTTTCATATAGATGTTTTGTGATGCGTTCATATGAAATAACGAAATATGTTTCAACTCGCCAGCAAAAGCTTCCAAAATACAGTGACAAACACACGAAAACCTTTTTATGCTAGGGGGAGATGGAGATGAGGGCTTACACTCTATTGCCATCATCAGGAGTTCACTCTGAATGCGACCAGGGCCTGCCGCAGCTGGGACCCAGGTGTTTGAAGTTTCTCACCTTTAAAGGTCCAATCTGGGTTAATACATGTGCGCAATAACATTAGCAAACTACAGAATCAGTGGAAAGACCGGGATTATAATGTGTATTGAGCCACCTGCTGGGATTGGCCAAGCACAGGTCTTTACGGGCTGTCTATGTTGGGACGATAGTACTTGTTTGGAAGAACGACTTCGTCTGAAAAAAAAAACAATTGCCTGAAAAAATTTTTTGACTTGGAACGTTGAATATTACAAATATTTAGTTATTTGACTTTATCATTGTTGACCGTGGCATGTAGAAAATCGAAATTTCTAAACTCGATCCATACATAGAATGAGGTATTAGCTCTGCCCAAGATAACTGGATCCTTGCAGACGGTAATTCGGCTGACTGATCTGGATCGCCGTATGTACGCTTGGCGGGATGTCGACATTTGCACATTAAGTATATATATATACATATCCATCGCTTGCTTTTGTGTATGGCTGTATTTGCATTCATGCCAACAATCCGCTGCTCAAAGTACAGGTACCTCTGAAAGAGAGCAAGTTCACTGGCTAAAATAGTGCCTTTCTGAGTTGATTGATTACTGTTATCATACTAAATTTACTAAATTTAATGTGTCAAACTCATCTGGCGACTGGAGTATTGACTGACGGCCCTCTAGCGGGATTAATTAAAATTCCACTGCCAAGGTTAAAAGTTATAGATTCTAGGGTATCTGTTGTAACTCTACCTAACCGTGCCATATATATGAGACATCGCTGTTACAACCGCGTTAACACTACAGACTGCATATGGGGCCATGACACTCAGAAGTATAGATGTAAAATGACCTGGTTTACCACCAATCTATCCCAGTGGCGAAAAATAACACTTTCTATCATTTGCACTTAAATTCCTCTCGTAGTTTTGATCCTAATTATAGCAGATAATGCCGCGATTGTGTTCTTCCACGGTAACTCTGGTCATGATCGATACTCGTCTCTTATAGTTATTATATAGCACGATGTTGTCCATGTTTGGGACTGTAGATTAGTCTAACTACGAAATCGTCAGGTTAAAAGGTGCGTATTCCTTGAGCCATTCAGAGATTTACCATCAAGAAAATCACTCGGTCGGCGATTGGTTTCTCTCTCCAATCGTCCTGTCAGTCATAGGCGAACAGACAGGAAACTGTTTTATCTGAACACTTCATATCGATTGATTTCCAATGGTTGGCGCACGTTTTACTTTTTCTCCTGGGTTTCTCGGTTTATTCACGGTCTGATTGGACACCATTACCTGGCGACGGGAGACTGGTTGTGTGGCAGGCAGCCCGGTACATCAAGGTACAGATGAAGATATACAAGCCGCGAAGCTTCGCCCGGATGAACTACTCAGGAAGTGATCATATCAGTAGGAAACACGCGTCATTGAGCTGGCCACAGCCTCGCGGTCGGTTGTGGATCAGCTCTGTCGTGCTTTTAACCAGAAATTACCTGTAATAAGTGCTGACCATTCATTTCCCGAATTCCCCTGCATGCGATACCCAGACGGGGTGGATTGATCAGGATCGCAAATATCGTCAGGCGCGTTTACCAACAAACATCAATTTAACTCTATGCGTATACACCGGAGATTTTGTCTTCCTTACAAAATTTCCCGTATTGATATCTTCCTTAATGATTTTTACACCAAGGTCAGTTATTGTTCAACAAACATGCTTGTGGACGCTGTTCCCGATGTTAATTTTGTGGCGAAAACCCCCTCGTGGAGCCATGGGCCCAGATTAGTCGGTTTCACGATGGACTGATGTTTGTTCGGCGTTTGTCGACTACGAATGACCACAGTGTCGTTCTGTCTCACCTTCTGTAGACAATGTGTCGATTAAGGCCTGGACTAGCCTTCGATCCCGTCTAGTGTCGGGTGGAGAAGGCTACTGTGGCTAATTCTCCACACTGATGACTATATTGATCAGGCCGGTCAAGAGAGACAAATGCCGGTAACCGGTTAGTGTTGATAAGAGTATGGCTTCTGAGGAGAAGGAACAACCTGGTAGCGAACGCATGGCGGACCAGCCCGCTGACAACATAAAGACAACAGCTGCCAAGGAGGAGTCTCACAAAACCTCATCTCCGGGGAAAATTTCTCCAAAATCCGCTGATACAAAGTCGAACAAGGATAACAAACCAGCGTTTGCTTGGGGAAAACTCAACACAAGGGCTCCTCTTCCGGGACAGATCCTGGCGTCGTCGGGAGAAGCCGGCGAAGAAGAAACCGTCAAGAGTCCAGAGACGCCCAAAGATCTCCAGTCTTCTAAAGGTCGTAAGTCCACCCTGGTGTTACCGGGCACGCCCCACGGGGAGTCGGACGGGGACAGGTTGTCCGAGGGCCCCCAAAGGGACTCGACTTTTGTCTCGATGGATTCCGTATCCAGGCGTTCTGTGGATTACCGTGTGCCCACCCCAACAGCACTTCCGGTCAACAACAACGAGGAAGAAAAACCCAAATCGGTGGTGTATACAGACGACGCCTTAATCCGATTGGCGATACCTTACTTACCTTTAGGCCTAGCCGTGACGTGTTTGATAACTAATGTACTTCTACCAGGATCCGGTAAGTACATGCATATGCCTAAAGGTTTGTTAGAAAATTACGTAATTGCAGTAATGTGCTATTCTTTGCAGGCAGTATGATTTCGACTGCCCATATAGCTTCATTGTCATCAATATCTATCGTCATCATTAAAACAATATCGGCAGTTCTTTAAGACAGGACACTGTATACTTGCTCTATTCCTTAGGACTATACGTTTATTTGTGACACAGTCGGTATGTTCGAAAGGGGTACGGTTATTATAAACGTGGACTCCATACATAATAGCTTGTGAATGATTCTTTACGTTAGAATTGACTTCTTTACCTTCCTAATATAATTGTTATGAAAACAGAAGGTACATAAATTAATAGGGAAGAATTCATGTATTGAAAAGAAGCGTTGAAAGATTTTCAATGATGACGGAAAGACGCAAGGAATGCTTTAGGCATGCAGATAATCTAAATCAGTATCCAGACGGTAAAAATTTACTTAGGAAATCTTGGAAAGTAGTCTTTGTAGTGTCTGTAAGCTCAGAAAAAAAAACCAATTCATTTTTGGCTCTAAAACGTTTTTCTCTTACATGTTAAAAACGTTAAATGTATGGATTTAGAACTGTGAATAAACACATTTATATATATATATGATTTCGGAAGACTTAATTACAGAAGGTCAGGGTCATTACTCTGTTAGGCGACTCTTATACGCTGGAGTCTCACTCGGACTCTGCTGTTTCTGCTTATTTATGTCGCAGCAGATTTTTTGCTAAAGGCAACGAAGGGCGTGGTTATTTTCAGGCAAAGTTTTCATTGTTATTTATTAAAAAATCGGGTAAATACGTTTGAGAGCCACATTTCTCCCCGATTACCCTGAGAAATGTCCTGTACTGTTCAACCTGACAAGGACTTTTTTCACATACTGATCAGGTTTAATTCCGAATGGTAAAGACCTACTGAAAGTGATTAGCCCTTTCAGTTTATGTTGTCTTTTCGCCTTCCTGTCCATCTGTCCACAGTTTCCTTGAACTGAGCTTAAACTGCTGTTGGTTATCAGTGAATCTCCATTAACTATTGTTTTGAATAGTTGCAACGCTTTTCATTTCATATTTTTATTAGGTTATGTTTATTTATGCTCTGAAAACTTGCTCAAACGAATACATTGATTGTGTTGAGTTTTGCAATAGCCAGCTGCTCATATGCTGGCTGTGTTTGTATATTTCTAATGAAAGCTTGTTGTTGTACCGTTACCCGAAACACTATCAGGATTGCCCGCACCATAGACGGTCTACAATGTACATCAGTGCTATCATGTTTCTGATATGACGGGTTATGGGGCACCATAAATGTTGTGTAATTATGTCTGGCATTTGGCAACAAACACACATCTCGAATATCAATACGTTACATAACAATGAGAATGAAAATAGGTGTACCATACATACAGCAATATATACACATTTTAGCGAAATGCCTGAACGCGTATAGCCAGGCTGCCTTTACACTGCTGTCCCCACAAATAAGCAGAAAACACTATTCTAAATACATTTCAAAAGGGAGGAAAATTATACTATTTTTCGGGTACCATAGTACAATCTTTGATAGTGTTATGATGGTTTCTGCATGTGTATACATTTACATAGGCGAAGTGGAATATTCAGTGCGGAGATGGGTGGTTATTGCGTCGTTATTTTATATAGTATTTGATTTATTTATTTATTTGATTGGTGTTTTACGCCGTACTCAAGAATATTTCACTTATACGACGGGGGCCAGCAACCGGGCAGAGCCTGGAGGAAAATCTACGATCATCCGCAGATTGGTGGAGGACCCCCCCCCTCCCCCCACGTACTGCCGGAGAGGAAGCCAGCAGGAACTGGACTTGGATTTACAGCGACCGCATTGGTGAGGGGCTTCTGAGTCAGTACGCCGTGCTGGTAACAAACTATACACACAAGGATATAACTTATCCTAACCAGCACAAGGAAAGTGAAAAGAAGGTATCAGGTATGTCCGTCTTTCTCGCGTGACACTTGTCCGTGCCAAACTTTATGGGTCTCCTGGGAAGTCAACTAATGGTCATGGACTCATGAACTATAAGCCATCAATACTGTAAAACACTCGGTGGTTACTGTGGAACTTTGAGACAGTTCAAAGTCACATCTGGAGTCTACTACAAACAGGGACTTATAACATTGATAATTCTGATTGGCCAAAATTAAGTGTTTGTCCAAGTAAACTGTAAAATGGAGGCACAAACTAGTTGGCAAGAATCCTTGGTGGTCATTGTTTGGATTCAAATAATGCACAAAAAATCTGATAACTACACAAGTGCTGGTCATTGTGCATTTCAAACCCGCTGTTTTCTATATCTCTGCAAGGCCAGCTTATTAAATTCCCGGGAATTTCTCCTTTAGACTTCCTTAATGGCGAATTAAAATTAGCCCTGATTTACATGACTTCGGATAGCTCTAGCTGAAATAGACAGCAATCTTTGCTTACGTTGTCAGCAATATGATAACCCATATATCTTAGACGCTTATATAGATCTATCATGGGACATAGATGGAGAGATTTCTGGGCAAATCTGTGGACTAGGCTGCCAAACACCACAACTCTTCAGCGTGGTACCTGATCCATCCTGATCCGCTCATGTTTGGTACACATTCAGGAGAGCCGATCGAATGACAAACCCGCCAATACTTATATCCTGTTGACAATCTCTCAATCACGAAGTGTATAGGGATCTTAATAGTTAATGAGAGTTGACCGCAATGTTATTTGCACAGACGCTGTGTATTTTGTCGGCTCAGTGGTGCATAGTGAAGCGACGGGCGTCTGAACCTTGGAACCGCACGGTTATTTGCTTTTTTACCAGATGTGTAACCGAACTGAAATACATTCCGCCTAATCTATTAATCATGGCCAATTAAAAGGAAAGAAATTTGATAGGTAACTGAATTACCTGTCCTTTGATGTTTAATGGTAACATCCGTTTACCTATTGTTAAACAATATGTAAATAAGGTAGCTGGATATCGCGTTGCGTCATAAATAAACAGCAGACCATTAGCGTATAAAGCCTGCTTATTAACGGATTATGACACAGTATTTATTGGTAATCAATTGGAGATGGATTAATGGAACTCGTGCTTCTGGCATTTCGGCACGTTGCAGCAATGGCCCTGGTATTTAGACGTCACGTTACCACTGTAACTTCCGTGAAGGAAGCCCTTTTTGCTGAAAGCCTGGCACGGATTAGGCTGGTCACCGCCACACGACCCCTTGATCTTCCCGGCTAAATGGATCGAATTATGTGGTTCTGGGTTTGCTTACACTTCCGCAGATTTGGCCAGTCAGTCATTAGTACACCATTTATAGGTATCGTTATATTCTGGTCCGCCTTGACGGGTTGACAATGCATTTCTGTGACCGTGAATGTCCCGATCCATCTATCTATAACAGAGACCAATGCTCTAGTTAAGTCCTCTATACAGTAAATGTATGAACACTGTTTGCCACTAACTTCTGTCGCATGCAGACTCAACATACTAATTCACGTCCACACGAATCGAAGAGAAACTCTTGGAACTTTAAACAAACAATATAAATAAACTAGTAAATGGACATTTTGACAGAACTTGCCATTTTCACTAGACTCCAGTATAAGTTATCGAACAGTTTTGGGTTTTATTCCATACAGAAGTAGTCAGTGTAAAATATATCTAGTTATTGGCATGATCATATGAAATGAGTGACATTAGATCATACAGAACATTAGGTCACAAATATATGGTTTTTGGATATTTCAAACGTTTGTCTGTATAATCGGCTCCATTGCGGACACGGGGACATGCCATATGTCAGTGTTACTTGAAAGTAGTTTGCTTCTTCTTTCAACTTCTTAATTGCAATTGGTCACATTATATTGGGAGTCTGATCAACCTCCTCAAAAAAAAAAGCATATATATATATATATATATATATATATCATCCTTTGCAAGCAAACTTAAAGAGCGATATTAACTCTAGCCGCTGGAATAAGCTTGTTACTCTTTGAGATAAATCTGGCCACTGAGTACCTCCCATCCTGGTGATGAAATCAGTTGGAAAGGTCTTTATTGCATGGATGTTACCTTCAATGTCTAGCCTAATTTATTTTCAGCAAACACCAATTTCGGCTTTTTCGCTTGCCAGAAAAGTTCGATTGGCGTTTCCAAAGTGTTGTGTAAAGCCGTGTAGTGAGGACACAGGGTCTTGGTCAATGTATTCAGATGATTAAGTTTGTGACGTCCCAACCCTCTTATACAGCATATGCAGATCAAAAATTGCGTCTAGCGAAACGCACGTTTTTGTACATGTAGAATACATGTATGACATTTATGTGTGCAATAACATTAAAATTGTTTAATTGTCAGAAAATGGAGTCCACTAATTTTAGTTTATTTTGTGGATGACAATCAGGTTCTTCTGTATAACTAGATGCTCATATGGAACAAATTGGATGACGATTTCTTGAGGAGTTTAAGAGGTATCGTATTTACAAGTCTTTCACAAAGTATAACATTAATTGATCCCAGTGACCTTGAAAAGTTGGTAAAAGTCATGTCACGAAAGTGAGTGGTTTTCTTCCAGATGACCAAGTGTCAGTATGTGATATAAGTTGGGTCAATTGAATATCACAAGGATATCGGAAGAACCGCAAGGATACCGCAATGGCCGCAAGGTACCGCATTGAAAGTTCAAAATGGCATAAAATGTTGAAGGAAAGTTAATAGACACAAACAAACTTCACTCTTGCTATTTTTTAGGTTGGAGGGGTTCAAGGCGTTACAGTGTTGGCGACAGTGACAATTTCATTCCAATTTGTATATCTAAATGGTTATCAACATATACATATGCTGAATGTATAAACAGTTATTCTGATTTTTTTCCAGGCACGATCATTAGTGGTTTCTCTATATTCTGCTGCGGAAAAGCTCGAGTGCCAACGAAGGACGATCACGTTATGGTGACGTTTTGCGTGAACGTGTGGGTGGGCGTGGCTCAGCTCTTCACAATCCCTCTCTTCCTCGTCGGCTGGTTCTGGAGCATGGCATGGGGAATCAGGATGGTCCTCCTTGCACGTAAGTCATTCACCTGGGTGAGAATGATAATATATTCGGGCGAATCAAGATTTCCATTCTTGCACTTAAGCCATTTACCTCGTCACTATGTGAAAACAATAATATATGCTGGTAAATGAGGATGGCCAATCTTGTATTTATTTCATTTTTATTTATTTAATTGGTATTTTACGCCGTACTCAAGAGTATTTCACTTATACGACGGCGGCCAGCATTTTGGTGGGAGGAAACCGGGCAGAGCCCGGGGGAAACCCACGACCATCCGCAGCTTGCTGGCAGATCTTCCCATGTACGGCCGGAGACGAAGTCATCATGAGCTGGACTTGAACTCACAGCGATCGCATTGGTGGGAGGTTTCTGGGGCCATTACGCTACTCTAGCGCGCTAACCACCTGAGCCACGGAGGCCCTTTCTTGCATGTAAGTCAATTATCTCGTGACTGTGAAAGCGAAAACATTTGCGGAGTCAGGATATCCATCTCCAATCAGTCATTTCCCTAAAGAATATATGAAAGCGAAGATACCTACCGTCCAGTCAGCCTGTGAAGGTACTGTGGGTAAAATATAGTTAGATGATAGGCCCCAATTTGTAAGTACTTCAGAGAAATATAAGCAGTCTTAATTATTGTGTGTCATTAATGTTCTCCATTGTTTTTGACGAGTCTGTAGCTCGGCGGAGTTCTGCATGGAGTTAAGCATGAAAATGTTGTTAGGCTATATATAAGATTATAAAAATATATGTAATAACTTGTGAACAATTGCCTGTAAACATGAAGCATAGCACTTCAAACTAATGAGGAAATAAATTCCTGGAATTCAATGGGTAATTACGCCTTTGCTTGCAAAGGCTGCCGTGCTTTCATCGTCATGGTCGATAGAAAATGCAACATGGTCATACTACATTACAACACATTACTGGATATTTGAGGGCAAATATTAGCTATTTGTCCTCTTGTAAAACGCTTTGGCGCAAAATTGGCAACGCAACGTTGTCCATAGACTCGCAGGATGGGGGATGGCCATCTGGTTTACATGATCCGAAACGAATCTGAAATTGCTGCGGACATCAATAAAACGAAGGGAAGTCTTTGAGTACATCATTATTGACGGGCGATTACGGGACGTGTTTTCTCCAAGTAAACACGGTTACCATAACACTGGCGCGATCTGGGGCTGTCTAGCACTTGGACTGACTGGAGATCTGGTGATTAGAACAAAAACGGATTACAGACGAGTCACAGTTGCAGATGACGTCATGACAAGCCACGCGCAAGTCACCGGAAAGTACTCTAAATGGAAACACTGAGTACACAATTAACGTAAACACAGCCCTAGAAAACACAACCGATAGAAAAAAATGTGTGGTTTCTTTTCAGGTTGCCTAGTGTTTGAAAGGCTCTGGGTTAACATTGTTGAGTCCTGTCACTTAATCTTTATAGCCTTAGCAACCGTCTTACTCAAGTAGGAACGAGACGATTTTTTGTCCGTTGGCTAGCATTATGGACGCAGTTGTTGATACATGTTATCTGTTAAAGCACTGTGGCGTCAAAACCATTTTTGTTCATCCAGGCACGTGTTTTTATTGTCTGGCTGTTATTTCATCTTTTCATTTCGATCAGTCGGCTATTTGTACATGTATCAAACTCCAGTTCGTGTATCGACATAGGCCTATATGATATAAACATATATCTGCCCAAACCCTTAACCAATGAACCAAGGTTCAAATCCAGCTCTCGCTTTTTGTCTCGGCTGTTGCATAACTTCGCGAGGTTCTCGTGTGCCAGACGAGATGTGCCGGTGTCCTCGTTTCCTCCATCCATGACCCGGCATATGCCATAAATCATAATATCTCTGTTAGACACATATACATGTAGTAACATTGACTACATGTAAACTTTTTGAAACACCAGTTCACCTTGCTATGTAGAATCTTGCCTGGCGGTTTACGATCAATGGACTCTTCTCAAAGTTTATAAAAAAATATCCAATTTGTTTAAAACATATTCTCTTGGATTCCTTCTCTGGAATATCGGCAAGGTCTTTGGCATCATTGTACACTACGTCTCTGGTGAATGTAGTCCCTGTTTCCTCAGATGTTAGGTTTGAAAAAAATTTGATCAGCCTTAGTATGGTTTGAGGCTACGGTATGGCCGATCAGAATTTGAAAAAATATATTTGATCGCCGTTTTCACTGTCTATTGGGATACAAATGTCCGACTTTATGCTTTCCTTGACAAACCATCAATTATGAAACAAACTACCAGCGACCCTTGCATTGTCTTATATTTGCCAACAAGACTGATGTGCTCACTGAAATATCTACGTCTATAGTGCTGATAATTTCTAGTTGTGTCATGTATACCAATGTTGCAAGTCAGTGTATTCGGTGTTTCAGTCTTCAAAACTGTCACTTAATATATAGTTCGCGGTTTCGCCCACGAACAGTATGTTAGTCAGGCACAGACATTAACAGAAACTCCACTATGACGGCGCTTGGCGGCGTATGGTTCCCCATAGCTTTTTTTTGTTTTTTTGTTTTTGACGTTTTCAACCGAGACTGGATTCCTGTGGACCTGGGAACATTGTTTGCTCGCACTTGTGTCACAAGTCTGTCGCTACGTCGGGGTGAGCCTCTCTGTTAAGGATTTGTTTTACGATACATCAGCAATGTGGCACACGTTCAGATGTTTACTTTATTAAAATAACGATCGTCTTTTATTCTTCATATGAATTTGATTATTTTTTTCTGGAGTTTGGCTTCACCATCTTTTCTCATCTGTTTTCCCTTTAAAATGACAAATTGCCACAT
The DNA here is from genome assembly GCA_016165875.1 of Acanthopleura granulata. Lineage (NCBI taxonomy): Eukaryota > Metazoa > Mollusca > Polyplacophora > Chitonida > Chitonidae > Acanthopleura > Acanthopleura granulata. The sequence goes on from JABBOT010000010.1 coordinate 17,542,859, forward strand.
GTGGCTGCCAAACACAACATATGGATCACAGGATGTGTAGCTTCGGACACCCTTTTTTAAGTAGAACTTCTGAAAAGAAATCTACTATAGCTCAATAAAAAGTTACTACAAAATGACCCGGGAACGTCTCTTAAATGGTGTAGCTGTAAATTCAAGTCCAGCTCAAAATGGCTTCCTCTCCGGTCATACGTAGGAAGGTCTTACCGCAACATGCGGATGGTCGTGGATGTGGATGGTCCCTGAGCTCTGTCTGGTTTCCTCCCACCATAATGCTGGCCGCCGTCGTATAAGTGAAATATTCTTGAGTATGGTATAAAACGCCAATCAAATAAATAAATCAAACCAATTGCAAATCCCTTGTGTATGCAGAAAAAATATTGCATTGACAACTTTTTTCCCTTCTTCTGGTCGAGAATACTCAAAAATCTTTTTCTAACTCTAAATAGTGCATTTGAATACTATACGCTTAGCACTCGTGTGCATTTTGTATTGATTACAAACGTTCATAAAAAACACCAAGCCATGTAATAAATGTGGATGCTTATTCAATCCTTAATGCCTTGTAATTCTATTCTAATTGCTACTTACCACTATCTTGGTATATCATTCGTTTTTTTTCTTCTGTTTATCTCATATTTAGCACTTTACAGAAGACAAGAGGACACCCTTTGTACTTTAATGTCACTCCGAGTTATTTCATCCTTTTAAAAAGAGAACGCTTAATTTTACCAGTGTTCATTTTTAAACTGTGATGCTTTCCACATCACGTTGTATTAAAAGCGGGTCGATGGTTACCTTTAGTACAGGCATGACGCGCTGGTGTGTAAAGAGACTGAATTATAATTAACCTGTCTACTTTTTATGCGATTGAACTATATGAAAGCCATAAAATTACAACATCATCCCTGCGATAGCCGAGTGAGTGTAGGTCGTTGTCCCGACCCCCATACAGCTTTTATTGACGGTCAGTTGCCATGGGCGACCGTTTCACAAGAGACCAGCTCATTTCAACGCCTCACTCTCTAATTACCCACAAGAAAGAATCGATCGTCCTCAGTTTAGCCGACTGCTCTACTGCGTGATGTAATAACAGTTTGAGAAAATATGAAAATCGATCATTCAGCTAATCATAGTACGTGTGTCTTGGAGTAAACGTTGTTTTTTTCTTCCATTTCTCTTGTTTCTTCAATTTTTGAATTTCCGTTGTTATTGGCAACAAAATAATGCCTGCGGGCAGTTCTGTTAGTCTTGTCAATATTCGTGGTGTGGCTTTGTCGACGTAAGAAAGACAAATCTGTCCAGTTAGTTCAAAACTCAATGAAATATGATTAAGCTTTATCAGGCTTTATCAGGCGCTGTTAGCACTTAGTTAGTACTCTTCCCAGTAGTACACACAATTTGTATGAAGTTTGTATATATCCACAATGTGACATTAGCACTTTATGCCAGTAGTCCACAAATATTGTCTGAAGTTTGTATACATACACAATGTGGGGTTAGCACTCCATGCCAGAGTTCTACACATTTACTTGATACTTGATTGGTGTTATACGCCGTACTCAAGAATATTTCACTTATACGACGGCGGCCAGCATTATGGTGGCATTAAACTGGACAGAGCCTGGAGGAAACCCACGACCATTCGCAGGTTACTGACGGACCGTCCCACGTTCTACCGGAGAGGAAGTCAGCATGAGCTGGATTTGAACTCACAGCGGCCGCATTGGTGAGAGGCACTGGGTCATGACGCTGCGTTGTTGCGCTAACCAACCAAAGCTATCGGAAGCCTGTATGCAAAATGTGCCTAAAGCTATCAGTTTCATCAGTTTTATTTTGCCACTTGTTTCAGTTGTGAGTTTTTGATTGTTGTGGTCACTTTCAAGGTTGTTGGCAACATTTTAATCAGTGGTGAATCTGCAACGTAGTATACATGTAATGGGGTGTCGGTAGTTATTTTTAAACCTACCAAAAGTTATGAGTAAAGCCTGACGTGACGCTTGATCGAACCTGGGTCTCCCCACTCGAAAGGCGGTCCTCATAGCTTGCTTCAACGGTCGCCAATTTACATCTTATGATTTATTTCGCTGAAATTTCCGCTCTTTTCTTTGGAAGATAGAAGTCACAATAGATGGTCACGATTATTCATTAGACGTGAGTTGCATATCACATACACACGTGCTCATACATCTTCATAAACACTACGTATGCATTCAGGGTAGTTTTTTAGCTTCAGTTTTCGTCACCATATCACTTCAGTATTACCAAAGAATGTGGCGTTACGCCATGAACATTCATTCGTGAAGGTACATTAGAAGAATGACGAATCAGTATACACCTTGAGATACCTACGATGGGAGTTATCGTATGGCGTCGCTGAACACCACTACTATCGTCCAATGAAACTAGGGAAAGCTGAATGTCGATTTACAGTACGCACGTTTTGATTTTGTTTAATTCTATGTCGCCGGAACAGCTCACACAGTATTAAGGCTGCTCTAATCGCTCACACAACTTTGAAAAAGCTTAATTGTACATGAGAATTTGTATTATTGACTTCATGGAAACTTTCCAGTGCAAGTCATATTCACAGGGCAGCTTTCTCTTTCGTACAAGTTCACGCTGAAGTTTAGACAGAGTTGGTTACATTACAAGAGCCAGATTTATGAAATTCCTATTAAGAAGCACGACCTCAATACTGACTGAATATGGAACCTTGTGGACCGGGCTCATTCTTAGTAGGCCTTACATGGCAGTTGTACCTCGTCGGTCACCGACGCAGACGCAGAGATGACGTCGTTTAAATTCCATCACGTATAACTACATACACATATGTTGAACTGTATTTGTTTTCTTTTCACAGTGGAGCATCGGCGGGAGCTTAAACGCCAGAGAGACAAAGACTTGCAGCAGTTGGCACTGAGTGCATTCAGCTCGCCACGCAGGCCAAGGATGCCCCCAATTTGACCCGTGGACAGTCCAACTACTGAACAGTGATAAGACTTCGAGCAGACCATTTTGTGTCAGATAAAACAGATTGTAGTACTGACCAAACTCAGAAAGGGTGTCTTATCATGTTGTGTTAACCACAGCAAACGAGCATCCTCATGCTAAAACTGTGCATAGCGTGGACATGTGATGATGTCTAAGTCACACCCAGAGACCACTCGAGTGCTAAAACTGTGCATAGCGTGGACATGTAATGATGTCTAAGCCACATCAAGCGACCACTCGAGTGCTAAAACTGTGCATAGCGTGGACATGTGATAATGTTGTGTAAGCCGGAGAAACAAACTGTCATATTGCTTAGGCTGTGGATAACACGAACAATTCATAGCATTGTCTTGTCCACATTAACTGTCCATCCGAGTGTCACGACTGTGGATGGCGTGGATAACATATCTAACATATGATGTTGTGGCAGCCACACCAACAAACCAGTCAAGTACTAATTATATGGGTGGCTAGGTAATGGCATGATGTTGTGTTTGCCACCGCACAAGAGAACTTCCATTTGCCAAGACTGGTAACAACAAGGACGCTGTAATATAAGCTGACTATCAACTGACTATCCCAGTGCCGAGACTGGAGGGCATGGACACATGACGATTTTTAAGCCTCAAAGGACCTTCTAAACGACAAAACTGTGGAAAGCATGAGCATATGTAGTACTGTGTCGGTTTCATGACTGATCAGAGTTATGACCATCGACATACGTATCTAACAATGTGTGCGTTCCAGAGGTAGTCAACTCATTGTGAGCACAGAAATAGTATGGACGTTGGCTCATTGCATACGGTGCCCAGGTGAGAGAGCTGACAACTCGGCGTCGACATTCCGCGCGAGAAGGACAACTTATTGCGAACAGCAGACGTGATGATACTTCCATCATTTCTGGCGGCACTGAGTCGAGGGGATCCGTAAAGTTAGGTTTTTAAGATTGGTAATGCATGGCCAGCCCGAATAGCACGAATGTGCTCTGTAACATCAAGAGTGACTCTATGAAGCCCACGTGGACCTTATCATCTTTGCAAGTCACCTTGTACACCAGATTAAGCATATACCTTAAGTGGTGAGGAACCCGGGAGGGTTTACTTATTGTCTGTGATATCTACTTACTGATTCCACTACTATCTCAGACTTCACCCAATAAGCCGTTTTAAATTTGAATTTGTACACACTTTTATTCCGGCTGTTAATAAATGAAGTTAATCACGGTAACTGTTCAGTTTATTCATTCATTTAAATGGTGTTAAAACGTCGTACTCGGTTTAAGAAAGAAGGCACGAGGGTGGGCAATTTGTTTTGGTTGGGGGAAACCGTAGTGAGCTGACCGTAATGGAGGATTTTCCAACATGTGACGCACTTATGGACTGTAAAGATCTATCACTGATGGACAGCCAGTCATCGCCAACTTTCGAAGACACAAGACACGACTCCCTAGCTGGCACCCATTATTTTGCTACCGGTCGACCAATGTTCGACCTGTTGCTCTGATGCTGAGCGACAGTGAGGGAATGCCAAGATTACCGATGTGTGAAGTATGACTCGCTTCCGGGGCTGAACCTTGGATTTGCCGCTCAGGACGAAGATGCTTCACCCTATAAGTTAGATTTTAATGCACTCAAGTCGGAACAAGTTACAAATCACACCTTCTGACTCAGGCATCTGACTCACATATGTTTATGTTCTTCCGTAGTTTGTATCTGTTTTTTGGTTAAAGACGGTTAAATCCTAACCGCGAAACGTCATTCACAGTAAATCCTGTTCAACACCTTGAAATTTATTTGCGTTTTGTGTCATATTCTCAAATATTTCCCTCCAGTTTTAAGGACAGAAAGACCTTTGACAGTTAATCCACGAATGTTCCCACGTATCAATAAACAAATAGTAATATGAGTAACTGCTCCAAGGCTCAAAATAGAGTGGACTATGGGGAGTCTCCAATATTCCTTATACATGGCTTGGATTGAACCTGCACGGGCATCTCAAGCACTCCATAGCCACCTGTCTCAAACTGTAACATGAATTAATCCTTTTGTATATGTTCCCAATGCAGTGTTTAGCAAAGGCAATCATTCTGCAGTCAGGGAGAGCCCAAAACTGCCTCACTTTGCCTAATCTTCTCAACTAGTATACAGGAAACCAGCTAACAGAGCATGATATTTTGTGGTGCAGGCAGTAACTTATCACTGCCTCTGAGCCAGATATACAAGTACAAGTGCTTTAAATATTTCTATCTGTCTACAGACGGATAAATGCATGAAGAGGAACCAATATCCACTGGAAAAAAAAATGCCCAGCATTGCCAGTATATATGAGCTTGAAAAACAAAACCCAATGGTTAATTACACACCTTGTTTATTGATGTCAACACATGATCATGAAACACGATGATAAAAAAAGAAACAATGTACTTGAACAAAACAAAGTGTTACTCCTGATGGGTTGAGGGACAATGTCGCAATGCTGAGAAGATTTAGTAATTCAACACTGATTAACAACAAGCAGCAAATTTGATTTCAAAGCAGGCAACAAAACCTGATTGTCTTAAAACATTTCATACCAAGTTCTGGGGTGCGATGTATCCATAACTATAATCAGGATATAACATAATCTGTATCTCTAAAACAACACATAGACGTAAAAACAATGTTACATGAAACACTAATGATCCTAAAACCATAGAGCAGTGAAGGGACCCATCTCTAGGGTCAGGTAACTCTTCCCTCTTAATTGGACCCAAGGATTGGTGTGGATGAGAAACACAGCTTGAAGACGTAAGGACTCTTTCCAGCTGAAAGCGGAAGAAGACAATGATTTATTCTCTAATTTTTTGGTAATCTTTACTTTGCAACGCTCTATAACCTGGTATGATGAGGGCTAATGATGAACAGCATACCAATTACAATTATTTATTTATTTAATAAGTGTTTTACAACATACTCAAGAATATTTCACTTAAACCACAACGGCAAGCACTATGGTGGGAGGAAAATGGGCACGGCTAAGGGGAAATCCACGACCGTCCACAGGTTACTGTCAGTTAAAATAGAAGTTTTGTTGGCTGGATTTTTTGCTATGTTGCTTAAAAATTTTCTTCAAATTGTGCAACCCAGGCAAGAAAACTTATAAAACGAAGTGTTATAAATACAAAAGTAACACGGTAAACATGAATTATTACTCATATCAAATCCAAAAGAATACAAATTTGTTTAATCATGATATTACAGCTATCACTCACAAGGATTGGGTATCTGAGCATGGTTGCACAACATCAGACCCTCAATAGCCTCTCCTTTACTGTCAAATTCCAGCAGACCTGTTGAGCTTCGCTCAGCTGAAAAACACAAACAGCCACATCTTGGAGAACTGTCAAAACCAATATCTGTCCCAACAGTGGTTTAAGTGAAAGTAAAGCTGCCTATGCAGTGGGAATAAAAGGGAGTGCTAGTTTTTGATCGTCTTGAACCAAACTCGGATCACTAACAAGGACTTACTTCTGGATGGGAACTGTTTGGTCCTTAGAGGGGGTTTTGCACCAGCATCTTCAAACAGCTGAAAATTAACAGATAGAAAATAACTGACAAAGCAGATTTTAACACTCAATTCATGAAGTAACCGTGTACTAAGATAATTCTTGATCTCTTCTAAAAGTGTGCAACTTAACAGCCATAACAACATGTTATTCAATTTAATGATATTTATGCTGTATTTAAGAGCATTTCACTTGTGTTACAGATATATAGGTTTACAGAAATTAGCACTTTTTACTTGACAATTAAAGCACAGCCAGTGCTATTTTAACAAGAAACCGTTTATAACACCCAACATCGGGAGATTCAGCCTTGGGCAGTCAATACTGCATTCTCCCTGTACAGAAACTAGCCCTTGTCTGAATCAACTTCATACTATACATTTCTCCTCACCTTTTTGAGGTCCTCATCCGTTAGATTAGGTGGAGCATTGAAGTAATGTAGCACTTTAGCAGGTCCTTGAATACGTCACAAAGAGTTAAGGTAAACATCCAGAGGTTCTTGAACCTCAGACCAATGACCGCAATGATACTCCAACTGTTATGACACTATTATTACAGAGATACTCAAGACTCCAATCATATAAATGTTTACAAAGAATAATATGAACTATCAAGATTCTAACTGATGCAAACTGATATGAATTCTGAAAGGATATGATTCTTGCTCGCTGCTTCTGGGTTCGTGAATCGGTTGTTTCGACTTCCCATGTAGTCCTTGAAAGACGGTGTTCCATCAGGAAGCTCATGTGGGTTCATGACATCTTGTAGGAATGCCTGTTTGGAGTAGCTGTAAGCCAGAGAAATTTCCAATCAAACAAGATCAACCTTTTTACAGTTCTTTATTATTTTTACCTCAGTAAACTGTTTTGAAGTTGAGACAAACGTCTGGATTAAGTCTATGATGGCTTCATGATCATGGGGTTCCGTCTACTGAGTTATTCGTTAAGAATTGAGTGGAACTTACCCCAACTGTAACTTGCTGCCAAAGAAGAAGCTATTGTTGAGGTTCTGAATGGCTCTGTCCACAGAGATGGGGTCCCCAAGCTGGACCATTGCAGACCCTTCCTTAGTCTTCAAAAACTTAATCTACAAAACCATGAAAGAGAGATGAAAATCATCTTAAGATTAGCAATTGCTAATAAATCTATTCAAAACTTGTGCAGAGGACCACTGAACGATCTGTTTATGTCAGCAGTGTTTATTGTCTCCCCTGTGGAATTTTTCACTTATGTGATGGCAGTCAGGTTTATGGGTGGAGGAAACCAGAGTGGCCAGACGCTATGGTTAACATTGATTCTTTAATGTATTTGAAAAACAGTACAGTTAGTTATACAAATCTTGCTCATAGCTGTTTAGTGCCATACTTAAGAAGTCTGGACTTCAGATACGACATTTTAAGAATGGACAACTGCATACAAAGTGTATGCAGTCCAAACTGTGCCAGTTACTTTTGAACTTCCTCGTGTCTGATGCATACTGGTGAAAGACGTAACAATTGAAATGGTCCCCAAGAACAAAGTCACCACAAGTATCCAGACCCTGATAAGATACCTTTCACATAATGAAATCCTTGTACTCTGAATTATTTACAAAAGAATAGCACTGCTGCACTGTGTGTGAAAATCATGGCTGTTGTTGATGTACCAGTTTACAGTGCAGTTCCCACTACTTCAGTCCTCCAATTACTAACAAATAATGAGCGTACACTGCACACACAGCCTTTATCAACTGAACAAGTTTCAGCTTACCCTAACCACATTGCCATAGAGACAGAAGAGGTTGAAGAGCTTGTCACAGTTGGAGTTCTCTGGATTAAGCCCATATACCATAATGACCGAGCCCTGCTGAGGGGCACCGGGGTTAGGAGGGCCACCCATACCCATGCCATGGTCTGGGCCATAATGACCCCCTGGGGGACTGCCATAACTGCTGTGACGATCCTGCTGTAAAACAAAATTTACAGAAGTAGTGGCATTTTACCCGTTTCAAACAGCATGAAGAGATTATTCAATTAAAGGCCAAATTTATCATTAAAATTTATCAGAAAAGTTATTTCTTAATTGGGAGACATTACAAAAGAATAGCTGAAAACCACTTCTGAGGCTATGTTTAAAAAGATATGTTCAGTTGGCAAAGTTGTTCAAACCCTTTCAGAAATGGTTCTACTCGAAGTTTTTATACCAGGATGTTGGTAAAAGTTTTTTTTTCTATTTTTCTGAAAAAAAAAAATTCCTATCTTTTTAATAAACAAAAATTCTTCATGACCAATCAATTATATTTTTTGTGACAGTGTTCGGCTGTGCCAAAGAAAGAATAACTTGCAAGTGGTCTAATATATTTACCATGGGTTTAGGGAAGTAACCTTGATCTCGAGCTGGTGGCATTCCATACTGACCGCGTCCACCGTAATTGTCATAACCATCTCCCTGGCCGCCATGCTCAAAGTGCATTCCATACCCACCACCCTGGGGTCCGTACCCACCCCCTCCTCCACCACCTCTGCCTCCCATTGGATCGCCCATCGGGGAACCTGAAACAAGAACACAACCATAGTACATTAAGTAGATCCAACACAAACCACAAATTTGCACAGAGTATCCTCAAAGACTGCCACTGCTTGGGTTGAAAGATCAACCAGGTACAAACTTTAAATCAAAGTGAAACTTTAACAAAGTGTTAAAACGGCCCAATGACACACATTCATAGAAAAATTTAACACATACTCCATATTCAGCTCAGAAAAACCATGATAACATTTTCATTCTGCTTGAATTTACATGTGTGTCTTCACAAAACATGTCTGAAATTGCCTGCAAAGAAGCCGATGGTGGAGATGCGTACAGCAATGCAACAGGTGTTTCCTGACGTTCAACATTTGTTGGAGTTAAAGAATACTCCAAAACTGCCATCTATTTTCCACTCTGAAATTCTTTGAATGCTGATTTCTCAAAAAAATATCCTGCTACCTCAAAATATTTCAAGTACCATATTTCTGTACATGTGCAAGCAAAAAATTGTTAAGATTTCACACATAAAGACCTTGGTTAACAAAATGCTACAAAAAAAGAAACAAATGAAAACAAGCATGGCCGTTTGTCATCCCTTTCAATTCCATGGGGTAATTCTTTTAACTATATCAGAGTTTTTTCACTTCATACTGAATCAAAAAATATCATGGGAATAATTTTACACATTTTGAAAAGCTACTGATTGCATCAATTTTACACAAAAAAATTCACAAAAATTTCCACACCACCACATAAAAGAATGCTCCTTGCTTTTTTCCCTTACCATAAGGAGAGGGAGCAGCTCCCGGGTATCGGGGGTCAGCTAGAAGAGGCTGATTTTTAGGAGATGATGGTTCCATCTCTGAAAGTAGACAAAAAAATGTTTAATACTTCTGAAAATAAAATGATTGCTATCCACTTAGGCCTCTTGCAAAAATTAAAATTATTTATTTAAAAGGGAAACAAAAAACACGGCAAAATAGCTTCAAGAAAATTCAGAATTTCGTAAGAAGAACTTGAATAAACTGGAATTAACTTTCTTATTAAGATTTTACACTTAAATCAGAATCTATATCAACAGAAAAATAGAACATTAAAAAAATCTGACTTCCTTCCTAAAATACCAGAATAACAAACTGGCAAGAAACACAACTTGCCATAAAATCAAACCACAAAAATAACAAACTTCATTTGAAAATCAAGAATGTTTTACCAAGGTCTCTACGAGGAAATAAATTTGTGTATTTTCTCAAAAGTTTGAAAAAAATTCAAGAATTCATTAAGAATGCAGAAAAAAGTACAGAGTGCTAAATATTAAAATTTAACAGGTTTTTTTTCCACAACAGTGTTCAAACCAGATAGCATTGCAAAGTCTATCTGTTTTAATATTCAACTGGCGATCTGGAAGAGAAATCTGTTGGTAGCCACGGAATACTGTCAGTACAAACAAGATGTAGAGAGTGTAGGTGGAAACAAAGTTTAGTTTTATTCAATGAGTTGCGGACTTGTGGGTGGAGGTGGTGAGGTGAGAACTGGGAAGCAGCCCTGATCTGCTGGCTTGCTGGCTCAGGGCAGGGATCAGACAGAGAGATCTATCAAACCTCAGTGGCGCTGGCTGGCTGGCTCGCTAGCCGTCCCTGTACTACCTTGAAGGCTCCCATCCACACACGACCCCCAAAAGTCCTGTTCAATAGGCATACAAGGATGGTAAACATCAAAACAACTCGTTATCCTTCTACCAGTTTACAAAACAGTTTGACTTGAAAACTGCACAAAACAACATCATACAATGTCATTACAAAACAGCCGGGATCTTAAAACCTTATGTAATACAAAAACAAAGTTATCACAACTTCTACTTCTTGACAATGATTCTTTATCTACAAATACATATATCAAGTCAAAGTTAAATGCCAAAAAATGTACACTTAAGAAATATTTCCTATGATATTGTAACAGCAACTTTAGCAAAGAACAATAACAAACGATAGTCTTGGAAACCTGTCTAAACTAGGGGTGGGTTTTTGCTTGAGAGAGAGTTGGTGTTGGAGGATTAAATTAAGGCATGTAACAGTTCGAGGTCTTCCTAGAGAGTGATTGCTGCCTGTACCCCTGCCGATTATTTGGAGTGTACCTGGGCATGAGGTTTAGACAGGTTTCTTGTCAACATCTTCATTTATAGCTTTTAATGAATGTAGTTTATATTTTATAGGTACAAACATGTTCAGGGTTTAAGTCATTTTTAAGTGAGCATAGATTTAATAATAGCAGGCAATATAACTGTCTTACATGTACGACAATATCAACACAATATCACAATGTCCATATATAGATATATATATGTACAGCAGGAGCTGCAGCAATGTGTTGAAGGCTCACTCTGCCTGTGATTTTCTTCTGTATCAGGTTGGGCTCCCCCGTGACCAGGTGTTATCAATTACTGTCTGACTGCAGCATGTGTCCATGTTCCCAACAGGGGTGGGACAGGTGTAAAGTGGGCAGGCCTGGAATCTGTGGTATGGGCTGTGGTCCTTTGTCTGCAGGTCAGCTATGGACCAAGGCAGAACTGAAATGGGTGGGGAGTGTCTGGTGAAATGCACAAGACTGGGTAGCCTGGACTGTAGTAAGTGTGGCGACAGAGAGCAGTTCACGTGACACTCCAGTGTTCTTAGATTGCCATGTGACCATGTCCTATCAGAATCAGCAAGCTGTCTGGCCTGTTCACTACCTGAGAGCTTAGTAAGCCTTTCTGACTGCCGTGTGTGAGCGGGTGGTTATGGTCTAGCCTGGCTGTCGTCCAGGGTTAACGTCAGTGGACATGAGGCTCCTAGCTGTGGTGGGCGTACGGTGGACTTCTGGTGTACTGCAGCAGGACAACTGAACCTAGCCAGTGTTTCTAACGCAGGGAGTGGCCCAGCCTTCAGTGGGGGTTGTAACATGTGTCCTGGACATTTCGTCAGGCTGGGCTGCTGTGTTTTGTTTTCAGGCTCCTCCTACATGTTTACCAGTTATTGAGGTCCAGAAAACGGATTGACAATCTTCGTGTCTCTTTGGCATTAACGAAACAACATTTGCCTGTGTTTTCACCACAGCATTTGTGAAGTACGTAACAACATACTAGGTCAGCATATTGATGAATATATGTCTAAGGACAGCTTTTACATGCAATTTTTTGGTTTCCAATATGTGACCCTTTCAATTTAAAGCCAATCAGCAACTTTTTGCTTTACCAGGAATATTTAATGGAAATCTAACATATGAAAATGTATATTTCAAGTCTGAGCCTTTATAATCAGAAAGTCAGGTATACAGGTGTTACATGCGGACACTTAACCACAGGATAAGCCTGTCTGTTTAGGACGAGGCAGTTTAAATAAGTTTTTTTTTAGTTGAATATGAACAAGACGCTTTTGGCATGCAAAAAAGAAGATATCAGAACAAAAAAAAAATGTAACTAAGTTTAGATAAGGGTCTTGGGTTATAATTAGTCAAATAACAAGAAATGTGGAATAAGAAAAATCTCACTGCTTGTAACTAACCCACTGAAATTGTAATGCAAATGTAGAAGATGACATTTCATGGAAACACACATGTATGCAAATTTCAACACTGGAATTTTTTTTAATATTTTCATTTCCAGTTTGATCAGTTGAATTTTTTTCTGTTGTTTTAGTTTCTATTTATTTGTTCTTTGTGAACCCAATGTACCTTAGTGTTATATTTATGGTAGACATTAGATGTCTTCAGATGACTGAAGAATGCAGCTGTTTAATTTTACCTCCATCACTGTGGACACTATACTGGGTTATCAAATTGAGAGAAGACAGAGACACAGCTGTAGAATTCACAACTGGCTAATGACTTACTCAGTCCTGGATTGGTGTAATCCCAGCTCTCACTATCATTCTTCAGTACATTCAATCTGGTCGGCTACAAAAACCAAGCAGACAAACCAGTCATATTCATTACTGGTATCATCAGTTTTTCAAACACTGTTACCCATCCATGTCTCTGCCCATCTGATGACGCATAACCAAAATTGATCTCTAGAGAGCACTGTATCTGGACAATAGTTGTGAGAGCATACAAATCCATTCAAAAAGTTATTCAGAATGACAATACATAAATCCAGTGGATTTTAACTTCAATACAAATATTCAATGCATCCTCCACATTTCTCAGCATCTGATTCAGCCGTTTGCGTAGGTTTCTGTGCAAATTCCGAGACAAGCAAACAGAGCAGTGATCACTTAAGGAAGATTAATTTATACAATACCTTGGCGTATTCGATCTTCAAAGTGCAGCATCCAGAATATATATCAGCTCCATTGAGAGCTTGTTTAGCTCTTTTGGCTGATTCAATGGAATCAAATGTGCAATGTTGTTAAGGCTTAAATACAATAATTTATCACACATACAGTGTTCAATATTCATCACATGAATCTGGTGGTTTATCAGGTGCCTGACAATGGAGGACAGTTTACTTTGAGCCATGAACCTGACTCAAGGATATACAGGCACTGAACATGTATGTAAGTCGTATAATTTCAACTCAAAAGTAGATTTCCTATCATTCTTAGGAATGCAGCGGGCTATCCCTCGTGCTTGGCAATTAGCGCTTCAGTAAAGAGGTTCTGGACTGATGGTCATCTTTGCTTGAAATTAATGTATCATTATACAGAAGATACAAGAAAGTGTGTAATGTAAACGGCAAATTCTGGCCGAGAGTTGCTAACTGGTGGTCACTGGATATGTATAATATTAAGCCCTTAACAGAAAAATGTGGTCTTATAGGACTGGGAGAAGGCAAGAAAAATATTGTGTTGATTTTTTGCATTTTGGTAGGAAAATCGTTCTTTTATAAGTGCAAGTTGGATAACAAACGCTGCGAGTTCAAGTTGTATCTACACCGGTTACAGCACATCATTAAACTAGGAAAATATGTCCCACTGAAAAATGATATTGTTTCACAATTCCAGAGTAAATAGCAGATGGTATTCATGTCCCCAGAAGATCGTCTTGAAGAGGCACATGTAGTTAAATATGTCACTGTGCACTGCCATTATCATTTTGATAGGCATTTGATATATGTCTGAAAATTGCATAAGATGGTGTTGCTATGTATACTTGGATATCCATGTATTATGTGACATGGAAAATGAAATTCGAACTAAAGGTCAGCTCTGAAAAAAAGAGATATACAGGTGCAAAAATTCTTGCGAATTGTAGAAAATAAACAAATTATTATTTATCAAAAAATCAAGTCATCGAAGACATTAATTTTTGATATTCACTGCAAAAGTACATTTTACGAGCATGATGTGAGTAACTCCTAAATGTCACGTTTGTTTAAAAAGACACCTACTGAAAGTAATCTGATCATAAAGTCTATAAGACAACTTTTAGCCAAATTAAAAGGATATTCGACCATGCACTGTACACCGTTCTTCTTGAAGATCACAATCCTCAATACCTTCCCACTTTGAGAGCAGATTGTGTGTATAACATCCTGAAACAAAGAATACAAAAATGTGTCCTGAAATTTCCACTCAACATGCACTGATCAGAAAAGCTTAACATTAAAAGAGGCAGTCTCTTAACAAGATCAAACAGAATTTGCAAACAGAATTTGTGCTTAAAACAGGAAAAATAACTGTTTTTCTTTCATGCTAGTCTTAATTAAATATGAGCAGATCACAAGACCAACAATAGTAGTTTAAATTTGAGTCAAAACACTCCTGCAACTCACCACAGTGATTGGATATTGGGGATTAAGAATGGTGAACAATAGGATATGGTTGGCTATTCGGTTATCATCAGGACCTCTGAAACAGTCAAGACAGGTGGAAAATCAACATCTGTGCCCAGGTAACAATGATGTTAAACAATATATTCTTAAACAGGTACAGCCTTGTTAATAGCAAAGCATAGCTTTGTTAATATGCAGAAATACAGCTCTAAGGCAAAACAACTGAAATCATAACCTAAGCTAAATGACAAAACTCACTTATTTAGAGGGTTTTTTTTTTTTGGACTGGAGGACACTGAGGATGAGCCAGGTAACACTGTGAAGGGAAGATGTGCATGTAGGGAGATGGGAAGACTAACAGATACTGTACCGTACTGACCCTGGACGCTGGATCTTCTGACTTGTGGAATAGTTGAAGAAAGCAGGTTGTCCAGCAACATATATCTGATTAGCCTACAACAAATTACAAAATAAAAAGTTGAAACACAAAATAGTGCAACAGAGCTAAGATCTACCAACTGAAATATCTTGGTCTCAAAATTAAGCTTGACATTCAAATTTCAAAATTAAAGATAAATGAAATTCTGATGTTCCTTTAAGGATGAAAAGAGGGTTTACACTATCCTGAATATTACAACCAGTATCCTGTTTGTCACTAACCCATGTCTGTCTTGTTTAAGCATTTCAAGATTAAAGTGAAAGACAGCGCATGTTCAAAGTTAAGTTTACCAAAATGGTTGGACTATATTGTTTATTTCCTTGAAGTATTTTTTGCAACAGCTAATGTGACAGTGGAGATTAACATCTCACCCATGTAATTATTATAATTAAAATACATAACATTAAAACAGTGTGCTTTCAGTATGTTATTATATGTTATACTGACAGTCAACTCAGAACATTTACGTCACACCTTTTACACAACTGATGTCTTCTAGCTCTTTCATTGGTCAATCTCTCATAAGCTTAAAACCTTATGAAAACTCTCAGATCTCAAATGGAAGCAACATACACCACACTTCAAACGAGGATAATTCAGCAAGAATTCATACAGATTCGAACAGGTTTTAGCATTCAAGAGAAAATTTTGTAATCTTTTTAATTAACAGTCCATAAGCCATGAGCTGTCTTTTACTTTAACAACACAATAAGGTCAACATTAAAAAGAACATATAAATAACTGCTCATTTAAATTCCCACAGTACCTGTGCATAATTGACACAATTCCGAGCTCCATTCAGATCCTAAAATATTGAAGAGACAAATTACTAAAGATTAGAATGGCACCAAACTATACACACAAAAAAATGTCATGGAATTTGTAGCAATATGAAATATAGGTTCTAAGAGTAAGAAATTAAGGTAAAATCTTACTATTACATCTTGCTGAAAGTGAATAAGGAAAAGGTGCACCTACATCAAACTCTATGAGAGCCTGTCTCTTGCGAGGCATCATGATTACATAGCTGTAAAGAGAAAACAAAAACAATCTGCAACAAAACTAATAAAATTTGTCTTTAAGTCATTAATACAGAAGAATTGGCAAATAATATTAAAACTTTCAGATATCGACCTTCCATTTCTCAGCAGATGATTTAATCTCATAATATCTCAGATAGTCTCAGACAATAACTAATGTCATGCTCACCTAATTCCACCAAAATGCTGCACTGCATCCACCAAATCTGCCTCTATGACAGCATCTGATAGGCCTCTACAGTGGACCACGCATGACGGAGATGGCTTGTGAGGGTCATCGTACTTGTCCTGCTAAGAGCGAATTAAGAGTCAATTGATATGGATCCAACATTAATACAGGCTTTGAATATATTTTTTGTTGTTTTTTTTTAACTTCATTATTGATCAACTCAAAAACTGTTCACAAACAATGGCGGTCAATTTTATGCGTGGGGGAAACTGCAGTACTCAGCATAAACAACCAGCCTTTGGCAACTTCCTGATGAACATTTCATCAATTGAAAAAAGCACTTGGCAACTCAACGAAGTCATGTCTCGGTAGGGTTACAAAGACTACAGCTGTACTGACACACAGATATGAAAATGTAATAGTTTTCAGGCTTGGCCCATAGAACGAAATGAGAGATCAGATTTGTGAAAACACCGTATGTGCTTGTCTTGCAAACTACTGTTTTGATAGATGTCAGTGTAGTTTCTGTGGTATCTTCTGTGTTACTGCAACTTATATGTAGACAATTCCTTTCAAATCTATTACACCTACGAGATACTGTGAATGGGAAGGTGATTTGCATTGCCAAATTTTACTACTGATATTTAACGTGGCAAGCTAGGTTAGGTTATCAGGTGTTTTTCCAGCCAATTTTGTTGTAGAAACTAAATTTGAACAAATCAGAAAAATCAATACTTTTTCATCACCAATAAGATGAATTGCCATTGGATGTCTCACGAGATTAACACTGTTTGGACTAAACATGGATGGGTGCTCTTGCAAGCCAACGCAAAATAACGCTACAAACATGTGATTTCCTGCAGTCGCTATACCTTAGAATGTTGCTGTTGTGCTTGATGGCAACAGTCCAATGCAGGGCATTTTGGTTTAACTTAAGACCAAAGGGTAGAAAAGTACAAAGAAAAATCAGACTGAAACGGGGGCAAGGAATTGTGTTTGTCAGGTGTATATTCTGTAGCAACTACCAGAAATCATGTGTTTTTAGCATCATTTTGCATTACTTTGCGAGAGCACCAATTCATGTCTCGCCCAAACAACATTAATCTCATGAGAAGGTTCCAATGCCGATTTGGCTTATGTATCAAAAACACAATTTATTTCATGAAAACTCGATGCAAAATTTGTCTTAAAACTCAATTTTTCCATATTTCTCATTGTCGTTACCACTATGAGAAAGTGGCTAGAAAAAAAACCCTGGTGATAGGCCCTCAACCAAATTTAGCACTCAGCTCTCATCCTGAGATATTCTGCGAGATTCTCACTACAAAAAATGCGAGCTATCTGAAATGCAAATGAGTTATTCCTTGCTGTGAAGGCTCAGAACTGGTGTGGTTGTGATCGGAATCAATAGAGTTGTTTCAAGACAAAGGACAACAAGTTCAAGCTGTGTGGGTGAATGTAAACTTTAGCAAGGCTGGATGGAGGTGACCTGTGCCTCCAATACAACATCACTTCGATACGGATACACCTAGCCAAGTAATCACACGGCCCCTCCAATATGCTGCTCCATGGGAAGGCCCCACTGAACACTAATGGCGCAAACTCGGCCACCTACCATCTAGCTTTCACCCGACCAGAACAGACCTGCTTCTGTGTTGCATTTTCTCCTTTGGTTGGACGCTTAGCATCCGCTACATTTTCCGACCCCTAATGCCAACTGTTAAGTCATAATAAAACTCGGGCAAATTCTATCTCTCTCGGTACAGTTTCCCTAGTGTTCCTGATTCACGTGGAGCGCAGCTGTGAGGACGCCAGGGCTAATGGTGCGGGTAGGAATTTCTAGCTTTGAAGCTGGTAGCATTTACGACGATAGTACGCATGTTAGTTTTATAATCATCGACGCAGTTGCGGCTAGATTAAAATCAGTTGACAAAGAAACTTGTTGTTGTTGTTGTCGTGCAAAGTTTACTGAACATTAGACATCAAATAATTTGTTCATTCTACCGCGAAAGGTTAGTTGTTCGCGTCTTGAAGTAAACAATACATAAAAGAACCAGAATCAGTTATACCCGTGGTCCAGATTGGACGCCATGACCGTCCATGTCAGTCCTTTGCCGCTTGCTCATATGTCCCTCGTACGCCATTTCTGCTCTTTCTTTTCGGGGTCACCTTGCTCTTATGAGAACGAGGCCCACAGCACATGCGCATTTCGCCACGTCTGAGATGCCAGCGTGAGATCGCTTATCACCTGCGCGCGTTAGCGAAGTGCTGCGTACGATTTATTTCAGCCACAAAGCAAACATTGATGTGTTTTAGAAAACTGAAAATCGAAGCGCACCTCCATATGTTGACATGTCAGTTGAGGGTTTTATCGCCGCAGAATGACAATACACTGTAGTTCGTTTCATTCTCTATAAGAAATGATGAAAGTCACTTTTATAAATCATTCATAAATTTTAAAAGGGGCGTTAGTGAAAAAAATGAATGGCAATAAATGTCAAAAGAGCGAATTTTGAAATATTAAGAGAGTTGTTGACGATTTATTATATTATTCCTCTTGTGTTTCTGTTGCATTATCTCGCTTTTCCAGTTTTCTTTTTTTTTTTTAAATTCGCGTTAGCCGAGGCGGCAGTAGAGCGCAAGCTCAATAAATGACATACATTATAGAGAGGGCAACACGTGGAGGTCGCACACATTTGAGGTTGATAACCCGCAGTGGCTGCAGACAGCAGGACGTTGGGAGCAGAGATAGGTAACGGCCAGATGTGTTCTGCTAACATGGGCGGTGTAACAGTTGAAAAAGACATTTTCGGTAAAACAAAGGACGGTCAGAATGTTGACAGGTACACACTGGGAAGTTCATCGAATTGTCTTGTGCACACATTAGATAGATAAAAAGTCATCTAAACACAAGCATGCAAATGACATGGCTAACGTATTACGTGAGGTGTATCTGTGTCAAATGGCAGAACTTGGGCTTGTTAAATGTCAAACAAACATGGTAAGGGCCATGTCATTGACCTTAACTCAAACACTGTGTGATGAGTTAAATGATCAGATGATAGTCAGTGTGTGTGTGTCACTGAATAATGTTATATCACAAGCATATAAGACCAGCTGGCTTATAATCCAGAAATTTTAACAATGTTTAGGATTAAGAATGGAATTCTAGTTAGCACAGCTAGTCGGCTACCTACGTCACCGTAGCACCAGCACTGGTCCCATAGAAGTCCACGCTGAAAATTTCACTACAGTCAACAGCTTGAACCCTGCCTTCCATTTAGCATGTGCTGATTCCCTCAGTTGACTGGAATGTAAAAATGCCAAAACTGATGCCGATAAGCCATCCTTCAACAGTAATCCAGTTGTTTAAACTTTTAAGCCGGGCTTTTCGAGCCAACGTCACCATGTCTTGAATTCAAACTTCTGGCAGGCGATGGGTCACGGAAATTTTATCCCACCCTACACATACTTATGCAAGCTGCACAGAGTATGTGTTGGGTGGGATGAAATTTTCGTGACCCATCGCCTGCAAGAAGTTAGATTTCCTGACATGGTGACGCTGGCTCGAAAAGCTCGGTTCATAAGTATAACCAGCTGGATTTCTGTTGAAAGATGGTTTTACTGGTGCTGGCTGTACTATTTTCACAAACTGATTGACTTCAGAAATCGGCTCATACCAAATGTACGGTAGGGCTCGAGCTGTTATTTTTGATCTGAAATTGTCACCGTGGACTTCTAGGAGAATGATGCTAGGCGCTGCGTACGTAGGCAACCAGCTAGCTGTGCTAGTAAGTGGACTAGGCCCTACATGTGAGAGGCATTTATTGTCTATGATAAATGGAGAATTACATAAATGTGCCTGTATTACTTTTATATAGTAGGAGAGATGACGTCAGTTGAACTTGTCATGCTCATTCCTGCGTAGTAATTCAGCTGTGAAGAGTACAAATTGTGTAAACCAATGGACAGTTGAAAATGGTCGCATCCCAGTATTTAGCTCCCAAAGGATCAACTGTTGTCGTACGTCAGGATATTTGTCAGATGTTTGGTGAAGAGCTGTGGTTTTCTGTCCACCTGTAAAGTTGACAGAAATAGCCTTGAGTGTGGCTTTTAATTTCAGTCGAATGAATATTAAATGGATATGTTTTGCTGTGGTGAAATTTTTTTAGATGAATTACAATGGTGAGTATGCGTTCAGTGTAAGAATCTAGGAGGCTGCTAATGTCAAGATATAAGGATGTTGTCTTCTGTGGAAAAGGTATTCTAGATACCAGTTTGTTAAATTGAACTCATTGTGGTAATCTTCCAAATTTTATTCAAATTTCGAGTTACTGGATCGATCATGGTTTCTTGCAGTTGGTAACTGAAGATTTTTTGGATTATGAGAACATTTACAATTTGGTATTAATATCATGGGACATTATAGCAGATTTTTATACTCAAAACTTCAAAGTAAACAAAATTTATAGCAGAACACCAGGTTATGAATTGGGATTAATGTACCTTAGTATGATAAGTCACATTCATAGTCTCTGATATCAGTGACCTCGACAGAAGTACTATCTAATAGTAGAGCATGTGATATCTTTGGAAAAATACTGGTGTGTGTCTATCAGGAGAAGATATGGGAAACAGGGACCAAATGGGGTTCTACGCAACAGAGATTTCATATCATTTTATTATTATGCATGTGTTTCTCTACAGCGTGGAGTGTCAGCACTGATCAAGAAGAAGGTTTTTTTTCAGTGGATTTCTGCACTTCGGAACAGACAGTAGAGTAATGAAAGGGTTGCAGAATAGTTTCTAATTACCTGATGTGAGAGATAGCTAATTAGTCTAGGCTAGACTAGGCCTAGCCTGAGTTGAATTTTAAGAGTGGTGGATTTATTCAAGCGTGACCACAGCTGTAGACTTAAACTCAGGGAGACCTATCTCAGCTGACAGCCAATCAGTGTCAGTTGTGTATCTCTTCCAAAAAACGTGGATTATTAAGTCACAGCAATAAACACAAAAATTGGTACGATAATACCAGTCACCTACCATAACTGGAACATCAAATATCTTTGCAATTTTAAAGTTTTGCGTCTTTGAAATGTACAAGATGGAACAGAGTGGAAGCTTGCATAGAGTTAAATAAATAATCAATTTATCAGACTGTTGTTGGATTTAAGTTTTCTTTTTTATAGATACACATTCAAGAACAAGAGTAATATAACAGTGCAAGTAATACGATATGGAGGTATAGTCACGACTCTCTCTGTGCCAGATAGAAATGGCAAAGTGGATGACATCTGTCTGGGATTCGATACTATACAAGGTAAGATTAAGACTTGATATTCTCGTGGTAAGTTGAAAGATGTATGAGTCAGGGGGCTTGCCTTCCAGTCGCTAAGGCGCACAGACTTGGGTTTCAATCCTCGTGATGGACAGGCAATTTTCAGGTTTCCCCTGCTTTGTCGTCCTTGAGGCTTAGGTGGCAATTAATCATTGTGACCAACAGTGTGTTCTGTGTGGTATTGGATATGGTTCTGTCCACACCATTTGTTGCATACCAAGATAAGGTATGGCCTACATGGGAGAGTTTGTCAGTGATTTTCCTGAGATCACTGGTTTGCTCCAAGCACTCCATGGATAAACCAGGTGGCCAATGTGCAGGTGAAAAATTGTTTAGTATAGCTTGAAATAATAATCAGAGAAATAAATAAAATGTTTGTAGAGCAGTCCAATATTTTGGTAATTATATGTATCTAAATATACATGTAATAATGCTTACGGTGCTGTGTGTAGCAAGAAATCATTTCATGAAAGCCTCAGTCTCACAACAGTAAATTTGCTCTTGACCAATGGGAGACTCAACGATGGCTACACAAAATAGTTCAAATTACACTAGAATATATCTTTTTTCCTTTGTGATGCTGCTGTCTTTGTGTACTACCTAGGTGTTTCATGAGCGCACGTGCACTGATATTTGTGACATATTAAAGGAAAGAACAAAAGGGTTGATGGTTTTGGAGAACTTTCTTACATGAAGGAGGAGTTTTACGAGTTCACCATAAGGTGACCTTGTCATATCCAACCCCTGTGTTGTTTTTTTTTTGGCTATGGCTTTAAGTTAGGAGGTGTGCTGGGTACCTGGGTGCAGGTTTTACGAATAATGTATAATGCTACGTCAAAGGTATTGTAATTACCATGGCAGTGTGTCTTCACAGTATTTGTTGCCATCGATAGTTACGTGTGACATCACTTACACCCTGTTTTTAAAAGGGCCCCTGGTGGCTTTAATTGGGATCCGTCTGGTTTCCTTTACCCTTAAACCTGACGCCTGTTGTTCAAATCAAATAATTTTGATTATAATGTTAAACGCACATTATAGATTTGAAAAAAGAAATTAATATTAAAAGAGATGACTTGTTACGTATTAAATTTCACGACAAGTGAAGACAAACAGTAATAGCTGCTTCGAAAGCATTTATGGAGTTATGTGTGTAAGGAATGGTAAGACAGAACGTTTTTCATTACTTTGTTAGAGTATGAAAAAGGACATCCATATTTTGGCGCCATTGTGGGAAGGTTTGCTAACAGAATAGCAAAAGGAAAGTTTGAGTTAGATGGTGAAACCTACAGCCTTCCAGTGAACTCGCCTGAATGCTGCCTACATGGTGGGATTCATGGCTTTGATAAGGTGAGTTGTATCTGGTGTAATGGAATGTGTAATTGAAACAGGATATCAGTCTCTTCATTTTACAGTTGAGGAGGTTTGGTTTGAGCAGTTGACTCATATAATGTTAATACATACCTTATATCTTTCTTTTTAGACGTTTTTAATTCTGTCTGTGAGATATTTTGTTAAATTCAAATGCTGAATCTGGTTTATGGCGTCTGGAAAAAGATACTAGTTCTGTGATAAAAATTAATGCAATTAGTCTTTGAAATTATTTTGAAAAAAATTTGAAATTAAATAGTCTACCAGGAGATCAAGTGATCACTTTTTATGATACAGAAATTATGGGATGCAACCTTGGATGGTACAAGGTTAATCTTGCAGTATGTTAGTAAAGATGGTGAAGAGGGCTTTCCAGGGGAGGTAACTACACAGGTGGTCTATGAGCTGACAGATGAGAATGAGCTGTACATAGACTACACAGCCACCACAAATAAAGCTACACCAATCAATCTGACCAACCATGCATACTTCAATCTTGCTGGTCAGGTGAGTGAACAAGTTATCAGTTTATCAGAAGGGAATTAAAAGTAATGTGTCTATGTTGTTTCTAATTTTCCTCAGTATTTGTCAGTTTAGGCTGGTTGAGCAATGGCTTTAAGCCCAGAGCCTTCTTTCACAAAACATCGTAGATCAGTTTCTCATAACTTTTCTCATAAATCATGCCGATTTATGGCGCCATGACCAAGACAATGTCTTTTATGAAAAAAGTGACTTACGAAATTTTGTGAGAGTGGCCCCGGAA
Organism: Acanthopleura granulata; assembly: GCA_016165875.1. Classification (NCBI taxonomy): domain Eukaryota; kingdom Metazoa; phylum Mollusca; class Polyplacophora; order Chitonida; family Chitonidae; genus Acanthopleura; species Acanthopleura granulata. The sequence continues at coordinate 17,566,767 of JABBOT010000010.1, forward strand.
AGGATTTTTGGTTTCCTGGTGAAGGGAAACTGTTTCTTATGTCTTTAATGGAAAACCTTTTCCCTGTGCAATGATGATTTGGTACAAAGCTTTAGTTCTCTTGCACTGCATAAGTAATAGTTACATTTTCACGTGAGACCTAGTTTTCCTGGATGATTGTTTTAAGGTGAAGTTCATAAAAACGTTTAAACACATTAAATATTGTGTTAACAGGGAGCGAAGGATGTGTATGATCACACAGCCCAGATCACAGCTGAGGAGTACCTTTTGTATGACAATCTTGGCCTCCCGACAGGTGAGAGATAACCCTGGTTTACACACAGAGGGTGAAGGAGATGTGTTATACTGTCCTGATTTCAACCGGCTTCCTATGGCCCTAAGACTGCCGGCAATTCAAACTTTCATTGCTATATGAAACAATACATGTATGATGCAGTTTTTGAAAAGATGAATGGGAATAAAACAGAAAATAAGAAGGGATAGGATGGAACCTGTGAGCTTACCCAAAAAAAGCTAAAAATCTACAGTATTACCTGCTGCAGGTTTGTGTCGATTACAGGTGGAGTAGCGTCCGTGGAGAAGACGGCTTTTGACTTGCGACGACTTGTGCGGCTTGGAGAGAGAATGAAGGTTGTCAACAACGGGAAAGGTTTCGACACCAACTACTGCTTTGGCCTGACTGGTCAGAGGAAATTCATGGCCCGGTAAGGAGTGATTAAAGCCTGACTGAAGTGTAGATTCCTTGTTTATTCAAGTTAATACCTTCCTTCATTACCAAACTTTCTGCTTTATTTCTGATGTAAGTCAGATAATAAATGTACACTGCGCAGACAAACTGGGTGTTGGAAATTTTGCAAGGTTCCCTACTTCTGCTGCTCTAGTGGCCTTTGTTGCAAAAAGCAGACAACAGCAATTGTTGGTCTCACTATATAGTCTTGGAAGAAGTTTATAATAGATCATATCCAGCATATGAATTGAGCTTTCATGGTGAGTGAACCTCTGATAGTAACATTTGGGAAAGGTCATCCATTATTTGTCAAAGGCCGGAGGCTACTTTAAGGACTCCGCCCATGAAACAGACTGGCATCATATGATGGAAATATTCCAGATGGCTGCAAATAACACTGACAGTTCAGTCAGAGGTTAGTATAGGGATGTTGTTTTGGTTACTGTCAGTCATCTCATGTCTTGATGTTGGACTTATTTCATTGACCTGTGGTCATAAAAGGCATAATCCAAGATGGTTTCCATACAAGGGGTAAGAATTAGTTAAGATTTATAAAATGGCTGCTGTCTTAACTCTTTGGGGTACACAGTCTGAAAGGTGGGTTCATATGTGCTCCATGTTCACTTAATTTTGATCCATGACATTTTGTTCAGTTTTCTGTGGATCAGCTGTGCTTACCTGAAGATGTTGTCGATATTTTTACCTTGTCATGTTTCTGTAGTGATTACTGACTAATTTCTGTCTGTCAGTATGCAGAAATTAGTTTTCAAGGTCACAGATTCCATGCATTGCATTTTAAATAATATTCTCCTTCATTTCAAACAAAGCAATCTGTCTAATATCACATCAAGAAGCAGATTATTAGTGGTGCTACATCTACCTGCCAGATGAAGAGTTCAGGGCTCAAAGGTCTGAACTTCTAGCTTGTGGATGATGCCCTTATGAATTTGACTTTACTCTGTTGATGTAAATTGTCATTTTCAACGTTTACATGACATCAAAGATGAAAAGTCATGCAAGTCAAAAATTTGTGGTTTTGTATTGTTGCAGGATGGAACATCCCAAGAATGGTCGCTTCCTTGAAGTTTATTCAACAGAGCCCGGTTTACAGTTCTACACCTCCTACTTCCTGGACGGTGTGAAGGGAAAGGGAGGAGCCATGTATGGACAACATTCAGCCTTCTGTCTGGAGACACAGCACTACCCAGACAGTGTAAACCAGGTGAGTACAGGGGGTTGGGGTCTGTAAGTGTGGGTGGTGTGGCCGTCATTCAGTCTTCTGCCTGGAGACACAGCACCACCCAGACAGTGTCAAACAGGTGGATATAAGAAGTTAGGGTCTGTAAGTGTGGGTGAAGTGGTCGTCATTTAGTCTTCTGTCTGGAGACACAACGCTACTCAGACAATGACATTCAGGTGGGTACAAGGGGTGAGGGTCTGTAAGTGTGGGTGGTGTGGTCGTCATTCAGTCTTCTGTCTGGAGGCACAGCACTATTCAGACAGTGTCAACCTCCAGACAGTGTGGGTGGTGTGGTCATCATTCAGTCTTCTGTTTGGAGACACAGCAGTATCCAAACAGTCAGCCAGGTGGACACTGGAGGTTAGGGTCTGGGAGTGTCAGTGGTGTGGTAGCACTGTCCACATTGTCAACCAGGTGAGTAGAGGGGGTTAGGTTCTGGGAGTGTCAGTGGTGTGGTAGCACTGTCCACATTGTCAACCAGGTAGGTAGAGGGGGTTAGGTTCTGGGAGTGTCGGTGGTGTGGTAGCACTGTCCACATTGTCAACCAGGTGGGTAGAGGGGGTTAGGTTCTGGGAGTGTCGGTGGTGTGGTAGCACTGTCCACATTGTCAACCAGGTGGGTAGAGGGGGTTAGGTTCTGGGAGTGTCGGTGGTGTGGTAGCACTGTCCACATTGTCAACCAGGTGGGTAGAGGGGGTTAGGTTCTGGGAGTGTCGGTGGTGTGGTAGCACTGTCCACATTGTCAACCAGGTGAGTAGAGGGGGTTAGGTTCTGGGAGTGTCAGTGGTGTGGTAGCACTGTCCACATTGTCAACCAGGTGGGTAGGGGTTAGGTTCTGGGGTGTCGGTGGTGTGTGAGCACTGTCCACATTGTCAACCAGGTGGGTAGGGGGTTAGGTTCTGGGAGTGTCGGTGGTGTGGTGCACTGTCCACATTGTCAACCAGGTGGGTAGAGGGGGTTAGGTTCTGGGAGTGTCAGTGGTGTGGTAGCACTGTCCACATTGTCAACCAGGTGGGTAGAGGGGGTTAGGTTCTGGGAGTGTCGGTGGTGTGGTAGCACTGTCCACATTGTCAACCAGGTGAGTAGAGGGGGTTAGGTTCTGGGAGTGTCGGTGGTGTGGTAGCACTGTCCACATTGTCAACCAGGTGGGTAGAGGGGGTTAGGTTCTGGGAGTGTCAGTGGTGTGGTAGCACTGTCCACATTGTCAACCAGGTGGGTAGAGGGGGTTAGGTTCTGGGAGTGTCAGTGGTGTGGTAGCACTGTCCACATTGTCAACCAGGTGGGTAGAGGGGGTTAGGTTCTGGGAGTGTCAGTGGTGTGGTAGCACTGTCCACATTGTCAACCAGGTGAGTAGAGGGGGTTAGGTTCTGGGAGTGTCGGTGGTGTGGTGCCACTGTCCACATTGTCAACCAGGTGGGTAGAGGGGGTTAGGTTCTGGGAGTGTCAGTGGTGTGGTAGCACTGTCCACATTGTCAACCAGGTGGGTAGAGGGGGTTAGGTTCTGGGAGTGTCAGTGGTGTGGTAGCACTGTCCACATTGTCAACCAGGTGGGTAGAGGGGGTTAGGTTCTGGGAGTGTCAGTGGTGTGGTAGCACTGTCCACATTGTCAACCAGGTGAGTAGAGGGGGTTAGGTTCTGGGAGTGTCGGTGGTGTGGTGCCACTGTCCACATTGTCAACCAGGTGGGTAGAGGGGGTTAGGTTCTGGGAGTGTCGGTGGTGTGGTAGCACTGTCCACATTGTCAACCAGGTGGGTAGAGGGGGTTAGGTTCTGGGAGTGTCGGTGGTGTGGTAGCACTGTCCACATTGTCAACCAGGTGAGTAGAGGGGGTTAGGTTCTGGGAGTGTCAGTGGTGTGGTAGCACTGTCCACATTGTCAACCAGGTGGGTAGAGGGGGTTAGGTTCTGGGAGTGTCAGTGGTGTGGTAGCACTGTCCACATTGTCAACCAGGTGGGTAGAGGGGGTTATGCATACAGGGTTAGAAAATGCTGAGACCGACCACAAGAACGTGATACTGGCACTAATAAAATTTGAAGGTTGGCGTTCATGGGGGACTATTTTTGATTGGTATGTGCCAAGGACCTGACAACAGGACTGTTCAAAGTCTAAACTAGTAAAAGATAGTTTGGACCAGTTTGCCACAGATTTACATGGAGGACTTTTTAAACCTCTTCTTGAGGTTATAGCCATAGCTGGCTAACTAGCTATAACTGACTGACTTTGCTTCATCAAATGGGAATCACATTGTGAGAAATGTAAACTACAATTTACGTGGGTTTAAGTCATAAATCTTTGAGTACATATAGGCTTACTGAACAGACTTTGTTCAACTCAGATGAGCATTTTTCAACACTTGAACATAAAATGGCCATTGCAGTAATTCTGTTAATTTAGCTGATTCTTGTACTCAAGAAAGTTTATAACCTCAGCACTAGATGACACAACAAACACAAATGTTCTTAGTAAAAAATGAAGAAAGAAGACCATTCAGTGTAAATTGCTTTTAATAACAGGGCCTCTCGCATCATTGTCATCATACACTGCCTGCCAAAATGCAATTCAGTAGGTCTACAATGCAAACTTTACCGGCAAAGTGGTATGCATATTTATGCAATTATTATACGTGACAGTTTGTCTCAGAATTGGCGTCGCTGCTGAAGGTGTTCTAGCAGCAACTAAAAATCAGGACTGTGCTCTAATTTACCTCGGTCCCCATATTGTGGAAAACCGGCGCACTCCACCGACGCCGGCCTGGCGTACTAATGGTTGCAGATCTTCGCCATCAGATTCCAACTCTTTGTCTGATTTGTCGGAATCTAGGGCACATGTGTTTGCCTGTGAATAACTTTATGATGTTTCGTAGCAGCCACAGATGGAAAGCTAGTACTGCAGATACAGTCTAGGCACTCACCCATGTTGCACCATTTCCAGTCCTGATCAGCAATGATGACTGAAAAGCTTAGCCAGACTTGCAGGCCATACAGACCACATGCAGCTCATATGGAGACGTCACTGAACAATGCCTGGCGAATATCACTAATCAGTAAAACAGCACGTATCGTACATATACCATACATTTACAATGTTTGAATTCAGTACATACAGCGATAGATGATCCCCCCCATCCCCCTGGGCACCTCTTGTGCGTGATGCACACACCCCTATGAACGTACGTACCTCATGGATGGCCCTTAGTGTAGATCATGCTAAGAAAAGCATTTACATGAAAACCTGTCTTTGATGCAGTCAAAATGCCATCCCTGAATGTTTACTGGGTTTAGATGTCAAAGTTACTGTGACATAGATGTCAGCTAATGAATGTTTGTTGTACTTTTTCAGCCGTCCTTTCCCAACACGATCCTGAGGCCTGGGGAGACTTACCGTCATCGTACCTGGTACAAATTTGGGATCATGCTCTAGAACTCAGAGGCCCCACTCATTGATCACAAGGCTGCTAGTTCACAGGGCAGTGTTTTGACATTGTAAAGACAAAATTTTTACTTAGAGTAACCCACTGTAGCTTTTTATGTACATTTTATGTACAGATATTGTCTCATTGACTTCTCATATGACTTGGGACTTCTATATCACAATCCATGATAAGATTGAAATGCTTTTTGAAGGAATATTTACAATTGTTTTCGCCATGATTGCTGTATCTCTTACCAGAATTTATGAAACTATACCTTTTCATTGTTCATGAAAAATAATGCTCGTTCAGATAGAAAGATTGTTTTAATGACTTATGTGAGGGACGTCTAATAGATGCTTATTTGCCAGTTGACGCTGTTCTTGTTGGGTATGTGGGAAGTGTTTTAGGCCCCAGTTTAGTCCAGATTAGTAAGTTCCACTGGACTTGATACTATATGTATTTGTAAATCTTAGTACTCATGATGCAGGGAGCTTTCTCCCATGTAACGGTGTTCTGTTGTTCTACAGGGTAAGCGATTTTACGGAAATCGAGTATTTTATATAGCAAAACTAAAGATGTTTTATGTATGTATGAAAAATGTTAGCATATAAGGTGTGGAATTTTGTCCTTATACTTTTGAGCAGTTGCTGTCATTACAAATATCATATGTTGAATTGATATTAAACACTGCCATGATTGTTAATATGCTGATATTATCATGATAATGATTAGTAATTTGCGATATTATTGGTGCCATAGCAATATATGACTTTTGCTTGTCAAGGGCAGATAATTCAGATGAGCCCAGTCAAAATTGTAATAATGATAAAACTTACAAGAATAAAAGTCATTGTTGATTTACATGCAAAGATGTCTATAATTGTCCTTCTGTAAATGAATGCCTTGAACCTAATTTAGTTTTAGGGTGGCCTGTTTTAATTCAGTACTGGCATGAGATAGACTTCGATCCAAAAGGCATCTGTATTTTTGCTTCCATGTACCTTGCAAAATTGTCACAAGTGCGCAGGGCTCGTTGACTGCGTGGTCAGAGCGTCTACCTCGAGGTGAGGAGATCTTGGATCACTTAAAAGGTTGGAACATATCAAACACTTAATAAATGGCATTTGTTGTTGGCTCGTTTGCCGCTTGGCACTGAAACGTTATCGGAAGGAAACAAGACTGGTCGGCTAGGTGTCGGTATAATGTGACAGGGTCGGATGGCATGTCTGGTGTCTTCAGTATGATGTTCCGGTGGCAGCAGCACTTCGGCGGCATGGACTCCCCCTGCCACAAAGAGACACAGCATATGTACTTTCTAAGGACTCAATCGAAGGAAAACCCAAGCATCCACACATTAATAATTCCACAGTTCCTTTACCATCGTTTATCAGGGCATTCCTTGCCTGTGATTGGCTATATATACTGGTATGCTTATATGCTGGTATGAATTTTCCTGTCATTATTAAATATTATGACAAAGATCAAAACTGTAGCGCCCATATGACTTGAAAAATATTAATTCTTGCGTAAAAAAAGCACCAGTCGGATAGGTTCAAACCTCGACTATAAAGTGTCTAGCCCAAGTTCACTTTAAGGGAGTATTGGTGTCGACAATGTTAAAGGCAGGCAAGTATACTTTATAAAACACGTGTATGGTTTTAATTGTGAACAACAGATGTGAGGCACGGGCCATTCATGTAAAAAGTTATAAAAATGGCTGGGTTTCTGAATTTGGTTGTGGCTGTGAAAACAGGTATATTTATCACATCCACCGCTCCTAAACTACGCCGTTCTCTTACAAATAAGTCGTAACTGACCGTGCTTTTGGGTTACAAACATAATTTCTGAGATGGCTGCTATATATTCCTGTTGGAACATGCACCATTAGCAGTGTTATTACGTAGTAATCTACCTGTATATAAGGAACGTACATATATGTACAATAGATGTTTATCTCGACTTAAGGAGGATGTGTTTCACACCAAATTGGTCAAACCTCTGACCTTGTTGATCACGGGTGTATGAACTGGACTGAGGTCAGTACTGGAAAGTCCATTATATTCTTGGGCCACAACCCAGGGTGATGGCCAATGTAGGAGAATCTGAAAAATGATGCATCAGAGGACTTCCAGATTACTGAGCACTTGATTACTTTCTTATGAATTAAGCAAACCAAAGTGACGAAAGTCCAAACGTTATGGCAGGAAGAGACGTTTCGGATTTATCACGAGGAGAATGTGGATGGAAAGCTCTTGATAAGCTTATACGAGAGAGGTCTCTGGCCATTCAAAACCTATCAACCAGGACCCAGAACCCTTCACGACTTCCGCCTCTTGAGTCCCCTGTGCCGCTGTTGATGGTCAACTCCCAGGAGGTGGGAAGCGATGGTCATTTTTCCGATGGATCTGTAGAGAATATTACTGATACTGATCGAATGTGGGTGCTAAAAGACGCCGCTTTCAGAAACGACCCTGAAGCAGCGTGTGTTCAGCGCCAGCCCTCTGACAAGTGCGTCATTCCTGGTTTTGAGCGAGAGTTAAATCAGAACCTACTCCTCAGTGTTCCCCCCGTTACGAATGACTCTCCTCTCTTACGAAGGAGACGTTCTGTTGGGGCATGCGATTTCGGATCACAGAACGATCCAGAAAAGTACCGCAATTCGAATGGTTGCAGTAACATCAAAGAGCAGTTCATCAGTGTCCCTCGAGGACCACACAGAGGCAGGAGCCTGTCGTCATCTTTGAGGTCAACCCTCTCAGCACCGACCATTTTGTCGGCTACTCTGTCACGTCCAAGGAGCCCTCAGACGCCATGTGGAATGTCACCGACGTCTTCGCCTGGCACCTCCCCTAGCCTTTCCAGGCGTCACTCTTCCCTGTCCATGAGTGCATCATCGGGTGGAGGCAAAGGACCCCCCACGAACACAGAAAACAGACTCCGGACCAGAAGCAATCATTATAAGCTGCAGAAGTTTCTGGATGAGAGCAAGTCACAGTTCACAACGGCCCAAACTCTGGAAATGTACAACAGCACGCCAATAATGTCAGAAAAGAACTCTTGAGGAGACACCGGGTAGGCCACGATACAATTGTCTATGTAAGGACTTGTTACAGAACGCCCAATCTGGTTGGCAGCTGGTACACGAATGTCGTTTTCGACGCCTTGATTGACAGTGGTGATCAGTTAACCCCTTATAATCATTTTATAAATTTGAATATTTTACTTGGAGGGCTTCCTTGCCGGTCTTCAAAATTACTCCAGAAAGATTGCATTTTGCATGTGCATTACTTATCTATATTTAAACACAGTGGGTTTTGTGTACTGTGGACGTGTTTTTTCTACATTACACCAACATAATTGCTTTAACGTATTGTCCCTAATTTTAGTCGCACCAAAAACAAGTCCTACATTTGCTTGGATTCTCTGTTCTATTCGTAGTCCAGGTGTTGATTGCATATGACTTCCTTAACCTGTTATCGGGACTGATCTGTTAGCTGTTCTGCATAGTAAGATGTGTGGCGTCCTGAATGATTACAAGGCCGTGTTCAGTTTAACATTTTAAAAGAGTATAACGAAGTGCTTTGAGCTGCAGTTTAGTTGTGAATGTCAGATAAAGTTGGCCCATGTTTCCCGCAACGAATGACTATGATTCAAATCAACAAGGTCTTGTACCTTTTGCTCAAAGCAGTGAAACTTCAACATCTTAAAAATTCTGCATAGTCAATAATGCAGTATTTTGTCACTCATAATCGCTGGATTTCCGGAGTGTTATCTACTACTTAAGAGTTTTCAAGAAATCTCAGTTAAATGTTATGCCTAGAATATCGTCTCTCTTTCCAGCGTGATTGGAAACTGCTGCTCTGTGATATATTACAGGTTTTATGTCATATTTGTATATTATTATATACATAATTCTTTGACAACTGGTGTTTTGGAAATTGGTCTTGCTACTGTTGACCTGGAATGCCCATTTGTAGTCTTCGCGGGCTTTATGCGAATGTCAGACAACAATCAGTTTTATCGCAGTGAGTGTTCCAAGCTCAATCGCTGGATTTCCGGAGTGTTATCTACTACTTAGGAGTTTTCAAGAACTTTCAATTAAATGTTATGCCTAGAATATCGTCTCTCTTTCCAGCGTCATTGAAAATTGCTGCTCTGTGATACATTACAGGTCTTATGTCATATTTGTATATTATTATATACATAATTCTTTGACAACTGGTGTTTTGGAAATTGGTCTTGCTACTGTTGACTTGGAATGCCCATTTGTAGTCTTCGCGGGCGGTATGCGAATGTCAGACAACAATCAGTTTTATCGCAGTGAGTGTTCCAAGCGCAGTCCTGAAAATGTACATGGTCAAAAACGGTTAACAGTTTTTAACAGTGTATTCAGGAGGCGGTTCCTGGCTTCAGGTGATGTCAACTTCGAATATAGATTATGACTGATTTCCAACATAGGGAATGCACACGCCACACCTTCATTACAAATCCCTGACAAGTGTATATATAGTGTAATAAACTGTATTTTAAACATGGACTAACTTTATCTCTTATTAAACCGATCGACTAACCGTATACAAGCATATGTTTATTTATATAGTACCCTCAGACCCCCCCCCCCTTCACCGCACAAACCTCTGTGTGTGGACGAACCGAAACATTAAAGGGTCAACATGTGGATGTTGTAAGGGTACCACCTATCGGAGCGGAAAAATGATTAACAAATGGCGTCTTCAACTCTCAGACAGCGATAGGCCTTACACAAGATCAAACAAATAAACACGAAGACGCTTTGACTAAGTTCAATACACATATTTGAACAAAATAGACAAATAGTAAAACTGACAATACTACAAAAAAAGCAAAACAGATAATTACAGAATATATAGTTTCTTACTGATGACAGCTTCGAAATCACGGATGGGATGTCGCGGCTTCCAAAGGCAAGTCAGTCCACGTAAATATAGAATCCACAGTTCTTAGGAATTGTCAAAGAAAAGGATGACAGTCCTGTTAGTGACAAAACAGCAGTGAGCACAGTACGCCGACGATGGTATATATCCAACTAACCGGCAAGGTGCAACTTTCCAGGGCGGAAGGTTTTACAACAGCGTCCGTGATGCCAAGCTGGCGATGTATGTTTCAGTCCTCGGACATATACATAGTCACTCTCAGGGTAAACTGGCGCAAAAACAAATAAAAAAATACAATGCAATATTTTAAAGACGGGGTTCGTCACAATGTTCACCATGTCTTTCCATCGGCCTACTTTTTGCTCGGTTGGCCGTTGAATAGCTCAGAGGTGCCTTGTCTGAGTGAATCGATGTCCTCACTGAAGCTGATTGGCCCCTTTAGAACCGATGTGGTCATGTGTTCGAACTCAGATCTCGCTGCATGGTTCGGCTGGGACTTAAAATGAAGCTGTTTATCAGGCAAATGTATTTGGCGAAAATGGTGAATTAAGCTACTCGGGGTAACCCGGTTTCTTTCACCCGTAATAAAGCGCTACCTATACGCTGTGTTAAACCGGATAGATGAATGAAGAGTCCAGATTTCAACCCAAGTCTTTTCCTGCCGGTTTATCGGAATTGATCTTCAGAACAAATGTTTCTGCCTGTAAATCAGTGGGTCCATTTGTTTTTCTCCTGGTTTATCGCAGCTCGCTGTGCGTGTTAGTGGGTTTTTTTTTTCAATTTGGCGTAAGATGTGCTTCTCGACCTTCCTCTATCTTGGCCTCTCTTTCGATTTCTTTGCCCCCGGATGTGTCATCGTTTAGTTTCGTGTCCTTTGAGGTTTCCGTTAGTTGATCTTAATTTCCATTTCTTCCTTCCAATTCTTTTTAGTGTATATGTTTGTGCTGCTTTCCCATGTAGGATTCCCGGAATTCATATTTTGCCCCACCCCTAGCCAAACCCACCCAAGTTTGTGTCTATATTTATGTCCTCCTTCAGCTTTTCCGAATTCATCTCTGGATTCTTCCCTCTAAGCTTATCTGTGTTCATTTTAGTGCCTTTATTCTTCGTGTACCCCGGAGCTGATTTGTTCGATTGTGCCCATTCACACTGCATGTTTTTCAGAATTTATCTTTCTATCCGAGACTGGCAATTTTTATATTTTTATGCTCCGTTCCAGGTTTGTCTGTGTTTATTTCTGTGACTTTCCAAGAGCTGAACAGTTTCTCGGAGTTGATCTTCGACTGATCTTTCCCACTGCTCTAGTTTCTCTCACACTAATTTTTATATCCCTCTGCCTTATTTCATAATCATTTTCCTATTCATACGCCCGCCAGTAATGGCGGTCGTATGACGGTATAGAGATTTTGTCCGTCTGTCCGTCCGTATTCGTGTCCGGGCTGTATCTCGAATTCTTTTCCATGCATGGTTTTGATTTGTGGCTGATACATAGATACATGTATGATGTTGCGTCATTTTTCCTGTATATACAAGATAAGTCCATATGACTTCGTGTCCCTGTTATATCCCAAGTACTTTTCCGCGTATGGTTTTAATTTTTGGTGGATACATAGGTACAGGTGCGATGATGTGTCGCGACATACATTTGTCCATTTCAACCAGATCGCCATTTTCCTTGTATATACTTGTATAAATAGATGACTTCATGACTATATCTAAAATAGTTTTCCACATGAATTTTTCATTTTTGGCGGATACACAGTTATAGATGACGCGATGTGTCGCGACTCGCATTTGGCCATTTTCGCGGATGCCATGGTAACCAGATTTCCATTATCACTACATATTCTATATAAATACAAATGATTTCGTGTCTGGTCTACAACTCCAGTTGTTTTCCACGTGCAGTTTTAATTTTTCGCGCATACATAGATGCAGATGTGCTCATGTGGAGCAGCTCACATTTGTCGATTTCTTTGTTTGCCATGGTATCCAGCTCACCGTTTTCTCCGTATGAAGTGTATCCGGGCTACAACTGGAATTACTTTCAAAGTACAGTTTTCATTTTGTTGGATACATATATACACTGATGACGAGATGTTGCGACTGACATTTGTTCGTTTGACTAGATTGCTCTTATCCTTACATTCTCTTTATAAACAGATAAGTCAACTCCAACTGTTTGCATATGGAGTTTTAATTTTTGGTGGATAAATAGATACAGATGTAAGAATGAGTCGCAAGTCACATTTGTTCCTTTTCTGTGATAGCCATTCTAGTTAAATTAATTTTTTCCCAATGTATGCTGTATTAATAGATATGACTTGAGGTGATAATGCGTCCCGGCTACAACTCCAATTGTTTTCCATATTGAATTTTAACACGCCCCTGTTGATATTCAGTGTTGCCATGGTAACAAGACTGCCATTATCATGCATATAGTACTTCATAAATGGATATGATTTCTTAGGGTTACGACTCCAATTATTTTCCATATATAGTTTTAATTTTTGATATGTATGTACGCAGATGCTGATTTTATGGATACATGGATGAAGAGGTGACGATGCACTATTGTGTAAACACTTCACTGGTTTCCATGGTAACTGGTGCCCCGACCCTAAAACTTTGTAACAGGATGAGAGCTTCTATTCACATACATGTTTTTGAAACCAATTCTTTCCAAACTCATTGCTTTATGTGTACTCTTCATCAAAACACATGAAGTACTTCCTCTCACAGTTTATACTCCTCACAGTGCTGCTGGTATTCGTTGATACCTTTCAAACGAATGTATTTGTTCGGATGTATATCGTTTTCACCTAAACTCTCGTTTATCGTTTGTATCTTCTCACGAAGTCTTAGTTTTCTGCTCTGTCTTTTGCCTTCGTCGGGTTCGTTGTAATCTCAGATGTCCCTCTTCATCTTTGTGGTTTCAGATCCTTTTTACCTTTCTAATTCCCACGATTGGTTGTGTGATTGTCTCTATACAGTAGTTTACCACTTATGACATTGAAATGCACCGGCGATAATAGTTTACTTGAATTTTTAACGATGCATTAATTTCCCTTAAAAATAGGAAGGATGTTACCACATCAACGAAATGTACTTTACCAGTGGATAAATGTAGCCATAAACAACTCCTATAGGATGGGTTTACAGGTGCAAACATTTCCTTAATTGTAAGGAGTATATCCACTAATGTGGATTATGGTCTGTTTTGGTCGGAACCCCATAATATGTAAGGAGAGCGTGGCCCACATGTTCAAAGCAGAATATAATTGACTTCATTCTGCTGCTTGTCGTTCCAAAAATTGTTATTATGTGATGGGCATAAAATACTCTACCTTCGCTTCCCTCAAAAAGTAATTTATTTCGTATGATGACCACGTTAATCACTAGTAATAATTTAAAATTTTTTTTTTGTTCCATGGGCTTTAAAGCAACATATAGGTAGACTCAAAGGCTAAGAGAATTAGCACTAGCGCAGCGTAATGACCCAGGTGTCTCTCAGCAATGTGGTCGCTGTGAGTTCAAGCTCGGCTCATGCTGGCTTCTTCTCCGGCCGTAACTGGGAAGGTAGGCCAGCAACTCGCGGATGGTCGTGGGTTTCAACCGGTTTCTGTCTGGTTTTCTTCCACCATATTGCTGGCCGCCGTCGTGTAAGTGAAAATTTCTTGAATACGGCGTAAAACACCAATCAGATAAATAAATAAATAAAGAATAAAGAATAAAATAAACTAAAACTTTAATGTTTGCATTTCATTTAAAGATGTTTGCTAAGTATGCTTGGTCAGCTCGAGTTTTCAGGATAGGCCTAATGGTGATGAGCATATACATTTGAATACTTTGAAACAAGCACTTCGACTTATTAGCAACTTATTAACTCAAATTTTTATTCCTACATGAGCGTTTCTGAGATTCTTGGCTTTTTCTGAAGGGTTTCCTTCCACACGGTCTCAGAAATACCAATTGTACGATAGCGATTCGATCTACATGTAAGGTACTGGTTGTGCATGGTTCACAGCTTTATATGGACGCAATGTCAGGTTGTTGCTCTAGTATCTTGTCGGATACATGTCACTTTTGGTAACAAATCAAGCAACTTCGTGTGAAAGAAATTTGTTTTATCTGTTGTTCAGCGTATGGACCTTCAAGTTCCAACTTAAAATATAAAGACGTTCACAAAAGTTCAATTTTTTTTTTGAATCCACTTATGAAAACTTAAAGGCAGTACAAATTCTTGAAGATTGGTCATGTAAATACCAATACTGTGTTTACTACGGTATCTTTAGGTATCTGCTGGTCAGCATTGCATACAACAAACAACATTGTTGTACTACATACAGTGAGTACACAGATGCACAAAGGATAAAAGAGGACATGTCAACGCGACCTTTGTCCATTGTTGTGGTACCGTTATTGCTTCTGGTCATCTCCTCTGTGGTCACGGTCTTCTGCGCAACAGTTATCTGGCTCGAGAGCTCGTTCGTTCTCCGCACAATGGTCATAGAATCTGAAGCACAATATAGGCACGAACTAGTGTTATACAGTCACAGTTCACGGTCTCTTAATGACTGTGTTCGATCGTTTCAAGTATGACCTTTCTCTGCCTTGCCCAAAAGTATATACATGTACAATGGAACTGATGTGATTGGTAGCTAAGCAATGGGTATAATTAACAAGATTTATGATCAAGAAAACAGCGATCTGATGATCGGGATATCTAGTACAGTATGCAGTAAATACGCTCGAACACATGCTGGTTTGGATCGAGGAGTGGGCAGGTGCACGTGTATTAATTATGAGAATGCACACCAGTAAATACATATATAAGCCTATATATACATGAGAGGAACGACTCATCGTTAGTGAATCGAAGTTAAGGCATTTGACAACATGGCATTCAGTGCAGACGTCAAGACAATCAGCCGAAATGTCTATCTTCAACAAAAATTGTCTGTTACCTGCGATTTCCTAGAGAAGGAAAAAAGTCACTTCAAAAAACGATACGAGGAAAAGAAGAGAGAGTGTTTGAATGTGTTGAAACGCCTCCACAACGACTCTAAGCGTTTCGGTATACCCGTGCAGCCTGTAGGCGCCAGACCCTTCACCTGTTCGGCCCCTGGGGTCAGGAGCCGCTCCCAGAGCGTGAGTGTAGGCACCAACGGCCAGGTATCATCCCATCTGAGGTCGTACAGACCACGGTCATCAAGCCAGGGTGAGTGTAACCTGAAGAATGAGTATGTCAAAGACATGAAAGTGTACACCTTTCAGAGATTGGAGTGTGATAACCCGGACACAGAGGCTTTCACTGTGTACTGTCATAATCCCACAAGGCGGGCATCAATCGGCACGCCGGTGTCCCAGATTAATAATCTGGTTCCATCTGCTCTGTCTAACTACACCAGTGACATCATATGGAACGACGTCAAGACTATATCGAAGTACATGAACCGGTCTGAGCGCAGGAATACCATGATTGATACTCGTACTCCAATCGTTCTGGCTGACGTTGGACGTCTACGGCCATCTGATTTCAAGCAGAGATCCATGTCATATTCGGGCCCGTCCAGTGCAACTCATATGTCAACCAGTGAACCCGCAACACGGCAGAGGTCTGCCACTGTCAGCAGTCCGTACATGCACACTAGGGGCAGACGGATCGGGGTACCCACCAAGGAGGAGATCTCTGATCAAAGCCCATGTCAGAGTGTCAGCGCCTCTCCACATGCACCCTGTCTTCAATCATCTCTAGATGTAGAGCTTCTAACGGACGTAGAGTCATGGAATAATAGAGAAACACCTCTCCATAACCCAACTGCCACCAAGATGCCAGTTCTCGATGATTCCGAGGAATCCAAAGATCTTTGCAATCAGCCCTCCGACGGTGTGGATGTGAATGAAGTGGACAAATCCCACAAAGAATCTGTGGAAATAGAGATAAACCAACGCCCACAGGTTTCCAGCCTGTCGAAAAACAGACGATTCAGCAGACGAGTGTCAGCACCAGAAGTAAAATCAAATTACAATAGCGGCAGAATTGCCAGGTCGTCGCACGAGGCTCGCATGCAGCGTCGTCTCTCTCAAGGGAGGCAACCATCTAGCTGGGTGGAAGAAGAGGCAAGTTCGGATGATTCTGACAGCGAGGAATTCGATTGCAACGATTGTGATGCCGATGCATACGTCCAGAAGGAAGTGAGTTCGTTCATGTCAAAGTTGAAATGTTCTGACATTCTTGAAGACCGCGTTACGTCCTACCTCTCAGCTGTGGGGAAAGCGGGTAGCCTGAATCATGGAACAGGGGACAACCCTGTCACAGACTCTAGCATCCTCCCATCAGTGGTGAAGCCAAGAAAGGACGGCGTGGTTAGTGCCACTTCTGTTGAGAAAAAGAAGTCAGAGAAACCTTTGACAAACAGGAGATTGGCAGACATGCTGAAACGACCGCAGATGCAGCTGCAAATGTTACTGAACAAGATCCGCGATGTCAACAGAGCTGTGGAGCGGGCAGACAGGATGAGGCCTAAATTAGTCAAACCTAAGTGTACCTTTTAACGGCTGCATGGGCATGCTCAGGAAATGAGGATGTAATGGAGACTATGCATAGAGTCAAGAACGTGTGATAAACAATTTATAAATGCAAGTTTAATTTACTATGCATTGCATGGATGTAACAATAATTCTCGAGGTCCCCCTGTCCCGAAATGCATGCTGAAATACACGAGATAGTTTGGTTATCTACCAACTTCTAGGTAGTCTAGATGGTAGGCCTAAATAGAATACTGGCGTGTATTTAACTGAATAAGTAATTTTACAGTCATAGACTGACGACAATTAGATAATTTCCACGTTGACATTTCTCAAGGAAAATTATGCGGCTAAAATTGCTTGTGTAAAATTGTTGTGTGCAGAGCTATTACGAAAAATACCAGCTGTTGTATTTATAGGGCGAACGCGGTATGATATAAGTATTTAGTGTCGAACAGCGTAGAGCATTCCTATAAGGTACATATGTGAAATATGACGGCTTTAATTTCTATACATGTTACTTTTCCTCTGTGTTCTTTTTTTGACTTCGATTTACGTTGAAAGTGCGTGTATTTGCATGCGTGAATGTCAGCACAAATGCTTATTTACTTCAATGTTGATTAAATCCATAGGCCTGCTCAAGGTTTTCACCTACACGATGGCGATCATATTCCGGTTACACCTTCACAATCCTAAGGTTTCTCTTTAGCTTCTCTACAGAAGATCCCTTGACCTGTTCTATTACCACAACCACGCAGTGCGACCAACTGTACAGCCTAGTCTAAACTGGGTCATCCAATCAAATCTCTCAGCATGCCACCCTTTGTTTTTAAATCTATGTTGCCTGATTATGAGACCTCATCTGCCTTACACATTTAAGACAGACACTGTGACTGGTCACAGTAAGGTGATGGCTCTGGCACCAAATTGGTGGAAATGAGTTATACAGCTATAGGTATTTGAACCGAATTCGATTTCCCCACTAAAGATGCCAGGTACTTCCTATCTTAACATACGTTAACATGACAGTTAAGGAAAGACTTAACTAAGTGCGCTTCATGAAACTCTGATCGGTTTTATGAGTGGAGCCGGAGTGCCTGTATGCGGTAAATCACTGACAATTTTCACGTTATTGCATGGCGAACTTGCCCACATGCGACAAACACACAGAACAGCCGAGGGTCTTTAAAAATTTCGTAGAACTGGATCCAGTTCCATATGTATAGTCAAGCTGTGCATAAACTATAGTGGTCGTAAACATAATTGCTGACAGAGAGACTGGCATCTGGCAAAAGTGAAGAATAGTTTTAAAAAGTTTAGACCCGCGAGAGCACTATAGCAAGTTAGAGTACAGAGTTGGCGTTTGATCCCAGGCCAAGCTCTGCCTTTAACTTTTTACCGTTTCTGACAGACATTTGACAATGGTAGAGAATCATTTAAAAAAATTCCTGGATCCCCATACGAATCACTGCCAAAAATTACTGGATTATTTCTTGACCCTGTATACGCCAAGCTCTGCTCCATATTTCATCCAAACTTTTACCGTAAAGCTGCTGATACCCTTACAGAGAGACAAGTAAACTGCAAAACACGACTTCCTTTGGTGGATTTAAGAATCATGGAACTAACCTGTTCCTGTAATTCACATTACAATGTATATTATAAAGAATTTGCACGCGTCGACGTTTCAATATATTTAGGACCTACGATAGTTATTAGCCATTTCTATACAACTGAATGTCTTCTGACATTTTCAAAAGCAGAAGCGGAAACAGTTGTGTTCATCTCCTTGCAATACAAACTGTTACAGTTGTTATAATTTAAATAAATCAGGTGCATGTATATGTTGTCTTGCTATATACTTCTATGCATACGGTTTTGTATAGCCTGAATTCCGTGTATCGTTAAAATGTATACATACGAACGCAGGCAAAAGGCGAAAATTTCAGTATTTTCCACATTCTGTTTCACCCAATGTATTGCGTGGAACAAAACTGTTTCTCACATTTATGATATTTAAAAATAAAACAATAAAAATGCATGACTCTGTTATGTGTTTTCTTATTATTTGAAATATTTTAAGAGCGCGCGTAACTTGGCTACTGCTATAAACATACAAATCCCCTACTACATGCAGACAAAAGGACAATGTATTGCCTCTACTCTGTATTTGTTTCGTATCATCTCGAATCCTTAATACACGTTCTCGATTCGGATCCATATTGGGATGATCCACAAAATCTAATGGTGCTAGTCATGGCTAAATTAAGTGTCTGTTTTGCTTTTTGTTCATTCAAAATCCGTGAATAACTTTTGAGAATTGTTTGAAAAGCATTCCTGGACAGGATAGTCACCAAAATAGGATGCATAATGCTAACTGTGCCAACGACAAGGCAAGGACAAAGTTTCATCGTGCTTATGACAAAAGGAGGGCATGCTTGTGACTAAAAGAGAGCATGCTTAAGACTGAAGGGTGGCTTGTTAATGGTTGAAGGAGGGTATGCTTATGGATGAAGGATGGCATGTTTATGGTTGAAGGAGGGTATGCTTATGGATGAAGGATGGCATGTTTATGGTTGAAGGAGGGTATGCTTATGGATGAAGGATGGCATGTTTATGATGGGAGAAAACTTGACTGTTTGAAGAGAACCAACATTCTTCACTGCGGCATTTACCAGACAAACTTCCTTCACTTCAGGCCACAGCTGAACCACGTAGCTGCTTTATTGCTGTCTGCATACACGCAACATCAGAAGTGCATAAGTCACAGTTATATACGACATGCTTGCAGTATGCATATATGCTACACCACACCTAAATCTATTCGTGAATATAGGCCTATACACTAACATTTGCGTCTTGAAAATGCAGGCCTTTTGCGCCAGCCGTTTGTACCAAACATTCATCATAAACATTCACTAAGTAATTACTTGAAAAAATGTGCACGCATAGGATACATTTTTTTTGTGGTTCAGGTGTTAAGAGACAAGTGCATGAAGCGTGGATGGTCACGCATGATTCAGATCGTTGAGGCGTGACGAGGAAGGTATGACTAACCACGATACATTCAGGCCTTGTCTTGATGCCTGCTGATCTTGCACATGTATGTACATGTATTTTATTTCAGGCCCCCATGCTTTTAAGCTTTTGAGAGACCGGCCACTCAGACAGATGTCAGGTGTTTATAAAACTATGACGTAAATCTTCCGAGTTTACTGTCAATGTAACACGTAATAACATGAGGACAGGACACTGTTTTAATGTTGTATATTTTAACCATGACAAATACATGTCTGAACAACACTGCAAAGTATTTCTTCTGTGTTGTGTCGGGAGTAAGTTTCTTGATCATTTCATTTTATAAATTTAGACATATACTTACGTTTCAACCGCAACCTTAGCTTCTCAGGTGACAAGAGTGTTCCGCACTTGGAACAATCAGGTCAGAGCCTAAACAGAATGGCGGCGTTTCATGTTAGCCGACGGTCAAACTTTTTGGACAAACTTAACTTTGGATATGCGCTGCCTTTCACTTTAAATATACTTGTGTTTTCTCAACATATTGTTTTGTATTAAAATGTGTGTGACAATGATATTGCAAGAGCATATGTTACTCAAAGATTTGAGTTCGTAAGTCTTTCTCCAGTGTATATGGTTAGATTATTATGCTTGGATATATATGGTACATCTGTATTGATTAAATAACTGTATATAGCATGATGAATATTTTATTGCTGTTTAACACCTAGCAACAAATTGTTATTTCATTCAATAGTTGCCCACCTATTATATGATGACGGTGAGTTTTATGGGCAGAGGAAAATGCATTGGCAAGTTACTGACGGACTTTTTCATTGGAGATGAAGACACGTGAATTCCATATATATATATATATATGTATGTATATATATATCTTAACGATGGTAGACAAGCGGTCTTTCGTGACCGTAAGATTGTGTAAACTCTATCACGAGCGCAGTCGACGGCTATTTGTCTCAAACAACCTCAAGCACAATATATGCATGAGGCGGAGTTGTCTACAAATACCATGTATAAGAAAGGCATACCTCTTATGTCTCGTGGTCACGCCCTTCTTGTCCGATGCGCTCTTACCGTTTTGCACTGGATTCATTACGTCGCCATGGTGGCCACGTGCTCGTGATGTTAAGACGGCTTCATGCAAGTTGGCCCGACCCCGGTTTAATGAAGCGTACTTATAGTGCTAAGCAGGCCAACACTTAGCTAAGTGCATTCCCATCTCCACACCATACGTTGTCATGGCAATAAAGGGAATACGCGTAGCTAAGTCAGCTAGATATGAATATGTCTATAGTTTAGGAATAGCAGTAGGTTGAAAATTACATGCATATTTATTACAAATACTCAGCGGAGTGGGAGCGCATACCGATCCTTTCATTGTCCCAGAGAACAATTGTTGAATTTGCGTATTTTCATGCAATTTAACAAACCTCAGTCGTGAAAGTCACAACCCAACCGACGCGAAATGGAAATAGCATGCACACGTGCACACATGATCTCATTCGTCAATACCTCAGTTAACCTACTGAAAATAAGAACATTCCATTTCTTTTTATTGGGCCAAAAATGTCACAGAAAATGGCATTACCTTTCAGTATATGATAACGAAGCATGAAAATTCTTCCGGCCTCCGCATCAATTTTCCAAAACATTCCAATGCAATGAAAACAAGGAATCACTTTTCATTGGCTCTGACCGCTGTGGGATGGAGGCTTTATAGCAGCAAGAGCCAGCCAAGACCCCGAGGCTATGTCCATCTACATCTAATTATGCATGCACACTTAAAGTCCATTAGCTTAAAAGACATGGTCTAAGTTTTGCTGCATGTGCCTCATTCGATTTGTAGAAAGCCAAGGCAGTATATCATATTCGCCGTATATAACCCGAACGAAACATTCTTTAGAGAAAATTTTCCTCATTTTGTTTTTCAGGACGCTTACAGCTGAAAGAAGTTGGCGATCTCACATGGTCATAAGCATAGGCGTGGTCAACCTATCCATAACATATTTGCTTAACCTATCCATATAATAACTGGTGTATTCACTTACGCCAATTAATAACAAGACACGTACAGTACAGGGGTGGTTTAAAATAGCCTTTATTGCACCTGTTGTTGTACTTGTAACTACGTTGTTGGCTTTTCTATTGACGTCTTACAGCAACAGCTGTTATCAACGGTGAGCGACTTTTTCTAGTCACAGCGAAACCACAGATGTGACTCGGGAGACCCGAGGTGAATAAGCCATAAACAACATGTTCAAGTAGACACATGTATACATGTATGCATGGGGCCTATATATTAATAGGCGCCCGCATATATAGTGTTCATTGAAAGCAGATATGTTATACTTGGCAAACCGCCTAGCTCCTGGATATAATATGTCCGCGTTAAGCCAGATTTGAGAATGCAAACTGATCAGCTACAAGATTTAGACACAGACACTCAGAATTCCGATTTTTAGAGTACACTTCTGTCGAGATAAGGCACAGAGCTTCTCCGGAGTAGTTCTGTTTACTCAAGGGGGACAACTTCGTATGTTGCCGAAAATAGCCAGTGCCGAGAGAACGAGTTGTCGACACACACACTCCTCAAAATCAGATGGCGACATGACAGCATGTCGGAGCCGCTCGAATGGTTGTCCGGAAAAGGCTGTAAGGAAAAGATAACGGGTAGAAAAAGTGTAAACAGCTAGTCACATCACTATTGCTTGATAGAAGCAGACACTTGGTTGACAACTACTATACACAGCGGATCTGGAGCTAATCGGACATCCAAGAGAGTTAGGATTCAAATTTCGGCGACCATGTGCCGTGTGTTGTCGAACAGCTGAACAACTGCTGAAGATGTTCAGTGAACGGTGACAAAGTCACAAGCCTGTCACACATCTTTTCAACGCTCCGGCACGACACAGGTATGTACTAAAACGGCTAGGTGACGTTGCAATAGACAGGTGACAACGGGCTGATTACTGATCAGCAGCGTGTCGGTTTAACCTTTACGGCGCGTCTAGAAATAGTCACCACGTACATACGACGGTAGTCCGTCTGGTGTGTTGATGAGGAAGGGTACAGACGGGCGGGCTTACCTGGAGACGCATACCTGTAGCATGACAAACTAGCCGATAAATACAGCACTACCGGTATAGTAGCTTTAATACCCACTATCCATGCAGTAGCATCCAGGCAACCACAACATAGGATTTTTTTTAGTAAATTGGTCCACTGTACTTTTAATATCTCAGTACCTATATGTACTAAACTTAGTGTATGTCTTCATTCCGTCTCCTAGTATATATGATGCATGTATTAGCCCACTAATTGTTAATGCTCGTCATATTATAAAAACTCATTACCACTGGAGTGTTTGTAATGACATACATTACTATTACACCATTCATGTATTGAATTAAGTCATTAATGAATCCACGGTTGAGCCTGATTTTATTTATTAGTCGACCAGCTTGACCATAAAGTGGTAGCCTAAACACAAAAATTTATATTTGTTTTGACTAATCAGTAAGAAGAAGATAAACAAAGAATGGTATGTTTATGGAATATGTTTAATTCATAGGTCAAATATTTAATTTATTTAGTCTACAGTTCTATAAACACTTTGCCATTAGGCTAGCACGATTGATCGCACCTTGCATTAAAAGAGCCTGGTATATCGGAGGAGCATTTTCCTGTCTGTTGGCATTCCTCATCAGCATGATCTCTTTGCGCTGCCATTTTCATGAGCAGTAGTAGATCATGACTTAAGTGTGAGTCCACAATCAAGTTGCTGTTGTTCTGGGTACCTGGCGAACAACTGGCTGGACAGTGGACATACTCAGGTGAGCAGTTTAGAAATTGAAGGAGAAATGACCATTTCAAAACATTGACCTGCAACAGCAGAACTTTGCCCGAGCGAGAGAATTAGCTGGCAGGGATTGATGCGACAGAAAGATTACAATGTTTTAATGCAAGAAGCTGAAGCACATATCATGCCAGCACAAGGCCAGATTATGCCAGAAAAGGGGAATTCCCAGTTGGAGATGGTAGAGGGTATCTGATTGGCTAAAGAGCCACACTCACTTATTTCAATAAATTCCCAGTTAACATTACTTTCAGTTTATGTATGATGTCTTTTTTTCTGTTGGTTTGAAACTAACACTGAAGCTTTATGGTGTAAATTTTTAATAAATGTCTACACAATAGAATAAGGTTATCTGTGCAGTAAGTTCATGAGCTTACCAGCACTATAAATATGTGCACATAAATGTGTCAGTGATTATAGCTTCCTGGTCTATTGTTTCAGTTAGATATCATGGTTATCACTGATAAGCCGTCAGATGTAAGCCTCTAATTATCAATTCTTGTGTTAATAATGGAATTGTAATGTGCACGTGGGGTTCAGATTAAGATTTCTCATACGGCAGACGCACATACAGTGAGTTACATCTTGGGTTATACATGATGCTAAATTCTCTTGTTTGCACAATAGATGAAACCGATTAATAACATTGGTATTTTGTGGATTGGTGCTTATAGCTATGTGTATGATAAGTTATCGTTTGGTTGTGTAAGTCCTCTATATGCACTGGTTCAGTACTGGAAGTGCAATGCGTAGATCTGTGCAGTTAAAATGCTCACTGTGGAATCTTTACAGGATGCATCAGTTATTGGTGCAGTCCCAGCCGCGAGCTACGAATTTCTTGGATTACCCTGCTTTCACTGTTCTCTGGGACTAGATGGCAGTGAAGAGTCAGTGTGACATTTATAGAGCTGGTTATAATGTCTCACAAGAATTTTGTGGGATATCTGTCTTGAGCGGACTGCTGTGGTATAGGGAAAAAATATTCTTTGGTACCACATTGATATCAATCATTCATTCATTCATTCATTCAATCAATCAATCAATCAGCTTTATGGAAGAACCAGAGGATGGAGTACTGTAGCTACTGGATTTAGTGATAGTGTTATAGTATAGTATAGGTGAGGGTTTATTGTCAGGTATGGGTGTCCTGGAGTACATTTTAGTTAAGTTGCCTGAGGGAAAATCAAGTACACAAGTCAGAAAGGTGCAGCACAGTCAGAAACAGGATGGGAATTGGGACACTGTTTAGTATGCGATGTATCTTAAGCCAGGGGTAATTGTTACGGATTGGAGAAGTACACAGTGGTGGTTAGATGACAGTACATGTAATGGGACACCAAAATATGTTGATAAGCATATACATGGACCTCATATTGCGATCTGGTAATCATTAGGTTTAGAGTTGTAGCAACAGGATGTGGAAGGAGAGGCGGATATGCAGTGACATTAAATGTATTAAGTGGTAGACACAAAGGTTATTTTTCTTGAGCTTTGTCTGAGAAAAATTGCTTCCCCTTTCTGTTTAACTTGTGGACACAAAAATTTTAGTTTGAGAAAAATTTGGTTTGTTCCTTATCTTGCTTCAGTGATGTAGCTAAATCTAAATGGTCGCCTGTCCATTCTCCAGCTATATGTTGGTTTGTTTCCATGATGCAGTGGAATCTCAGTAAGTGTTGTTTTAACCATAACATGTATGTAATTTGGGTCCATGATGCACTGAAACCTCAGTATATGTTGTTCTGACGATGTCTTGTGTGTAATTTGGATAAGTGTTGTTCTGGCCATGTCTTGTATGTAGTTAAGGTCAGTGGTGCAGTGGAACCTTAGTAAGTGTTGTTCTGATAATGTCTTGTGTGTAGTTAGGGTCAGTGGTGCAGTAGAATCTCACTAAGTGTTGTTCTGACCATGTCTTGTGTGTAGTTTGGGTAAGTGTTGTTCTGACCATGTCTTGTGTGTAGTTTGGGTAAGTGTTGTTCTGACCATGTCTTGTGTGTAGTTAGGGTTAGTGGTGCAGTAGAACCTTAGTAAATGTTGTTCTGACGATGTCTTGTGTGTAGTTAGGGTTAGTGGCACAGTAGAACCTTAGTAAGTTTTGTTCTGACCATGACGTGTGTAGTTTGGGTAAGTGTTGTTCTGACGATGTCTTGTGTGTAGTTTGGGTAAGTGTTGTTCTGACCATGTCTTGTGTGTAGTCAGGGTTAGTGGTGCACTAGAACCTTAGTAAGTGTTGTTCTGACCATGACTTGTGTGTAGTTTGGGTAAGTGTTGTTCTAACGATGTCTTGTGTGTATTTTGGGTAAGTGTTGTTCTGACCATGTCTTGTGTGTAGTTAGGGTTAGTGGTGCAGTAGAACCTTAGTAAGTGTTGTTCTGACGATGTCTTGTGTGTAGTTTGGGTCAGTGGTGCAGTAGAACCTTAGTAAGTGTTGTTCTGACCATGTCTTGTGTGTAGTTAGGATTAGTGGTGCAGTAGAACCTGAGTAAGTGTTGTTCTGACGATGTCTTGTGTGTAGTTTGGGTCAGTGGTGCAGTAGAACCTTAGTAAGTGTTGTTCTGACCATGTCTTGTGTGTAGTTAGGATTAGTGGTGCAGTAGAACCTGAGTAAGTGGTGTTCTGACGATGTCTTGTGTGTAGTTTGGGTCAGTGGTGCAGTAGAATCTGAGTAAGTGTTGTTCTGACAATGTCTTGTGTGTAGTTTGGGTCAGTGGTGCAGTAGAACCTGAGTAAGTGTTGTTCTGACCATGTCTTGTGTGTAGTTAGGGTAAGTGTTGTTCTGACCATGTCTTGTGTGTAGTTAGGGTTAGTGATGCAGTAGAACCTTAGTAAGTGTTGTTCTGAAGATGTCTTGTGTGTAGTTTGGGTAAGTGTTGTTCTGACGATGTCTTGTGTGTAGTTTGGGTCAGTGGTGCAGTAGAATCTCAGCAAGTGTTGTTTTTTTGACCATAACATGTATGTAATGCTTCAGAGATGTAGCTAAATATAAATGGTTGCATGTCCATTCTCCAGCTATATGTTGGTTTGTTTCCATGATGCACTGGAACCTTAGTCAGTGTTGTTCTGACCATGACTTGTGTGTAGTTTGGGTAAGTGTTGTTCTGACCATGTCTTGTGTGTAGTTTGGGTAAGTGTTGTTCTAACGATGTCTTGTGTGTAGTTAGGGTCAGTGGTGCAGTAGAACCTCAGTAAGTGTTGTTCTGAGAGTGTCTTGTGTGTAGTTTGGGTCAGTGGTGCAGTATAACCTTAGTTAGTGTTGTTCTGATGATGACTTGAGTGTAGTTTGGGTCAGTGGTGCAGTAGAAGTGTGGGTAAGTGTTGTTCTAACGATGTCTTGTGTGTAGTTAGGGTCAGTGGTGCAGTAGAACCTCAGTAAGTGTTGTTCTGAGAGTGTCTTGTGTGTAGTTTTGGTCAGTGGTGCAGTATAACCTTAGTTAGTGTTGTTCTGATGATGACTTGAGTGTAGTTTGGGTCAGTGGTGCAGTAGAACCTCAGTAAGTGGTGTTCTGACGATGTCTTGTGTGTAGTCAGGGTTAGTGGTGCACTAGAACCTTAGTAAGTGTTGTTCTGACCATGACTTGTGTGTAGTTTGGGTAAGTGTTGTTCTAATGATGTCTTGTGTGTATTTTGGGTAGGTGTTGTTCTGACGATGTCTTGTGTGTAGTTAGGGTTAGTGGTGCAGTAGAACCTCAGTAAGTGTTATTCTGATGATGTCTTATGTGTAGTTTGGGTCAGTGGTGCAGCAGAATCTCAATAAGTATTGTTCTGACCATGTCTTATGTGTAATTATGGTCATTGGTGCAGTGGAATCTCAGTAAGTGTTGTTTTGACCATGTCTTGTGTGTAGTTTGGGTCAGTGGTGCAGTTATTTGTAAGTAGTAGCTTCTTTGAGCTGTATCTTAACTTGTGTCATTGGTGCAGTTATATTTCAGCTATACATGTATCTTGTAATGGCTGCAGTTTAGTTTGGGTCAGTGGTGCATTTATATCTGGCCATATTTTAGTTTGGTCAGTGGTGCAGTTATCTCAGCAGTTATTTGCCATGGCCATATGTTACTTTGGGTTAGTGGTGCAGTTATCTCAGCAGTCATGTGTCCTGGCCGTACCTGAGTTTGATTTATTTAGTTTATTGGTGTTTTACGCTGTACTCAAGAATATTTCACTTATACGGTGGTAGCGAGCATTATGGTGGGAGGAAACAGGGCAGAGCCTGGGGGAAGCAATGACAATCTGCAGGTTGCTGGCGGACCTTCCCATGTACGGCCGGAAACAGAACCAGCATAAGCTCACAGTGTCCGCATTGGTGAGTGGCACCTGAGTCATAACGCTGTGTAGGCACGCGTTGGCCCCCCACAGAGGCCCCTATCTGAGTTAGTCACTGTAGTTATCTCAGCAGTTATTTGTCCAGGTTGTATCTTAGTTTGGATCATTGGTGTAGCTATCTCAGTAGTTATTTGCCATGGCCATGTCTTACTTTGGTTCAGTGGTACAGTTGTATCAGCAGTCATTTGTCCTGGCCGTATCTTAGTTTTGGTATGTGGTTCAGTTGTCTCCGCAGTCATTTGTCCTGGCTTTATCTCAGTTTGGGTCAGTGGTGCAGTTATCTCAGCAAAGGATTTTTGCCAGAGAAAAAATTTGAGTGTTTTTGAGGGAGTGATCATGGGTTGAGGGCACGTGAATGCGAGGGGCAAGAAGGCAGGAAGGGGGAATTTTCGGAAAAAAGTCACTAAATCATCGCATAGGATAGTACCTGAGATCGGCTTTCTATCCATTTTCTGCTGCTTCATTTACCTCTGAATTTTACTGGATAAGTAATACACTACGGTTAAAGATGTTTATTTCTGCTTACAAAACCAGTCATTTACTGAATGCAACTCATAAAAATTGATGTCTAATTGAGAACTTGCTGTCATCATGGCGAATGGTTAGCTAAACAAATTTTAGGCCTTTTATAATTGTTACAGTTAAAAAAAGTTTTGTATCAAAACACTGATGATGGTATGAAGATCACTGGTCTGGGTAACGGAAATGAGACCACTTTTGTATGGCCATGTGTTTGCCTATCGGCTACGGGCTAAACTATTGCAATGCGTGGGCGTAAGAATTCTCATTATTGTTAATGGATTGATTGGTTGATTTAGCAATGTTCACCTATATATATATATATGCTGGAGAAGATATGAATCTAGAAAATATATATTGTCAGGTCACGATATTTGGCACTAACAAAATGTGTAATTATGTACAGCGATAAATTGGTGGCGCTGATCTGTGCCCGGAAGGGCGCATATTGGGTATTATTAAAACAAAACATGGTGACCGTTTCAGGGTGTCCAGCACCGCAAAGAGTCTCACTGACCTGCACTTAACTTAGTTCATCTGGATGGACAACTCTTTTGCCAATTTCTGTGTCATTTTCCGGTTGAATCTTGAATCATAACTTCTTTTTCTGAATTTTGAATCCACGTAAGTTTATGAGACATGAGCGCAGACCTCACCGAGAG
The DNA here is from genome assembly GCA_016165875.1 of Acanthopleura granulata. NCBI lineage: Eukaryota > Metazoa > Mollusca > Polyplacophora > Chitonida > Chitonidae > Acanthopleura > Acanthopleura granulata. The sequence continues at coordinate 17,595,981 of JABBOT010000010.1, forward strand.
CAGTTTCATTGACTTCGAGTTCAGTGACCGTCTGCTATTTTGTTGAGTTGGGTGATGGATCTGAGAGTTGCATTAAAATGTCAGAATTTAAAAATCCACCCTGAGTCCATCTAGATGGACTGTAACTGTTTCATGGCGGCCTTTGTATGATACAGGACACCATTGTGAAATGCAGTGACAGATTCAAAAACGGGACTTCGTCAATGAAGTAGTGGAGACACAGGAGTTCAATGAGTTTGCGGATTGGTTAGTTTGGTGATTTAACTACTTTTTACTGTCAGCTGTGAAAGGATTTAGGTGTTTGACTGGTGATTGAAAAGCTTTTTTTGTCTTACTTATTTTGTATGTTTGAGGGAGACATTTTCGATAGATTTGGCACGAGAATGGGTCTGTTTACTGGATGCAAAACATACCTAGTGGACACCCTGCAGCAGTGATTTGTCCTGGCTGTATCTTGGGTCAGTGGTTCAGTTACTCCAGCAGTTATCTCAGCAGTAAATTGTCATGGTTGTTTCTTAGTTTTCTTAGTGTTGCAGTTATCTCAGTGGTCAGTTGTCCTGGATGTATCTTAGTTTAGGCTAGTGGTTCAGTTATCTCTGTAGGTTACCTGCCACATGAGAACAAGGAATTCCTCCAAAATTAGAGGATTTGCCCTCAGTGCTTCACTATGGAGCAGAGATGTTAAACTCATAGATATGCATGTAATTGTCAGTACACATGATGCTTACATTATACGTATATATGTATAGATTTCTGATGAAGACTGCGTTATGCATGTGCAGTGTACATACTGTAACAGGCTGTTGGCTTCATTAGCTTGAAACCTCTTGACAAGAAACGAATTAGATAAGTTATATGCACTATGTGAAATAAGCTTACATGTACAGAAACTTGTGCGTGTGAATTAAATATGGGGTTGTTTTGGGATTTCTCTTCTTCCTTCTTAATAGTCACAATATTTGGTTTACTATGCTCTACCATGGTTTTGTGTCCTAAATTTTACAACAGAATGTGTTAGGTGACATTGTGTTATTTTTCATTTGCATAGCTGTTATAAGGCTCATAAGATGATGTTATCTTATCAGTACTACTGGGGAAGGCCCACCTCTTTTTAATGCCTGTATTTGGCGGCATGAAAGCACAAGGATGTAGGTATCTTGTTAGCTTATTATGTAAAAGCTGTGTTCTTTTATGTCAATAACTTTAAATCTTGTTAAATCAGTATTGATCAGAGAGAGTTGGCCCCATTGGTCATAGGGCTTTTAGATTTTGGAGCATCATCCATGGATCCATGTCTTAGCTAGAACTGTTTCATGTGGCCATAGCTCATATTGCTGAGTGCTAACCTCATCAAGGAATTGACATGTTAATCAATCAGTCGATCTAATTAATAATTTCAGCAATGCCACTGGATTGGCATCCGATATGGAAACCCCCAGGTGGGCTGTACTATCTTAATTAGATTGAATAACCTATAAATTTACCTGTACTTGTCTTGATCTAGGGCTAGGTGATAAATCAGCCCAGTTCTTCCAATGTATGGCATGTGTTAATATTTCATGAAAAGAATTATAACAGTAGATGCATTAGACAGATTTAGAGATATGGCTTGTGTGAATGCACCTGTGCACCTAAATATTTGGCTGTAGAAGTTGAAAATTATCTCTTCTGAGAGTTTTCTGGGTGTTATAAATGTGCCACTGACTATACACATGCTCTCTTCGAACCTGCCAGAAATGCAATGCATACGAATACATCATCAGGTTTTCTTCAGTCGTAAGTCGTAATACTATACAGTATGTAACCAAGGTCAGAATATTGATCTGCATAAATTTCTTACATTACCTCGCATATACATGTAATTGTCCAAAATGTGAGTTGCATTGTGTGGAGGTATTGTTCAGTGCATTTAAATGATGTAGCCCTGTGCACAGTGTACATGCAACTTTTTTCCCCAAATTTGACCTCTGATAGATCAGCACTGACTTCATACACGGATGACGCTTGAGTCTTAGTGACACAGGCTCTAGTGGCTAAATAGACCAGAGCTGTAAGACTTTATTTTCTTTCATTTCAGGTAGTACATGAAACCGTAGCAGTTTTGTCGAGCCCAATAAGATGGCGCGTCGCTACGATATTTTAATGCGACTCCTCCTGGTGGGAGATACAGGTGTTGGGAAGACCTGTCTACTGTGTCGCTATGCTAATGACGAATTTTACGATACTCATATATCAACCATAGGTAAGTTTAAGAATGGCCTGGCACGCATAGCAGAAATTGTCCCAATTTGAAACTGATGCACCTCAAAGTGGATAGGTAGATATTTTAGCTGCAAAAGCTTAATGGTAGTAATAAAATAAATGGACAGCCATTATTCTGGTATGTTGTGAATTCCACACTAACCACTGGGCTGTTTTTATAAATGTTTGTTTCGGTATACATATCTACATGTACCTGCTAATTCACTTATTTTATTTTTTTTTTCAAATTAGTTCAAGTTATCTGCAGAATTTTGTTGAAAAAGTTGAAAAAAAATCCCAACTTTTTTTCAGGCATAATGTGGGTTTATTGGAAACAGAACTATTTTTTATGAGGATTGATAAAAGGTGTACTTTGGCGCTTTTAGAAATTGGAGTTAGGTGGCTCTTCAATACGGTGACCACCTTACAAGTTTTCACTACATATATTTACATACGCGCAGCCTTGCGGACTCTCAAGTCCAAGAGAATTTATTTCAGTCTGTCCTGGTAGTAACTTGCCGAATGTATAACAAAATCCATATCAGTGTTATTGGTACCGTCAGTATGAAGGGCATCTGGAATTTTGTTTATATATATAAATGTATACAATACCTTAATGGCATTCTACACTGCCACAATGAAGTGTTTCTGAAGTTGTCAGACATTGGTAAATGGGATTACTTGCAGTGTGTCAAAGTTACTATTTATTTTGCAGTTTTCTTAGTTTTTGAACTATTAGAAGTGAATTTCTGTAGATCACAGATGCAAATATGTTAGTAACTTGCCAAAGGTCTCCACCCACCACTTTTGCTCCGAGAGAAAAATTTTTGAGTATAGCATTAAGCAGTAATAAAATAGATAAAGAAATGCAGCTAACTTCATACCTTGTTTATTACAGGTATTGGACGTCTACAGGCATCTTCCTAGTTTCTGAGATTTTGCAGTGTATTATACTTCAGGGATGGTTTAACAATGGTGGATTAAATTTCAGAACCCTTAAATTCTTTGAGTTGTTCTCCTTTTGCTGGTGAACGTCATGTTGATGAGTGCATGCAATGTTCATCTTTTTTATTCGCAGGTATTGATTTTAAAATGAAAACAGTGGCTGTGAATGGCAGAACAGTGAAGGTCCAAATATGGTATGTGCCAAAACCTTAGTACATTGTAGATGCAGTACAGTAATATGCTGTTTTTTCATTACTAATGTATGTATTCACAACATAAAGATGATACAGAAAAATGCTGTTGAAAAAAAAACTTTAATCTTACTTGGTACCCTACACTGTAAAGGAACAGTTTATTGTTTTAGCACATCTTCCATCTTAACAGTGATTAATAGAGATAGTAAGCTGTATAAATATTTTGTTTCGGTCTGTGTCTAGTGCTTTTAAGAATGAGAATACTGTTCTGTAGCCCTTGTCAAATCAGAAGAAATCAGATTGTTGAACCCTGTTCGCTTGGCAAGTTTTTAATTCATATCCAGTGTGTGGTTTGGATGTCACATTATGCTAAACTGCATAGTGTCTATAGTATTTATTCATTTGGTGCTTAACACCTTTCAGGAATAAACTACTGCCCTTTCAGGGAATCTTGACAAATCTCCTGACTTAAAGCTGCAACCAAACAACCTGGAGCTGAAATCTTGCCATGTTGATTTGGGGGCATTGACAAGGATCCATAGATCAATAAAATCTTGATCCTATCAATATTCAGAACCAAGTTCAAACTTGATTGATCTGAACTTGTTCAAGGTAATTGTAACTGCTGAGTTTTAGTGATTGTTATCTGAGGCTGTGTAATTAATCTGAAGGCTGTTTGTGGGAAGATCAGCCAGCAACTAGCAGGTGGTTGTTGGCTTCCCCCGGTTTCCTCCCACCATAAAACTGGCTGCTGTCATACAAGTGAAATATTCTTGAGTACGGCCTAAAACGCTAAATGAATAAATAAATCTGGAATGACAGTCTTGTATAAAATGCATTGATGTGAAGAAGTGCTCTGGTATTGGATGGTTTTGTTCATTCTTCACAGGGATACAGCGGGTCAGGAAAGGTTTGAGTCAATCACTAAGCAGTTCTACAGAAGAGCAGAGGTATGTAACAACAAACATGTGAAAAGTCTCTGTGTTGAATTTTGCAAAACTTGTGACCTGTTCTTTCCATTTATGGGATAACAGTAACTATATGACTTTTTCATTAACAGTATGACTGAAAATGTCTCGAACACTGTGAGATTTGGTTTTCATTTAGACTTTGTTTTCTGGATCATATGCATACACAGTTTACAAAGATAAGCCCTTGACCAACTTTAGCCCTAGTGGTGATCTCTTGAGAGTGATGACTGTGATAACAGTGTCACCATTATGTATGGTTTATGTCTTGATGTTACCTGTATAACTGTATTGCTGTTTACCTTTTCAGGGGATCTTGCTAGTGTTTGATATCACAAACAAAGCGTCGTTTGAAGGTGTGGAGAAATGGATAACTTATATCAGAGAGGTGAGGCAGTGACAAAGTAAACTCTGAGAAGTGGGTGCAACGATAAGCAGTTTGGTTTAGAGAATGACTTTTCATCTTCAATTGGTCACAGTTTATTCTTACACATAGAAAACACATTGAGCTCAAAGGGAATTAAAATCTTTGAGGCTGAAAATTTGACCACAAAAAAAAAATGAATGATGGAATTTTAGAGAGTTTAGTAGTACCATAATCATGACGTAACCTGCTCTTCATCAAGTATTCATATTTCTGTTTTATAACAGTAATACTTCTTGTACACATTATTGATTGGGAGTAGCCTCAGTTTCTTTTTGTCACAAACACAGTCATACCTGTCCATTATTGTTGTAACTTGGTCAGAGAGTTTGAAGTCTCCTGGGACATGCGGTGGATAGTATTAAAAGTCTCTTTAAACTTTGGCACTAGGCCCACATACTGAAAAGGAAAGTGAAAGTTTGGATGTGATGTCCACTGATATTTTTACTAAATGTGTGGAATGATGAATTTTTGTGTTATTTCTTTCTGGCAAGGATTTGCGTCAGTCAGGCAGGGTAAGTTTTAAGAGGATTTGTCTGATAAGATTGTAGCTAATTAAACTTTGCAGACGGATGTTGTGACATTTCAGGGTGAGGGAAACTTTATGGACTCTTCTTTCTGTTGTTTTCTAATTGTGGACAGTAACTGTCCTACTGTTTCAGACCAAGTGATATATTAAATAAACTGTTCTTCATCACTTCTCCGGTATTTCTTCCTTGTAGGGAAGTGGTATTGTTCTTATTGTTGCCTGTTTCATTCTTTTTATTATTGAGAAACTTCTGGTTGTGGTCAGTTTTGTTGTCACTAATTTGTCAGTTTCAAATGATTTGGGGACCTCTGTGGCTTAGTCGGTTAGCGTGCTAGTGCAGCGCAATGACCCAGTGCCTCCCACCAATGCAGTCACTGTGAGTTCAAGTCCAGCTCATGCTGGCTCCCTCTCCAGCCGCATGTGGGAAGGCCTGCCAGCAGCCTGCGAATGGTCATGGGTTTCCCCTGGGCTCTGCTGGGTTTCCTCCCACCATAATGCCGGTTGCCATTGTATAAGTGAAATATTCTTGAGTACGGGGTAAAACACCAATCAATTAAATAAACGAAATCAAATGTTCTGGGAACTGAAATCTCTCTTTTGTGCTGGTATTTCATGAAAGTTGCTGTTTGGTGGTATGTAATTGTCTAATTGCTCTGGATTAAGTAAAGGTACTATTAAAATACATTTGACAAACCAGAGAGAATGTCATACATGATAATTTTTCTATGATTGTGCTTCTCTGTTAAAGAAGATGTACAGCATGATTTCAACATAGACTAAAAGTGACATTCTGACAGGGAAAATATTTCACCTATGTTTTGTTTGTTTTGTGTCTATAAATAGACTTGAACAAAGTAAACATTATAAGTTAATGTATGTTTATTTGCTGTGTATTGAATGTCACATCATATAACGGGCTGTGATTACACCAGGGCTAACAGAGGTGAATGTATACATAATGGAGCGGTCAAAACATCGGTATTAATTGGTTTGGGGAATGTTTATTTGAAATCTTTGACACAATTTTTGAAATCTTGGACACAATTCTTCTCGCGCCTCAGTCATGACACTGTCTTAGCCTTGTGTTGATTTTGTTATGTTCACCAAATCATTCTCTGCCTTTTCTGGAAGATGACCACATTCTATATATGCACTGATGAGTGGTGAAGTGTTGTGTATTCAGTCTATGTGATGCTGATGAAAAAGCCATATATTCAGAATGTAACATCTCTTCGCTAATTTTAGTTAACAAGGGAGGATCCTGTGATGATGTTGTTGGGAAATAAAAGTGACAGGAAACATAAAAGACAGGTGACATTGGGCCAAGCTAAAGAGGTAAGCCATATATTTCATTCGTTGTAAAAACCTTTGACAGTGTACGGGTTTCCTTCCTTCTCTCTAGTACTGATATTACTTCAGTCTTTGTCCAGGTGCCTCATCAGACAGGACAGAGAACCGAGACCTCCTGCTGCTCCAGTTGTTTACTTGTTGACAGTTAATAAATGTGTCTTTAAAGCTTCATTTATGTGTACATGTCTGTATTTTATAGAGCCAGGATAGAGAAACCCCTGACTAACACAGCGGCCATTTTATTATCAGTGTCATCAACAGAAGAATATACCTGACTTCATTGCTTGAAATAAAAATATATCTGTTGTGCATCAACAAAACAAGATATGCAGAAATTATGACATGCACGAAGGATTCACTCCTCTCTTACAGTGGTAGTTTAATACAGCATTTGCTCTTTTTCAGTTTGCAGAAAATTATAATATGAAATACTGTGAAACAAGTGCTAAAAGTGCTGACAATATCAACCAAGTAAGTGCTGATCAGATCTTGTTAATATCATTAGGACCTGATTAAATGGTCATATCTGTCATAATCATAGAGCGACAACCTTTGGTACAACAAACAACATCAGTGCAGTAAATGGCAATGAAACGATTTTTGTTGTTTAATTAGTATTTGTTGCAGTAATCAAGAATTTAAAATGTATTAAAATCAGTTTTCAGTACTTGTTACGTTAAATGCATCACTTGTTATTTCCAAGATTGAAATGTATACCCAGGGTTTACGGGTCTCAGGATTATGGCATTTTTGCAGCAAGAAATGAATTGCTATAATATGCCAGAGTTACATAGAGGAGCTGATTTTTATGTTGATTTTTGCATTAGGACCTGTTCATGTGTCCGATCTTGGATCTCAAATATGGAAAATTGCTCCTTTGATAGATGAATGATATTATTTCCATGAAAACGAAAAATTTGGAATAAATTTTACCTGAATATGTTATACGGCTCTTTCCTAAATGCTGCTTTGTATATATCACATAACTTATTTGTACGATGACTTACTCTGCATGTAGTAATCTAGTATTTCATAATGAGGACTGTCACATTGGCGCATGTATTGCTTTGTGTGGCCTAAAATCACAAATTCATTCATTTAAGTTTATTCATAGAGGATACCAAGTAGAACCCACAAACCACACAAGTCTTCTGCTGTAAATTCATTCCAGGGGTCTGTGTAAGGAAGAGGGCGTAAAGATGCATCAAACATAACTACCAAGGTGATGTATCTCTACAGTATGCATTGTCATGGCAACTACGTTACACCGTATGAAGGATAGAACTCATTATACTACTTGCCCGTATTTTGTATTTCAGGCTTTCTTGAGTATCATAACAGACGTGTTAAAATCAACGAATGCTAGAACTGACAAACAGAACAATCATGTTGAAGACCGGGGTTCAGGAGGCTCGGGAGAGGTATTGACGGACCGCGCCCCTCTGCTAGCACGAGGTTCTCGCTCGTCAAGTCGCGACGAGGAGGCAGTGGATGAACACGGCCGGTCAAGATGGGCGTGCTGCTCACTGTCCTGATGTGAAGCACGGACTTCACTTCTCTATCGCGTGATCGTCAGTGTGATTAGATACACACAAATTTGACTCGTGCTTCCACTGGCGAGGATATTCCTGTTTGCACCTCGCCTTCATCAGCAAGGCACAAATTTGACACGTACTTCCTCTGATCATGACAATTCCTGCTGTGCCGCTCTTTCATCCGGGCACTGGCAACTCCCCACGATGATAGTACTGTGGCTGTGACTCATTAGTGTGATATCTGTCTATGATACTGATGACATTGCTGGTTTGCCCTGTCATGATGTCTAGTTTCTGTGATGTCAGTGCAGATTTATCTCATCGTCATAACATTGTTGCTGTAAGCGTTCATAGTGGCACAACTGCTAGTTCTGATAAATCTGCTGGGTTCACATTTGCTTTGATCCATCACGATGACACCATCTCATGATGCTGACACTGGCCTATCATGATGATGGCACTGACCCGTTGTGATGATGTCACTGACCCATCATCAAGATGACATGATGATGACATGGACCTATCATGATGATGATTGGCCCATCGTGATGATGATGACATGGATCTATCATGGTGAATGGCCCATCCTAGTGATGACACCTGTCATGATGACAGTGACCCATGATGATGTCACTTAATTGTGATGATGGCACTGAGCCATTGTGATGACGGCACCAACTCATCATGATGATGACAGTGACACATCATGATGATGACACTGGCCCATCATGGTGATGACACTGACTTGTCATGATGATGATGCAAATTCATCATGATGATGACACTGACCCGTCGTGATGATGACGCTGGCTCATCATGGTGATGACACCGACTCATGATGATGATGCAGACTCATAATGATGACGCTGACCCATCGTGATGATGACACTGAGTCATCGTGATGATACCGGCTTATCATGGTGATGACTCTGACCCATCATGAAATACATGCTCTTCAGCATCTTTACTATGCATGTATTAGTGCACAAGACACATTCCAGGCTTTGTGTTGTGAGAGGCTTTTAATATCTTTTGCTTCCATTTGATACATAACCATTTTCGACCATAGTTTTACAGTAATTATCAGGCTGTTAGTGATTTTTGCAGTGGACAGCTGCCACGGTAGTACACACATCTCTGTGTAGCTTGTAATGCCAGCTATGATTGTTTGACACTCGTCCTGCCATGTTCTGAATGAAGCTGTCCTTAATGGAAGATGGATAAAAGCTTAACAGCAGGGGTATACATTGGGACATTTGGAATGTTGAATATATAGGTGCATATGTGTCTTGAACATAAATCTTGCTAATAGCACTGTTTTTATAGGCGCTTCATATTTGATATGTGATGACAGTTGGTGCTATTCTGTTATTTTTGCTTGAAAAGAAATGTTTTTACAACATGTATATAGACATGTTGGCATGTTTGACAGTATATATATGTACACGGTCAATGATGAAGGGTTGTTCACAGATTTATTTTTATGCTCTTTACAAAACCACATTGCTACAGTAGGTGATGTCCAGCTAACTGCTAAATGAAAATTTATGTCCAGGTGTTCTTTTTTTTTCTTTCTTTTTTTTACACTGTAGACATAAGATTTTATGTCACAGGCAGGTTTTCACATTTTTATCACACTGGGAGTCCAATAACGGATTATTTCTCTGTATTGTAGTGTACATTGATGTGTTAATTATTATATTTACTTATATAGGACCACATATCTTTGTCATACTGTAATTGAAATAAAGGATTGAAGCAAGTTTGGTAATTAACACTTTTAATATGGAAGGACTGAAGTAGAAGAATGTATTCCATTCACATTTTACGGAATACATGTAAATCAGCTTATGACTTCTCCCACACATCTTTTCCTTCTCTTTTGATGGGGTACAGCATGGCTGCTAAAGGAAGATGTTGTACGAAGCTGTCGCAATACTAGGCCAAGTGCATTTACCATGGTCTGGCAGCTTCTCATGATGTGTTGTTATGGAAGGTACGCCAATTTGTGACTGCTTCGTGAAACGGGCCCCAGGGCTGTTATGTCTGTTTATACAAGTGAGCCTCTCTCTGAGTCTTAGTACTGGTGAGCCTCTTTTTTGTACTGGTGAGCTTCTCTCTTTACATGTGTGAGCCTCTCTCTGAGTCTTAGTACTGGTGAGCCTATCTCTTTATACTGGCAAGCCTTGGTGGCATACTCCGACCTGGCACAAAACGCCTGAAAGTTTGTGTTTACTTCCTGTGGATCAAAACTACTAATGTACTCATTGCCTATCTGGCATGTCTTTTAATGCTAAATTGTGTTTTGAGCTAGTTTTTACATTATTGAAAGATTACAATTTACAAGATGGTAAGGACCAACTAAAATGCACCAAGTACACCCCAAAGTTTATCATCAAGGTTATAAAAACTTACAATTGTTTCAAAGTTGAAGGATAGGAGCAGTGTACTCACGTTGAGAACGCTAGTTGCTAGGATACTGTTCTTGTATATATGGTGACATTCACGTGTTAGGGTGGTCAGAATATTTACAGCGATGTTTAAAACATCAGTGTACAGCTCCCTTGTATTGGTGCAAATGTAAGCGAATCTCATGTTTTTATAGAATTATTTTATGCCTATTTAAAGTTTTCACATATTAATGTTATAACTGTTTGTTTGATGTTTTGTCCATTTTATCAAAACTGTGCCGTTTTTGGGGATATGTAATGTTGTCTCCAAATGCTGATGTGGTTTTAAATCATGGTCCAGTGTCAGTGGTTTATTGTTGGTTACTTTATTCGTCTGGGGGGAGTATTTATCAGGTTTTGAAGTTAATCCTGTGACTGAAATATTGAAGGAAATGGGCCTTACAGTTTAATTTACTTGACCGTTTGTGCAAAGCCTTGAGAACAAATTGAATGGAATTAAGGCATATAAGTTGTTATCCATTTGTATCAAGAAAAATGCAAGAGCCGTGAAATCATATTTTTTTCTTCAAATGATAATTCTCTCTCAAAATAAGATAATTACCAGTATCATGATGTTATTACAAGGGAAGTGTGCTCTAGCCATATCCTAGTGGCATAAGTCATGTTTTGTTTTATAATGTAAACATTCCTTGAACGAACTTTATATTAGAGATTGACTGTTGTAAGGGTTCATACAGTGTATTGTAGGCATTCAAAGAACACATCCATCTAACCTAAATTCTCCATCTATTGGTGTGTAGTTTTCTACATCTGTTACTACACAAGGCTTAATGGATTTGAAAAAAATATATGTAGGATGTAACATTTTGCAACACTTACTTCTAAAATGCACTTTTGGGTCAATTTGCAGTATATTTTGTTATCCAGTGACCTTGGACATAGACTAAATGACCTTTGCATTTCCAGGTTTCAACAGCCATCCTAACTCAGGTCATGTTGACATCATGGTGACATCGGACAGCTGTGCCAAATTGCACATGTGCTCATCAAGCTGATGTCAGACTTGATTTTCAGTACACTAATTTATTTTTAGTCAACAGTCTTACTCATGTAGTAGTCTGTAACTAATCTTGTAACTTAGGCTGTAGAAGTCTTCGCTATTTATTTGGTAGTGATGGTAACAGTTTTGTAAACCATTGATGTATGTAGACGTATGCTCAGCAGCATACTCTCAGAAGTGAATGTCGTCAGGTGATACTTAATATCACTTAGTGGTACTGGCACAGGTCTTTGAAATTAAATTAAATTAATGAATTAAATTTAAAGAAAAAAAAACCTGCCAAAAGTGCTTTAGTTAAATTCATTTAAAGGCACCAGTTCACCTAGCTCTCAGATGTATCAATACAACCATTGTCACATTTACTCTGCTTTTTTTACTTATTCATGGCAGCACCCTGTAATAAATTGTAAGATTTGAAGCGACTCCTGTTGCCAGCCTGTTTGATAACCCCAAGGCTGGTAAGGGAGAACATATTAAGTCAGTATTTCAAATCACAAGTAAGTGAAAGAGCAGACTTCAGATCTTTGTGAGAGAAAGAATTCATTGGATTTCTTCAGGTCTGGTTAGCAATGTTAGCATACAGGAGCTGCTATTATATCCAACTTTTTTGTGACATTGGTTGATTGTAATAGCATTTCTGCATACACTAATCAAACAATATTAAGTTATTTTTGCATGTGTTAGAACAAACGTGGTTTAAAAACAAAGCAAACCTTTCCTTTTCCTTGTCTGAATTCTTGGCTGAAATAGTCACAAAATCAGTGTTTGTGGAAAGAATCATTGCACCTTTTTCAAATGGCTGATAATGTCTGATCTGTTCAGGCAGATTTGTCTTGTCGGTACTTTTTCCCTTCCAACATTGTTGTATGTAACTGTTCGTGTAAGTATCATTAAATGTCAGTATATTAAAAGCCACTTTTGTTGTCTTTTGTTAATCAAGTTGCTAGTTGTGGTTAATTAGTCACCAATGCAGTTGCTGTGTGTTCAAGCCCAACTCAAGTCGGCCGTACGTGGGAAGGTCTGCCATGGCCTGCAGATGGTCGTGGGTTTCCCCTGGGCTCTGCCTGGTGTCCTCCCACCATGATGCTGGCCGTCTTCGTATGAGTGAAATATTTTCGAGTGTGGCGTCAAACACCTATCAAATATATAAATACAACAGTCACTCCTACAATCTGTGGGCGTCACAGATGAGGAAACCATTATCTATACTTTCTCCAAGAGAGCATGATGGAGAGTGGGCAGAGCTGAGGACATTATACTGATGTGACTGACACAACTAATATCCATCAGACAGGCCGAAAGCCCTTGGTCAATATCGCTATTATCTGGTTGATATTGTATAATGTTATCAGCCACATCGCTAGCAGTCAATAATTATTTTCGTACAGTCACTTCTCATGCCACTGTCATCAACATCACTGAATCGCCTTTATCTCCCTGTGCAGACACTTTGCCAGCAGACATGGTTGTTGCCATTGTGATAAATTACATACAATATGTGCACTGTAGTCCAAACAATCAGTCTGTATTCAAGGACATTGTAATTCATAAACAGGTTAACAAGTCAAAACATCTCGTGACCCACTGGGAGTTCCTTATGACGTCAAGATGATTCCCTTACATCTGTAAGGAAATGTCACATATCACCTGTGGCGCTTTCAACCAGTTGCAGGAGAGGTATTTGCTGTCTTTGTGATAAAAGAGGATGTTGCACATTTAAAATTCAAATGTTCCCAAAAGTGCCCAGCCTACTTCCTCTGTGGACAATAACATGTTATATGCCACTGCTGTTTCCTGAAGATGTAAGAAAAAAATTCAAATATCTCCCACAGTATATACTTTCACACAAGTAAAAATTTCAATGAAGATTTTAAGCATCATACATACGGTAGAGAATTTGTGGCTTATGTTTGTTTGCTCATGGCCTAACATACCTTTCACTGTTATCTTCATCACATCAGATCACCAGTAAGCATTCCATAGCCAATCGGTCTCATTTCTGACATAAGAACACCTATACTTGGTTTATACGTTGTGCTGAAGGGCTTCTCCGCAGGGCTTTCATCAGAAGACTAGATTAGTGATCATGTATCAGTCCTGCATCTGGAAACCGGATTCTAAAGTGCGATTTCGCATCACATAAATTTCACATCCAAGATTGGTGTAAACTGAATGTGAACTGAACCTTACTCCAAGGCCAGGCAGATGCTCCAGTCTCTGATCCATGAGAATGTGTTCCTGTGAATCGGAACAAATCAACCATTATAGGCTGAAAGGCTTTTATGTTCAGAGTGGAAAATCTCCAGCTGCCCACGACAGGGCACAAGTCTGGAGCTGCCTCAGTCTGGCACTGCAAACTAGGCACAGTGGTTACAACTGCTCATACAGATCTCATCCAATGGCACTAAACTTTCAATGTCAACTGAAAAATATAAAGAAGCTTGTGGGAAGTCTATCTATTTGGTTATTTTTTAATGCTATACTCAAAAAGTTTTGCTCATGCCATGATGGTTAGTTTTGTAAGTGGAGGAAACAGGACTGCCAGGTATAAACCAGCAACCTTTGAATGAAAGTTGAACTGCAAATGGCCAAACGAGAATCATTGATGGTTTGTTGTCACCTAGCTCCCACATGGTGAGAGCAAAAGAATATGCATAATTTCACTGCTCAAAGCTGTGTTTGAACGTATTCCTTGAATTACATGAAGACACCTCCTTGAAAAAGAAATCAAATTTTAAGAAAAGATTTTAAACTCTTACATCTCACATGTAACAAACAAACTCATACTCTCATCGGTGCTCCTAAAGTGGCACCACCCTTAATGTCACTTCAGCATAAAACAAAACAGCCTAAATAGCAGACTGGAGCTTTATTCGACGTAAGTCACAAACATCATAAAATAAAGTTATGAATTAGCATTGGGTCCCTTTCTGCGTCCGAATGTGGCGACAACATTAACAAATCGTCGGTTGTACTGCATTCGCCTCTTGGCACGGCCAGTCTTTGACTTCTTCTTTTCCTGTTTGTCAACCTGAAAAATACATGAAATACAGAATCAAAGCATTTGTGTGAGCAACATGACACTGGAAGATGACAATTGTTACCATGTTGAAATGATTAATCAAAGTTTAACACCCTGATACAATATTGAATTTTGGTAGAAATTTTAATTTTCAACAAAGATTTAATGTTAGCAAACATTTATGAGGTCTTAAAAATTGTAAATTCTACGGTCCACACTGCACACATTGCGTAAAAGTTAGAAAATTACCTACCTTAGGTGTCTGACCCTTCACTTTACCAGCACGGGCCAAAGAACCATGAACTTTGCCTGTAAACAGATATTAGTCTGGTTAGTTCCAACATCATTACACATCTTAATGCCATCAGGATTTAACCACCCTCTCTACACCAACTTTATTTTTGTAGTGTATTTCATCTATGCTGATGCCAAATCAAGGACTTTCATTACTATCTTTGAACAAAACACACAAGTATTATTCAAGGGAGGTAACAATGCTAGCTGCATGTGCCAGGAGATAATGTTACTGACTATGAGTAGCAGCTTGGGTATATACAGTGTTGAACAATAAAGGAGTCATTCAATGACATATTTTACATACCAAATGATGTTGACTTACCTCCGACCAGTCTGAGCTCCACATTGACAGTGGCCAGGTCGGGCAGAGTGCCCAGCTGGATAGAGCCATCCAGGGGTTTGCCGGCATAGAAGACAACCTGGTCATCCAAAGGGTAGCCCTCTGTCTCATTCACGAGTGTCTGTCAACAAACATGGCTAGAGATTTAGTTATGTAGTATAGGAGTAATGTATGCATGAAAACTGATCCTAACTGCCAGTTGTTCAACATGTTGTTCCTCCCACACGTCGTCAAAAGGGCTAATAGGCGAAACTCGAACTTGTGTAATCATAGTTTAAACTGCCCAAACTAGTGTGGTTTCAAACAAAGTCCTCCTAGAGACTTCCAAACCTGTGGAAGTTATCGTCTAAGAATTGCATAAAAATGTGTCCAACTAAGAGACTACAGTACTTTCCACTTTTTTCTTTTTTTCAAAGTGTGTCAGGTTGGCTTCCTTTCAAGACTTCTAGGGCTGTTGTATTTCCATTATTGTGATTCGATCATGATGTCAGGAAGCAAATTCTTCCGTCTAAAACTGATTTATGATGCAGAGCCCCAGATTCTCAGCTATACCACATCAAGGAAACGATTACTGAAGCCGATATGTAGCACGAAGATACTGGTAAGCTGATCAGGCTGTTAGCAAAGACACAAAATCCATTATAGAGGCTTTTTGGTCTTTCTTTAAAGTCTACGCAGCTTTCTCACCTTGACATCCTGCACGGTCTCCTCACCTGACAGAGTCAGGGTGTGGATCTCTCCTGCTTGTACAAATAGCTGCATTGTTACCTGTCACAGACAAACAAGAGAGTGATACATGAAGCTAAAAAAAATACTAACCACGTTCAAATATCAGCACTGGAGGTAAGGTTTTTGAGTGAGCATTTGGGAACAAAAAAACGAAAAATTTTACTTCACTTTGCCAGACAAGGTGTGCAAATTAATGCACTCTCAAATTTAGCAGGTTGACCTACACATAGATTGCACACCTGTTGGTGACGTCATATTTGTTTTCATACAGGCAGACATTACATGCTGCACTAATCTATCCTCCCTTTTAATGTGTGCAGTTGGAATAAGCCTTCTGAACACCAAGGTCGTTACTCACAATCAGTCTAAAATTCACTACATATATGCTGTTGTATACATATACAATTGACGTCTCTATACTCTATGTAGTACGGATTTCACAGACGTGCTAGAAATCAAATTACATGTAGTGCGGCGGCCTGATGCATAACTTGTAACTTCAGATCATATGTTTATTATGGCAGCACCACTGATTTGGTGGAGATATGTTCAATCGGGTCCGCAATTTTGCTTCACAGCAGCCATGTGGGAAAACATTAGGAACAGGGTTTTCCTCATGTTTCTGCTTTACACGGGAGTGCAGTGCTAGCAACAACACAGTAGAAGCAAATGGGAAACCACACAATGTTTCAAGTACAGAGCAGTAAGTTCTCTCTTAACTAAGCCTGCTGTCCAAAACTTGCGTGAGCTTTGGCTTTCACTGCTAAGCCCCAAATTCATGACATGGCAAACAATTTCACATCAAACCAACTGTCCAGGGTTGAGAACTGTCAGGATGCATAACTAGTCAGCACTTCGAACTGCCATTCACCCTGGCAGAATCGCCAAACGCCAAACTACCGGTTAATATCAGACTTGTTTTCAAAGTAATTAAAAAAACGAATTAACTATATCTTAAGTAAAACTGATGGTTTGTGTTTATTATGTTAATTATGTTTCTAAATGTCCAAGTTTGATTTTGGCCCAGGCCCCAGTTTCATGAAGCACACTTAGCTAAGTATTCCCTTAACTTCTATGACAATGTATGTTGTAGAGATAGGAATTGCACTTAGTTAAGGGCTACTTAGCACTAAGTATGCTTCATGAAACCAAGCCCAGGCTTTTAACGTTCAGGTTACGGTCTTTCATCGATTTCAGTTTTAAATGACACAAAGCATGGTGTTGTGGTTGTGACAGTTAATGATCGATTAATTTCGTTCATCAGGTAAAATTAATACTGTATGTTTCAAATCGAAGCCTTATAATGTTCTTCTCAGACACAGTGGTGGATAGCGACTTATCGTATATCGTATTTTCATTTTATCGATGTTATAAATCTGCCCTGTGGTTCTTTGGGTTAAGTCGTCAAACATTATACTGCCGGCCTACATGGCTAAAGAATAGCAGTGGAACATTTGACTTCTTGAACTAGATACATAACATAAAACAGCTAGACATTCAGTGACTTGTCATGGATTTGTTAACAATTTGGGGCTGCCATGCAATTACTGAGTGGTAGAATGAACACAAAGGATAAAAGCCTTAAAACATAGTGATAATCAACCAGCCCGTTACAAAGATGGAAGTGAAATAGACATCTGGGGCTAATCTATAATTTTAGGCTAGAAGGGATCATATTCCAGCTCTGAACCCAGAGACATTTGTGATGATACACTCCATTCATACAATTATCACTACCATTGGGGCAGTTGTGGCTAGTATAGTACTCTTAGAAAAAGGTTGGTACTGTGCTTTTCCTTAGTCGTTATTTCAAATTTATAAAATAACACAGAATCCATTTCTATCTCTCAACCAAAATGGTACAAAATCTCCCACCGTCCTCATAATCCACAATCAATCTCACTTACTTTAGCCCCTTCCTTTGCTCCTGTCTGTCATTTTCCTGGTGGAATCTTGGATATTATCTTCTTAACTTAGTACATGTACACTAACCAATAAAAGTTATTAACTCGTGGACCTCACTCAGAGCAGTTTCATCGAGTTCGTGTTCGAAATATGTGCGACGATTTTTTTCTTTCGAAGACAGGATGTATTCAGTGATACGAATAAAGCTGAATGTTAGAGTGTGCGACTGGTCCCCCCCCTTTCAAACGAAGTCGGCATTCCTAGATACATGCCATTTTTGAGACGTATAACAACTCTATACGCTAGATTGTCATAAACTATGAAAGGCAGACCGACACTGACAGCCTATCCAGTTTGTTGTTGTTGTATCCTGCACAAAACAGCTCAACATTTTGATACAAGCTGAAAGAAACCACGTCGTCTTTTACCTTAGTGTAGAATTAATTCCACAGTATGATATGTCCGCTTACATAAATCAGATGTCCAGTGGTAAATGAAAACAAGTTTGTGGACTTATGACCCCACTAATTGAGGAGATTACTTACACGTGCATGTGCAATCAAGAAGGAGGTTGAAAGGACCGTCTCTGCGCAAATCCCCGCGCACTTCCTGTATAGTCTCGTCAACCGCCGGCAATATGCTCATGTCATATATTATGACTAATGGTCCAGCACTCTTTGAGCTGGCTTAAATAATGTTGACTACTTGTCAACATTATGTAAGAAGCATATCATTAGTTATGATTATTTTCAGTTATTGTAAGAAAAATGCCAGTCTTCTGAAACAGTCGTTGTTTTTGAAAAAAAAGTGAGAAAATATATTGTGTGATGAATTTGATTTGATTTGGTTGTTGTTTTACGCCGTATTTCACTTATACGGCGGTGGGTGGGAACCGAGCAGAGCCGTGGGGAAACCCAGGACAGTCTGCTGGTTGCTGGCAGACCTCCCCACATACTATTGTCTGATGGAGGATCTGTAGGAAACTATCCTGCTTGATGGAGTAATGTGAGATACAATTCTGGATGATGGAGGAAATGTGAGAAGCAACATCCTGTGGTGATGAACTAAATGTGAGAAACCATCTTGTGTGATGGAGGAAATGTGAGAAAAGATATTGTGTGATGGGAGAAATGTGAGAAACCACTCTGTGTGATGGAGGAAATAAGATATGCAATATCCTGTGTGATGGAGTAAATGTGAGAAACCATATGCTGTGTGATGGAGCAGTTATGATAAGCAGTTAAGATCCTGTGATGGAGTAAATGTGAGAATCAATCCTGTGTGATGCAGGAAAGGTTAAAACCATCCTGTACGTGTGATTGAAGAAATGTGAGAAACCATTGTGGTTCATACAGGAAACATGGGGAAACCATCCTGTGTCATAGAGGTAATGTGAGAAACAATCCTGTGTGATGGGGGAAAAAAATAATCCTTCTGGATCAAGGAAATATATAAAACCATTGTGGTTTATAAAGGAAATAGAAGACACCATCATTGTTGATAGAGAAAGTGAAGGGAGCCATACATGGTTGATGGAAGAGATGTGGCATACGCCATCCAGGTGATACAAGAAGCATCATGGTCAACATGGAGGAAATGTGGGAGAAACATCATTGTTGATAGAAGAAATGTAGGAAACTATCCTGCCAACCGAAGGAACATGTTGAAGTTGAAGATGCAACTGAAGGAGTAAAAACTTAATAACAGTAACTACTGTAGTTGCCAACCAGTTAAGAATGGTACATTCCCAGTGTGGTAGCCTGTAGATTATATGATTGAAGTATTATTTATTTATTTATTTATCTATTTATTCATTTTTATGTTTTGACTTGTTTAATACCCTACTCAGGAACTGTCACTTTTATGACGGAGGTCTGTTCCTTGGGTGGAGTGCTCCAGGTAAACCACTGACAAAATTATTGTCAAACATTCCTCAATGTGTTACAGATGATTGTGATTGAACACGTTCCTTGTGTGCCATGGAAAATGACAGAGAAGTGCCCTTAATGATCTGTTCCCTGGATCAATTCCTATGATTAAAGTATGATTAAGCACACAAAATGTGAACCCAACACACATATCTAAACACACAGAAGCATATTTCTTTACAGTAATTGTTAAAACTTTTATTCTTAAATGTCTCTATTGTAGTTACTGTATACATAATTGATACATACTGCATAATTTTTTTCTTATTATAAAAAATGTAATGCCCTTTGTTTCTAACGAGATAAAAATGAAAGAAAAAAAGAAATCTCATGCATACATGTACAAACTGTCACACCTGTCATGCCTTTCATTTGATCATCATCACTGATAAGAAAATAAGGATGTACCGAAGTACTTACCCAATCACAATTGATATGACAGTGTTTATAAATCCTGCCATTTCAAAAATGAAAATACTTTGGCAACATCGTGTAAAAATCCAATGCAAATGAAAAAAATCAGTCATGTAAACTTTCCCTTTTAATAACATTCTTCAATATACATTGAATGAAATTGACATTTCTCCGTAACAATGTGCATGAATAATTACATCAGATAAGAAGTAAAGCAGACACAACTATCATCACATTGGGTTAGTCAGATCCCTGTATATATATGTTTATTTCATTGGTGTTCTGCATCGCAGACAAGAATATTTCACTTATACACAGCAACAATTATTCTAGAAGGAATTCCAGGTTAAACCCCAAGCCATCTGCAGGTTGTGCTCGTCTGTGAGATGTTCGCCAGATGCTACATCAGTAAGTTGTCTGAAGGTCACTACAAAGACGCTACATTAGCAAGTCCTCTACCTGCCATAAACATCTCTCTTCATTTATCACTGCTATCATTATTTCCTGCATGTAACAAATCATGGTAAAATAATCAATGTAGCTAGAAAAGGAATGCTCACATTTATCAGGCCCATAACACCACAACATTTCCCCTGTCTAGCTTTAAAAAAGTTGTTGTTTAACACCATTCTTCGGAATTTTTCACTGATATGATGGTGGCCATTCTTCTTAAACCCTGATAGAGGTCCTGTCCCAACTTTATGTTGTGCAGATACATGTATATCCTCACATTTAATAATGCTGCACTTCGGTCAACACTTGCAAGTTATTGCTCAAACACCACTTTATCTCACAGTATAACAGGTAAATTCACGCTTAAATTTATCACACTGACAGCCACTGTCTACATAAAACACATAACATATCAAATACATACTGAGTACAATATTGCTTCCTACCATTTATTCTTTGTGAGACGGGAATGTTTCTGAGTCTTTGTTTTTTGTTTGTTTGTTTGTTTTGGAATAAAAGTATAAAAAAATCACGTGGTTTTCAGGGATGAAAAGGATGTAAATGTAGAGCTAAGATTACGAAGACTTATAATTCGCCGTCTTGGAAAACATCGGAGACAAGAAGGGAGGTAATTGTGGACGGCAAAATAACAGGTCAAAGCAATGACTCCAACCACTAAAATATGGCCAAATCGCAGGATATCTGGGCTTAGCTGAAAATAAATGGATTGAGATGATTTAGACAGCTATTATGGTTATACCGTGGTGTGAATCAGAATTAACTACAAAGGTTAGTGTTTAAATAACAGGTGGTCCTTGGATCAATAACAGGTAACTAGTATGATAATCAGTTCACATATTTATTGTACAGCGAAACCTGTGAAAACCAACCATGTGTGGGACCAATAAAAAATGTCGGTTTCAAGAGGTGGTTTGTTTATGAGGGGGTTGCTTACTACATCGTGTTTACTAATAGTAATGGAGAGAAAGCAAATATAGAGCCAATATAACTTTATTTCAGATGTGCAAGAGGTATTTTGAAACAAATGTATCTATAGAACATAAACTTTTGAAAGCAAACAATGGTTTATGTTCTGGATTTAACAAAAAAAAACTTGATCGAAGGTTCAAACAGCGTGTTATCCTATAATCATTTCTGTCGTCAGCACCACAAGGGTATGGATGCCTGACAGGTAGAAGTTCAGTGTCGTCCGTCGCATAAAATTGCTTGCTTAAATGTCATTATACAGCAGTTAGTTAAAACAAACACTCTCATCATCATGAATACTGTGGGTCACTGCTTCAAGCCATTGCTTGGGATTTGTGTTTGGCCTTGTTGACTTGATTAGCAACAGCATGAGTGGCTAGTGGACACATGCTGTGCAGTCCCACAGACAACAACCAATGCTGCGTCAGTTTTCTCAGGTCAGATTAGCAGAGTTTGTATAAAATGGGACTAATAAACATGGCCACTGTTCAGAGTTTGATAGGTCTCGGTATATGGAGGTTGCATTCTTTGTACTTTACATAGATAAAAAACTGGACCGAGTGAAGTGGCCGGTGTTGACAGAATTCTGATATATCACGGGGCTGGTTTTCACAAGTCTCACTGTATACATACTTACTGTTGGGTATGGGGTAGGCATATTGACAAAATGACCCCTATGCCCGGAGCTGCTCTGGTCGATGGGGTGAAAATACTGGAATATAGTCCAATAAAGTGGAAGTACATCATTCACAGCAGCCTGCAATGTATACATTGAACAGATCATGCAACAGTGAATAGCATAACCAGGAGCAGTAAGATTTGAGATTATGACTTTGTGATGGCGTCCCTTTATGCTGTGAAGCCATTGCTTTAATCACAGCGATATAGCATTGATGTATACATACGTAATTATTATTATCCATACTTGTGTCAGACAACATGCATGGTCAGTCAGGAAATTGAAGTAATTTTCATTATTACACCCACTTATGTGAAAATGCAGTGACTTGCCTCACCGAGCTGCAACACATCGATCTCACGCAACAAAACGATGTCACCATGATGATATTACATCATAACTCAAGCCTTCCGTTTTGTTTCATGATTTTCAACTTCTTGATTTTCTTACAATATATTTTCTTGCTATATAAAAATAAAACATAAACTCATTCAAAATATATCATGTCAGGACAAGAGGCTATAAGGTTATCTTATTAGTTGAAATCTAATTAGCTGAATCTAATAAGTATTTATGAAGGTAATCAGCTTGTTTGGACTCAGTGCCAACATATTTATATTGCTGCCTCACTGCAACACCATGTCACAGGCAACCAACATGATGCTCCACTCAATGACTATATACTGACACTGGTCTGACTTACTCCACTTGTGTCAAGCTTAAAAACACTGCCATTTTAAACCAGGTATGACTTGATTTGGGTTTATACCCAGCTCTACCATTTTCTGTTGACAAAGGTCTTATCTACTACACCACCTTGAAGTATTAGTCTGTAATATTTATTACAATGTGGACTGTTTTCCTGAAATGTGGTCTACAAATCTCACCAGACATACAAAAATGTACACACAATATTGCTGGTAACATGGTCATAATTTATACTGTCAAACCTTTAAGTCCTCACTTCTTGGGTTAAAAAGGTCAAAACAACGAGCCCCTTGATGGTCCCCCTCACCCCACAACTCCACAGCATATGAATACGGAATCTTTAAAACAGACAGAAAGGTACAGTAAGAATCAGAAGGTCATAGCAAAAATAATGGATACAACATATTTCCTCAACTTTTTACATGACTAATACAAAATGTTTATTCAGATGTAACAGACCATTAACAAAGAGATAAAAGCAAATATACTTTCTGTCACATGTTGTAGGTTGCCCAAAGTGAGCTAATAAATTTACTAGTGAAGTGTGCTAATGCTGAGTTCAAAAGGTAAAATTTATCACGATATTGCACGGCTGTTCTTGTCTGTCATAGTATGAAGGACTACAGCTTTATGGTACCATTTTACAGTACTCTACATACATGAACACATACTTTGTAATACAGCTCATGCTGGCTTCCTCTCCGGCCATACGTGGGAAGGTCTGTGAGCAACCTGTGGATGGTCGTGGGTTTCCCCTGGGCTCTGTCCGGTTTCCTCCCACCATACTGCTGGCCGCCGTTGTATAAGTGAAATATTCTTGAGTATGGCGTAAAACACCAATCAAATAAATAAATGAATACTTTGTAATAGAGCAATTTCAGAGTCACTTTATTAAGTCTCAATCATTTCATCTCTTTGCATCTCATTTCAAGTCCTTCATGCTTTGCCTGGTGTGCTGGCATGGAACATAAATGCCTTACTTGATGTCAAACCTGCCTGATTCGACAACACATAAGAATATTATCACGTCTCACCAAGAAAATTTTATGAACACAGCCAAAGACTTTTTGCCTTTTTTTTTTACGAATATTCAGTTTTAGGGATTAATCAATCTTTGTCATATAATTTCCTTCATATTATTTTAATATTTTCAAACTCCAGTGGTACTTTAAAAAGTCTGGGCTATAAATTTACATTACCAGGCAGGATCATGATCACATCATCTGACATAAAAACACTTTTCTGTGACAGTGAGCCCCTTACCTTCCGCACTCCCGCCATGTAATCAAATATAGTGCCATCAGCTGTGTAGTCATTTAGGGTGTAGCCTTTTCCGTATCTGAAGTAATATTTTGTAGCATGTGACATTCGCTTCGCTAAATCCAGCATGTTGTGGAAGTTATCAGGGTGTAGCTGGAGCTGTTTTGACCGAGTATCTGTCACAAAATAAAATGTATACAATACACAGGAAAATCAACTGAATTGGCAAACATAGTAATAGATGTAGATTTATATGTTTTTCAGTTAACGTTACCATGTTTCACATCAAAACAGACCTCAGTACAAATGAATGAGGGTTTCTCTGGAATGTGATCTGAGTGTCCTTTCACTTAGCAATGTGGTCACTTGAACGCATGTACAGCTGTATAATGTGCCAACCTGCATAGGGTAAATAAATCTGCCGTATTCCTGAGTGGAAGGAGAAAAATGCATCAAATCTGTTCTGGGAAGTCACTTGCTGGAAAATCTGACTCTCTGGCTCTGGAAAAGGAATTAAGTTAATACCACTTAGCTACATTAAAAACTTCTGGAAAAGCGGCCTTCACGTAATATTATTTCAATTACATTTTTATTAAATCATCCAGATTAATTTTCTTAAGAAATGATCATTGGAGGAGGGGAGGGGGACTAAATGGTGTAATGAAAACATTTTCTCCATAAAGTTATTCAGTCAAAGAGAAATTGCAGAAATGCACAAAAAAATGTTTTTATGTTTTATACATTAACAATTTTTAAAATACATGTGCCAATTAGTGACATGGTGCTGATCCTTACCTGAAAATGCATTCTGACCTCTGTACTCTTCATCTTCCCGGTTACTAGAACTTCCCAAATTTCCAAACTGCCAATCAAAATTCCTGTTGAGATCAACACCTGTGCTGGTTCCCCGCCAACAATAATTCTGGGATTTTTCCAAGTAATGTCTGCCATCTGGATTGGCCATAACAATGATGTAGAGATCAAAGTTAGACAGTACTGATCTGCAGGACAAATGTTCATAACTGTCTGCTGGTGACGCCACTCCATTCAACAAAGTGTGTATAAGCGCAAACATGGTTTCCACAGGGAAAAATTCCCTGGCATGCTCACCATAGGAAAACAGTAATTTCAGCTTAGGCAGTGTGGTTGTAAAATTTGACACATGTAACAGAATTTGTGGCCTATCCTGTTTGGAACGATATGTCCAGTCAGCTTTGATGAACTGTGGATTATTGTTGATGAGGTTTGTGAGTTGATATGTAATGGAGGAATAGTTGTGATACACTGTGTAATCTGGGAGGTAGATTTCAGTCTGAGGCAGGACATCTCTTGAGATCACATATGCACGAAGGTTTAAAAAAATGGCCACAACATTCACCCTCAATAGCCATTCTAACCGTAACATTCTGCAATGCTCTTCTAGATTCTGCATTAGATAGAAAGTAGAGATTTGCTGTCCTCATCTGCCTTCTCTTGGCTGCATACTGTTGGTTAGGTTCTGGAACTGTAAGCATGGTAGATAAAAGTAGAAAAAGTAAATCATGAAAAATCAGTCATATTTATTCACTGATTTACTTGAGTGGTTTTTATTCAAGAATGTTCCTCCAAAATGTTTACGGATTAATAAAAAAATACATGCTAATTAAAAGTTATCTGAACTAGTTGTCAGATTAAATGGCTGGTCATTTACAAAATAATATTTAAATCTGGCTGCATTTTATTTTATTTTGACACACTGTTACAACTGCACGGCAACGGACGTGCAATTGTAGAACAACAACAACAGTATAATACTGCCTCAACACGAAGGCAAAACAACTCAAAGAAAAGAAAGGCAACATATAACGGTCTGCTCCCTTTTGTGTATTGAAACAGCATCCAACGTTATAATGTCCCAACGTATACTCACTTCTTGCAAGCCTGATATACAGAGGAGAAATGATTTTGCCGGGCTGATGTTTGCGAATCACTGACCCCAATACTCCACATTTCCAGCCTACAAATGTTGCTTAGAGTTATCCCCCTTTATAAACCTGCTCGTTAACCTCTCCCCCTCTCCCTCACATGTGCATATTGTAACCTTAAAACAAGCAAAAAATTTATATCCTATGCTAAGTAGCTTCATTGAAGGGCATTGAGAGGGAACTTGGTCTGAGGTCACTCAATGTTACCAAGGTAGGACAATGTTTGAAGCAGTTATTCTGCGCGAAAAGTGTAACGACCAATAATGATCATACATATTATTGCGTTGTGTTGGCGGCTGGCGGCTCAATCCAATCATACTGCATGAAAGCAGTTGTTGACACGATAATGTTGGGCTTGATCTGAGGTTCCACCAAAATGCATCTGCACACAAAGTTTTAAACTATTCAGGGATTCAGTTATTGTGGGAAAACCAGCGACCAATGTGAATTATGGCGTTCATTATATAAATATGCATAATTATGCA
Source organism: Acanthopleura granulata (assembly GCA_016165875.1). NCBI lineage: Eukaryota > Metazoa > Mollusca > Polyplacophora > Chitonida > Chitonidae > Acanthopleura > Acanthopleura granulata. The sequence goes on from JABBOT010000010.1 coordinate 17,622,809, forward strand.
CGGGTGGGATTAACTGAAAACTCATCTGAAGTTACAGAGAGTCAAACCTCACATAAAATTCTATCAAAACCGGTCATTTTGAGGATTAACTAATTACGCGGAAAAGAAAGCGTGATGTATGGACAGACGGAAGGACAGTCTCTTGATCACTGTTATAACTTAATGTGGTGAAGAACTCCCCACATGCACCATTGTACAAAAATTCTTTAGTATCGTCACATTAATAAAAGATCAATCAAATAAATGCGTATAATAAATTTCCTTAATGTCTCAAACAATAACTTTACGCAAGCAGTAGTTTTGGTTTTTGAATATGTGATCTACGTATACTATATTAAACATGAATGTTTAAGCATGCGAGTTTAATATGTATTATCATTTCTCAGTTAACGAACATTTGTTGAGGCCTCCATGAAGGATCAGTTCAGGCCCAGCTATATGGTGTCGTTGTGCTATTTATTCCATACTTTAGGCCAATGAATCTTGATGGCTACTTTCCCGTCACCGCCCACATGCATTTTTACTACCCGCGTCATTTTGTCATCATTTCCGATTTTTTTCATTATTTATCCGTCTTCTGGTGAATGAGCTTGCGGAACTTTACACTTTTGTAAACCGTGCGCCTCGGTGCTGTTACATAGGAAGCTTTTCCGGCCAAGGTCTAGAACTTGTGGAGGCGCATAACTCTAACACTGGATCGTTTAGCACATAAAGGGAGTTAATTTCATCTGTAGTCGGCGCGTTTCTAGTCCGCGGTTGCTCAGACATTGGGATTTGCATAAGAAGCGACCCAGTCGCTCTATTTCTACGTCTGACACTTTTACACCGGCCTTCTAAGTCAAGACACATGCTTAACATTAGCCTAAAACTGTAATAAATCTACTCTCTGGAAACGTTGATGAGTACATACCATTTTATTGAACTTATCTAATTTATTCCTGTCTCCGTTGCCCACCTAAAGCAAATTCAAAACGACTCACTCTCCGTTCGCTTAAAACACTCCAACATCTTGAACCTTAGATGTACAATATAACAAGTGTAGTCATTTAAGTTTCCAGGGAAGAGTTTTTTTTAACAATTTAGGCCCATGTTAGGCGAGTGTATAGTGTCGGTTCAAAAACCAGAGCCGATCGCTGTGAGTTCAAGTCCAGCTCATGCTGGCTACCTCTCCGGCCATACGCGGGAAGGTCTGCCAGCAGCGTGCGGATGGTCGTAGGTTTCCATCGAAATCTGCCCGGTTTCCTCCCACCATAATGCTGGCTGCCGTCGTATAAGTGTAACATTCTTGACTACGGCGTAAAACATGAATCAAATAAATAAAAATCAAATAAAATCTGACCCGCATCGCCGCGCGGTAGAGTATAGGGCAGGTCTCAGACATGGAAATTCAGCGACCACGTCATTTCTACTACAAATTCCAACATCTGAGCAACCTCGGACTACCCGTTTTCGGTTCTTCTTTTTAGAGGGCAGAAAAAGTTATGAAAACATGTTATCACTACCCTTTAACAACCTTTATTGTGTATTATTATAAATAAAACGAATAATTCCGCTTGATTGTAATGGGTAAATTCTTGACTTTGACCATTCTTCCTCGTAGCATTATAATTAAAAGCCTTGTCTAGAAATACACAGAGGGTCGGTACTCCCATAATGAAACTGGGACCCCGCCTGCATCCTCCTTGAAAATTCTCTTGGTGGAAAACAAGCAATCAAGTTTCATTAGCCTTAAGAGCACAGAATTTACTTTAAAGGCGTTGAAACTCGTTGTAAAGCTTCGTAATCATTTTAAAGCTATGGAAATCAATTTAAATCTTTGAAAAATCACTTTAAAATAGTGTCTTTAAACTTTAAAACTTTTAAAAGGAGGGGACATTTCCTTAGAAAATCCTCGTGCATGCCAATAAGCATTTGTAAATACTCACTGTGGGGACCAATCTGTATTTTTATTTACAAGATTAGGTTCACACCAGGCAACGGAAATTTTCAAAGCTTGAAAAACTTATATGCATAATGGTTTAAATGATCTTAATGTCCATGTATTGAGATAAAGAATGCATAATTTACAGAGAAAAAATCAAGTTTCACGTTGTCAAAAACAAATACCAATCGCTGTATAAAAGTGCATGGCGTTATATATTGCACGGGTCTCATTAGACGGTTAAAATTTGTAACGAGGGAACCATCAAATTCTATGCACTTATTTTTAGGCGATTGACTAGATCTATATGCATTAGACTTTGGATTTGTCTTGGACAATCTTGTTCTTGGACGATTTGACCTGTATTCGAGCATAGGCATCTGAAACTGTGGTGACCAGAGGGTTGGGGGTGGGGAGTGGATCCACCATCACATCCAACTTCAGGCGAAGGTCCAGGGGTGGCCTATATATACAAGGCCATACATACATATTATGTATTTTGGAATATATTTCAAATTTATTTCTGAAAATCTTTCATCAGTTGTTATCGCAGCTAAAAATATATTTCTGTCAATATATACAAAGTCTATTTTCCAATTTATTTTAAATCTATTTTTCAGATATATTCTTAATAGATTAGAAAATAAAATATTTATGCATTTCTAGTGAAATTCGTTAAAATGTATTTGGATAAATATATATTAAGCATGTTTTTAAATATATCAAAACATAGACTTTTTTACATAGTTCCTAAATTTTCATCTCATATATGCTGGTAAAACAATCGGGAATACATTTAAAACCACATCCCTTTTTCTGCACTGAATAAAACGAACATATATTTTGGAAGATGCCTTTCGTATGCATTATTACAAATAATGGTAACAACTGTCAATAATTCATTTTGGTATTCAGCATGACCTAAATTATATACTGCCATGGTAATACATTGTAGCTACCATTCCTTCCTCATCAACACTACCAAAGCAATAATAGGTTAAGTGCATCATATGATCATTATGCCACAATTCAAAGAAGTAAACTATTCTGCCACACGTATGTATATAAAACAACCAGAAACAATTTGCATATGAAAGACAACCATTTATTTCATTGTCGCACAATGAAATTTATTATTATAAATACATAAGATACTACAAAGAGGAAAAAAAAGAGAGAGAAAAAAAAGACAATTTTGGAAGCGTAAAAATTTAATGACTGCGTAATAAAACAACATTAATATATATTTAGTGAAATTAAATACTGAAAGGTTAGTGTAACTTTTCCTTGTTTTTTTGAAAACTTGATTATCGTTGGTGATGTAACCACTGTTCATACACTTTAGACGAGCCCAATCAATGTCATCACTTCTTGCAGGCTATGGAGAGGTTTGAAAATCTGGGTACTATGTTCACTATAGACTGCTCTGGAACTTTGTCCAATACATGTAGTTGAACAACGGGTGTGTTCTCTTATCCAGGTCTCCTTCCTTCTTGTTGGCTGTACAGGTTACAGAACTGAGGCTGTCTGATATCATTCGCTTGTCTTCATGAACTGAATGATGGTGTTTTCACCGGTGGTCTGTTCCCGTTGTATCAGCTAACCTCATCACATAAGCTGCTCACTGAATATTGCATCAATCCATCACAGTTTTATACCAGTAGTTAAGCTTACAGCACACTTTATCACGTAGCCGTCAAAATTTTCCGTTTTTGCTTGTCTCCATCTCAGACGTTTTGGATTTTCGTTGTGTTAATTCTCACTCCTTCAGACTCTTCCACAAAAGCACAGTTAACAGTCCAAACGTCGCCTCTGTGGTATGTCCAGATTGATAACTCCGTGATGGTCTTGCACCTTCTTCAGGCCACATGAAGCTTTAGAAATGAAGCATGAATATTAGCAATCATATATATATATATATATATATACATGGTTAGCGCCATTAAAAAAGCAAATACATCACAAGGCAAGGCACTATTTCATTGTATCTGACATTAGTTTTACACATGCTTTCAACTTGATAATGCCGAATATGAGGTACAAGGACAGTGTATATTACTTCAAATGTCACAGCCAGGCAAGGCTCAAACCATTTTATTAATGCCGAAATAAATCCATTAAGTCAGGGCATTCAGAGACATCTCCGTTATGACCGAATTGTTTTGGGGAACTCACCAGTATTTGCCTTGCCTCCTTGTTCTGTATAAGACAATGATTCGCAGGCTTAACGAACTATTCAGTCTGTCAGTGGAGATATCATATGTGTAATGGAGAAATCTTCCTATACCCGCCCGCCATGGTGAATGGCACAAATACTGCCTTTTTTGTGCCATCGGACATGGAATGACCTTTTAGCACCACCAGGACAGAAATACAGGAACACTGACGATCCCTGAGTCTGGTGCAGAGTAAAAACTTCGATATATTGTGACAGCATACTTTGACCGATTTTCGGCCTTATTTCACAGTTGCCTCTGTACGGATATGTCTACTTCGTCGACAGCAAATCTACGCGTTTTGTAGACCATTTTATACTGTTTTCTGTCACTGCCAGCGCTGTCGTCCGTTACTTGAAACAGCTCCACGATAAACACAGCGAGAAGGTAACTTCACAAGCGTAATGCCCCAATATACTAACACATTACTTACCTAATACATGCATATAAATTAGGGCATTATGCTTTAACGGTGTGAAGTAGTAATATGGTTTTGTCTGTATATTTAGCTACGTATTTACCTTTGTTTTCCCATGCATGGTATGAGAAAGATATCTGTAGACATATTTTTGTGATTTTTTGTATCTTATTTGTATTAAGCAAAAATATATTTTTTTATATTTATGTAAATTGGGAAATAATTCACAACAAATTTACAAAACTGTATAAAAAAGGTATTTTTTTGCCAAGTACCCCCCAAAATATATTCACCATTATGTTAGAAATGGATTTTCACGAAACCACTTAAAATACTTTGGCAATTATTTATTTATAATATATTTCTAAAGGACAATTATTAATAAATTATTTATAACAATGATTCAAAAAGGAATTTCTGAATAATACATTTTAAATGCATTTACAAAGGTATAAGAATGTATTTTCTGAAATCAATTTGAAATGCCTTTGTGGTAGTATGTATACTTTATATTTACGGTGAAAAATGATTTTTTAAGTATTCTTAGAATGTATTTTAAATCAATTTCGCTTCAAAGTACTTTAAAAATTATTTTTGATAGCAGCCTTGTACTAAGTCCCCTGAAGCCCGGCGCACCCAGATGCCCGGAGAGGGAATTTTGATCAATATTAAGCCACTGAAGTGAAGACCTAAGATACGGTATAATTATACTAGATCTGTTTCAAGCTATTTCTTGACGATATCCTGCTCAAAATTTCACGGCCCAAAACATTTCATAACATTCACCTTGACTTGAAAAATTTCACGGCAAACCTTGTGAGGGAAGTGATGGAACGTGCATGTAGCGCACATGTAGACTGCATGCGATCTTTACCAACTTTATTACACGGCTGAGGTGCACTTGCCAAAAAAAAAAAAAAAACAAAGAAAATAACAAAATGGCTGGAAGAAATGTGAATATTTTCTGTAAACTGTAAAATCGAGTTTAGATGTGATTTAAATAAAAACTTGCTTCACTTGTGGAATCGGCCCCAGATCACAGATCCTGGGGCGTCGACGACTAAATTCGGATCATGTTACAACTTGGGTTACTACGGCACTAGTATCAAATGGAAACAACATTGTTGTTTGTCGAACAGAAACGTCACGATCATGAGTAAAAAGTGTAATTTCATGACGTAAGACCCATGTACGTTGTTCGGTGCATTTGGACTATGAATCGTCTAACACTTCCTTTACAACGGAAAAGCAGAATGCTGTGATTTCGAAACTCACTTGGGTGTAATACAGACCGTAAATGGAATATATCATATGTGCGCTGTACCTGTTACTAATATAGATGAAGTAAATACTTTGTGTTTACAAATAAAATTAGGTCATATCATGTGTTGCAACACTTTTAAAAATCCACATATTACAGAATTTTCATGTCTCACTCTGCTTTTTTTAAACTTTTTTCTGTGTCATGATTTATGTACCCTGCAGTACAGTGGATACGGTACTGGCTACGTTATTCCCTCAAACTGAAGGTAGTTCAAACTTGTAAAACTTACGAGTTTTTACTTTTTGCACGAGGTCACAAGATGCACGTCCAGAATTTCACCCTGGTACAATAATCTTGGAACTCATAGTGTGATATATTGCCTTAGAGGGTCAGTAGGATGTTTCCAATGAAAATTAATGGCTGTTCACAATTAATCACTTTGAAGCGTTGAATTCTGCAAGTGTAAAGAACAAATAGCACCAGATGAATGGAGAGGGCCTATGGTAAAGCGGAGTGTAGTGAATATATTTGTTTTATTCATTTGGTTGCTGTACTCATGAATTTTGCACTTGTATGATGACAGTCAAATTTCTGGGTGGAGGCAATGAGTGTGCCTGGCATAAGCAACTGACATTTGGAAAGTGACAGCAGAATTCCTTTGCACATCATATTGGTGGAAGACAAGTCCTCTTCAACAAATGGCCGTGAACATCTACAATCACTTACTGCCATCAATGCTCCACAAGCAGTAAAAGGAAGGGAATCTACAAACTTTATGTCCAAGGCTGGGTTTGAACCTGTACCTCATGTGTTGTACAGCAATGTGCCTTTAAATGTCACCAAAAGTTTATATTTATGCACTGGTAATAAGTATACCATATAATAATAAAAGCTTATACTGTTAAGTTGTTGAGGTTGTGTTAACTAACTGGTATGTAACTTGAAACCATACAACTTTTGTTCTATAAACAAAACTGTACAAAATATGTACAAATATTCATAGTAAATTAGGAGTAAAAGAAGAAGCTTACTCCAAGAAAATTTAATATTTAATTTCAAAATGTGACTGATCACCAGTGATTCAATGTATTTTTTACTTCAGTTTACACATTATTTAAGAACCAGATCGTATGACAGTAACTTTTCTTTCTCATTCATTCAAAATTATTTAATGATAGCAGGCTAAATCTTCTTTACAATATTACAGGTGTATTCAGCGATATTAAAGGGAAAGACCTCATAAAAATGAACTTAAAACCCACCATACAATCAAAATATTTAACTGCGTTCATTTTAGTGAAAGAAAATCTAACAAATTCAGTGAAGGTATTTTCATATACAGTTTTTAATGGCCTATTTCACTCACCCTACGAGATTTTTCTGTTTAAGTTACATAAGTTAGTTAACAATACAACTATTTTAACCAGCAATATTTACTATAAACAACAACCAATCCTTCAATTTCTGAAATTCCAACAAATAAATAAACAAGCTTAACATATCACAGATAGAGCTTGGTCAGAGAGATGTAATGTGGGTCAGCCACTCATCTAAAGTCTAATATACATTTATACTAACATTCATTGCACAAATCAAATACATGTATATCATCGTTTACTCCACTTAACTTCTATTATCTCAAGTACACCACTATACCTAAAAGCTTAAAACATTAAAAAATCATGATCTTCAAGAAATATAGTGTCCAAACACAACACCATGAATCACACCAATACATCAATCACATCATTTGTCTGTCATCAAACTGCTGATAATCACTCTTCTGGAAGAGGCCATACATCTGCATCCTTCTGCAATGTGTTCTTTAAACCTATGCAAGAAAACATAATACACTGCAATGAGCAATCAGTTACCAAATTAAAAGAGATCACAACCACAAATTATTTTATATTTATTTTACTGCAAACCTGATAATATCAACCATTCCTATGAATTAACATACATGTTTATGAATTTAATATACAATTTATTACCTTCCATGTCAAAGCTATGTTCTCTTATATCTGTTATATAAGGCTCACAGCCAGAGTCCACATCATCTTCTGATGACAGATACCACGAGTTGCTGCTTGGACTGAGGGGGTAGCATTTCCTCTCTTGTTCACACATAGAGCAGATATAGGGGGAGGCCTCAGGGCCTCGTGGATAACCATCATCCTCAGGGTCTTTGGCATACGTTCTCAAGGCACCTCCATGATGAACTGGCCGTGTTCTCTGCCAGTACTCATTCACAGGATCAATCATCATTATCTGAAAATCACAAAAGTAATTACATGTACTGTACAGTTTGTTGTATGTATATACTGTCAAGAATTCCTCCTAATTGTTTGCTGGTTTGATTTTTGGTTTAACTTTGTTTGAAACAACTTTTGTGGGTCTTTCTTGGTTTCTTCCACTCAGTCCTGGACATGATATAAATAACAAATTCTTGAGTAAAGCCTTAAACAGATACATTTTACCCCCCACCAGGAGAAAAAAAAAGAAAGAAAAAACAGTCTCACTTCTTCACAACATCTTCTGCTGACTACTGCTCTGTACCCTATTCTCTTCCACAATTTGTCTCGCTTCCTCAGGAAAGATGGGTATCTATGTCTCCAGGAGGGCCCAAGCGCCCAGGGAAAGACTTCATATTTAATCTCCTCTTCATCTTCCTCCATGTCATTTGCAAGATACCTGACAATTAAAACAGCAAAATAAGTAGACTTGAAAGGACTGGACATTAAAGCAAAGAAAACAATTAGTGCAAAAATAAGTTCTGGGAATTAATGGGCTTTTCTCTTGAAACAATCATTTAACAAAAATAATAAATAATCCTATACTTACAGAGCAACAAAAAAGTTCATTCTGTTGTATTCTCTTAAGTTGTAACCAGCTCTTTTGAAATATGTAAATACCATGGCCAAGAGAAACTGAAAAAAATGACAAATACAGAATTGTCAAACATGTATAACAGACCTATTATTCAGCCTATGTATATGCTTAAAAGGTTAAATACTGAGTACTCTGTGTTGTACATTTTCACTGCTTACAAATGATCAGCATATATTGGTTTGACCAGGACAATTTTTTATATAGTGGTTACCATTTCCCCCACTAATTTGCAAATCACTTAAAATTATCACTGTCTGATTTCAGGACAGTACATAGAAGTCAGCAGTGGCAGGGGGTGAATGTACTCTCCTAGACATTAGGGCAAGGTGGCAATTTCCAGTGCCTAGCTATTAACAATGTGTCTAACAAGAAGGAGGGAGGCTACAGATTTTAGGGGTAGGGTGGTGCATTCTTCTTAAAAAGCTTGGATGTAAAAACTAATGTTTGAAATCACTTCTTCTCCTCTTTGCTTTGTGTATCTGAAGGAATTTTTGTAGACAGCCTGGCCAAACATTTCAGAACTCATTAAGTATACCTTATCTGTCATCTTCATGCATTTGTCCATCTCCAGAAAGTCATGAATGACAGGGTCTTCATCTGAATACAAGGGAAAGGGCAATCCAGTAAAAAACTTACACAATGAACACAACACACATTTAAATTATATTCAAATACAGGAGTTAGTCAGCTTGTCTTTCAGGAAACAATGCCAGATAAAAATAAGGGTTTGATTCATTTCTTAAAAGAGATAACCTCCATCAATTTTAAACATAGATTTACTCTTTTTCTGAATGACTGATTCCCTACCAAAGCAAAACTTACCAAGAAGTGCAAAAAAGTTTCTCATCTCCCTTGACCGGACCATGACAGAATTTTTCCTGGGCATTTTTGCTGGACTTAAAGCTGATCCTCCATCAGTAGTATCCAACCCAGGAACGAGAAGCCGTCTTGGAATCCACATTTCCGCTCTTCTTTTCATAATTTGATCTTTTCTGTCAGGCTTTTTGCGGAATGTTCTTCCAACAATCTCCCTACACTTGCCTCTACCATGTGAAAACACTACGTCCTTTGAAGTTGATACAGTTTGTTCATCAGTCTTGTTCTGCTCTTGTCTCCCCATTAAGACAAAGAGGTTTTACAGTAGACCTATGAAATATTCACGTCCAACAAATAATTTAACGCAGAAAAAAAACTCAAATCGAAAAATCATCCAAAATCCGTCATGGAGTGTCTCAGGCCCATGAATACGCGGAAAATCATTTAGTCTGGAAATGGATTATTACACTCAAGGAAACCATGAGCATGTAAGCGAATCTGATTGGGAGGAACTGAACCTGTTTCCAGGCTTCAGTCCGACTGTCTCTCCATCAGCTGTTTCTGGCAGATGAGCGTCGCAGTGTTGTCGTCTGCTTGAGTTACCAAGGCGGTGCACGCGCGCATCAGGGGCAGGTAACTGCCGTAAAACATAAATAACGCAAACCACAATGTCTTTATACTTTATTGCCATGATTCTGCATTACCCATGATTTCATGCAAATTTCATTGTGTAGCAAGCATCAGCGCGTAAGTGCAGCCTAATAATTTGCTTCTGTAGTGAAATGATACAAGTACACATCATTCCTGAAGACCTAACCTCCAATCAAGTGTGTACACGGCTACCTGCAACATATTTTACATGCGTGACCTATTTTCGCAAAGGCGTCTGGGAATTCCGCCATGTTGCAGTCGTAACCATCGGCTGGGAGGTGACATTTACCAAATGTTGGCCAAGATGAGGTCGGTTTTGCTGACTTCCCTCAGCTTTGTGCTGACAGGGTTAGTTATCGGTAATGCCTATTACCAAAAGAAGCAATTCTACCCATCGGTAGTGTATATCACGAAGTCGAACCCGAGTATGGCGGTAAGTGTTGAGGTGGCTTTCAAGTTCAACTTGACACATCACACGTTGTTGTTGCAGACAGCATCAGTGACATACACGCATGCATTGCTTCCACACAGTACACCGGCACTTCTTGGCCGGTAGTTCAGCACAAATGAACTATAGCCTCATTCTCTCAGTGTGTTAAAGAAATAAAATGGAACATTGGGTTCAAACATTAAGAATTATATTTTCTGTGTCTAATTCATCAGGAAGACTAATAGCCTGATGAATTAGACGCTGTGTGCTACCCATACAACGTCCAACAGGGGTTCCTTTTTCCTATCCGTATCTAGACGCTGCCTACCCAGAGGCTGCCTACCCTTTAAAGTCTGTGTGTTCCTCAGTCAGCAGTGATCAGCAGAGGGGATCTCATGTCATGGGTTTTAAAACACTTCTGTTAAGCTCACATCGCTTGTTTTAGGGACCCCATTATTTTTGTTTATCGTATCATAGACATTTTGTTTATCGTATCGTAGACATTTTTGTGTATCGTAAATTCTCCACATTGTGTGAGTTTTCAGCATATGAGCTACCTATGTAACAACGTGAATGCTGCACTCCACGTCATGGAGATGATCGGATTCTCTTGACGGTTAACTTAACATGGCAGACTGCAGGAATTTTTGACTGAAACATTGGTCTAAAACAGAGGATATGGCTCGAACACAAGTGTTTTAAACTGCTGCAACATGCGATCCCCTTCTCTGATCATTGATGATTGAGGAACATACAGATTTTAAAGGGCAGGCAGCGTCTAAATACAGACAGGAAAATACGCCTTGTTTTTCTAATAAACCTCTGTTAGACATTGTATCGGTAGCACAGAATGTCTAATTCATTACGCTAGAAGACTGAATAGACTGTACGCTGTTAGCTGAAAGACGCTTAGAAAAGAACTTTCTTCCCAATGAAAGCGGGTCTACATGGTACTGAAATGAATCCATGCTAGTTTGGCCAAAGACAACGTAACAAAAAGCTCTCCACACAAAAGTGGCACAATAAGAAGAATATGCTCATTATAATATAAAAAGTTTTTTGTTAGCGGAGTAACAGTTAATCAGGCAAGGCACCCCAAAACGTCATATGTCAATCCACACGTACTATAAATAGCTACAAAATTGAATCGACTTGTATCATCGTGATGAACCAATTGAGCCTAAAAATTCTGATACCTTTTGCTATATGGGTGTATTGAAGAAACGCAGACTCTAGTGAGGGTTAAATAATGTCATCCATGACTTATCCTCATTTTGATTTGATCTAAAAGAGGTCAATTTATCAGTATAAATGGGAAAAGTATCATGCACTTGAAGCCAAAAACCATGTGTTTGAATTAGGTCATATTTATATTGCCTATTGTTTATCACTATCAACACAGCGGAGTGACACATGAGCTGAAACTACATACCTTGTTCCATTCTGCTTCTTTCAATTGGTAAACTTTCTGAATATCACCCTAGTATACATCTCTGATGATAAATACAACTCTGAGAATATTCCACGGTGCCTGTACATATCTACATGTTATGGTCTGCATGCGTGAACTGGCATTACATCTGAAAGCTAGCTAGCACTGGTAATAAGTTTACTCTCGCCTTTCACTCTCCAGCCATACACTGGCAAATTTCTTCAACGGCAATTTGTTAAATGAATATTAAACATAACCCAGAAATTATTTTGGTGACACATCCATTCAACAGTTTATCTTAGATTTAGACTCATAAGCTTGCATATGTATTAATGACAGCAGCCTAGCAAAGTAACCACCAGTGACAACAGCGAGCCATGGTACCTAAAGCAACAAATCCGTTGTAGGAGAAAAAAATACTTTATTTACTGATATGAATGAAGAGATTAGGTTGGAATTTCATACACTTCTCCCATGGCTCTCTTGCTGTCTCCTATCGCTTCTTCGACTTAAAAATATGTACACCGCTAACATTCCACAGCCATGGCATCCATGCAGAAGGCACTACAGACCACAATTCATGTCACCAGATCACTCAATTCCATGTCACTAGATTGCCCGCCATTACACATGACAGCGGTTACTCGTCATGACATTTGGCCGAAAGGTCACATCTGGAATTTAACCTCACGGAACTTTTACATCTCAAGACCACATGTTTGTGTTTGTTCTTTTTCACAGTGGAACTTTTCTGTGAATCATGTATATTTTAATTTCAACTGCTCGGCCTGCTGGATAACATCTATGGCATACTAACACCTTTTGGCAAAATCGAACAAGTTCTGACATGACCGTGCGGCCAAATGTAGTGAGGAGTAAATGAGGTCATGTGCAATGGCGAGCAAGTTCTGACATGACCTTACGGCCAAATGTTGTGAGGAGTAAATGAGGTCATGTGCAATGGCGAGCAAGCACGGTGACATGGAATTGAGAGACCGGTGATGAATTGCGGACTGTAGCACCTTCTGCATGGACGCCATGGCTGTAGAATGGCAGCAGTGTGGATTTTTTTTAAGTTGAAGAGGCCATATGAGACAGCAAGAGGGCTGTTGGAGAAGTGGGTATGTGCCAGAGAGAAGGTAAGCATCGAATCGACACAGTGTTTCAATTAGAGGCATCAATGGCATTGTAGTATATGCATAAACACCATGTATGTACTTGGCTGAATTCTTAGTTACATAACTAGTGTATCCTACCTACCTGGTCCACTGCCACCCGCAACTGAGGCCATTGGCTCAATTACTCATTGGACAGGTGAAATTCCTGTCGCTGATCTTTTCCTTTGTAATGGCTGATTAGGTAATGGGTTTCAGCTAGGTAAACACACTCAACCTCTCTTCCAAATTTTGTTTCATAACAGTCGAAAAATGTGGGTATCATCACCCAAAATACTACTGTCTCTTGCAATGTGCTACAACAACGTTAAGACTTAGTACTGAGGTTTTACAATTTAATTTCCAACAACTTTCGGGTTAACTTTCAGGGAAATTTACTTTTTCAAAAATAGTGCTTTTAGTGTATTTAGATGCACCATTGAGGTCTGCCTGTTCTTCTTAATTCAAAGCAATTTCAGTGGTCACGAAATGTCATTTCTTTCCTAATGAAAGAGAAAAGCCCCCTGAAAATGTAGAAGACTCCTCTGACTAGGTAATAGCCTCAGTTTCATTCCCTGACTTCCCTAAATTTTGCGATAAGCCAGTAGCCAAGGAAAACAGGTGACTTGGCAAAGTTTAGCCTGAATTTATGATTACAGAATGGGCATCTGAAGTCCAGTGAACTGTGTATTACATAGTAAGTGCACTATTCTACATATGTAGCATGATGGTTTTTAATTTTGAGTCAATTTTTGTCACGTCTTCATAAGCTAATATAACTCACTTGTAGTGTAATTTCATCTAAGTAGAAATATATGTACAATAATACGTACTTATATCTGGGCCTGCTGTTACATCTTAAGCCTGCGAGCAGATGGCTATTCAGTTGGGGAAGCAAGAGCATATATTATTCAGTCCATCATAGCTGTAGTCTTCAGTAAGGTAAATCAGCATGTTGAATGCATTCTGGTAGATTTTATGGTAGATAAGATCAGAGTCTCCAGATTAAAATTCTAATCCTTGGCACTCACACACAATTTAGCAAATTCTGCATGCTTCAAATGAGTCTTTGTGATAGCTGAATCTTAATATGCACTAGAGAACGGTGAAAAAAAGCTTGAATCTGCACTGTCACCAAAGCTCACAATGCAAAGGCATAAATCGTCACGCTTCTGTGTACCATGTGGTGCGCCCTGAGCATGCATAGTGATGCTCTATTCAACACTCCAATCTGACCTACACAGATGCTAAGACATCTTTTTGATGACTGGAGTGGTCATAGACACCTGAAAACAGTCCTATACGAGAACTGTCAACTGGCTGCCACTTCACAAGATGCCAGTGGGTCAATAAAAACAATCTATCAATCTCAACTTGCTAACACAGAGCCTGATCCATCCACTGAAGAGTTATACTCCAACCAAGTGATCTTTCCAAGGTATCAGGTAACTTCATTGGTCATCATCAGTTGTCTTGCGAATCTTAACAAGAAGATCTTTTTATCATGGCTTCTAGTCAGTGACATTGTTTACTCCAAGCAGCTCAAACTGAAACAGGAGAATCATTCAGTTGTAATTAATACATGTAGAGCAAGGTGTTGGTCACACATAATCTGGCTAAATCTCAACAGATAAATGTTATGTCTGGAAATGGAAAAGGAAAGACAACAAACTTTGATAGCAATCCTGTAAATTCTCTATGACTTGATTTTTAGGTACTTTATGTTCAAGCTTTTGTTTTCGTGATACTGATGGGGAAGTTTATGAGAAAACTCTTCTTTGGTCAGCTGAGGGCTGCAGAAATGGAGGTAAGCTAATCAAATTCTTGAAGACATAAAGGAGCACAATGATCTTTGTTGATTCTGAAAAGTAGCGGTTAGTTTTTCTCTTTGTGCTGTGAAAAGATTTTTGCTTCTACAAAATGTCATGATTGGGATAGTTTGAAAATCAGAAAAGGACACATTATTTTTGATCTGCACTATTCACACAGTCATTCATGTATGTTGTTTTTATCCATGAACTTGTAAATATGTTGGGATCTTTTGGCCTAGTGTTTAGTGTGTTAAGTCTGGCTCAGTTTAGCTTCCTGTCCAGTAGCACTGGGGAAGGTCTGCCAGCAACCTGATTCTGGTTATGGGTTTCCGCAGGGCCCATAAATGAATGAATAAATAAATGTGTAAATAAGTACTGCTTTGATGAGGTTTTACTATTTTCTTCACAGCATTTGATAGAGCGGTCGTGGTATGCAGTAACAGAGACCTGCCTGGCCTTCACAGTGTTTAGAGATGACTTTAGCCCACGTTTTGTGGCCCTCTTCACACTTTTACTGTTTTTAAAGTGCTTCCATTGGCTGGCAGAGGATCGGGTGGATTATGTAAGTCTCAAAATCATATATATTTGTTTATAACAAATAATAGATCTCAGGTAGTATTGAAAAGTGAGAGAGTTTGATTTAATATCTGATAGTGAAATTTTTCACCATTATTTTGGAGAGGATGCCGAAAAGTGTCACCTTCTATTAATTAATCGTCAGCTTCTCATGACCTGGCAGCTTTTATTATTGTAGAACCAATAATCTTGAAACATGATCCCATTATGATGTGCGCGTTTTTTGTGCCTGCTTGGAATTGCAGTTTAAGAGGATAGTCCGGTTGTGAGAAGTCATGCTATGGGCACATGGAATTGAGGTTCACCATACCCTATTACCGTGTGTGCGTTTTTGTGTATGCTGGGGATTGCAGGTTAAGCGGATAGTCTAGTTGTGCGCAGTCACGCTAAGGGCACATGGTGCTGAGGTTCACGATCCACCACGTTTTCTTGAAAATTTGAAGTGTCTCGCTGAGCTATCTTTCGATGTATCTTCAGTTCTACACGCGTTACTACCTGGCAGTTAAAATGGTAATCTGCACATGCAGTATAATTGGTAGCACAGATTCCAAGATCATCAGTTTTGCAGTTGCCAAAACGTTTCCAGAGACAAAGACTCTTGATAATGTCTGTGCATCTTTCCTCAAGAGGGCAAACAACATCACCGCTGGAAATCTCAGACTCGACGAAAGTCTTGTGAATTATGACCAGACTTGGATTTCTCTAGATCAGAATGAACTAAATACATTTTACATAAGCACTATAAAGAATGAATTCAGTATCTGACGTCCAATGACATTCAAACCTAGAGTTTCTGAAGTTTCACCTGATGATGTTACAGCAGCAACGACTATTAGTGAAGAAGATGTGCATATGGTGAGCAATGGGGACTTGTGGAAAGCAAAAAGATTCCGTGGTGAAAATAGCAAAGCTGTTCTCTGCCTCAGAACAAACCAGAACAACAACAGCATAGTTAACATTTCTGTCAGATGAAAGCTTCAACCAGGATAGTGGCATTGGAAAATACATTTACTGACTGAGAGTTTACATACCACTAGCAAGGCTTTCTTTCTGGAAGCACTTAGACTGAAAGGAACAAATTTCAAGGGAGTAATGGCCCGGAAACATCACTGATTTTAATCGCCTCCTGTTAGCAGTGTGTGAGGCGGTTTGGTACATTATTCCACACCGATAAACTTTACCAGAAAGAAACTGTAATATGCCCATTATTATGAAGCCTCTGCTGCGTTTCAATGAGCCAAGTCTTGCCAGAACTTGAAATCTTTCCAGCCAGTCTTAACACAGTTAGAACAGTTTGTTGAAGCAGTTGTGAAATACATGGATTATCTTGAGGAAAAAAGCTTATTCTTCCATGAGCACGAATGTTAAGACAATAAAAAAAACGGAAACTGACTGCAGGATTGAAGAGCTGTCAGCTTACAGTGTTGATTCACTAGATTCTTCAGTGTTTACATCTGCAGAAAAGGACATTATAGCAGAAATACAGAACCAGTTCAAAGTTTATATCCCATAGCATGTTACAGATTTTGTGCTCAGTGTTCGGCATAAACGCTACAAATTCCTAAATAAAACTACCCAAACATGGGCTCTCAGATAGTGACAACTGTGTGCTGTTTACAGGGTGTTTTGGGTTCAGATGGTTATGTGGACTGCATTTGGGCAGAAGATAACTGCGCTGAAAGTGCTGCCAAATCAACTGCTCGTCACAAAACTGCTACTAAAGTACAGGCCAGTTTACTCTAAAAACTAAGTTTTTCTCCAGAACACACAAAGCTAGATGCCAGAAGATGGTCAACCTGTTAATGCTGGACCAAATGCAGTCAGCAGAGTTCAGTGCTGTGTATAAATTACTTACTGGAGACAGCTATGTCTGGAACAACAGAATAGCAAGACTGTAGACCCCTGATGTATGGAAATACTTTCAACTGCTGATCCTTCCATTATCAGAGATTACAGAATCAGCATTGGTAGAAAATCATGTTTTGATCTCTCTGGGATCTTTGTAATGAAATTACCAATGAAAAAACTGTCGTCTCCATGGCGATGTTATTGATGGTGATGTGGTCACACATATGACTGTGGCCATTAGTGCTAAGGACCTTTATGAACAGTGTTGTACTGGTTTTAGAGCAGCTGGATACCCAGACAGTGTCATACCCTCTTTCAGTTGGTTTAAGTGTCAGGCCCAGGAGTGCATTCCGAAAAACTGCGTGGCACTACAGTGGGAAGTTGAATGTCAAATCTATAATACACCAAAGACAGTTTTGTAAATTTCATGTGGATCAGCATTATGTCTCTGCTATATCTCATTACTGTAAATCCTTTGTCATTCAGTTTAAAGATGTTGCTGCATTGGTATGCATCAATGACAAACATAAAGTATCTGTGGGTGAGCCCATTTGCCCTGTATTCTCAGTAAAAAGAGGAAAGAGAGTACCTGTTGCTCACAATACTACCTTTGAAGTCATGGGCCATGATTTTTCCCTGTTATCATTGACAGCTACAGTAATTCTACTGAACAGCATTTTTGATACTGTGGATGGCAGAGGAAAACCCTATGTCAGAATAAATTAACTGCTACAGAGTCCTCCACGGCTATCAGAAATGCTAAAGATGTATCTTATTGTCTGGTAATGGTTGGCCAGAACATAGGAGAACTTTTCTGTCAAGATTGCTGTGATATGTATTGCCAAACATCTTGATCTAGATTGTACTGTAGCAGTTAGAACATCAATGGGTCATTCATACTTAAATCCAGCAGAAAAAGTTAATTGTATTCTAAATTTAGGCCTGTATGGCTTGGGAATGGTGCGAACAAAGAGTCAAAATCCTGATATTGAGCGAAAATTGAGTAAGTGTTCAAATTGACTGAAGTCAGAGGGCTGTCTGATAAAAGTATTGATTACTAAGAAAATGTTGAAGCCACCATCTGTGACTGTTTAGACCTTGTTAAAGGCAGCTTTTCTAGACTTAAATTGAAAGATGAACCTCTCAGTATCTTTACTTCAACACCTGATACAGATATGGATTCATACTTCAACTCAGCTGCACTTGGCCGCAAACCCCGTCAAACTGTGGCTGATCTCTTAGGATGCTGGTACTGACTGAGAAATTTGTAACAAACCTTTCAGTACTGCCAGCAGACCAGGCATAAAACTGGCATCATATACCTGATCCAATGCCTGCCAATGACTCGCATGACAAAAGTTTTGATGAGGTACATGGCTCTGAAACAACAGAAGAGCATATGCCCTCCTTAAAAACGAAAAGTTCACTGGGTCATGGTATCCCTTTTAACCCTCTTCTCCAACATGTAAACAATGTTAAGGTGCTTACAAAGTGCTCCAAGTGTGACAAACCTAGACTTGTGACAGAGTTTCAAGAGAATGGGATCAACACCCACTGTCAATGCATCTTAGACAAGGCAGAATTTGACATGTTTGTCACCAGTTCAAACTCTATTATGGCAGTGCACATTGGTGTGAGGTATGCTGTCACTGTGGTACAACAAGAAAACT
This sequence comes from Acanthopleura granulata, assembly GCA_016165875.1. NCBI lineage: Eukaryota > Metazoa > Mollusca > Polyplacophora > Chitonida > Chitonidae > Acanthopleura > Acanthopleura granulata. The sequence continues at coordinate 17,641,908 of JABBOT010000010.1, forward strand.
CATCCATCCTCTCGGTTGCTTCCCAGTTTGTAGCACCCGTGTCTGAAACAAAAAGCCGAACGTATCAAAACGTAAGCGTAAAGCATAAAACCTCTCACAATCTAGTCAGTAGTTCTAGGCCCGCTGAAGAATTGATTGGGTATCCAGAAGATCTAGTCATGTGAGAGTGAGTAACTTGTGTAAATGTTCGTGAACAATATAAAACTGGCTTTATTTAGTTTAAGAAAAACATTGAGATTATAGGACTGTCTTGGTTTTATTTCATTAGCATAGATTTAAGGAATCGTTATGAATTGTACAGCAAGCAGTTCCCATTCTCAGTGCTTTTTACAGGTGCTCGAATAATCAGTAATCACCTCATAGTACTTTTCAGCACCCCTGGTTATGAGAAGCAGAGAATTAATTAGCAGTGGCCTTAAATAGTTCAATAAATTGTTTATTATTATATAGTGTATCATACATGTGCTGAGCATTCGTTTTGAATCTGTCACTCTTATACATGTAGTCAGTATTCTTAAAGTCAGTAGTGTTTAATTTCAACTTTTTACTGGTTTAAATTTTTAAATGGAATGTTTCATATTGAATGTACCTGTAATAAATATCCGAGGAGATGTGAACCATGGAAGGGGTTATTTACTTGATCCACATTGTCTTTTGTCGGCTTGTTATGAATTTTTATCTCTTTGTTTTTTTGCTCATAGATGGAGAGGAGCCCAGTCATTTCATTTATCTTTCATACAAGAGTCATATGTAAGTACTTGAAAACTAATTGCAGAAGTAAAACCTACTTGATTTATGTCAGAATATTTTGTGTGCACTGTATATATCTACATGTACATGTACCTATCTGCTCTAAATTTAAAACACTTGCACAGGCATTTTTAAGGTTTTTGGTGAAAGGAAATTGAAAAAATGTTTTCAGTGTCAGGAATTGTAAATACTTTTTCTGTGAGCATTGAATGTGTCATTATGTGTTACTAGAAGTAATCGGCTTATTTGACAATTTGTTAAGTCTATCCTACTCCTGTAGAAGGATGGGGGGCATACAGTGATTGTTCTACGTATAAATCACATTTTCCCTAATTTGCTCATGTCTTAAAAACTAAGTAAAGAAGAAACTTGAGTTTAATGAAAATTATGAGTTAATAAGTTTAATGAGAATTATGAGTTAATGAGTTTAATGAATATTATGAGTTTATGAGACATACTTTGGGAATGTCATATTGATGTCCGTCCACCTGCGTGTAGGTTTGTGTCCATGAATGACATTGTCCATAATTTGCTCATTTTTAAAACCAATAAGAGGAGAATCGTGAAACTCAAAAGATTACATTAAGAAGGCTGTTGCATATTTTTGGTCCATCAACTTGCAGTTTCTCCACATCTCTACCTACTTTGGGTCAAAGTATGTTATTCCTTTATAATTGACTTGCATTTGTACATTGTTATGAAGAGCAGGCCACATTGACTCGACCAGTTTTTACTGAGTATACATTTTCAAAACCGTCGATCTGTATGTCTTAAATTTTGTCCTGACTATGTCATTCTGTAATTTACTCATATTTTGAAACGAATGAGTGGAGAACCATGACATCCGAAGATCACATTGATCATGTGAGAGCCTTGTGGTTTTTGCAAATCTTTTGATCTATGAAATATTTACATGCATATTACTCTTTGAATCATATAGCACGTTGTGTCAAAAGCTTTATGATTGTAGTAAATACTTTTGGTGCTGAAACTTTTATATTTTCAATTGGGATATTATTCTATCCTCATAGCGCACCTAGAAACACTCTTGGGGCCTCCGTGGCAGAGTCGGTTAGCGCGCTAAGCAACGCAATGACCGAAGCCTCTCACCAGTGTGGTCGCTGTGAGTTCAAGCCCAGCTCATGCTGGCTTCCTGTGTGGCCGTACGCAGGTCTGCCAGCAACCTGCGGATGGTCATGGGTTCCGTGCTCTACCCGGCTTCCTCCCACAATAATGCTGGTCGCCGTCGTATAAGTAAAATATTCTTGAGTACGGCGTAAAACGCCAATCAAATAAATAAATAAATAGAAACACTCTTGTAAGAACTGTAGAATGTTCAGAATCGGACAAAATGAAAAACTTTGTCACAAGTGAAATGTTAAGTCATTTACCACATCAGAAGCATGGTTTTTGGGGGTGGGGCATAAAAAATCATCGAATTTAACTCAGCGTAATGACTCATGGGCCTTTCACCAATGCAGTCAGTGTGGAGAAGTCTGAGAACAACCTGCAGATGGTCAAGGGTTTACCCCAGGCTCTGCCTGGTTTCTTCCCATCATAATGCTGACTGTCATTATAGAAGTGAAATATTCTTGAGTAGGGCGAAAAAAAACAAAACAATCAAATAAATGAATAAATCTTACTTTTCCTTTATTGCAGGTTTATTGTCAGCCTTGGGCCTTCTAGATTTATATTTTGTTAACCATGCTTACTACAGCACATTGCTGAAGGGGGCATCAGTGCAATTAGTGTTTGGCTTTGAGGTAATTCGGCTTTACTTGTGAGTAGTGGGTAGTGTATAATTTGTACTGTTCTTCAACATAAATTTAAATTTTGAATTTAAAGCTCCTTTCATTTTCTTTGATGTGAATGCCACACACCCAATGCTATTACAGTGCTGATAAATTCTTTTACATGGCATCTTTTATGTTTGAACTGACAAAATAAAATCATACAGTATGGTGGTGTGGCTGTACGTAGCATGAAATAAACTGAAGCCTTTGAAGAAATTATTAAGTGCCGTAATGATGGTTAAATCATTTCTTTGAAAACCAAGGTATAAACGGTGAGTTTCTTCTTTCTTACAGTATGCCATATTGTTGACAGTTGTATTTATGACATTTATGAAGTACATCCTTCACACGATAGACTTGCAAAGTGAAAATCCGTGGGAAAATAAAGCTGTCTACCTTCTTTATACAGAGCTCAGTATGGGTAAGGTCATTTATACAGATTTCTTCCATCTTTGCAAGATTTATTCCTGATGCATGATGGTGTTAAATGCTACTTAACTGTGATTTAGAAAGAAAGACATGAATTAGAAGAGAAAATCAACAGTTATATAGTTTTGGTTTATATGTGAAGTATTCCACAGATATTTTTTTGCTGCTTACAATTGATTCAGTACCATTGTTTATGTTGCTACCTTGAGCAACATAGAATGGTAGTCACTACATATATTTAATTCTATAATATTTTTACGGGCTAACAAGCATTAAAAACAATTTCTCCTCTAGTATAAAGCGTTTCTGTTGAATTCAAGAGGAATGGAATGTTCACTTACTGAAAAATTGTTCTACGTATTTTCTCTCCTAGTCCATTCACAGCAAAGACTGCCTTTTCACTTACCATTTTTTTTTTCATCTCTCAGTGTTATAAGTATGGGTAATATCCTTATTTTGGAGGTCCCCTTGGATGACTGTCAGGATTCCCCTGTTGACTGTTCAGTTTATCCTGTTCACCAGGTTTCCACCTCATCACCACCAGGTTTCCACCTCATCACCATCAGGTTTCCTCCTCATCACCCTCAGGTTTCCTGCCAACATAAACCACATGGTGGTTTAGAGCTTGTAAACTGATGCCTCATTTGTGACAGAAATAGTGACTGAGGAAAGTTCTTCTGTTGGTACATGTTTCTTTGTGTCTGTTGTAGGTTTGATCAAGGTGGTACTGTATATAGTATTTATGACAATTATGATCAAAGTGCACACCTTCCCTCTGTTTGCCATCCGGCCCATGTACCTGGCTATGAGGTAAGTTCTCAAGATGTAAGCATTTGTATTATAAGGAAATTGATGTAATGATTACAATAGTCAGCTGCATGGTTTCATTCCCTCAGAAGTTAATGATTTTTCCATTTTTCCCATACAAATTACACAATCAACCAATTGAAATTACTTGCATAATTGTGAAAATATATGTCATTACTGCACGCTAAATGCGTTCCTGTGTTTTCCACTGCAGATCTTTCAAGAAAGCATTACACGATGTTATTATGTCTCGACGTGCTATCCGAAACATGAATCAGCTGTAAGTTGCAATTCTTAATCAAGTTCAGGGCCTCTGCTTGATTTGACTACCAAATAATTTTTTCAGAAGTATTTATCATGCTGATGAACTTTTTCAGCATATTAATCTGCTTGTTACCAGTTGATATTGCCACGATACAGCTGATGTACTCACAGGGTTATGACGCTTAGCCCTGATGATTCATTCATAGATTCATTCATTCAAAATCGACATTCTTCAAAATCTCAAATTCTTTTTTAGGTTTTCCTTGGAAATAATATTGTATTAATGATTCATATTGTTTTACCTTTGCAAAATGCAAATACTACTGCATTCTTTTTTCGCTTTCATTTGCGGATCTCATGTTTGTTTCGCCACCAGCTATCCCGACGCTACAGCAGAGGAGTTGAGCTCTGGGGACAACGTATGTATTATCTGCAGGGAGGAGATGGTGACAGCCTGTAAAAAGCTTCCATGTAATCACATTTTTCACACAAGCTGCCTGCGCTCGTGGTTCCAGCGTCAGCAGACCTGTCCAACGTGTCGCCTGGATGTTTTGCGCATGCCACGCCCGCAGCCCACACCTGCGCCAGCACCTCCACAGCAGCCTCAAATGCCTCCAAACTGTAAGCTGCTAGCAAGGAGTTTTAACTCTGTCACCTTAGCTTATTGTCGTCAGTGTATTATCCATGCTTTTGCCAAATCCTAAGGCATAAGTTATACCTGCCGTGGGAAGCCTCATATTACGTATTCTTGTTTGAATTTGATTTATGTCACATTTATAAATGATCACTTGCTGTTCATATTCTGTTGTTGATAGATGACAAAGTCGGTTTCTTTTCTCTTAAACGAGTACACCTGCCATCAGAGTATGTTTCATAGTAGATATAACTTAAGATCAACTTTGTTATGAACCTAGATGTAATTTTCAAAGAGTTGCAATGTATCAAAATAGTTGCCTTTTTCTTTGTAGTTAATAACATGTTCTTTGATATGAACATGTGGATGCCGGGTGGGATGCCTCCTCCACCAGTGCCCCCTGGTGGTCAGCCAGCACAAGGCCAACAGTCAGCAGGTAGGAGAGCTTTGATATCGAAAATTTTACATTGATTATGTGTGATTGTTCTCCTACTGGCTTATTCCTCATTTTAAGATTTTGAATTTCTTTATGTCAAAACTTAGACTGTTTGACACGAGGCATTACATCAGGTCATTTTCTCTGATGGAATACATTTCTTCTTTGTGATTTTGTTCCAAGTGCAAGTTCGATTTGGATAAATGATAAGTGACATGGACTCTTTGGGCTAAGCACTGAATATTTTTGAGTTGTTATAACCTGAATGAATGAAGCTTGGTTTTCATGTTTCTTACAGCGAGCAGTACAGCTAGTAGTACAGCAGGGCCGTCACCAGGGACAGTACCGTCACCAGGGACAGCGCCGCCAGTCCCCCCAGCCTTCAGCTCACCACCCTTCTCACCCACAGCTATGCCACCCTTCTTCTCACCGTTTAATATGCCTTTTATGCCATCTACAGGTGAGTCTGTGAGGGAAAAGGCAAGCTCTAGTTACAGTTTGTTTTATTTTTTTTCAGTCTGTTGCAAAGCCATAGGTTTCAAACACATTCAAACGATTCGATTAACAAAACCCCAAGGCTGTACTGAAAGTTATACTCTCTCAATAAACATAAACTGTCTATATAGAACTATAGAAGGAAAGAAAAAGCGATGATTGGTTTTGAATTAGGATATGTATTCATAGACATGTGGCATAGATAAATCCAAAACTAAGCTCCACTACAAGGAAAGTGCCCTGCACCCAGTAGTATTTGGACAATGGCCAACTGTTTGCTACAGCACATATCAGCCATCTGTGTAATTGTGAAGTTTCAGGAAACATAATTAAATTATAAAGTGTTTCCGTCATGTTTCACTGTTTGCTCAGTACCCTGGCTGATTTATTGGGCTAAATCGTTGTTCAGCTGATCAGTGAGGTCACAAGCTCAAATCCAGTACCTGCTGCTTTGGCGAAGTGGCTGTTTCTTCAGGCAGGCACATGTGCCAGACAAACACCTGAGGGTTAATATGAGGACTCTGGACCCTCCACTCCTAAACTTTATTGCCATTATTCAAGTGAACAGGTTTTGAGTACATCGTTGAATAACAGTTATATTAAATGAATAAAAAAATTACACATTGTATGTTGCAGGTTTTCCACGACCGCCACCAGACTTGTCTCAGCTCAGCACAGAAGATCTGCGGGCAATGGAGGGTAACGAGCGAGCCAACGTACAAGCTCGATTACAGTGGTTACAGGATATTCAGGCCTTGCTGGATGGAGCCATGTTGCTGATCAACCAGTATAACAGTGTAGCTTCCACTCTCAGGTGAGTTTATATACTGTGCGGTGTTTCTGATAACCAATATAACACTGTAGCTTCCACTTTCAGGCGAGTCTGTTCACTGTGCTGTGTTAATTTTCATCAAGTATAACACTGTAGCTTCCACTCTCAGGTGAGTCTATGTACTGTGCTAAGTAACATGTCAACCAACATAACACTGTACCTTCCAGTCTTTGGTGAGACTTTATACTCTGCGGTGTTACTTGCCAAGGGCCTGTTTTTAAAGGTGGAGAAAACATAAAAATGACAAAAGTTAAGATGAAAGAGTGCAAAAAGTTAGGTGTAAATGTGGTCTTCAATATTTTTTTCGATTTTTGTTTTAGGAGAAAAAAGAGACTTGCATCACATCCTTATTTAGAACATTATGATGCAACAATGATAAATACCAAAAGTTTGTCGCAAATTCCCATCATACAAAAATATTTTCAAATATCCTCTCCTCGTGAAAAAAAATGCCAAAAGATATTAAAGACCATATTTACAAATAAGTTTTGATGCTCTTTCATCTGATTATGGCATCATTTTTATGTTTTCTTCTCCTTTAAATTGCTTATAATGAGTGCTTAATTGTAGTTCATGTAACTACAATTAAGATGTAATGCATAAATTACTTCTGCTAGTTACAAGTAGTCACATGAGCACCATACCATCTCTCTTCAGTATGTGTGTACAAAATACCCAGTGCATGTAATAAATAATAATCAAAAGGTGAAACTGATGTTCATATTAATTATTTGTTGTTTATAGTGACAGGCTACAGCCTATTACTCTTCACTGACAAAGTCAAATGGTTCTTTCACAGAAGTCAAATACTCTTATTGTGCTAGCCTTTCAAGTTTTCTTCTAGTTGCTAAAGGAATATTAGTGGCCAAATGCGGTGTAGAATCACATAGTATGACTATATGAGACCATGAAGCAGTTCTTTCCCTTGCGTGTGATGCAGTATTGACTTTAGCTTTTTGACAGATTAAAGCTGTGTCCACATTGTGTGATTTAATTTTGTAGTGTTGACATGGATTTGATTAGGCTTATGACAACAGGACAATAGTTATTTCATACAATTTGTAAAGTTCAATATATTTCACCGTGTAAAAGCGGTTTATGAAATACCATTTTGTCATTTTTTTTGTTTGAATTCTTAATACCATGTCCAACCATTTGAACACAGCTTAAATGGTGAGAGTTTCTGAGCAAAATTAATGAAGTCTGTAGTGCTGCTGAACTACACCCACTTTTCATTGGCTACTTCTGTCTTGTGTATTTTATAAATGAAGTAAAATCATTTTTCTTGTTTCAGTGTACCGAGGATAGGATTGAATCAACCAGCACCGTTACCAAGAAGTTGTACCGTGACAGCAGGAGGGAGGACCTCTACTACCATAACCTCTTCCCAGGGGAAGACTGGAGCGAGACCTAAATCATCCACGGGGTTTTCCCCCTCCACTTCTGCCGCACATTCAAAACCATCTGGTAAGGCACTCTGAGATGATCACATGTTACAGCTGAAATATTTTAGGAACAGACCGCGGTCAGGTGGTTGGAGGGGTTAGCCTCTCAATTCCTTGAACAGGCAAGGTGCAGGTTCAAACCGGACCTTTGGCATGGAATTTGTAGATTCAGTCAATGTTATTGTTTATGTAGACTTGGTGTCAATAAACTGCCCAGCTCGGGATGGCAAATCTATGACATTGATAAACCTGACTACCCTTTTGTCAGTGAAATACTCTTGAGTATGGCATAAATGTTCTTGTCATGACATGGTTTAAGTATTATCAGGGTGGCATTAAACCTGTATCATTCACTGATTCATTCCACTATTTAGCATTGATGCTGTTCAAGGTGGTGAGATTGTGTTAAATTCTGTTTGTATCCATTTCTCTTTCTGCACTGGATTATCAAAACTGTCATTATGATGATGACTTAGTGAACAAATGAAAACAATAACTAACTTTGCTGATTGTAGATAAGGAAGGTTCAGAATTAGAGGGAGCCACGGGATACACACCTCCAAAGGAGGAAATGATCCCCGCCTGGGTGGATCCCCATGAGGAGAGTCATATCGATGACCTGCATGAGGTCAGGCGGCGCAGACTGCAGAAATTCTCTCAGAGTGAAACCAAAGCCGAGGTGCCTAAAACTACCAGTGACAACCTAGAACTTGACTGAAGGCTCAGAGTGTTTTGAGTGGTCGTGCGAAACGACCCTGCACACGTTTCTCCTAACCAACTTCTACAGCCTTTTTATGTGAGGTGCTATAACACACAACTTTAAATGTAAATACCATGTTTATTTTTCTCTGTCATAACACCTTTTCATGAGCTAGATGTTTGCATTTAAAAGAAACACAGATAGTATTTCTGTTTGACGTGATTTCATGCTGTATTGTGAGGTCAGGGGAACCGCCCACAAAATTATCTCCCCTTACATGTTAGCAGAATACAGTTCTGTGTAAAATTTGCTTTAGGTCATTAATTAATTTATGAAAGTGTAGGTGAAACACATGCTTTACTAATTGAACATCTCTAAAGGCCGTTTTCATTTCTTTCAAGTCTTAGAGGTTTGTTAAAAATGTAAACTAGAGGAGCAAGGTATGTTTGTATGCCTAAAGGCATCCAAGGAGCCTTCCATTGTACATTTGACATGGGTATATGAGTTATAAACAAGACGGTAGATGATCATGATGAAAGGAAGGATTTGTGGATTATTCTACTAGATAAATTAAATAGATATTGGTAAGTGTAGTATCACTAACCGGTAATTGTTGACACGAGGAAAGCTATTCTGCGAAGACGGGTACATATGGAATTGCACTTCTGCATTGTATCTTTGTAGCGGTAACACGTTTAATTTCAGATTACAGTGCAACATTTAAAATTTTCATATTCATAGCGTAATCCATTCTACCAGTACTACTGTCTTCCTGTGTTTGCTGTAATTCTGCCTTTATACTTATGCAGTTAAAACATGAAAACAAATAGTATATACTACATGTATATTGAAACATTTACCAAGATTTGAGGACTGATTGCTGTCTTATCACGAAGTGAAATACCTTAAATGTAGGTATAAAGTGATGTGAAATTTTGTGTCCTACCGTAAGTCCAAAATTATGTTTTTCTGTTTTCAAAAGATCTCATATTTATTTGTATGCTGTTCATGTATTCTTTTATCTAACTCTCGTTACCTTCTTCAGTGACTAGATTTGCTACAGATGTGCTAGAAATACGACCAGTCACTACTGGTAATAGCGTTGTCGCCTCCCTTAACAGAGATTATATACATGTATAATGTGCACAAATTGTATCTGTTTGAGGACAGATTTGACAGAAGCCAAGATTGTTAGGATATCTGAAAGAGATAAAATTTGAGGATTATTGATACACCTATTGAAGGCACCAGTTTGTCTGATGAATTTCATACATCGATTGACAAGCTTGATTTTACCAAATGTTTTTCATCTGGCAACTTGTAACTGTTTTTTCCCCCCCAACATTTCCTGCAAATTCATTACCATTAATACTATTGTTGTTATTATGATTGTTACATGTAACCTTAGTGCACATCATAAAGCAGGATGGAGCTGCCATCAAAAAGGAATTTGCATCATCCGAATTCATTAAATGTCTCTGGTTTATGCTGATCATTACCTTTAACCTATGGAAGAATTATTACTCAAACTATTTGTCTCACGGTCTGAGATCTAAAGCTCTATTTTCAATTTGTATGAAGGTCGCTATTTGAGTTTCCTTGGATGTATTGGGCTGATAGACAAGGTATTGTGTTGCCGTGTATATGTGTACATAGTTTTAAGGTATCTAGTCTGTACCATATCTGTAAGGACAGAAGTATGAGGTCTACTGAGAACAGCATCGAATGATTTGACAGTTCTGTTGGTTATTGTACAAAAAATGGTACAGGAATGATTTACTATCCACATTGTATAAAGCCACTGTAAATGTGAATAAATACTGAAGTTTAAAACATTTTAATGCTTTGAATTATTTATTCCTATTATGGATGATTGAACAGTGATTGCTAAGAATCTGTTTATATATATATACATGTGTATATATATATATATATTACACACACACACATACATATCAACTGTGAACATAAAGCTTTTGCACTCTGCATTAGGGAATGAACCAAGTACTGACTGGCTTGATGTCTGTAGAGCGACCAATCACAACATTGCGTTGTCGTTGGACAAAACTGGTCACAGATGTTTTAGTGAAGCAGCATCATATAAGGTGGAAATGAAGCTGGAAGTCGAGTGCAAGGCCATGAAATCAAACAAATGTCAACTGTGACCTTAGTTCTCTGCCTGATTTTCACAAATAAGAGCTTTTATATGAATGGAATTTCAGCATTGTCTTCCAAGTCAGGCACAGTATTCCTCCAACTTCATATTGGATGTACCCTTCATGTCACTGGCACCATACACAAGAAATTTTCACTTATACAATGGAGGTTAATTTTACTGGTGGAAGGAACTGGATACCCAACAAAGGACTAAACCAACAACCATTGACAAGCCCTTGATGAACTTCCTTGATGCCTGATACGCACACCACACTGGTGGAAAATAAGATCTTCAATGAATGTTACACTGGTCACACGATCGTCACCCATCACTTATTGTCCTAAAGGCCCCATGTACAGTGAGACCAAGGGAATTCACAAGTCTTATGTCCGAGGCAGGGATTGAACCTCACATCAATAGTCAAAGTCAGCCATAACCCACTCCCCAATTGTATTTCAAACATGGCATATATGGGAAGTCAATGGCGTGTAATGGCTTTGTAATACTGCCATGTTATTAAGGCTTGTAAGCGATGGTTAATGGAACTGAAGAAGGTAACCACGTGCATGTACTCTTCCACTTCAGTTCCATTAACAGGACGCCTGACTTTCCCCCGAGTGCAGGCAAGTGAAGAATTTGGTATCAGGCTTTACCTGTGACAATGTTCTGCCGTTAGCTCCAAGATGCCTTTATAACCAACCTCACAATCAAAGCTGGTGGGACTGAGCATTGTGCAAGTGAATCCAAAGCCATTCTGAATAATACTTTTTTATATTTAAAACTTAAACGCTGTGATTCTTCAGTATGACGTAAAAACCAACAATCAAATGAAGAAGGTGATGTCATGACCTGAAAGTCTTGTAAAATGTTCATTGGTTTATTTTTGTGATTTGGCCTGACCATGAGAAATAGCTGGCACACACTTTTCTATTCTTCTTGCCCTGTTATGACGCTGTAGGCAAGTTTTTATTAATATACTGCATTTCACCTGAAGATTGGCATATGGAAATCACTTTAAGAAGGATTAATGGCCTTCAAATCATACTTCGGACAGAGCTCTTAAGTGTAACTGTAAGATGGATGAATCCATCAGAATCAAGCCAAATTTATGTCCCTTGAAAATGCTAGACTTCAGGCGAATACAGTATAACTTATTTTGTGGTGAGTAACAGATCACTCACCTAAATTTGACTTCAGGTGAGAACAAGGAGAGGTGGGTGATGTAGTTTGGATACGTAAGTTGCAAGAATTCATAGCTGAAAATGGATGTGGTTAAATCATTCAAAGACAACGTTACGGTTATGACAACCACTAACATTTATTCTCCTGAAAACTTCCCTCAAGGGACTTGAGAACAACAGAACAAACAGGATAAAGAACATCTAGAAATAGGAGAATTAGGGGTGGGGACAGAGTCCTGAAGACCCTGTGGCACATCCTCCTGTTCTCGGTCAAAAGTCAGAACAGACGTAAAATAAGAAAGAACAATTCTTAAAAAACCTTTTGTTTCAACAGGTAACTTTCCAAATACAACCACAATTCAGGCTAAACAACAAATTCTCTGGAACATGATTTAACAGGAAAAAATAGTGCAACATTTTCCCACACTTAGCTGACATAAACAATGACAGCTACCATCACACACCTGATCTAAAGCCAAAAGTAAAGGAGCAGCACTGACGAGAATACCACCAGGTAAACTATCTGCTGTAAGTGTGGGGTGGGAAGTTCAGACACTTACACATACTATTCAGATCTGGGAACTTACCATGGCCAGTGCTTCGTGTTTCAGATCTTATCGACAAGCATCTTCACATTTAAGCAGTTAAACACAGGAACATGATTTTAATGAATCTGGAAGATGGATGTTTTTCTTAAATGAAATGCATTCATACTGAAGTCATCTTCTTAAGTATTATTTTGGCAACGAATGAGGAATAACCATTATAATGGAACTTTTTCATACATACGAAAGTATGTATACTCTGATGCAGTACTTTGAATTTCAACTACTTCAGGTTAGAATTGCGGTGTACTTAGCTGAAAAGTACCCACCCTCTCGGAGGGTCTCGGTTACTGCCAGACTGGGGATAGATCTAAATAACATCAAACACACAAAAATATTGGCATCTCTCAAAGTTGACAAGTCATAGAAAAATAGGAGATTTATATCTAATTTGTGTTCTGGTTGACAGTTAAAAATAAAGAGATTGCAAAATGCAGTATGTTCTCGTGGCTGTTCCCCGGAACAGCTGTGACTAGTCAGCTAAGTCACCTTTTGACATCAGAAGACATTTATACACGGTTTGTGTGTTACAAAAATTGGTCCAAGCCAAAACAAGCAAGCTTAAAAATATAGCAGTGCACTGGGCTTACAAAGCTGGATTGTCTAGAGATACAAGGGAAGCTTACCCTAAAGTTGGGTGTGTCCTACACAATGGGGATTGCTCGACAGCTGTAGCAAGGTGATCGTCTTCACAGCTGTACATTATAGCTGTAGTGCATTGTATATGACAAATCCGGCCTGCCCTATCAACAGCCCCAAATCTGTCAATTGTCATTACATGCATTTCCAATCAGACTACATATTTAAAGTCACTGCTTAGTAATATAAAAATCCCACCTGTTATTTGGTTAAGACAGCAGTAAGTTTTAAATTATTTCTCTGAAGCACATATATTCAGAAAGGCTTGATGCAGGGGAGGTAATCCAAGAGGGCATGCCATCCAAAATGCCCACGTCAATATTTCTGTGTTACTGCATGCGTGTTATCCTCAGGATTTGAACTGATAAGGATATGGACTGGGTTTGTCCATCATCCCAAAATGCCCCACCCATGCTGCAGTCTCTATGTACAATTATACTGCAGTTTTGAGGGACACTTCAAGGTCTCCTGCCCAACACTTACAGGGGCATTATAATCCTAAACTTTACTATCTAACCTTATTAAGATAAAACCAATTGTAAAACTCCAATTCATACTGCAGGTTTTCAAAATATACACAGATACACAGCTGACCAGGCTAACAGCTTATTCTAACATCTCTGTAATATGATCCAGGCTTATATCGCCTGACCAAAAGTACCTACATAATGTAGTAAGCAGCTACTGTTCCTGCAGCACTAAGGAGGCTTGTAAAAAGCCAAGCTAACAAAAGACAATTTCTCTCACGTTACCTGAAATTGTCTGAAAATGTGCTCTAACTGAAATCAAGGAGGCCAATAACGTTCCACAGATAGCTAGGACAGCCTTACAGAAGGAAGCCCAACCAAATATTGGAAAATAAATAAATTACTGCTGTACAATATTAGAGGATGGTGAAAGATGTGACCAAGTCATTGCTGACTCGGCAGAAACACAAGTAAATATGCATATCCTCATTTTGGTGTAATAAATAAAATAATAAAAACTTATGGACAGAAATGTGATAAATTATACCATATTGTGGCAGATGAAATTATTGCCCATGAAATATATTACATTCACAAAACTGGCTGAAGAATGGTATATTCATTCAATAAGGTAACAAAAAGAAAGAAAACAACTCAAGAATGTCTGGGTGCATTTTCGCCTGGATACGCCAAACTTTGTCAAGATTGGACATTATTTGTCTCACAGTTTAAGATCCTAGCTCCATCAAGTTATTCTGCACATATATTTGGCTTTTCGCACAGAATCAGAGCACCATCTTCAGTTATTTGTTAACAATGTCATTAGTTGTCAGGTCAAAATCCACCCCCCATCCCATGTAGGAGTGTACCCTGTTCAGATAATGGACCCCATAGCACAGTAATAGCAGGATGACCAGGTAAGGCACTGGGTCATGTCTCTGAGTCAAGGAGTCAAGAGTTACAGTTCCGTCCCTCAGAAAGTGGAGTTCTTCTCAGAAACATCTACAACACCAAAACAGTCAGCATAAAACAGCAATACATGTAATATCTGTGTTATAGTCGACACCAAAATCTCAGCATCACATTTACGCTGTAGCAGAACTCACTAAAACCATTTTCTCAGGGTTTTCTTATTTTGCATTAACTTGATCATTGCTTCAATACGCAACAAACTCATAAGTCCAAATATAGGTGACTGTAGGCTTGTAATTTATACCCTACAGTATTTATGACAGTCTTGCTTCCCACAGCAGCAAACATGGCTGTATTTTACTCTCCTGCTGCATTTAATGAGCTGAAACCTTCTGAAGGTGGTAGACATATCTCTCTATTGTGAATAATCCCACAATACAATGAGCACAAAATTTAGCTAGAGAAGACCACCAACCTGAGCTGCCCAGGGCATGTTCTGTCATACTGAGACAGAGAGAATCCAGCCGGGCATTAATCTCTGTGTCAGACGGACTCAAATCTGTGACAGGTAAATAAACACAGAACACATGAAGAACGGCAGTTAGAAATAAAGTGCATTATATCCAGTTTAGTTTGGCACTTTGTGAGGTTTCTAATTTTTCTTTCTAGCCATCTTGAAAAAAAATGCAGCCAATATGAAGTATATCGACTCGGTCCAATTTAATACTTATCATAATTCTTATATAAGAACTGTCATTTGACTATGAAGTCTTATGTGAGCTTGTGTGAGAGTTTGTCTCATGTCCACATCATCTTCCCAACACACTTGCTGCTATCCCTTACAGTTCAATCATTAATAACCCCACAGAGACGGAATCATCGGAAACCAAGTTTGTAAATCTTACGTCATCTACAATATAATATCTTAACAAATGCTGATCTTAGAATAGTAATGCATTTAGGCTCCTAACAGATCATCAGAGATAATGCTGTTTTCACAGAAGTCTGAGTCAAGAATGATTATCTATGTCAGCATTTCTCACAAGTGTTTTCTCCTCAAATCATTTGTGAACTATATCATTGTACAAATGTAGAAATACAACTTAAGTGGTACTGTAAAGCATGAGTGATGCATGAGATGGCTTTTCAAATGCGAACCTAGCAAACGCCTAGAAGGAGGGTCATGACATCAAATGTTTCAAATATGACATCCCAGATAACAGTAGAAACTGATACATTGTAACATTGCTGTGGCACAGCCAATGTTTAAAGTAACAATGGCTTATTGTCCTGCTTGACACTAGCACCATTAAAACCAGATTAAAAAAATATGCCACTTTCCCACTGAGGCTGATTGAAACACCTTATACCAGTGATATTTAACGTAAGATGTGAAAAGGAGCACTGCAGACTAAGTCTGTGAGATGTGTTGACACTGACCTGGCCTGGGCAGAACTCCTAGTCCCATGTTTGAGGTTCGAAGTGGTTCAGACTGAGTTCTTACAACTGCTTGTTTACCCTGAAAAAGTTCCAACACCACTTATATTAACATCGTAATTAAGACTCGCCACACACATCCAGGTACCAGAAAAAACTGCAATATTTTCATGTACAGGACAACAAAGACGAGCAATCATTAGTTTACATTATAATCTTCACAGCCAGAAGTATAATATACTATACAAATAAAGTAGGGCGATTCCATAAAAAAACCTCACAATTAATAATATCCCATGTCTTTAATTAGATGAGCACCTAATTATTTACACTTAAACCCTGATAAAGGACAAATTTAACCATGATTTAATCACTCAAATGTATGAAAACTGACAGACAAGTTAACACACAAACTGAAATGCACGCCAGTAAGATTCATGTGCATGTTGTGCAAAGTACTTGTGTATGTTGACAAAATTTCTCATTAAATGTCACGAACAGCCTACTCTTCCTTACACATTCCCATTTATATAACGTGTCTTCAAGAAATATCAATATATACAACATTATCCCTTACTTTTGTTCATTAGTGTATGTCTAACATTAACAGCTCTTCTTCCAACATCTCCAAATAGTCCCCCCCCCCATTACATTTTGTACGAACAATTATACTTTGTACACACCTCAAAGAGGCCTGGTCGAGAAAACATGGCTGGGTTGACGGAGTGGTTTCGACTGAGAGGGCTGTGGCCGCTGGTTGTTCCCCCAACAATAGACCGCTTAGAACCAAACTTCCATTGTGTCATCACTGCTTTGTGAGGATGACCTGTTCTTTGGCATGTGCGATTGGCTATTCCTATAGGGTAAGTGTTTCCCCACC
The DNA here is from genome assembly GCA_016165875.1 of Acanthopleura granulata. Lineage (NCBI taxonomy): Eukaryota > Metazoa > Mollusca > Polyplacophora > Chitonida > Chitonidae > Acanthopleura > Acanthopleura granulata. The sequence goes on from JABBOT010000010.1 coordinate 17,658,772, forward strand.
TGTCAAATTATCATTCAAAAGACATTGGCTTACTGGAATATTTGCAACCAGGGCTCTTTATTACCACTCTGCCGATCAGGTTCATTTTTCATGTCCTCAAATGATTCAATAATTACAGACATTGAATTTTACTGATCTTAATAATTATTTATTATTTATACATCAGTGAAATCCCAGCATTTCCTTCACTGATAAAAGTGTTATTTTAACTGCAGTGAAATATCACATTTTGCTATTTCAAAACCAAACACCATGAATGTCCAAAAAGGAAACATTTCATTTCACGAAGTTCAAATCTGATCTCAGCGGAATGATGTCATAATACAAGTTTACTCAACTACTACATTCTCACGTCACACAAGAAGATACGAAGTCATGTTAGAAGTCATCTACAAGAGGTCACACTCTAGACATGACTGTGACAGTCTACGCATAGAAAAAAGGGCCAAAACCCTTTAAAGGATACATGAAAAGGACCTCTAAAAAAAGAAAGAATTATATTTATAAGCCAAATGAAGAAAATTATGTCAAAAAAATTTCACTTCATTTTTGTGGTACATTTTATACCTATTAATTTCACTCCCATTTTATGCATATTTTTCATCAAATTTTTTTTGAAATGACGTCATCAATGAATTTTCTTTGAGCGCGGCGTAAACCCCCGAAGTGCCCTGAGCCCTGGTAGCTATAGTGATGAGCCCGAGGTTACTTTCAATCAGTGCCATTTTGTTCTTCTGCATGCAAACGGAATTCTTCCCTAGATATATTTCTCTGCTCAGAGATAGTTTGTTGTGCCATTTTTGGTTGTTCCAACAACAGAGGGAAGGATTCGGACGTCAGCATGTTCCGCTTTTCTTGTCAGGTAACATTTAAACAAAAACGAAGCAAATCAACTTTTCCCCAAGTGACCACACCTGAGTTAGCTACGATCACTTCACTCTCGCTTGCTTTCAGTGAAGTTCGACTTAAATGGCCTGGTGTGGATATCACCCATCCCTAAGCTTATTGTGACCTGATGCTGCTCCAATAGTTTTTCCATGGAAACCCTTGTGGAGAGGATTTGGATTAAGTAACAAGGGAAATGAGCAGTCAACCCAGGAGGTCGACATTGAAGAGGCCCCAGTGTAGGTAAGGTGACGTGCTCATGCTCTGCAAGATCGCATGGCGAGCGCCTGCCCCTATTCAGTCAGTATCCCCCTTCCCCCAGAGTGGTTTTAATAGCTTTACTTCGCCGTTGACATCACCACTGCAGGCTACTTAATTTTTGGACTGAATGCTGGGGATTAAGAAAATTGTATTTTAAAGCCATATTTACTCCCCGAAAAGAAGGCTGACATTTTTTTTTGAACTTGTAAATGTTTTTACATCGCAAACGGCATAAAAAGATATAAAACCAAATCTTTTCATGTATCCTTTCAAGTGCACAACATCAAGATATTGTTAGGGTATAAATAACAAACGGAATATTGCCCACTGAAGGCTGAATACCATAAATATTGTTCTTGTGAGAGGTGGGAAATGATAAGACATGTCCACCTCTCACTCCAACAATATTTATGGTATTCAACCTTCACTGTGCAACATCCCCTATACACTGAAACAGTGAGGTTTGGCATATCACAGACATATAAAATTTAACATTTTCTTAAATTTTTAAGAAAAAAACCCAATACCACTAAAATAGTCAAAGTTTTGAATAACTTGGTTGGACTCCATTCTTCATCTGTCCAGCAAGTGTTCACTTACCCTTTTCTCTTGCTGTGATCTAAACTGTATTTGAGTTGTGATGGAGGGCAAATTCTCTGTGCTTGTTGTTTTCGTGTGGCGAGAAGTTTCTTCTGTTTCGGGCTGAAAGCCTATAACACCAGATTTTCAGGGAATGTGAGTTAAAGGGCTTTGCAAAGTCCTTCAAAACATTAACATATGTAATTGGAGCACTTTACAAGCCTTAGAAAGCCCAAATGATTGAACCATTACCACAGGACTCAAATCTTCATTTTTTTTTAGCTAAACTTTGATTCGCTGATAGACATTTAGCAATAATTAACAGAAACTGTGAAATAACTTATCACATTTACTTAAATCTTTTAATTGTACCAAAAGAAGAAAACTTTGCATACATTTGTAAAACACACCATACCCAACATGTCATAAAGAAACTTTGACATTTCAGACCAATAATGTTTGATACATTTATCTGTAAGACTACAAAATCTTCCACATTACTTAAGTGGCGTCCATTTTTTATTTTTTATTTTTTTTTGGTATAGAAAACTATGTATAGACAAAGTAACTGAAGATACTGAAACCAGTATTTCAAGCAGAAACTTCAGACTGCTCTTACCTCATGATTAATACATTTGTCTATGAGGCTAAGATATGCACTAAAACAGTCTTCATCTGGACCTCTCGTTGACACCAGCAGCTGTGTGCACACTACAAAACAACAAAAGGCTATTTCAAAAGGTGGAATCAAAGATATAGTTACTCAGTGAACATTTGTGAAATTCATAACAATGGTTAACAAATGAAAAAATCTAAAATATTCTGAACATGTAGAAAAACATTCATGGTAATCCAATGAACATCTTCTTTTATGTTTTGTATCCCAGCCCTCTAAAAATACTGTCAAGGAGGGGAGACAAGTACTTGTCCTCACCACCACACGGGCAGAGTAGTCTCCCCTGATTTGGCATTGGCTTCTATTAAGTTATATAGAGCCATACTCATTATTGTTACCTTTTCCCATGAGTCGTGTAAATTGCCCTGGGAGGTCTCCCTCAGGAATAGTTGTGGAATCGCCCTCAGCTGACGGGGAGGAGGGAGGGGACATGTTTGTTGAGGATTTTATTGAGCTGGCATCCCCACTACAATCAGGAAGGTCAGAGGGCATCTCAGACAGCTTGCATGGGCTATACTGCTTCAGGGGGGTGTTAAGCATGTTCTTCATTTCGGTCAGCGCAACCTTAATCGAGCCACCATCCATAATGTCCTGGATTAACAAATGTAAATACAAGGAATTACGGAACTTTTCTCCATGAATTAGAGCTGCATAACATTGATTATTGTTAGAAGACATATACATCACTTATTTCTAACCAAAAACAGAATTGAGGACTTTCCTTAATAGTATTCCTTGTCAAGCCAATTCAACATCCCCCAAAGTATGTGATGGACAACTCTTGTTTTCACCAAATACAAGAAAAGGCAAACTGTTCATTTTACCTCCTTGAACTTGAGAGAGAATCTTTGTGTAGAAATATTTGTATGTCAAGGATTCCTAATCCTAAAGTTAGTGACAATGTCACAACTCACCTTCTCTAAGGTTCGTAGGACCTCTTGTCGCGCCTTTAATTTGTTAATATTCACAACTATCTTATGACGAGCTCCTTTGGTAACACTCTGAAGAGAGACAAATGAACATACATTTATTTACATTTGATATATTTGATGTCAACTTCAAAGCTCTTTATTTCATCTGATTGAAGTCTTAAAGTGGCTTGCACTGAAACAAACTCTCATTCTATTTCAAGATTTACATATCTGGAGCAATTAAAACTTACGAGGCATATAATATAAGAAGCTTAAATGATGATTGTTTCTTCTACGCTATTATCAAATAATTTCATGACATGCATATCTCAGCCCATCTTACATTCAGAAACAATGAAAACAGACTATGCACATGCAACCATGATTACTAAATGCGACATTATGCTTGTAATGGTTGTACATATAAGACTTGACTGATGGCTCCGTCAAATTAACGGGTTAAGCTCACATAAAACACAAATGATCATTCTAATTAAGCTGTGTTACTTTTAATAGACAAATTAAGTTCTTTACGTGCAAAGGCTAATGCTAGAGTTAACTACCAACACTGAAAAACAATACATGTGGAATGGACAGCCCATGTTTATTGTTGTGATTGACATTTACATCATACCATAAGCTTATACCTTCACATTTATTAACACTACATGTAGATTAACATCTGAAAATAATGTTTCTTTCGCATTTTTGTGAACACTAATTTATGCTGGGAAATAAAGGGCAACACAAAATGTTTTCAAATAAAATCAAACTTATAAATGGTAAACACGCATACTTCCAAGACTGCACTATTTGCAGAGAATACATTACATCAATTATCATACATTATCTCCAATAATCAAACAAAGAATCCAGTACTGGTAGATTAACGTCTTTTCATGTCCTGACAGAAATGCAAACCATATTGCTGTCAATTATTTCATAAACCTGACTCACATAATTAACAGAAAGAAGCTACCTCAGCACGATCTATTGTTGTCATTTCATGTGCTGTTGGGTTTATTTTAGTCTAAGATCTTCCTTTAGGCAGGTTTCCGGTCTAATTTTAGACCTGGAGCATGACAAAATCAGTGGAGTTTTTACTGGGCTCTGCACTACACCGCACACACAAGTAAAGCCTCCTTGTATACATGTTAGTCTCCTACACACAGGACACTGTCATTATCCAACTACGCTTCTAAAGACAACGTCAACCTTTGGTTGATTACAGCTCTGATTAATTATGCAACATTAAACATATATATTTCATTTACAACCTTTACCACCACCAGAAGACATCCGCATGATTGTTTAAGGAACAGCTAACTCCAAAAGGCAATACAAAAATGATATCTACTTAAACATATTGGAATGAAGTGCACTGACTAGAACATTTCCTTGACTGATAGACACACACCTGCAATTTAATAATGTATGACATACCATACTACTTGTGCATCCAAGTATAGTGCAATTTTCATCACGACTGTGTCTGGGGATATTATAGCAGGTTTGATATCCGCAAGGTCAATTTTCATACTTTTCTACGTGGTGCAAAACAACAACACAACCATATGACTCAAATGCAAAAACTGTGCCCACTTGGAGAGCCCACATCACTAAAAATATGAATATTTTACCATTACTTAGCATATCATATTACAACACAAATATGATATTTTTTTTTTATCAATGAGAAGACTTATACAGTGTTATATCTGACCAAGCTGTTCACAATGCAACCCTCGGTAAAGGCCACCAGATGAAACCAATAGTAGCTGAAGACATACTCTATACACCTCAGCTAGGTTTCTCTTATCCATAAACTTGGGGGATCAACATTTATGAAGCGTTTTTGTAGAGGGTCTCATGAAAAAATTGATTTACTTATTGGTATGTTTATGTCTAACTCAAGAAGAACATTCCCTTATATGACAGCTGTCACATTTAAGTGAAGACAAGAAACTTGAGATGCTCAAACAAAAACTTGGTTCTCCTTCACCAAGTATGTCATAAATTTTGCTCAACAAGCACAGTTGCCTACTTCAAAATATAGCAATCAAAAAGAGCAGGGTTAGGTCAGCCATAATATTTTTCCTCGGGAGATGATGTATGCTGATTTTCATATAGACACAAAAATTATTCACCTACTGGTAAATGAAGTCACCCTGCCTTGAAGACCAAGAGTACAGTTCTGTCAAATCAGGCCTGGCCATGTGAAATTAGCGGATAAGCAGTTTAAAAATTCTTTGTCCTGCTATTTTTAGTAAGCAGCAAGCGAATATGTTAACTTTTTGGGAAATATTTAAACACATATGACCTATTTTATATCAAGCACCTGATCAAATCAGACGCTGGGCCACAAGCTGAGAGGCGATTGACAGTAATCACTAAATCTTGCCACTTAAAGCAACCTTGCATGTTTGTAAACAGGTTCAATCAATGATCATCCCTTCCCCTTAGCATTTCTTAGAAAAACAGCAACAAAACATTTCACCATAATACAGACATATTCATGCACCACCCTACTCAATATTCAACAAATTCAACCAATTCGACCCAGATATATAGTACAAGTAGATATAAAGTTAACAGGAACAATAAAAGAACATATAAAGTTAACAGGAACAATAAAACATCATGCCCACATGTGCTAACATTCCAAAATATGCACTATGTCTGTGGTTGAATTACTTGAGGATTTAGGGTATAGGGTTGTAAATGGGGCATACATAGCAGACCCACAAAGAAAAGGGTCATTACCTGAGCCTCTAGCCACTCCTCAGTGATTCCTAACATGTCATCATAGGTCAGCTGCTGGAAAAGGTATGAGTATTTGTGGAGGCGCAAGGTCTTCAACCATATGGGAACATCTGAAATAGAAGATCACAGTTAAGTTATCATCTGAAGTAATGGGGGGGGGGGGGAACAAGAGCATAAATCCAAAATTAGGTGCTTTTTTTTATTATTTTAACCTTACATGATACAGAATGTTAAAAGAAGAATTTTCAACTTACACAACAGTTGTCAGGTTTAGTAAAGGGGGCAAGTGGAGCGCCTGAAGTACCAAGTACCTGATAAACCACTTGATCAAATCTAGTAAGTCTGATGGCACAGAAAGCTGGACAGTTAAAATTCTACATTGATGTGTAACAAAGAAAACATTTACCTCTCATGCCACTTCCCTCTTCCAGGAAGCTGTTCCTTACGGGCTGCGGGCCGTCGTCATGATGGGAGTCGCTGCCGCTGCCCGAAGATGTCACGCTGCTCTGAGGGGACAAGGGGGCGTGATCTGAGGTGATGGACTGGGAGCGACTCAGTCGTGAAAACTGCTTGTCATTGGATCGTAACCAGTCAGAAACATTGTTCAGAGGCTGCATGGCCGCTGTGACGGATAAAGTGTGACATAACTGTGCATGAAGGTTTTGTTGAGTGTTATCTGAAAGGGAACAAAGTACTTTATTATAGTCAGGTACTGTGTTAGATGACTGACAGTTAGGATACATGTACTTGCAAACCTAGGCCCACCTTCACACAGCTTACAAAGTCATGTTTCTCGTAATTTTTTCATAAAAAGACGTTGTCCAAGTAACAACGCCATACTGCACCATTATTTACTAGACGTATGAAAATACTGATTTACTTGTGAAAGCGTGCCCTGGCCGATATTATCCTGGGTTGGTTCAGGAGTGTTGGCTGTAAATAAGTGTCATCTTGGGCAATGTGAGGGTTCAATCAGTAACATCCAAACTCCAAATGGTGCACTAATCGTTTTCATTTGGCAAAATGATGAATACGAAGGACACCATGAATAGTTGTGTCTGGGGTTGTGACCAGTCAAACAAGAGGTGTCCACAGCCTCAACCCCCCACCCCTGCCATTATCTGGGGTGCAAAATTATAATAGACATGGACATGCTAGTTCTCATCCCCACAATAACGTGTAGGAGACTGTGTCCAAAAAGAAGAGTTGAACTGGATGCATATTGTCTTGATGATACTTTGCCGTAGTAGGACCAGATAACACCATTTCCATAAAAAAAAAAGTTTCAGTAACCTGTTGTTAAAGTCAAAACTTTAACACCTTTTATTAGCAAAGACACAATGGGAAAAAAAAAAAAAAAGGTAGATCGTATCAGGGACTGCATTAAATGTAGTGGGGACTGTTAGCCCATGTACTCACTGTGTTGTGGTGGAGCTGGAGATCTGAACTGGGAGGGTGCAGAGGTAGTGGCATGCAGCGGGATATGGCCACCCCTTACGCGGTGGAGAGCACTGCTTTCCGAAACACCATTAACAGTCAATTGTGAACCCTGGTTACTGTGGTTACTGAGATTGGTGGCGGAGAGACTGCCACCATTAAGGACGACTTCTGCGAGTCTGTGAGTGTCACTATTGTCAGGCTCCTCCCAGGATTTGTGGGGCCCACTCGTGTGGAGCCCCTGGAAAGAGCCGTTGGTTGTGGTGTTGGTAAAACCATTGTCTTTTGGAGGGCAATATGCTGAGAACTCCTTGTTATTTGGGTGTGACTGATGATAGATGCTGTACTTCTCCTCAAGGTATCCCAGCCATAAAGTGAACTTTGACCTCTCCTCACTTGTCATGGCAGGATGGATGAGGGAGTAAGACAGCAACTGTCGACTCTCTTCTATGTGCACACCATTTTCAATGGAGTGTGACAGCACTTTAGGAATGATATTCAGGTACTCCACTTTGGCCCGCTCATTGCCAGCTCGGAGCAGAAGCATATGATTAAGCAAGTCTGTGATAATTTTATCCTGTGGTTCATTGCACAGGCGACTGATGAACACTGCAAACAAAGAAAACACAGGTTTAATTTACAACGTAACAGGTGGTGTGCATGACATGACTTAAGAGGGATATATGCATCACAAATCTGGGCTTGATCAACCCCACAGGCCACATATAAACCACCTATAGACGGTATGTTCTATTTTAGCAGTTTATATTTGCAGATAATTGTTTCCTCACACCACAATGCTGGCTGTCATCAAATAATTGCAATATTCTAGAGTAATGTGTAGAACACCTATAAAATAAATAAATAAAGATCGGAAAGTCAACCACAAAGACCACAGGTATATATGCATATATAATACACCCATGTATATTTCCACTATTCTACATTTTAAATCACTGGTTTGACTAATATGTTTACATCCTTTGGATTGTGTGAACACCACAGTACACTGTATACCTGCAGCCCAGCCCAGAGCAACAGTAAATGATAAAACCACCTACAAGAGGTGTGTAGCTGTGCCTCTGCCAGGTGAAGATGACTCATGCATCCCGCAGACAGGTAAAGAAAGAGGCAGTGTAAATAAGATAGGGGAACAGGCCAGAAAAACACAGCTATTCTGCAGCCTGCCCAAGTGTCCCCATCTACGGGCCCATAGGCAGAACATTATCTACTCACGTTCTCGTCACTACAATACATATATTGTATGTCACCTTAAATTTCCAGCAAGACGAATATGACATTTTGCCCAATTCTGTTTATCTTTGAAAGATGTCGAACATTTTATGGTTTGTTTCAAAGGCATGATAGATAGGATCATACCCTACTGGAAATATGAGTTTCAACGTCAATAAGTCACATTTCCATTTCCTCGTAAAATGCATTTTGTCAATCTGCTCAGTTCTATTCATGTTAGAAAGATGTTTTAAGGTTTGTTTCAAAAGACAGGACGACATCCTCCTGAAAAAATGTCAGCTTCAACATCAAGAAGTAATATTCTATTATGTTTGTTTGCCTCTAAAGTGCTTTTTTATTATCTGAATTATCAGGCAAATGCAGAATTAATTAACATGTGACCACATTATGCCTGTGCAACCGTAATGTAAAATAATGCATTATTCTGGAGGAAATCAGCCAAGAGACATGTCTATAACTAGGTCAGCTTTTTTTGTTTAGTTGCTTACATAAGTGAATGACAATCTGTCAACACAGATTCTCGACAGTTAATTAGCATCTATGGCCTGTTTCACAAAACATTCGTAGCAGTCTAAGGTCAGTTAAGGGTGATTTAGCTGACTACAGTAAGCAGGCTACGAAAAAAATTTGCTAAGCCATTTCACAAAAGTAAAACTATCTAAAGGTTCGCCAACTTACCACAGCCAGCTATGTGGCCACTCTGCAGTTATCTCACTGGATGAATCATTGAGGATAATTGTTAAATTAGCTTCAAAATATAAATACACTAAATTATTATGTCTAAATATCAGAAAAAGATGTTAATTTCTTCTTCATTTTCATTATTGACACAGCTGGTAAACAAGGAACGATGACTCTCACCATACACAGTCGAAGTGAAACAATAATGAATGGGTTTCCGTGGATTGTGAGCTTTGAAAAGACTTTCATGTGCTAATGAATCCGATATATCCCTATTTTTCTCCAATCAAAACAAACTTTGAAAAATTGGACATATAACATTTTTAAAGCTGAATTTGTCTCCTTCTAGCCAGCGTGGAAGATGACCAAGGATCTTAGATTTCAAAATCGAAGACGCAAAGCTTTAGTCGATAGCCAAATATTTTCTTCGTGAAACAGGCTGGACAGAATTACTAGCCGGACAAATGAGTTAGCCGTCTAAGCTTAGCCTTTAGATTTTTTGTGAAACAGGAACCTTAATCAACTTAGAAGAAAGTGAGTTGCAGGAGTGGTTATTGTTAACAAGGCAATTTAATTTCTGGTATCTTACATATTCGTGGTTATATCTGGTGAGCAGTGTAACAGATGTGAAACGTGTAGAGCAAAACAGTATCTTCTGTAAAACGTGGCTCACCTACATGCGCCTCTTAGTAGCTTGACGCATCATGACGAAACCTAGAGCTCTGCGAGCCAATAAAGCACTCCCAACACACAATTTTGTAACAAGAACTAAAATTAAACACACATACACAAAAAAAGGAAAAACATTTCAAAATTTTCGGTTGACCTTGTCAGACTTGAACTCCTGAATTCCAGAAAAACATATTCACTTCAGTCAGAGGCAGCTAGTCACAACATCATTATATAGGGTGTCTTTTGATGTCAACTTTAAAAGGATCTTGATTGTTTCAGGGTTCGGAAAACTATTAGCCTACAGTGGAAATTTGCTTCTCCCACTTTGCAAAATAGTGCTAGCCAAACAGTCTTTATGAGTACTTATAGTTGAATTATTAAACATAATTCAAAATGACCTACATGAACTGTAAATGTGCCACATGCAAACACATATATGATATCCACATCCAGTTCTTCAGTGTCTGGAGTATGAATCACAGGAGGAGGTGACTGGTGTACAGGAGTTGTTTGACCACTGTCCAGTTTACAGGTCAAAGGCCAACAAACAGCTGTTTACCCAAAGTTCAGCAAATATCACCTGGCCCAACTTCACATGACTCAGGTGTGAATTCAGGTGACACTATGGAACATCTCAACAGCTTTCCAACATATATCTATTTCTGTCCTTTACTGAATAGCAACAGCATAAACAGGTCAGTATCTCTGGCACACACATAATACACCTATAGAGGTAAGTTGTCAGAACTGTGTCAGCACTGGCAAAGAAAACTTTCATGAGCACCCACACAACAGCAAGGAGAAAAACGTGCAACAGGTAATTTTCCTTCCTGTTTCAAAACCTATTATTTTCACACAGAGAGTTGCCAGTAAACACTGCTAGTCGAGAAAGAGCACTCACTGCCCACACACTGTGTAGGCAGTAGAACCTCGTACATCTATGGGGTAAAACATGCCTAACAATTAAAAAGCACATTAGAATATGCAGACAAGGAATAGCTTGAAAACCAGGCAGAGCCCTGGGTAAACCCACCATCATCCTCAAGTTCCTGACAGATCTTCCCCACGTATGAGAGGAAGCCAAAATGAGCTGCATATTATTCTTATCATGTAGTTGAACATGTAGAAATGTAGTTCCTAGTAACACTCAACGTGTGGGATACTATGCCATAAAATGTAATGTGGCATAACAATCTGAGCTACAAAATGGCACTTCAATCATAAAAACATTCATGGTCAAAAGAAAGTCTGAAGTTTGCCAAGGAAGTCTGAAAATGCCCTACCCCCTAGTTACAATAGCAATCACCTCTTCTCACAAAATCAGTTGCCATTTGTTCTTCAAATTTGAAACAAAAATGTCTGAAAACACCCCACTGGAGCAAAATTACCATGCCTAATAATATGATGGCTACAAAACATTGCATGCCTCATGTCATGATGTATTCATGAACTCCTTTTCAATGAAAATTAAACCTCAAGATCTTTCCAGGTCTTTAATTTAACAGTGACATACAAATAGTTAACTACCATTAATAAATCATTTTTACACAAACCTGCTTCGTAACACTTTATTTTCAGTGAAAATATTTATTTCAAATATTATCTTTATGCTTCAATATGGTGAAGCATTGTCTTCTATCAAAATTCGCCTTGAACCAAAACATTAGGTGACAGCTGCGTATGTTTTATACTTCTTCATGCAATGGTGATAAGCACCAGAATCATAATACAAAGATCAGTGATGAGATAAGACACTCACTGGGATGAAAAAACAGGGAACTACCTTATAATTTTGTAACTTGTAGTATTTTTAAAAGCCAAATCCAGAACAGTTTTCAGAGACAGAAACACTGTGTACGAAAAGATGAGAATTTCTACAGAGAGAAAGAAACTGATGCCTGAAGGATGACAATAAATATTGTTGTACATAACAACAGATTTTGACCTACTGGTGTCTGCAAACCACTGAATGGCTAGCGCAGGACAGGACTTTCACCCCATTGCAGGCATGACAGGAACTAGACAATTGCTCATGCATGCATATCCCACACACTATGTCACATGACCAAGTAATTGAATCAAACGAAGTGACTAATCTGCATAGAACACGTCTGGAGTGACCCTACAAAATCGTGACACCCTTTACAATGGATACAGGTACCATCAAATTGGGTTACTTATGACACTAACCCATAGAATATGTGATCAGGCCTCTTAATATGAAAACACGAATCAGGAAAACTGAATGACGTGTTAGTGACTGATACACTCAAATGTTCAGTTCTTCACAGTTTTCTGTTTGTCTACACAGCTCGTACTAAGTTAACAACGAATCCTCTTGCAAGACCTCTAAATAGGAGCACAATACATTTATTAAATTGGAATGCATATCGGAAGCTAATGGCAAAACATTTAGACTGCCTTACTCAACATCTCATAAATAGTGATGTCTTATCCAAAAGGCAGGTGAACAAGGCTACCAGGTGTTTCAAACCATTTAAGGACTGGTGTAAGTTTACATATATAATGTGGTGGATTTAATGTTGTGAATTAAAACCTTTAACCTTTTGAATATACACCATGTACACTGCTATAACAGGCCAGTTTTGATTTTGATTTCTTTTATCGCCGAAGGTAAAATCCCCCCCCCCCCAAAATCCTACTGTGCCATGTGACCCGTCAGAAATGTTAATCAACTATTTTTGATTACATTTACTCTAATTTGGTCTCCAGAGAAAAGCTTCACAAGACCTCTTCAGTACACAGCAAGACAGGGTATCAGTAAATTAGTCTATAAAAGTTGTTAAAGATTTTTAACAAGTCACATGGTATAATTATGAACAGGAGATTTTTAAAATGTGAATGACAAGCTAGTTTGCACTTGCAAACTCCCCTATTCCACACACTTAACTTTTCATTATTAATTTCATAAAATTTTACACATAAAACTATAATTTGTACTTGAAGTTTTCTTGTTAGAATAAAAAATTTGCCCAGGCTTGATTAGACAATATAGTTTCAAAAAAAATACAAATTTCCCTGGCAGTGGGTATTTACTTCAGGAGGTTAACCAGAAATCTGGGACAGAGGGTGGATTTACACAGTCTACTTGGTTTACACAAGATCTGATCGTCATATTCTTGTGAACAGCATAATACACCAATGTAACAAATACATTATTAATAGAATTACTGCTGCCAGGACAATTTTAATATGTATTATTACAAAAGTTCTATGGCACCATGATGCATTCTAAATTCAAAACAGGCAAATGGATAAGTTTTCAGAGATGAACGTAAAATCAGGGAACAAAGTTTTAGCATGTTGACTGTAGCATGTTCCTCACTGTTGATTTCAACACTAATGTGTTCCGAACACTACTTAAAACAAACCCTACCACAAAGACATGCTTACATGACCTATTTTAAACTCTGTATCACAGAATTTCATACAAGTTATAATACCTATATAAAGTATGTCTAGGGAGTGCCATGCAGGTGTCACAAAGTAGAATGAGGATGAAGCTAGAGTGAACAATATATTTTAACACAAATACACCTGCACTAGTACTGTAGTCTAATTTGCTAATTTTAACTACATCTCTGTACAATCCTTAGAAATTCTGAAGGAAGAAATAAATTTTATGGAAACTTGAGCCATCAATGAATTCCCACCCACTGATCACATCCATAGTATTTCCACACCCGCTAAAAATAGTAATCTGGATTTTCCTGTGTAACTCTGACATTAATCTTGATGACAAACTGTATACAAATACACTGAAGACTTCCTGATGTCAACTTTTATCACATCAGTGGGAAGTAAAATACCTGCAGACACTGCACCTGATAGGCTACCTGCATTATCAGACTAGCAAATCTCAACACAATGAAGGTCATTTAAAATGCGCCAATCTTGATACCCCTTGAATAAAACATCCATAGGCACATGGAAGTGCAATTTCTACAGTTCCACAACAAAGAAATTTCCCTACATTATCATAACAAAGACTGGCAAATTGCTATGTGCAATAATTAGTATATTTATCAATCATGTTTGTCTCTCAACAGTCCATAATGAAGGCGCATTAAAATCAAAATATTCAAGTCAGAATGAATGAGTAATTATAGCTTAAAACTGCATCAGGAATATTTTAGTTATATTATGGCAATACAAGTATGAAATTTTCAAGCTTATCACATGAATGGACAGTTTTGGTGTTCATCATTTCTTTAATGTCTTATTTCACTCAATATGCTCTTTTAAACTTTACATAATTACCTAGATGAGTTCACTGGCCCACAAGAAATGCATCTCTTTTTTGTAAATATCTGCCTAACTGAAAAGTGTTTGACAGTCCAACTAATTTCTGAAGGTGTAAATATACATCCTAATATGACCCTAAACATTCCTGTTAAGGAAAGCTTAATTCCAACAAGTTTGAAATGCCACCTATTACGTAATTATAAAAATTGTCTATATTTTCAAACAATCAAACATAACATTTAATTAAGATGAATGAAAAAAATGAACAAAAAAATGTTACTTGTCACATTCTCAATCAATGTAACAATTTTATATAAACATGACAAATTGTTGATTTCACTGTGTCAAAAACTTTTAAAATTCAACCCACACAGTTCTCATGACATCAGACACCACTTCAAATAAGTCAAAATCGTCAGGATATGTATCACTCCTTTCACAGGTGTGTGTACTTGGTGACAGGAGACTGGGCTGAGTGCTTCATAGCAGACAATGTCAAGTAACAGCCATAATGATGTTCATATCTGCCAGTCCAAGTGACAAAACCATGCAACATCGATGACCAAGCAATTACAATCGGATACTTTGAACTCGACGCCCGACACCACTTTAAAATCATTTAAGAATTTTTTTTCTTTTAATAATATAGGCAAAATAATTCACATCTCCTGTTACACTACCGGAAAATCATGAGTAGTACGGCATAAAACACCAATCAAATAAATAAATAAATAAATCTTCAGTAGTAGTGAAGTTTATGGTTGTTTGGTCAGATGGTGGTGTAGATGAGCACAATGACCAGTTGAATGAGTCGGTCCACGATAAACAAAGGCAACACCGTAATCTTTACAACTCCTAAATCATAAAATGTGTCAACAGTACTTCATAATAGGGGAGTTTCGAGTTCGAACTCTTTCATCGCTAAAGGTAAGAAAAGCCCAATTGTACCATGTGACCTGTCAAAAATGTTAGGCAACTATTTCTGACTACATTTACTATAGCATGGGTGTCTAAGAGAAGTTTCCAAAAAAGTTATTTAGACTAGTCGTGCTATAGGGAAAACTGAGGAGCTGGAAGTTTTTTAATTTAAGAAGCTTCTGATCGAAGGAGAGGTCATTTGTACCACCCTAACACGGCGAGACAGGTGATCGGTAAATTAAAATCAACAAAATTGCCTGATAGTTTTGACAAATCACACGACACAGTTGAACTATTTTTACCTTCTATGACAAAAGAGTTCGAACTCAAAACTCCCCCTTTAAAGAAGGGTCATGCTGAAACAACTACATGTATCAGAATGGTAGAGCAACTTTGTAACATGATAGTAATTCAGTTTGTCATCATTCACTTCAACTGTAAATAGGTTAACTAAACAACATCATACCTGAATCATTTGCTTCGGATTCTAAAGTTTCTATCTCCGAGAATTCTGCTGCACTCTGTTCAAGAACTTGTGCCAGAAACTTTCCCTGAATTGGCTTCACTTTTTTCAGCAATGAGTACAAAGCTACTGTCTGCTCACATTCACTCCAGGCTTTAAACCAGTTCGTGAAAGTATCCACTTGGTCACGAAAGATGTTGGTAGATCGCATCGTGCCGCTACACTTTAAGCTCATCCAAGCTAGGTGTGTTTTATAACTGCCCACAGTATCAGAATCAAATGGTCGCTGATTGTATTTGATCATCCACCATAGAGCCTCTGCCTCCACATTTGCATGCTGAAGATCCGGTCTTCATATTAACGAAAAGCTGGGAAGACAGGAGAAAAATTACAGTTATAAACAGAAAACAGTGCAAGCAAGATGAAAAGACATGAAATCAAGAAAATAATGTGAATTATAAGTGTTATCATATAATGTCACCATTCATTATTTTATATTTCAATAAGTTTTAAAACCTGACAACGAACACGAGAAAGCTATGTGAGAAATATCTCTTTAGCAATCAGTCATAATTCATAGCAGCTAGGAATTTGTCAATTTCCCAGGCAGTCAACAAAGTCACACCAATGTGACTTAACTACCAATAAAATACCAATAGTATGTATAATCACTATACACTCTAAATAAGTCATATCATGGCTTCCTGAAAGGTAATTTTGGAGTCATCGGGTTCTTCTGAAAAGTCAATTAAATGTAGCAGCAATGATGATGACAACACAATTTACGTCTTCCGTTCATGACTGCTGGAAATAATTTGTTTTACAATGTATTATGATCTACAGGGAAAGTTAACTTTGTCCAGATGCTTGCATCCTGTCTAGCCTTCCTCCAAGTGGGGCATAAGCAATCCCACAATCAAATTATTGACAACAACACAGGCAAACTGACATGTTATACTTAGGTCTCTTCTCTTGTCTAACATGACAACGTGTATGTGCGAGACTTGTGTTCCATCTAATTGTATCCTATTTCATTTCAACAATACCATGTTTATATGTACTAACCTACCTTAACAGGTGTCAAATAAACTTACTGTGGCTTATGAGAAAGCAGCCAAACTGTTTTTATGAAATGATGGTAGATTGTAACTCTATCATATTTGCCATATGTGTGAAACATGACTTGAAAAACATTTAACCCAGACTGTTTTATATACTTTTTAACAAACATAACACTTGACAGACAGATTGCAAATTAGTGGATTAAACAGTCAATGTGAAACTGTTAAAATTCATTTGACTTTATGAAACCTGGGTCAACCATCATACAGGGTATGTATCACTGTTATCTGGACAGGACTTCTGAACATTTTGTTATCTGTGTAGTTTGAATAAGGAAAACAAATATGCTATACATGTAAATATGGAGGTCAATCCCACAAATGTTAGTAAAGGGTTGATTGGAGATGTTTGTCCATGGACAGAAATCATAACGTGCGAAAGTGTCATTCTTGTTGTGTGCCTGCCAAATGGAATAACACGATGAAAACTTCCGACACCAAATCGAATTCCCATTCGAGGCATCGTCGTCAGAATATAAGCATTTAATACACAGGGCTATAGCCCTAAATAGAGACACACAAAATATGTAAAATCGGGAAAACATGAGAAAGGAACGTAGCATTCCGCTGTAACAACAAAGGGCCAAATAACGTACACTGCCATTAGGAATGACACACTTTCGTGAGCTAGAGGCCGACAACCCTCTGCCGTGTACTCGCCCCGATTTCAGCACAATCCACGGTGTAATTCAGTCTCAAATCTTAACTCTGTCCCTTCTAAAGACCACATATCACTCAATACCACGTCCATAAAGGTCTCTTACTTACTGTTGTCCATCTCTCCTCGGTTTACAGAAATAATTTGTGACATCGACCTAGCTGTGCCATCTCTCGAGCATATTTTCCTTCCACATGTTGTACGACTATGCAAATCAGTGACGTCACGCAGACATGTCGGGCACGAGATGACCTACTCTTTATGGTGCGTTGAGCAGGCGAACATGATTTGCATGTCATGTGTAAGGAAGTGGGGTTTAAAACACGGGGACTCTTCTGTCGAACATGTCACGACTCCATTATTGTTATTTCCAACACATCAAAGCTCTATTTTCCTCAGCCATATGTCTACTTAACGCCATCTAGCGGTGGAATGAAGCAGGTGCCGTATCCCGTGTACAGAACACTACAGACACAAACATGGATTAAACTGCAAAAAGGATATTCAAAAATCATAATGATTTTCCATTCCAAATACTATAATAAATGCAAGTATATATGTGTATACTTACATATCAATATCATTGCTCCTCTCGCTCGTTCTGTAGAACAAAAAAGAAAATAATAAATGCCACTTTTCAAACTTACTGGTGCTGGGCCTAACGCGGTATATTTATAATTAAGCACCCCCTCCCCCTCCAATCCTAATCAAGTTGTTGCCATTAATAATACATATGCTATGTATTTCACGCCGGCTGGCATATATCTATCTTTAATTTCTTAAACTCATTTATTCTTAAGTAACATCAGCAATTATCTTTGTAAGCACCAGCAATGGAATAGTAATGTTACCTTCAAGCGTGTACGTAGGCCTATGCATTAAAAAATAACAGTGACATTTAAAAAAACTGAACGAACATCATATTGATATCCTTATATTTTCACTGAGCATTTTGTTAGTCACGATTACTTCAACAGTCACTTTAATCTGAAAAAGCATACCGTCGCTTCGGAGTAATGCGCACATGATTCCGGTTAGTGGGAAAATCCACAACACAGACGATCCGGGTAATGTGTAATGAGGCGATTTCTGTGGCATGGTCAAACAGCATAATGTTTGAGGTAGTGATTGTTGACAAGCATTCAATAAATGTATATATCTCAGATGAAAAAACGACAATCTTGCTGATACGCAAGTTGCTGACTAGAGGGTGTCTTCTATAATAATCGAATTTGCACCAACTTGCTCATTATTTCCTTTTCCCATATTTTTCACAAACTGTGTTCCGAGTCTTGCTATATCCATTATCCGTATGCCATAAGTTGGGGTGAAAACTGTTTCAACTGTAATGGGGCCAAATTAATGTGTCTTACCTTTCCCACAACACCGCAAGGTCTGAAAAAAGCGCGGGGAACACTTCCCTGAAAAATGTCAGCGATTTGTAATATTTTACAGTGTTGTGAAGTTGGTTACAAATGTGTTATAGAATTAGTATACACGCAGGCCGCACTCGAACTCAGGAGATAGTTAATATATCAACATAAGTATCAAAATTGTTAATGACGTAATGGAAGTGCGGTTCACTGGTTGGTTGGTTAGTTTAATGTGTCAGGCAGGTGACTAAGTTCATTCGAGGATGTAAATAGCTGCCAAAAGTACGGTCGATCTCAGTCACATCTGAATTTTGTGTTCATGTCGTGTCATACCACTTTGGCCACAATTTATATTTTGAATGCTGTCCTTAGCATTTATTTCTAACATGTTATCGCTACGATATTGTCGAAAAACTGCCAATTTGTTAACCCCTAACCATTTATTCAGTCATTTTAGCATATAAATTATAATAGTATCGTTCTAAATACTTTTGCATTTGTTCTTTTGAATATTTTTAAAGTTTCTATAAAACTAACACGAACACACGCAAAATATATTGAGAGCTGTCAACGTAGGCTAATGAGTGCAAGACGTTCGAAGTCTGTAGCCGAAGTTCTTATTTTTATTTTTATTTTTAAAACAACGTCCTTCCAATTGTCATATATAACAAGGCAACGGGGCAATATCCTAACCATTTATTCAGTCATTTTAGCATATAAATTATAATAGTATCGTTCTAAATACTTTTGCATTTGATCTTTTGAATATTTTTAAAGTTTCTATAAAACTAACACGAACACACGCAAAAAATATTGAGAGCTGTCAACGTAGGCTAATGAGTGCAAGACGTTCGAAGTCTGTAGCCGAAGTTTTTATTTTTATTTTTATTTTTAAAACAATGTCCTTCCAATTGTCATATATAACAAGGCAACGGGGCAACATCTCCCCCCCCCCCACTCCGCAATCCTATAAACCCTTGCTAAGTTTTATAGTTCTTGGCTGCGTGGAGCTATGGGTTTTTACTGACCTACTAGCGTATATGCACTGTATATAGTGGGTGCATGACGTGCACACTGAATTTTTCCACATGGTATTCTGAAAATTGTTTTTTTTTTTTTTTTTTTTTTTTTTTATCAGATAAGTGGCGCGTAAACTTTCCCAACAACTATCGAAACAAAATGTAATGATACACCAGATACGTGGAATTTTCGTCCACATCCGGTTAAGGGGAGGTAATGAGTCAAAAATGTGCGTCGTCTTGGAAATGCCCGAGGCCGTGCCGACACTTTCAGCCAATGAAACGGTGCCGTTTAGCTTCAATATGGAGGATTCCACCGTTGTTCGATAAACTGAGCGAAAACGATGGTGGGGTAATGTAATAGTTTGAAATGTTAACATTATATTTCTCCACATTGTCGTTTCTGATGTCTCAAACACAGCTCTTGCCTATGAGTTCCTATCAGGCAAACATGATTACTGAGGAACATCATGCGTCTGACATTGTCAGTGACAAAATGAATGGTTCAACAGTAGATGCAACAAAAACATAATATTTATAAGATCACCTTGCACGAATGTGTGGAAAGTTCCTATTCTAGTGTTTGAGAATGAGTGTAATGATCTCCTAGAGTATGTGTACAAGGAAATGGGGCAAAGCATTGGAAGTTGCACTAAAACCTTCCATCGAATTTTAGTAAATTTGTTACATTAAATATGTTTAGGCATTAAAATTTTGAAGCCAGTTGTTATTCTTATCGATTCTGAGGCACAGCTGCCTTGAGGTATATTCACAGAAGTATTCTCATATGAGTCTTGGATCAGTTTGTAATGTTGAGCTCTTAAGCATTGGTGTCTGAATAATGCACATGCTTTTTACTATTGTTTTGGCTGGGCTTATGTGGATACGTTACCTCATTTCATGGGAATTGCTTTGAGAAATGGAAGGTGCCCAGGAAAAGGTACATAATGAAAGTTTGCCTGAATGAAGGTTGTAGCAGTTTAGGATTCAGTAGTAATTTAATTCTTCATCAGAAGTAAATAAAGTATTGACACCTGTCACTCATGTCTGTTGCCACAAATCTAAATCTAAATGTAAAGATTTCATGAAGGTTAGCACAGCTAGTTGGTTGCCTATGTAAGTTACTGTAGTGCCCAGCACTAGTCCCGTAGAAGTCCATGGTGAAAATTTCAGTACAAGTAACAGGTCGAACCTTACCTTACATTTGATATGAGCAGATTCCATGAGTTATTAAAACCGGTTTGTAAAACTAGCAAGGCCGGTGCTGGTGAACCATCTTTCAACAGTAATCCAGCAGGTTAAGCTTTTCAACCGGGCTTTTCGAGCCAATGTCTGCCATGTCTTGAATTCAAACTTCTCGCAGGCAGCGGGCCATGGAAATTTTATCCCATCCTACACATATTCATGCGCAGTACAGGGCTGTTACTTGTAGTGAAATTTTCACTGTGGGCTTCTATGGGAGTGGTGCTGGGTGCCACGGTAGCATACGTAGGTGACCAGTTAGCTCTGCTACATGAATGTGGAACACGTAGTGATGTTTAAGCCCTGTATGTGGCATGTCATTTCAGGATTTTAGTTGATTGAAGCTACATGAGGTGCTAAGTATGACATGACTAAAAAATAAAAGGAAAAAATAGCATAGAATATATGTATATATGCTTACGTCGTACTTAAACATTTATTGCCATATGAACGAGTATAGAGCGAGTTCATGCTGCCAAAGTTCTGCATCCACTAGAACATCAAGCTACCAGACATGACGCCCCTGGGATAGATACAAGGTCTCGTTGTGTCTGTTATAAAGACTCTTTTAAAAAAAATCAAATGAGTAAAAATTTGACAGGAGACAAGACTGCAGAAAAAAAATGATTGATCACCAATATCAGAACTTCGAAAAAGTGTAGATGACTGACAATAAAAGGCCTGCTTTTCATCTTCTGTAGGATTTTTCTTGGATGCTGTACAAAAATTGAATGCCGGATGCTGGGATGAGGGTTGCGGCTACAGTGCCAGCCAGGACAATTGATCACCCTCAGTATGTCAGTGTTAGAACCTCCACCCATGCCATCTATGGACTCTTCTGTCAGTGTCCGGGTTAGTAAAAGCAAACTTACTAAAGAAGAAGAGGAGGAAGTTATCAAAGAATTGGTATGTATATTTGACCTACAACCAAGAGAGTTTTGAGTTCAAATTCACTTGTTGTTAAAGGTTAAAAAAGTTCCTATTGGTACTGTATCTTGTGACTTGTCAAAAATATTAGGCAGTCAGGTTCCAGAGGTACATATGACACCTCTTACCTTGAGAAACATTTTAAAATGAAAAACAGTTCATGTTCAGAGTTAAGTTGGACAAAAGGATTGGACAATATTATCTTTATTTCAGTAAAGTATTTTTACTAACAGCTCCTATGGCAGGGGAAATTGACATTTAACGGTGCTGTGTTGGCTGGCATGAAACGCAGCCATTATGTGTGAGCTGTGACATTATTGTTTCAAGCGCGAAACACTCTTGTCACCTGATACTGTAGTAGGCTGCTAAGGTTTTGGTTGAAACTTAAGTGTATATCTGAATTTATGACATCAGATGATCAAAAAAATTACTCCCAACACAATGGTCTGGAAATACTTTGCAGTGTTGTTCACACATGTATTTGCTATAATTACAATATATCGCATTAAAATAGTGTCCCATCCATGTGTTATTAAATGTTACATTGACAGTCAACTCGGAAGATTTACATCACAGCTTATAAACACCTGATATCCTCTAGCTTTCTGATTGGTCAATCTCTCATCAGCTAAACAGCATTGGTTCCTCCAGATCCCCAATCTGCAGCAAAACACTCCAC
The DNA here is from genome assembly GCA_016165875.1 of Acanthopleura granulata. Taxonomy (NCBI): domain Eukaryota; kingdom Metazoa; phylum Mollusca; class Polyplacophora; order Chitonida; family Chitonidae; genus Acanthopleura; species Acanthopleura granulata. The sequence continues at coordinate 17,681,557 of JABBOT010000010.1, forward strand.
ACTTCACGCTAAGATAATTCCAATGAATTCATACAAATTCAAACAGGTTTTTGCAGTCAAAAGATAATTTTGTAACCTTTTTAATGAATAGTGCTTCAGCCATGAGTTGTCTTACTTTAAACTCACCAACATTCACCTCCTCCATTTTCCTCATCATTTCTAAAGTAAAAGACAGCTTGTGGCTGAGGCACTATTTGTTGAAAAGATTAAAAAATTCTCTCTTGAATACAAAAACCTGCTTGAATTTGTATGCATTCTTTTGCTGAATTATCTTCGTTTGAAGTGTGGAGTATTTTGCAGCCTACAAGGGACCTGAAGACATGCATGCCTTTAAGCTGATGAGAGATTGACTAGTCAGAGAGCTAGGAGATATCAGGTTTTTATAAGCTGTGACGTAAATGTTTTGAGTTGACTGCCAATGTAACACAGAGACAGCACACGGTTTTGATGTTACGTATTTTAATTATAACAAGTACGTCTGTGAACGATACTGCATAGTATTTCCAGACCATTGTGTTGTGTCAGGAGTAAGTTTCTCGATCATTTCATGTTATAAATTGGCATATATACTTAACTTACAAACACAACCCTAGCAGATTCTCTGGTGACAAGAGTTTTCTGCACTTGGAAGAATTACCTCTTAGCCCAAACATAATGGCTGCGTTTCATGCCAGCTGACGGATCACGATGTCAAATGTCAATTTCCACAGTCGTGGTAGCGGTTAAAAAAAATAATTGAAGTAAATATAATAGTGCCCAACGTTTTGAGCTGTCTTTTACTTTAAAAAAGCCTTTTTTTTTTTACAAAAATATTTGTGTTACGCTTTGAACTGGTCATATGTGGTCCAACACGATCTGCGTGATTTGTTGCCGTTTTGGAGTATCAATGCTTGATCATCTATGCATATGTAATACACCAGTGTAAATTATCACGGAATACAGCCATGTCAGTGTTATGTGAAAAGGATCTGTGATGGAGATCTAGAAGAGAGGGTGTACCCCTGCGACCAAGCAGTCACCAGCCATCCACCCACCACAAATACTGCAGTTTTCGGTTTGACATCTGCACATGTATGCATTACCTCGCAGTATATTAAATACGCATACAGACGCAGATCATGTCTGACTAGGTCACATGGTACTGTAGGACAAGTTTAGCCTTCAGCGATAAGAGGTTCAAACTCGAACCTCTCGTTTTATTGTTACAATTGGACTGTTTTTGTACTGTTGTAGTGTAACAATACCCCAAACTCATTAATACATTAGATTTTTTCTGGCATCTTATGACATGCCCCTTTCTGCCTACTTATGTATCATCTAATATAAACACATCTTTGTTGCGCCAGTTAATAGTATACCCCAATATTCCACTTTTCCATCTTCGAAAGAGCATAATCTGAAGTTATTCATACACCTTTATATTTTGATTTGGGAGGAGTTTATACGTACATCTCTTAACTTTTAGGGTTGGGTTGCTCCTTTTGTAGAGAAGAAGTTGTTGAGGAATTTAATTGGACTCGTTTTGGTATTGTAATGTCATTTTCAAGATGTAAAATATACCCTAAAAGGTTTGAAATTTCACCCATTACCACGTCACATATTTTTCTTATTCTGAGAGTTCTCTTGATGTTAAATGTTTTGAGATTTGTTTGGAAGGTTAGATGATATTCTCCTGGAAAAATGTAAGTTTAGCACCCAAAGTATACTTTTAGGAGCAAAATTTGAGGTTATTTACACTATTCCATACTTAAAAACAACATCATGAATTCATTCAGGAAGTTGCTTTAATGATTGAATCACAGCATCTTGAGAAAGGTTTTGAAGGCTAGATTAACTTGATCCCTCAACCTTTGTTTCAGTGTTCCAGTAATGGGCTCAATTATGGCCGTTTACAACAAGAGGGACTCTCTGTCGTGTTCCTCGAGATGTTTTTCTCTGGTTACCCTAAACTGATTGGCCTGAACCACTTCCCAAACTTGACGTCCCTCACAGTGATTGGTCAACAGGTTGACCGTTTAGAAGGGCTGTCATCATTGACCAAACTCTGTGAGCTCTGGATATGTGAATGTCAAATTCAGGTGAGAAGATCCACGTAATCAAAGGCTAATACAATATACATGTCGACGTTGAGGCACCTGGTGGGTTAATTTTTGTGAATAACTACAGTTGATGATTTGTGTTATACATTGTGCAAGCTTGGACATAACTTTTGGATTCGTTGCTGACCAACTTCATTCAGTACAAATAGTGTTTTGATGATGTTGTTAATGATGTATAAAGTTTGCCACTTAGTAGGCAACTCTTAGTTTATACCTGACAAGATGGGATTTGAAGTCTGACAGTGTCCTTGTCAGGCTGCTTATTTGCTGGCTTGTTGTGTAATTGAAACTACACAAACTTAGCCATCTTTAGACTTTCAATAAAAGAAAAAAAAGGGCCTGTCAAAATATGTTGAAATAAATGCAAGAATTCATTTATCCAGTTTGTAACGAAGCCTATTATTGTTATGGAGTTGTTAAAGATGTAAGTGACATCAGAGGATTTGGAGGCTTTTTATACTGTATTGCTACATCATCTACACATATATATATGCCTCTATATTGCCTGTGATTCTCAGTTGCCATGACATGATATAAACAGATTAAAATGTTGGCATACATTTGCCTGAGCTGCAAGCCTCCCTCACACAGCGTATATTAATCAAGTCAAGATTTTAAATAATGTATACCATGTGCTGCTGAATTACTGTACATGAATAAGTTAAGAAGGCTTTATGTAAATGGGTTCTGGCTTGCACAATTTTCTTAGATCAGCTTTATGTCTGTATGCAAGAATGGTTTCCCATTTGATAAATACATACATTGTAGGGTCAGAATTGTTATCTGCATGTTGAGAAGGGTATATGAGGATTTATAACCTGGGAGTGAAATTTTAACCCTGATCAACATGTGCCACAATGTGTAACTATAGACATAGGTGGCCCACATTAACTGAATGTGGCTGTGTACAAGTTATATTTGTTTGCTGTCTGCCAGAAAGTGGAACTGTTGGAAGGCTGTAAGGAGCTGAGGAGGCTGTACTTGTATGGCAATAAGATCCGCTGTATTGAAAACCTGGAACACCTCACACATCTGCAGGTGCTCTGGCTCAATACCAACCTCATTGCCAATATTGAGGTAAGTTTGTCTTCATGCACGGGGATATATGCAATCTGCAACTACCTGGAATTTCTGACTTTCGGATTGTAGACTTTCTGAAAATGCATGCTTCACACTGCAAAAATCCTCGTGGTAGGCAGGTTTGTCTAGCGCACGAAATGCCCAATAACATTGCTGTGTTGTGAGTGGGATTTCCCAAATAAGCATATTTTAGATGTTTTCAAGAAATTCTGACATGTTAGAATTGAAATAAAGCTGTGTTTTGTGTGTGTGTGGGTGTATATCTGTAAAATGTCTAGAAAAATCAAATAAATGCATAATGTAGTTATCTCCCCTTAACTTGTAGTCGCAGTTGCATGGCTGGGTATTCTTGCATTATAAAGTGTTTTAATTCTACTTCTAAAAATGAATTCTCATACATTAAAGTCAAGTGTATATGATTCAGTACTGATTTTGTTAAATCTCAGAAATATTATGCACTGTTTTAATCTCTGGTCTGATGACATGAAAACATGTATTACAGAATCTTGGGAAACTTACGAAGTTGAAGGAATTGAATCTGGCAGAAAACCAAATTCACCAAATTGGTGAGTAACTTGTGCTTATCTGTTAGTCATGGCGAATGTGTTGGAGAAAGTTAAGTGTTAAGGTTGCATGTTTCAAGTCAGTTCTCTTTTATCATCATTTATTTCCACTTGCCTGCAGCTCTGCAAGCATGTGTCTGCCATGGCGATGTGATGCATACAGTGCTGGTAGTTATAAGCGCATAATGCTAAAAGGGCTTTGTGCGATTGGGCCTTGGTGCTTGACAAGGTAAATGCGTTTACCCCAACATCACATCCAGCCATAAACCTTACTACTGTCATGTAAGTGAAACAAACTTGTGCACTACGTATGAAAGATGCTAGGGGCCTCTGTGGCCAAGGATTTAACCAGGAGCTTCTCACCAATGCGGAGGCTGTAAGTTGAAGTCCTGCTCATTCTGGCTCCCTCTTTGCTGTTTATGGGAAAGTCTGCCAGAAACCTGTGGTTGGTCGCGAGTTTCCCCAGGCTCTACCTATTTTACTCCCACTGTAATGCTGGGTGTCGTCATTTAATGAAATGTTTTGCAGCACAGTTTATAGATAAATGAATAGGAACTCTTGTAGAAAGTGAGAAGTTATTCTTGCTTTTGGCAGTCTGAGACTATTTATCACTATTAGCAGTCTATGGCTGTTTATCACTATTAGCAGTCTATGGCTATTTATCACTATTGGCAGTCTATGACTATTTATCACTGTTGGCAGGAGGCCACAGAATAGTCATTGTGGCAATATTTGATACATACAGTGTACATTGGAATGCAGGACACTGTAGTGTTTGAGGAAAACATACCTATGCAGAGACTTGAACAGTTGTGTCACTGTGTGTTATGGTCTTGCCATCCTGTGGTATCTTCAGTGGATTGTTCTCATAAACCACTGACATCTTCACTTTTTATGTTAGTGGGTACAGACTAGCAATTAGACTGTTACAACAGTTACCTGTTATTTTTATTTGCAATAAGAGTACCTATTTCAACAGGATATGAACGTGAACTACATGTATGGTTGGTTATAAAGTGTTGTTCTCTTACAGGTCACAATTTATTGTTGAATCAAAACTTGGAGGATCTGAATTTGTCGGGTAATAAGCTCTATGCCTTTAAGGTGAGATGCACATATACTTGCTCTGTAAGGATTGGTAAATGTTTTTTTCCAGTATTTTGTGTAGTTTCTTGTTCTGTTCCTTGAATGAAGATGTTAACTGGTTACTGAAAAATGAGAGTCCTTCAGTTGACCCTCAGCTAATGGCGAACTTCTCTGATGAAAGCAAGACACCCTTGGCTGTTGGTTTCGTGACCAAGGGTGTCTTGGTCTGATCCAACTCGTTTGAAAGGTGCAGCCTTTCATGACCCATAAACTTGTCAACCTACCATGGTACATGTACAAGTGAAATATTGTTGAATGCAAATGAATGAACAAATAGAATCTTCCTCGTCAAGAACTGTCTCTCATGGAATCGTCTGTAGTATGTGTATTAATGTTCCACTTTGGTAAGTGGGCATATATGACACACAGCACCTCCTTCTTGAAGGCTGTCTTGGTTTTGCAAGATTAGAACAGCAGACTCAGCCTTATGGAGTCAGTAACATTTATCCTCAGAGCTATACTCTGTAATTTCTAGTAGTATTATTAAGTTTCAAGGTGTGAAATCTCTTTCACAGGTGTGGCAGTTTTCCTAATTATAACAGGCCTTGATATAATGGTGTCATGAGGCAAAAAACTCTCTCCCTGCTACTTCAAGGCCATACCTAAAATCCCTGTATATGCTGTAGTACAATTGACGTTTGTCAACAAATGTACCAGCAGGTTTTTCTCACGTAACGAATGGCGCTGCAGTGAATTAGCACTTGCACATCTTAAATCGTTTATTGGGTGTCCTGAAACATCTTGAAAGCTACAGTTTCTTCTGTGAAGTATTTGGTCAGCTCTCTGTGACGTTGCAGTGTTGAAGCTGCAGTAGAATGTTCAGTGTCACTGACATGACATTATGTGTCTCGAGTCATACTTCTGTCAGTATCCCATAATGATTGACCTGTCCATCCAGTATATTATGACATTTGAAAACGTGGAATGTTTACGGTGCGATTCAGTGTTGCGATTCCAGTGGAGGATATTGCTATATGCTATTTATTGTGTATGGTTTTACTATAAACTGATTTCTTATGTGAAGCTATTCTATTCTATTCTATTTTCTTAAGTTCAGCAAGGTTTTCAGCTGCAGAAGTATACAGACTGGAGTACATGTACATATGTTATAATGTCATCCAGCTGAGCAGAGATTGAAACCTCATAAAACAATTTTTTTACAATGTCATAGTGTCTGGGTTGAGAATATCATACTGTAATAACAAAGGTGATAGCAAACTGTATTCATTGAAGGAAATCCTGATATTTTCACCTTTATACATATATAATACCTGCTGTGCAGGATTTGACTCACCTGATAAAGCTGCCAAAGTTATGGAGTTTAAGCCTGAAGGACAGTCAGTACCCTCCCTGTCCAGTCAGCCTGCTGTGCAACTACTCTACACACATCCTCTTCCACCTGCCAAACCTGAAACAACTGGACACCTACGATGTCAGCAATCAGACGCTGCATGACCTGAGCGGGGTAAGTCACCAACTGACATATACCATGTGGGATTATTTTATCGCATAATTTGTCATAACAGAGTGTGGGTATTATGTGAGCCCCATTTGTGTTTTGAGTGTTAGTGTACAGGTGGAGTTATTATTGCACTTGTAGCCTTGGCATAACAGTTTTTGCTGACACAGTCACATGTTGACATAGTCATGTCTGTCCGTCTGTTTCCAAAAAAATCTTAGGACTCTTGTCTGATGAGCTGCCCAGCAGAGGGAATGCTTTAGTTCATGTTTTTCTTTTTGCCCATAAAAGTGCATTTCTGGTGTGTTATTTTCGGTGATGTTCATATTAATTATGAAAGAGAGTTACTGGACAGTGCATACCTTTCTTCATCTCACAGAGCACTGTGATGAAAAAGAAGATGTACTACAACATGAGAGTGAAGATGGTGAAGAGAAACTTGGCTGATGTGGCCAGCAGAGTGAAGACCCTAAGAGACCAGCTGTTAAAGATTCCCTATGACAGACTCAAAGCCCTTGTCCATGCCATAAAACAGGTCTGTGCAAAGGCCACTGTAGCAGCTGTGTGGGCAGGATACATGTAGATACCAGTTCTCTAAGAGAGACTTTTTGTTTTCATTGTCTTGGGTGAACTGATTAGTGGATCTTGTTTATTTATTTATTTATTTGATAGGTGTTTTACGCCATACTCAAGAATTTTTCACATAAAAATGGGAGGAAATTAGACAGAGCCTGTCAGAAAAGATCCACAGGTTGCTGATGAACCTTCCCATGTATGGCCAGAGAGGGAGAGAGCATGAGCTGAACTTGAACTCACAGCAGCTGCATTGATGAGAGGCACCTGGGTCAATACACCATGCTGGTGAACTAACTTCTCATCCTCAGAGGCCCCTTCTTGTTTATTGTATATGTGTATGCATAACTGAGCGTGTATGCCTTAATCAACAGTGTACATCTGGTAAAAATGAGATAACTTGGTGCTACTCAATAATTATACAGTTTATGTGTCATTTGCTGGTGAAAGAATGTGATGATTTTAAAAACTTTTCCGGTGTAAAAAGTGCATCACGTCAAGGTCACATCAAGCCGTTGCTTCTGTTTCAGATTGAACGAGAGTTGCAAGAGAGCCCACTAAGCCCACTGGACACAAATGGATATCACAGTGGTACAGAGAGTGATAAGGATGCCAGGGAAACTCAGGTATAATCATCTCACCTGGTCTCACCTCATCCACTGTATTGTTATAGCAGAGCTGTACCTGGATGGGGTGCCTTTGCCTGTGCTGTTGTGATTCAGGTGTAAGCCTGATTGGCCATATGTATGACTACATCCTTGCCACTTTACCCATAAATCGTTACGACAAAGGCATAAATTATTAATAGAAGACAGCTTTGGTCTAAATTTCTTTTCACGAGTAGGGTTTCTTAATGTTTCTTAATGTTGCTACCTAAATGAAGATATTTTTGTACACACCATTTTATTAAATAATCTACGTATTACTTGACTTTGATTGTATGAAAACTATCAATTTTTAGGAAATTGGGTGAGGATGGGGGCCATGATGTGAAATAAGCAAAAAGACTGAAGAATTATGTTTGGTGTTGGAGCAATTTTAGATATATTGTTATCTATTAAAGACCCTTTGTAGAAGTGTACGTGACTTAGGAACTGTGAACTTTGAAATACTTTTGTACAGGTGGAAAGCAATAAAGTTCTGGTTGAAGAGTTACAAGCAAAACAAATTGCTCTGGCAGAACGCAGCAAAAAGTGGGAGAAAAAGGCTCAAGAGTGAGTATATTTTATGCCCTCTTTATCTGTCTCTAGTCATATACATTGGCCTTTTTTTTCAAGTCATATTGCCAGAAAACAGTAGTTTCCAGTGGGTGGTAGACTTTAGGCGTCATTTCGTTTTGGTTTATTGATCAGCAGAACATTTAGAACAGTATACAACATTTAAATGAGAAATCATATTGCACCTAAAATGACACGAATGGGCAGTATTAAATTATGTGTCTCATTAATGCGGTCGCTGTGAGTTCAAGTCCAGCTCATGCTGGCTTCGTCTCCGGCCGCACATGGGAATATCTGCCAGCAACCTGCGGATGGTCGTTTCACCTGGGCTCTGGCCGATTCCTCCCACCATATTGCTGGCCACTGTCATATAAGTGAAATATTCTTGAGTATGCCGTATAACAGCAATGAAATAAATAAATAAATTATGTGTTTTCTTCATATTTGGCAGACTGGAGTCCTACTATCAGGACATGTTGGCAAGGATTCGTCACACCTGTGATATCTGGGTGGGTCGCCTAGTGACAGAGCTGGAGAGTGGAGGGAACATCAGGTTTGAGGATGGCCTCCCCTCCAGTGTCTGGTGAGATACTCGTGTTTATAGAGCATGTGCTCATGTAAACCTCTTTATCCTGCTTTTGATTGGACAGCAGTGGTTACGTGGGGCACCTGTATATATCTATACCCTGCAGCCGATGCTGTATGCATCTGATGACTCAACAGTAGGGAGAACACCATGACGTAACATTTACAGTGTGACGCAACAATGACACCAATGACACAACCTTACAAAGGAATATTAACATAACATTGTCAATAACGCTATGACATAATTCCCAGATCACTGCTGGGTAATTCAGAGGTTCTTGATGCAACAGGAAATTACTGTTGAAGCTTCTTTTGCTTTTTCAAGAAACAAATTTTCATTGTAGTTGTTAGAGTTTTCGCGGGATCAGTTTGTTACATGATTACTGATTGAAAGGATACAAAACTATATGGGGTCAGTAAGCCTCATATTGTGCTCAGCTCATGCCTTACCCAATATGAGGCTTACTGGCTACATGTAGTTTCATATCCCTTCAATCAGTAACCATGTAATCAATAATATAAAGCTGTTCTCTTTCATAGAAAGCTTTGACCTTGACCTCCTGACTGCCAAAGAACGCTGCAGAAGTGCCATGGATGTGGTTGTCCTGAAGATGACTTTTATGTCATAACAAAGTGAGAGCAGAAAATTGCTGTGGAACTTGGAAGCAATTAATATTAACATGTGCCATTCATGCTTCCTAGCATCATGAAAGAATAGGGGGATAAGTACATGTGAATAAATGAGGACAGTTGTATAATAAATATGTTGAATATGTATGTATTAAATGAAAGAAAAATGCATTTGTCTATAGGTTTTCCTCATGCCATGACCTGATCCTGTCTCGATTCTGTGCCACGGACTACAAGGATCATGGCGTGACTGGCATACGCGTCCATCGCATCACACGTGTCCACAACCGCATCCTGCGCTCCAGATTCGAGGACAAGGTCGGTCTGTTGGCAGATGAGACAGATGGGGAGTTCTACCCAGGTGTAAAGTAAGAGAAAAAAACACTCTGGCTCTTTCTGAATACCCCATCTTTTAAGTCTTCTGTCTGCGGAAGAAACATTGCTCCATAAAAGCAATTCCCAAATGATTTCCAAATGAGGAGGGTTTCTAGCATGACTTATTTGGGACAAAAGCTGCGTAGTCTATTGTTTATTCCTGAGTTCATGATGATGATCTCTTTGTAAAACTGATCATGTATTTAAGAAATAATGGCTTCATTCACTGCATATATGCTGTGATGGCTGCAGTAAAAAAGGAAGTGTCCGTTGTTTCTGGAAGAGGTCGTAGGCCAAGTTAAAAAACACTGGACACTAAGTACTTAATGTGAATCTACAAAAGTGATATGTATAAACTGTACGAGGTAGCACTTTCATTGCTGAAAGAAATCCTGACATTTCGCCGCCATATAAAGTACATGAATGATAAAAGTAATCTACCATGTATACAACTTCAAACCCTTCATTCACAGAAGTAAACAGCATGACAGAATATTATTCTTGGAGGTAAACGCACAACCCGGTATGTTGCGTTACACAAGCACTCAATGTTGTTTGAAGGGTCGTCTCTATTTTAGTAGCATGTATATTTGCGCACAGGTTGCAATTATCGAGATAGAACTGTCTACATTTCTTTAATTTTAAGGCTGCATGTAAAAATAAATTCGTGACCCTGTCACTGCTTCTTTAATCCTGTTTCCTACTGAATGCCACACTCCAGCTTCTGACGCTCAGATTTTACATCTTGACGTACATATGTGGCCCGGTTGTTCAGAAGGGTGTTAGCGACCAACCCTGGGCTAAATCTGCTAACCTGGGTTAAATTTGTGTTGTTTAAAGTGGTGTTGAAGTTAACCCTGGGTTAAATTGACCCTAACCCAAGGTTAATTTTAACCCATGGATGAAGGTGTGTTAAATGACTTACTCCTCATTTTACATTATTCATGACTTTTGTAACATCAAGGAAATTTTTCAAATATAAACTATACTGGTTTTGGAAAAATAAATCATATGTGTTTATACACACACATCTAATGCATTTTACATGTATAAACAGTGAAAAGCATAAAAGGAGAATGAGCAGCTGGCATTGCAGTATAGTTCAACAATTGTTGCAATTGGCATATTGCAACAGTGTTATCAGTTTTTTTGTACAGGAAAGATAGGAGACACAAAAATTAATGTGGTTTTGAGGCATAAACAAGCTATTACAGTGTACATGTATTTTTCCCACTGTTGCCATGGGACACTCTTGAACTATCTATATCTACAACCCTTGAACTCCACAGTCTTTAAAACTGACAAATCATAACTACTGACATGAAGAATGCAATCATTTCACCCTGGCTTAACGCTGAATGTAACCCATGGCTCAGCAACACAGATTTAACCTGATATTAGCTTGACATCCAAGACATTTGATTCTGGGTTAGGATCATCCCTAGGCTAAAGTTAACTCTTCGTCAAACAAGTGGACCATGGATTGCATGGCAGTTGGTGACGTCATATTTCTTTTCAAACGGGCAGACGGCATGTGCTGCAGCTACATGTAGGTATCCTCCCCTTCAATGACGTCTCCAATGTTTATGTGGTATGGATGTCGCAGATGTGTTAGAGTACTCATGCAGTTCAAGGCAGCTTGGAACTGAGTTGCACAGGGAAAGGGTACAACATTGATCCAATTACTAATAAACAATACAGAAATTTGAAAAAAGTTTTTTTGCTCAGATGAAATGATGTCAATAGTAAATGAGTTTTGTTTACAGGTGGTTAGATCAGTAATGTTGGCAAATGAGCTGTGAGACACATTACTAGCTTAGTGTTGTCTTTGTCAGTGTTACATAAGATACATCTGTAAACATTTTCAAGGTACAAGGTAATGTGAAAACTAGTGCAATATAGTTTAATTTAGACTTCTAGTAAGTAACAAGGTAGTCTACTACCAGTGTGCTGTGAGTTGCTACTCCCTCATTGTATCTGTGTATATTTTCACACCTTGGTTTGTTAATGTTGCTTGCCTGTAGCTCTGGTTACAAAAAGCTGCTGGAATACCTGTTCTGGGTGTGGGACCCTAACCTGGCTGGGGGCAGTCAGGAGCCTGTCAGGGTCCTGGAGGAGGGCTTCCTAGACGCAGACACATCCATGGTATGTCACGTCATTCCGATCTGTTCTTATGCACGTGTAAATCTTGGAAGTATGGAAGCACTGGAATCCCTGGTGTATCTTTTCAGAGCTGTAGCTATGACTGTACATACATTTTTAAAGAGGATTAATTTATTTCTTTTTTTGATTGGTATTTTACGCCGTACTCAAGAATATTTCACTTATACGACAGCGGCCGGCATTATGGTGGGAGGAAACCGGGCAGAGCCCTGGGGAAACCCACGACCATCCGCAGGTTGCTGGCAGACCTTCTCATGTGCGGCCGGAGAGGAAGCCAGCATGAGCTGGGCTTGAACTCACAGCGACCGTATTGGTGGGAGACTTCGGGTCATTGTGCTGCAATAGCGCGCTAACCGACTCAGCCAGGGAGGCCCCCTAAAGAGGATTCAGTTATTTTCACTATTCACAGCATGATGTCAGTCATGAACACATTTTTCATTACTCTTTTTGTAGCATACATGTATGCCAGATTAAGAAAGAAATTCTTGCAAACTATCATTTTGACACAAGCAGCTGTTGGAAGCAGCTGTATTGAAATGAACAAAATAATGGATAGTTGTATCCATCAGTTGTACTGTGTGCAGCATATATTACATTGAAAACTCTGCTACTTTCAAGTTCAATCCCTAGGACACATGAGGTGTTGGTTTAAACTTCAAAATTCCCCTTCCTGCTCCGTTGTCGAGCCATTCATGGTACTGAGCATGGTAAAGTGCTTGTGAGGTTGCTAGCTGGTCTTACATAAAGTTTGTGCACAACTCAGTTGTCTTTCACCTTTGATTTGCAGTTGTGTATCACAGGTGGAAATATTTGTCAGTTACTTGTCAGACACAGGTGGTTTACTCCACTATCCTCCAAGCGTAAAAACAATTGTGAAAATTCTGAAGTACAGTAAACAAGAATCAGAAAAATAATTAAAGACATCAATTAAAACGTCAAATGTTTTTTTTTCGGGGGGGGGGGAAGTGGCTCCGTTTTCATGCAATCACTGTGAATTTAAGTCCAGTCAGTACTGGCTTCCTCTCTGGCTGTAAGTATTAAGGTCTGCCAGCAATCTGTGGATGTTCGCTGGTTTCTCCCAGGCTCTGCCCAGTTTCCTCCAACAACAATGCTTGCTGCCATGTACAAGTGAAATATTTTTGAATACGACAGTAAACACCAATGAAATAAATAAATCAGTCAAATGTTCAGGGAGATGTAGTGATGTGATGGTGTAGTTTGTTTGTGACAGAAACTTGGCAGAGTGGGTGCTGTACCACTGACTAACAGTCTGAGTCTGGCAGACCGACACCGGATGAAGAGTGTCAGCAAGCGGGTCAAGGACTCTGACACCTCTGACCCTTGCCCTTTTAGATATGGTGAGTTTAGTCAGTGAACAGGTCAAGGACACTGACACCTCTGACCCGTGCCCTTTTAGATATGGTGAGTTTAGTCAGCAAACAGGTCAAGGACACTGACACCTCAGACCCTGGCCCTTTTAGATATGGTGAGTTTAATCAGGAAACAGGTCAAGGACACCGACATCTCTGACCCCTGCCCTTTTGGATTTGGCAAATTTAGTCTCAACCTTAAAAAATAATTTAACTAGGTGTATGAAAAGGTGAGCGTTATATCTGTCTTGATATCAGAAAGGAATTTGTTGAAAGGAATTCATACATCAGTACAACAGTGTAAGTTGATTTTTCCTGACTAGGTGATTAACATTAGGGTATTCATTTTGGGATTTTTGTTGGTAATATGGAATTGGTGTTTGCTATAGTTTTAAGTTAAAAGGATGCAAATAAAATGAATTTTGCTATAGTTTAAGCTAAATTGATGTTTAAGTAAAAATGATGAGCTAAGACTCCAGGTGAAGACCTGGAATTGTTCAAGACATTAAAAAACAAACCCTTTGAAAGGACTTTAATAGTTGGAATGGTATAATAATTTACTTGACAGCAACTTGGTAAGACTGATGTTGATATATTTGTGTTCACCCACAGGTAAGCTGGTAGTGGCCAAAGTGTACCTGGGGAAGACTGCTCAGGTGTCTGAAAATAAAGAGTAAGTGTGTTAGCTTACTTGCTCTAAATCAGGAACAGCAATATTTGAACAACATATCAAGATTCATTCAAGATGACCGTGACTCCATGCACTACTCAGATGAGATTCCAGTGACAAGAATCTCCTGAAAATGAATTTCGTGTTCTTGCTCAGTGCTTACCCATATCTTTAACAGCCCTAAGATGGATGTATTTGATTGATGATTTATTTGTGCCCCACACAAGAATATTCCCTCATAAGATGGCTGTCAAGTTTACATTTATGCCAGATGAAACTGAGCCGAGTCACCTCTTGACCCTCAATGGTCATTTAGCAATTGTTTATACAATTTTGGATGATATGATTGTTATGCAGAAGGAGAAAATGTTTTTTTTGTATGTGTGTTTCAAGGCTACGTAAACATTCTTGGGCATCAGTTACAAAGTTTTGTTTTGTTGAAGTACACGTACTTAGCAATAGTTTAAATTGGTTTTGAGAAATTATTGGAAAAAGTGTGAAACTTCAAGCATTTGAGAAGCACAGCAATTTTTGCCATGTTTGGTCTGATGTGGCTGTTGCCTTGTAATTTGCACCTGAACTCATCCTTTATTTCTGTTTCACAGAATATCAAAAGCTGTTTTCCCAAACCTAGACGCCCTGTATAAGCCAAGGAAAAAATGCCTCCAGTCATGTGAGTGATTTGAATTTACATATGTGATCAATCTAATCATTTTATTCTTTGGGAAGACAATGATTTCACTTTTTTTTTTACCCCTTGGCCAAAATTGTCCAATGGGTATTGTTGTAGTGGGCAGCGTCTGGCTGTCTGTCCATATTCCTGTTAAATGCTCTGTCTCTGGAAGAGTTTATCTGATGTTCACCAAACTTACACCACACTTACATACTGGCATGAGGAAGAACCCTATTGATTTTCAGCAACCGTGACCTTTTTTTCAAGGTCATTGGGGTCATTTAAGTAAAGTTTAATACAAGGCTTGTAAATGCTCTATCTTTAGAACAACTTAGCTCAAGTTCACCAAACTTACACCTCACTTACACATTGTCATGAGGAAGAACCTTATTTATTTTCATCGACCTTGACCTTTTCCTTTAAGGTCATTGGAGTTAAATTCTAATAAATGCTCTATCTCCAGAATGGTTTATCCCAAGTTCACCAAACTTACACCTCACTCACACATTGGCATGAGGAAGAACCTTATTTATTTACAGTGACCTTGACCTTTTCCGTTAAGGTCATTGGAGGTAAATTCTAATAAATGCTCTATCTCTAGAATGGTTCAGCTCAAGTTCACCAAACTTACACCACACGTACATATTGGCATGAGGGAGAACCCTGTTAATTTTCAGTGACCTTGACTTTTTTCTACAAGGTCATTAGGGTCATTTAAGTTTAATTTTATAAAAGGCTTGTAAACACTATATCTCTTGAACAGTTTGTCCCAAGTTCACCAAATTTATACAACACCTACACAGGTTTATGAATGGGTGGTGTTATGATTAATATCTCATGGAATTTGTATCTGTTGGTACATGTGCTTGAGGCTGAGGGTTTTTAAGTGCATTGTAAGGTATTTTTTTTTTTGACACTATGGGCATAAAGAAGTAAACAGTCTCTGATCTAATTGTGAATGGAATAATTTCTTTCACATGAAAACTCACTTCAAGTTGTTTCATTATCATACCTGATGGAATGTGTTTGGTGACTGTTGGGAATTGAATTGATTGTTTTGGCATCGTCATCCTTCTGTTACATGCTGCTTTCCTCCTTCCAGTGGACTGGTCCTAGTGCTGTAAGGTTCATATTGCTGCTTTACAGTTGTCATTGCTACAGTGCTGCTCTACAGCTGTCATGGATACAGTGCTCATGTCAGACACCAGACGTAACACTCCACTCAAACAAAGTGGACAAAAACCAATTCAGCCTGCCCAGACAATTTCTACTGAATTCTGAGTTGAGATTCGTTAACAGAAAACCAGTTTTATTACAGTGGTGTTGTTATTTCAACTTCTGTTGTACTCTGTTGGTAACAGATGGCGAGAGATCCAAGAGCAGCAAGTCCAGCTGTGAGTGCAGTAACAGACAATGTGAGTGGTATGTCTTTGACCATGAGTTGGTGGTGCCGGAGTACGTGATAGAGTTTGAGTACATCACTAGGGTGAGTGGCACAGTATTAAATGCATACAGCACTCACATAAATGTAAAGTACTGACAATTGAGCAATACTTCAATCATGTAGTAACAGACAGTTTGAGTAGTATGTCTTTGACGATGAGCTGGTGGTGACGGAATAGGTGATACATTTTGAGTACATAACTAGGGTGAGTTGAGACGTGCATAGTACTCATCACATGCAACACGCACATAAATGGAAAGTTTGTGCAGTACCGAGGGAGCAAGCATGTAATCATGTGTCAAGAAAAGCAATATACATTGTTATCACTAAATGGACATCTGCCATGTAACGGGTTTAATTTGAATCTGCAAACTCGTAAACCAGCAAGGCCTAGATTTGAACTAACAACCTCATGACTGTTGCTCTTACAGTAGTAGCTGTTTGTTTGGCAGCCAGTATGCGGTATGAGTTATTGTGTAAGACATGTTCCTACCCATGTTTTCAGCATGTGGTCATGTTGTCTTTTCTTGTCTTTTCAGTCCAAACCGAAATGTCCATTTAGCAGTGTGACAGACTGGTTGACGACTGACGGCCAGGTGCATAGACAGTCTGCTCATATTGAGGAGGGAAAGGATGTGGACAGAGATGTACTTGATATGGAGCCTAAACTCAAACCTCGACCCAGGTAACACAGGATAAGTGACCCAGAGGGCAACTGAACTGTAGGCCCCTACTCTCAGAAGGGAATATACATATTGTACATGTTTGATCTGAACTGATGGTTTGGATCCTGATGCCCAGGAGAGCAAGCCCAAGGGTATAGTCAGAAAAAGCTGAATTATATACAGGGATAGACAACAAGTATCTATGTGAAAAAAAATTGACACATGCTCATAAATTTGTAAAAAACAAATGTTATTCACTGTCTTGTTACCACTGACAGTGATAGCTTCTTGTTGCAGTTGATATGATTGGTGATTGTTACCAAAATTAGCCACTGATCAGATGTTTCATATGAAGGTCATAGGATCTAGTCACAAATAGCAGTTGATGCAGCATTGCTTGATGGCAGTGTCCATGCTTCTCATGGGGGAACAAGTTATGCAGATACACTTGAGTAGTGAAAAACCGCTAAAATGCCGTTCTGGCTTTACATTGTGCTAGGAACATAAAACAGAAGAAATGTCAGCCTGATGTTGAGTCTCATTTATGGTACATGTAGTTTTCTAAGATCAGCTGTATTTCTCCCCTCTTTGTAAAGGTTGATCACCCTGAGTGAAGATCTCCTGCTGAAGACTCTGAAGGTTGATTCCATCTCCAAGATAACAGTTTTAAACCTCCATGGGAATGGAATAACCAAGCTGAAATACCTTCAGAACATCCCTCAGCTGAAGAAACTTATCCTCAGCTTCAATGAGATTACACGAATTGATGAACTTGCACATTTGGTGAGTTTTTTTTTTTTTTTTGCTTTATGTGATTGTCAATATGCCACAGATGTTGTTAATTTCAACAAAATTTCCACATTCATCTTCGTTCACTTGAATGTACATTGAAAATATGTACATGTATGTGGAAGCTGACAGAAACTAGGGATGAATTATCAAATCTTTTATAGCCAATTTATCATGTATAGAATTTACAGTTCAGCTTTTTATTGGTTCAGCTGTGGCCTTATAGGAGAAAATTTACTGCTTGCTCACACAGCAACTTCCTGCCTGCATTGTTCAAACTTAACAGTTATTTGTTCAAATATAAGTGACATATACCTTTCTGTAGCATGGAACGTCAAATAAATAAATACCGTGTTTACAGTAAATGTTGTTAAACGGCTTACATGACTTTTCTGATCACTTGCCTGCAGAATATTGAGTACCTGGATGTCAGCTTCAACAAGATCTACACCCTTGAGGGGGTGAAGGTAGGCTGTGACCAAATATAATGTAGAGACAAAAGGAAAGTTCCAGGCAATAATCCACTGTTAGCATTAGCTATAAAGGATATATTGATCTTTGTACAATGTAAATCTGGATTGAAAATATGAACTTTTCGTGCAATGTTCACATTGCTTCATTTGCAGTCAGGTGATATTTAATAAGTTGGCAGCTGTTTGCTTTTCTGTTCCCTGAAACATGCCCTTTTCTGAGAAATAACAATGTAAAAAGACTGTGGTTGAACATCCATTCCTGTGAACAAATCTTGCTTCATTTTGATTTCTTTGAATGGATGGAAGGAAAAAACCCCTTTTGTCTTCTGTTTACAATATACCTAAAATCACTATTTACAGTGATCAAAGGGTCGCTTTCAGTGTGTAAAAACATTGTATTCTTCTTTACAGGGGCTGACCAAACTGAAGTACTTGGACCTCAGCTGGAATCGCTTGCACAACACCAGAGAGGAGCTGTCTATCCTCCGGAAACACATGCCTGCCATACAAACGCTGGACCTGCGACAGAACGACTGGCAGAAGGTAACCTGGGAGCTTCCTCCACTTTATGTATGAAGTTTTCAGACTCGGATGTGTAGAACATTTGTTTTTGTGTCATTAATTCACACAAATGATTACCACTCCATGAATATTGATAAACATAAATTTGAGACACATTCTGTTATGAAATGCACAAGTCAAGATTGCTAATATCATATGTTTTGATTGTTTCCTACCTCTTACAAATATGTCATTCCCACCACCTGGCAACACATCATTCATTCCCTTAAATTGTCTTACATTATTTAGGTCAAATTTCACCAGATCTACCATGACCTTCTAGCAAGATCTAGCAAGAAAAATTATTGTTTTCACATCAAATAAGGAAAAGTCCCAAGCTTTTTTTGTCAGTACTGGTAGATATGCCAAGTCAATATATTATAAACACAATATGTTATATATCAGATATATTTTTAATCGTGTGGTAGATGCTTTAACACAAAGCTTTTTTCTGGTAATCTCTAGCCCAGTCTGTCTTGAACATGGGCCTTTACACACCATGCTATACAAGTTCATTGCTGGTTCTAGGTGATTACTGTGTTGTTATAATGTTTGACTGATTTATGCTGACAGTTGGACGGGCTAAGGCTTCGTACAATTGGACGACTGAAAACACTGACATGCCTGAACGGTGAGCCGGTAACGGAGGAGGAGGCAACAGCCGCCTTAAGAGTGGCGGCAGGAGCGAGGATTTCCCAGGTGTCTCTGCTGACAATGTCACGCACGGACACACAGGCCCCGCGCTCCCTCAGTCTGCTCAGCACAGCTCAGTGTCTGACGGTCATCAGCCGAAATAAACCAGAGAAACTGGGTGACTCAGATAACAGCTGGTACAGTAAGGTCAGCAAAACATCTCTAGTGTCATGTCTATTCTTATACCGAGGGGATCTCTTTGTTTTCCCTGAATTTAATGTATTAATGACTTCTTAACATTGAGATGTCATTTATCAAAAGGGTTTGGAGGTCTTGATATGCAGTCCACGAGTTTTGGTAAGCCTTAGTGTTGTAATCTGAACTTGTAAAACCCATAAATGTTTCAAATTGACTTCTGAAAATCAAAAGGTAGAAAAAATAATAAATGTATTGATATATTGTCTTCGAAAGTACGTCAAGATGAACACTTTTGACAGTCATAAGCTGATGCACTTCGATGAAATGCCTGAGAATGTCAGAGAACCTTACTGATCAAAACAACACTATGAGCCGTGAAGCTTAGAAAAATGGTGATTGATTATGAATGGGAAAGCAGCGTGTTGTTTAATACCTTGAGATGGCACTCGTGGGAAGCAGAACCTTGAGCCATTGTCACGTCAGAAGTTGATTTTAGCGCAATGTCTGCAATGTTACAGTGTGTCAGGTCCTATTCTAATGTCATGTGGTCTATAATGTGACATCATTATGGTGAGTCGGAAAAGGAACATTTGACGTCAATAAAATGACGGTCCTGCCGTGAGTGGCTGCATTGTTCATTGACTATCGGTGTACCTGACACACCTGTATGTGTTTGTATGTTGTGTTTAGGTGACCTCTCTGAACCTGGATGGTCAGCACATCACAAAGCTGTCCAACCTGGATCGGCTGGAGAACCTACGCTGGGCTTCCTTCAATGACAATGACCTCACCAAGATAGAGGTCAGTTGATGACTGGTACACCATTTACTAAGTCATTATAAAGAGCTAAGGTGATTTAATTAATATGGTAGCTGTTTCCTTAGACAAGTGTTAACACTTTTCAGCATTGTATTTTCAGCACTTGATCTCTGACTACAAACTATATGGTTGATGTCAGGAAATGCAAGAGTGGTATGGTGAGAAAGTTGGTTACTATAATCTATGACAACAGCTCAGAAAATGAATTTTCATCCCAACATGTTTTATTTCAGAAGGTATTGTCCTCCACATGTATTATGTTTAATACTGTTTTGTAGAGGTCATAATTTTCCTGAAAAAGTTCAGTGGAATGGAATTTTCACACTTTAGTTCCTTGGCCACTTTTGACAGAAAAGGAAGCTAAAATAAGTCTGTTTGTTTGTCACCTTTTTGGTAATATTCTTGTAAAGAAGTCATGAGGTGTTTTTCTGGTGTTCAGGGTTTGGATGGCTGTAGCCTACTGGAGGACCTGTCCTTGGAGAACAACTGTATAACAAAGATTGAGAACATCAGCAAACTACAGCAGCTGCGTCGGCTGAACCTCAGTCACAACTACATCGGCACACTGGACAACTGTGGTCTGCAGAGCCTGGCCCTACTGCAGTACCTGGCCGTGGATAACAACAAGCTCTCCTCATTAGCCGGCCTCCAAAGAACCTCGCTATTGGTGGAACTGTACGCAGGCAACAATCACATCAGCAATGTCAGGGAAATATTTTACCTCAAGGTACTTTGTTCCTCACCCAAACATTCACACGTTAGTTAATTAAAATATATTGGATTTGGAAATATCGCAAATAAATGAGCCATCTTTTAAAGGTAGAACCCATCTTTCATGTGGTAACAACTTTAATAAGTTTGAATTAGATGTCATGTGGCCAGCTGTCTGTTCTCTTAGCTGAAGCATGTTGACACATCTTTGAAATCATCATATTTATAGGACACATCTTGTTCATCCACAATGCTTAAATGTTTGAAGTTACTTGAATGGTATATATAGATGGTGTCAGTCCCCTGTTTAGTAGACATTTAAAATGATATTATAGATTGATTTTCTCATCTGCTGTCAGGGCTTGGCAGACTTTGTCATCCTGGATCTGTGGGGAAACCCCGTGGCCAAGACTGTGGACAACTACAGGCTGTTTGTTGTCTACCACCTGAAGTCACTGAAGGCTTTGGATGGTGTGGCAATCGTAAGTACAAATGTTATAGCCTGGTGGTGGTCTAAATGTGCTTCCCATGTAAAGCTTTTCTTAGTCTGTGTTCATTGTCTTGCATGTCAAGAGCCAGTCTTGATAATCCAAACTCTCCAGCAATGTAATTATTGATGTTTGAGTGTAACGGGTAAGGTAAAATACACTGGTTAAAAGTATTTTGTACATTAAGTTCAGAGGTTTTCACTCAAGTGTTTTGAGGTAGCAAGAGAGTTATGGTGACACGAAACACCAATCCTGAAAAAATGTTTTACCGGTAAGTTTGAAACTTGAAGAATTTTTGGCTTATGGACTAGACAGGAGTCTTTTGTTGAAGGATTGTACTGTTTGGTGGCTGATATTAATGTGAGGAGGAGCTAAGGAGAATGTGAGGACTAGCTAAGGAGGATGTGAGAAGGAGCTAAGGAGAATAAGAGAAGGAGCTAAGGAGAATGTGAGGAGGAGCTAAGGAGAATGTGAAAAAGAGCTAAGGGGAGAGCTCTTTTTTTTTTTGATGCAGCCACAAAGGACTAGTGTTG
The DNA here is from genome assembly GCA_016165875.1 of Acanthopleura granulata. NCBI lineage: Eukaryota > Metazoa > Mollusca > Polyplacophora > Chitonida > Chitonidae > Acanthopleura > Acanthopleura granulata. Next base: position 17,703,477 of record JABBOT010000010.1, read on the forward strand.
TAGGATCCAGGAAGTAATGTCAACAAAGTAAAACAATAATGCTGTGGCACGAGCCATTAATTTATTGCACTGCTGAATTATATTAGTGCATCCTTATGACATGACTAATCTTGTAGAACTTTATCATAGGAAGCGGGTGAGGGCCACCAGGCTAAGGATGCTTTTGGAGGTCGCCTGTCACTGGATTTTATCGCAGAACGGCTGGGTCATGCTAACTTCCAGGACATCAGGGAACTGGACTTCCCCAACTGCAGTATCAGGACAGTGGACCTAGGTTCAGCTGAACAGTTCTACAACCTCAGAAGGTATGACACACAGTTCTGTGAGATCATTTCAAAAATACTGCGTCTGTTCTTCAACCTTTTGGATTGTTTGCAAGTTAGTTATTCTGAGGACATTATTAAGTATAACCAGATAAATTTTACTTTTGTGAAGCCCTGAAATTGGCCACCCTAACCAATGTAGCTTTGCCTCAGAAGTCAAATAAAAATTTGCGTAAATCACACTGAAAGTTGTTCATGAGAAATGATTGACGAATTAGAGTAAGTGTGACTTTCTGCTCTACTGTAAATACCTTCCCTCGGGGGACAATTGTTTGTATTGTGTCCTGGGAAATTGTAGCATAGTAAGCTCTTGTTTTTATGCCTGGATCAGGCAGTTAATGTACAGTTTTGTGATTCAAAATTACATTTAGTTGTATTAAGGCCTATCCATGTTCATGGAAAGTACAGGAAATACCATGTATCATTTGTTATGTTTTGTTGTTTTTTGTATGAAGAAAACCCTTATTTTCAGAAGAAAGCTGCAATTTGTTTTACAAGGATTTTGTCTTGTTCTCTCTGTGGTGCAGTGTGAATCTGGAACACAACAACCTGACGTCCTTCAGTGGCCTGCGAAACCTGGTCAACCTCAGGGTAAGTACTGTCACCTTCTGACTTATGGCAGTAGCTGGACTTGAACAATCTGGATTTGAACCTGAGATCTCATGGACCCAAAGCTATACCAGTGGACTCAGGATGAAGCTAGTAGGCTGCTTAGCAAGGGAGATCCTTGTTAGCTTACATATATATATATTTATTTGGCTGGGGTTTAACACCATACTCAAGACCTTGTCACTTTATATAAGACAGGGGTCAGTTCTATGAGTGGAGGAAGCTAGAGTGCCCTGTAAACCGTTTGCAAATCTGTAACAAATTTTTACCATTGGCACATATATTTTTTAACAGCCTATTGAGTTAGGTCATTATCTATGTCATATTGGTAGAAGGCAAGTGACCTCCAACAAACTGTGTGTAATACCACTAATCTAGAGGGTAATTCCCTGTCAAAAGCTGAGACTGAATTAACATCTCATGTGTCCTTGTTTACCTTCAGTGTGCTAAGATATTTTCATGTTGCAGGCCTTGACTGTGTTTGAAAGCATGTACTTAGATGTAGGAACAGAACTGCCATAACATCTATTCTTGATTGATTGCCATTGTGGCTGTATACATGTACAAGGACTGGAGTACTTGATTTTAATAAATTTTCATGATTTCTATTATGGACTGAAGTCAGCTGTGTTAAGTTTGCCCAAACGTTGAGACTGATCTGTATATCTTGCTTCAGTTACATTCACACCAACATTCTCACCATTGTTGTGAAATGTTTCTTGACCATTTGCAAGTGGTGTTTTCATATCCCACGAAGATCTCAATTGGTGTTTTCTTCTTTTCAGGTGCTCTGCCTGAACCACAACCATGTGGAATGTATTATCCCTCAGAGTAAAGTCCCTAAGGGTAAAGGGCCCTCCCATGTGTTAAACTCCGACCCTGCCAGCCCAGAGTCCTTCACCCCCATACTGGAGAACTTGGAGGTGTTACACCTGGGGTAAGTAAAACCTCCCCTCACTTTCTGGAGTAATTACTTGTGTAATCCTACCTTCACTCCTGGTCAATACCTGTTTTCACTCTATCACACCTGTAATAAACTCAGAACCTGCCAGTCCAGAGTACTTCACCTCAGTACTGGGGAACTTGGAGGTGTTGCACCTGGGGTAAGTAAACCTCTTCTTACTCCCGGTCATTACCTGTCTTCACTCTGTCACACTTCTTAAACTCAAACCTCATACATTTCACCGAGGCCCATGGGACAGTTTCATTCAGGGCAATCGATGTTGAGTAACCCTCACCTAATTGCAGTTTGTATCAGTGTTGTTGTGGTAGTTAAGAGCTTACTTAGATAAGTGCCCTAAATGAAACCTAAATAAATCCCATTACAGATATTATACCATGTTTTTATTTACCTGATCACATCACATTTCCCTGACCTATGCACTTACATGTTGTTTCTTTTAGCAACCACCACTACCCTCACTATCCACCCCTGTTTGCTGTGTATTTCCAGATACAATGGCTGTAAGGATATGGCAGCCTTACAGTTGGGTCGCTTGTCATCTTTGAAGGCACTATTTCTGCAAGGTAAGTCTGCCTAATAAAGGTCATGGACTGGAAGTCTTAGGATGCTTGACGGAAAATGTGGAGCGAAGTTTGACCTTGTCTTGTTTGTATTAAAGACAAAGAAAACGTGTGGTGTAAATGACATAACATTTCGACCACATTGTATTTTTAATAAATTTCATGAAATGTCGCTTGTGGAGCTGAAACTATTTTTTTGCGTATATTATATCACCTTACTGTTGAAACAAACATGCAAACACATTTCAGAGATCAATGAGGGCAAACAAGTAACATTGTCGGTGATGAAATTTTTAGGTAATTTGCATGTATGTGTCAGATGAAGACTATTGAAAGCTGTCCAGGAAATTGTTTTTTTTTTTTTTTTAATTTTCTTTCATCCACTTAAAATGCATTTGATACATTGGATTCTCCATTGGCTTCACATCATGTGACCTCGTATCAAACTTTTACCACTGAACACACACAGACAGCTAAAACTCAGCTTTCAAAATGCATGTTCATGTAAGGTATGAATGCATTTGCCAGAGGGACCTGGAAAAAAAGTTCCTCTCCATGTGTGGGAAGATCTGCCCGCAACTTGCGGACGGTCATGGGTTTGCCCTGTGCTCTGCCTGGTTTTAGCCCACCATAATGCTGGTCATCGTCATATTAGTTAAATATTCTTGCATATGGCATAAAACACCAATGAAATAAATAAATTGAAGCAAAGTATTTCAAGCAAATAAATGCTAATGTGACAGTATTGCTGTTCGGTCATCACCAACAGATCACAGTAGAATCCAGTGGTTTAAAAATGTTTGATTCTTGAAAAAAATTGTTTTCCAGGAAAATGTTATATGATCTTTCATCTTATGCACACTTACATATATTATTTGAATGCTCTCTTTGTGTATAAGGGGGTTTCCAGGTCAGATGTTGAGATGAGTGAATTGCAGATGTTGAAGCTCATCTTTCTATTTTATGACATGCTTTGTGGTCCATTAAATACCTGTAGACTGTAGATGCACTCTTAGAACGGACTGAAACTGTAAATAATCTGTCATTTGCTTGACCCAGGTAATGACATAACTCGTGTGGAGGGTCTGGAGGGGCTGCATGACTTACGAGAACTGGTTCTGGACAGGAACAAGATCAAGACGATCTCTGACACAGCCTTTGTCAACCAGTGGAACCTGCAGGAACTGCACCTGGAGGAGAACAGGATCCGGGAACTGCCCAATATGTCCAGTCTGGAGAACCTCCAGAGGCTGTACCTAGGCTCCAATAGAATACAGGTACTACTAATCTGTCTGTGTGGAGCTTGAAAGATGATGTGACTCTTCTTCTTTTATTTATTATGAGGGGGGACATATAGCAATTGCTTTTTTCATCCGTCTGTCCGTCCATCCCTCTGCCCGTCTGTCCGTTCTCTCTGTCAACTTTTTGTGGAGCATATGTCAGCAACTATTACACACAGGATTCTCAAACTCACACAAAGTGTGCAAAATGACCTGAAGTTGTGCACTGTCAGGTTAGTTTTTCATGTTTTGATCTATTTTAGGAGTTATCTGCCCTTGACCATATTTTTCAACATTGTGTGGAGCATACCTTGGCAACTATTACACATAGAATTTTCAAACTCACACAAAGTGTGCAAAAAGAGCTGAAGTTGTGTACAGGTTACTTTTTTGCTCTTCATTATTTTAGGAGTTATCTGCCCTGGACCATATTTTTCAACTTTAAACAGATCATATCTCGGTAACTGGTAGGCATAGAATAGCACAATAAACTAACACAAAGTGTGCAAAATGACTTCAAGTTGTGCACTGTCAGGATTTTTCACATTTCTGTCTATTTTTGAAGTTGTGTGCCCTTGTGCATATTTCTCAAATATGTGCAGAGCATATCTCGGAAACTATTGGGCATTATACGATTTTCAAAATGACACAAAGTGTGCAAAATGACCTGAAGTTGTGTACAGTCATGTTATTTTTTCACATTTGGATGGATTGTAGGAGTTATCTGTCCTTGTGCATATTTCTCAACTTTGTGCAGAGCATATCATGGCAACTATTAGGCATAGGAATCTCAAATTCACACAAAATGCGCAACATGACCTGAACTTGTGCACAGTGTGGTTATTTTTTCACATTTTGATCTATTTTAGAAGTTGTCTGCCTTTGCGCATATTGCTCAGATTTGTGAGCAGACCCAGTTTCTCCCTTGATTTAGTGTTCACCAACACAGAGAGTGGTACAGATTGTAACCTCCCTCTGCTGTTTTTCTTGCCATGCATTTGTCCGTATGGTTATTGAATCTATACTTCTGTGAACTATGCCTTTTTTTTTTTCATTTGCATCTTTTGTTGGTTGTGCATTTGCACACAAGTGCACTCAGTCTCTTAAAACTATATTAATGCTGCGCAGTGGCTGATTGTGCTATATTTATATCTTTTCGGAGGGGAGGGTGGATGTACATTTTTGCAATCTCTGATTGCTTGCTTGTTTGTTCATTTATTTGATTAGCGATAAGAATGTACTCAACAAGGTTTCACTTAGGCATTGATGTGCAGATATGTAAGTGGACAAAGTGGAGTAAGTTAGTAACAGATTTCACAGGATACCTGACAAACATACTACAAATCTGCTGCCATGTTTGCAAGGGCTGAATTCCAGCCTGCAACCTTCACAGGCAGGGGGTAGATCATCTTGATAAAAACACTCTGTCCGACTGAGACTGGGTCTATCTTCTTCTCCTGTCAGCATAAAATAAATTAGATTTGAATAAAGGAAATGTTATTCTCACAACTTTTTGTGCAGTGTGAGCTGTATAGTTACAATATTTCACTTATAGTTGGATTCATTTAACGTAATAATGGATATTGTAGAGGTACTTGTACTAAATGTGCTTGTTTACCTTTGTGTTAGGACGTAGGTGAGCTAGAGAAGCTGGAGTGTTTGACGAACCTTGTGGAACTGTCTGTGGTGAACAATGCTGTAAGTACTGTGTCTGGGGAACAGTGCTGCGAGTATAATGCAACTGTCTTATGAACAGTGCTGTGAGCACTGTGCAGTTGTCTGTTGAACAATGCTGTGAGTGCAGTTGTTTATTGAACAATGCTGTGAGTACTATACAACTGTCTGGTGAACAGTGCTTTGAGTGCTGCACATCTATTGTGGTATTATGATCACAATATGACTGCCTGTGGTCAGACCTGGTGAATAATGTAGTTAGTACTGTAAATCTCTTCGTGGTCATTGATGTCATTTTTATTGTACAACTGCCTGTGGTCGACGGTGCTGTATGTTTAACTGAACAATGCCTTCAGCAGCACTATATAGTGTTACAAGCTTTGAAGGGATGTACATTGTATGGATATGCTTGTTCAGTGTAAACCTGTTGTATATTTTGTGGTATATATATTTTTATGCTGGTAGATTGCTCGCAGACTGATGCACCGCCCTATGTTGGTCTTCCGTATGCCCACGCTGATTGTCATAGATGGGATACCTGTCACTGATGATGAGAGAACAAAGTCTGAGTTGTACTTCATGGAGCAACAGGTATTGATAGGTATATTTATCAAGCTGATTTTAAAGCACCAATATTAATTAAGATATGATATTCATATGTCATTTTACCAAGTGTTTATTACATAAAAACTAGCAGTATGTCTCATTACTGACTCATCATCCTGTTACTGTATCAACCCCCATTCCAGTCTGTGTTTGACACCACTCTACCTGGGATCTTCCAGTACAGTCTCATTACTGACTCACCTTTCTTGTTTCAGTATCAGCCGCCATCTCAGCCTGTGTCTGACACCACTCTACCTGGGATCTCCCAGTACAAGTCTCAGGTACCGGTGAAGGTGACAAACATGCAGCTGGGCTCCTCTCCATCCTGGGGAGGCCCTTTGTATTATGACGATGGGATGACTGACCCTTCTCAGAGAGGTAAAACAACAGTAATTCTCCTCATACATGCTTTTTTTTATTAATCGTTGGTTTAACTGTTGTAGTATTTTCCCTTTGCTGGTAAGATCTCTGTAGCTTAAACCTTCTTATTTCAGTGATGTCATTTCATCTAAGCAGCCCATTCGGGCATCATTTATGATTGGTTCTTAGAAGAATTTAAATGAAGCTGTTTTCAGAATGAATCAAAATATCAATGTCATAAGTGACAAGATGCTTTCCATCATGTTCTTATACAGGGAAATTTCTAGATGATCGGTCTTCCATTGTTTTCTAGTTTTTGGTGGCAATAAGAGGTTTAAAACATGCACTTGTTTGGTCCACAAATTCCACAAATATGCATGTCACAAGTGGAAGAGTGCTTCAGTGAGGCACCAAAGGCCTGTGGTTTAGTCCATCTCACAGGTTTCCTCCACCTTTAAATGTGGCTGTCATAAAGTAGGTGAAAAGTAAGTCTTGAGGATAGCAATGAACAACAATAAAAGAAATTCATATAGCTGTAATATTATTATTATGGTTTTTGAATACATACAATAAGTTTATCTGAAGCTTAATATCTTAACTGCTCTTTTACCATGGTTGTTTTTTTGCAGTAATAAGAAGGCGAACAGGTAATCGTGTGGGAGATCCTGGTAGCGGTAACCACTCCAATAATCTGGCCTATCAGTACAATACCTCTTCGAACAATCAGTATGCCTCCCTGTACTCTAACGGGGGTGTGGTCCGCTCTCACCACTCTTACCACAACGGACAGCAGCCCTCTCTCACCACCCAGAACAACAACTCAGACTACATGGACAACAGGTGGGTGTGACCAGGCAGATTTGGTTTGGTTCTGTCACTTTATGCCTTGCATAATGTCACTTGTAGAATTCATCGGATTTCCAGGGAGAGTTGTTAGAAAACAAGCAAAACTTCCGAGACGCCTGTTAGATCAAGCTGTTACAAATAAATACCCTGTAAGGTAATGTATAGTGAAGACGGGTCACTGTAGTAGATGTGCTTGGAACAACATTGAAAGCTTACTCATCCAGAGCTGGATAGGATGGCACAAACATAATGGCCAAGGGCACATTAGAGAAGTTGGCCAGCGAGGCCCTTGTCAGTCAGAACTCACTGCTCTGCTCATCCACTATTCTAACTGTGATGACATTTTCAGTTCTCTGTAAAGGTTGGATTGAAATTGTAATATAATAGTTTTACTTGTCACATGCTTGATTTAAGTTATTACCGGCCTTACTGAAGAGTACTGGTTAGGGTTTTTCATATAGTATAAATGTTAAATGAGTTGAAATTGTCCTGAATGAATATTTCTCAAACTATGAATTTGTGAGAACTGCAAATATGATACAACCTAAAGTTACCTTAGCTACCAACAATAATTTGCCTATGAATCCTCCATTTTTGCTGCTATGAGAGGGTTGATATCGATAGTCTAATCCACTATTAGGTTCCAGTGTATGTAGTTAGAAGAGTTTCTGATACATGTGGTAGGGAGCAAACTTAGTGATGGTAGAGTTGGTTTCGCAGTACGGGTAGGGTTGTATTGTGCATATCAGTACTAAATATTTGCATGTTTAATATTTCAGGTATAATGGACGAGGTAATTTCAAGAGATAACCATGTGAAGGGCCTGTCTGTGAGAAATGTTTGCGAGATATTTGATGCTGTTACCAGAAGTCAGCCGAAGTCATGTGATCAACTTTGTGACGGTAATGTGATTGTACTTAAACCTCATGTATTTCTCACACATGTAGTTGCTTTCTAAGGGATATATCTACAACTGTGATATGCTGAAGTGTTTTAATTATGTATATACATATTTGTAAATATACTTGTTACATGTTGTTTTGTATTTTCCAAAACAGTCCAGATATTTTACAGTTATTTATCATATTCTTCTTATGTATTAAAATAAAATAATTTATTCATATACATATATTGTATAATGGTACCAGTTCATTAAGACTGTATCCATGTATATTTACATTTATTACCTTTAGGCCACTTTTGAGAGGCACTTTCTTTCATGGACATTACTGTTAGAATTGACTGTGATGAACATTTGTTTGTGACAAAACAGTTTATATTTTGAATTCATCTTCAAAGGTACCAGAGGACGTTCAGTAGTAAAATTTGATGGCAATTTAAAATTCATGTTCAGTAACACCCATTTTATTCATCTATGCTCAGAGTGGTGCCAATATGTCGCTCCTATTTTGTGTATTTATATCTTACATTTTAATACAATGCCTGAAGTGTAAAACTGCTCTGAGACTCTGCCTTCATTTATTCCATTCCACTGATTCATCAAACTCACAGTTTGGTTGTCTTCACATTAAAAATGAATTTTAAGAGTGTATGATTTTAATTTTCATGTTTTATTCTATGTAAGATGAAAACGTGGTACACACTACCTCTGTTTTTTCTGCTGTTGTAATCAATACTTGGCCTTTGTTGTGTATAATCTGTGATATTCCATGTATTATCTTTATGATCCTACATTACAAGAAACCAAAGATGTGTTTGTCTAGATAATATGACTCACAGTGTACTTTGTCATTTTGGCTCTCTCTCTCTTATCTAGGGATATGTTTGATCTCCAGTCATATGTCATTGGCCATTTGTCTTGAAAGGTAAAACTAACACACCTTTGCCAATGGAACCTGTTAATATTCACAGCAGTGGAGTAATAGAAGCTTTCATTGTTTCTGTAAAGAGTTGTATTGAAATTGGCTTTTGCCACCATTTTTCAAGCCTCTTGTAATACATTAGTTTTACTTTTCACATACATGTTTTGAATTGTCACCGGTTGGTTATTTTTCCAGCAGCAGTATTTAACACTTCACATTATTAATTCATGGAATTATTTATTCATTTTGACCCATAGTGTCTCACAATTCTACATACACCACATGTGAATACTTCAACCATTCCGAGCTCATTATAAATGCATCAACCATAGCAGCTTTCCTTAGCCATTTGCAGCATATTTGAGACACTGCTTAAAGGATTAGTTCTGACTTTTACTGACTGAAAGAGGATATTTGATGGGTGTGGTGTGGGAAGGTTTGACTTTCCTTCTGTTGGCTTTTATATTTGTTTCACGTGTGACTTCTTTCGTAAGAGGTGTGTTGGATCACTTATGGTAGATAAATATGTGACAGTGCAGTCCAGTTTAAAGTGCAGTGTGCATGTGAGGATACCAGTGATTCAGGACTATTAATACTCTTAGAGCTGATGTATACAGGTTTTAATATCTTGTGAAAAGCAGTGACCAATTAAAATGTTACCCTTTCGCAAACTAAAGTCTTCAAGTTTTGCTGAATATTTGTTGTCTACTCACCTCCCTTGACACAAAAAATCTTTGTGTATTGTATGTAAGATTGTCGTGTTTGAATGCTATGTGTGATCTAGCTATCTTAAGTTTGTCCTCACTTCGTTCAGATGGGCCTCGTGGCCTAGTGGGTAGCGTTCTAGTGCAGCAATGACCCAAGAGCCTTTCACCAATGTGGTTGCTGTGAGTTCAAGTCCATTTTAGACTGGCTTCCTCTTCAGTTGCACATGGGAATGTGTGCCAGCAACCTGCGGATAGCCGTGAATTTCCCTTGGGCTCTGTCTAGTGTCCAGCCAACACCATGCTGGCCGCCGTTGTATAAGTGAAATACACGTGTTTCCTCAATTGCTTGATTTGGAAATCTTTGCCGTCAGACTTGAGTCGTCTTCATATCTGACACCAGATGGAGTTGGATGGCCACATACATTTCAGACACCTCCTCATTCTTGTGTTTGAGCTGTTTTACATCATGTGGCTGTATACTTGGCGTGGATTAAAGCAAAGTGAAAAAGGACGTATGCCTTCAAACAGCTATGTGTGTTTCACGGTGCCCGAGGACACCATATAAAGTGAAGTAGATCTCCGAATCCCTCTCCTTGGTGCCTATGTCACAGTGCTTTTGAAAAAGCTTTTCACAGCAAAAGTGAAGTGAATGAGTTACCGGTATTCCAGGGGTCCCAGCCCTTCTATATTTCCTTTAATTAATTTCCTTTAATCCCTTTTTTTATGGGATCCTATAAATCTCCTGTTATTTGGAAAAAATTCATATATTTCCTATTTTTTTTTTTTTTTGGACATAGGCTCAAAAAAATTCTTCACGCATGTACATGTACATCTGCGTGATTCACTGTATGGCCTGTTAAAGCTCATAGTTTTTAGTGGGCGAGGCTTCACTTCCTTCAACTACCCTCGTGTTCTGCTGATAGTCTATCAACATGGATGATGTCCAAGTTGTGAAGACTGGAAACAGAGAAAATGGCAAGTATATTTTATTTATCTCTCAAGGAATTTCTAAACGGAAACCATCTGTTGAATAAATGTATGAATTATCATTTCTCTCCAGTCAGCTAAAATGTAATTCTCACAATCAAAGTTATTTTATTTATACATCAAGAAAGTCGAAACATCTAAATAGAAAACAATCGTAGGATAAATGCATGATTCATCATTTCTTAACATTCACCTAAATTGTAATTTTCAATAGAACTTACTCATAAAGTCAGAAATATGAAAGGAACATTATGAAAAATTATTATATTTTTTTTTGCTCATTATGGTTTTGTTTTCTGGGCTTTGTTAAAGTTTATTATTAATCAAATTACATTTTGTTAGATTTACGTAACTACTGACATTGTTTTACTGTTGCATTCAATTCACTTAATAACCAAAACATACAACTGGTGATGGTTGGGTGAGTTGGGGTGGATAAAGGAGTTATTTTTGCAGATTGAAATTTTGTGGTGTCTTAACTATGCAATAGATGACCAGGGATTGTCTGCCTAACTATGGCTGGTAAATTACATTATGCAGTTCTTACCCATCTTTTCCCCTTTTCAGACAGAACTGAAGAAAACTGGTAAGATGTGTTGAATATATCGGGTTTTATCGTTTGCATTCGTTATATTGCAGATATGTTTGTTCATTATTGCCATTTTCTTGACTGTTATGTATTTCATACAGCTTTTATGTTATGATGTAAGTTGAAAAGGTAACTGGTGTTATGTTCTATTTCAGACTAACAACCTTCGCTATGCCGGCTGGGAGAACCCGATTCAACTCAGTTTGGCTGAAAAGTGGACATGGCTGTAAGCTTTCTGAATGGTGTCAGCTCAGTAAAACATCTGTTTATGCCGCATTTTGCTCTCTCTGCAATTCTGAAGTCCGATGTGATAACCAGGGTCTTCCACAACTTGTGCAACATTCTAAATGTAAAAGTCACCAAAAGCGAGCCAAGGAAATGGTAGGTGGTTCTCAGACGACTCTGACCTTTGCTCATGCAACAGCTGCTTCTGCTTCTACTTCGAGTTCAGTATCATCTGCTGCTCCAAGCAACAAGAACCAAGGATCATTGGTTTGTTTGTCAGGAATGGATGTAATTACCAAGGCGGAACTGATCTGGACCTGAAAAGTGGTTAATTCAAATTTCTGTTACTCATCTTGTGATGGTGTGAAGGAAGTATTTATGGTAATCTTTCCAGGAGCCATACCAGATAGTTTTTCAATGAACTCATCAAAAATTTCATATTTGATTAGTGATGCAGCTGGGCCTTACTTCCAAAGGATGATCAATAATGATATCAAGAGGTCTGATGCAGGATTCAGTCTTCAGAGGCGACAAATGCACAAAATCTGCAGCAGCTTGAAATTAAGGTGCGGTACTGCTCTGAAGATCAGATTGTTGTGCACCATCTTAAGACTGTACTGATGGGCATGCAACAGGTGAAGATTTGTTGAAGAGGATTACGTCTGCCGTCGATGAGGCTGGCTTACAGCTGGAGAATTCGCTGATGTTAGGGAGTCATGGACCAAATGTCAGCATCACTGTCTGCCGTATTGTTAACAAAGCTATAACTGATATGGGACCCCAGAACTTGTAGATGTCAGAACATGTACTCTCCACATAGTACACAATTCTTTTGGCAAGGACTTGGGAGAGTAATGCTCAAATATTCCAGAATTTTGTTGTTGATATTTTTTACTGGTTTAAGGGATTTGCAGCCAGGTCTTCTGATCTACAAGATGTTCAAAGCAGGATTGGGATAACGACAAAGAAGCCTTTGAAACATGTTGAATGTCGATGGTTGTCTCTGGGACCTGCTGTAGAACGTTTTCTGGAGATCTGGAAATCCCTTATCAAGTACTTTCTAGTTTTTCTGCCAAAGCACAACCCCAACGACTTATCAAAACCTAGGTATAAAAGGATCATGGTGGAACTTCAGAGACCAGAAGTCATAGCTCAACACAACTTTCTCAAGTTTCTCTTATCTACAATTGCCGAGTTCTTGGTCTTCTTCCAGTCTGAGAAACCACTCATTCATATTCTCTGTGATAAACTTTGTGATCTACTCATCACAGTTAGTTAGGCGAGTGATGAAAAAATCTACTGTTGATGCAGTCCAAAATCTTCAGCTACTTGATGTCTCAATTGTCAACGACCAGCTTGAAAGAATGGCTATTGGGGTTGGAGAAGAGTGTCGTAAAAGCCTTGGTAAGTTGCAGGTATCTGAAGAAAAATACTGCTTGGAATCCGAAAATTCTACCAGTTAGCGATTCAGCATCTCCAAGAGAAGCTTCCCCTCTCCAACAAAATTCTGAAACATGCCAGATATTTGCGGTCTCAAAACCGTTCTGCCAATTGGTCTGTCAGATCAATCCAAAGCCTATCCTGAGAACCAAGACGAGATTTGACAGCGACATCGTTGCTGATGAATGGAGGGCCTATCAGACAGAAAGCAGCCCAGCAGACTGGTCCTAGGAAATAAAACAGGATGGGGCTGTCATTATGAGGAGGATTGATACGTATTGGTCAAAAGTCTTTGGAGTGAAGAATTGCACAGGAAGCTGCAAGTTTCCAGCGCTGAGTAAGTTAGTGAAAGTTGTTTTGGCCCTGTCCCTTGGAAACAGTGATGTAGAAAGGGCATTTTCAGTAAGTAACAAGAGTGTTACCAAAGACAGGGTAAGTCTAAGTGAGGCTTCAATTAACGGCCTTCGGGCAACAACTGATGGCATGAAACGGTATGGCAACCGACCAGAGCATGTTCCAGTTACCAAAGATTTCCTTTCTCTCGGACGTATGGCAAACATGCATTATAGACAGAGACTGAAGGAAGAACGCAAAGAAAAAGAGATAAGCAAAGACAAGGTATAGCAGAAAGAGAGGAGACTGCCAGGATCGCTAAACAAAAGGAAGAAGATCTCCGCAGCAGTAATACACAACTGAAAAACACAGAGAAATCACTTGCTGAGAAGGAATCATTGCACCAGGTATCGCTGGGTGTGAGCAATAGCCTGCTAAACCAGGCAAACAAAAATTGAGGGAGGCTTTAAAGAAGGGTGATATTGCGAAGATAGCGATTGCTCAGGCCATGTTTGAATCTGCACAAAAAATGATGGAACAGGCACAGGCAGAGCTTAAAAAGACCCGAGAAGACCAGAAGAAGGTTGATAAGAGAAGGCTAACTATGATAGAAAAGATGGTTGCTGGTAAAAAGAAGAAAGAGTGACATTTTGTTGTTGATCCTACAGATAAGACAATCTTGTGATCACTACCATGTGCTTTTATTGCAGGACCGGTAGAAAGGTGCCATGGCAAAGAAAGAGGATATTGTGAATTTCACCTGTGTGCGTGGTGTCACACTTTAGAATTTTTAGTTTTATGTTAGAGATTAAATGTTATTGTTCCAAATGGTTTTGTTTGTGTTCCTCCTATGTGTTAAGTGATTACTTGGATGGTATTGCAGTATGATTAATGCGGCAGCTTATAATGTTAAGCTGTTACCCCTTGACTGTTGTGAGATGACCTCATGATTGACCCGCTTCAGCGCGCAGTTCACAGGACACGTAATGTAACTTGGGCCCAGATACGCCTATACTGTTACATAATGTCAAGGCAAGAATGCACAGAGATCTTGCCAATCAGTCTCCTGGAAGTAACAACGTACTATGTCTGGTGTGATATGACAATAATTTGGGTGGACAGTGTGGCCGAAGGAAGTAAGGGACCAAAGTTGAGAATACATGTATTTAATAAATGTTTGTGAAGTAGAAACAATGTGAAACTTCAAGCTCTGTCTCCTATATTTCCTACTTTTTCATTTTAAAAATTCCTACAAAGATCCTATAATTTATGAAAAAAATTATATTTTTCCTATAGTTTTTATTTCAATCTTGGCTGGGATCCCTGGTATTCAGATCGTGGTATCCGATTAAGTGAAATAAAGCGGCTCATTCAGACTTTAAATGTCATGGCTCCCTTGGGGATACTTGTAATAAAAGAAAAATGAAAAAGATTTACACATTCAAGTGGAGTTAAAAAGTAAATTGAACTAAAACCAAAACAAAAGAATTTTCTGAGCGTGTTGCTTTGAAGGTAATTTGCCGTATTTACACTGCTGTACTGTCATTGTCAGCACTTTATGTCCAGTGTCACTATAATTGAAATTATTTCTCCTGTCACGTACTGGTGATTGTGTAATCAGAACTTGCGTGATTATGCCCAAATGTTAATTTAACATTCCCTCTCCGTTTTCTTTATTGTAGACATCCATCACTGTTTAGACACACACTACATACATAGCCTTGTTTTCCCCGTCACATTAAATTTTACCAAAGTTGTATATCCGGAATTGTGTGGAAACTCTGGTTTTATAGTGTAAAATGCGGCACAGAAATCCGCTCTGTGTACCCGAATTGAATTTCGACAGTACATTACTGAATTCATAACATTTTTAACGTCAAATGAGTTTGTTTTTTTTTTATTCCAGAACAGTTTGCCGCATCACATGTGATTGACAAAATGTTTTTTTGGTGCATCAAAGACACCTCATTTATTTTGTTTCAAGCGGGTTTCAAGGTAATTTCTCAGGGTACACAGCGAAAACTGTGTGATTTTTAAAGGAAAGCTTTGGGCCATGGAAATCTGGGTGTTCAAATTTGTTACGGTTTGTGTACCTGTGATGCACAATCGTTTGTATACTTTTTTCTCTGCACGCGTCGAACATTCCTCGACTTCATCCTGACATCTGTGTCACAGTAGGCCTACTGGTGCACGCACAGCCCAGGGTCGAAGCATTCAAATGTCATATTTTCTACTTCGTTATTACACTGGACACCTCAAAATCTTCTGGTATGTTCTGGTATATGCCTGTGTTGGACCTTAGGCTAAACATAGGAACATGTGGTATCCCCACAAGGATCATTCCCAGTTTTCTGGGTGTGCGCGTTAATAGTTGCCTAGAGAAGTTATGTTAGCAAGAATGGTATTTTGCTACAGTGTGTGTAATTCTTTGCACTTTTTTGTCTGTAGCTATAGTAGAAATGAATGATTTGGGTCACTTGAGAAAAGTAAAACAACACACTCTATTTCGTACATTCGCAAGTCTAAGTACATCTCGGTGTTGGCATCCTGTCAATTATGCGATCAATACCACCCTTGTGTTTAAATATACCCAGCAATGATGAATGTTACAAACATCTCAGCTACAGCCGGGGTACATACGGGCACCAGCTACACTCTATACTGGCCGGCATACGGTGATTGGCAGGGTGACGTATATATTTAGTATATATCCGCATATGTTTGTTGTAAGTTTCTTTCCTGCCAACGGACGGCCGACGTCAACTTGGGATGTGTGTGATTCATCTCTGTTCATCACGGAAGCTGGACAGGAGGCCTGGACCAGAATCGATGCTGCTTTACTCACGGGTCGCTCTCTTAGCAGGTGTAACTGTCCTTATCGGGTCACCCCCAGGGCACTGAGACGTGCCCTGCTCCGCTCTACACAGCCAGGTGTACCAGCCGATTGTGAGAAGGACTCTGGTCCGCTCGAAGTGTGTGATGTGAGCAGCTGAGATAGCTCAGCTAACGGGACGGTGGCAGGCCTGAGCCCGCGGGTACTACTCCACAGTGTTCTCACCTTATAGGGCAGAGTTGAGTCAGCTTTGGCAGCTCTCCCGATACCCCAGTCTGTACTTACCTGGGTGAGAACCACCGACAACCGCAGGCCATGGCGTTCCCATCTAAAACCCGACCACAAGCGGTTATATAGTTTGGGTAAGTTGACAACATATAGTGCCTGAATTGTTGAGCACATGTTTGGCCCTCCTATATACAGACAACTATACATCATTTTAAAGATGTGTAGTGTGACGTTTATGTACAATAACTTTTTTTATATATAAGTCTACGTAAATATAGCATAACCTGTTATCTATAACGGATGAATTAAAACTGTGAACATTTCGTGCAGACCACCGATCTATATTTACGCAGTGGAAAAGTATTATTAGGTGAGGGTTTGAATTTATGTAATTTTTGTTCAATATTCCTTTGCTTATCGAAAGACAATTTTTAAGACCTCTGGTGATGCGTAAATTATTGTCGTAGACCTTTCGCTATGACATCAAACGCCTCATTGGGTGCGTGAATTCATATGGATGGGTTATGATTCAATGACATTGCAGACAGGCCATTCCTTTACATGCATATTCAGAGACCATCCTGCAATCGCATGTGGTTTATGGGTAACTTGTTTACTTCTGTTCTGACAAGAGTTACCACAACTGATCACGAGACGAGCAGGTCATTGTATATCAGCATACGCACACAGAGATTCGTATTTACATACATTAATATTGCATACCGAAACCGAAAATAATACCATTCACACATCTTTACATTTTTATGTTCATGGGGATTTCGCCGATTGCTAACACACCACTATATACGGGGCGCAATATTACGAATGTCTGTGCGTGAGCTCCGAACAGTGTGTCCATTAGTCTGACGAGAGGCATCGGTACTGGTGTGTTGTTATTATCGTTCGTGTGTATCAATTGCGGATCAGAAGCAGTGAAACATTCTGAACGTTGAAGCTTGATGTCCACGTACATTGTATAATTGTAGCCCACGTGGATCTCAACCTTAACGCTATGACGTCCGAATAGTTTCTTCCTTCTCCGTGTGGCTCCTCAAGTCATCTACCCTCAGTGCAAGGTGTTATAGGTAGAATAGCAGGTATATGTACATATACGCATGCAATCTGGTTGATGGATCAGTTCATGACAATTCATGGATCAGTTAATGACAGACAGAGTGGTTTAATTCTCTGCACAACATTACATGTGGTGTACATACAGGTGCACACAGACTACATTAATCACTACAAGACTGATTAAATGGAAAGTAATACCCTTTATCACACCGTTACATGTAGGTTAAGGAAAATATCGATTATCCTTGTGCAGTGTTTCGCACGCCTGCATGTTAACCCCGATGCATGTTTCTATCTATAAGAGTTATCCGTGCATGGCTATTAAAAATCACATTTTCCCGCCTGTCTTACATACGAATATATTAGCCTAGTCAGGTGTTAATGAAACAGGCTTCCATGTACTCTGTATAGTGTAACTGTAAAACAGGTATGTTCATTTGGGCAATTATATCTACTTACAATGGTAGTTATTTATAAGTAGACGTGTACTTATAATACGATGTCAGTTGGCAGTGATGTCTGTAATGAACGGCATGCATAGGTGTGTGATGTGAAGACAGCTTATTATCCAGATCGTGTGTTCTGACGTTATGATTAACATAAAGGACGTACCCCAAAACTTATTTCACAATAGCTATCCTGGTGATCTGGCTTATATCCTGCATTCCCCACCTCCGGGTTATCAGAGGTTGTGGGTGCATTTAGGTGTTTCTCATGTGTGAACACCAGTTGTTTGGCTTAGTCTTATAGTCCGAAAGCATGTCTATATTATGTCCATTAAACTTCAGCATCGCCCAGAGCACAAGATAATGTCCATGCACTGCATTTTCGATATTAAGGAAATTGTTCGCAAAAACCACCAAGATTTATTAGATTAATTACTTGAAGACTTTTTGCTTATATTTTCTAGATAAGACCTCTTGAGATAATAGTTCTGTTATATGGTGTTTGTTATCCAATATACTTGGCGAGATGGTTTAGAACATGTGGCCAATTTCATAAAATTTCGTACGGACTTTCATACAAACATCCATACGGATATCGGTACGAAGTTTTATGAAACTGGGCTAGATCAGTTTTGACCTAAACAGCATTTTGGGGCTTTCAAATCCTGGTTTGGAATTTTGGCCAAATTTCTATTCATGCATGGTCTTTGGGGCATTAGGGCCTATTAAAAACTGTTGGCTCTGTTTTGCTTGTAATGAGCCCAGTTTTCTTGGTGTGTGTGTTTTATGCGTGTATATATGTAAGTAAGTGTTAATCCAGATGTGTAGGAAATGGTTGTCTACTATTGTTGACTTGAGACGCCTTTTTTTTGGTTGACGTTGCATACAAATATATTTAATCTTACGCCTAAATTAAACATGGCCTGCACACAGGATGCGCTGTCAACGATGTTTCCGCCGCATGGGTTTGGATATTAGCTGTGCCTCAAGTCATAGGCTGTACACAGTGCATCAACCCTCAAATGTGCATGTGAGCAATCATTTCCAAACAGTATGTCACCGTTGTTTGTAATGGGCATGGGCGATATGTGCGATTGCGCAGAGGTCTAAACGTATTTAAGTCATAACGGTTAACCTTTGTTTAATGGCATAGTCCGGACAGCATAGATATAGGCCTGTGTACCGCCAAAGTTCATACACATAACTCATGTAGCTGATAACATTGGAGACATCTTTATGTGCATGTGCATGCAATTTTGGTTTCCATCTGTATGGTTAAAGATGTATATGTGGCAAGATCTGTTAGTCACGTGTAATGGTATTAATTCTCCCAGCACGTTCGCCGATATATTTCCTCAAACACCTCTGTGGAGGAGAATGTCACACGTGCGACACTGACCTTTACGCTCAATTATCTGTCAATCCCAGCAATCTGTGTAATCTGTGAAACTGTTTACCGAGCTTTTGACACACTATTGTTTCACTTAGCTGGACAAGCTACTGGGTTGAATTTTGTATATACCCAGTTCAGATTTATACCAGTCATACCGTATTTATATAGGCCTGAACAGCCAGTGACATGTTTGCTTCCCGCGGGAAAACTTTTCCATCCTAAACGGTCATTTGTAACTTCTATAAGCCTGTCATGGTCTCTCCAAGTTCGGGAGATTCACAAGTGTTGAACTGAATGGGAAACCCAGTAGCCAAGGGTAGGCCTACGCTGTATAGACAGAACATTGAATCTAAACACTTAATTCTAGAGGATTTGGAGCCTTTACACTTTAAGGGTTCGAATATGTATATTCGAAAAGAATACACAAGTAACTTTTAGTAATTCTGTAACATATTCGCATCTTATATTGAAGCAGGTATTTCAATATGGGTTGGTATAGAATTACGTCTTGGTCAAAGAAGTCAATGCAGTTGTGTCTACCTCGAAATAAGACTAAAAAAGGTAGACCTAAAGAATACCCCAGAATAACGCGATGTCAGTTTATTCCTGATGTACACAGGGCTTCGGAATTATGACGCTAATTCCAATGCAGTATACCAGCCCCGACATTACAACACAGAAATACATTCAGTGCCACTGCACGTATATCGATCTTATATTAACTCAATACTATAGAATCAAAACCGTCAATAATTACATATTTCACCTTACAGTGTGTGTATTGTGTACCCCATTCAGGCATAACTGCGTGTGTGATCGACTCTTGATCTGCAGATATATCGATTTTTCTTGGCGTGTTTGCTACATGCCGGCAGTGTGTACATGAGCCAAAGGTGTCGTTTGGGTCCCGCTTCCCTACCCTATGCTACAAATACATGTATAAGACAAGGATTTGCTCCGCTCTGAATTCACTATAGTCCCCTATCAGATCAGGGGTTCGAATCCATTTTCTCCCTGTGTTATATCCACACATCATGACGTGTTTAGGCCTATGTAAGTTGAAACCTTTGAATTGTTGAGACAAATGGCCAAGAATTGAATTAAGGTCATAGTTTAAACAGGTTAATATAACTTTCATGGTCTTTATAGAGTATTTAAAACTATCTTGTATTTTGATAGATTTTTCGCGCTGTCCTTAGAATATACCTTTAGAACCCCTGTGATGCTTTTGTATGTAGACAAACCTATTCCACACAAGTTGCACTTCGAATCCCAATTCCGCCATGGAGTAATCCGTCGACCTCCAGTGACACCAAACGATTTACTTTATATGTCATCTTTAGAATGTTTTAAGCATTTTATATATGTATGTATGACAAAGACTTCTCTCTTGAAGGCTTCTCATTTGAGTTATAATATTATATTAATACTAAATGTATACATCTGTGTATAACTATGCTGTTGGTAACATGTATATGTAGACTAAGGATTTATATTGATATATAGCACCCCATTACCATGTTATATAGCTTCCTCACTGGTAGGACCGTGATAAGAATATGTCATGCGCACAGGATCCACGTCTTTTACCTGGATGTCAATTTGTCACATTTGACCCATTTCCTTCTGGCTTTATTTTTCGTTTCGGGATAATTAGCGCTGCAAGGCTGACTGGTTGTGACAGTATACATGCAGCTACAGAGAGGTGCTCTCCTTTTGACTCTCTCTCTTTATATGCGTATATTAAACATGCTTGTTCCCAGTTTACGGTGTTCACAGTCAGGCGTGGAGACTTGTCTGAGCGCGTTTCCGTTGACAAGCCGATATTGTTTGTGGGGGTGTTCAAACGTAACCAGTTTCCCTTCTGTTTTCAATCTGGACTGCATGAGAGCACGTGGAAGTCACACCTTTGTTCACCTGATCAAATGTATGTAGGGTAATTTTAGTTGCTTCACCGATATGTGGTACGTGTACTTTTTATAGTTCGTATACACATGCTCATCGTGGTAATTACATTTCGTTCTATAAAATGTTATTTGTTCTTCTATACCCCATGCTGTAACACACGGCCACAACAGAACCACTTTTATAGATTAACTGAAAATTGAGAAAACGGACAAGAGCACAATGTGCATGAGGTATATATAAGTAGATATATTTGTACGCGATCTAGCTGTACGTACAGTTACATGTACATGTTCGATCCGGATTGCTTTCGGTAAAAAGTATTTTAAAGAAAGAACTGATACGTCATGGAATTTAAATTATTATTTTGAAAGCTTTCGTTTATATCAGGACTGTACTCAGTATTCATTCCTTGACTTTGAGTACACTGCAGTCCTCTCCGTTTGACGTTTGACATGCACCATGTAGGCTATCTTTATCGCCTTCATGCCTCAGTAAAACCATACAGTGTTTATACATTGTCGGTGTGTTAGCGCATTGATGCGTTGACTGCATCCTTCTCTTCCAACGGATACCGTTTGTTCTATATAATATCGGATCATGCGTGCTGTCGGTTTTCATATTAGTGTGCAAATGTGAATCACGTTGTGCTTTATGCATGCGAGTCACCATTCTGCTTGCACTTCTCCAGTGATCTATATAAGGTATCTTAGTGTATACATTAAAAAAATTACAACATCAAAAAATAGCATTACACCCTAGTTTCCACGGTTTTTCGATAACGCTCGTGTGGCCGTTAGCGTAATATAGCGCTTGTTGAAGACCACTTGTCTTACACAAATATGGTGGCCCCATGCATATCTGCATGCCACCTGACCGAAATTAAGTTCGCCAGCAGCAGTGAAACATTCTAGAGTATGGTGTTTAACAACCATCAAATCAAATCAAACCAATGGTGTGATGCATTTCTTGTCATTTCAGATTTACACCGGCCGGTCACCCTCTAGCCCCTAGCATGGAGGAACACGCCATCGTGATCACTGTGGCGGTATGTGCTGTCGTCTTTATTATTGTCCTGGTTTTCCTCATCAGCTGGTATGTGGCGCGAAAGAGACACTATTTGAAGAAGAAAGCCCCAATCACGAGAGTACCTCAGAGAAAATTTCCGTATCCACGCCTCCCACCGATGAGTTCACCGGATATGCAGAATGGCCAGATACCCATAGCAACAATCACGTGACAGCAGCACATGGCGTGGACACTTTCGAGTTGACGTCATACAGTAAACGTCGTATCCATGGAATGTACTTCAGTGTGTGGTATCCACGTGTTTTTGATTACAGCGATTGGAGAACGCAAAGCGCGTGCCGTGAGCGTGCTCAACAATCACAGGTGATGCGACATGTGGACTGCATATGGAATCTTGGTCCAGTGTATACGGATACCTGGCTATGGTGTTCCTTGTATACAGCAGTGACAATGAACCCGAAAATAGCTGGTGCTGTCATTACTTGGTCATGCCGTCGGTTGCTGAGATCCGCCATGGTCAACGCTTTGAAACAAAATAAGACTTTCCGTGACCATTGCGCAAGAGGAGCGTGCCTTACACCTTCCAAGCACAAAAGATCGTCCTGTTCGTTTCATTAGTTATCCAGCAAAATGAATGGCAATATCTCCCGTTAAATAAATAAATAAATAAATAAATAAATAAATTGATACTCGATCTGCTGATTACATCAATCCATGTGTGTATTTAATGTGGTTGATAAGCTCTCTCATTTAGTCCACAAACCACGAACTGACTATATTACGAATTATGTTGCAATATGTGATTTCTATTCTAGTCAGGGCATATTAGGGACTAAATTATCTATCAGCATTCATAAATACTTGGTCTGGGGTATTGTCTGGCGCAGTTTATAAGCAAGAAAATGGAAGCATGACTTTTATCATTTGTATTTCAATCGCATAAATAAAACAGGAGGTTTACACTCCTGAAACACTTAATATTGTCATATATCCTGTGAATAAATCTATGAAATACGGTTTGTACTTTCATTTTCCATTTGGTTTTTATTATATTTATTCTTATTATTGAACACTTGGATTTCATGTTAGGCGAGCGAGTTCAAAAGTTATACATGTATAAAGAGCTTCTTTAACATTAGCTTTTCGTATAAATCTATTCACTTCTAAAGGCCCTACATATATAAACCTAGGCACATAGCACAAAGCGCAGCATAAAGAGGAAGAAAATGCATGGTACCGATAGATAGGCGGTGCTATGCCACGAGCTGCGTGTAGTAGGCCTATATGTGATCTTGCTCTGTTGCAAAATTCAGCAGAATGAGCCATCCAATTTTATATGTTCGTTTGTATGTAGATAAATTTGTATGGGAACATATAGGTAGAGATTGTGAGATGAGAGGTAGAGATGACCGTCATCTTTCATGTTAAAGTGAAAAGGCAGCGTATTGTTCTCAGCAAAGTTTGCCAGAAAGGTTGGGCAATATTATGGCTATTCCGGTAAAGTATTTTTTCTAAAAAATACTACTTCCGCTACTACGACAGCGGAAACTGAAATTTGACCGTGCTCCATGGACTAGTATGAAGCGCAGGCTGTCTGGGACGTCACGCGATTCTTCCAAGCGCGGAAGACTGTAGTCATCTGATACTGTTGTAACCTGTCAAGTTCTGTTTGGAATTTAGGTATGTATCTAAATTCATAACATGAACTGAAAAAGAAACCTACTCCCACCACAGCACCATGGTCTGGAAATACTTTGCAGTGTATTCACACATGCACTTGTTATAATTAAAACATACAACAATAAAACAGTGACCTGTCACTATGTTATTACATGTTACATTGACCATCAACTTAGAAGAATTACGTCACAGATTTCATATCAGCTGATGTCCCCTGGCTCTCTGATTGGTCAGTCCATCATAAGCTTAAAGGCATGGACGCCTTCAGATCCCCAGTTGGCAACAAAATACTCCAGACTTCAAACGAAGACAATTCAGTAACGAATACATAGAAATTCAAACAGGTTTTTGCATTCACGAGAGATTTTAATAATCATTTTAATGAACAGTTTCTTAGTCATGAGCTGTCTTTTACTTTAAAAATTAAATTCATCTAAGCCCTCACCATGTTGCCCTACTATATGCGGACATTAGTTTACTCAGCAAAATGATGCAAAGTGCAAAACAGATATGTTTTAAAACTTATTTCCCACATGTTATGTTATGTTATGTTATTTACCACAACATACACTGACTAGTTTCATAGTGCTCGGCTAAAAATGGATTGAATGGCCTCCTACAAGTCACAATTTGTAATATCCTTCTTTTTGTCTATGAGCACAAGTTGACTGTGCCTACATGAAACATTGGTACACTGAATCTTGCCATCAGTGCTTTCACTAAATAATTCTGACCAGCACGTGTATAAACCTTCAGCATCTTCATGGTCCGTTTCAAGGCATGACCAGGAAAAAGCAATTTCAACTCAGATTCTTTAAACGTAGAAGACTTTGGGACGCTGCAGGGTTACGCGAGAATTTCCATTGGCTCTATTTTGACGCATGGTTATTGCGAGTGACATCTGTCTGGCTTCCATGCAGACTTTGGTTTCACAGGCTGAAATTTATCTGCAACAGGCATACATATATAGCTTCATGATGGCTACTGTTGGCTTTGGTGCTGATCTGGTAGTGACTTTTAGAGAAGGCGAAACATCGAATGGTTGTATTTAGTGAACTGTTGGAACGGGGATATTATCATTCAACTAACTGGTATAATCGAATGGCTGTATTTAGTGAACTGTTGGAACGGGGATATTATCATTTAACTAACTGGTATACTAGTAGACAAATCGAACATAGGCACAGAGAAATTCGTTGAACTGACTTGCAGGATGGCACGAAAAGTCGTCGAGGTATATTTGAGCATTGCATGGCTTGATGGAGACATCACATCTTGTTCTGTTGTATTTCTCTAATTGGTTGACTCAACCATGGTTTGCATTTGCCCATTGGAGGGAAGGGAACTGTTGGAGGTGAAAGGCATTCCTTTTGAGAGGAAACATATCCGTTGTTCTGAACCACGCGCAAGTACAATGAAAGGCTTCAGCAAACTGAAGTATAGTGACTACTCGACCAGACCTGTGAATCGCTCCAGAAAACTGACATCTGTAGTGGTTTCATTTCAGCCCATTTTTCCCGCGTTTAACTCCAAGCACTGGGAACTGTTACGCTAGGTGGTAATCAAAGAAATTTCAAAGTGTTATAGGAGCAAGATCAATGTCTTCTAAATTTCTGCTAGGCTTATAAGTGTGGCTTGTCCATCTGGAATCACTCGGGAGCGATCCTTCGTGAATTTCCGAGAGGTTTGAATGAAGTGTGGAGGCCAGATTATAACTATATAGACTCTTTCTGTCTACATCCATGCAAAGATTGAATATTCCATATTCCAAGATTCCATATTCAAGTGTATTCTTAGGACGATAAGCAAGTAATGGCGGGGATGGATACGTCAGTCCATATTTCCAGCTTATACCTCCATAGGCCTGGCGCACAGGTGCACAATCTTACTTCAGTTGGACAGTAGCAATAGAGCGTCATGAATGTTGTAGCATATGTACCTTTATGTGAGCCGATTGCGCGTTACTTCATCCTTTGTTTGACTTTATGATTTCACTATATGTGGCTACTCTATATCCCTATGGCGACGGCGGTGTTTGTGACGTCACAACAGTGCAGAGCGTCAGGGTCACATTTAGAAGAGGAAGTGTAACGTCCACAACATCCAAACTTTCGGGAGATAGCTTTAAGTTTCCTTAGCGTTAGGGTTTTATTTTCGCCGTCGTCAAACTTTTAGATGCCTGGGCAAGGATGTTCTAGGGGAGATGTTAGGTCTATATAAAATGCTTTTTCACGTCAAACTTAGCCTATCATGATTGGTGCCAAGGCCATTCTATTCATCGCTGTGTCCATGGTGAACTTCTGTAGGATTGACCAGCCGACACCGGACTTTATCCAGTTTTCACAGGGCCATTATGGAGAAGGAAGGTAAGGCGGCGCAGTCAACTTACAATATTGGGCATTTTAATCTTGGTTTTCAATGAGGACATCTCTAATCTTAGACCTCCTAGAAATCTTGGGCGACTTTCACAAAACTGTATCTCGTAAATGGCTTCATGTGGGCTAGTCTATAGGCCTATGTGAAAGTACCATAATTTACGAGGAGAGATGACACACACCACAAAAAAGTAAGAAAAAGAAGAATAATAATTAACAAAAATTTCTGAAAGCAGCCCTTTGATTGCCCCAGTAGGCTTATACTGGATGATTGGTGCTGAAATGATAGTTGAATGTGTGCACAGAGGAGTCCACTTTCACAAAACTTAATAAATTGAATTTTCACAACTTTTCTTGTCTTTATGAAGTTACAACCTTAACAACGTCCTTTAGGAGAAAGCTACGAGAAATATGACTTACTAGTGGCCTCTGGTCTGTAATCAAGTGTATGGGCCTCGTTGACTTTGAAAAAAATCTTCTTTTAACGACTGGATTGGAGACTCAAGATAATGTTATCTTTAAACGTTTCTCCGCCGGACATTTTCCACATTTTCCTACTCGAACAATACCTATATCGGACTATTAGATCTATTCAAATTTCTTTATGTACGATTTAACATATACCCGTATATTTTATACAATATAGACCAAGTGAACATGGGCAATAATTTTATCTGCATATATAGAGTGGGTGAGGGTTCCTGCTGTAAACAAACGTGATATTAAACAGTGTGAGATAGCAGTGCAAGAAATCCTTAAATGTTTCGGAAATCTTGTCTTGTCCGCGGGAACTCATCTACTCACGTCTGATCTGGTCTCTCCATATACATTATGGAGAGAAAGATCTGTGTTCTTGAACTTGAGTCTGTGTGGAATAGTTCTCAAAAACCTTTGTATGCCTAACAGTATAGGCAAAAAGTTTGAGGCAGATATGAATCACTAAAAAAATACATTTAGTTTAATTTGCCATAGGCCTTTCGTTTAAGAAATAATAGAAGTTAAAAGGTTTAACAGTGTGAGTGGGATGATGTCAAATTTACACACGCGCAGTGGGGCATGTCCGGTAAGGAAATTGTCGGTGCTATAAATGGCCCATGGGAAAGATGTGCCTACACTGTGAACAGGAAGCGGGAAAACCACAACAGAACGTGTGAACAAGGATAGTCACACAAGGCCTTTTGTTTTAATTTTCATGAATTGCCAACAGCCTCCACTGGACCTACTTCGATGGGAAAGAAGGGAACACAGTTCTCGCCCTTGAACTGATGAACATCCTACACGGATACACTCAACAAGATGAGGTAAGTTACCCACAGTAATTCATTTCCTAATGTACGTCGCATTACACAGACATAACCCAAGGGTGTTATGTTCATGTTTATGTTTATAACATAAATGCAAATTTCAATATATAAAGATATTTATTGGAAAAGGTTGGGAAATTCGATTATCTGCGTAGCCTTGTAGAGGAACCATGCAAAGTTTGGGCATTTCAACATGGACAACAAGTATAATATCACGGACACAGAAATATATTTACATACTAAGGTCCACATTTAATGTAGGAATTTGAACTGCCGCCTATAGCGTACGGAATGTCACAATGTTCTCACGTTTGCATTCTTTCTAGTGCCTTGGTGTCGGTAGTTGGAACAAAGAAACTACGGAAACACTACGCCTTCCAGGAGGAGAAAACTGGACGGTTCCCAAGGTTGCGCTGGACCTAAAGAGGGGCACCTACTCGTCTTCGCCTTCGTCTTCGATGCAGAGAGTCAAGAGAACATCGAGACATCGAAGACCGTGTCTGCCACACGAGGAACCCAGGACTCTGCACAAAACTGTGGCTTCATTTCCGCTCCGGTCCGCTGTATGGATGTAAGTTAAAGTTTAAGGAGATCCCAAATTATACAAAATCATTTTGGACATGCGAACGATCGTAAAATTGTGAAAAGGTTTCGCAATTTATCACATCTTATATATTTAAGAGATATGTTCTATCAGTGCTTGATGTCTTTGTTTTAAGCTTTGTGTGTATATTTTGCACCTTTGGTTGAACACCGTTGTAAGGTTTTCCACAACTGCTTTCAGAATCAACAACATTAATTTGTATGTGGTGGCCATTGCATGTATGCTTCCCAGAGGTGTCTAGATAGTCTACTCAAGAAACACAATAGCCTACCGATTGCACTTAATATGTATCATCGGAAAATAATGGCCGGTGCAAACATTTTACTTATGGAAGTATCCATGACATGTATAGTTTCCGCATTATCTTAAATTTGCCCTATGACGTTTGTCACTTGCTTACAGTTTCAGCTAGCTTACGCAAAAAAATTTTAATCACGCAATATTTCAGAAATAAAGAAAATATCCTGTTCAAATAAATGCATATCGATTCGATTGGAGAGAAGAATTCCATTTTCGTTACAGAGGAATTTTGTTTTCCCTGCAGTCAAATCAGTTGCTCACTATTCATATAGTCTGTCCATCTGTCCTTCGGCCTGTGTGACGGAAATATAGACTTTGTACTCTCCATTGTACATTCATTTTGGTATAACATCCTGCATGACAGAAATAATTTGTAACTACAAGTATATCTATGTCTTGTACGTGCATGGTTCTGTTTTATGTATGTAGAAATTTTAATCGTTGTTCTCAGGGTTATGTTGGTAGAAAATCTAGCCGGTCTGATGCTCACATGGCACGCAGACCGCCGCCATTGTCATGACGAACCAGGGAACAAAGGGAAGAAGAAGCGGAGGGTGGCCATGTTGGAGGGACAAGTGATGGAGTCGCTGCCGAGGGGGAAGCTGAGAGACGATTCCTGTGTGATTGTCAATCTGTCACCATCTAATTCCAATGTCAGTATCATTGATGAAGACGATTCAGATGACGACAGTTTCCATATACTGTAGATATTTGAGTACAGGCACTAAATATTGTGGTATAAACCGAATCGAATCGGATGAAATTATGTCAGGTATAAGTCTACGCCCAGATCATGTCAACTAAAGTCATGCCAACTAAAACGCACTGGAATCATGACTGATATATTCACGCGTAACGCCTATTTCTTAGGCCTTTGAATACTTTCTTGTATCGTTTTTGTTTATAAAAATACATCTCAGCAACCGTATTCGTTGCCATCGTGTGTTTTTGTTAGTTTGTTGTTGTTTTTTTTTTTTCGTACGCAGACTTACACTTTACAACTCCCCTTCATCTATACAACATCAAAAATGCGGACTTTTGATGAACTGAACAGATACGCTTGTCATATGGGCAACTCGCACACCGTCGCGTGTGCTTATGGTGGCTTTCCAGATCACCAAGAAAAAGGCAACTAAATGACATTGCCTATATACACATTATTAAAAAAACTGGTTGGGTCACAGCCAAGGATTCAGTTTATCAATGCTCTCCAGCCCTCCATATATTTTTACTTGAAACGAGCGGTTCATTGACGATAATATGCCCACCTCACTGCTTGCTCCCATGTACATGTATTTCCAATACAAGACCTAGTGTCCTCTTTTACCTTTCTTATGATACATGCATGTAATGTGCGGTTGTGCATATCATCCTTATTGAACACACGGTTGCCTTAATTTGTCAACACTCAATATCATGATCGAGGTCGTTCTTGAGATCGTTTGTGACGTCTAACATTCGTTGGAAACCGTCTTCCACCAATGTCCCTACTACAAACGTTGGTTAAATAATACCCCAAGCGACACTCCGGTTTTCTCCATGTAGAAAACTGATTGCCATCATAATGTCAGTACAAAACTCGCGTGAATGGCGCTAAACAGAGGTCTATTCAGATACAATAAATAGGGTCTAAGTTCGGTTCTGCGTTAGCATGCCCAAAAATCAAAAGACTTCTATGAAGAAGCAGCCCCCCCCCCCCCCGCACCACTCCTGCAGACCACTTTATGCAGCCCTATTTACCCATGTACTGCTGTGCTTACACGGAGTCTCAGAGACCATGGACCTATCTGAAATGCGGGTAGATTGAATACAGTGGGGATTATTTCCACGCTTCGGATTATGTTAGATTAAACCATTAAACCACTTCGCAGAGAGAACTGCACCTCTGCGTTACATATGATAGTTCACATATCTGTACTCCGTTCAGTGCGTGCTGGCCACTGGAGCGATCGATTCTTTTGCACATTTCGCTACTTATTCCCTAATTATACAAATGTGGAAAGGAATCGGACACTTGTTCATTTTTCTTGATTGCACACTTGTAAGCAAACAATTATTGCACACACGTGCAATTTTTCCTACATGTATATGTGAAATTCTTTTGTACACATGTTGAATTATTTTGTATATATGTGCCAAAAAAATGTTATTTAACATATATCAACAATCCTCACTTTATACAAAAGAATTGCAC
Organism: Acanthopleura granulata; assembly: GCA_016165875.1. NCBI lineage: Eukaryota > Metazoa > Mollusca > Polyplacophora > Chitonida > Chitonidae > Acanthopleura > Acanthopleura granulata. Next base: position 17,734,168 of record JABBOT010000010.1, read on the forward strand.
ACATATCCAAATAAGACGCAAGTTTTCGATATTTGTGCAAAACCAAGCTTGTAAACACTCGTACAAACATACGCAAAAAATTGGCGCACGTTTGTCTTTGTTTTTCTTTCTTTCCATATATGTATAATTTGAAAAGAAATACCGAAATGGCTTGTTATACTCGCTGCCAATACCTCAAAGGTACAGGTCTGCCAGCAACCTGCGGATGATCGTGGGTTTCCTCTGGGTTCTGCCCCGTTTCTTCCCACCATAATGCTGGCCGCCGTCGTATAAGTGAAATATTCTTGAGTACGGCGTAAAACACCAATCAAATAAAATAAATAATAAATCAAAGGTGCAACACCAGACTGTGAAGAGTTATCGCCCTTCTGCAACAATCTCCTGAGTTCAGGATAACTTCCGTCAACAAGGAAAAGGATTCAGTTGAACCTAGCTTTGCTGCAGGTCTGTTGAGGAGCGCGATCATGAACTATATAGACTCAAGTTGGGGACTTGACAATGCTGATTTGCTTCAACAGGCATGTGTTCAGATATTTTTACTTTAAGTGGTTATTGAATGATAATAGTTACAGGATACGTTGAATTTGTTTTTAGCATGTAACTAGACCGTGTAAGTTCTGTAACGCTCACCACTCACTAACATGTATTGCGAAATTCTGTGAGAAAATTACTCAATCTACTGATCCAGTGTCCTGAATCTACTACACCAAGATCTGTGTTCTGTTTTGAAGTTTTGATATTCATTGTGACAGTGATTCCATTAGTATAGACTATTATGTGAGTTGTAATTTCTTGATTCACTCTCTCTATCAAAGCGCACAGACTCACCTCGATATCACAGTGTCAGCCTGGTCCTGTACTAAATAATTAGGAGAACAGACCACATTTAAACATACAGTGAATCATCTAAAATTCCATTTGCTGATTCCAAATATGATCTTCATTATATTTTGGCATTTATTACTGTGGTTAAAATGGATGTATACATTGAGTTATCCGAGATTGCTCTGATGTTGGGATTTGCATTGGAAATGATGCTATCACTCACATCCCACGTCAGAGAGATCTAGTGTGACAGACTTGGTGACTATCAGTTGGAATCAAAAAAAGCATTCCACATACCTCTAGATGGTCAAATCCTCGTCGTAACATCTTCCCTTCCCATCACCACACATAATTTTGTGACGGTACTCAAACTAAGTATCGTTGTCATGTGACTGAAACATTGTTAAGTACGACGTTAAACCCAAAGCACTCACTCACTCAAACCAAGTATCATTTACAAGGAATAAGCCGAATGTCTGCAGCTTTCACTCTGTAATTCTCCATCAAGGAGAACTGTGAATCTGTATCTACCAAAGCAGATAGAGCTGGATTCGAACACACGGTCTCATTGATCAAGGGACTGGCTCAGTGACATAGTGGATAGATTGAAACGGTAAATCTGGGGTTTAGTCCTGAATTAAGTTATACATAACATTTTAATAACATTGGTAATATTGATACTACCTCTCTTGGCACTTAGTGAGGGAAGAATTGGCCACGTACTTGCTGGTTGGCCCTGTTACTTGGATGGGGTTTCCTGTCAGGTGTCTTTGGCATGGCTTTCCAGTAAGGCAGCAATACAAATACATGTATGCCAACATTGGCCTACTGCAAAGGTAGACCATAGTGATGTGACTGAAATAATGTTCAATGCAATGTTAAGGATACTAGAACCCCTCATAAGCAAACTTTCACAATTTGCCTTGTGTAATCCAAGATATGGATCAAACATGGCCATATGTATAAATATTCATAAAGTTAATGACTGCTGATTTCAAAAATGCTTTTAAAATTTACCTAACCTTAATATTAATCAAAGTAAAGAGAAACTTTGAAAAAAATGAGAGCAGTTTTTCACAATGCCAAGTTTCAAAATTTCAAATTTTTCTTCCTTAAGTGGAAAGGTTACTGTTTAAAGTAAAAAAGTCTTACAGATATTTAATATTCATCTTAGATTGTTATGAGTGATCATTTAAAGTTAAACCTGTCAAAAATTAAATAAAAATTGAAACTTTGATGTTCTTTTACTAAGATCTGTAAGACTAGAAAAGATATCAAAAATTTGTGGGACTGTTTTGTAGCTTAGGTATTTTACTGCATGTCTGCAAAGATTCAAAACATTGTATTGAAAAATAAGCGAATAATAAATAAAAGCATTTCACCACTCCACCGTCTCAAAAATGGAAAGGGGGAAGATCAGAATGTCTGGAGGAGCATTATGTGTGACATCATCATTAATTCGTTTGCCAATAAATTTTAGTCAAGAATTGTCCTGCATCCAGTTAAAATATGAACATATCAAATTACTTACGTTAAATTTCAAAACTTACCATGCTCCATGAAAGTGTAAATTGGTGCTTTTTCTTAACATTTCTGAGAAAAACCTTCTAGAATGTGTTCATAAACCCTCCCCCTAACGGCACCCTGGTGGGGTGATTGAGGCTGTTGTTTTAGTTAATAGATTGCTTGAGTGGTCTGCACAAGCAGCCCTGTGCAGTTAATAACAGGGGACAATATACATTTACCAGAGGCATGTCTATTCACAGCAAGTAACCTTCTTCAGTGAGTTAATCCCCCTAATCAGGGGGAGCTAAGAAAACACAACTGCCTTGGTGCACAACCTGTTATACTTTTTGTCAAATTTTAGGTATTTACAATTTGAATTTGGTTTCCATCTTTAGTTGAGAGCAATAATAGGAGAGTGGAAAATAAAAATGCGAAATAAACAAAAATTGACCAGATTTCACCCCGAGGGGTTCTAGTATCCTTAAACCCCAATCAAACAAATATTGGTCAAGGGCCTGTTTTTAAGGATGGATCAGCAATTAAATCATCTGGGATTGTGTATACATGTGTCGTCTATGTTTATGCTGAAATGTGATAATGAGTATATATATTTGGCAATACTACCTACCCATTTCCATATGTGTCAATACACAAGTTCTCAGCAAAATTTGAATGTTGAAATCAGCGTTACCTTGCTAGGTTGATTGATTTTTGTTTGAAATGTTTTTAACGGTTAAAGACCACTGTTAATAACAGACTGCTGCATGGTTGTGTCATTCTTTGCTTCTCTGTTCATACAACAGACACCTTGGATGTGTCAGGTGGGGCGACTTTGAAAAATGTTGATTGTGTCACAGCCTCTACTCATGACGCCATTACCGTGTCTGTTTATGTGTGCGCTATATATTAACTGTTGTATTTCAGTTTTCTTTGTGTTTGTCCTTTTTCCTTCATTATCAGACTTGCTGCCTGCTTGATTTTAATCCGATTGTTGATGTATTTCTTCAGATTGCCACATTGGGCTGGTTACAAGGAAATGAGGAGTCCAAAAAGTTCATGGAGAACATAACTCAGTTACGAGTGGGTTATGAGCTGTGGCAGAGAGTCAGTGGCCAGCGAGAAGTTGACGCATTACGGGTCAGTGACATTACCTTGTTGTGGGCTTATGTTTTCTTGGTCTTGTGACATTATGTTGTATGATTGTTTTCAATGATGTACTGATTCTGTGAAGCACTCCATAGTTTATTTTTTGTTCTAGACTAAAACTAAAAGTGTGCAGATACTCTTCCTGGCATCTCCCTAATCCACGTAGTACCGTTATTCTGAAGTACAGTACCTCATTTTAAGCTTGACAAATTTCTTTACGTATTCCAGAATCAGACAATATTGTCAATCAGCAAGTACGTCAAGGATCATCCAAAAGCTAGCAAGGAAGAATTAGCCAAGGAAGTTGCTCGACGGATCCAGCATTTTGCCGAAGAAGTGGAAAAGATGTAGGAGTGCCTTGGGGATAAAGGCTGAATCATTGTAGATTACTTGTAGACCAACAGCTGCAGTAGTGTTGTGCATGTCCCAAGGTGTAAACTTTGATATTGAGGATTTATTGCCTCAGTGACACTTTTCTGGCTATTTCTTTCTGAATATACCTCTCTCATGTTATGTTATACAAGTGACTGAAATATGTCGTAACTTGGTACAGGCTTCAAAGTGGCTTTAGCCCCTGGCCTAGTGGTGACGTTTATGTTCATTTAGATGTAAATGGGGGCCTCTATAGCCAAGTCGTTTAAGCCGTTTCAATGATTCAGGCTCCCATCAGCTCATGCTGGCTTCCTCACAAGTCGTATGGCTGAAGGTCTCACAGCAACCTGCTTATTGTTGTGGGTTTCCTCTTGCCTCTGCATGGTTTGCTCGTCATAATACTGGCCACTTCTGTGTAAGTGAAATACATATGAAATAAGTACTCGTATATGTAAATATGAGAAGATGTCTCTAAGGCACATTAGACTCAGGCCAGATTTCTGGCACAAAATTTCCTCATTCATGATCAGAGGCCTAATTAGGTCAGAGAGCTAATTAGGGTCAGAGAGCTAATTAGTCGTGGTTATTGGGGAAACATCATAGTAGCCAGTGTTAATAGCATAATGACTTCATAGTGACCTAGGTTTGAGCTAATTAAGCTCACATGTTGAAAGTCATTTTGACAATTGACTGTTTTATGTTTTGATTTTAGAAATACACCCCGATGAATGATTGTATTGACCCAGTCTCTTATGTGTTGTAGGAAATACTTTGTCTTGAATAGATATTATGATTAAAAGATATTGTAAAAACATGTTTTTATTCTGTGTATTTAATTTTCCAATAATCTTCACGAATGACAAAGTACTGACCCCTAAGTCCTTAAAATTTACTCAGCAAGTAACAAGACTGAGGAAACGCAAAGTTGTGGTAAAATGAAAACACGTTCCTCAACTCCCACTGATTGGGATGCATTACAGCATATCCAAGCAGTTCTGGAGCAAAAGAGCCAGATGTGAACTTTGATTTGCGAATGTTGATTGTCAATACACAAGTTCACAGTTTCTCAGATCACAAGAAAGCCACACATGACCTTTGTAGACACGGATTGGTTTCCAGCCAATTGTAACTCCTTTTGGCATGCTGCACATACCTTTTCATTCCAAAAAATCACCTTCTTTAACCATATGACGATACTGTAAACACCTGTGTTCATAATCATATCTGGTAGGGTGTCAGTCTTGTGATGAGTTCTCCCTGCATTCACCATTCATGGACTCTTGGTGCCAGGAAGTTTGTGTGACATTTGTTATCACTTGTCTTCCACCAATATGGTGTGCATATCAGTACATTTAACACATGGAAGTGTTTGTCACTAACTTGCCAAAGGTTAGTGGTTTGCTCCAGGTACTTCCATTTCTCTGCCGTACAAATGATTTTATGTATTTGATTGGCTTTTAACACTGTATTCAAGAATATATGACAGCTACCAGCGTATGGGGGGGGGGGGAGGAAACTCGGCAGGACCCAGTGGAACCCACCCACAAATCTGAAAGCCATCGAGCATGTGAAAAATTCGAGAGTATAGCGTTGAATCAAATAAATATATATGATGATACCATTATGCCAAAGTTGAGTGAAGGGGGAAAAAAACTGGTAGCAAGGTTACCAAAGAACTCGCCTGCAGGGAATATATTCTAACATGCAGTACACTTAGTCAGGAACTCAGCAATTTACGGTATTTAATATGCATGCACGGACTGGACGATGGAATATCTCGTGTTATTATGTTCTATTATGTGCAAACCCTGAACTCAATACATGCAGTATTTTTTAAGACACCACCCGTAAAATTTTGTTGATCACAGATTCTAATACACAGTACACTGAGGAATTCGGTAATTAATGGTATTTAATATGCACACACGGAATCAGTAATGGAATATCCCCCTCGTATTATTGTGCTCTACATGTGTGCAAACAACGAGTTCAATACATGCTGTACTTTTTAAGATACCACCTGTAACGATTTGTTTAACATTGCTTCCCTGTTGGACGCCAACGCTCAGTGTACAAGATAAGCTAAGAGGAGCTATTCAGATTGTACTTGTCATAGGTTATATAAATGGTTTATTCAAAAACAGATGTGCACACAAATTTATTTGATTTGTGTTTTACGCCATACTTTATATGACAGCGACCAGCATTATGGTGGAAGGAAACCTGGCAAAACCCACAGCTAGGTAGCTGTGTACAAAAGATTTTGTTCTGTATAATGTATAATAGATGGAAAAAGGTGACATTTTGAATCGAAAGGTTTAATAGTTGGTAGCGTTCAGATTCTGGCAGTTGATTTATATATTTATTTAATTTGGTTTGTGTTTAACACCATACTCAAGAATATTTTACTTATATGACAGCTACCAACATTATTGAAACAGGCGACATTTGGAATCAAAGGTTTAACAGTCGGTAGCTTTCAGATTCTGACATTTGGTTGCATTTTATATCCTTGTCAGATGAAACACTTCAACTTCAGCAATCTGTTTTTAATTGTTTTGCATGTACCAGGGATTACAAAGCTGAATTCAATCTTTATTTTTCGAAACATGTCACATCATCTTCATACCTTAAATTTCTCACAGCTTCTTGTCACCACAATTGTTTGAAAATGTACTTTCTGTGATGTGCTTTGACCATAAAAAATTGTCCAGTTTAGACAGTTTTAATCATGTCAAATGTCAAATAACCCCAGTTCCAACTGTCCTGTCATGCGATCTGCACTTCATCAATTGCTACAACACTTCTGTGGTCTACTCTGACCTTGCTGACTCAATTATTGTTTGTGTAAAATTTTGAGACTTGATGTTGCTTCCACAAAAGGTGCGTTATCGACAAGACATTACGTTTCACAATCCAAATCTTGTACATGAAAGTGTGTAGCATCAGCAAAGCAGTTGGATATACGCAATCAAGTATGAAAGTCTCCTAGAACCAGGAATGTAAACATTGATAGCTCATGGGCTTACACCACATCTGAATAAATTACGTACATATAAGTTATACAATTGTAGGGTATATATGTAGGTCAATCACTCAGAATGCCATACATTAATACTTTGAACAATTTGGTGGCACTTGCTTCATTATTCAGTACTGTCCAACACTGTGACAAGTGATGAGAGATGCTGCTGTAAGGCTGATGTACCTGCTCAGACCACTCCTGTCCTCTGTACACTAGTGACTCCATGGACACATCCATCTGTCCTGCTACTGTCAGACTGATGTACCTACTCAGACCATTAATGTGCTCTGTGCTCTAGTGACTCCATGGACACATCCACCTGTCCTGCTAATGTGAGGCTGATGTACCTGCTCAGACCATTCCTGTGCTCCGTACACTAGTGACTCCATGGACACACCCACCTGTCCTGCTACTGTGAGGCTGATGTACCTGCTCAGACCATTCCGTGCTCAGTACACTAGTGACTCCATAGACACACCCACTTGTCCTGCTATGGTGAGACTGATGTACCTGCTCAGACCACTCCTGTGCTCTGTACACTAGTGACTCCATGGACACATCCATCTGTCCTGCTACTGTCAGACTGATGTACCTACTCAGACCATTAATGTGCTCTGTGCTCTAGTGACTCCATGGACACATCCACCTGTCCTGCTAATGTGAGGCTGATGTACCTGCTCAGACCATTCCTGTGCTCCGTACACTAGTGACTCCATGGACACACCCACCTGTCCTGCTACTGTGAGGCTGATGTACCTGCTCAGACCATTCCTGTGCCCTGTTCACTAGTGATTCCATGGACACACCCACTTGTCCTGCTACTGTGAGGATGATGTACCTGCTTAGATCATTCCTGTGCTCTGCACACTAGTGACTCCATAGACACATATCTGTCCTGCAGGCTTATGTATTCAGTCAATCACACAATGTTAGTGGCATTTGTAAGTGGTCTTTTGGTTCTCGTCAGCTAACTAAGAGGAACAGTTGACGAATACATGTAACCTTTTCATCTCAGGTCACTGAGAGGGGCATTATGGAGCTATTCCATGTGGTCTACCATCCTCCAAAGTCCACACTTCAAAGCCACTGCCTATCCTTCTCATCCTGGTGTAACTCATGCTTGCACAACTACCTCCTGCTGGCCATATGTTCTACTCGTCAGAGGTCCCTCAATCTTGGCTTCCATAAATCATACCTGTCAACCCCCACATTTTCTTCATGCGTCTCAGGTTTTTTCATTAAAAATCAAGTTCTCACAGTTAGTGTATTAAATCTCTTGGTTTTTCACAAAAATGTTACATGACATTGTCGTGTGATTTTTTCATCTCAAGTCATGATGAAAAAATGTGTAAAATTGTCAGCAAAAGCTTCTAAAACAGAGTTAAATACAGAAAACCATCTCCTCCTTTGCCCTCTTAGAGCCTCCAACCAGTATTTCACCCTGCAGCAGCAGGGACTGCAGCCTCTGTGTTTTGGATTTCTCACTTCTTCGGCCCTATATAAGTTGACAACTCACTGGCATGGTGTGGAGGCTTGAACTTGGCAATGCGTGAGGCTATCTCTCTGTGTCAAGCCTGAATGGACATGATCAAGCCAGAAGCCTGGCTAACTGGTACCTTGCTCACACCGTGTCTAGGTGGTCGGGATCTGTAAAGCGAACTGTCAGGATGTAGAAGAGGGCAGGGAAGGGCACCAGCATGATGAACAGGGAGTGGAAGCCTGGGTCTCGCAGCTCCGTCACGGCCACGATTCCAAACGCATGCAGAATCCAGTGTCCCAGAAGTATGGTCAGATTACGTGGACTCTTCACTATGTCATGGAGGATATCCTTGATGTTCTGGAAAAAATACACAAAAAGGATGCTTTTATTGGGAAATAAACCTGAACAAACACAATTCCGTAATAGCTGTGACAGTATAGGATTTCATGTCCGCTTGCAATGAGGACCCTTGTAAAGTGAATGGCCCATAAAAGATAGCAGGCCAGTATTAAGAGATGGGATGTGACTGAAAGATGGAAGACAAACTTACCACTGCTTAATCACAGGTAAAATGAAATAAGCACCAGTAATGTGACCACTGGAAACATTTTTTTCGATTGTTTTTATACACTGAATTAAATAAATGCAGTGAAATGTTCCGATTGCATGGTATGCTATATGGACCAAGTTAATAACATATGTTGTTAAATACAGTTTTCTATGATGTTACTGGTTGTGCTTGCTTCATATTAAAGTGGTCTTTATGATAAACATTACCATCCTGCCATGCTGAACATACCGTTGAACATACATGTGTTTGAAACTCACATTTTGTAGAAGATACAGACGACTGGTCGTAAATCATTAGGTTCGTTCAGTTTTAAATTACACAGAGGTAACTGCAACAATATATATGCAGAAACACTGTCACTTTGTCACAGATTCAACTTACCTGCTCTTTGAAGTAAGCCAGGTGTATAGCACAGGTTATGGTAGACACGACCAGAACAATGTAGGGGAAAGCATAATCTGGAAAACACATAAACATCTCTCATGAAGATAAATACACAAGTCTCACAAATACATAACGGGGAGATTCCACTCTAAATTTATAAACCACAGCCTAACTGAATATGTTTCACTTCAGACCCTACTACAACATTACTTATTGTTAATAATATCATGGCTCATATCAGAAATTATCTCCCCTCCCGCCTCCACCCAAAACATACTGTATATGGTTAATAGTAATATTTATCTTTGTGAAATCAAGATCAAACCACAAGCAACACGTCCTTAATTTCCAGTGCTTCTAGGGCCTTGGTGGCAATAACAGGCAGATGACATTTGTGTGATGGTGTAGGCTTTCTAATGTTTGATGAAAACCACTCCTCTTCCACCAACATCGTGTGCATATCTCATGTGATATGTCACATGCGGGAAAGTTCATTAGTAGCTTGCCAAAAGTCAATGGTTTACCCCAAGCACTCTGGTTTCCTCCAACCATAAAACTCACCACCATCATGTACATGTAAGCAATAAATTCTTGCGTTAAACAAAATCAAAATAAATTCCTGATTAGCATCAAAATCACGAAGATTCCTTTCAGCAATTACACTGCTAGGTAAAACAAGGTAAAATGCACGTACCAATTTTATACTCTCATATGGATACGGACACTTAACCACCTACCCAAAGCATTGAAATATAACCATGAGTCCATTACATGTACATCAACTATGTTCAAATCATCACACATAGATATTGAGAATGCTGCTAAGTTATCTTGCATGCCTGAACAGAAATACTAATAACAATGTATTTCTGTTTCTTTGTAAACTCTTGTAACTCACACAGCAGTCCTGCAAACACAGCCTGGATTACGACCAGAATTGGCAGGAAGTAAAGGGCTGCATATATGGACTTGGTGCCTCGGCCATCCATGAACATGTATGAGATAACCGGTCTAACCAGCATCAGGAAGATCAAACAGAATGCGTAGTACACCATCACTATAGTGTACCTGAAACAAACAAGTTAACTGAAGGAAAAGAAAGCTTAATGTGGAATATAAATGTGGAGAAGTGGCCTAAATATCGTGGTAAAAATTAGAAAAAATAAATTTTTTTGATTCGCCCCTGGCACTGAATATTCAAGTGTCCTGACTGTCTTGTACCCATCATGCAATTGATCAGCTTGAAGTCTTTCATAAACTTTCAAGCTTCAGAAAAGTCTGAAAATTTTGTGGTGTTGTATGTGTGCAAAGTAACAGCAGACACGGACCAAAAGTCTCGCATTTTCATGGCACTCATCGTATCAGCAGATAAGGCAAAGGTCAAACAATTAAGCAATATGTTAATTCAGTAGAGTTAAATCAACCCTAGGCCCTCATAGAGTGTAGGCTGCAGACTTACAAGGGGTAGACAATCTCCTGGGTACAGTGAAGTGTAGTGGTGTAATTTGGGGTGGGGTTGTACATCATTGTGTACCAATCTGACAGCTTGTTAACAGAACAGGACTCCACCGCCAAAGTTCCCACTGGTCGAGCCAGCAGCAAGGTGATGATAGCCGAGAGTACGCTCTCCGTCACAGCTGATACATGAAGAACTACCAGAGCTCGGCTACAGGAAGAATTGAGAAAGAACATGTGTAAGGATGATGGATTACAGACCACTGTTGTCTAACTGGGCTTTCTTAAACATTAATGATTTTAAATTTCAAGCCTTTTCCTGACCCAAAATTCACATTTTCCAGGCTACTTGTATACTATGGCTTCGCAAACTCATGTTAGAAAACAATTGTATTATGTTTTTACTTTATGTACACTTTAAGCAAAAGTTTTGAACAGATCTGAAGAGAAAGACCATACTGCTCACCTTTTGCGTTTGTTGGTGAAGTCGATGAAGAACCAGTGGAGTAAGAGAGCCAGCACTGCCATGAAGCCTAGGTACAGCCAGTCGTAGAATGAGGGGCTGTCATGACACCCTTCACAAAGCGAGTGCTCGTTAGGCTTAGAGCCTCTTGGACAGGCCTACACGAGGCAAGATAAGAACAAATTAAATTACTGAAGAACATTTTCCTTTCACTGGTGCTGCATAACATGATATATTCTGAGATCAATACTTTGTTTAGACATTAAAATCATTACAATTATTTATTTTATTTGTTTCATGTTTTGAGCTCGTAACTATACACCATAATTCAACTTACTTTCACTTCAACTAAGATTGGTTACAGTACAGGTAATAATTAGACATCAGACATTCTTAATCTCAAATATTTCATTCCAAACAATCATGCATGTCTTCATTTCCACGTACCTGATGGCACTAATCTATAACTATTCATTCCACCTACATCATGAAGAGAACCTTATACGTTACCCCACAAACACTATAGGATCCATTTTCAAATGCTGTTCGTCCACAATACATGCCAGGGCACTTGGGAGGGGGCTTCACCACATCTGTCATATCAAACAACAGTGAAATATACATGTTATACATATAAATACATCATTAAATAGAAAATATTGCACAGTGAAGGTTGAATGAGGGCTATCATTTCCACCTCTCACTCCAATAATATTTATGGTATTCAGCCTTCAATGTAGATATTCTATTTATTATTTATACTCTAACAGTATCATGATTTTGTGTACATTAAATAGTTTTTGGCTGTCACAGACATGCCTAGAGCGTGACGTAGTGTACACGACGAGTTATGTGATGTCGTGTCTTCTTGCGTGACGTGAGAATGTAGCAGTTGACTAGACTTGCATTATGACATCATTCCGAAGAGATCAGATTGGAACTTTATAAAATAAAATGTTTCTTTTTTGACATCATTATGTCTGGGTGTGAAATATCAAAATGTGATATTTCACTGCAGTGAAAATAACGCTTTTACCAGTGAAGGAAATGCTGGGATTTCACTGATGTATAAATAATAAAGTTATTTACTGCACTGGGCTTTTGGACTGTACTCAAGGATATTTCTATCATATGGAAGTTGTCTGGTGATAGAAGCTTTTTTCTCATCACAATGAAGTGCCTTCATGTTTTGTTTGTAATTAAAAAAAGATAAATATCGCAGCTTGAATTCCTGGAACTACTGTCTAAAACAGTTTTTTAAGTCTTAATGGATCTGATGGTCAACGACTAAGATGCGGAATGGTAGAAGTTTTGAATCTAGCTCATGACCGTCTAAGAGTGGCTTTTATTTATCGACACTCAGGGACCGCTGGCCAGCCTTAGCCTGAGTGTTATGTGGATCTGATGTTGGTATAATGCTTGTAAGGTGTTACCTCCTCACTCAAATCCGCTGCATGTGCATTTGATTCTTTCTGAATACACATAAGGCACTAAAATTCCGAATGTTGAAATATATGCGGCCATTTTACCACAACTGCTACATGGCACTGCCTCACTATGCTCAAGTAAATGTTAGGTGAGGTAGACAATATGGTCAGCTGGCACATGCTGCCATGCTTTTAAATCTGTGTCAAGGAGATGTGCATGCCCAACAGCGGTTGACCTTTCCATGATATCATATCTTGAAATTTACACCGATGCTAAACAAATCTACGCCTTCAATCAATTTGCATAAAGTCAACAACTGATGCGCATGTGAGGGGAACAACAACCCGGTTTATTAGGTCGAGTTGCCGACAATGCATGTTAGCTTCAGTCACAAATGTGAATTATCTTGGGTTTACCTGTCGTCAAGGCTGCAGAATGTAAAACAATATGGCAAGGGAATGGACGATGTCTTCGTGAACGTAATTTATCTCAGTTTAACACGGTTCATGCCCATACTGGTTCAATTTGCGCGCATTTTCTTTGCGCTGAGTTTCTCCACGTTAAGGTATTCTTTAATTCCAAAATTTTAAAATGGTAGGCTCCTCGGCTGTGATCTACACCCCATATTAAAAGATCACAGCTGAGATCCTTGGCTACTTAGAACCATGAATATCATAAATGGTAATTAATTTTCTATGCCTGCAATTCACAAATGTGATAATCAATATCTTACGGCGCCTACATTCATTACTGAAACGTTTGTTGTCTAAAAAATTCAATTAAAATTTCGTAAAGGCTGTTACGATCAATCAGTAGTGAGTAAGATTGTAAAATAAATTAATCATCGGTTGTTGTTGTAAGACGACACAGCAAATATTGCTTTCGCATAAACTGCGATCGTCTAAATAATATTTCAGTGCATATATGTTAAAGATAATGCTTCTTACCATCATCCGATGCTCCGATATTGCAGATTAAACATAAGAAAACAGTCAAACATGACAAGAACAGTGTTGTGACAGCTCTGTGGACCGACATTTTCGAATCACTTCATGAACATAGTTTCCGTGAAGAATCAGGGGAGGTAATTCCAAAGTTATTCTTCTTGGTTGGATCGCTCCTCCAGCCTTCGGCCAGTAGACCTGGGCTACAACATGGTAAATTTCATGTTGTATCCCAGGTTGGACAAAGGACCTTTCGCTGTTGTAGACAGAAAGGGTGTTTCGCTTGCTGGGTTTCAATATTTTATTAATCCCATTGGGTTAGAAGCAACGCAATAAAAATGTTTACATTTGAATGCAAGCTACACGAGAGTTTGAAGGGACTCATATGAAGCCTCTACAACCAGCTGCAAAGCCAACTTCCGACTTGACACTTGATTACTTGTGATTTGTGCTGCGCCGCATTTCCATCATGAGCAATTCTCCTTCTCTCTGCTCTACACCATTCAACTAGGCAGAAACTTTACTACACAATTAACCACAACTAGGCAGAAACTTTACTGCACAATTAACCACAACTTGTAAAGGTGGTTGATTATTGTTCCTTCTCAATTTTGTGTTAGAATGGTCTAGTTTGCAACGCAGCGTAAAGGACACCCAGTGGACAACTGCTAGATGTAGTAAATGGGAAAAAACGAGTTCGTCATTGGGATCTTTCATTCCGTATACAAGATAGTTACTTTCTTGACAAATTTTTGATGGCTGCGTGCCTTATTTTTGAAGATATTTACCGATAAAAGTCCTCTGTCAGAAGATCGCCATTTTAGAACACGAAACACATTGCTACTCTCCTAGCGCTTACGCGACACCCGAAAGAGCGCAGAGATACATTTTTGCAACATTTTGAAGGGTGAGGTCTATGAAATAAACGTGTAGCGTCTGCTGTGGCATCTTAGATCCAAATTCCAGTCTCAAGTGCAGCCTCCGGTTATTCATATGAAAGGCAGATCACATTGATAATCGAACAAAGCGGAACAATTTTGCTCATGGCTTAACTTGGAGACACCAAATTTCAAAATATCTGCACTTTTTTTCCATGTTTTCCTGAGCAAGAGAAAGAATTCACCGCATGATAATCCTGACGATTGTCTTTGTCTTACGGTAGCCCCACTGTCGCTCCGATATTTGGATGTCGCGATACCAGCGGAGTCATACAGCCTTCCATTTACTTTCTGGGGAGTAGTGCCAGAGTTTGGCCGCTTCTCAACTCAGCCACTTATCTTATCCCTGCCAAAGTACAGACACTCGCAAACTTGCGCGCTACAATTTCGGCGGTCTCACCTTCACCTTCTCACCTTTAAGAGCTGACAGGCCTAGAAGCTCATCGCTCCATGTTTATGGCGGCACTTGCGTTTGTAGCGCGTAATCATAAAACATTCATCGTAACGATGAGCGTCAAGCGAGCTGGTACCAAGATTACCACACTGAACTCTTAAGAGTGATTGAAAACCGGGATTAAAGCAATGTCTGTGGTTTCAAGGTGGGCTGTATAAAAGGTCGAAAACGGCTTTGTATCCAGGAAACTCGACAAGAGCAGTGCTTCAACGGTTTCTAGAAATTTGCTACCTTTATGCTCTCTAATAATGCATGTTTTAAATTTTACTGGCGACATAAATGAAGACATGTCATGCCTAATCTTCCCACTAGAAAGTTTTCTCTTTTGGGTTTTATTTTCCTTACCTGTAACAATATAATTCATGACTTACTTTTTCTTTCATGAGCAAATACAGTGGAACTTGGCTATCTGACTGTTCACCGTGAAAACAGTTAGGCACTAATGCGATAGAATTAAGGCGACTCGCTTTGTCTAGTGTTCTTTTTAACAGAGCGTGAGAGAGAAAGTACCAAAATAAAAGACTATGCAAGTTCAGAGAATAAGCCGGTTGCTTGTTTTGGATCGCTTCGTCCAGTTCGCATTATGTGTGAAAAGGCATGTTTCTGTTGTATTTGCTCTCATCTTAACATTTGATAACACGTACGGGTATTTTGTACCACAAAACCTGAACCTACAATGTTCCACAGTAGCCTAATTACTACTACGGTTGTACACCTAACAACCACATACACCGGGAGCATTAATAGGCCTATCTTTAGGTGAAAAGCATCAGTGTGTTTTAGTTTGATTTGTTAAGTTTCTCATGACCTTATGTGTTCAGGCCAGACACTTTATTTGCTTTTCTTAGAAATAACTGAACGCGACTGTGTTTTTCTATACTGTCTTCAGTATATGTATCTCATGCGAAAGTGTGTGAGACAATAACAGAATTGCCAGATTTAATTGTCTGCACGTCGACTATATAGTCTACTCGTCACTTTATAAAGAAGCTGAATAAATGAATATTTTGGTGATATTGATATATAGGCTTGCCGTGACTATCCACACATCTGTTTTCAAATACAGCACTCAGTAACGTACACAAATCATACAATTAAATCATTATCGGTCATCGAGAACAAAGCCAGTCTTACAATAATGCAATAGACAGATGATATACACAACAGAAATAGTGTCAACCCATCTTCATTGTTAAGATTTCTAACCTTTGCTAATTTATCCTTTTAGCAAAGCAGCCCGTAAACATACTTAAATAATGACTGGGTATGAAGTACAGGGTCAGCGTGAAATTAAATGGTCTACATGTGACCTTTCATGCCATACAGGATTATATAATCTACATTCCCTGACGATGTTAAGGCATATATATATAAGAAGCATTGTAACTGTATTTGACCTCGTTTTATTTACTCACACTACAAGCTAATGTAGAGTGTACGGAACTCAGCAAGCTGAGCACTCAGGGACATTTAACTTTAGCTTAGTGCACGGCCATTTCTCTCTTCTGGCTCTCTTCCTACACCCGTCGATTTGTAATGTCAGTGATGAAGCTGCAGACATGTGAGATGCACACCGGCGGAGAACCCCTCCGGATTATAGAGTCCGGATATCCGGACATTTCGGGGAATACCATACTGGAGAAAAGATCCTTCGTCAAGAAAAACTTGGATCATTTGAGAAAACTGTTGATGTGGGAACCTCGCGGCCATTTTGACATGTACGGGGCGTTGTTAGTGCCGGTGAGCCGTCCAGAGGCAGATTTGGCCGTTATCTTCATGCATAACGAAGGCTACAGTACCATGTGTGGCCACGCCTGCATCGCCCTGGCCAGGTACGCCGTGGACAAAGGACTGATCAAGTCCATGAAGTCACCAGAGACCAAGGTGACCATCGAATGCCCATGTGGATTGGTCGATTGTTATACAGACCTCACCAGTGGACACACACATTTTGTCAGCGTCCCCGCATTCGTCTTCCAGACAGGTTTGCACACTCCGTTAGCAAAAAGTATATTCATTTTCGAAATGTTTTCGAGATGTTACTATATATACAAATATACAAACAACAGATTTTCAAATACTGACAGCTCACTAGAATCTATGCTTTTGTTATCATATAAATAATTATGAAATATTAAATAAACCTGTTACGAATAAATAACCTAGCATTATATTTATTTAAAATATTTGAATTAAATTTAACACTGCACTCAATAGTATTTCACTTACACGACGGCAACCATGCAGTTTTATGGTTGCATGAGAAACCATCTCCCTTCGGCAAGTAACTTGACAAACTTTTCGTCATGTTCATGACATACGTGTATATGTGTATTTCATACCAGTGGAACCGAAGTCATTTCAACCACACTTAATGTAATGCCTCAGTAATCACCACGTTATCGCCATCGACATCTTATTCTACCGGCGTGATTCCACCAAGGCCACGGGAAAGTCAAAGTCTAGGAACAGCAACAATCCCCTGTCCCAGGTTGGGACTGAATTAACTAGATCTGAAATCTCTTTCATTCTTGCCAGCTTAGCTTTCAGAAATACTGAGGGAGGAAGATAAGCTGGGAACATAGCCAATCGATCTCAGAGCGAAGTTTAAACCATCACCTCGATGGAACATTGCACTTGTCCATGCCAAAGAACAGTGAGTAACATTAAGTCGTAAACGTAATGTAAACATATTTATGCATGTGCATCTGCAGATTTAGACATCCACGTGGACGGTTACGGGAAACTGAAGGCGGACATTAGTTATGGGGGAGCCTTCTACGCAATCTTGTCTGCAGATATGGCCGGTTTGAACGTAAAGAAGAGTGGGATTCGGGAGTTAGTGGACTTCGCTTCTGCAGTTACAGGTAAGTAAACTTTTCGAACTCTGAACTGATGCATTCTTCCCAGCTTACGTAGCTTTCAGATTTACCAATCTAGGTTATCAATCCTTAGGCCGTGGAGAGTTCAGAAATATCTGTTTCATGCTTTGCTATTAGTGAACAGTTATGGACGCTCTCTTTGACAGAGTCGGTGAAGAAGCAAGTGAAGCTGTATCATCCGGAAAGTTCCGATTTGGCGTTTCTGTACGGAACCATTCTGACGGATGGCAAAGAAGAGTATTCCGAGAAACCGACGGCAAATATATGTGTCTTCGCCGATAGACAGGTATAGATAGTGTTCAATTCGTACACGAAACATTACTGCTGTTTGTCAGGTATACACTGTTCATTCCATCTGCGAAATCTTATTGCTGTTTGTCAGGTGGAGAGTGTTAAATTCATCTGCGAAACCTTATTGTTGTTGGTCAGGTGGACACTGTTCAGTTCACCTACGAAACCTTGTTGCTGTTTGTCAGGTGGGCAGTGTAAGTTTCATCTACGAGACCCGACTGCTTTTTGTCAGTATTCAATTCATTTGTGAAACATTAACGCTCTTTGTCAGGTGGACAGTATCCAATTCATCTATGAAACCTTAATGCTGTTTGTCAGGCGGACCGTGTTCAATTCATCTACAAAATCTTGTTACTGTTTGTCAGGTGGACAATATTCAATTCATCTACAAAAACTTAATTCCTGTTTGTCAGATGGACAGTGTTCAATTCATCTGCGAAACTTTGTTGCTGTTTGTCAGATGAACAATGTTCAATTCATCTACGAAACCTAATTGCTGTTTGTCAGATGTACAGTTCCTCTTTCATCTATGAAACCTTGTTGCTGTTTGTCAGGTGCACAGTTCTTATTTCATCTACGAAACCTTGTTGTCATTTGTCAGGCGGAGAGTGTTTAATTCATCTACAAAACATTAATGTTGTTTGTCAGGTGGACAGTGTTCAATTCATCCACGAAACCTTATTGCTGTTTGTCAGGTATACACTGCTCAATTCATCTGCGAAATCTTATTGCTATTTGTCAGGTGGAGAATGTTAAATTCTTCTGGGAAATCTTATTGCTGTTTGTCAGGTGTGTTCAGCGTTCAATTCATCAACGAAACCTTGTTGCTACTTGTCATGTGGACAGTATTCAATTCATCTACGAAACCTTAGCGCTGTTTGTCAGGTGGACAGTTCTTCTTTCATCTATGAAACCTTGTTGTTGTTTGTCAGGTGCACAGTTCTCATTTCATCTATGAAACCTTATTGTTGTTTGTCAGGTAGACAGTATTCAATTCATCTATGAAACCTCATTGTTGTTTGTCAGATGGACAGCGTTCATCTGCAAAACCTTGTTGCGGTTTGTGAGGTGGCCAGTGTTCAATTCATCTATGAAACTTTATTGCTATTTGTCAAGTGGACAGTGTTCAAATCATCCACGAAAGCTTAATGCTCTTTGTCAAGTGGACAGTGTTCAATTTATCCATGAAAACTTGTTGCTGTTTGTCAGATGGACAGTGTTCAATTCATCCATGAAAATTTGTTGCTGTTTATCCATTGAACAGTTTTTATTTCATCCATGAAAACTTTCTGCTGTTTTCAGGTGGACAGATCTCCATGTGGATCCGGAGTCACAGCACGGGTCGCTCTTCAGTTCCACAAGGGATTTATATCCATTGGTCGGACTTGTCTGTTTGAGAGTGCTAAAACAGGCGACATTTTTTCAGCAAAAGCTGTTGAAGAGATGAGCTTTGGTGATTTCCAGGCAGTAAAGGTCGAGGTGGGAGGTAAAGGATGGTATACCGGGTCAGCAACATTTACACTTGAAGACGGGGACAACTTGGGCAAGGGTTTCTTTTTATGAGGATCTTGGATTGCCATTTCGGAATTTCAACCACAGTCGTGATATTAGATAGCAGCACTTTACCGTTTGTTGGACTTCAGAATGTTAAGGTTTACTTTTCGCAAAACTTCAGTCAACATGGCCATTTCATGTATTACCCATGCAAACAAGACTAAACAATGATGGCATAATTGTGGATTAAGTCTCTTCTCCAAAACAATGGCATAGAGGTTGATATTTTAATCTGCCCAGGACTTTTCAAGAGAAATCATTTCTCTGTACAGTAGGCTACTGTCTCCCATGCAAGAGTGACTTGGCTTTGAGTTGGATAGATCACTGTTCTATTCCAGTACACGAGTGCTACTACGTTAATAGTTTTCCACAAATCGTCCTTGGCAAGGGAGGAATGAACAACAGGTTACAGAGCTTAGATCTGAATTACTTCAGGTGAGGAAATAAGAGTCTCCATTATGGCTTCCTGGTAGCTTCAGCTGGGCAAATACAAGACAAGCTCAGGGTTTTGAGTGTATTATTCAATCCTTTATTCCAAGGACAAGTAACTGTATAGAGCTGGAGAACCATCAGTCACCAATAAACAAGTAAAATTAAACACCACATAAAAAAGGGTAAGAATTTCCTTTCAAGCATGAAGAAATGTACAAACTGGAATGGGCAAAATACATTAAACAACAGGAAAACCTTTCCCAAGCCAAATTCCTGAGAAAAAAAAGCAAAAAAAAAAAAAAAAAGATGACATGACCATCTCAGTATGTGATAGATCAAGGGGCCTTAGTGACTGCCAGAGATACCAAACTCAGAGACATAACACAACCATTGCACAGGGGTAAGCTGGCAGGTACAGTATCAACTATGTGCCAGGCTCGGGGAATTACAAAAGAAAAAGTAACCCATATAACATTGTAACATACATCTATTATCCACATCATTACTAATGACTGATCACAGCGTTTCCTCAATATGCTGACAATGCTGGCACAATTTCCAGGCAACTTTTTGAATTTGCTGTTTTCAATCAGAGCAGATCTACCAAGAGATTCCATTGAATAAAAGTTCAACATGTATTTTGCAAAACAAGACTTGCTGTGTATATTGTATACCTGTGTCTATATCACAATCAATGTCTTTGAAATGAGATATCATTCCAGCTCTGTCATGAAGTTTGACAGTAGTGCACGTATACTGCTCAAGATTTCTCTTACTTACACAGAACAAACGGCACTCATGGGTGGGGGAAACCCAAGTGCTCACCGTATATCACCAACCTCAGGCAAGAAACTGCTTAACTTCCTGCCATTTGATGCTGAGAAATGCTGCAATTGGTTGCTGCTGAAATCAAACACGACTAGAAAAAGAACCAGCAAAACACATCCTTTTGCACTCCTCTTTTCACAGCAAGGAAAGATGCAGCGGGTAGAAACAGACTTGCATGGATGTCTACCGATCTGAAATTAGAGTGATATTTCCAATCATAGTTCAGGACTTTAATCTGGAGCACTTTCGTAAATATCTTGTGACTGAACATCGTGTATACGTTATGGCATCGTAAAGCAATGTCATTTACGAACAAAGACATGAAAAATCGGATTAACAACTTTTAGTGCAAATGGCTCAAAGTCTATATGATGACCCTGCTGTTCAAACATCTATGGCCACAACTTACTCTAAAAGGAGTATGTGCATCAGGATGTGTCAAGACAAGTCAAACACTACATACACCTACGGGGTACTATTTCACCTACAATCCCATAAACTAAATACAAATTTCACATAAATTAAGGAATACATTATTGACAAACAAACATTACCAGTCAAAAAAAAAACAACTTTCTGAGCGAGAAAAACCTGAATTGAAATAAAATCTGGTAAAGAGGTCTGGTCAATAGTACAGGTCAACAACCAACCATGGCAAACTGGCATGACAATACTACTTCTGTAACAAGTTCAATATATTAGTAGTTTCGAACATAAAAACAAAACAATACTGTACAAGCAAGCTGTATAAGCTCAGGGTTCAAACGGATAAATACTTCTTCTTTTTTTTCATCTTCTTATGTTTAAGTACATACCATGACTAAATATAGGGCAAACCTCCCAAAAAACTTCTGGTTTTACTTTACAGTGCTTGTCTACAGTGATTGAAACTGAGATGGTAACACTGGTTTACCATATCACACGTCATAAATACAGGATTAGATAAAAACTAATATCTGGGAATCTTCCTCAAAGAACAAGCTATTACTATGTTTAGGTACAGCATTCGGTGAGTCTGTAACAGTGTTTATGTACATAAAGTGCACTGAACAGTAGAACAAGGCAAACCTTGAGCATAAATAATCAATATTAACAATAACAATATTAATAGTTATTACATTATCAACAGGAATAAATGATTTCATAAGATACAAAAGGATGGATTTATGACGACATATGAATAGTAAGACCGGGGAATGCATATACTGAACTGGTTGCAAGGGGATGTTTGTACTTTAAATTAGGGGAGATAACTTCACAAAATTATTATTTTAGTGTCTGTGCATGGTTACCTCCCCTTTAACACTGCCTACATGCATTTTATCTCTTTTTCTTTGTTTTTTTTGTTACTCTGACCACTAATTTCACAATGTAACTTTAGTAGCCTGGTTCACCTATTCAAACTGACTAGACTGTTGACTGGCCAATGTGCGCCAGATAGGCGACTGTGATCTTATGTGAACTGTAACAACTCCAAAAAGTGTTTCCCTTTCACAGAAAAGAAAGAAAAAACAACTATCCAACCACTGACTGTATATAGATAATTCAAATGCTTATGAATGGCTATTGGCTGAGATAATAACTTCCATCATTCATGGATACAATGCTGTATTCAATGGGGGAATGAAGGTGTTGATGACTCCAATGTACATTTTCAAAATACCCTTAAATGTGTGAAGTCCAAAACAATTGGTTAGATCAAATTATACAGATGCATATCGATGCTTTATACAGTGGGTAATGTACCAGTCACAGTCAAAGGAAATGCTTATGGATCAAATGCTTAAAGTACAATCTCTGACATGAAGGTCGAGGCATATTTATAGTACACACACAACATGTAGAGAAAACTTGTATCATCCATGAGGTGATGACTGAGAGCTAACTAACTAACTGAGTTCACACAGCACAACCATAAAGATTAAGGAGATTAGTGGATAGAAATGGATTCTGCTGTAGAAGATCCCTGATACTGGGAAGAAGGCGTGTCTACACTGCCTGTACATCAGCAAGTCTATCAGGCTGTCAGTTATCAGCATGCGAACTGAGCGAACTGTCAGGAAAAGGTTCACCTCACTATTCCTCTCCAGTGACCTGCCTCACACTGTCCTATCTTGATGTTCATCCAGCATCCATTTCACACGGAGTAAATACAAGACTTGTGAATGCTGACATATAGATACACCTATATAATGTACAAACGTCAGAAGATGGATTTCTGCACAGATACATGTTATTGTCAAATGACTTTCAAATACATTGCCCATTATGACTGGCACGGGCTGGTTGTTGCTTATATATACGTCCGGAATTTAATTAAGTGACAAGAGCCTGTCAGAGACCATTCCTCCAGGGTGTGGTTCAGTAGGTCAGAAATACATGGATATGAATACCTAACCAGAGTGCCACGAATCTGGACAGCTGGTGTTACCTACACGTATTAACTATGAGGCCAATGACAAGACATGTCCTCTGATGTATAGAGTTCCCCACTACAGGCATGCATAGAAACACAACGAAAAACCTGATAATGTATAATAGCACATAAAATTCAGCTCGAGTGTTGGTGAAGGCTATAAATTAATACTAGATATCCCTTACGCTGCCAAGTACCTGGTTCAAAGCCTATCAAATGTTAAGTGCATATTGGAGTTATCTGGTTTAATAATGCAACAACTGACTTCTGACAAAATCAAAATACAGATGGATTAGTAGCAGCCAAACCATAAGGCTTGTCAACAAGGAATCCTACAAGAGAAGCAGGTTCTTCTGGTTCATATAGACACTCACAGAATATGATCACCACTACCTGCATTGCATAAAACCTACACCTGAAACTCCTTAAATACAACAAGATGAAATAACCACTTCAACGTATATTAAGGTCGAGATTAAGTTGTCAGATAATGAAATGGTAATAGGCTGCCAGATGTCTAAAACTTTTGTACAACGATCAATAAAATGTCCAAATAAATCTGATTTTCTGACTGACTAGGACTCTGATACATCACACATACAAATACTTATCGTTCAGGTCTGCTGGCAACAACATTTATATAATTAATGACTTCCTTGCTGCCCTTTTACAGTGGATCATGACAGACAGAAGAACTTTTCAATCCATGAATGCTCTCTTCTGTGTGAGGCCAACATCACCCATCACCCAAACCTTTGAGTAAATTCTTTTCAGCCCTTCAGCACAGTTTAGCCTAATTCTGTCTGCTTGTGCAGCACTTTTCTGTCCAGCCATTTCCCCATGTATTGTCCAGGCATTTGGCCAACTTCTGTTCAGCCATTTGACCATATTCTGTTGAGGGCTTTTGAAAATGTTCCGTTCAGCTGTGCGACCCGGTATGTTCTCCTAATGACCATGTATTGTTTCATGCAGACGCTGTGCTAACTTTTCCAATCATGCGGCAAGCCTTTCAGTTGCACTTTGTCATACTGAGATCTGGCGAGTGCTTTGCACAAGTTTTTCCCCCCCAGTCACTCAGCAAATTTTTGCCCAGCTGAGCTCTGTCCAGTCACTCAACCCATTCAATTGCCTGTCCCTCAGCACTTGACTAA
Organism: Acanthopleura granulata; assembly: GCA_016165875.1. Lineage (NCBI taxonomy): Eukaryota > Metazoa > Mollusca > Polyplacophora > Chitonida > Chitonidae > Acanthopleura > Acanthopleura granulata. The sequence goes on from JABBOT010000010.1 coordinate 17,758,713, forward strand.
CCCTGTAGTTAATAGTATAACCAACCTCTCTTAAAAACTTGGGATGTGACAGTAGGCCACCAGGCCAGAGATGAGCAGATAGGTCATCCATAACGAAAAAAAGAAAATAGACGTGGGAATCTTGTACTTCTGTGGTCCCCCGAGCTCACCGCCCACAGCCTTCACCCGACGCAGCATCAACACAAGGATACAGCAGAATGCTAGAACACAGAACAATGTGACAGACACTGCCAGGGTGCCCGGGTCCACCCTAAAAGTATCCCCTTTTGCAGCATGGTAGACAGCTGCAATGGTCCAGGCCACACCAATGCCCAGGAACACGTTGACAGCATTGCTGCCTGTCACATTGCCAATGGACGAATCGGCATACTTGTCATTAGTGGCAGCCACCTTGCTGGCAAATGTATCTGTTGGAAAGACAAGAAAGATGGTGTTTATTACAAAGGGAGATCTTGATATTAATGTGTTTATTCTCCATGAGTTAAATGCCCTGGGTTCATTATAAAAGATTTCTTAATACACATAAACTCTCCTTGTCACAGGCAGAAGACCTAAGATGACGGGCAACATTAAGGACTCGTTGTGTCATACACTGACTACACTTACACCCTGAACTGGGGATTAATCAAACAAAACTGAAATATGAACTGACCTCGATACATATGTGATCTTGTACTCCAACAAGATCTAGGGCCTTATTAGTGTCTCTCAGCACCATGTGAGAACAACTGACTTGACTATGACTAACGCTGCAGTCAACTACTCTATGTTGTAATCTAGCTTGATACATATATCCTACTTCTGACTAATGTTATTGTTCTGGTCAAATAAAATCTTGCTATGTGCACAGATTTTCAATAATAGCACATAAATGAAATGAATAGAATGTGAGGTTTGGTAAATACCTGGTACACTTGTACCCAAGGCGACAAACGAGATAGCTGTCACTGAGTCCTGGAGACCTACTGTACAACCAAAGCCAGAGGCCAAGTCCCCGATCACACCAGTCAGCACACCGATCACCAAAATGGAGCAACAGAAACAGGCCCACCCACCCCAGTAATCTGAAACCACAACAATACAACAATAGTATCAAATTAACATTTACAATCAGAAATCATACACAGGAATTTAATTTAGTAAATACACTGATAACTTTCATGTTTCAAGATGATGGCAAAATAAAACGGTGAAGTATTGAGCCAAAATGCAGCTTTTGTATTTCTGCAGATGCAATTCTTGTGAATTTTATCTTGGGCACCTTAATATACCACTGCTACCTAAAATAAACATAGATGTACTTTAAATTCTCTCACATCCTTACCATGCGGATAATATGGTATCTTTTTAAATGAGATCTTTTTGAAATTATTGCACATTTCTGTATAACAAGAAAAAAAAAACAATGATAAATTTCATACCATTATGTTTCAATTACACAGTGTATTTCTTCCAATAGGCACTTTGGATATGAAATTAACCCACATTGTACGTACAAGTGTTCCACTTTGCACTGACTATATACTGCAGGTACAGTCAGTACATATGAAATTAACCCACACAGTATGTAGAAGTGTTTCAACCACTTCTGTCCTTATGTAACTCAACCTTACTGCTGGTCATTCTTATTCCAGATATTTTAACTGACCAAGGGTTGTTGACAAAATGCCTGTTTACCTGTAGGTGGAACAAAGGCAAACAACACCTTCCAGAATATTGTGAGAAAATGCATAACATAGTCCAGACAGGAGGGCAGTTTCTCTTCGGCCTCCTCAGAATCATCATCCTCATCTCCTGTTAACAGACAGACATCAGGTAAAGATCACAAATTTTGACTTGTTAAATATATACATACCATAAATATATACATATCACATGTCTACATTTTTTGTCATCAAATCTTGATTGAAAAATAGAAAAATTGCAACCGAAGATCTGGGTTGTTTATTATACCCAATATAGCCACTGTGCAAAAGCATAGAAACTCCGAAAAGAGAAGAAATGTAACGCATGGTTGACGTTCTCAATATTTTGACTAAGGAGACTTCTCCTGAAGATGACAAGTAAAACTTAGTCGAAATATTGAGAACGTCAACCATGCGTTACATTTCTTCTTTTTTCGGAGTTTCTATGCTTTTGTACTTTACTAAGCTAGTTGGTGGATCAACAAGATTATAGCCACTGTGCCAGGTCGAGCAGTTGACACCATATATGGGCTTAAGCAAGGTCTAGATTTCATTCAATAAGGCAGCTTTCAAGTTTGTAGTATTCAATGTTTGCAAGATTTTACTTTCACCCATGGTGACAAAATGGGCAAGAGAAATCATGCACTACCTGTAGATAAAAAAATAACTTGTACAATTAAATCACTGATCGTTACATACACTGACACTAAGGACAGCCTGCAGACTTTACTTTCAGACTCTGACTGTAATTACTTTTGAACATAAGGTCATAGATCAGTTTTTTCACTGAATACATACATGTGCATATAACAAAATGACTAGGAAGCTGATTACAGGAGACTCTGATGGAGCCAGAGGTGAGACATTACCTGCGCTCACTGTGATAGCCTCCACAAACTGTTCTCTCCATGAGGACGTCCCAACGACTAAGGACACATTGGCTTTTTTCAGCAGTTTGTCAACAACGTTCTGTAAATGAAACAAAGAAGGCCATTGAGTACGACACAAAGTAAGTACATGAATTGAGGTTCTAGCCCCCTTTTCTTTTGCATTCACATCAAAAGCTTGATGTCTTGTCCATTACCAGATGTATATGTACCACAAGCTTAGATGGGTGTACAGACATGGAAGTGTGTGGAAGCAAGCAGCGGTATTGCAACAGTCTGCTGTTCAATGCAACAGATCAATTGTGTAATGGTCTAAGTTAAGGGGTATCCATACAGAACACAAAATGTTTTTCTACCAGTAAATCACCCAATAAAAGCTGATAAAAACATGTTTCCATGTAAAGCTCTTTTGTTTTCACAGATTTCACTAAACTTCACTGGTATTGTGCAAGTATGTTTTGAATGTTTGTCAATACATCTAACCTTAAACTCCGTGCTTTCTTGGATATGGATGGTAATCTTGCTAGGCTCTCCAAGCCGAGGTTTGCCCATCTCCACAAGGGCGCTGTCTTCCTCTTGATCTGGTACGTTACCAGAATCATTGTTCTTTCCTGCCAGATGTGAATAACGGAAAAACATTACAACCACATGACAAAAAGTTCTGCAAGTTCCACGCCTATACCAGAAATTATGCTTCTTTGACCTTTGGTACATCTATGCAAAGTAAACAAGGACAATTATATACTACATGAGAAAGACACGTAATTATTGTTTTCATTAGCAACAATAATACTTTATAGACAGATGTAATTTCATATTTTCATTATATCTCAAAGATTTCAAAGTAACAAATGCCATAAATATGATAAAGGAAAGAAGATATTTCAAAATAGCAATCCTCAACTCAATAAAATACTTCCAGAGAATCAAATGTTGCAAGATTTTAAATAAAGGTAATAAGTACACAGCTTTATCAATCCAGAGACATGCGCTTTCAAGCATGATAACGAAAGGTCATGCAAGGTAAAAATCACTGGTAGTGCTTTTAATAAGTAAAATGGTTGCTTGCAGCACCAATCCAGAATAAAATTATAAAAAGTGCACTCTTGGAGAAGCTGTAATGTCAGACATCCCAATGCATGAAAGATTTAAATAAATCCACATTTAAAGTGAAGGAGAATAAAGGGCAGTGTTACAACATGTGCTGGGTTCAGTGTTACAGGTGATTAACTGCAAGGTGCGGAGGTGTGCAAATATCACCCAAACCGTATCCATTTAACTGTTAGGTTTGGTTTACATGGTCGTTACTGTATAGTAGTGTCCTGGGAGTGTCACTACTTCTAAAGGGAATAGCAGGCATAGAGTTCAGACTTGCCTCCTTTTCATTACAAAATCCAGCACAAACCATATCTACATGTATATCAGTATTTGGTTAAATCTATTGGGAAAACTGTGACACAACTGTAACAACTTGGTCATCCTGCAGATCTGACAGACACAATGCGCAAGCTGAAGGTCATGTGATCACGACCACAACACTAAGTCGGGGACAGATTATTCACATGCAACTGGAAGTTCTTCAATCAAACAGGAGATCTAAAAAATGTATCACGAAAAAACCCACATAAATCTCAACAAAGGCTGTCTAAATGTGTATGTACTTCGTTTATACAGAATCTTATACTTATCTTCATCTGTATTCTCCAAATCTGAGTCTATAATTAGCATACAAACACAAGCTCCAGCATAATGATTCATTTTAAACACAGAAATGGCAAATAGTATAAATACATGACATTTGTATCAATTATAATTCACATTGTACAACTCTTTAGAATGGGACTACACACAAGGTCCTGATCATACAGAGAATTCTGTATCATGCACAGCCACTCTGACAGATTAGTCTAGTCATGACATCTCTAAAGTCATGAAAGCATTTGTGGCCAGCAGCAGCCTTATCAGTTTCATCTGCAGATACATCCATTATCCTCTTCTCTCTAAGTATACCTCTACACTGCCTCTACCTCTAGAAACAGGAGTTGGTCAGTATTAATTGATGCATACACTGTGCTCATACAGTGCTACCACCATTGTCTATGTATGCAGTTCTACCCCTTATTACAGTGGCAGTATTAAAGAGTTAGACCAAACCACGGAGATTAAAGTCAATAGAATACAAACAGAGCACTAGCAAATCTCACCTTTCCTGGGCTTACGATACACTGTTACAAAAGTTAGTTCAAACAGTAAGGGATACAACATGTTTAATGAAATATGAGATAATATATATGTATGCATATAAACAGTTTTAATAGAAGGTGCTGGCTGAGAATAAGCAAAGAAATATGAAAACAAAATATACATATGTTGGTAAATGTAACAAAAGTAGGGCTTGTGAAAATTTACCCTGCACGGAAGACTTTCTTCTACGAGTGGGATGATTTTAGAACGAAATCAACTAAGCTGAAAAGCAAGTCATTTGGCTGCACAGTACATGCTGTTAGCTAACACAATACATATACTGGCCATCTATTAAAAGAAAGGAGAGTGTCACATGGTTCTGACATGTGAAAGTTTAAGCATTTTCACAAAACAGATCTTTCACAAAAACTCTGCATGTCTAGATCAAATACCCATTGCTGCTGTTATTCTTTATCTCGAATGGACTACATAATGTACCTCAGTGGAAAACCCCTCAGAAACACTCAGGTGAACAGCCACATGGCTTTGTACAATTGGCACCTGTCATGTCACAATATGTGAATATGACTGTTTTGCACGCAGACAAAGAGAATTAAACTCCGGTAGTGCACAAACCTTCAGCCAAGCAGGTTTCCATGGAAACCTTTCCAATCTGAAAATCCTGAGTAAACCATGATCCAAGACATTCCAGAACAAGGAACTGTTGGCACACTAGACAAACTTAAAGGGAGGTTTTGACGGGAAGAGGGTTCAGAAAAAATACTAATCATGACTCTTTTGATTTTGGAAATATTTTTATGATTTTTGTATATAATTTGTATATTTGCAGTTAGGAGCTGTCTTGAGTTTGCTCTTGTAATTGGACTACTTGAGCATCACAGCTTGACGTGAGAGAAACGCCATTGACAGGCTGGAGTGCAGCCTTCCCCCGAGGGCTACAGCTCAGCTGACTGTAGGTAGAGGTATAAATACAACAGCTTTTGTCAGGATATCAGGGAGTGGACAGTTAGAATTGATCAATGGCCTGAACGCACATGATCACGTTTAAACCAACGCTGATCAAAACAACAGTGAAAAGTGTTTTAACGTTGCGTGGATGTCGATAAAAAAACCTTCACATCAAGTCCAATAGAGTACTGGCAGTGTCACAAGACATGGATACAAAGTGTATAGTGACGAAGGTACATATACATGTGTGTAAAGCTGTCTACAATTCAAGTACATATATACACTTGAACGCACGGATGTGTGTGTTTAATGCTTTACCAGTCGTATCATTACCTACATCTACCTATAGATTGTTTTAAACACAGAGATTGGGGCTTCTGACAAATTTGAGGTAAGGCTACGTACTGATGACAGCATCACCTATACATTAGTGCAAATGGACTTTGGTAAGAGCTGACCCACATTACCCTGTACAACTGTTCTACACACCTCACCTAGAAATCCATTCTTACACTATTCACCACAGATAGGAGTTTATGACAAGCATTGCCGCCATCACTTGTATTACTCTGGTCAGTGAAAGAACTTGCCTGCCTAACAAACACACACTTCATGCATCAGGCTGTTTGATGCTGTTGGCTATACAACGTGAATCGATTTCAACAAGATAATGTTATGTGACGCGACAATAGCAAGACTGACAATTACAGCCTGTCCTGACCACAGCTGTTGGTGGGCATCACGTCAGTACACCATACATGTACGTCACTACAAAGCATGTGTGACCAAGCCTCCACTCACACTTGCAGGTATCATCATCATGGGAATCAGTGTCTAATTTTCTATCAATTCTATATGAACTCAAGTTTTGTAGACCTTATTTGCATAATGCCTGATGCCATGGGATGGAGGAAAAGCTGGCACAAGACTCTAATAATAAGGCACTTCTTTCAAATTTGGGTTCTGCACTCACTGTGATTAATTCCAGAAAGGCAGATACTATATCACTGGCAAAATATAAAAACATTACTATAACAAAATATAGTGTCTGTAGACCATGCTGTCAAGTGAGTAAGCCTTGCCAGAAATCAACTATACACTCCTAATATGTTGTAACAACTGATGTACATGTGCATGTATCCTTGGTGTAAAATATTGAAGTGTTGTTAAACATAATGTACAACCCTTTAATACTGGTGAACACAATCTTTGGGATTCATTCAGAAGAGCACACACGTATGTAGATGCATATTCAGTTTCAGTTCATGTACATATTCTTATTATCATACAGACTAATTAAACAATATACAACTCAAGTAAGAGACCTTCAAAAGCTGCTGGGTTGTGTTATTGTATTTATAATGGCCAATGGTCCAAGTAAAGTGTCAATGGTCTCAGTAAAGTGCCAATGGTCTCAATAAAATGCCAATGGTCTGCAAAAAATATGACTTGTTTGGAAAACTCGTCACAACATGTGATAACGTGTACATGTGTGACACTACAGTAAATGTTAAAAATAAAGAGAAAAGGAATCAGAGAGAAAATCTCTCTTAAATTTTCATTTGACTTGTCTATTTCTGCATGGCTTACTGTATGTGCACATTCGAGAGTGCAGCCGCCACTTGACTCCAGCATACAGGATGTACTGTGTATTGTCTGAATAACAAGTCAGTAACAAGAAAACTCTTCTTCACACTGACATAAAACCAAAATTAGATGTCCTTGGCATTCGCAATTTATATTCTGTCTCAGCTAATCTGTTCTCTAACATGCTATAATTTCCTGGTATTATCAGGCATACTTCTTAGAATATCATCCATTGCTGTTCAATTCCTGGTACCTTCCCATGTTATCTTTCTCCTCATCATCTGCTTAAGCTAGCCACTGCTCTAGCGAGCAAATCGCCCAGATATTTTTGGTCTTCAACATTTATCCTGGAGACTGAAAAGCTAACCTGCCAGATCTATTAGTTGCTTCACAAACCACCCTATGTACAGGAGATGAACTCCTACAGCATCTGTGCATGTACATATGCACAAAGATCTGTCTTGGGTGTAGGGCCAAACATGTATATTGACTCAGGTTTATCTTAAGGTTTATGTCTGGAGAGAGATTAAAGCCCTATGTGCTATCGCTGGGAACATGCGCCTGGCTAGACACAGATACTTTGTCATTTGAGAACACGTGGCACACAGCCCTGTAGTAAGCATTGATTGAACGGAATCTGATCAATGAAAACCAACAGTGCTTGTTGATTTACAGGATTTCAGCCCTGATATGTTCAGAGAGGTCTTCATGAATGACAGAAAACATGGCTGTCATCTGATAAGGCCAGTCATGCTTAAGGACATGTTTATCTGAACCTAGAATTTGGTCACATTGTGAACAGAGAGCACCGCCACTGTAAAGCATGAATGTGTACAATTCTATACAGTCAGTTTCTGAGTCCAAGTACTTGTTACCATATATCATAAAAAAATTGTCCTTCTGCCGTTAAACCTTTAGCCAGACTGAACAAATACTCATTACACTTCACCTCAAAAGAGCCACATTACTGCAATTCATTTGTTTCAATATTGATACGAAATAGCAGTCTTATGTAAACAAGCTTAATGGAGGAGCTATTTTAACATTTAGGTCATGTGTTTGGTGAATTCTCAAATGTGCACAGAGTGCCATAAAGAACGGAACTAAAATCATGAAGAAAAATGTGACAAGGAGGTTGTATGTGTCAGTGCTTTGAATACGAGATCTGTGAAGATCACAGGGCGCATCTGACAATGGGTTTTGAGTGTGGTCACAATGCACATGTCACTGACCAATCGGTCCGAGTTAGAGCTGGATAGGAGATGTCCAGGTGCATGGTCATTACTGTCATCAGATCTGGGGTGGTGAGGTGGGATTTAACAAGAAATCATCAAAGTTATGGGGGCTGTCAAAAAATATCTGGCTTTCATCATTAACTGAGAATGCCAGGCATTATAAGTATAAATACAAGTAAGTGATAAGGGAAAAGAGGATTCTAATGGAAAACACACCTGAGCCTCTGCGAATAAGGCGTGGCTCTTCCAGCTCCAGGTAGAACACCTCATTTTTCTCGTATTCCTCGTCATCCATGATGGGGATTGCAATCAACTTCCTGGAAACAAAGAAAGCCAGAAATGAGAAGTTCATAATACACATGTGTTTGCACCATCTGTGTATCAAATACCGTGTTTAACTCGGCGGTATCAGAATATGCCATCTGTTTCTGTCAACACGTACAAAAATTTGAGCGATTGATTTAATTCTGAACAATCAATAATACGTAAAATGGCAAAAATAAACTATAAGTAGCAAGAAGACAACATAGCTGTGCATGTCACAGAACAACTTGAACAGAGGCCAAATATTTCTTCCTTGCTGCAGCATCTTTTGAATATAAACAGATGGCTGCCGGGCAGAGCCCTAGTATTGCCATGCCCGTCTGTTACATCTAGGTTGATTTGGCTGGCCTTACAAAGATGCTTCTGACTGAACAATTCACACTTTCCCAGGCATTTTTACGAAATATAATGATCTGCATGCAGCAATATATACATTTACATGTATGACACAAAAATGCTGAAGTTGTTTATGGGACATAAAGATATTCTGAATACCATATTCTCTCTATAATTTCAGTCATTGGCTAATAGACACCTTGAGGTCAATGGGAGTGGTAGTGGTGGTGGTGGTGGGTGGATGTGGTGTGGTGGTTGCAGGGTTGTTAAATAAACCCTTGGAATTATAGTGCTGGTATGGTAATTCTCTTAACTCAATTACAGCGAATAGCTTTGTCAAATATTTTGTCTCTTTTACTAGTGATTACTGAAGCCTGCCAGTGCAGGAACTTCATATTAATGCTGATGCACAATACACGTATAGTAATCAGCTAATCAGAGGCAGCAAGTGAATTGGAACAAGCAATCCCATCAATTATACATTCTGAATGGTTATGAATGATGAATGAAAAAGTATGAACCAACCTAGCATGGAAAGTGATATACATGTTGAGTGTACATGTAAGGATACACATGTATCCTACAGCTGTATTATTTCATATTTAATGATTCATGGGATTAAAACTGAAATAGGGGGTCTTCGTGGCTCAGTCGGTTAGCGCGCTATCGCAGCAAAATGACCCGAAGCCTCCCACCAATGCAGTCGCTGTGAGTTGAAGACCAGCTCATTCTGGCTTCCTCTCCAGCCGTACGTGGGAAGGTCTGCCAGCAACCTGCGGATGGCCGTGGGTATTCCCCCGGGCTCTGCCCGGTTTCCTCCCACCATAATGCTGGCCGCCGTCATATAAGTGAAATATTCTTGAGTACGGCATAAAACACGCAATCAAATAAATAAATAAATAATAAATAAATAATAAATAAATAAATAAATAAAACTGAAATAGCTAAGACAACACAGTAATTCCATCACAGACATAAGTGAAGTTCTGTCTGTGCAGTCATGACAATGTCACATCACCATATTATTGTCACTAGTAAAAATGTACACATTACCCATTGGTTACTATACATGTACATGTACTGTATACCGACACATGTACATCCACTGTTGACTAGCATCTTCATATCATTCAAACAATATCACTGCTTGATTGCTTGGGGATTAGCATTTATTTCAACACAAGTTAAGTGATACCATGATATGAAAATATCGCAGCTACTTGCAAATTGCTAATGCTTACATATTTACATGTATACATGTATAAGTGTTTAGTACACAGTACTAGAACTCAATGCGAAGACACTGGACATGGCGTCACAGTATACTGTACATGTTCATACATGCATCCAATTTCAGGTAGTTACCACTCTAGCTGTATATTCCCAATCAGGGAAGTACTAAGACTGTGACGATATATTTTGAACATAGCTAATTACATGTATAATGCAATACCCTAAAACTTCAAAATACAGCATTTTAAAAATGCTTACGTGATGATGTACGTAGCACAGATTATTATTGTGCATTTTTCAAACTTTCAAACATATTCATTATGCACAAATCCAGAATTTTGTGTGGTTTTTGAGAATCATTTCTAAAATCATATTAGTGTCCACATGTACATGTACAATGTCCATGAAAGTGCCTGTGATCCAGCCTACTATACATGTCTGTATATAGAACTAAGTGCTGGTTATACATGTACATGAGTGAAACTCCTGAGAAGCTGGCTTCAGGTGATCTGCGGTAGTGTAATCTAATCCCCAACCACTACCTCACTTCTGTTCTCTACCTGTACATGTACAATGTATGAAGAGCACTTAACTTTTGCCCATACATCCCACTTTACTTTCGCTGGACACACAAAATGATAATGGATACAAATCTGGTCAAGAAGCTATACAAACACCTTGAACAAGTTTACTATGAATGTACAGGTACACAGGCTTTACAGTCGTGAGGGGGGAGGCTTATTTCAAAACCTTATACAATCCAAGGGCTTCAGAGAACAAATACTTCCACGCAAGCAAATATATTTACAAACTCATTAAATAATGACACAGATTTTCATGTCTTTCACAACTGTAGGCATCTTGATAAGGACTTCACTTTTCAACAGTACTTAGTAGGCATCCACAGAACTCTAGGAAACTTTCATCCATCCAGTTGCATACATGAGCTGTGACCAGTGCAGCAAGTATGTATGATGCGCAAGGGCGCATAGCACATTGTGACGTCCTAGCAAGACAATGATTCACTAACACAGATACAGCACACGCTGCTGAAAAATGTAATTAACCTGAGCCTGGCACTAATCACAGAATAGGGCATGCTGTGAACTTCGTGAAATGTGAATAGAGGAATAAACACACCCTCAATTACACATTAATTACATTCAGTTCCATTTATCCACTGCAGCAAAGACCATTAAACAATAATACATTACAGACACACTGTATACATGTGCAGTTTCAACAGCTGAGAGGGACCAAAGAAATCCCTGACAAAGTGATGTACACATAATTACATGTCACAGGATCTCCTCTCATTCTAAGTACACTGTATGTGTATAGCACATGGAGGTATTATAAGTGGAAGGTCAGGAAGCTTCACAGTGGGGGTGTTTATTATATACTGTACATGAATGTAGCTTCTCTTCACTGGATTCATAATTAATCGTGAACTTGAATGCTTATTGATTAACATGATACATAGTCTCACAGGAACGGTGAACTTCTTGTCAGAAATGAGGGCAAAGGTGCAGTGAAGCTATTCATTTCAATCTTATCAATGGAAGTGGCACTGAGACATAACCATTCATTCATTCGTTCAATCCTTACACCACAATTTATTTTCCCAGGAAGGACACACGCGTGTTGCCAGTATGCATATCAATGCCGCGTGGTAGCTGTACATACATGTATACTGGAAGGTATGTTCATGAAAATGCTGTAGCGTAGAATGTAAGTCTGTAGTGGGAAGAAAAAAAAACTTGTTCATATAACATGCTTTAATAAAAGATGTAAAATAACAACACTGCCAATAAAGCTGCTACATGTAGGTTGTACTGCAAAGGTTTTTTCACCTTTTACAGACACAAACCCCGAGTAGATGAGAAAGGATGCACTTCGTTGTCATGGCTACACTGGCTGTGTTGCTGTTTATATTGTTCATTAGCACCAGTGTCCAGATGATAAAACTGCACCAGGTACATATGGCCACATATACTACTGGCCTGCAAGAGTATGAGATGAGAGCTAGAGGGCCACAGCTCCTGATGCTGGCCCTGGTTGACCAGAGTACTTCAGTCTGTCAGCCAGTTGTACATGACAGACGAAGACAGGAGCAGGAAGACCCAGCCCTCTTATCTACATGTACATGTGCACAGCGATATCCTAACAGAACAGCTCCTGTACACAAATGTATAGCAACAGGAATCATACACTAATGCCCTTACAAACTTTAACATACACTGACGTACATATATACCATAAGGAAATGAAACAGGAGCAATACCAGTAGCTGTGTGTGTATTTATAAAATATTTTCTTCATTTAAATGAGCGTGAAACCACTGTTTCATATGGTATAATAATCTAATGTACATGCACGTTTATATGTGCACCCTGTTTCAAAATGAATTGCTCAAGGTTGAAATGTCAGCCACTGTATAGACATCATGGACGAATCTGATAACATGGTATGATAACATTTATGTTTTCTGATATCTCTGGTTTTTGCAAAATCATGAAGGCTGTGCATTAGGTGATATTACCCCGTTATCAGGTTTGCACCATAGGCAGCACCGATCATAGATTCCTACAAGTACAGTCATGAATGAGTGATTATGGCCACTGCATCGTTTGCAGTATGACAGCAGCCATTTCGTGGTAGCAGATAAATTTTATATACTGTATATACATGTACATAATGTACAAAATGTATACATGCATTCATGTATGTACATGTGCACATGTGTGCTTGTATACATCTTGTGCAGTCTTCTAATAAAATGGTTATAATGTGCTATATGTAAAACAAATGCTCCATTTCACCTTTCAAAAACAGGATAAAGCATGTGTCAAATATTTTACTCTGTACTTGAGTTGCTCCTGGCTGATTTAACTGTCTTTGGCATTAAATGTCAACTGAGTGTAGTGTAGACCTATACATTACCAGTATTGGAAAAATGTAACAGCTACATGTGACTATATAAGCTGTAGTAACTAGTGGTAAGGCCAGCTTGACAATAGTCTGCCTTTATTACCTGCCTATATGCTCCAGAGGCCTACCGATTGCCACTCGGTGGTGCTTGAGTGCCCACCAGACACAAAATACCTTATGCATATTCAAGCCGGCTTCAGCAATACCACCGATCCCGATCGTTTAATTGTGTTGGGGGGTCGTGGTAGCAGGCATTATGGCACCGAATCAATTTTCTCTCAATTTAAACTTCCATGATCAGCACAAACATGCTGTAGTGATAATGTAGGCAGCAAACACATCAGAATCTGTTAGTGGCTTGCGACGGCTGCCTGTGTTTGTGTATTGGTGGCACAGCTGCAACACCTTGGCCTGTTGCTACATAGATGTGTACCTACACAGATGTGGGAATGATGAAATGGATATACAGCCGCACACAGATGATCATTAGCAAGCACCAGCCTTAACTCTGTAACAGCTACACAAGGAGCATGCTTCTAGACATACCTGTATATATTTACCCTTGGCAAGGTTCCAGTACAAACTGCATGTACAGTGTAACGCAGCTACACTGGCTGTCTCATCCACAGAAGTCAACTTAACACCATGTAATGCCTAATGACATGATGTTCAAGCCATATGTACATGTATTTCACCAACTGCTCAGGCTAAAAAATAACTTCAACCTTGCAGGTTTATAAATATACATATTTTTAAAATATATATATTTTGCAATGTGAAAATAGGCAGTACATATACATGTATGTACATTGCACATGTATTAAAAAAACACATCCAGGCTACAATCTCAAAGAAACACAGCAAATGGAATTGTATGTAAAGTTACTTATTGTTCATGAATTGAAATAGAGGGCCTCTAGGAAGAACAAATTGTACAATCTGATAAAGTTGCCCTCTTTAAATCAAGGTTTCATTCATATATTCATATGATTGTACTACAGTACTTTTCAAAACTTTATCTAATATATTCACACTGTTGTAACCTGATGGTTAAGGCTGAAACAGTATTCTCACCATCTAAGGAAATGTTTTTCAAGGATTTTTGTATTTGTAGCTTATGTTTGGTTCACAATAAACCACACAAATTTGGACTCTCTATAACTTGCTTCGGCCACACCTGGGAAGGTCTGCCAACAACCTGCGGATGGTTGCTTGTTTCCCCTGGCTCTGCCTGGTTTCCTATCATCATAATGCTGGTTGTCGTCGTAATAAAGTGAAATATTCTTCAGTACGGCATAAAACACCAATCAAATAAATAAATAAATAGATAAAAACAAAGCCAGATAAGTGATGGACATTGAAGAATACTAAATAAATTATTTTCGCATTGAAAACTTCCACAATCTTTACAAGAACAGGTGATCCCTGTTGACAACAGCTGAACATTTTTGGGAGAAATGAAAGTGTTGTAGCTCTCTGTGATATGATGTAATAAGGTATTGGACACTGAAAAGCAATTACTCTTCTTCAAAGATTTCCAAGGTCTTGATACTGTAACTGTCTAATAAAACTAAAATGTACTTTTAAGCTTTTGAAGAACCAGTGGGGAAACAGCTCAAACCTTGCACAAGTTTTGTGGATAACATATATGTCATCACTTGTAAAAAAAAATACATCAGAAAAAAACTGTACCAAACAGACAACTGGCACAGTACAAGTGTATGCTTGAACTTAAATCACCATGTACTTCACTTTGAGGTTTCATCTTCTCATGGACAAGTATCTATACATTAGGGTAATTATATTGTGTAGATGGCCCCAGATTCCCTAAAATTTGGCAAACTAAATAAATTCATCAGAAAGAATCTGTTGGCTATTGGGGAGAAGACTTCAAGAGATCATTCCAGAATTATATAGAAACATGTAACTCACAGCTTTTTTCATTAGCAAGCAAAGTAAACCCATGTGTGGGTACCAGGCCGATATGCATCGACTGCCAAAGTGTGTGGCAGGGGTAATATTAGTTAGCCTGCAGAATTGTATACCAGTCCCAAAGGAGCAGTCAGTTGTTACAGGGAATGATATATGGAACAGCCAGCTATTCTATTACTGTGAGTGTTACAATTCCCATTGGAGGGAAGCATCCTCTGACATATTCCTCCCATCCATACCCAAATGTTCTTGCCTAGAACATCGACACAGACACATGAAGTCCTAGTTGGTTTATACAATCTTGCTTTGATGCAGGCACTAAACTCCACAGGCACGTCCACTGATCCATACATCCTCTGTGCAGGCATTTGAAGTACATGACATGTTTTGCAATTATGTGTACATGTTCATGTGTTGTAAAAAGGTGTATGTTGAAAACCAGAGGTATCATAAATGAAATTAATCTGTACTACAGAGGCCAACTGACAAGTTTTAGCCGAAGAGCTTTATGTGCTAATTATCAGATTTGATTTGTATATGTACAGGTATAGGCCTAGGTGTGGTACATGTAAATATGGCAGCTAGCACATGATTGTCCTGCCTAATACCCAAATCGTATCATACTGAACAACCATGTACCAATTGCAGACAGCAAATCTATCCTGCTAAACACTCCTCATCCCTCATCTGTTTATTCTGTGTTCAAACATTAAGCATGTTGGCATACATATTTCAAGTTACTCCATCGACACAGACAGATTCAGTCATGCTGATTGTTTTCTGGCTGATCACAACATGTGCAATACAAACTGATGGACAATTTGCAAGTCATATTAAACAGAAATTCAGCACTACTGGTCAAACCCAAGGCAAAGATTATGTTATAACAGCATTACAAGGTGAAACCGGATATAAATTGTGGCATCATGCTCAATCCACGGAATTGGGTACTGAAGAGGGATAACACTTTCCCTACATAATTAACCTACAGGTGCATATGCATAAGACACACTCAAGTTACATATTAAAAAGCACAAGGAAACATTATCTTTGAGAATGACCCATTAACTGAATGCCCAAAACACAACTATATCACTCTGCTGTTTCCACTTCAGCCATACTACATGTACATTTTAACAGCTACATGTAGAAAAAATATCAAAACCTTTTTGTACAGGTGCTTGCAAGGTGTAGCCTAATTCAGAGTGTATTGCTAAGCTTTCCTGCCACAAGCTGTGAAGTCCAAAAAAGCAACTACTTGGATGCTTCCATGGACAAGACAGTGCGTTCAACCCATCTTACTGGATCAATGGGTATACCTTTACAAACATGCTTTCAAAATAAAATCAATTATTTTTTCTTTCATCACTCCACTAACTCCTCAGATGAAGCATGGATGTAAATCCCATAACAAGGAAAAAATGTAGAGCGTGTAAGGAAAACACGGTCTGTCAAATACTGAATCAATATGAAAACGGAACCTTCTAGAGAGTATAAACACAAACAGAAGCCCATATTGATAGGACAATTAAAACAGAGGACAGCCGCTCAAGAGCTATAAAGCCTTTGGTCCAAGTTGACTTGGGATGGCAAGAACTTAAGTGGACGGCAGTCATACATGTATAAACCTCAGCAATGCTTCTCGCCTCTGACATGTAAGGCATTCTGGGAGCTGATTGGGAGAAGCTTCAGTAATACCTTGTATTCTAGGCTCAACAGCCTGGGAGCACTGGAAAGCATGCTTCAAACCTTTGCACAGCAATCCCAGCTAAAACCATGTAACCAACTTTACACAGGTACAGTACAAAATGCTGTCCCACACAAGAAAAAAAAATAATGTCGGATAAAAAAAGCATCAACCATTTCCTAATAATGCATCATCATACAGCTCTGTTTTCATGGCTTAATTCTTGATTCTTTTCTCTTCTGAGTGCAGTATTCTCATATCCACAAATACATGCTTATCCATCTGTAACCGAGCAGGTAGTGTGGTGCTGTTTGTGATTGCTACTTAGCTAAGCCTTAGGGAAGGCTAGCTTGGTAGGATGGACAGAAGGAACACAGCACAGAAGTGGAGACATCTTTTTATATTCTTGGCACCTTGGACTGACTGGAGACATAATACCATAGCTCTGTAACTGTAACTACTTTAGGACTCTGACTTGAAGACCAACTGCAAGACTGACTACATCTCTGCCTGACTGCCCAGCACACATTAGGGCAGGGCTTTTATAGGCCCAGCCAGGACCTCACAGAAGACAATCACTTGCCCACCTGTGAGAATCCCAATCAGCACAATGCTAACTAAGATTTGTGTTTTTATAACATCACAAACACTGCATTTACACAGAATATAATACACAGAATATAATGCATACACCTAAAAAATTTTAACCATTGCCAAATTGTCCAGGTATACTCTATAAACATGTTGAATATGACAAATCTACTATATCTACTTTCCTAACTACACAACGTTCAATCCCTAAGAAACAAAACAGTCTTATTTAATTCTACTTTAAATCTATTATAACTTTTCAGATACTTACCAAGCTATAATCTAACAGTGGTCATGTTAAAGTACATGATAACAGGAACATACTCATATGCAACATCCCTACCTAATGTTATAAACTAGTTATGAATGTTATCTTCAAAGTTGTGAAACACAGCAATCTAGCCAAAGGGCGGAAAACTACAACACTCCAGCCTTACTACAGTATCCCCACTCTTGCAAAATTTGGTCTCCAAATTTAGGGAACTTGTTACATTTAAATACAATCAATATAAGACAGACTACTGTAATCTATTTAACCCCTGACATAATTTCGAAATACACATGCATATCACATGTACCATGCTACAATTAAGTACACTCCATTTAGGATTTACTAATTTATATGTAATCTGTTTTACTCTTTTCATTTCATAATTCATGTACCATGCTACATTTAAGTATCTTCCATATAGGATTTTGTAATGTACATGTAATCTAGCTGTTTAAATCTTTTGATTTCATACTTCAAATACCAAGCTACATTTAAGTATACTCATTATAGGATTTACTACTTTACATGTGTCTATTTAACTCTTTTCATTTCATAATTCTCATACCAAGCTACATTTAAATATACTCATTATAGGATTTACTAATTTACATGTGTCTATTTAACTCTTTTCATTTCATAATTCGCGATATACATGTGTACATATATGTCACATACCTTAATACATTTCAGTATAGTTCATGAAAAGCTTATACTGAAGTGACCCATAAAGCACTTTTTGCATTAATGTATCAAATTATCATTACACAAAGGCCGTACTTATGTCTACTGGTCTCAAGATATATCCATAATGAGAGAAAATACATAGTAAGTACATGTATGTCTTTGTGTAGAATGTACACAGACTCCTTGAAGTACATGTGCATGTAGATACAGGTTTCTTCAAGTCCTAAGGATGTAAGTAATGCTTCTCTGAAGGGCAAAGGACCTACCGTAAATAGCTTGGTTTTACATGTACTTCAGTATACATGTAGTTCTGAACCTTAAAGCATAACTACTACATCTTCAAACTTTTGTGCACATAGGTGGAAATAGATTGCACATGATATTTGTACATGTACAAGAAGGCTAGTTACACTAACATAAACCAAAAAATCAGGCAAAATGGGTGAATGATCAATGTGACAATGTTTAATTACATGTATTTGTCTAAAGGACTACTAAAATGAATGCAAGGCTGTAAAAATGCTTCGCCAGTGATGTTTACCCTTTACTCTGCCAAAGCCCCACAAACAATAAGAGTAGGGGACTCTCTGCCCAGTGATGAAATCAAACCACCAATTATGGCAAAGTGAATTGCAATAGGTGCATACAATAATTTGGAAGTTCAAAATTTCCTGTACCAGTGTACTGGATGTCATGTATTTCTTGGTGCAGGTAAGAGTGTACATATTTATTTATCTATTTATTTATTTGGTTGGTGTTTTACGCTGTACTGAAGAATATTTCACTTATACGATGAGGGCCAGCATTATAGTGGGAGGAAAACCGAGCAGAGCCAAAGGGAAAACCCACGATCATCCATAGGTTGCTGGCAAACCAATGCACATTTTACAGTACGGTTTACCTCTAAGTTGTAAGTCTCAGGTGGTTTCCTGGACATGATGCATCTTGGTACTTAACCACAACATGTATGTTTAAAAGAAGGCTTCAAGGACAATGCAGACTGCTGTCTGCTTGGGGCCTGACTTCCTACTCCAGTTTCTATGTATTTATTTTATACACTATGCTAAAGAATGTGTCACTTATAGGGCAGCCAGTATTATGATGGGCGGAAACCCTCAACCATCACATTTTTTTTCATTTTCACCAACACAATAAAAGTTCCATGTACAAATACATGTATTTATACTGAGCAGAAATTTTCTTTTCGTACATGTACATGTGTGCAGCTTATATGTACGTGTAGGCCCTAGCAGTATGCACACCTGTACAACAAATATACATACACATACATACAGGTAGTTTGCCAGAGATGGTTATTCTAGGCCTCCAGTGTAAACAGAGCAGGATAGTTCAAACTGCACATTTCTCCATTACCACACACCTCCTTATTTCCACACTAACATAAAGACAGCTATACTGACAGAGACAGGTCTTGACTGTGTGGCTCTGTGTACTTTTAAGACTTTCTATCTCCTATGGTGGTACATGTGTACACAGCCTTCAGAATGGTTTAAAAACTTGTATAACTCAAGAATCATACCACTTTTCAATATGTTTGGCACAGTGAGTTATTGGGTAGAGGTTATTTAAACCATTTATTCTCATCTATTTTTGCTTCAGGTAAACACGTGTACCATACAGTATGTACACAGACAAACATGTACTTGTATTCCTCAATTAAGAGCATGCTAAAGATCATATCAAACCAACATTTTCTAGCCAAATCCAAAGTATGAACTCAGCCAAGTTAGACTTCAAAGCTGTGGCATTTCCAGCTACTGTTTGAGATGCAATACCAGGATATCAATATGCTGACAAACTATCCCTATTAAATGCAAAGCGATGACAACAATTTTTTTCATGCCAAGGTAATTGATATTGAGACACATGGTAATACATGTACATGTATGTCCAAAATGAAATGTTAATGACTAGTAACATAACCCTCTGCTTCTGTTGAGTTTTAGGTAGCAGAGACAAAATCACACCAAGGACATGCTCCAAGAGAAAGAAATACACAAATGTACTACATATAATGTAAACATAATGAAGCACAGCTATTAAAAACATGTGACAGTAGAGGGATTGGGTGTTATATTTTATCTTTTAATCTCTGCAACTTGTATGGTTGTGGGAGAATGGCAATTTGAGTAATAATTCAGACAGACTTAGTCAACTCAAATAGAATGCATAATGCTCTCAGACCTTGTTAAAGAATCATTATTCAATACCTTCAAATCTTATTATTCGCAACAAGCTCAACAGCTTGTACTGATGATAGCTAAAAACTGTGCAGCCCTACTGCATTATTTTTGGAGATAATAACTGGGAATTGAGTACAGTAAGCAGAGATACACGTCAGCACACACCGTTTGGTTACACCTGAAGATCAGCAATGTTACATATGTACCAGATATACAGTGACATATATTCATTTACTTTAATGCACTGGGCCATTCTTAGGTTCAGTAATTTATCAACTTTTTTTGTAATCCTGGCCCATTATCTGTTTATAATTTTAGGTCATAATATGTTCACAGTATTACACATCAACACAAAAAAAAAACAGTTACATGCACTCATATTTTCCAGATGTTTATGTACAGATGTACTGGTAATTGAACAGTAGCTGCAAGAGTGGTGATTTTCTTTAGAACTTAAAATATTATTTACATTTCACCACACTAAGGGAAGACTTTGATCGGCCAATCTCATAAACTACCACAACCACTTCACAGAGCCATTTAATGGATTACTTGTCCTGCTTGCATGCTTCTATGTGCTTAAATTTTGATGCCAATCATATGGGAATATACAGTGTATTACACATAAGGAACATATGTATTTCACTCTTTCACTTTAATACTGCCAACAGAAATATGGAGCCTGGACTACTTAGCAATGTTGATTTTGACAATTTGGCTTGGTGTTACAATTTGTTCACTGAAACGAATGAGTCAGGAGAAGGTGTATCACAGAACTGCATTCTAAAGTGGTTTTAAATTCTTAACCAACTCATTGCAAACCTATCTTACTCTTTTCTAAGCAATATGCATAAAGAACCTGAGTGACAATTTCATTACATTCACATTGTACAAGAGCATGCAGGTTAACTGACCTGCCAGTCAAAAAAGTTGATCAACAATTTTCATTTTAACAGGTGAATGTAACCAATGCAGAATTCAAGATTGTGAAGATCTCTTACTTACACTCACTAATTCTCCTACATTTGAAAATGATGCCAAAAAGTTTCATAACCATCGTTTTACCTGGAATTTCCCATGATAATATTTTACTTGCTTAGTGGAAAAGGAAGGCAAATGTTTCAGGCAAGGAATCGTCGCGTTTAGATTGGCACCCACTATGAAGAAGGCTAGCCATTTTTGAAGCTGCTTCCATTTCATTACCTAACTGCAAAGGATTCTTAATACAATACATGCACTTTGGTTAATAATGTATTATGATTAATGAACAATACAATTTAAATAGCTAAGTGCGTACTGGGTATGAGGTGACCTTCCTAACTAACAAACAATTAAAGATGAGCTCTCATAGCAGGCCCAGTCCTCTAGATCTATCACTTCTGGTAGTCAAAGTGAAGCAAACTTTTGCATTTCATCGATGTTTTGCTTTGTTCTCGTGTATTATGGGCGACATTGAGGAGCAGGCTAACCATAATGTCGCTCTACCAGCTGTTAATCCACTGTTAAATGGCTGTCAGTTAGAATGTCTGAGAGTTGTCATTCAAGTCCATTCCCCCCCTGATAATACAGTGTAAATTTCCACCCTTGTCTTGTATAGATTAATCATTGATTGGAGTCCAACATACACTTTATGTGCTTAGCCTGACAAGTTACATGTACATGTACTTAGTGGCAGGGTTGTTTTTTTTTTTTTTTTGTTTTTTTACTAGAAAAAATTCTTTCATCAAAATCAATCAGACAACAACAAAACTCAATTTTGTCAACACTTCTCTTTGCTGGAGAGGATCTCTTATGATGCTACTGCAACAACACACCCTCAGTCATAATACCACAAATAATATTGTTGAAAGCGACTTTAAATCGGTAACGACTCTGTAGACAGCAATCCTGTCAGTATACTAAAGCGCTAAATATGGTTAGTCAAGTGACTCAAAACTACGTTCTGTGCATGCATATTGGCAGGGCAAATTCTGAACAATCTTAAGTTACTGTAGGTACATGCACATTTTCAAAATGTATATTAAAGTATACGTACCCAGAAGTAAGAAAATCAATGAAATCCAGTTCACAATTTACATATACATGTGTATGTACGTGTACATGATGTCTTCACAGGTGTGATAAATTACGATGTCCATCAGATAGCAAGTATTCTGTGGATTCAACAGAGATCCATAGAATATAAATGTTGCCTGTATTACTATTAATTATATCATAATGTAAAATATAAGATAAATGAATCACCCTTGCATAAATGTATGGCTTCAAAGTTGTGTTTGCAATAAATTCCACTCTGGATCATGGCAAATTTTCTGTGGTATTAACAGATTTACCACAAATACACTAAGTAAACCTGCACCATGTATATGTACTTCTGCATATATTTTGCGAAGGACGTCAAACCATGTCAGCCTACAATAATGGCTAGATAGAGTAATACGCAAGCATCAGTCACAATACTAGGTGATCGTGTTCTTCCTTTCTTTCTTTAAAAACCAAATGAATTTCACCTTTAGTATCCAGCACACAAGTCTGTATTCAATTTGACATTAGGACGAGGTCTCTTCATCGAACATGCAAATTAACAGACTGGTTCATCATAATTCAACACCAGGCGCTGCAGGAAATATAATTCTTTGCATTTTCACTTACAATAAATTATAGACATAACATTTCAACCCAGTTCTATATAAGCTCCATATTCACATCGTGCAAGTTTGCAATTGTTGTATTGATTTGTCCATTGAAAATACAATGTAGGACTGATCTGAAGATTTCATATGAATGCAGCTTATGAAATAGTTTGCCCTATTTTCAACAAATTACACTGTGTGAATTACTGTGCGTACGTGGTTGAAGTTCTTGTAATGACAAGCTTAATACATGTACTGAAGACTTTTTACAGCATTTTGAGAAACATGTACATGTAGCTGGATCAAAGACTTGTGCGCGATAAAATGTGGAAATGTGTACAAACACATTGCGCAAGGTAAGAAAATGCATCGTAACACGATCCTGACATCAATTTGTCATTATCATAAAATACACACACGTACATGTACTGTATACCAGGCCTCGACATAAGAGGTGATCAAACCAGCCGATTGCCTGTCGATCTCCTAAATGTAAATTCAGGCGAACAAATTCTCGATCACCATACAAACTTCAGGGGAACGATAATTTCATGTTGGCAAGTTCCTGTATAGTGTGCTTTCAGTTGGTTGCAAATACATGTAGCTAAATTTATTTTAATTACAAGAAAATCCATTCGACCTTCATGCCAATTTAAATAGAAAATAAATGATCGACATCGGTAACTGACATAAAAATGGTTATTTGCATTGCTGAGTGTAGACTACATGTACTTATATTTAGAGTGACTCAATTCTCTGTATGATTTTTTACTTTAAATAGGATGAAACCTCATAATTTCAAAAACAAAGAAAATGCCGAGTTTGTAAAATGCTGGAGCCCTCTGTCTTAATCTTTGTACCAAACACAATAGAAAGAGAAAACAAGCCTATCTTCGGAAATCTCAGTGAACAAACTTGGAGATTGATAGATCCGCATTACCTCTGTACAGTCGATCAAAATTTCAATCTCCTGGCTGAAAATGCAGCCTGACCAGGGGATGGATTTGCTGATCCACTACATGTGATTCATCCCTACGTCGAGGCCTGGTATATGCATGTCAACATACTTATATACATCACTGTGCGTTTTATGAAATCTATGTGTACATGTAAAATACCTCTGTCCAAACTCAATACAGTTTCCAAACAGGTTATTTTCGGCTGTATTTTTTGAACACCTCCTATTGAGGGTGGTGTGCATGTACACTGGCTACAAAGACTGACTTTCTGATGGTTCTAGATGAATACATTTTGATACATAATACATATACATGTATTATGCACACTGCATAAACACTACAAATCCATGTACTACTTACATGAATATAAATGTAAAAGAAAATACACTGCACGTCATGGTCACACTATATAATATAAAGTATGAAGCAGACTTACGACAACCGATGATTTGAAAATTAACTGCAAGAGATCAAAACTTCAACACGATTACATGAATACTTTTAAAATGCGTTTTACTTTATATCACGTACTCTTACAGTATATTAAGTCAAGCAGACAATGAAAACACTGCAGCCTTGGCTAGCCTTGAAGACAGCAGAAATTTCAAGAATTACTGGGCCTTGAATGCCAAAAAATAGTATACATGAATATGCATGTATTGATGGTCCTGTCAAAGAATATGTTTTGAAAACATTATGCAAATGTTAAGGACTCAAGGACCTAATATCATGATGTTTTCCAGGACTTTCAAAGACTATTCAGCTACCTACATGCACATGTAAAGGTGGAGATTAATGGATATTATTTTGATAGCTTATTTATCTATCCTTGACAAATATAATGTAGCACGGTATTTAATACTGAAAAACAGCACAATGTACTTTCATGCACTTAATCCAAAATTAAAAATTCTTTTTCAACAAATCCAGGTACTTTCAAGAATACCAACTAGCAAGACCCTTGTGTACTTGTACATGTACACAATATCAAAAGGCAGAGGCACATGTAGATCTAACTACATTGTACAAACATGTACATTAAATTACTGATGTTGAAATTTAGTGTAGCATGATACCAACTCATTATTCCTCAGCCCTCACTGCGTTGTGATGCCTTGGTGACAATAAGTGGTCGAGATTGCTTGCCTGCCATTTGTCAAGTCTATAGTTTTTGGAAGACCACACATTTGTCCAGTATGGTCTCCCACCAATTTCTGTACTGTATGTCACATTTGGGAAAGTCTGTCAGTGATTTGTTTACGGTCGATGGTTTACCATGGGCCCTTGGGCTTCCTCCACTTACAAACCCAACCATAATGGTGTGAAAAAATTCCTGAACAAGACGTTAAACAAATAAATAACTAAAAAATAAATAAGTAACTTATTCATTCAAATCACTCTAAATGTGGCATTTGTTTCATCTGGAAATTAATATATGATCATTTTCATACTGTGATATATTGTCAGCAGTTGTGCAAACGTGTACATTGCCCTACTGCTAATTGCTTAGGAATACATGTATCATGTAAACCCATGAGACTCTGCTTTAAGTGTGTTGCTATGGTATCCAGTTTATCCTGGTCATTAAGCCAAAGCAGGACATGTCATAGTACTACCCTCCTGTAACATTAGGTTTTCCCAAGTCGAACGTGGTGCTGCTAGCATGTGCTGCGTGGCTTAGGGCAACACGAAAACAATGAATATCAATCAGGAACAAAATTCAATTCAATCTCATAACTGATGATGATTAATTAATTTGCAGTTCATTCACAAAGGGAAACATGAGCCTGTACATGTTAAACAGTATTCCACCACAAACCAAATAATACCGAATGTATTCGCAAGGCCAAAAGAAAAGGGGTTGTGGGGAGAGCAGAAAACACGAGAGTTTGACATTTGGCAGACAGTGCTGGGGGTGATCAGAAATTTCTTCCATTTACAATTACATCAGAATGTAGATTAATATCCAAGGATGACATTTCACAAATTCCAAACTGTGCCTACATGTATTTATGGACATGTATAGATTCACCTCAGCAGTTAGCTTGGTAGGGAAACATTTTCACATTCCGTACAAAGTAAAAAAAATCCAGAATTCTTCAAATCTAAAGTGAGCTCATTGCTTTCCATCACAGCAATAAAGTCAATCTGATAACAAAATTAAACAACACACATTGATGCTATAACTGACATCACTATCTTATTCAGGATACGGTTTGTGAGCTGGCTGGTGTTACTGCCGGTGACTTTAGAAATGTATCGTGCCACTGTACTGTAGCAAGAAGACCAAAAGCCATGCACATGAAGGCAGTGATGGCATGGAATGAGTCAGGCTATAACAGGGTTCTGCCTTAAGGCAAGCTTGGTGAGATGATCACAGACATGACTGACAAACCTTGGCAATGATAATCAGGTGGTAATCTGAGAACCTTTATTGATGAAACTGATGCCAGGTATCTGATCTGAGTAAGTGTAATGTTAAAGCTGAACATTAGAACCAGAAGAGAATGGTTATGACCAGAATAGTAAAATTCATTTCAGTTTGTTTTCAGAAACACTTAAATGTAAAACAGCGAACTGCGAATTGTTTTGAAACAGACGTTGTTTTACATGTGTTAGTTACCATAATTTCAATGTTTCGAGTTGAAACAATCAAACTACTATACATGTACATATATAATGATCATGGAATTAACATGTTTTACATGAGGTTAGTACATGACATCTGACTACAAATGTACATGGTACATGCACATGTTCTTAGGTCCTCATCAGAACTATGTTGGTTTGGGAGAACTCGACCAACCCTCCAAAAAACGGACCTACTCACCAGTTCCTAGTGAGCATCAGAAAGAATTTCTTTCTCATTTTATTTTCTCCTAATGTTAATTTCTTAAAATTCTCATCTTTTTCTAGACCAGAATAAAAGCAAATTTCCCTACCTGCCCACCCTATGATTTCTGGTCAATTTGCAGTACCCTCCAATAAGGAATTTTCTGAAGGTTTAGTACATGCAGCTTATACATGCACTTGTAGTTTCCAGTGTCACTCAGTGAACAGGGACGTATTTCACATATAGCCTGAACTATAACATCCCTTGTACATAATGTTCATGTATCCAAGGGATGACCCTCAGTTACCACAGATCATCTTCTGAAATTCATAAATAAACTGAAGCTATCTTAATCCAAACGTACAAGCTCCGAATGATCATCATTTAAGGGAAGGTTAGGTAAAATGATAATTGTGCAAATCTTCACAATGCATGATGATGTAAATAGCACAAACATAATAATGTGATGGAGTTAGGACACATTCAGAAGAAAAACATGAAGAAGTGTTTGACAATACTTACTCTGATTCATCATTTTCAAAAGTTAATTCCCCTTCACACTCCTGATAGTCTCTTCCAGCTTTAGCTGTCCCATCAATGGCTCTATAGCCTATTTTAACGCATCCTCGTGCTCCTGAAGATCTAAGCACCTTTACATTTGCCTCACCACAAGACTCGTGCACTGTCATTTCACTATCCTCGAACAGAAATATTCCTGGGTGGTCGTCATCCAAGATCATGACCGTGGCCAAGGATGGGTTGGACAACTGTACCCTGCATTCTGTTGGTGAGGGAGTACTGCTGCTGTCTAACATGCCATCAGCATCTCCTATCCTCACATTACTTAACCTGACATAGAAATGCTCATCCTCCTCGAATATCTCATCATCCAGAATGGTAACTGGAAACTGCTTATGCATCTCCTGTGAATGAAACACAAGTGTACCTTCTGCAAAGATAAAGTCTGACCCTGCGTTAGCAGTACCATCCTCAGTCCTATAGTCAACATAAACGGTTTTGTTCAAGTCTCCGCCCTCACGGGACACAGTGAGGTAGAATGTGCCAATATTTTCCATGACAGTGTAATGTCCCGGATCAAAGAAGATTTTGGTAATATTATCATCAGATTTTAGATCCAGCTTAACATCTTGTAGACTTGCTCTTTTCTCAATTTTGGCTTTTTTGATGACATTGCCTCCCCCAGTTAGTTTGCGAGTAGCTTGTATGCGATAAAATGCTCTACTTTTAGGACCTTTGTTAACAGCTTCAAACTCTGCTCTTTCTTCTAATGTTTTCATGTCAATATTTGGAAACTTTTTTCTCAGATCTCGCAAAATTTCAATGTATTCTAGCCGATGCTGTTCAAACTCCTTAATTTCTTCATCCTCTGGATTTCCTTCGCGGAATTGCACATCATCCCCAACATGATTTGAGGTGGCTTTACCGTCTGCCAACTCAGTGTCTCCTTCAGACTGAATCACAACAGCTTTGTTTCTCGAGCTACGATATTTCTTTGAAAGGAATTTATACAAGAAAATCCTCTTATCAGCTATGTATGCTGTGATGACAGTTAAAGGGAAGAAGAGAAGAGTTAGTATTGCTTCCCAAAGCTCAACAATTCCTTTACTAGACACAGATATGATGAAATACAGCCACAGATAAGCAAATATACTCCAAGATGCTGTGATGAAAAAAACACGCAAATGTTTAATGCGCCTTGTCTCACCAGCTGGGATGACATATACACAAAGAGCTGTAATCACAAATAAGTTGAAGGCAGCACTTCCCACTATTGTGCTTGGGCCCAATTCCCCTGCTTTGAAACCCCTCCCACAAATTTCAATAATAGAAAGTAGAATTTCAGGTGCAGATGATCCCAAAGCCATCAAAGTCAGATTGGATACAGTTTCATTCCATATCCGGACACTCACAATAGCTGTTTGGCCATTTGGTTTTTTGACCACTATTTCTTTCTCTTTTGATGTAATGACTTCGATGGCTGCCATGAATCTGTCTGCAATGATGGATACCCCAAGGAACATGTAGATCATAGCTGCCATGTAGACAGTGGCACGGGCAGCTCGGTCACCATCACTCAGATTGCCCACTGGCTTCCATAAGGGTAACATAACACCTTTCTCACACTCTGTCTTAGTGAAACAGGCTGTGCTATTGCCACTCGCTGCATAACTGCTAGACAGGCAGCACAGCAGAATGACGGTCAGAATGAGATAAGTAGGAACTGGCATCTTACCACCCCAAAACAGGGCTCTGTCTGATGAAGTTATGTAGGCCATGGTTAAATCGTTGTTCTATGTTCCTGAAACTGATATAAGTTTAAATCATTAAACTGCATTCAAAAAGTACATAAAACAGAGCATCCAAAAATAATACAATACAAAAGGAATTAGATACCCACACCTTTTTTATTCACCCAAATTTGGCCTGTAAACATGCAATGTCAGAAGCACATTAAGGCTCTAAACTTGTACTTGTCGAACTATTAACACCAAAGTTCTTCTGATAACAACAACAACAACAACAAAAAAAACACAAAACATAAAAAAAATAAATAAAAACAAACAAACAAAGAACTCTTCAGACACAAGCAAAATGTGTATCATTACGAAACTATATTCAAGGTGAAATACATTATTCACCAATTAGCACATTCAAATAGAGGACTGCTAGGGATCTTCAATCTTTGGAGTGTAGTTGTAAAAGGTCTGCTCTATAAAATGGACAGTCAAGGTTGAATATCTGAGCTCTGATTGTATATTGATCAACGTACATATTTCAGAGTGTTTAACAAAGTAGTGCAGAATTGCTAGAATTTCCTCAGCATGGTGAAAAAATTTGAAGGAAGGAAGAGCTGTGTGCTATGTGGTAAGGCAGTGTTGCTCTTTTCTGAGGTGAATTATACAGACAATGCTACGAGCTGAAATGCTCTTTTCTGATGTGTATACAATGTTACTAGCTGAAGTATTCTTTTCTGAAATGTATAAGCCTTTAAATGTGTTGGATATGTAATCCACGCAGACACACTTACATGTAGGTCATGAAGCCAATGTGGTAAAAAGTAAAACTAAAAGCATACTGATATCTACTTATGTGAAGTGTCCTGTCACTTGACATCTACACATATGTATTAACCAATTATTGAGAAGAAACTATTATTTTTCCGCTTCACATGTATATTTATTTATATAGGACACATGGGGTTGGATAAGCTGTCTGAGGTCTTTGCTGTTCTATTGCTCATTTTTCTCAAGGTCTTGTTTAAGAAAAAAAAAAATACACAAAAATGATGATCAAGGGCCCTGAGAAATGTGTTTCTATTACTTCTCCCCAAACTGTACATCTGAGAAGGTAAAAAGGAGAAGTAACATTTAATTTACAGTGGTCTAACTGCAGAGGGAATGAACAACCCCTGTCAATGAATATTATCATAAACTGAACTGAAACCAGCAGTGTTCAACTTCAGTATATATTTTTTTTAAAAATGAGGCTAGGAAAGTCATGTATGGATCTAAAAAATCTCTCAATGTGAAGGTACCAAAATAGCTCTTAAATAACGGTGCTAGTTGTTGACACTAACTGAAAACGACCAAGAGCATTTTAATAATTGAGCATTGTTAAGTAAATTATTACATGAACACTGGTATACAAAACACAAATTACATGTGTAAAACTGTATTGTGTTATCAACAAAATCAATCCACCATTCTGAATTGGCTGCAACAACAGCTGCTGTGCTGCTGAACTACATGCTGTGTTGTATAGTCTAGGTCAGGGTGACCAGAAGATATGTGTACCAAATGGTTTCAGAGGAATACAAATCCAGTCCCACACACGACTTTTATGTACTGGCAAACAAGGCATGTGCAACCAATACTCAGCCCTACTGAAGGTGAAAATACAAATAAGTAGAAAAAAACACTGAGTTACTGTAAAGACTTCCTGTTGAATTTCACATGGGTTCAACTGAATTAAATATTCACTGAGGCAATGTCACTACTAGCTCAGCACTACATTTAATATTAATATAGTTTATTGTACATGTAGTAGTATTGCTTTTGTATTATAACATAATTTGTGATTGTACTACACCAAGAATTCACATATACTCCATGTAATAAGGTCCAGGCATCGTGCAACGCGCCAAATAAAACATGTATTTAAAGCCTTCGATACTGTACAGCCTACTGGCAAGATATGTTTGCAAAAGTAGAAAGATAATACTAAATACTTAAGAAAATTATTTGCTAAGCACTCTGGCTGCATATGGGCATTAAGTGATAAAGTCTTATTGGCGACTATGCCTGGCACGAGTGCTCCACAGGATTTGCTTTGGCCATGGTTCAAAAATTTTGTGTTGGGGATAACATAACCCTAACCCAATCGAAGAGAAAAAAATTGGTGGGTTGGTAGGGATTGTTTTTTATTTCTGGCTCATGAAGGACAAGTCAAAATGATTTTAAAGAGACTTATACTGAGAGAAAAATAAAAAAATAAGTCCATCAAAACCACATTATAAACCAGGGTCCTTTTCTGGTAGGTTGGTCACTTTACCTACAACAAACATATTTTTAATGATAGCCTGGTACAGTTTGCCTACAAAACCTCTTAGTATAAAATAGATACTTGGTAATATTACTTGAAAAAAAAACAAAACTTGCTTATTTCAAATTTTTATGGTTGAGATGCGGTGCGTGTCCAGCAGTATTGGATAGGTCTATGAATTAAAAACTGCTATTTCTCATAAAAACCTATTCCACCGTGACTACAGGAGTTTTAGGACAACATGTCCTCTGCTGTTGGGGCAGGTCTAACTAAGCTATCTCAGCTGTGTGTGGTTATTATGTGTTCATCTGTTATCAGAATATCACATTCACATACATGTACATGTAGGCTTACCCATTAGCCATACCTACATGTGTACTACACAAAGCATTAACACCTTACAGTCCACTAGTCGGCATGCCCAACAAATTGTCCCAGTAAATTAAATGTTACGATCTACAGTACCTGTGTAAGTTAAATATCTAAAGGGGTAAAACGAATATGAAGGTCGAATTTATATTCCACTGAAAACTCCGTTAACCAAAACATTTATTCCGGTACTGGTAGTTAGGGGGGAAAAATGTTTTCTTCATGAGTAAGATTAAGGAAACCCACACCATAAAAGTAATTTCAAATCACACAAAGAAAACTACTTTTCATAATATTTTTTTTTTCTAACAAAAAAAATACCCTCAAACGAAACAGTTTCACCACATACGGTAGCGCAACTGTCAGTGGTCTTACCTACACAGATCTCTACATTAACCAAAGCCGAAGCGTGATGCAGACGCCGCACGTTGAGAACAGCTACCTCAGCTACATGAACATCTGCATTTAGCATGTTAAATCCATCCATTACCGGTTGTCGAAATCCAAGGGTAAGTCTGGACATTTATGTTCTTCCAATGCATAGCCCAAAGCGATCACAATACTGTCAACCTCTACGAAGAATAAATGAGACACAACAGCAGCATCTCTATGATCACACATCTAGCAGCCCGAGTATGGCTGGCAGCAGCCGACAAGAGCATTCTGGGTACTGAATCTCATGGAGGGTAGCGAGTGGGGTACTCCGTAAATTTCGAACAGTTATGCTTTATAAAACATACAGTGACACAACAAATAAATTGTTTTTAGCATAATATTACCAAACAGAAAATTTTGCACGGTGGACGTTTGAGCTTTTTGTGTACAGATTTTATTTACAGTGTAATCAGCCGATACGTAGCATGCTAGCGACCCCCCTCCTGCTATCCAAAATCAATGTTTCTTTGTCCACGTAGGTATCGGCCTACCTACGGCAGATGTGCATGGTCAACGCCCAGCAGAGAAGATTACATTATAGCTGCAAGGCAAAGGATCACCGCGACAGGTGATGTCACCGGGTCCGAAAATACGGTTAAGAGCCGTGGAGATTTCACCGGATATAAACTGGACTGTGGTTTGCGTGCAGGCCCACATGTATATGCCATACAACTTAATAGAACAACTCATTCGGGTTTTCTGTATACATGTGCCAAAAGAGAGAGCGAGAAAGAGAAAAAAAAGTGCATGTAAATCTCGGAGAGAAACACATGGCTATATTGGGGACGTGTTAGTGGCTAAAACATAAATCACATTTTTCTTTCTTCGATTGATTTTTGGTCTTCTATAATTTTACTTGACCTTTGGCCAATACTGTTCAAATACCTAGGTCTATACTTCTGTTGCAGCATTACAACAAGCAGCAGGCTGTTGTGATATAGGAGGGTCGGTTAGTCCAAATATTTTGACAAGGTTTCGGTTGCTCCTTTTAGCTCATACATATGGGTAAACATGTACATGCATTACCAACATATATTTTGTACAAACACACTGTTAAAATATTATATAATTCACGTACCAACCAACAGGTGGGAATTGTGCGCATCAAAGCTCTCAAAATTTCACTTTCAAATACATTTTCGTATTTGGTGTCGTTACAGTCCGATATTGCTGGATGTTCTCATATATACGTAACTTCGTGTTTTGCTCTCATATACACGTGTATGCCTGTGGGCCCTATCAGCCCACGAGGTAATACGCTTTATTAGGTGCCACTACCCTTACATTTGCCTACCCAAGGTGCTTCGATAAGCAGTTATTGGCCTAGGTGTTATGTGGTATGCATGGTGGATATTCTACATGGCGTGGGGACTGTTACGGTGTGATAAATATTCTGTACGGGATGTTCGGGGACTTTTGCGGCATGCAAGGAATACTCTGTAGCATAGAATATTCTACTCTCTAAAAACTACTGTGCACACGAGTGGCACACATTATTGTGGCAAATACATGTGTGCACATCCACATAATGTGTACTAGCAGTACACAGTATAATTTGTGTAATACATCCACAAGGACGTGTGTATCAGTGATACACAATTTGTGCACCATCGATGTACATTGTGAATGTGCAAATTTGTACACAGCTGTTTTACAGAGTATAGGGTTTTGGAATGTTGCATACATACCTAAGATATCGAAGGCGATTATCCTCAGTATACTTTTCTTTCATTTTTAAATCTAATTAGTGCTTTCGGCGAATAGCTTTTAGCTTAGCTAGATAACTCTATTAGTGTACGAGAATGTACCTTCAACGAAAATACGTCTGCGTCCCTCCAGTGAACATAAAACTGTATATGACCGCAACTGCAATTTTCTGACACTTGGATTTTTTGGTGTTGTATCTCAACAATGGCACTCATATTGTTATGCGCACCTTCATTAGTGGAAAGGGGTGGAGGTGAGGGCAGGGATGTATGGGGAGGGCATGCAGGGAATAAGGCAGAGCGGGTCCGTCTTCCATATCGTATCAAACATCAAGTGCCACTTGTTTGAGTTGTATACACTGTCGTGTCGGTCATTTATAACAGAATACAAGCAGTGACTGGATTTCATGTAAAGTGTATGTCCGTCGTGGAAATCTGGACTTCACTTGATTTATGGGATTGTACGTTTTTCATATAGTGGGAATCAATACGTAATTTTGAAATGGTATATTCTGTTGGTGGAATTGATGAATATGTGCATGCAAGGAAAGGTACAAACGGTTATAAAGACGGTGTGCGGAAAAGGAATGATTTATTAATGTGTCGATGAGGACGTTGGACTATGTCATTGACGTTTACTGGATAAAAATGAACAATTTACTTTATTGGAAATATAGTGGATCCTACACCAGCCGGTTGTGTGTCCGTTCTTTATGTCGACTACCCCCCCACACGACGAGTTCACTCCCCCGACGCGTTCAACCCCGCCCCCCTCGCCTCGTTCACTCTGCATGTACCCTACACTCTGCATCCTCTACCTTTACTCGTTCCCCCCCCCCTCCCAATCGACCCCACTCTTTCTCTGTGCAAAATCTCTTCCTCTACCGGTGTCTTTCGTCGATTCCAGCTTTTAACTGGCCATGAATATGAATAGCTTTCCATGAAAACTCCATGGGTCCCGGGCATACAGAGCCAATTAACGTATAC
Source organism: Acanthopleura granulata (assembly GCA_016165875.1). Classification (NCBI taxonomy): domain Eukaryota; kingdom Metazoa; phylum Mollusca; class Polyplacophora; order Chitonida; family Chitonidae; genus Acanthopleura; species Acanthopleura granulata. The sequence goes on from JABBOT010000010.1 coordinate 17,793,938, forward strand.
TTGATTCCGAGCTGTCATAGCTGTGAATTCAGCCGAGACTGTACTTGGTATTGGATATGTGTGTTTATGCTGATTTACAAGCAGCCAAGTTATCACATGGCCTTTCCACTACGCTACGTTATGGGGAGGTCCGGTTGAACACTAATGGCGCAAACTCGTCCAGTTATCGTCCGGCTTTCACCCGACCAGTTCGGCCCTGCTTCTGTGTTGCATTTTTCTCCTCAGGTTGGGTGCATACGCTGCAATTTCCACCCCCTAACACAAACTGTTAAAAGTCATAATAAAACTCGAGCAAATTCTATCTCTCTCTGTTCACACCAGGATTCCTCACGGTTGATAAAGCTAAGCATGCCGACCTAGGGCTCGTTAAATTTTATGCTAGGAATTTATTCAACATCAACCTTCGCAGCAGTTGTTGCAAACAAATGTGAAATACTTCAGGTGCTTAAGAGGACGAAATGTCGCCATCGTGTAGATAGTCCTCCAATGAATGAACAACTTGCTGTAACAGAGTGTACATCCTAGGGTGAAACTAACTGAGCTGGAGATGGTGATCGGATAGAGTTGTACCTGTAAAGCTTTGCATCATCAAACATGGGGCCTTCATGCGTTATCGAGGTCTAGGTGGAGTTGTTAGCTCGAGTTTATTATGACTTAACAGTGGATGTTAGGGGTCGAAATTGTAGCGATACTAAGCTCAACCTAATGAGAAAAATGCAACACAGAAGCAGAGTCGAACTGGTCGGGTGAAAGCCGGGCGGTAGCTGGTCGAGTATGGGCCATTTGTGTTCGATGAGACCTTCCCATGGCGTTGTAGCGTAGTGGAAAAGCCATTTGATTACTTGGCTAATATCCATGTAGATGCTGTATAATGCATGACTACATGTATAGATTACATGTATCGAAGCTTAACATTAGCTCTATATACAAACGTCTCTATACTTATGTACTTATACTGTTAGACTGTTAAATTATGAATATCCATAAATGAACAACCGTATGTGGTGTTGTCTTACATGATGTGATTTTGGAGACAACTGACAATGTAGAAATGTCGCACTTATAGCTCTACTTCCTTCATTTGCAAAGGCGTCTTGTTCACACATATGCAGGTATCAGAAGTTAAGTGAAACAGTATACGAGTTTAACTGTGATCGCCCGAAACCATGGCGACATGGGTGGCTAGGCATGGGATTACGTATATACGTCATTAAATATGTTTTCCACATTCCTGCAACAAACCTCCGTATATAATCATATGTTAAATGGTGCTCTACGCGAAACAGTCTTAGAACGAGGACGCGCGCCATCAGGAAGGAATGAAATGTTCGATGTGTAGGCTATAGCCTCTGTTTTATAATTCTATAATCCTCTATAGCGGCATTGGACAGTATTGTGGCGGCGTGTTAATGTGTGATTTTACTGAATTGTGGATGTTTTTTAGAATCAGAGCTTGTAACTGTATTTAATCAGTCTTTCAGAAATAGTCGTTTGCATTGAAATTATTTATTTATTTGATTGGTGTTCAACGCCGTACAAAAGAATATTTCACTTATACGACGACGGCCAGCATTATGGTGGAAGGAAACCGAACAGAGCAAGGGGAAACCCACGACCATTTGCCAATTGCTGGCTGACTTTCCTTCGCACGATCAGCGGAAGTCAGTCTGAGCTGTCTTGAACTCACAGTGAAAGCACTGATGAAAGGGTAATTCCGTTGCGCTAGCACACTGAACCCTTCTGCTACGCTGTATTTATTTACTTATATGATTGATGTTTTACGCCGTACCCAGACATTTTGGTCTTTGTCTCCCGTTCTATTTTTTTATACGGTTGTGTGGTGAAATACTTTTATTTTTCGCTTATTTTTCATCACAATGCTATGAAACTTGGCATACATGTAGCTAAATACTTAAGCTGAAATATGCTCCCACAAATGTTTGATGTCTTGTCTAGTTTTAAATATATTGGTGAAAAAACATCAACGTTTAAAGTATTAACTTTAAATGATCACTCAGATCAGTCTAATATGAATGTTAAAAATCTGTAGAGCCGTTTTTAAGTTTAAATCGTAACTTATCCACTTGGGCAAAAAATTTGAAAATATAGACACTTGGCGAAAAAATAGCATTTTTAAAAACAGCTCTGGTATGTTTCAAAATGGTCTCTTTATTTTGATAAATATTAAAGTGAGGTAAATTTTAAAGGCTTTTTTTGAAATCAGTAGCCGTTTAGCTTTCAGAATATATATACATATGGCTATATTTGCTCAATATTTTGGGCTAAACAAGGCAAAATGAGAAATTTTACTCATGAGAGGTTCTAGTCTCCTTAAGCAGTCCCATGACGTACATGAAGCATGAACCGTAACAAACACTCCTTGCATATCAAAAATCGAAAGACCAGTTTTCAAAACGTTGAATTTTAACCATGAACAAATGGACTAGGCCTAACTAAGTATATGAAATAAAAAAACCCAAAACACAAAAGACTTAACGCATTCTATCTTGGTGTCGAAACAAAACTTTTTCTCCATGTCTCCTGACGGACATCTTTGATGTTTGGCATTTAATTTCTCCCCATCAGTAAGATCAGCTTTCCCTGCAGATTTATTTCATCTCACATTTGGTGTTCGATACTCGGCATGCTTCTGCCCGCCCCCCACCATCACAAAACATTCGCCCACACACTCACACTTAAACCAATGAAAACCTGTATTCTTTAAACAAGGCTTTTCATTCATGCGGAGCATTCATTGGTTAACACTGATTACGTCACTATCTTTAGGCCTACTCGTATCAGTAAGTAAGTATTGTTTTGCGACAGAGCGCATAACCATAATGTACATATAGGTTACAATGGTCTGTCGTGGAAAGAGCATAAATAAACCTTCTCAAGGATCCAGTTATCACCCTTTACCAATAAAACAGAATAGTATCTATGAAGAGTTTACAAATAAAACAGAATAGTATCTATGAAGAGTTTACAAATAAAACAGCATAGTATCTATGAAGATATTTTATTATCTTCTTAACAGAACATCTATTTAATAAAAGATAATATAGGTATGGCGTCTTCTGAGGTTGATACAGATTTTTACAGACCCGAAGCGGTAATAGAGGGTAGCATTTTCCCGAAGGATCTATAAAACTCCGTACTGACCAAATTAGAAGTCATTACAGGTTTATTTTATGGGCCACAGAATAAAAATAAAACGTTTTATCTTCTCGTCACTTCCAAAGTGCACACGTAATACTGTCATTGTGCTGCGCACTGCAGCAAACCGAAAGACAAAATCTGAATGATTGAAATTACAGCACATGTTGCTATAGTGTGTTATGATGTCTGCAGGAGGTCGCTCGCACGAGGTCTCCAGATTAATCACATGACTGCAAGTCCTGAATGAAAGGGAATGTTAATATGAATCTGTTGTATCCTTTATCAAAATTCCAGAGTAATCTTGGTCAGAAATCCACACAGCATATAACATTTCCATGGCCCGCTTTTAGGTACATTAGCACCAGCATCTGAGAGTACTTTTTTGTAAAAAGCCGTTTTCCAGAGATTTTTTTCTGGGACGTTTAATGATCGTGCACCCCTGTGTGAAATGTAACACGTATAGAGAAGTTTATGTTTTTACCAAACAGTGGTTACGAAGAAATTAAAATTGTATAGTTCTGAGGGGCCATTGGTGTTTTGTCAGATGCCAGCAGCTTTTGTGTAGAAACTGGAACGGTTTTAATTTTTTAGGGAATTGCTATATGACGATTTCAATAACACTGACGTGTGGAGTCACGCACATTCATCGATCGAAAATCTTATACGCTATAGCGATGCGTGGTTTTTATTTTCCATCCTTTTATTGTGTTTTAAGCAATGTAACGTCGGTTTATCACGTGTAGGCCAAGCATAAGTGTCGATGCATTAGGAAAACCGTTTTGTCCCACTTGCAAATCTCGATCGTAACTCAAATAAGCACAAACAAACAAATGCAGAGTTAAGCGACGTATTACTACATGTACTGTGTCCATAAGTCGTCATATTCTGCACAGAGCGAACGGGTAAATATAATGGAATACCCATGGGCAATGTGTAAGGCACTGAACACGAGACAGGAAAAAACAAGTGACTCGAAATTATAGGATCTATGTGTGAAGGCTTTAACAAACTTTGGCGTCAGATTTAATGTGGTTTTCAGGTACTTTTGGACCACTTGAGATGTATTTATTTGATTGGTTTCTTCCGCCTTTCTAACCAACTGAGCCCCGGAGGCCTCCCACTTGAGACAGTATATCCATACATGTCATCACCTGATATAAACATGTAGCAAACGTGCTAAAAGTTAACTGTATCTATTCATTCAGGTAAGCTTGAGTCACAAAATCTACTGCTTAATTAATATACATGAATATTTCCAACACGAAATCTTCTTGACCTGTATAAAACACTCATTCAATTTGAGCAGACATCAATGTTGTTATATAGGCTAACAGGAATATGAAAAAAAAATCTCACAAAATTCAAGACGTCAAAAGGAAACCCTTGTGTATGTTTTGCTTCAGGTCTTTGTTGCACGGTAATAGAAAGCTTATGTAAATACATATATCCGCTTAAGTGACGTATGGATCTGAAATGCTGTTTGCTGATAATAAGTCTGCCGGGTACACAAGACAACGAGTTCATTCATAGCATAGGCGGCAAGAATATACTATGTATATTGTATATAGCACGTTCACTAACTAAACAAGTTGACAGGCGTGGTGACTTTCGGGAATAAAACAACAGTAATGATATAGAATGCAGCCATACAACTATATTGATCTCGACTATATAGCTGTGGCAAACTGTTTCGGTATCTTTATTCTCTAATTAGAAGAATTTTACATACGTCCAATTCTGTTACATGTCAAAACTTTGGCTTATTTGTGCATATGTATGAGTTAAATACATTTTTATTTGTACATTCATATGCACAAAAAACATTTCCACGTATGTACAAAAAATTGCACCGAACCATTCTGTCATATACGGCAGTATATCCCATCTTAGTACGGCACACGTTAAAAACGCTCAGTGCCTGCATAGCCTTTCCATTGGTCTTCATGGTCGTGGGAGTCCAGACCGCAGAGATTGCTGATGGCTGTGATGCTATCGAACTGGGCCCTTCTGGAGGTTAAGCATGAGTCCATAGCAAAGCCTCAAGCAGGGTTTGATGTCTAGACGTGGGAATTAAGGGTTAAATCAAAGGCAGTATTTTGGCATCTGCTATAATTCTTTGATCGTGCCGTTCACTGCAATCTTGTGATTCTTCGTTAGGTTCAAATCATGTGATTGCACAAGAACCCATATACTCTGTTTAATTATCTTAGCTATTGCGTCAACAAGAAGCTTACAGTACACTTTTAGCCTGAATTCAATGGAAATTCACTGTCCATTGAGAGCGCGTTACACAGGTGGTAGGTGATAGGTGGTTTCTAGTGGGAACATTCTCCAATAAATGCTCTGTGTAAATCTAAATGTGAACAAACAACTTGTCAATCCTCTCGGAGGACGTCTTAGGTTGATAATAGGATTGGATGAATGATTATGGCTTAACGACACATAACGACACTCGCCAAGACATATCTTGGCGAGTGATAATAGGAAGACTCGCATGCAAAGCAAAAGTTACAGTAACACGAAATTGTAAGAGACGAATAGATTGGTATCGTCAGTGCTGTACTGATTACTATTGACCTGTGACTTGTATTATATTACGAAACAAGAGGTGTAAAACTTTTAGCAGTTTTCTGAAATTTTACCTAGGCGGATACAACCAGTCCAGAGATCCAAATTAATATTTCAAACTCATGTAAGCGTTGATTAATATCGTATAGTTATTCAACGCAAAGATATACCTCAGTTTCGCTTTAATTTCTACTGTTCACAAAAAGCAAAGCACAACGTCGATCTTCAGTCTTCTAATGACTACGTATATTGACGTGATTTGAAAGCGCTGCGCATATAGCAAGGTAAAATTCCTTCCGAATCTCCCCCAGTTCGCCATTCTATGCACGGATGTCATAAATTTTACCCATGGCACAAATCATTGGCATATGCACGATGTAACACCATATGCCTCCTTGATACAGGATATATAGGTCTTGGGTTTCAACAACAAAATCCAATTAGAACTGCGGAGACGGTATATAGACACTGTGCAAAAAGCTGATAAAGGAGGTGCTGGCATGCACTGATTTCTGAGACCTGGCATCTATCGTTAGGTTTTAACAGAACAAACAAATATGATGTCAGATAAATAAATAGATCGTTCACACTTATTTGCTCAGTTTCCATCCAAGAAAGTCACACGTATCAATTCAGAGCGAGGGGTTTATGGATTAGGCGATAGGAATGAAAGCAACACGTATATAGAATGATAGAGTGCTGTATTTCTAACCTAGGCTTACACAATTCATTATTCAGCGCTCCATTCTGCTTTTAGAGAACTAAATATTACCAAAACAAGAAACACTCAAGGGGAACATACAAAACCAATGCTTATTATAAAAGTTATTCTTAAATATAAACACTTACTGGGAGATATTTTTGTCGTGTTGTTTATATTTATACGAGCTTTGCCAAATAGTGCATTGTGCCAAATAGTGCATTGTTCCATAGATCTCAACAGAAAGACCGTACAGATCACTGAACACTGCATGCTTGTGGGCCAATTCAAGAATCAAGAGTCTATGAAAACAAACTCGATTACCTCGATCACTGGCAATTTCTGAATAGTTCCCTTCAGACGCTTAAGGTTCTCGATTGTCAAACTGTATCTACAATAATTCATATTTCGGTCATATCACAATAATCGTTTAGCTGACCACCGACCCATGCGGACTTATGTATATATAGAGCTGTCTCAGAGGGGCGCAATATATTCTAGATACCATACAAGAAGCGAATGCTTTATGCTGTTTTCTATCGCCTCTGTGGTTCCTACAGAAGCATCAGTGTCTCATAGAATGAATCTCAGGTTCGTGACAAATGCAACTGAACTTGGTTTTTGATAAATGCAGAGACTTTTTGCAAAACACCACCAGGAAAGCATGCCTTTTAGGCTACTATAAAAAAGACTGCTGAAACGTTCCACAAGCTAGACGCCGGAAAAACACCGTAGGCTTTCAATGAACGTTAATTCCAGGAAACGGAGGCAGGTGCATCGTGAAGAAAGCTTCGGGCTTGGAAAGCACAGTGTCATTCCAAGGTGAATGCTGAGTTCTCTTTGAAATAGACAAGGTATTAAGGGATTGTTAACATCGATTTGTACAGGCTGTGGTTTTTGGATTTCCTACAGGAGGTTTTGCAGGTGTGAAAAATATAAGAGCATGTACGTCTTCAACTCTGTATCAACTTTTGGTGACAGAAATCTGCAGATAAAGTATCACGATACTCTACAATGAAAACTGCATCTGATCACATATATATATATACATATATGAACGTATATATATAGATAGATAGATAGATAGATAGATAGATAGATAGAGAGGTAGATAGATAGATAGATAGATAGATAGATAGATAGATAGATAGATAGATAGATACTCTACAATGAAAACTCCATCTGATCACACATATATATATACATATATGAACATATATATATATAGATAGATAGACAGATAGATAGATAGATAGATAGGTAGATAGATAGCTAGATAGATAGATAGATAGATATAAAGTACATTGAAATGTTCAAGCTGAAATCTGGATAAATCTTGGAAACACCTTTGTGCAGTGTAAAATCATGCAGTAAACTTATAGCTACCTTTCATAGCAGAGTGTGAAACCTTAAAATAACCTTTCCATCTTATATATATATATATATATATGTGTAGCTGAGAGTAAAGCTGTGAAACAACCATTCTGGGCTATATAACTGATGATGAATCTTACCAATACACATTGCAGCTCTATATACAAATGTACCTGACTCCAGATTAAATGTCGTCTAAAGGAAACACAAATGTATTGACAGGATAAAGCTACATAATGGCTATACAGAAAGAAACGGTGTTAAATTCTGGTGAAAGTAACTGTGTTATTATGGAAGATATACTGCTCACAAGATAAGGTTAGAGACAAGATAACATAAAGTACTAGCATCGCCTTGGTCACTGGGTATCATCATACGTGGCTATGGGTTCTAAGATGATATGAGGAATGGACATTACCAAACAGGTAACATCGTTGTATATGGTTAGAGTCCAAGAGATATAGCTAGAAAATACCCCCAAACGTCCTATTACAAAGACATTGCATGTATGCAACTCCATATTTTCGGAAACATGTTTCGAAACATGACTTTATGCCAAAGTGACAAACCATGCAGATTCTAGTTTTAGTTGCGAACATATTTCGGCACAGAAAGAAATTTCATGCTCTTTTCTACTTTGTCATGTGACGGCGCGACGGACATTATATAACTTTTCGTGTTTCTCCTGTCATGTCATCACGTTAAATATAACTGTTATAGCTTTTCACTGTATATGAGAAAGATGTTTCCTATGCAGCCCTATATAGGTTGCAGTGTTGACGGTATCGCCCAATCCCAGTTCGTTTGCATAATTAAAGGTTCAGATTGTGTTGGCAGTTTTCACTGTTCGTTGACCTGCCGCAGCCATACTTGGATGGATAGAAGCCATGAATAGAAGCCATACTGATGGCGGTAAAACGCCAATAGCTGCTGCGAACCCTCACTGTCCTCAGAGTGGCGGTAACTACATTTGCTAGACTGAAACGAAAAACTGTAAACATAAGAGCAGACGGTCGGGGTGAAGTGGGGCGTGGATGGTGGTTTCGGGGTTTTTGTTTTCCTGATTTTATAATGGTCTCTTTCGTGGTGCACACACACACACACGTAACAAAAAAAAATGCGATGGTTGCCTCCGGTATGCAGAACAAGATATGTACCCATTTTAACATTTTTCGCGTTCACGCACAACTGTGTTGTTGTGTGATACCCATAACTACATTGTACACCTCGTTCTGAGTATCTGAGGAGAATTATGCAAAATATTTATTTTAAGCGAATCAGAGAAAGTGGTTGCTGTGGATTCCCAACTCATGTTGAGGCAATTCAATAAAAAAATTGAATTAGAACGTAGGTTTATAGAGAGGAAGTAATATAGTTAACTAAATAGCCAGATTTGGTGACCAGGAATAAACAGGCGGCGACATTTGGATGGGGTGTGTTTTATCGTCTTTGCAGTTCAGTATTGGATAAAATCAATAAGTATGCGGTTGTAAAGGGCCTCTCAGCGGCTTTTACATTTCCAAACATGTCTCTTTATATCTGATTTAATGAGTATGTGCGGAGAAACCAGAGCCCGGGTTGATTGTAATGGTCGTCTCATGCTGCGGCTTCTGAGGCACGTTTGTTGGCTGGGTCGCACAATTAGGTTGGTGAGCAGCTGTATTGCAAAAGACATTGGCTTTACCGATCATGTTTCTACATCATGCCCACTCTGACTAATCAATATGTGTAGTGGAATTTATGGCAGACTGATCGCTATAAAAGCGGGAGGTCAGAATTATTGAAATTTTCTCCTCCCTGCCCACTTTGTGTTAGTGAGTCGTGGAAAAGTACCTGTAGCATATATGGTTGCATTTGTATTGCACGGGTATTCTTCCACGACTAGCATAGAATTGGCTTCAAAGATGGACAAAAAAAACACCATAATTATGTAGCGTAGTATATTTTCACTGTAATCATTGCACACATATAAACCCCAAATACTATTTTGTCAGCATTAGGCGTTGATTTGATGTTAGAGGCGGACTTCTAAAAAAGGGAGATACAGATCAATGGATATGACGTCATATACAGCCTGAACTCGCTTTACTGTGCGAGTGGGACTGTTGTTTCCACATGGGAATGGCATATTCGGGCAGCAAGATGTTCTACTTCATACTTACTGTCTTTTCTGTCGGAGAAATAATCTCCTTAAGGGTATTTGTCCGTTAAAGAAAATTTTGGTGGCTTGGTTTCTGGAGTGATTTTCTCTCATCTTAAAATTGCAGATTGCAGATGCCGCCGGTTTAAATCTGTTAATATTGTGTTTTCTAATAATCATTTTCTACATTCTGATTGTCGCTGAGAGAGGATGAACCAGGATTTGCACACTATTTTCGAGAAAATACACAACTATCTTCTTGGCCTTCTGAATCTGCAATTTACTAGAAACATCACACTTTTAGCAATGGTCTCTTATCGCGCTTTTTAAATTCCGCAATGCACTGCAGATTCTCGCAGAGTCATCAATGCGTTATTTTTTGCCACTTTTGCAACTGCAACCAATTACTGTTCATTGTATAATGTGTCCCCAGTCCAAACAACAGATAAAGGACAAGCAAAGGTGCCACCACATGCGTGTTAGAATGAGAGATAGGTCAAGGCCAGGACTCACAGGCATAATGGATAGTGGCAACTATACAGGTTACGCTGAGAGACAGGGGAAAAGTGGAAGATGGACAGTGGCAACAACAGACATGTCACAGTGAGAGATAAGCTAGGAACAGGGTTTACCAAGACGATGGATAGTGGCAACAACATGCACATATCACAGGGAGAGATAAGCTAGGAATTGGGATAACAAGGACAGTGGCAACAACAGGCACGTGAAAAAGGACATGACAAACAAATCAAAGCAAGAGAAAAGGTAGGAACTGTTGTAACAAGGACAGTGGCAACAAAAGGCACGAGACAAATTGAGAGATAAGCTTGGAACAGGGGTAACAAGGAAGATGGATAATAGCAACTACAGGCACATGCCGCAACAAGAGAGAGATTTTGAGCCAAAAAATGGAGACATCGATGTGACTATTTTATCTCGAATATATCCAGATTACACACTGACCAAATGCCTTCATCATAACACGATTTGACCTAGTCGAATGCGATTTTTTTGGTATAAATATTAACAACCCTGTTCTGTGAACTGAAAGATTTTCCCCGAGCTAGGTACATTCAGGTCCTCGTGAAATACTAATCTAAACAACTTCCCGAAAAACTGTAACTTAGGTTACATGAATTCACATCCTCCAATCTCATTACACTCATTGTCTTTAATACATGTATAACCTATTAATGTGACACGATCGGTCTAGCTTCTTTCAAAAAGGGAGTTACGGTGTACTCGGAACCCAATATTCCTTCCACGATCACGATAATGCCATAAATTTACATGGTAAACAATGTCCATGTAACGAGACACAGTCTGATACCACCGGTGTGGGTGTGTGTCTAGCAGGGTGAATTCATGAGGTTAGGCTACAATATACAATATAGTACTATGTTTCCTATATAGTACTATGTCTCCTATATTCATTTCATGTATTTGTGTTATAGTCGTCGATAATTTCTTATTATATGCTTACAGGTCACAGGGCTGTAGGTTATACACATAGTGGGATTTGATTGCATTAATAACGGATTAGGCGATGAGCCATCTACGCTGTATCACAATGGCTGAGGGTTGGTATGCGGACGTCAGACTGAACGCTTTAGCTTTGCCGTGCACGGCTGTACATACATAGACGTGTACAGTTGTCACATTCAGCTGTGTATAACACGGGACTCCAGGGAATACACTTGATCCCTTCATGAAACAGCTTGCATATTGCCGCAATTATCTTACAAGTAAATCTATTATTGTTATTGTTTTTGTTATCATTATTATTATTATTACTTCAGATATAAGTGACCTGTCAGCGTTCTATCGATAATACATTTAGATATAGGCCAACCAAATTTCTGTTTGTATGCGTTGTCTACCTGTCCAGCTAAACTCATACTACATCATGACGAGTGGTACTAAACGCTGACCCGTATACGCACCAGTGGAGCGGTACATTTTACAATAAAACCTTAATATCACAACTGGGTCAAATTTATCCCCAAACGCGCTTTAGGGCTCTACCTATACATTTAAGAGGTTTTGTGGAACACTACACATTTATTCAGACTTAAACTAAATCGAAACACTTTGAACGAATAAAAGATACATACAAGATTAGATCAGACCGAGTGGTCGCGTGAGGTGCAGGTCTTGATGTTTTCTAATTCTGAGGCTGTAAATTCAGAAGGCCAATGTTTTCCTGTATGCAGTGTTAGAAAAACTGTGGGGACATGCATGATGTGCCCGCTATGTATCATTCCTATGGGAATTGGCTATCACCTAGGGCAGATTAGTATTATTATCATTCGGTAGCTTTATCGGCCGGGAAAGTCAACTATAGCACAAGCCAAAGAGCAGCCATGACAGTCTCTTAGCTGCATCTATATTAATATTGCTGCACAAATGCTACCAGGACAACAAACCATCTATTATGTCATTAGATCGATCCTGGACGAGCGGACAGGCTGGAATGGCCAAGGTACCGCGAGAATTAATGACATGGTGGCATTGAAGTCGATATAGGCCTATGTACATAATATAGTTGCACATCGCAGGTGGCATATCGAGAGAACAAGGGAAAATAGAGTCAGAGAGAGCACAGGCGTTAATAACGACGCAGGTACTAAACACGCCGTCATTAGTCACAATGATCGGAATATTACCCAATGATATCACGCACGGATCGTTACTTCCTGCACCGGTAGGTGGCGTTGTAGTTATGAATAGGCCTTGTGCGTGGCTTCGTTCAAGAAGTTAATAAAGTTCATGAAATATTATATTTTTCATTGCAAAGAATGGGGAGGGTGAAGTAGAATACTCAGCAATCGGAAAGAATTTCTATCAATGAGACTGATGTCTGTTAGCTTGCCCTATTTAGGGCTGTGCGAGGTTATCTTACACAGAGTTGTCCCAGCAGTCATTTGATCTGCAATACAAAAGCTGGCTACTGACTCATTAATGTAAGACGAATTCAAAGTGACAAGGCTATTGAGACATACTATCAGCCTAAAGCAGAGCTATCCTGGCGTCGAATTACTCGTGTACCTAGTAGGCCTATTAAGTTTGGATGGAAAACTTACCTTATGCACAGATCGGTAGCCGTGTGATAATCACTAGGCAGCCTGGGCAAAATCCGTTCCAAGACGAAATCAAAGCGTTTGCATGCCTTTGCTGGTTGCAGCCTCCTTACGGATACAGGTCAATCCAAACACAGCGCGATGAAATCATGTGTGCATGCATTCGCGCCTTATATATAACTATATACAGAGCCTCCAACACTCTCACAGCCAAATGCATATGGTCATGCATGTATACGCTCATGTAGCTACTCCCGTCGCCTAATCATAAATAGGCCTAGCTCGAAGGATTATGAATTTGATTACGTAATAATTCCTGATAACATGTAAACCTGATTGAAATCTATATACATTCGTGCATTTGTGCAGCAGCACTTAGCGGACCAGTTGACAGCTATTTTATCCCCGCCAAACTTGTTTCTTGCCAGAAATATTAGAAAACAGGACGAAAATTACTGTCTGATGTTTTCTGTTTTTCTTTATGGTCTTTACAGTTGCTTTCCCATGAGTGTTAAAATGCACCCCTACGATCTAAACCCTTGATTATGCCAGTATGAATCTGTTTCTTGCTTTCCTTCAAGTTTTCTGTGTCAAAATGCATGGACAACAACAACAAGAACAACAACAACAAAAAAAAAAGGAAAAAAGAAAAACATTTACGCTTCATTAGATAGCTATCAATTGACGTTGTTATAAAGCAGTCGGACAACATCTCTCGGGAGAAACTTTGTCGCTTGTCTTCACGATGAAATAGAATTACATTTTCGTTTTTTTTTTCACAAACACCACAAAGATACAGAAAGATCAAAAATCAACATCTTGTCAGAAAAGTCTGCGGACACAACTTTTAATAGAGGTCCATTTGAAAAACCAAGGTTGTTTTCCTGTCCGTATTTAGACGCTGCCTAGCCTTTAAAATCCGTATGTTCCTCAATTAGCAAATGATCAGGCAAGGAGATCGCATGTCGCAGCGGTTTCAAAAAACTTATGTTAGGGCCATATCGGCTGTTTTAGGCCATTGCTTCGGCCAAAACTTCTCGCAGTCTACCATGTTTGGTCAGCTGTCAAGAGAATCCGGTAATCTCCGAGATGTGGAGTTTTTCGATGCAGGGTTCACACTGTTACATAAGGTAGCTCAGAGGCCGAAAACTCCCACGGTGCGAATTTATGATTTATGGCAAGTAGTTAATAATGGGGACCGCTGCCTAAAACAAGCGATGTAAGCTTAACAGAAGGATTTTAAAACTCCTTCTCTGTGCGATCCTCTCCGTTGACCATTGCTGACCATTGCTAGGCAGCGTCTAAATAAGGACCGGAAAATACCCCCGGGGTTTTCAAACGGACCTCTATTAGCCGTTGTATCCGTAGCATAAAAAGTCTAATTCAATAGGCTAGTCAGGGTGGTAATACAGCTGTAACCAAGTTGGAACATACGACTTTAAGAATTTGGCTTCATAAATCAAAAATTAAAGTTTGGACTTCCCAATATGTGTTCGTGATGCCAGCCAAGACACAACTGGGTCGCTTTAGATTTGTATTTTACCACTTAGTCGACGTCGATCAGTCTTATGGGTGGAGGAAAACGAACAGAAAAACCGGCTATAAATATGTAGATTTAAAACCGCAAGTCGATGAGGACTTGATTAGATCACCTGACCGGGGAAGTTAAACGTCGGTCGTTTAATCTACTAGCCTATTACCCGGCCTTGTCAGTGAGGCCCTATTTCACTCATGAACAAACACTTTATGGCTGGCTCAAAAAAGTAGAAAAAAAAGAAAAAGAGAAAAAAGAAAAACTACATGCGGATAGAACGCATTCCAATTTAGCATGGGCGACTGTGTAAATTCTGCATTGATTTGAAGTTGCTCCCGAGACAGGGAAAGTCAATGTCATATAACAAAATATTTATGCTTGCCATAAACATTCGGAACAAATGCTCCAAACTTTTTGTCGTGAAACAAAAAAACATTCCGTGTGGGCTGTCCTTAACTCCACTTGTGTATAAGGTTATATTGTGTGGAGTAGTTCTGGAGAAACACCATAATTATGCGTTAATAATATTTCCTTTGCAGAATTTAGTGATGTGTAAGTACACGTACAATAAAATATAAGCGTTGACCTTTATCTATGCAAACAACAGCGCATTTAGCTGTTTCGCGGAATAAAAGTGGAAAAAAAGGCACTGACTTTAACATTAGGGAAATTGAATTTAACAACTGAGATCTTGACATTTTATGATTGTATCGGAATGGATTTGTTTTGTTTGTAATGTAGACAATGGACTGTCATGGACACTAAGGCCGCGTCAATCGATAGTAAGCACTGCATGGCATCACCATTCAAATGTTTCTTGGCATATTAAAAGTATGTTGGAGAGACCAGTGTATTTGAATGTCCTTATATATCTAGGTACAGCTCTTTTCGAGATTGTTCAGAGTTCAACCTATTCCTTTTTATGACAAGTCGGCTCACCCGGTACGAGACGTTGGTGAGGTTTCTGATCAGGATGCTGGCCATTGCCTCCAAGCGAGGCTTACAGCAACAGGACAGCTACTTTTAAATTTATTTGTTTATTTATTTGATTGACGTTTTGTGACACACTCAACAATATTTCACTTATACGACGGCGGCCAGCGTTATGGTAGGAGGAAACCGGGCAGAGCGCATGCCCATACGCAGGTGTCTGATGGACCTTCCCACGCACGGCTGGAGAGGAAGCCAGCATGAGCTGGACTTCAACTCACAGCCACCGCATTGGTGAGAGGCACCTGAGTCATTACGCCGCGCTGGCGCGATAACTCCCCTCGGCAACGGAGACCCCAGCTACCTTTAAAGTCTTGTAATAGTATGACCTTTGAATCCGAGTATTTTGCCCACGAGGAGAATGATCAAACTTGTCGTCCATTTAGCTGCTGTGGCCTGAAACTTGCCGCTTTAATAACGTAAATTAACGTAAATAATGTCAGCGTTGTAACTTTTTCCACTGCATGATTTTGCCCTAAGAGATGGAGTGCGACTCATCGTACACGGTAATGGATGTATGACTTGCGTGCTGTTCAGGTGTATATCATATACCATACGATCTAAATAATCTAATGCTGACTTATTCCCACTTAATTCCCCATACTTACCTGGTACTGTGCCCACTTTATCAGGCTGATGTCCCAAGCCTGCTTGCGACCAAGGAAGGTATGATGTAAACTTTAGGCAACAGGTAGAGGTATTCGAGAACGAAGTCCTTTCAATTCAAGAAGAGTTTTACAGGTTTTAATAGAGAAACGGTTTAGTTATTTTTAGAATGAATATAAATGTGTCAGGCTAGGTATATATAAAGACTCCAGGTAACCACATTGAGGAAATGAAAACGAAATGCTTTCTCACGATTACAAGTCTGTTGGATTGACGTCATCGGGGTGACGGTTGGGATAACCCAGTTAACTCAGAGCGCCTTCTAAGTTAGGGCTCTTTCGTCAGTGGGCGAACTTGATGTATCTATCACCGACATACGTGATATAGTTATGAATATTCCTGGGCTCGGATAAGGGTATGAAGACAGTGAAATGTAAAGTTGAGATCGACCACATAGTTTTCTATGGGATGTATGGGTAGTTATTCGGCCTGCCTGCACGGAGACATTCAGTGCGCGCGGCTCTAGGTCCCTGTGGTTTTTATGGTACTTTATGACGTCATGTCTCGCTCGTTAACGAATTAATGTTAATTAAGTGGCTTATTATGTGTACGTACAAACACCACTGATTAAGCATCACTTCATAATTTTATGACCCCTCGGGGAGATGATGTGCTTATGCAGGTTGGTTATGGCATGCAGTAATTAACTCTTAATGCAAGAATTAACTCTTGAAAAAAAGACAACAAAAAGTATAAGTTATTCCAGAAGTGAGATCTATACAGACCTAAACGAGCATATGATTTTTTTAATGACGTGCTTGGTAACTCTATAAATCACCTTTTAATCTGGAATTCTTACGCGGCCATAGGATACGCCATTTTAGAGAAGCCGGAAACAGGATGTCGTGCCATCCGTACCTTACGCTCCTCAGTAGGCCTATTAGAGGCGAGGCCCTCCTATGTGCGCGAAATACCTTTATTATTACCAACCTCCTGGTTGCGACCTTGGGAATAACCCCAGACGAATCCCACAACCACTTTCTCGTTGAAAATGACTTTAAAGTATATCAGAATTGCCTCATAATCAGAAGGAAAACAGCTGATTTAACACTACTTCTATATGGCAAAGTCGTGAACTAGTACTGGTGACGTCCCAGCGGGTGGTAGAAATATCCCGCTCTTCATTGGTTAAAATTGAGAGTTTGGCGTTCAGTTTCCAAAGTGGGTGTTTTTACTGACTTTGAACTGCGATATCTTGGTTATCATACATCACAAAAATAAAAGTGGCGATTTTTGAACTGTGAATAGGATTCTTTATCGATACATATATATACCTTTGGTCTAGAGTTGTCTTTTCTTTTAATACAACGAACTTCCACACCGGATAAATTGTCTACCATTGTTTAAGGAGTTTCGTTTGTCGCTTGAGGAAAATTTAAAATATGTATGAAGGAGCTGGTAGTGCTGAGAGCTTTAGTACTTTAGAACTCAACGGCAGTGAATGGGCCAGTGTTTAATATCCAGTTCAGCTAAAGCATCCTTTCCTGTATCGCTGAATCGAGGTATGAACTTGTGTTAGCAGATCTGTTTGTGACACATATAGTCTAATGCATCATTTTTGTGTACATTGAATACCCATATTCATTTATCTAGCACATCTGACAACATCACAGGTTATCATACAAATGCAGTTTTAGCTGGAAAGGTAGTCATGCGATCCAAAGTCAGCAGCATTACATGGGTAAGGAAGAAACGTTCAGATCACCAAGCAAAGAAATTCTCATTAGCAAGGGGCGCCTATGCACATTAATTACCACATCGGTGATAGGTTTGGGTTATGTTTGCTGTAGCCTTAGCCAATTTGTGTTATTAAATGAGTCTGCTTGGTAATTACGAGTCTTGAGCTAATTAAAGGAGGATAATTGTGCTAAACAACCCAACTTAGATAAATACATGCATTACTGTTGACATTAACGTTTATTAAATGTTTTCCAGATTACCAGAAGGCACCCAGTGGAGCAAGCACGAAATAATTGATTCCTGTGTTTTGTCTTGTATGGCAGAGCATTGATTTACCGGGAACTGTTCCTGGTACCAGACCCCGAGAAGCTGGTTATGTAAACCATATAAGACATGTGGCTTTGTGACAGTCGCGTAGATCAGCTGGAAAGCCACAATGCCTCGCCTGATAATGGCCGTTTCATCTGAATAAGGAAACACCGCTGGAGCCTTGGCTAATGGACCTACAGATGTTACCAATCCACCCAGACAGGAGAACTACCATGGAAGACAAAATACCTTGAAATCTAACCTATCCTATACATACACTCAAAGGCAAGACATCTGCGTTAGTTATATATATATTTTTTATTAGTGTCGCTTTAAAAGTAGCCACAGGATTTTCCAGTAATTTTTTTCGCAGACATATTTCTGGGTAAACAGCACTTTCTAGCGCTGAAAACCTGATTTAGGAGACAGTTACCTATATAGCTGCCGTCAATAAATGTCAACCACCCAGACCATTCGGCCAGCATACTTCCGGCAAACACCGAATGTAGGCAACTGGCCGGGAGATTTTAATCATCCAAATGCAAATGGCCTCGAATTGGCGGATCAGATCTCCAACATCGTCTGGAAAGGCAACAGAGTGCATGGTCTCACTGTTAAATAGCATTTATTCTTGAAAAATCTGGCCACAGATTTGTCGATTTCATCATGCTGCTGTGTTCGGGCTGAATTCGGGCATTTTCGCTTAACCGTGCCGAACACTTCTATTAACTGCTTACGATACAGCCATTACCCTGTTTTTCATGTCCACCTGGCCAAGCTGTTGGCTTATGTCTATGGCTAATTCAGTACCTTTCTAACACATTTTGCGTTTTCTTCATTTAAAGAATGCTCCCAGAATTTCAGCTTTTTGCTCCCATGCGCTTTCTTTTAACCACATGAAACAGAATATAAATCGTTGGACTGCACAAAAGGTACTCAAGACAAGGGCACGGTCATTTGCTGTGTGACCTTTACTGCCTTGACTGTGTTTAGCCATTGTGACCAGGCAGTGAACTGAGTATGCATTACTTACATGTGCAATGGATGGAGATTTTATGCTGTGGGTCACACCAGGATTTGAACTCTGGATCTCAGCAGCCAAACTCCGGGGCTCTACCAACTGAGTTAAACGGAAATTCTCACTATTTATAGCTAGTATAAGCACTAGAATGCTGCTCCCACTACACTCCTATCCACATAAATACCTTTCCACGAACAGGTCCAGAATCCCACGCTTCCTTAAACCTGTTTAATCTTGGCATCAGTGGAGTATTAACTGTGGGTAATGTCAGGGTTCGAGCTTGGGATATCTGCAGCCAAAGTCAAGCGGTCTACAAACAGAGCTAAATGGAAATTCTCGCTAGCTACAGATGGTATAGGCACTGGAATGTTGCGCCCGTCACACATGTATTGCTGGACAGGGAAGCTATGTGTCTCTAGTTCTATCTGCTCTGGTGATGACAGCCAGCGACTAACTGAGACAACTGTATTATAATACCGACTGACTGGACCTGCAGATTCAACGTATTGACAACTCGATCTGGTCACACGTTTGGGTCAGGCAGTGGATTCACTCCTCTGGTCGCACGTGAAAAACCCTCACCAGCAACCTGTGGATGGTCGCGGGTTCCCCCAGATTGTGCCCGTTTTCCTCCAACCATAGCGCTTGCCGCCGTCGCATGAGTGAAATACTCTTGAGAACGGCGTAAAACATGAGTCGAATAAATAAATAAATAAATGAATGGCTACAACAGTTATAGAGTAATGCGTACAAAATGCCATCTGCAGATGCATAAAATGCCAAGGATTCCGTACTCTATACAAGCAAACTCAAATCGCTTCAGATTATCGTGGTGTATTTTAAAGAAAACACAACAAAAAATATAACCAAAGTTATTTCCGAAGAGGGATCTATATAGACCTAAACGGGCATATTCATTTTTTTATGACGGGCTTGGTAACTCTATAAATCATTTTTTTATCTGGAATTCTCACCAGGCCATAGGATACACTATTTTAGAGAAACCGGAAACATTTCGCGTCACCCGTACCCTGCGCTCGTCAGTGTTTGGGGCGGGACCCTCCTTTGTGTGTGAAGTGCGGTCCCATTTATTATTAGAATCGAAACAGATATCTTCTCGGGTGGTAGAAATATATAGCCCTTAATTGGTCAAAATTGAAAGCGTGGCGGCCCGTTCGATTTTCCTCACGTGGGTGTTTTTGCTTTGAACTGCGGTATCTCGGTCATCATACATCACAACAATAAGAAGTTTTTTGAATTATGAATAGGATTCTTTATCGATACATACATACCTGCCGTGTTGTCTTTCCCTTTAAGAAATAAAAACAAAAATTTCAAATAGCAGGAACCAATTTTTCTAGGGTGTTTTTTTTTTATACAAATTAACATAATGTCGTCACTTCTGTGGTTTTACTCTCTATGCACAGTAGCAGATTATATTTATTAGGGCATATGTAACCACTTTAATCAGGTATAGAAAACAATCATAAACTAAACGCACGGACAACACAACGAAATTTAGATCATTTATAATGTATCATATGTTTTAATATATGAACATATTAACATCTGACCCAGCTGGTGGATGCATGGAGACAAAAACTCCGCCGTACCTGAACCTGAGTGTCATGCACCCGTGTATAAAGCTTTAATATTTTTTCCTTGGTAAGGCATATACAATTTCAACAAACAGACGTTCATTGTACTTTTGTACACTAAAACTTGTGCTCCCTTTATTGGATATGGGTCATTTGAGGTTTTGATTAGTTACTCGGTTTAACCCAGAGATGATGTGTTCTAAACATCATGAGCCACGCCCGGTATTGACTCGAAGATCTGCTCTTGTCTATAATGTGGAAACTTGTTGCTATTTTTGATTGTCGACTGTCTCATCGTTAACATCAAGAACACATGTATGTGTAGAGATGACTTGCACTCGCGGCCACACTGTGTGTCTAACAAGAGTGTGTAGGGATAAACCCCAAATCATGACATTCTGTTGTTAAGAATTCAACATGGCCGCCTTTACAAGTCAGCTAATATAGATGTAACTTAGTTATTAGTTTCAGCCTATAGATGTTTTGTGGGGACACCTGTTACTGCCTGGCCTGTTACGAATCGACACCGGGATAAACAAACACCTGTATTCATTTACTCAGCAAAAGCCTTGGGTCATTATGTTCTTCATGCCATGACAAGAGTTTCAGCTCCTATTTATCATGTAAACAACCTGGACAAGGGGCTCTGTACACTGTTATTGTAACATCCCCCGCGGTAGGTCAGCACCGGTATTTCGCACCTGTTTGCGTTCATATGGTAATCATATGTGTACTTTCAAATTATATAATACTGATCCACACGTGAGGTACACACCCACTCACTGATTTGTAACCTGTGTATCAAGGTCGAACGTCGTCTCAAACTTTCTCATACATACCTGACTCGACGCTCGGCTGGCGTTAGAATGTCAAGATTTCCGAGGCGAATATTTTGTTTTCAGACATGTCTAAACTGTACAATGTGCAATGCTTCCCGTCTCACATAGCAAGCCCATTGTTTCCCTGTTCTTTGAAATTCTTCCTCAAGTTGTCAAAGTGTGTAATGAGTATAATTCACGGCGTGCCTGCCTTTGCACGTATGCGCATGTCTGTATTTTCTTTGCAGGAATGACGTTTGGCTTTGTCGCTCAAACCTGTTTACATCGTGGGTAGTTTTCGCCGATAAAGATCATAGCCAAATGAGGAAAAACGATTCCCGGTGAAATCATCAATGAATTTGTCTACATTACATGCCGAACGCATTTATCTTTACCGACACAGTAAGCCTATATGTTCATACTACGAATTCTTCGTCGTCACGTGGCTGAAAAAATTACACTGTAAAACCTAAGCATATATACGCATACATACATATTTATTTTTGTCGTATTTTATAAACCTGTCACACCTCACTGATGTATCTGACAACTCACTGCAGGTAAGCGCTGCGGATCGTATTTTGTCATAAGCTTATGTATCAATAGCCATTATATGGCTAAATACACATCCGTTGACATAAATCACCACTCTGTCAATATCACTCCACTTCCCATTGTTATGATGAAGTGAAGCACAAAACAGAAATCTCATCAAAGTGGTCGCTGTGAATTCAAGCCCAGCTCATTCTGGCTTTCTCTCCGGCCGTAGGTGGGAAGGTCGGCCAGCAACCTGCGGATGGTAGTGGGTTTCCCCCGGGCTGTGCCCGGTTTCTTCCCGCCATAATGCTGGCCACCGTGGTATAAGTGAAATATTCTTGAGTGCGGCGTAAAACACCAATCAAATAAATAAATAAATCAAAACAGAAAAAGAAATCAATTGGATATAGTTATATAACGCTGATGGTAATTTAGATTTCATAAAGTTATAATCATATTAGATAGAGCAGGAAGAATGACATTGAATTGTTTCATCCAGACCACAAATAAATCATCCGCAGTTATAGTGTAACCCCAAAATCTTTCTTGCGCTAAATAGTATCATATTGTATTTGATATTCTGGGATTATGCAGTCAATATTTTTCTCATGTCATTCTCAGATTTCATATACGACTGACATTTTTTCTTAACCCACGAATATCCAATGTTACAATGTTTCAGACATTGGCAAGAACTAATCAGATTTAGATTAATGGAGAATTTTTCAAGGCTATGAATTTCTCATTAGTTATTTTATGCGTCAGTACATAACTACGGCTTCTGTCTATGTTTTGAGAAAGCTAAAAGTGAGCCTATTGGAACAATGTGATGAGGCAGCTGGTGATACCGGTAACACCATCCGGCGTTAAGAAGTTCGGTTAACCACCAGAAGTCTTACACCGATGCATAACAATTCGTTTAACCACACTGGCACATGTAACAGAGTTAACAACTTATCTATTGTTACTGGAAAAACGTCAACAACTCTGACGGTCAGTAGGCTACACCACACCTCCTTGGAATGCTTGGGCATTGTCAGCGTCACTGGATTTCATTTTCCGGGATTTATCCGTAAGCTTCAAAATGTCGGAATCTTTCCTCTACACTACAAAATCACAAATTTTTGTAATCTCAGCAAAGTTTTATTTTTCACCCGGTAGTATTTTCCAGTAACTGTGTATTAATCGATCAGTTAATCAGTTTAACAAGGCAATTTTCCCTACCCTTGCTCAGGAACATAGTAATAATCTTCGTAGGCCAGCACAGGGACAATCGCAGTGTTTGCGCGTGGATGGTGTAGGATGGTAAGACACCCAATTACCTTACATTTTGAAGAAGTTTATTCGATTCATTCCCAAAATACTCTCTGACTGAAGGGAAATATCTCTGTACAGTTATCCGAATCTCTGCGACTCTCCAAAGCCAAACAAAAAATCAAAGAAGAAAGCCACCTAAGCGTTAATTTTTTTTCGTCATAGCGACGAGTGAGGGAAGCATAAGTACCATGTTCGTTCCTTCAACAAAAAATGACAACGTAGAAGTATGGCATAGCAGATTTGAACCTGCGTAAGATTTCTGGGCACAGGTGGCGAAGCATATGCTATTGATCTTACGTTTTCTCGGTGATGATATTTTTGCTCACCGCCATCTTTTTTCTCAGTCATTTCAAACTTACACAGCCGAAGATTTTGTGTCATCGAACTAGAAAGACACGCCTTTTTCTCGCCACAATTTCATTCCGGTCGTGTTTTGGACGAAATGACTGTTTCTTGTCATATGTTGAAGAGACAATCGGAATGAATGAGCTGATACTCAGGCTGTAGAATGAGGCTGTCATTACTTACCACAAAGCTGCAAGCTGAAACCCAGCTCCCGCTGGTTCTGCTGCTGCAGTTGTGGGTATAGACCCACCTCTTCCCGGGCAATGTTCACTTGTGTCCCAGCAGAACTGACCATTGTTCTTATGCACATGAAGTAGGTTACCAGTTTGTCCACAAATCGCTAATAAACAGACAAGAATGGACAATATATCAGACAACTATGGCCTAAATTACTGTAGGTTTGGAATGTCCACCATTAAAAGATAAACAAATGATTATCTGCAACGCCCTTGTGTCTATGCTACTCAGGTTTAACCCTATAGTACACCCAGAACTTTGGTTACTGTCAACTTTATTTATTCCATGAGGAAATTGATAATCTACCTTTTCCACATTCTGTGTAATTCAAAGGGTTCATGTTGAACAATAAGTACTCTCCCCCCGTACAATGGTTTCTCGGGTCGCTACGGAAAGAATGAACAGACGAATCCCGAACTGCTGTAGATGGGAAAAGGCTTCCCATCTGAGATTTTATCTATTGAGGAACAGTTTGTATTGGAATTGGAGACATCAACATAAAAAGTTTTCCTGACATTTATTGCAGACCAGTGGGCTTACTTTGTTCACCTCAAATGATTGTCTTCACACGCCTTGCTCCGGAATCTAGAAGTTATCTTGTTAAAATTCATCTTGATGAAGAATAGTGCAATTTCTCGACCTACAACGTCATCGATAAACAATACTACAGGCTACATGTGGTTTGTTAATCTCCCAGCTGTCTACAGCGGAAGAAAAACGGTGGTTTTAGAACATATAATTTAATAGAACGATTTAGACCTATTCTTTGCACACAGGAGACAGAAAAACAACACTGAAGAAAGAAAGAGCGGAGTTCGGCTTTAGTTTAAATTTGTGGACTTTGCAATCTTTAGTCTATAAAATCTGCTTGATTTTCTTGCCAAGTTTCCAACAAGTTAAATTAAATGAAAAACTCGTGTATCGTTCGGATACGTTAGAAGGATGTGGAACGAAGTATACTGACTATAGGCAACGATTCCAGAAGCCGGTTTTGATTTAGTTAGTACTAAAAATTTATTTTGATATTTATTTTTGAACATTATTTATTGATATTTGGTTCACCTAAGGCTATATCATGGGCTAAGTAAAGATAAAGTCGCTTCGAGGTTTCACTGTTCTGAGCTTGTGTATTTGAGCAAGATTTTAAGGTGAATCTGTTTAATTTATGTATTACCAATAACTCAAGTAAGGTGATTTGAAATCTCGCCGGCAAAGTCATACAGCTACAATAACTTGACATAAAAATTCTCTCCTTGCGGCCTATAGATTTGAGTCGAAAAGAGTCCTTCATAAATCTTTGTTCCCCTTTCCCATCTTCAGACATAATGGTAACAGTGTTAGTATCAATATCATTATGGCATTATCTTCAGGGTTATACTTGGTTAACGCTTTCTACATTTCTATAATCCACTTCAGTCAACCACATCGCTTCGCTTTAATGCAAAAGAGGCGTCCGGGCAATGGAAATTGTTTGCTCCAAGCTCTGCCTTGTTTTAATGCACAGATGCATGTGTAAGTGAAACACTGGTAAACAACTGTTCGGGCTAAAACTCCGGTTAAATGTAACATGAAATAATAAGTATAATATAAATGAGTAAAAGCATACTTTCATACTTTCTGGCCCTTTCAGAAACGCGTTTCAAGGAACATACCAACACAAACGTCCTTTGAGAGCTAATTAGGTATGTGATTCGAAACAGTCTTACAGTTTCAATGTAATTACAACGTTATGCATTATAGGTTTCTGTCCACTCAAGCAGTTACATGACATGAGCATGCAGCTGGGACAAATCCTACCAAAAAACCTAGGGGAGAATCGCAAGGAAAGGATTTGATCAAATAGAATTTGCTTGGATACTGTTAATTGCGTGAAATCTAGTTCCTTACGCATGTTGTCTATGGCAGTTATCTGATAGCAATATCCTTTTGGAAGATTCCGACGATGACAGAATGGTAAAGGGAAATTGGCTAATCTTCAGTGTTACTGAGTTTCATTGCCTTTGTGGGAATGCTACAGTAATTAACAGCGCTTCTTTGGCTTTGACGAAATCTCTTGTCTTAATTTACAGACAGTCTTGTGTCTATCACTGACCTCAAGATGCAGTTCACCATTTCTCTCTGGTTTGTGTGGAGTTTGCGTCAGGCGGACGTTGTCCTCAGGGGCTGATAAATTTAACATTGTGTTTAAAAGCAAAACCAAAGCTATTTCCAGAGCTCAGACTCGTGCAGGATATAAAATCCGGATTCCGTGAAGAAGAAAAGGCACCCCCATGTATGTACAGCCGTTGTAAGGACGCATATGGAGATTTGGGTTGTTTAGAGTCATCTGGAACATCTTTGGACAATCTAGGCTACACAGTGTCAATGAAAACTCGAATGTGATAATGTTTACGTCAGCTGATGAAGTCCACAGCTATTCGAATTGTCCAAAACTAAATACTGTTACTGCAAGAGTCTATAACTGGATGTCCTAAACCATTGCATAAAATGATAACAATGTAAAGGTGATGCGTGCTGTGAGAATTTTGGAATGGGTG
This sequence comes from Acanthopleura granulata, assembly GCA_016165875.1. Lineage (NCBI taxonomy): Eukaryota > Metazoa > Mollusca > Polyplacophora > Chitonida > Chitonidae > Acanthopleura > Acanthopleura granulata. The sequence goes on from JABBOT010000010.1 coordinate 17,820,548, forward strand.
GTTGGTCTGCATATGTTGCCTTCACGAACACTGATATGTGAGAGTGCCACAAATCAGGCATATGTGCGGCAACACGAGAACTTAAGTCACAACTCAACTCAAATGGCCGTACGGAGTTAGTTCCGGTCTCGAATTAACAGAAGACATTAAAACTGACCAGCATACACATAACGACTGGGGTATAACTCCAGCTGAGTCGCGCTGACTTGAGTTGAATTGGGTCTTAAGAGCGCTTAAAGAGCATCTCAACTCAGTTCAAGTGGTTGTAGGCAGTAGGTGCCAGTCACCAATGGACTTAAGACTTTGGAATGAACCGGCATACACGTCACTACTTGAGTACATCTCCAGTTGAGCCTTGTTGTTATTGTGCATACACGAGCTCCAAGTACCCGACTCAACGGCCGAGTTGAGTTGAGTTGCGGCTTTAACTCCCATGTATGCCGAGACTTAAGCTCTCGCATATTCCGAGCTTCATCCGTGCATATGCGACTGAACCGTTTGACAAACTTATTGAAGAAATTGGTCTTACTCTGACATGTTTGTTATGTAATGGTGACAGTTGTGGTCACACTGCTATTTGCAGAGTACACTTGTCTTCATTAAATCAAGTTAGCTTGATAAGTGTTTAAGATCTTGGTGAAACAGAAATGTCCCCGTTGAAACCGTTAATGACACAACATGGACAACACAATAACACCATTTATGGCACAGCATGGACCACCACTTGTCCCAATCAAACTATACTAAGGAATTCTTCCACGTGATGGCGTTGTAATGGATTCGAAAGCCTTGGAGTCTCCAGTGCAACAGTCATAAAACTAAATGTTTGCAGACTCGACATCAGTTACGTTAAGGCAATACAAAGGCTCGATGGAAAAGATACTCAAGAGGAACGCCACGCAAAATCCAATGTCTCCATACATCATTCGAGGAGAATATAGTTTAATCCTCGAAAATCTGTAAATAATGGAAAATATTGCCTCTTTATCAAGATCGTCCTAGACTTTTCAAAAACATAAACGCATCAATATTAGGAAAGGATAATCGATGGTTTAATTTCGGGCAGAGCGATGAGTGGGGCTGTAGAATGAAAGGGTTTGAGGATTGAGCTTTTCTCAAATTGATCCTTGTAACAGGTTTTCAAGAAGATCAGCATTAACACATTCCTTACCACAGGCTTGAACATCAATTACCAGAAAAATCAGCAGATTGGATTCATAAAAAAACAAGGGGCTTAAAGGGCTTCAAAGAATCATTAGCTTGCCCGTCACTGAAATTTTGCAGCGTGTTTTGAAACTTCTTTCCTTTGGGTAATCTTTTTTATGTTAACAAGCCAAAGTGGTTGAGAGGTGTTACATCTGTCTGCCGTTGGCTAGGCCATCCCCATATGATTAACTGAACTGATCAGTTTTTGATAAACGCTATTAGCGGAGTCGTACTTTAAACGACTGTGTGAACGATGTCTTAGCTTAATGATTATTGAAGTGTTTCTTATTTCAGAGTTGAAGTTTTGTTGATGGTCTTATGTTCACTGTTGATTTGAAATACTGCCCGTTGCTTCTAATCCCATGTCATTCGTCGATTTGTACTAACCTCTTTTGTGTGGCACAGAAGTTTGTGTGACACAGATAGACTGTTGAAGTCTTAGGCGGTTGTCTGTCATAAGCAAATACGTTAGACATACATTGCAGTGCTTTATTTACTTATTTGTTGTTGAACAGGGTACTCAAGAATAAGCACTTACACGCTGGTTGCCAGCTTCACCAGTCACCGTGGAGGAATCCGAAATGCCCGGAATAAACCAACTACCTCTGGGAGTTACTGGCGAACTCTTTCAAGCAGATGTGTAATGTTTCAAAATGGCGGTCTCTAATTTCATGGAAAACTACACAAGGGAACACCGCCGACTGATTATTGTAAGCAAATATCCGAGAGCAACTGACGCAGTGCAATCTCGAAAATTCCCTGTGCGAAAATGGTACTGAAGCCAAGTAGTGGTTGAAAGGCAATCACCTTAACTGCTAGGTCACGATCCTCTCCCTTTGACGGGAGTCGCTGACGGGCTACGCAAAAGGGTACAAAATGTGCCATTTCCCGCTGCGACTCTGGAGTGCTTATGTACTGCCTAAATGTTTTATGAGCACGCTTGCGCGGAAATGTGCGATGTATTACATGAAAGAACAAAAGGGCGCACACCTTTGGCCATGATTGTTTAAGGGTGAAAGGACTTCCCCATTCAAGGTTTTACCTGAAGGGCAAGGTGATGAGGTTTCTCGGGTTGTTTGTATATACACAATAAATGTAAGTGAACAATATTGCTTTCATGCATTTAAGAGACAAGTATTTATTATTAGTTCATAATTTACGTGTAATTTACTTCTAAGTCATTCCTATGAAAATTTGCAGATAAATAAATAAACAAAAAAACCGCGATAAAGTATTGGCAAAACTCACTCACGGAACTGTTTAACAGGTGTCATATGAAGGCACCTTAGAACCTCGTAACTTGAAGGTAAGGGAAAAGAAATAATGTTTATGGTACAGACGAAAAACGGCCGAGCAATGTGAACTCGTTCAATGGCGTAAATGTTAAACAGACAGTAACTTGGATAATATCACCACTGCTTTGTCGACTTCTCCGCCTCCTTTCTCCACGTGTACTTTTGAAAGTAGCCTGAGCTTTATGTATGTCTAGGGTGAACATGTTTTACGACGTCTTTCCATGCATTGCTTCTCTGTGTTCCGCTGAAATCTATAGCTGGTTTCATACTGACTGTTAGTCCATTGGTTTATCCCTTGCCTCATTGACACGTTAACTGGAACGTAGAATCCTTGTTACAGATGGCTCATAAGGAACTCTCCGGCCTGAATAACGTTACTAAAATAAGCGGATTGTGATCTCTTTGAAAAGCAATAACAACTTAAAATAATGAGCGATGTTAATTTGCGTGTGTGCACTGCTGTACAAAAGGAGTAAATTGTAAGTTGCATGTATAATTAAGTCTAAATTAGACATTCGCTCAGCACTCCTAATTTGGCGATTTTTTTTTGACATAGCCTGCATAGGCCTTTACAAGGCAACAGTCTTGTGAGTTCAGAAGTCTGTTCCGGCTAATTTGGTCAAGCTCTTAACATGTTAAATCTTTAGGCACTGAAGTGGAATCCTTTTCCCTTTTGCCGCAACAAACAAGGAATTATCCAATGCATTAACTATTGGTTTACATTCATGAAATGTAAACGATGTTTACGTTCTTTATCAGCAATCCCATTCAAATCCAGTCCCTTCCAAGATGACGTGGATAAAAGGCGAGCTCCAAGGTCTGACTTCATATTTGAGGGAATTTATAGAGCGGTAAGACCTGTCTGAGCAGCTTACATTGTGATGAGATGTCTGCGGAGAATGGAATCACGTGGATACTTGGGGTCTAAGACCACTCAGTGTGGATCAATGTAAGATCGTCCTAGTATAAAAAGGTATGGTCTAAATCTACTGATTACTATGTCATTGCTTCCCAACGGCAACAAAGACTTCACCTTTTCTTTTAAAGCGAATTTGATTTGTGCAGCGGGAATTGGTAAAAGTTGATACATACGTTACCATGGGATATTCGTTAGCATGGGCTTACTCATCACTATGGAGTTTCTAGTTTCCATGGAGTCACTTTTTATCACGGAGTTTCTCGCCAACATGGGGGTAAGCCTTACCATGGGCTTTGTCGTTACCGTGAGGTTTCTAGTTACCACAGAGTTACTAGTAACATGTCGTTTGTGGATATCATGCTTTTCTCGTAACAAGAATGCTTCTCGGTACCATGAGGTTTGTTGTTGCCATGGGGATTGTCGTTAACATGAGTTACACGTTACCACCTTGTCACTCGGTTCCTTGCACTCATTCGATACCATGAGTTAATTACTCCCTGGGTTACTCGTTGCTGTGGAGTTACTTGATATACTCTTCTTCAGGCCTTACTTCCGCGCACATTAACTGAACATGGTGTATGGTGGGTTTTTCGACATAAAACTTTTTAGCAGCCAAAAAGTCTGGCAAGCATGAATCAACATGTGTAGTTGCAAGGTGAAGTGCAAAGGAGACAGCTTTTCGTGTGCTGCAAAGTGACTTACGCCATAATGAGTAGTCATGTAATGCAAATTATCCCAGCTATTTGTACAAATCTACAATCCATGGAAGCCTTAAGTGTAGACATCCGAATTGTTTCTCATTTAAACGGTTTGTTCCACTTGAGATTCCATAAAATGGTAAGGCGAGAGAAGTGGTACTTAACTGTGCTATACCAGCAGTTGGGAGCTGCAGTAATGCGCAGAGGGCGGCTAAGTCATCCCTGTCACTGTCCACGGTCAACTACAGATTTACGGAGTGGAATGGGATATAGCAATGTACTTTACACTGAAGGCCACAGTGTTGATTATAGACCAGGTGGTCATCGCCATGATACATACGAACAGTGATAATGATATACTCTTCGCTTTATAGCTCTGTTTACCGTGTCCTGAGCGCGCAGTTCAGCTACAAGCTCGACTGTCTGGCTGTGATTAGGCCAAGCTCGTTCAGGTTATCCACAGTCCAAACCTTAGCCGTTCTCTGCTGTGACATGCCAGTATTTCTCCCTCAGGAGAATGAAGAGTGGGCTGTACTAAACCTCCTGCAATCTTCTCAATCAAACTGACATTAAATGTATGCCGAGTCTCTTCCTTATCTCATGGAGATGAGCTTGAACCTTCAAGGTCTGGCACATTTTCCATAATACCTTTTCAGCATGTTCCAAAGTATGCGAAAGATAGGATACACATCAATTTTGCCTCATTAATTTTTATGTCGACCCTCTGAGGCCCTTGTAAGCCGAGCTAGAATAAAAACGTTCTGACCCACTTCCATACGTTTCACGCATGCGGGTTTTTATCTGGTTTTAACTCACAAGGTCGAATCAAGAAAACAAGAAACACCTTTTTGCAACTCCACTCTTCACTGAGCCTTTGGAATTATTGCTGACGTGAGAGATGTTGTCTTGATTCATTAGTCTGAGGAGCATGAATTTATCTATCTAGCTTCAATTGCCAAGGTTAATGTGTTTGTGGATCTCTCGTCCTCAAATGAAAGTGTCTATGGAACTGGTTGCCAGTCTTTGTTGAATGGAAGTTACACAAACACATTAACTTGTTGAACTTTCGTTTTCTGAACTTCAGTTGTCATGGTTAATGTGTTTGTGGAACTCTCATTGTCAGTGAATGTATCTGTGGAAGTCTGGGTACCTAGGTTAATGTTTTTGTGGAACATTCGTTTTCAAGATCAATGTACGTATGGAACTTCAGTTGCCATGATGAATGTGTTTGTGGAATTGCTGTTGTCAGGATGAATGTATCTGTGAAACGTCATTTGCCATAGTGAATGTGTTTGTGGAACTGTCGTTGTCATTGAATGTATCTGTGGGACTCTTGTTGCCATGGTTAACAAGCTCGTGGAACTCTCGTCGCCAAGGTAATGAGCCTGTCGCGCTGTCAAGAGGTTCGAGGGAGTGTCTCCAACTGAAATGTTTTTATTGTCTGACAAGAAAACCCTGGAAGTTATATGATTGTTTTCTGAGAACTTTTTGAATGAATGAATAATTCATTAATTATGGCTTAAGCAGACCTAGGCAACATTACAGCCATATTGTGGCGACAAATATTTTTTGACAAACGGCTTAAGAGGAGTTTTGGATAATCAAAAAACTGAGTGAAATTAGAGGATTTGTGTGCGGGTTTTGGTACTGGTCCTAATTATAAAGATTATGACCTATTTACACAGTATATTACGGGGAAGTCTACTGACAAACTTTACAATGACTTTAAACCCGCCAAAACTCTCCAGCCGGCCCGCCCGGTGCGGCTCAGAGGGTGATGTCATAGACGGTGTATCCATGGCTGGCGGGGCTATGTAACATGGGAATTCGTATCAAAACGATATCATTTTCGAGACAGACTGTAGCTATACAGAAGCAGCTATACTGCCGTATCAGTGGATTGAGACCCCCCATAGTAGCCAGATCTGTCGCGTTCATCTGTATTCCTCTCGTAGCTTTTAGCTGTAAAATGGCGAGAGTAGATACGGCTTTACCGTAACCCCAGGCCTTCCTGTTGGTCAAATCCACTGGAGACTTCAAAAAACTATCTCTAGGATTTTTATAGCCGTATGCAGAACACTAAAACATTTCGTGGAGAAATTCGACATGTTTGTTGTCACTCATGTACCTTTTTAAACACTGAACAAAATGGCGAAGTTCTGGACTCTGAATCTGTGAAGATTATTTTGCGCTTTTTCATATAATCGAGTCCAGAATGCGAGATTAGTCAAATTTCGCAAATTATAGCTAATCTCCCATGGCTATTTCTTGCGGCTGTTCTCGACTTTCTTGATCTCGACCCAAGCGTTCTAGATATAAAACACGTCCAGTCGAGGTAAGTCATACAGAATTGCTGATTTCAGAAGTGCTGACCTTTGGTTCTTGGATTCTAGAGCCTCGATCTTCCTTATTCTAGAGTTCACGAGCCGCGGATTTTTTGCAGTGGAAGATAACGTCGATCCAATGCAAATATATCATATTGTTGCTGGCTTTTAGCTATTCTCCCGTTCTCAAATCAATCATCTTTTTAAAACAACGGAGCGAGAACAAGTGTGAGTAGAATATGAATGACGTAATTTCTTTTTCTTTTTTTATCTTTATATAACCTCATATATTTCTTTATTGACCCTGCCGCTAGTGGTTTCATTGACGCATACATGACAAGACAGCCATAGCTAGATTACACTGAGAAACACAATTAACGTGTATTGAGTGTCGATTCTACGTATTGTCAATGTTCAACCAGAGGACAAAGAGCACAGAAATGGCCATGTCTAGCCGCGTTAACCTTCAGGAATGGCCTTCAGCACTAAATAGGGAAAATAAAGAGTCCTGCTCTTAGATCTTCCTGTTTGTAAGCTGGCTGCTGGTCGGTGGACACCCCATTGCCTCGATGTTCTCGGTTAAGCGAACAGAAGACCTTTGAATCCAGTCATTGATTTCGCAGGGTGATTTGGTGTTTTGTACTGAATTCCCTGTGGGGGGAAAGATTTCTGGCCGGCAGACTGGGGATGGTTTCATGACATTGACAATGGTTTGGGAACTTTGAAGTGATTCTTTTGAGCAGACATAGTTGCCCCAGTTTCCTACAAATGACGCATATACTGTTGCTGCTGCAGTGTTTTTTCTTTTTCGTTTCGTGCTACTGGTTGGTTTTACCAGAACGAAATTCGTGCTGCATTTCCCAGTAGGTTGATTATGAAATAATAGTAGATGTAGCAATTGACGGAAATTGAGAATTCTTGTACTTGATCGCAATTTGATTACGTTGATTGACACAGCAGGGCCCGAGGGTTATGCTTAGTTTGGTCGGTACATGGGAGTGAGGGTTCCCCTGTCTGGAGGCCAAGCCCGTGAGAACGGATTCCAGGACTCAGTCTCGATCATTCCATATACCAAATTGTCCTGGGGTTTATTTAGAACAGAGCGTACCGGCTTTTGAAGTACCGAAACAACGAGCTAAATTCGTGCACACGGTTAGTCAGCCAAAGAAAAATAAATGAATTGAGTTTTTCACTGCAGCTACCGACGGCGTTAATAATCCGCTCGATTTGTCATGAGCTTGTCAGCCGGAACCTGAAAGAAAATTAATCGCCTCCTCGCGATGGCCTTCACAGTCGGTGTGACCTCTACAGGAAAGCTTCCTCGAGTAGTTTGTGATCTAAGTATCTTGTCGAAATCACAATCGACAGTGTGCCACCTAAACCTCGACTCCCACGTTGTTGTCATGGTAATGTGAATTGTGCTACAGCGCCGCGAATCTTCTCTCCCCTCAACGCCTCATCAACTATCCGGACGCCGCGCTCTCAAACTTATGTATTTATTCCGATATTTTATTCATTGGTTCTGACGCCAAGTCAGTTTGCCGTACAGCTAAGTATGTGATGGATTTCCAATACAGCTCTCCGCCAGCACCGTTGAAGAACACAAGTTATATACAGGCCTATCCGAGCCACAATCCTGCGTTCCGGTTCTCCCCGCGTTAGAGCATCCGTCGCAGGGAAATATCTCATCGCTTATAGAACTGATCGATCGCGTTATCGGCCGGTTATGGTCTCCACCATCCTCCACCGCAAGCAGCCATTCAGCAATCCTTGACCACCATGTCCCCAGAGCAAGGATGACCCAGATGACTGAAGGACTGCATCCGGGATTTGTTAAGCTTAACAGGTTATCCAGATTGGCAGCTAGCCCTGGGGACAGCCCCAAGATTCAACCTGTTGCTTTACGATCTTATAGAAAAAGCACTTAGAGATGTATCTGGGTCAAGAATCACAGACCTTTCCTTCTAGGACAGGTCTTGCCATACATGGGCATACAGGCAACTTTTCTCACATTTCCTTTGAAATGCATGTTTGTGGGGTTTCCTGTCGTTTCGTTTCATCGTTTTGCTGACTTTGCTTAATCATACGTTGATATTTTGAGATATTAAATGATTCACAAAAAAGATAACAGAATATCTGAGACAGAAATACCGTTTGTGAAAAAGAATACTGCAACAAATTTCGGTGTATTTCTCTCATTCCACTCCATTAGAAAAATCTGTGATTTTATTCTTGTAGTTTACAGTAAAAAGTATGTAGTCAGGCGTTCGGTTGTGTGGTATGTTATCATTGGTTGTCATTCCGTCTCCTCCTCAGGATCATTGTGAAAATTTGCAATGCATCCACAACAACCTAATCAAGCGAAATGAAAGTTATCTCAGAGGCATGTCGAAGGCATTCTACCTTTGGTGTCCATAATTAATTGCAGACGAAATTTATTTCGGAAATAGAGGGGGGTGTTGTTAAGATTGCTACTCTTACGCCAACCATTTAGGCTTACAGCACATTTGAATAGAAAGTTAACACATCTAGGCGCCGAAACAAGACCAACGTTGGATTACCAAACCACCAAAGAAATAAGAAAGTATTTAAAGAAAGAAACAAGAGCGGAGAACCTACGATTTTTGTACCGGCAAATCCCATATTTTTGTCTAAGCAAACCCCAGGTTTTTCGTCGGAGCGTGGATTGTTTCCGGCATTCCCCTCCATCGCCTGTTCTCGGGATTCCCTGGCCTCCGTTGTTCTAGAGGCCTTGGTGAGAATCTTCAGTCCACTGCCTGCGTTTGTAGGGCCATGCGTTTAAATGATTCGTTTCAGATCATTTGCCTTCAACGAATATAACATGTCCATTGAGATCACCCTGCGTGTGAAAATTGTGACTGACTTGCCAAAGGTCGATGGCTTCAACCTGCACAATGACCACCAGCGTAAACAGGTGAAATACCCCTTCTTTTAACCGAGTGGTGCATCGACCAGTCAAATCAAAGAAAATCTAAATGGCGAACATTTTAGTCTTAAGCACGACCTAATGTTGTCTCCATGCAACACCAGAGGTTTCTGTTGTGCAACTATATGCCCTGTTGTCGTATATTGAAGTAGCTAAATATAAAATTTTTCTAACAAAAAATCGATATTTTAGGATAAGGAAATAGATATGCTGTCGGGTTCGATCGGAGACAGTTTAAGCTGACAGAACAAGCTTGTAGAATGTTATGGCATGTTTTTTTGTTCATCTTCTTACGTCAGGAATTTCTGTTGGAGTGGCGGTGGGTGAAACGGTCCCGCTTTCAATGTACACATACCATGTTTACTGAGGGATATTTACGGATTGATAAAAACTAAAAATACAGGATTGCCCCGAGGAGCCGTTCAAACAAACAAACTTGCCTCCATCATCTTTAAACTGTTTCAGTAACATAACATTTAAACAGCCTTTGTCCTGTCAAGATTTCAACTGGAGATATCCTAGACTTTTGCCATAACAGGACGAGAGCGTTTCATTCATCGAGATGTAGGGATTGAGCTGTCACTTTATATGTTAACATGTAGGTAAATGGGGAAATAATGCGTTCTCGCACCAGACCAACGACAATTTTACGCCCTTGCACCGGATCTTCTTCTGGATACATCACCAGTCTTTATTAAAGATTCATCACCAATCAAGCTTCCCGCGGCAGACAAACACTGGATCCTTGGCGAAATACCGATTAAACGTCCCCCAGCGAGATACTCATCGTATTTACGATACTTATGAGTGAAACATAAAACCTTTTTCATGAAATTACATGTTTACGTCATACTTTAAAGTCAATAGGCTTCATGAAGATACGTACTCAATTTTCCAATTTAAACATTATCATAAACAGTGAGAAAACCTTAAAGTTAGACGAGCTTTTTTATTAAATATGCATTGACCAAGGCTGTTATCAAATTATAATCTTTGCTTGCACTTATCTGTCCCACGTTTGTTTTCCTGTTGTCAGTGCATTTCGAATTTTCTGCGTATACTAATCTCGTTAATCGAGTGATTTTTATGAAGCGCTACCGCACTATTTTGTAACACATGTTATTTGTAATACATGTTTGTTTGTTTAACCTAAATTTATATTTGCTTATTTAAAATGTAACCTATGTATAAATTGCATTTTTGTCGACAAATATCATACATTCACGAAGACCTATGGTATCCTCGACGTTTAGACGTTTGGGGATATAGGCATGGTGAAATGGACAAGTTCAGTCAAGTCAAAACCAATGTCATATAGGTGAGTTTCATGACCAAGCTTCCTCACACGACATTCTTTTAACTATAAACATTCATCGTTACCTAACGCCGTTACATTACATTGAATATATAACGGGAATTTATAACAGGTTGTGGATCAAGCAACCAGTTTACCGATGGCATGTTATCACATTGGTACTCTTTAACTCCTGCACATCATCAAACCTGGAGTATTTGCATTCCTGTATATGTATGCAGTTTGGATGAGATAGAATGCCAGTAATGCACAAACAGATCAATGAATCTGCACTTAATAGTACCTGACCTTTCGCCCAAGCTGAGTGATGGGCAAAGGTATTGTTGAAATGTTTGATGCTTGCCTTTGAAGCTGCCGTCTTCATTAAGGTGTTCTGATATTACGGGCTTAGCAGCATGTCATCATGCAGATATTCAGCAAGCCGGAAAACAAAAGTACAAAGAGATGAATGCTGGCGGTTCGTCCTGAAGGTGGTGCTGGCATAATATATCCTGATGTCTTGCCGTTTGGCATCATGTATTAGCACTGCCATTGATAACTGAAACCATAGGAAGCCCCGCCCGAGAGATAGGCACAAGCGTTCAGATCTAATAAGAACTCTTTATTCCTCGTTCATGGTAATTATGGCATGAGCTATGCAGGCCTGTGCGGTTTGAGAATACTCAGAAGTAAAATTTTTCGCGTCTTTTATTTACAATTCCGCTCAGATATTTATTCCTTTTGACAACTTAAACAGCAACAGAACAGTTTTCAGTTTTAGTGTCGCCACCATATAGCTGAAATTTTGTCAATGTTTTCCTTTCACGGAAACACGTATTCTTTGTGCGTGTTTCAAAATTGGTATTTAACTGATCTAATGTTGGAATCAAGATTCCCGATGTTATTCCACAGGGCGCTGGGTACATGCAAACGAAGATTGCGCTGCTGTGATGGGTGTGGTCGACAACGGTACACATCACCCGAGGGCCATCCTGATAATATAACCCGCAACTAAGGTGGCGTGATCTCACTGAAGAAATCAACATTCTCTCCCCGTGCATGGCAATGATATTTGTGTCTGCAGTTGCACTTAAGTCTCAGCTGGCAGCATAAATTAAAATCTCCAACTCAGGACGCTGTCTCCTGCACTGCCAGAATGAATAGGAATACTGCCATGAGGTGGAGGCTGACACAGATTTACTAGGGCGTGGTCGCCTTTATAACACGAGTGTCCACAGAGTTTATTCCTTGATATTCTATATCGCCAGGTCATAAAAGTAAATATAACGTGCACGCGAAGTTGAGAACAGTTGCGTATTTAATTTGTTTATGTTTCTTAAAATGTCTTAAAAGACTTTATTTATAATGGACATCTCCGCTGACCTAAAGTTACAGCCGAATTGTCGAATTGTGGAAACACAGTGTAAGGTTAAATATCAACAGGATGCGATCAAGGGCGTGAATATCATCTAGGTGGTGTGTTAACGGATATGAAATTCGCCAGGGCGGGATGTTCGCTGATCGCCCATGTCTTCAGTCTTTTATATTGTGACATATCTGGTACATTACGGCATATACATTTGATTACCACACGTATAGATAGATAGATAGATAGACAATCTTTATTATAAAAACTCGATATAACTAATTACGATAGGCCTCTCTTCATGGAGGTCGAGTTAGAAAACAAAAATTTTAACAGCAGTAATACACATAATAATAATAGTGATAATAAACTAAATTTTAGGAAATAAAATAATATGTATATATAAAATTCCGAGAATAAAATATTTTTAAAAGCATGTTTGAAGGAGGGAACAGTTTTGGACTGTTTCACAATTTCTGGTAAGGAGTTAAACTCTGACATGCCATTTACTGCAAAAGATCCCCCATACATTTCAGTGCGGCTCTTCGGAACTTGCAACAAGAGTTTACTATTTGATCGTAAGGTTCGAGTAGAAGTTTGTTGGTTACACGTAATAGAAATATATAGATGGGAAAGTTCATGAATGCCTTTATAAACTAAAACGAGACGATTCAATTTAACGTTTAAGAGCCAGTGGTTAACTAATTGAGTTCAACATCCAGATTCTTTGTAGGAGTGCGTGGTTCAGCATCAAGTATTAATTTCATAGCCCTTCGTTTCAAGCGTTCGAATATTTCCGGGTCATTTGAGGAGGAGGGGCGGAGTAGAACAGAACATAAAATGAGGTAATACAAAGCAATAATAAAACTTTCTTATTTTAGCTGGGAGATATAACTTTTTTTATACGGTGGATGTGGTCTGACCAGGCCATGTTGTTGTTCATGACAACACCTAGGAATCTCTCCTTGTTTACAATATGTAGGTCACATTCACCCAGTTTGAATTTAACATTCAATTTATTTGGAGGTGACAACCATTGCCTTAGTTTGTTGAGCATTTGGTAGTATGTCACTATAGACACACCAGTTTTGAATGCTATATAAGTCATGATTTAGGGTGTTCACTATATTATCAAGAGATTTATCTGCTGTATAGATGGTAGTGTTGTCAGCAAAAATGGAACAATTAGTTTTTAGATGCAATGGCAAATCATTTACAAACATAATGAACAAGAGCGGTCCTAAAATTGACCCTTGAGGTACACCAGCTGATACTGGCTTTAGGGCAGACTGTGTTCCGTTCAAGCTGACATTCTGTTGACGATCGGAAATATAAGACTGAAAAAAAAGCCAGTGTCTGGTCAGTACACCCATAAATTTTAAGTTTAACCAGTAAAACGTTGTGACTCACACGGTCAAGTGCTTTACGCAAATCCAGAAAGACACTTAGAACCATATTTCCTCGGTCAATTTCGTACAACCAAGTACTAATTAAAGAAGTTAAGGGCGTCTCACACGAATGATTTTCCCGGAAACCAGACTGCTGTTTGAAAAATAGGTTGTTATAATTCAGGTACTCCGTGAAGGAATTATGAATATGCCACCTAGTGTTTTCGAAAAAGCAGGTAAAATGCTGATGAGGAGATACTTTCCTGCATCGCCTGGGGGACCTTTCCTATGAATCGGAGTAACTTTGGCTATTTTCCACGCTGATGGAAAATGAGATTTTGATACATATTAGTTAAAAACGAATACAAGACAAGAGGAAATAGCATCGGCAGCACTTTTGAGGAATTTTGAGGGTATGTTGTCTTTTCCGGCAGATTTTTAAGTATTTAAGCCTTTAACTGAGCTGTCACAAATTCAGGGGATATGTGAGGAATAGAAAAACTGAACACAGGATTTCTGCGATTATCTACATAGTTGGAAAGCTTGTCCATAGTCTTTTGCTCAATAGAGCTAAAGCTACTCGAAGATAAGAGGTCAATAACAGGCGTAAAATAAACATTAAAACTATTTGACACAGATGCTGGATCAGATATCAATTCATATCCCACTAACAGTTTTCTTGAAGAATTACTTGTGTTATAGTTGATTTATACAGCATTTTAATTGAGAATTCTTTCAGAAGGTTGACACATACATGGTTGACACTAACAGAAACATATGGTCTGCGTTTTCACAAAGTTGTGTATAAATATATCATATACATTTTGCTCTTTTCTCACCCTTCCAGATGTGGGTGTTGGCTTGTATGATCTTTAGTTGTTGACCTGGATAGTATCGGCAATTGCAACACGTTTCGTTCAACTGACTTCCAGCACAAGCATGTTACACGGAAAGAAGCGTGTCACACGGGCAACACAAGCTTGATACAAGAATACCACAAGCGTGTTAAACGGACTGCACAGGCGTGTTACACAAACAGCATCAGTGTGTTATACAGACGGCACAAGCGTGTTACACAAACAGCACGAGCTACTGTTACTTGCCCTGAATAATAAAGACCTGATATACACTAAATGTATACACACCATATATACGTAAATTGCATTATACGTGAATAAAATTAGATTTTATTGTTTCTCATTTACATGAATCCCTCTTAATTTTTATATTGTATATACTTATATTCCAGTTTTTTTGTGGTTTGTGTTATTTGTCGCTTTCGGAAACAGGTCTTCCGATTACTGACCCAAGAACGCTCATTTTGGTTGACGGCTGGCAAAGGAATGTCGGTTTTCACGCCTAGGTTCAGGGAGCTGCTTTTATTTGACTTCTCTTGGTAACAAGTCAACATGTTCTGCCAATAGCATCTTTCAGTGATGTCTTTTCAGAGCTGCTGTTTTTTGACTTCTCTTGGTAACAAGTCAGCATTTTCTGTCAATAGCCATAGATCCATCCGTTATATGTATACTCATGTACAATTACCATAGACGAATTGCGCTTCGTGTCTAACAGCAGTCATTACCTACACATATTTGGCTTTATATAATGACCCAAAATAGTGGAAATAAGCGTCTTATGATATTGTTGACATTTCGTGTATTATCATCAGCGCTTTCGCATGCACCGATACATTTGCCTCCTGAGAAAATGTCAGGTATTTAATGTCTAAAGTAAAAATTCATGTTGTTATAGATTGAAAATAAGACATCGATTAAATAAGAGCGGAAGGCTGTTGGTCACATGGCACATGACGTTTGTTAAACACAGTGGATCAATGAGACAGCTAACAAGCACTGTCAGCAGGTGCGTTCACAACTAAGGCCGGTGGCTGTATTTGATTTATTTATATTTGTTTGATTGGTGTTTTATGCCGTTTCACTTATACGACGGCGGCCAGCATTATGATGGGAGTAAACTGAAGAGAGTCCTTGGAAAAGGACCATCCGCAGGTTGCTGGCAGACTTTTCCACGTACGATCGGAGAGGAAGCCAGCATGAGCAAACTGTGTTTGAAGAGTTCGCTTAGGCTGCTTGTTTGTAATCGATGAGAATAGTCTCGAAGAGCACGCCTTTATCTGTCAATATTGTCAAGATTGTAAGTAATAGATTTCTCCGCTTTTATACAGAAGGGCATAAGTACTCCTTGGAAGGTGAAGTGATCCTTGATACTCTAACCCAGAAGGTTGTGAGAAATCATAGTTAATGGTTCTCGTACATAACAGCTCTGTAATCCAACCCAATCCCTTAATTCTTTTCTTCGCGCTATTGCCTCAGTCATTTTGTCATTGATACATACAGTCACCCAGTTTCAGTAATGGTTCACGTGAATTCAGGGATGTATATACTTAGACTGTTGAAATACTTCGATTCCAACACATCATTTCTGTAATACACTCCAGACCTAATTTTTCTTTTTATTGGCAAACATCCTTCAAAACATCAATAAGTAAACCAGTCATTTATTGATTCACGCATCAGCCGCTCAATCTCCATGATGCCTCATGTAATGTATGCTTTACGGTACTTCCAATCGAATACATCGTGGTTGACAATTCGTATTATCACACCTGTAACCACATAGAGGCCACTGATCCTAAATATGCTAAACAATCGAACTGACGCAAACACTCGAGATTAAGTCAGTCTGTCCTTGTGCTTGAATGATAACGTAAGCAATTCATTGTGAGAACCACTTTGTCACTTTGACGCTGATGTGTTATTTCAAGTATCATACAAACATCCAGTAACCTTGCTATCAGACAGGCTGATTTGACGGATTGCTTGATAAAGACCAAGTCACGTCCTGGAGCCTTTGCCTCTGTGTATTTGAACCTATTGATTATAATTAAACACCTGATGACGTCTTACAAACGTCTATCCGATGCCCAGCAGTGATATAAAGGTTAACCCAAATCACGTTCACCGTCTCAATGTCCAAGACACTGACGGATGCACTGGGTCATGGCAAACCGGAAACGGTGGCCTGTGGGTTATCACTGATCTCAGCGTGTAACACAACGGAAACTCCGTTAAGTATATATACATACAGAGCTTCGAATATGGGGTTTCAGAGCCATTCTCTTAGCGTAATAAGGACTTCAAGTGTTGAGTGCAGAACACTAGCCACTTCATGTACTTTCACTAAGTCAGGTCTTCCATAACGCCAGTACTGTCTCGCGTCCCATGTCCAAAGAGACGGTCTGGAATAGTTACAAATACTACAGCAACAGCATATGGTTTTCGAAGGCAATGAAGTCCGTGGGCATCCACTATTCAATGATCTCCGGTTACATATTTGAAACCAACTCACCTAGCTATCAACGAGATAATTCACGTCATCATGTTGAAAAAATGCATTCCTGTGACACTTTCACACTCTTTAACAGACTGTTTGTTCGACACCAGGTATCTCAGGCAATCTAGGCGTCGAACCCGACACTCGTTTACCAGCCGTCAACGAAGATGAATGTTTAATTATCGCAATTTTCCAAACATAAAACACCAAATAAGTCTGAGTTTACATGAGGCTATTCTGAATCCGAAATCTGAATAATACAAAGAGCTTTACAGTAGTACGACCCTCCATCCTATTAATGTATCGACATGCATCTAAGTAATCGTGCCTAATTACACCAAGTGAAAACAGATGCGCAAAGGCAGCAAATATGACGATACGCAGTAGATGCCAATCAAATAAACCTAGGCTTACCGGGGACTTCATACACTCAATGAATCTCTTTTATGCACTTAAGCTCACGGAGGTTGCTCAGTCAAGTGTTTGGTTTAGTCAGTTTAACAAAGAACACGTTTGGAAGGCATTCCTGCTGATGTAAACTCATTTCATGGTTCACAAACGACTGAAACCGGTGATAGAAATCGGCTTAATTTATACTATAAGCCTTAAGCAGGAACGACTTTTGGTACAGTAATGAAATGAAAATGTCGTATCATGATGGGGACATGGTTTCTCTTTATATTGGTGCTTCAACCGTGCACCTTTTGACCGCCTTTAACGCCAAGAGGGTGAGAGTCATTCCAATAACGCTATAATGGTACCATGGTTAAGGGTTTTCTTACAGCTGTGCGCTAAGCGTCCATACCGCACACCAAATATGACAAATTAAGTAAACTCAACCTAGTGAGAGCGAAATAAAGACGTGCCTTTTCGGTCGCAAGTGCGGCATGGGCCCAGGTCTGAATGACCATTGTTCCCTTGTTACATATGAGTACGACGTTACTGGTTTGTGCCCAGATATTCATCACAAAGACAGGGAGAAATATCAACTGCTTTTTTTCCTCCAAATACTTCAAGCGGGAGACATTCCTGTTATGTTCCAATTCAAAACCTGCACATATTGTACGTCAGGTTGCCCTTAGCGAGGGAGTTGTTCTGACGGTTCATAGCAATGGTTCCATACTTCTTGATCAAAATATTTGCGCGCATGGCTGAACCCCGAAATTAAATCTCGTCACGCTTCGTTTCTTGGACCGTATAACTGTAAGTTGAGAAAGTTTCCACAAACATGTTGCCAGGGCTATTTTCGTTTAACACTTCCACTGAAACCATGCATCGAGGTTAAGAGGATATGGCTGAGCTTGACTCTGTAATGAACCACCAGTTACTGTCATCCTTCCTCACGTAGAATATAGAAACGTATTAAGTTCATTTCTCGTCGGTTGGTTGTCACGACAAACCCATTACTCAGCTCTCACACATCACTTTCCACAAGTGCACTCTTCAAGTTTTTTCCATAGTTGTGCGATATTTGTTATATTTTACTACATTGCTCTGATCAGATTCGTCTGAAAGTCGAGTATAGTTAATAGTTCCTACATAATCTCTTAAAGTGCAGGTATTATTGGTGATGCTATGTCGTAAAAAAACTGCGTACTTTTATAGACATTGGGTTCATCACCTCTACCGAATCACGTCACCAACATTTCTTTACCTGCTCGACAGATTTTTATTCTTGTGTCTGTTTGACAACCCGCGGGAGCGAACATCCATCACAGTTAAATGTACTATGCTACATTTAAAACTACAGACAAAAGCTTTAATGCTGTAGGATCGTTCAAACAGTTAAAATGACCCAGAGTGTTTGGGTCATTATGGTTGATTATTTTTCCACATCTGCCTGTATAGTGAATAAATGGAAGAGCGCAGCAAGTGCTAATTGATATACTGTATGTTATATACGTTATAGTATCTAGGAGAGTAAAGGTTTGTTCGGCAGTAGCCAGATGATGTTGCGCTAAAATTCTCTGGCATAGCACAGAAAATTAACTGTAACTACTAGAATAATAGTGGTCAGCGAAAATGGTGCACAGCCTTGAAGACTGCTGAAATCCTACTAGCTGACGCAAATATTCGTAATTTCTCCAAACATTTACTACCTCTCAATGTTTTCCACCAGTGAGGAATTACAAAATTTACAACCATTGTGCATCAGGAAAATCTGTGTAACCTTCTGCGTGTGCTCTTATATCTAAACTCATCTTCATTAACATTTTTGTATTCGCATTACAATGGCTTTACAGTCAAGTAATTTCAACTTGCGACTCTAAAACGCCAGTTAGAATGATCCCTGTCTTTCAAAGGATTTTCTTGTATGTCTTCTCAAAGGAAGGCTTTGATTTTTTATGTATTCTCGACAGAAGCCTTGTAAATAGAACAGAGAAATCAAGTTGTGCGTGGACTGTCATCACTGATTGTTATTTGAGAGCGGCACATAGTGAACATTAAATAGTCTCTGCGCACGTTTTTTACCATCAAGTCTTTGCCAAAACTTTATGGTCACATTGTGAATCTGAGCAAAATATAAATTTGTTTGGTAGGCTCCATCCTCTGGGAAAACTGGTCAGGAAAAAATGCCGTAGGAATCTATGACTAATTAATATTCCATTCAAGGGAGAAGAAATAGTGCACCTATCGGCGCACGTCTGTTAATCAAAATAATCAGTCAATCAGAATAAATCGGTGAATACAATCTATCAGTTTGTTTGCTAAAGCCTACTAAAATACATGTAATATGGCATGAAGTGACTAAATTATGTATGCAATTCTAATTTGCTTATGTCTGACATTTTGCCATCTGTGGTTCATAGCACACTCCATGGTAAATGGGCGGATAGTCTAATTTATGCCATTTGTTGTCATGATCAACGGACTTTTGACGTAATGGTTTCCGCTTTGTTCATCTCTGAATGTGCATTGTTCGAGAATCATTTGCCGTTTAGCAACTGTCGGGCAGTTAGGTAACATTATGTGTCCTTCTAATGTCAGTTTTAAACCAAAGTGTTGCTTACGCGATTGACAAGGCTTACCTCTTTCAAATTAATGTGTGTGTTAATTACACTCACTGTTCATGTGGCCCCTTCAATTGCGTACCGGGTGGCCATCAAAGGTGTAGACCGCTTTATCACGTAACCTTTGTGTCATATTACAGACTGCGGAGCTATAACAGAGGGTACAAGTGGGCAATATATTAAAACCCTCAATGACATCGATCTGCAAATTGGCACTGAATGGTTCCCACAAATTGCCCGTTTCGGATATAGAAATGAGATAAACTCAGCACTACTCGGTTAACTTGTCCGATTTCTCTCAGAAAACTTGAGAGCAATATTACCTCAATAAAAAGACCGGAAATTGGAAACATCCCTTGATCTTATTTCTGATGCCTGGCCCTTGAGAGATGAAAGGCTAATGTTCCTAAAATACCATGTCACGCAAATTGACAAAAACAGCTATTCATATATACTTAGGGGCCTTGGTTGATGGAACAGTTTATAAGCTTCCATCTCAGTTTTGGAATGCTCCTCTGCTGCTTTAGTTGAACGCGTTTAGTCCATTATTTTAATCTTCTTGGCGTTGTATTGGTAAATATTGCATTTGTGAAAACAATACAAGATAGAATACAGTTTAAAGATATAAGCCCTCGCTGGACGGGCTCCGAACGTATAGATGAATTTATACCAGACAATTACGCCAGAACTTCCAAATATAGAATCGTCTTGCCCAACCTGAGGCAACGTTTACCAAGAGACTACCTATTCTATAATACGGTGCATTCCATTTGATAGCATCCAAAGCCATTTTTCATACTATCGTTTCTGTTTCTGTTGTGAGCCTGTATAAAGCTCACCGTGTTGTACTGTGACAAGCCTTGAGAACAGACAGTGACGTTAATTCCTGGATGGATAATCACCTTGGTTCCATTCGCGTTTTCTTTCATGTCACCTTCTTTCTTCACCGACAGTGTATGGCCACTGTTGCGTAAACTAAGCGTAATATAGTCACCTCCTGCTGTACAATTGCCTAATGATGCAATCAGTCTATGTGTCCAAATGAGTCGTGAATCAATCAAGATAGCCGTGCATTACAAAGAGGGCTTTCAGAGTATCAATTACTGTTGAGGTGTTTCCTGGCGATACATTACCGTGTTCCGATAATAGACCAAATGATGAATGGTCTCTGGGTATAGATTTGGATGTACACCATTGATACCGATGGATCTGTCATCATTAACGCGTACTAGTAATTAATAAATTGATAATCTCCGAGTCAATATCGAGAATATGCGCTTACAAAAATTTCAAATACAAATGTCAAAAGCATTTCGAAAAATCTCCAAACCATACAATGTAATAAAATCACTTTCAAACATTTCCGTGCCAATGTCCATAATTACCGATTAATCTGATTTTCAATGTCTTTACACCCTTTTCTTAATCAAACTTGTACAAAAACCTCAACAAGTAAATCTCATTACCAAAGCCTAAAGCAACCGCTTTGCAAGTATTTCAACACTAGCATCTGGGTTAAAACGCGGTAGGCCTACAACACGCTTAACACTAATGTTTACAAAAAAAACTGAATAACAATGGTCAAAAATACTATTTGCAAAGATCTCAGCACCAGTGTCCAAGATAACCCGAAACAACCATTTCAGCACCAATTTCTAAATCAATCTTTTTCAAAAATCTTACCATTGTTACCAATGTCCAAAGCAATGTAATCAAATGTGCAGGTGTTGCCTTGTGGCTAAGGAGACGCCATCAGCACCCTATAACATTTAAAACGTTTGATATCTAAAACAAATGTCTATCTGACTCTGTAACAGTGTACAGATCAGTCAGTCAATATATCAAAATAGCTAATAGGTGGTCAAAAGGACAGACGGGCAGACACCAAAATCCTATCAATTACCGATATTGAAGTCATCACAGGGAAGTTTGCAATTAAATTTAATTAAATCCCGATTTAAATACGCTAGTCGATATATTTCAATCATCTTGTGTTCAATAAGAATATCTAAAAAATGTGGACATACGGACAGACACCAAAATCATCAGAGAGCTTTAAACCGAATTTTGATGAAATGCTTCCGCAGAAACCTTGCAGCGGAAAATCAGAATTTCTAGAATATGACCAAACGGACAAAAGAACAAATAGCGAGGAACCATATAATTACGTTTGAAGCCATATTTGATTGAATTCCGGCGAGTAAATTTGATGATATCTTGCAGACAGTACTAGGTGACAACGGTCGACGGACTGCCCAACACCCATCACAATATGTCACCCATCAACATAACATGAGGGAGACATTAATGATTGCATGTGGATACGTTACACACATACATGTGTTCTACAAACATTTTCCAGCATTAAACAACCAAGTGGATCAAGCGTGTAGATAGAAGGTACATTCTTAGTATTTTCAGTGCGTAAATAGTTCCGAATAACAAGAATGGCTGAATGTGCATATTGGGGTTGTTAGCTGTTGCATCCACCGAAAATCAAGTTTAGAATTGGAGAAGTGGAAAAATTCACGTCATTCTTTGAAATATTAAGGCTTTGTTTCTCGCATGGCGTTCAGCAAAAGTTGCGTAGGCCAAGTACCGCTTGGCCAAGGTTCACGATTTGGATACTGATTTGATTCATAGACCTAGAACATTTCTTGCATCTTCCTGTCATCATTGAAAACTGCTGTCTGCTTCTGTTCGCACGAACTCGTCCTTATTTTTTACTTTATACACTTGTGTTGAGTGTGAGTGTTGGTTTGGAATTCCTAGATTCGGAATGTCCATCTGGTTGATAACTGGTATACAAATGATTGTTTCGTCGCCAAGGTTCATTAAGCAGTGACTGGGTGTGGCAGCAGATCATCATTTTAGAAAGGGAGAAAACCAAGAAGGGGTTAAAAACATTACCCATCAAATTTACATCGTCTTCAAAATGTAATCCTAACAGGATAAACATGCTGTATTAGGTTCATTCATTTTTGGCGTCGGGATTGATCTCCACCTGATCCATGTAGATCTGTTTGTGTACAAAGGATGAACAATGGGCAGGAAATGACACGGATTCAAATTTCTAATAAACCATCCTTAAAGGGGATGTTGTTTGATACGAAATAGCCTTTGCATGAGCTTTGTTTAAAATAACAAAATAGAAAATAATAAAGGTAGAAAATACGTCAAACATGAAATGGGGGAGTCCTAAAATGTTCAGTGTAATTTGAAGTACAACGCGCGGTGTTAGTTTTTTTTTTTAACCCGGATGATACATGAATGCTTGTAGTAATATGTTTTGTTCGGTGTAGGTTACACAAGATGAAACAATATACCTTTTCATGATCTGATGAATAGAATCATAAAAAAAATTCATGTACTTGACAACTGAAACCTAAGAGTTACGTAACGTGAATCATGAGACCAACTAGTCATGATTGTAAGCAAGAAATTCTAAATTCTCTTTGTATCACATTGTATCACATTGTGTCCTACTTTAGTGAATGAGGAAGGTAAGGATCAGATAATCCCAATTTTTTTCAATGTTTCATGACTACTTTTTATCTAGTTTGTTGAATTTTTGACTCACAACATAATCCTTATGGATATGGTTGGATAAAAGTTGAAAATTAAACTCCATACGAAAATTATCAACTCAAATATTTTTTTTCAGATTTTCGAAAACCAAATTAATAGCGTTCAGATGTGTGGAATCCAGCGGCACCTAACAAATCCTAGTTCTGTTAAAAGAATCACCAATCAATCAAGTTACGCTGACCTATTACGTTTTACATTTTGGGACGAAAAAAAGCTTAAAGGGAATTAGGAAAACATAAAAACACCGTTCATTCTCTGCCTTTAAAAACATTGAATTACAGATTCGCTTTCTCATTCCCATGCGCACCTTACATGCACAAAGCTCACCAGACTTTTGTTCGGACCTAAAGATATTGGAAAGGTGTAGAAAAAGGTGTGCGACATCACTAGCGACATACATTGTCAGCATAGCCAATAAAGCCCACCTTACAATCCATATATTTCATTGTAATCTATTCAATGGAAAAAGAAGTAAAGATTTTTCCAGATACAGATTTCAATGGTATTTCTACCTAAACATACTTTTCTCTTATGTTTTCTTTCACTTTGCTACGTTATATATACGATCCCTAAACCTCAATTGTCTTATGACGCTATCTTCAGACTTTAACTGTTTCTTCTTGTAAATTTAATTGTGAAGTAACTTAATCATTTAAGTTCATGGACTAAGATTCCCGATTGTGTTAAGTCAGCCATGGCGTAAGAAATACTGAGATTGACTGTTATCCGTCAGACTGCATTTAATCTCTTGTAGTCCATTTATTTAATTTTCCCGACGTGAAATCCATTCAGCACTTAAACGAACGGCAATTCTGTCGTTTCCTAAGTGACAGCATCGAATCGAAGGAATTAACTTCCCTCTTCTTTCAGTCAGTTTACATAAGACATGGGGCGCTGGAACTAGCACGGTCTGTGGACATTGAGAATTCTGCCGGACAACCCGCCATAAGCGGTGGGTCCAGGGCGCTTTCGTAGCTGGGTGCCTTGGATTGAACACGGCGCGAGAGAGAAGGAAGTGGGTAATTCCTGCCCCTCAAAGCTCTTAATTAGATAAATTCACCTTCTCTCCCCTTGGTTTTCTTCAAGACTCTTTACAAGGAGTAGTACTTCCGCTAGTGGACGGGGCAGGTCTGGGGATCGATGTTGACCAGATGACCGGGTCACACGGACACCAAAGCCACCGTAAACGCATTTTCATTCTGACATTCTACATACTCTGTAGCGATAGGCTATTCGCCCCTCCAAGCGACAACGAATTGTATAGCGGTCGTGGGCTTCTCTAGGGCTCTGCCCGGTTTCATCCCATCACAATGTTGACCACCCTCGTATAAGTGAGATATTCTTGAGTAGGGCATAAAACTCAAGTCAGATAAATCATGAATTAATGCACATGCGCTTGGACATTTATTATGAAGGAAAAGTATTCTGGTGTAGGTTATCCGGTCCAAAATTACAGACTACAAGAGCAGCAGACATTGTAAATTTCCTTTATTGGGGTTATCAAATGATTTAGGCATTTGTCTATTGCAAACATGATAAGAGCTGGTCTCTCCAACATCTCTGCCCCAATAAAAAATTAGCAATGTTTGAAAGCAATCGAGAGAAGTCAAGATTCACTGAACATCAGAACGTGAAATAAAATGAGATTAAGAAAACATTGAACTTGGAACGCTTTTCAATAGTTTACTAACGGTATATGAATATTGGAACTTACAATCGTCCAAATCTCACAAAATTCACGTTCTCTTAATTCTGGAGAAATACAACAGAGGGATTCAATGGACAGAGGGAGACGCCATGCACATCTCTACGATATTCTCGGCCCAGTGTCAGCGAGAATGGCGGGCTGTCTTCTATTTCTGCGGTCAAACATCGCTGTTCCTGCTTCTTTTTCAAGGCTGTTAGAAAACACACTCTGCTTCCATATATTTCGATATGCACAGATTTCATAAATTCATCAATGATTTTATAATTTAAAATTACGTCAAACCAATAACTATTGCGTATGTACTCTCCTAACATCATTTCTCTAAAAGTCGTTAATTCAGTGTAAAGTCCTATTAGCAGTGTTTATAAGAGCCCTGTTACACAAATTTGGAGCACTGGATGGAAATACTAGTGTTCCTAGTTAAATGTAATTCTGCCGGAGGCTCTGCTTTTTCAGTTAATAACACACTTTGGGGGATTTGGCTATGGGCACTTTTCTTCCGGTTAATGACCTAAAATGAGAATCTGAAACTCCGCCTAGGGCTCCATTTTTATAGAGATAAATGGCACTGATTTTTTAAACCATACTTTGCAGTTTACATTCTTAGTGTTTTTGTTCAAATTCTTATTTCAATCGTACAACATAAAGGGTGATACATGTAATGGAAATCGCCATTTCGAAAACAAAATCAAAAACCTATTCTAACCTGTAGTAACGTTATAAATAGGTTAATTACCAAAGTAAAATTCATTGTCATCCTTTGAAAGGCAGTGGCTTTTCACAGAATTCCTCCGCGTTGTATCTATCTATATTTCGGAATGAACGTCCTCACTCTCTATCATTGTAACCTCTACATTCTCAATGTCTACCTTCTAACCTCCATATTCTCGCTGTTTACCTTCTAACCTCTACGTCCTCTCCGTCTGTCTTCTTATCTCTATCTTCTCAATGTCTACAGTTATCTACGTCCAGATTTCAGTTGACTGTTCTTGTTCCAGCGCACACGCACACGCACAGTCTCTGAACACCACAAGGCACATGTATTCATTTCACTTCTCATTCATAAAATTAAAGAATAGAAAGTAGGAATCTGTTGGTATTCCAAACGGTGGAACAACCTAACAAGAATACAGTCACGCAATTACGCCACCAAACAAGTAAGATAATCAGTGTGCACAGTGTCTGTTTTACTTATCGGTGAGTTGTGCCGGCATTATCTCTCTGCGCTCTCGTCATCTCGGCCCATCGGGGCTTCATCCAGGATCAGCCAACACCGCTCCATCTCTATCGGACTGATCAGGCGCCTGCACGTGACAGTTTGAATCTCTTGTGACGGCTTACATAACACAGCCTCGTTCTGGAGGTCTGGCCCGACCAGCTCGTAATGGCGCGCTCGGCACATGGCAGTATTATCCGATAAGTCCGAGTGGCGGAAAGTTGATTCCGTTATCTGGCAATCGACTGGATGGACGTGAAATATGGAGAGTTCGCCTTCTACTGAGCCCCACAGAGACAATGGTTCCCCGACAGAGTATCCCATCCCTCAGATCTATTCACCAAAACTTTTGAATAATTCACATCCTGGATTCATTTCCCTTCAAACAAGGAGAAAATTGATGTGGAGCATATTTATGGAGTTGTTCTACTATCGGCAGATGAGACATCCAAACAAACGCCGCTGTCAACGTGAAAGACCGAGTTTATGAATGAGGCATTGATCACTAGGAATTTTCAATTAATAGATTCGACTCCACCACCAATTTGACGAAAATACACTCAATTGTCTTCATGGCATTAGGCTCGGCTTACGACGAAGTTAATACTTGGGCAGATCTACACGTATGAATTAAAACCTAATTGTCATTGTCATCATTGTAATAATTAACAGTGATGCATTAACTTGATATTTTAGCCTCATTAAGCGTCGCTCGCCATGCTTAATGAACCTTTCTATTTACTAAGGCTTTATACGCATTTCAATCAGCAGAAAAAACCTTTGGCTGGAGTGGAAATCAGACCAAATGTGATAATTATAGCTCATTGTCTGATAAGGTTGTTAAATATTTCCATACGGACTTTGTCTTTATCGTATATCTGTGGATGGTTATTCTGTTGAACAAAACTATGCATTTAGTATGGCAAACCATTCACTTTTTATTGTATATATGTGGACGGCTATTCTTTTGAACAAATCTAAATATATAGTATATTTCCCTAAACCCAAGTCGAAATCCGAAGAAGCTAGAATCTGAGCTGATGTGTAGCATCCCTGCAGATCCTGAGCTGCGGAGAGTAATATTGTCTCGCTGTTGTGTAATGTCTTCTCTGAATAGATACGTAGAAACTTTGTAAGGCTGTATATTATTCAGAGGCGGTTTGTTAGCCTCGGTTTCTGACCCCGCAAATCTCACAGAGGAATAGGCTAGTAGAACAGACGGATAGCGTAATCCATCAGTTGAGCCCAGTCCCGGACGCCCTCCTTGTGTTCTGACGCAATAAATAATAGCGCGAAAACGCGTTTGTTGCATCGGAGTGGAATGGCTGGAATTCAGTCAGACAAACACGGAAGATTCCTCTGGTCTTGCTTCGGTAAATAGGCGGAATTCCCCCAGATTTAACCCTCTCGTACTCTCAGGCGTACATTGAAGGCAGCTCTAAGTTATACGTATTTTCTGGGATTGCAGAGTTCGGCTTCTGATGAAACTCTTTTGTTGGCAAAACCTTTTTTCCTCTGCCAAAAGCTGTATCGGTGTGGGGGTATTAATAGGCCTATGGTCACCATGTCTTGAATGTCGAGGAGTCAAAGTATCCACTAACTTCTATTAAATGTCATTTTTCTAAAAGGAAATTCCAATAAAAGGCAGGTGTAGCGGAATATAACGCAGGTATGAGTAGTATCCGTAACATATGGTACGGCACTAAATCTGTCGTGATTGTTCCCAGGGAGGACATTACTATTATGACCCCCTCCACTCCTAACACCAAGTGAAACTGAAGCTTAAACCACAATTAATCTTAAAAAGTAATTTTTCATGGTTTGATTTTGTTTAACCTCAATGATTTATTTTATTGAGGTTAAATGCCATAATTTTTGCATCGGGACTGTCTTGTTCCAAGTTGAGGAAACCGGATTCACGGGAGTAAAGGACTGTCCTTGCCCAGGCCGCCCAGAAACATCCTCACTTAAAGATGAAGCTATAGCATTGAATCGGCGTTTTATGGGTTGCGGTTTAAGAAGTAAAAACCTCGGATGTCCTCGTGGTATGAAGTGCAAGATATATCAAAAACATGACTTTATGGTTCACATGGAAGATAAAACAAATGTGTGTTTTAGGCGTAAGGCTTCACGTTTTTACCTGTGCGAGTTGTTCCCAAAATATCCTCGTAAAGTTGCTTTCTTTTACCAATTACTGTGCATCTTATTAGTCGCGCTTCTAATTTTCGCGAACAAATTCCGGGGATATATTTACAGTCACTGTGAAAAAACGGATCTGTTGACCAGTGCGTCTAGACGAAGAAAAAAAGAGTAAATGTCTCATGTATATACGTTATTGCTCTCTTCGAGCTCAGCATAATGCATATTAAGTAAAATTTTCCGCTGTGCAAATTTCAATTAACATGTTCTCTTGGAGTCAATTAGTGATCCATACATAAGAATGTACCCCTGCAGTGATGCTCCTTAATCCCAATGTTTAATACCCTGCTGCGTGTATACGCTCCTTAATAGAGCGGAAACATACTATTCTTCACATAAAAGGCTGAACAAAGAAACGAAGTGCTTCTTAATAATTAATATGTCGTGTCGAATAAATTCTCCGACTCAACTGAGCCATGCAATGTCTTCACAATGAACTTCTCAGCTTACCGTTTTTCATTAGAAACGGTATATATTAAAAGGTATTTTGTACACAGTGTTTTTCATTTGAGCAATCCTTGAATGGCTGCGGAAAGTGGTCCTCATGTAGTTGGCGTATAAGGTAGTTCGTCATCGGTTCAGCGCCGATACAGGTCGACAGGTGCTGACGTTGTGCTGACGATAACTATCAAGAGATCGTTTATACCGGGGTAATGCCTCCACGCAGTCATTGATTGGACGATGACAAAAGATTGGTATTTCGCCAATGCTTCCACGCTGATATTATTTGGACGATTGGAAGATTGGTATTCAGCCGGTGCCTCCACGCAGATTTTGCTTAAACGATGACCAAGGATTGGTATTCAGCAGATCCCTGTACTCCTGAACCTCATCAAAAAGAGGCTAAAACAGCTTACAATATTCCAGCCCGTCAATCTGTGTGAGTGATAGCCAGAATATTGACACCACGTTGTCACGAACATCTGTGGAGAACATGTGGATTGTAGAAGACTACGTGCAGCAAAGAGAGAATAACACCGGAGCAGCGAGGGCTGCTTTAATGGTGGGCATTTGTAAGTAGTGGAGTTACCTGCTCTGTTCGACTTGCGAATTCTAGTACTTCACTTGAGCAAGACGAAGGGTGTTTTACACCGTACTCAAGAATACTTAACTTATACGACGGCGGCCAGTATTATGGTGGGAGGAAACCGGGCCAAGCCACGACCATCCATAGTTTGAGCGGCTTTAAAATACAGACGCGGGCATTTTACCCATGCAAGGTACACTTTCCCACTCTTGCCAGACACAGGCATGAGTTATTGAGCTCAAACAGAGCAGTCACAGTTGGCTTCAGTCTTGAATACATAATATAAACTTAATATATGGTATGACAAGCAATGCCAAGCGAGCTGCACATTTTGAAGCCTTGAAGTGATGGCGGTATGTCATCAAATGAAGACCACACTACTCACATGCATTATAAAAATGACAAGAAAGCAGCATGCCTTAAAACGATTAATCCTATGAAATCAAGATTAGACGACAATATATTCCGAAACAGATGTCGGGGCCTACTTAGCTCAGTTGGTTAGCGCGCTATTGCACCGTAATGACCCAGAAACCTTCCACCAATGCGGTGGCTGTGAGCTCAAGTCCAGCTCATGCTGAATTCCTCTCCGGCAGTACGTAGGAAGGTCTTGATGGTCGTGGGTTTCCGTCTGGCTCTGTGCGGTTTCCTTCTACTATAATGCTGGTCGCCGTCGTATAAGTGAAATATTCCTGAGTACGGCGTAAAACACCAATGAAATAAATAAATAAATAAATAAATAAATAAATAAAATGAAACAAATTCAGACAGAGACATGAACTGAAAAGCATAAAACCATGAACAGACAATGATATGCTCAGAGACCAAAGCCAGACAGTAACATACCATAAAACCATGACCACACATAGCATACCATGAAGCAAAAATCAGAAAATAAGACGTCATAAAACCATGCACCAGACAGTAGGATACATTCATTGTCCCAGTGTTCCAGGCCAATGGCTAGTGAATGTACGAATCGTTATGGTTTAACATGCAATCTTCAAATATCTCAGTTGTAGAGCGGCGAGAACTGACCAATGACATCCTGTGGGCTAATTCAGCTTCGGATGTGTATGTTGGCCAGCTAGCAGAAAAAAGGATTGGAACTTCCACTTCACCAACATCAACAAACCGGAATGCCTTCATTCGACCTACGTTGTCTTGGGATAGGAAAAAACATAGATCAAATGGATGAATTGTTTAAATCTTGGGAAATATTTTGTTTACATACATTTCATATTTTTTAGAAGGACACAGATTTGACACTAGTTGGATGGCCAAATCGCTGGAATTCTCCAGAGATCCCTATGTGAAGTGTCGCCCTTGGGCGGAAGGAAATCGCCAAAGCGGCCTTGGCCTCCAAATAGATGGCGTCCGGTTATTAACCTTACGCTTCACATTTACTTCCCACATACGTTGTCAATCATTCATGACTAACCCCATGCCAGACACCGTCACGTGACCTGGATCCTGATCCTCAGAGCGAGTGTAGCGTTATAATTCTGTTAACTGACATGACAAGATGTACCTGTCATAAAATGGCTGGTGATGGTGGTTAACATGATCACAGAGGTATGAACTCGTTTTTGTGGAGCAGGGAAAAAGTTACATTACTACACATGACAGAAAGGGATGATACGCAGGCTTCAACAAAACTTCCGCCTCTTTCACCATATTTTCAACAGAGAATTAAGAGACAATATCGTGACACGCATGAGCAATGAAATCAAGTCTTTGCTCGGTTGAATTTTGTTTGATGCGTTTCATCACGCACTGGTTGGTAATATCTTTCCCCCAAACATGCTCTGTAAGCACTCATGTTAATTAAACAACAGCTTAACCACAAGGGATGGTGTCAAATATAGAGGCAGAGGCGGTCTCGTGTCCGGGTTGTTTATGTTGGGTGGAAATCCAGAGAGATAGGGCACTTAAAACACCGAGCAGAACATGAAAATGGCACCCAGTCCAAAATTATAGGACTTCTGTGGCCTGAACTCATCAACACTTCTTCCGGGTTACCGACGTTGGTACATGTCTCATGAGAGTTCAATAGTTATTGTCACATGATTGACAACTGCTCTGACGCCTCAGTCACCATATGTGATTATAGCACCTGTTTGTTTGACACAGCACACCGTCTCTGATTATTACAACAGTCACCATTTCCAATCACAATTAATTTATCCGGACAATGAAGAGAAGTAACGATTTTTTTACCCGACACAGACAAATGAGATTCGCTGAAACGCTAACAGCTTCAGGTATCGCAAAGCAGGTGCTATTGGTTTGTATATCACCTGTCTCTTACAGACTGACTAATTAACACGGCTGGAATTACATATGGGCAACATTAAAACTTCACTCAGACCGCCAAGATGTCACGTCTCACGACATGTGACAATTTCCAGCTGCAGGCGACATTCTTTCCACAAGCAGTAGTTTTGAAGCACCGTGAACCTAACTGGTAATAAAGCACACCGTAAACGTAGCAGCCTGAACTCTTTCAGATACTACTGCTCTCGATCTTGCGAGAATGGTCCAGAACCGAAGAACATACGATATGTGAATGGAAATAGCAAACTGAACTCTTCATTCCGCACTAGGATTCATTATAGAAGGCAGATGCAACCACTCGTGTTGTCGAGCCGTGCGTTTTGAAAAACACGCGACACAAGAAAGCGAGAATACGAGATTAGTAAAACTTCAAGAGATTAATACATTTTCTTTATAACTTTACATAATACTTCTCTTGCTTTGTGCGACAAGAACCGAAGAAAATGCGAAATGCACATACTGAGAAGAGCAAATTAGATCCTTTATTCACAGCTCTATTATTCTCATGGCATACGACGTTTATTTTGGCTGAAATGAACAGGTAGGGCTGTTTGTACGCGTTTAATGCTAGGATATATTTACTGCGAAAGTATTGCGGTTACCTTGCATGTTCTTCTTCCCTGAAGTGGCACCATGAAGAGAACAAGCTTTACAAGGCTGCAAGTTTGTCCTTCAGTTGACACATGCATTCTTATACGCTCAACAGAAAGCTTCAAGTTAACTAGTAGCTGAGGTTTAGACAGTTTCGTGATTCTTGTGTTTGAAACCGGGTTTCGTTCTGTTGTCATAAGCAATCTTCAGCAGTAACAGCACCTGAGGCTTTGCACAATGTAATTAAAATGTCACAACAACAACACAAAATGTCAAGATGAGCCAAAATGTCACAGAAACCTGAAGTGTCACAAAAATCTGAACTGACATGAAAGCCCAAAATATTACAGCCTATATAACATTTTTTCCATCGGTGTAAAAAACGGGCGCACCTGAACACTACAGAAAACATAAACATTTTGTCTTGACTCAGATGGCAACACGTTTTTGCCGCATCATTGCCCCAGAAGTGTAAATGAATAAGCAAGGAGAAACACGACCAGGTAACACAGATACAACCGTGGCTGGCCATCTGTGCTTCGGAACTACCTGGAGGTATGTCCAAATGAAAGTCGTAATGAGAAAATGTCGAATGCAATATCTAACTTTAATCTGAAGGCGTTGAAAAAGTGTGTTCATGAATAGTTAGGATTTTGTTTCCATTAATCAGAGGGTAAAGAATATCTCTAGAAAAAAGGTCTCAAAGACTGGCGCTTAACAACACTAATTTAAATACAACAGTATGGAAAGTAAAACCATGTGAGTGAAAACAAACGGTTTTATTCTGACCTTTCATGTGCATGGTTAAACAACGAACATCTTAGGGTATAAGCAAAGTTAGATGAGAGGAAAGACAATGAATTCATCTATGTCCATATAAGGTATTCACCAAATGAAACGCACGACGATTTCACCAGAATAATTGCATGCGTTGACACGTTGTGAAGTAAATATGACGCTTCTTGTCGTAACTTTCTTATCAGAATTTTATGGTCCGATTTCAGGTAAGCATGTCTGCCATGTCATCTGTTTTGAAATTGTGGTTGTGACGGATAATAGTGCTTAAGTTTGATTTTCTGCCCATCAAAACAAAATATGATCGTGAACAGTGAATAACGACTGAGGCTACTTCTGTCGTACATGAAACAATATCCTGGAGGAAACAGCTCAGCAAGTTTGTCTGTAAACTAGTGGCGTCTTCAGCGAATTAATTCTATGCTCTTATATTGCTTCTCACGCCTTTCATTTGTTATGCTTGGCATGAACCGAGGAAAGTTTCGTTTTATCTGTTAACCCTTCTTCATTTATTCTCCTCAGTGAGTCGAGGTGTTAATAAACATCGTCATGATACGCTTTAAGGATTGTCATGAACATTAGGAATAAATACCAGAGAGATATACGCATGTGTCAAGTAAAGTTGAAGGGTACATAATGGCTTTGGGTTTTATAGATCGGTATTCCACATGGCTTGACTTGGACGACTGCCTTCCCACCCATGCATTGGCATATCATACACGTTGTTACAAAATCAAGGTATCCGTTCATATGGCCATGCGTTGGCAACTTAACAGATCATACAAGTGGTTACAAAGTCAACGTAACTATCCCGACGTACATGCATTGGCAACTGAACATATGATGCATGGGGTTACTTTGTACATTATACAAGCGGTTAAGAAGTCAACGCAACTGTCTTCACGTCCATGCACTGGTAACTTTACATATGCATATGGTTACACTGGCAACATAATATATCATGCAAGTGATTACGATGTCAACTGAACATATCACACATGTGGTTACAATGGTAGCTGAACATACCATAAATGTGGCTTCAAAGTCAGCGTAACTATCTTCATATCCATGCATTGGCAACCAATCATCTAGGCCAGCAATAAAAAAACATTCGTTACAGACCATGAGAGTCCACTGTGTGTTTCTTTACACAATGATGTATCCGTTAATATCTCTTCTTGTCAGAGTATAAGGAGTTGGATTTAAAACAGCATTTGTCTTACGAAT
Organism: Acanthopleura granulata; assembly: GCA_016165875.1. Lineage (NCBI taxonomy): Eukaryota > Metazoa > Mollusca > Polyplacophora > Chitonida > Chitonidae > Acanthopleura > Acanthopleura granulata. The sequence goes on from JABBOT010000010.1 coordinate 17,855,038, forward strand.
TATATCGTGAATATATGATTTGGACTTTACCGGACATTTATCAAGCTGAACTGGTAACACATGTAAGTGCCTGTCCGTGCACTAAGTTAAGTTATCAGTGTGCTGACTTAACATGTGGTGCGTTTAAACGAACTGATAAAGTGGACATCACTTACATGTTTTGGCTGCAATGAGCTTTCATTTTAAGTATATATCATATATGCATAATTATTATAGTTGGAACCATAGATTTTCAAAATGTATACAGACAAGATTTGTATCTTGCCTGGTTTAATCATGTTTTCCGTAATTCCGTAAAAAATGTAATCAAAGATAGGAATCGTACTCTTGCACAACAGAACCTGGTGGATTCATAGCTGCTCGAGTCACCGCTGTGCAATGAGGGAAATCGAGTTCCATTGGCTTCAGAAAATATTTCATCTTTTTCTATTTACAAAAATATAATTACCAGGACCAACACAACACTTCTTGACATAGTAGAACTTTCAGCTTGACATCAAATATGCACAATGATTTTGGCTCAAGTAATCATATTTTTATCATGATGGGAATTCCCTCGGCCAAACGCCCCAAAATAGCAAAGTCTTCTTCTCATCTCAGAAACAAAAAGTATGAATCCCACTCCAATTTTTCACAGATATGTTGCAAACTAATTGTACTTCAGATCCTTTTTCTCTCTTTTTCTGCACGAAAAAATTACCTACCTGTCACTGATGGTGCTCGTGTAGGGCCATTTTCCACAGTACAATATTGGTTGAAGACCATTTCTCTTCTACCAATATTGTGAGCATATCTGTACGCAACACGTAAGAAAAATCGTCAGTAAATTGCCGAAGGTAGATGGTTTATGGCGCGCACTCCATCTACCTGCTGAATGCATCATTAAAATGCCCACCATAGTGTAAGTGACAAATTTCTTGAGTATGCGTTAAACAACAAATGACTAAAATAAATAATTTGCCTAATAATTTTTCGTGCAACACCACTCGTGTCCAAACTGTACTTCCGCTTTCTAACTAATTTATTCATTTCGACTCTCAGTCACAGTATGTTGGGAAAATATGCACTCTGAGTTAAACTGTCCCCTTAGTAAGGCCATTCGTCTGACAATGACTCCCTGGGTGATTAGTTGGTAACAATCATGCTTAGAATCAGCACCATCTTGGATACGTCTTCCCTACATCTAGAGGGTCAGACTGGGATGTCGTTATAGGTTTGTGCTGTGTTGGTGGGGATCTTACGGAGATCTTATCAATATGTTTTTGGTGGTAAGAATCTCAAACTTAAAGGCATAGCCTACAGGTAAAAGTCTTTTCCTTTTTAGGCCACAAAACCAGGTGAACTTGTCAAAGGATACTGCACTAAGAGAGATATAGCAAAAGCGAAAATAGAGATGTCCATGTCACTGGATAAGTTGTCTTTGCATCCGAAACTGATCGAAGAAATACAGGATTTTGATATTTAAATATGAAAGTATTGAGAATATGACACTAGTCTACTGGGATTCTAGACTGCCGCGTAAAATGTAAGTTTCCTTCTCGAGGAAGGCAGCAGGGTCAATCATAATTTAGAACACAGAAATGGTCAATTAATATTGGCAGCTTTTCCAGCTCTATAATTGTAGAAGAGCACTGTTTGAAAAAGACCTGTAAACCCCTCTGTAATACAAGTAACCTAGGTAATAAGCGGGGATTTTCTTCCTGCGCGAAGGATGTGTCCATGAGGTAAAAATATAGATGGCCTCGGGCTTTTTCTCTCTATTTTTATATCATTTAATTTTCGTAAAGCTGTGTACACAGGCAGATTCCATTGACTTTTGCCCAAACAATTTATACAATTACCCACAAGACTCATCGGCCATAAGCAACCACCGGTTGGAAACACAGTTTATACGCTTTTTGATGCTGAAAACATAACTTCGTTCAGGACATACTCTCGCCAATGGAGGATTTTTTAAATTTTATGACATCAATGATCAGATGTTGTAAACATTCCCGCTTGTCACGTAACTGTTAATTATACCGTTACGTGTTTACGAGTCATGAAGCTATCGTTATGACCTTATGACCATTACACAAATCAGTTATGTTTTCTGGCAGTTATGTTTGTACTGGCAGATCAGTCGTTTTATGGTGTCTGGCTAAAGAGTCACACATCACGTATCTGGCAGACTATACGTCAATCTGTGAATGTCTACACATACATTGTAAGCAGAGATTACAGCGATTCACGTAATGAATGAATAATAAACAGACCACTATTAACCAGCTTCAGAGACATCAAACTGACAAATTCCTGTTAGCCGTCAGAACTGGGACCTTTCACGGCCGAAAAGTCAGATAATGTGGTTGAGCCTTCCCCATCAATCGGTCAAAGATCTAACATTACAGCTTATATAATGTTAGAACCCACAGGGTTGAAAGGCAACTTCGTGCAGTTCAAGACCATATATTTCGACCACAACTTTCAACTTTCTTTTGGTTTACCGCGACGGCCGTGACTAGTTTTCACAACGCAAAAGGCTGGCATACATCTTAAGAATAAAACATTGTGGAACAAAGATTTTCTGCGCAAGTTTAACAAATCTCTTTTTTGAATGTACAAGAGCCATCTGAGTGTCATTTGGGTAAAGGAGGAGTGTAAAAGATGCTTTTTAAACTAGGTGCAGCATACTGTGAACGCTTGGTTTTCGATGGGAACACGTTTCCACACGTCCGTGGGACTGTCATTGCGCTTCATATTTAACACATATAGTGGAGGAGGACAATAAAATCAAAATAAATAAAACATAAAACAGGCCTACTGGTATTGTAAAGTACGAAAATATTGGACTCGCAAAACCTGACATTCGGCTTGGAGGTCATAAATATTTAAAATACGACGAAACGTACGCCTAAAGCCGTTGTAAAATAGTTCACAAATATCGAAGCAAACTCTAAAAAACCCTTAAGCCGCCGAGATTTGCAGAACGCTCATTTGGCAAAATGTTCATTCCGGCAGCACCAAAGAAACACTCTCATGTCGACCTGCCTATAACGGGACGCATGTACATGTGTTCATTAGCCACGCTACAGGCTTTATGGCTTTACATTATTCAGCCAAATAAACATAGTACAGTTGTTAGGTGCCAAATTTAGACAAGCTAATCTTAGAAGTTGTTTTGCGTGTTAATGAAGTACTCAGGCTAGGGTTTTCTGAGGGGTCAGAATCATGGCTGCCACCCTGGATGACGTCATCAAAACGGACTGGAAATGACTCTCTGGCTGAGCGTTCCAATGCACGAGAAGTTTAGGCGAAATGTCAGCCATTGTTTGTTTAGTAGGTATATCAGCTCTCTCTCTGTGTACTTACTGTCTCTACCGTCGGGCGTTGGCAAACTGTTAGCTCCGGTTTCACGAGAATCCTCACGGTTACAAGGTCTTTCTTATCCATCGGAGGAAACAAGCACCCTCAATGCCCAGCTTGATTGCCAGACACGCCTGTTCTCCCTTGGATATTTCTGTTGTATTTGTACACAAAATCTCTGCCCACGTCTTCCTCTTTACATACAATGCCTTAATAATATTTCTGTCATTTCTTAATAATATAAAGGAGCACAGCCTTGAGAAAAACCAGAGGAGCGACGACGTGACAAACCATCACACCCATTCAGTGAAATTCTGCCTTTGATCCAATATACTTCAGCCTTGATTTAACATCGCATTTAAATACGATACAAAGCTCTCCGTGCCTTGTCCAGACTTGCAGTGATGTAATTAAAATGTTAAAAGCGACTGGTTTAGAATTACTCAAATGCTGTGTTATTATATTTATTAAACAGTCATGAAAAGAATGTAAATTTATTCAATTTATAAAGGAAATCATCAGACTCAACCAGTCATCGATGTACACATTTTCATGCATACAAGTTCAGAGTTTATCTGACCTATCACCCACAGATTTCAAGCACCAATCAAATGGCCCGAAGGTTCCACCTCCAAAAGAAGCACATTCCTCCATGAGAACGTCTGTGTGGTATTCTTGCCAGCTATGATGACACTGTTTTCTCTTCCGGTTTCTAAACATCTACATTTGTCTTCCACAGACGGGAATGTTCAGCCGGATTGCAAACACAACATGTTGGCGTCTGTTTAAGACGGGAAAAAGGGAATCCATGTTCACACGGTGACGTCACCTTCACGTGATGCTGATATTCTACACCTGGGAGGAAAAATCTAAATCAGCCCCTATGGAGTGTTATCAAACGACGTTTTTTGGCTGTCAGATGTAAAATTGATCCTCCTACCTATATCCAGTGGTTGCAGACGGTGTGATCTCTATGCAGCCCATGTGCAGCGCTTTGGGAGAACGAGGAGCACTCGTTTGATCCAATCTTATCAGTGCATTGTGGTTATATTTGGAACCAAAGTCAGCGACAGTTTATTCAGCTGCCCCAACCTCTGTGTGGTTTGCAGTAATCACGTTGTATGTTTTAGCACGCCCAGGTGGTAAATCACTTCTTACCGAAAGTGGGCGGGCATCGTTACACCGTTACGTTACCATGGATCCTGACCACGTGACCTTTTGGCACCGTTTACTATTGACATGCGATTGTTTATTAACCAGAAACCTCCCAGAAGCTATTTGCCTTGTTTACCAAACTCACGTGTTATGTTCTCTCTTTATCGTAACCTGGGTCCACTGTATGCTGTACCATCAAGCATCAAGCAGCAGTCGTAAGAATAATGCAAACAGGAACGTGTATTTATTATTTCTTTGGTTTACACATTTGGCGTTGGAACAAAATAATTGCACATTGATTGTCTGGTACTATTTTTTGGCACTTGATCATATTAGAAAGGTACTTTACTCTGAAACTCCCTCCTGTAAATCATTTGTGAATGCAACGTATATTATATCTGAAATGTTACAAAAATATGAATCTGACATAAACTTAGATCAATTGATTGCTTGTTTATTTCTAATTTACGACCCTTTGCGTAATAAATAGGGCTACACACGATCTTGTTTCTTGTCAGACCCACTTCCGTCTTGTGTATGGTGGTGATACTCAAGAATATTTCGCTTGTACTACGGCAATCAGTATGCGCAGCTTGCTGGCAGACCTTCTCACGTATGATGGGAGAGGAAGCCAGGTGGACCGAATTGACCACAGGCTCGTCGGTCATTGTGCTGCAGTAGCACGCTAACCACTAGGCCACAGAGAACATTCAAATAAGTAAGATGTTGTAACAGTTCTCTCAGAAAAATGTGAGTATATACAGCGATAAATACAGAGAGGGAGTTTAGTAGACGGCGGTTTGCTTTCCTGCAAAACCTCTAACGTGAATTATCCGACCATTGATTCACTAATCGTGTTTACTTTGTCTTGATACCTCTGGAGAACAGTCTTGTGTAAACAGCTTTGTACATTACATCGACGGTTATATGGACCGGATAAAAATGAGGTCGCAACACTTTGTATTGATTGACCGGAATAAAGGTGCCTAGTACAGCAGATACGCGCTGTCACATACACGAATCCAGTGGTCACGTGACATCACATCCCGATGTAAACATCATTGGTTCCACGGTTTGCGATATGGCCATGAAAAAAAAAACAGCATCAAAAGACCATGATTTAAGGAATCGGAAAAGATAAGACAAGTTTGAAAAGGGAGTGCAAACAAAAGGATCGATGAATAAAGAAAGACGGCACATTGTAGTCAAGCAGAAAGTTTAATTAAAGGTCAGCGAACAGAACCATTACATATATGTCCTTTAATTTGAAATGTACCAAATTGTGGTGATGACGGTTTTCTTCCTTACAGGCGTAGTTGTATACCTGAACGCTTGAGTCGCTATCTGTATTCGCGTTATATTAATTGCTTGTGTGTCAACTGAACTTCAAAGCCGATTTCTTCGCATGAATCTTTAGAAAATATTCATCAATAAAATACTTTAGATATCAGTAGGAAACATGTCTTCCATCTTTGGAATGAAATAGAGTATAGAACACAAGAAAACAGGGAGTAAAACCAATTTTATTCGCCAGTGATCACACGTAACCGGCGAAATAAGGTTTCTTGTCAATTGCTTCTGTTAGGCTTTAATTCTAGCTCTTCATGTAAATGGTAAACTAGCATCAACTTACACGCATATGAATAAAACAGTAGTAGACAGATAGGTTAAGATCGGTTGTTGGTATCTCCCATTCTGCCTCATCACTGTGGCTCCAATGGCCATGACGCATTTCCACACTTCTGCACAGAAGTCTGCTAGTGGTGGCAAAGGAACCATTCTTTTCCAGTGGCTTCATGTATGCCGTCGCTAATTCTTGTGTTCTTTTGAATACCTTTTTCTCACATGTTTATTGTGAAAAGCAGATAATGGATGAATCACGCGAGGTGGTAACGTCCTTCATGAAGCCACTGGAAAAGATCGTCACCCGTGGTGGCAATGATATGAAGTAAACGTGAGAGTGGCGCTTGCGCTGTGTGGAGTACGATGGAGAGTAGATGGAGGTTTGAAGTTACATTAGCACATTGATTTTTTGTAGTAAATTTGTTAACTTCAACGTCAACCCCTGTGAACCTCGTCATTGAAATATTATGTTATATATATTTTTTCTTTTTGTATGATAATCGGGTCAGGGTGTGACCTAGATATTGCACTCTGTATGCGTTTGTAGCCTGCATTGTAATTCAGTGGCACTTCTCGAGGCTTCCGTGTTTAGGAGTTTCGTGTCATTTTACATAGAGCGTATATTCTGGAAAGATGTGCCGTGTTGAAACATGTTTTTGATCAAACTCTCCCGAATTTTCTTTACGTTGGTCTATAAACGTGAGCGACGAAGTTGTAAAATCGCAATCATATTTATTTACGTGCACTTGAGGATTTTGGGATTATTGGAGCGCTGCTTTCATGCCATTGTCGAATTCGTCATTTTGTAATCCATTTTTCTGTACGTAGCACTTTGTGAGCTTGTGTTTCGCCAGTTGCTATTTTCCTGAGACGTTCTTTTAGAGCATGTATCGCCCATGGCCTCTTTGGTGCGATTACGATTACTAGGCATCATGGACGCTATCGTCTACCTGTCGGCCCAGGAAAGTGTACTTTGACCGGGCTTTGAATATAATCCATTTTCAGCGTGCCGTATCTCCACTAACGTTCGTCATCTGGAGGCCAGTGTTATTCTTTGATTCAAGAGTTCACCTGAAGTGTGCATTTTCAATTTACGTAGACTGACTCGCCTTTAGAATATTGATATTCCAACAATATTGGACCGTAGTCCTTCAGAATCAATATATATTGCAGTTTTATGTATTGTTCTTGTATAATATTGTAAGTTGCACTCTTTGTTTATTTTGTTGAATTATATGTATTGAACCTGTCCAGGCGGTTTCTTGTTTCTTTATTTAATCTTGTGTAAGTCCTGTTGCAGTCTGAGAGTTGAACAAGCCATTTGTTTATCATTTTGCCTCTCCGACAGTGGTACTCTTACATCCCTCAAAAGCCCTACAGCTTAGGCCTTTTTCTATAACATATGAAAAATCAGCCTAGCACATGGCCACCTTGTTTTTGAGCTGCTGCTGATGTGGATGTGCATTTTTGTGACAATGATGTGTTCCACTCGTACACCGTAGTTTTTACAGTAGTTTTTAATCTCCGTGGAGGGGAAGGGGGCGGGATAGTAAGTCTGGGCAAAAAGATTTCAGTTCAATCCAAACAAACTTCTGATATATTTCAACCGTCTGTAAAGTAACAGTGCGGAAATTTATGTTTCAACAACCTGTTAAGTTTGTGTGACCGTATGTTCCAATCAATCTTCAGCACTCTTGAATTCGGAGGAAAATCTTGGACCCAGTTGCTGGGATTGCGCATGTGTAACCTGGTGACGCAGTCATGTGGCCTGACGTTTGGCCTGACAGGACTCCCCCTGAAACTGCAAGCCCCGAACGATTCGGTCCTGATAATTCTCGTTTACTGAGACAAATCCACTCAAATTGTTAATAAGGGTTGCCCGATGAAATTGAAAAAAAACAATTTTTTTCCCCCGATAGGGGTCCAAACCACTCAGAGAGATGCCAGTGAACCAACACTTAAAACTAACAAATCCATTTTCTGAAAACACACAACTGGAATGAAACTGCTCTACAAAATGATACCATGAAAATATATCTAAAAATAGCAGGTTACTACATTTGTCCTTTCTGTCCGGAAGCATTCAGTGTGGATTGTGGCCATGTAAATAACTCCTGCCATGTAGAAAATAGGAATGAGGAACGATTCCAATGCTTAGAAAAGTTGATGCAATTTCAAATATTTTGATTCAATTATTACGATACTCTGTTTCAAGACGAGCATAGTTAGGACTGCTTTCAAGTTCTTTTGTTCTTGTTAAAGGCATAACGCAAACATGATTTTTTAAGTGAGAGAAACGGATATTCGGTTTCTGTAACATTTAACGAACTCCACCTTCTATTGTTACCGTTTTATATAAGTGAAAGTCACGTTTGTCCTTATCTTTTTTTCTCTAACATTATCAGTCTCTGAGCTTTCCCTGTGAACCATTTCACAAAATGGGTATGCAGAATCTTTCTTCTTTCTTCACAAGGCTTTCAGACAAGACCCCTACACTGCAATTTACCTAGTGATCACAGCTTGAACAACAATCTGTTCCATTTTTATACGCGCCCTAGGGTTAGTTTACTTCCTTGCGCTATTGTTGTCGGTTCCATTGGTAACAAAATCAGGTCAAACGATGACTATTGGTAGATGGATCTTTATGCCACATGCCATTAAGAAGATGAGTTTTATCGCCCAGTGTTTGACCACAAGGTCAGATGTCCTAACGGCTGCCTTCAATATCCAGACAAACCAACTGCTTAATTGATGTTGACCTGGAAGTCGCTTAGCATTGATACGCTTGGTCTTGGCTAGAAGTCCAAGTGTTCCACTTATTCCTGGTATACAACAGGTCTGGCTCCTATCAGTAGTTAATCACATAGCCCTTTCCAACATACGGCTACGTTTTCGAGTGGCTTAATTGCTTTCTTGGCGTCTGGATTTAACCTATATTCTTTTATAAGCTTTTGCTTGTGGTTTTAGACGAGCAATCTATCAAAAAGGCTTCTGATACAGCCACGAGCTCCTGTATAGCGACGCCGTTACTACCGCACTCATTTAGCCTGTCACATTCTCTACAGGTACCCTTTTCTTCCAATGAATATGTTTTACATGTTACCCGATTTGTATTTCTCATTTTAATACTTTGTGTTCATATAATATACATCAACATATACGACAACGGCAATCCTTCCCATAAACTTGTATACCGTAAAGAAATCGACACATTTATACCCAACTCAAAGTCAAGAGATTTCTCATATTAATTAAGCACCTGCTTCAAAAGAATAATGTTTCCACTTCCCACTGAAAAATGCTACAGTGCTGTGTTCTCATTCGACACAGGCAACGTGCTACAGTTGCTTGTGTCCATTCAAGACAGTCAGTATAGTGTGATGACATGCGCTTATTCTCCAGAACCACAATTTCCAGTTTTGATTAACCACAGTCAGTGTACAACAGAACTGTGTGTTTATTCAACACGGACAATGCGCTATCGTGCTGTGTTTTATTTACCACGGCCAAGAAGCTACAAAACTGTGTAATTACTCAGCACAGCCAAGCGAATACGCTACAGTGTATTTATTTAACATTGCCAATACGCCTTAGTGCCGTGTTTTATTCACCAGAGCCAACATGTTGCCTTGATGTGTGTTTATTCACTACAGACAATGCGCTATACAGTGCCGTGTGTTTATTCAGCACGGCCAATATGCTACGACGCAGTGTGTTTATCAGCATAGCCAGTGCCTCATAATGGTGTCTCAAATGACTGGCGCCAATTCCTTACTGTGTTGAAAACTTCTGAGAGCTTCTGCATGTTGATGTTGTTTGTATTGCCGTCAGTTGACCGTTCGCAATCCGTTTTGCCTGAGCTGCAGAGCCGCCAGTGTATCTACTCCCGTCCACGCTGTCAACCAAGTTGTTAGCAGTCGGCGTCGCAAAGTTAGTGCCGCTGTTACCCTATCACATTGCCAAAAGCAAGTAGAGGAAATTAAATCTAGTTGAATTACTTGCACTCAGTATATTGTGTTTCTGAGTTTAAAAGGCGGCAATAAGTCTTTATGGCGCTGAAAAGATTCGTAGAATGTTATCATTTGCAGTATCGCTTTCCTTTGTGTAATGAAGAATGGAAATAATATGGCTTATGTTAAAGGCTTCAGAAGAACTGTTTAAACGGCATTGCAGACTTAATGGAAGATATAAAGAAGCTATGAACAATGTCTAGCGAAAAGCATGAAAACTAACCCCATCGTAATTCGGTGTGTGATTAGCAGAGTTGATAACTGCAGAAAACGGCATACCACCAGGATGATGTCATACGCTGGTGGGGCATCAAGGTCAGATAAGCGTGTAGAGAACATCAAGTTTCACGAAAGTCAGTCTATCATCTTGAAAAAAAATATATGTTTTTAAAAAATCTTGGTATTTTTATTCCTTAAATCAATTCGGCTGGGTTAAAGATACCTCGAGGATGTACTGTGCTCATTTTTGCGCGAAAAATTGATTTACCGGAATACTGAAGAGCATATTTACGGTGGACCGTGTTATTATGCTCAGTTTTACAGATGGTTGTATTTTCAGGAGTACTTTAATGGTAAGTGATATATTTGCCGGAATAGTTTTGTGGTATGCCGTGTTATCATGGAAAGTTAACTGTTGACTGGAAATATCATGGAAAGTTTAAGGTGAGCCTTGCAGTTTTATCGAGGAATCGTATTACAACGTTCAGTTGTATGAACCGTTTGAATAGGGGCAGTTGAATGGTGAGCTTCACGATGAAGGGCAGTTTTATAGAGAGAGCGGTATTATCAGGGGCAGTTTAATGCTGAGCCGTACTATCTGGAATAATTTCAGTGTGAGTCGTATTATTAGAAGCATGCAGTTTTGTGGAGCTGTGTTTTGTGAGCCGTGTTATCAGTGACAGTTGATTGGTGAGCCGAATCATGAAGCTCATATTGGTTACCAGTGTCGTTTATTTCCAGGTTGGTCACAAGTATATTTCCAAGACGTGATTTTAGCATTAGTCCCTTGAAACCATTCACCTGGCGGAAATACCGGCTATTTGTCACATCCATCGACGGGCTTTGTCCACCAAAGGGAGAGGATACGAGACAAGTGTTTGTTTCATCAGCGCATTCCATATACGCTTTTCATTCGGCGGACTATAGACGACACGCTTTGTTCGTTAAAAAGGATTTGGTGGTGTGCGTTCTCAGTTTATAAAAGTGGAACATGACAGTCTTTGTTCCTTATAGGAGAAAACCAAACAAAGCGCGGAGAGAGGGTTCATCAGAAGAACCATGGAAAAACTGCACCCTAAATACATCTGATAAGAGTGCACGGTATACGGAGTTCTTTGAGCGTAAAACACAACAGATGGTGTAAAGAACATTGATAGGTGCTTACTGCGATCTGTCCGATGTCGTGGAGTAGATGGTGGAAAGAAGTCTGTAAGCCTGTATAAACATATACATAATATACGTTATCGTTTGGAGCGGCGTAGTGATGGCATGTCATATAGATACACCTGCCTTGGACACTTTTTCAAGATTGCCTTAGCGTTAATTGCCAACAGCATATGTTCAGTTGTGTCAGCGAATAGTTACTAACAGCATGCCTCCAAATTTACAACGTTTACAACGTTGAGGCTATGGAAAAACAGGCGTATCAAAACCCATATAAAGCAGAAGGATGTTCTCATTGTCATGATGGTGAGCATTTTCAGGCCTTGGACTATAATCATTCACTGTATGCAATCCATTTATCCTGTGCACTTAGTTGACAGGACCATATCTCTGAGGACATTTTTATGAAAGTATAAGAATGGAGAATTCCCACATAACACATGGCGCATGGAGAGAAGCTTGCTCTATTGCTATAATATAGTGACCAGAAGTGGTATTGATTAAAATATTCCACAAAAGGTGAAAAACGTTGCATAGGATGAACGAATTTTATGCGGGACGGATCCAGTGCTGGAACTTTATGAGGCTTTGGTGACCACCCGGTCAGGATTACTTTGGCTAGCTACATCTCAAACACTGAAGCCCCCGGAAATCTGCAGAAATCCCGTCAGCATTGCACTAGCTGTTTGCTGTCTGTTTGGACCAACGCCAAAGTTTTCCAGTTTGGAGGGGGTAAAACGGACCTGTTTGCGTGCGTCAGTATGGGCCGCGAAGGGCGAGGTGTGTGTCGGTGGATAAACAAAGAGAGACCATTGAGTGCTGAGGTAGATTGAGAAGTACTGCTACATCTGTCTAACCTGTCTGGCTGGAATAAGAGTTAAAGAACGCGAGGAGAATCGGCCGAATAAGACACTCGCTTGGAGCATACCAGAATCCGACTGGGGTGGATAATGACGTGGATTTCACACTGCAGACACTGTATTGATGAAGGGAATCGAGAATTTAAATTATAGACTGTTACAATCAAGTTACTTAATTAAATAATTGTTGAAAGAGAAACATTGGTGGTTAGCACGTCTTATACAGCGCAGTTAATGTGCGATTGAATGGTTTTTGGTTATTTATGTAGGTAAATATACTAGTAGAATTCTGCATGTGTATATGGTAAAAACAAACAAAAAACAATGAAGAGGAGGCTGATACAAGGAGGTTGATACAAGGAGGTTGAAATATGGAGTACGTTTTCAGGCGTTATAATCTACCTTCTGCCTGCTGCAAACAAAATTAGAACAATGTTCATCAATAAGAACTGCATGTGTTGTACAAGAGTACAGAAGTATCATGCATTCTCCTGTAACTTGATTATGCATGCAAATTGTGTACGATTATTGTTGGATGTAGCAGGTGCTCTTTAAGTCTATTGTTGTGGGTGCTGTACGGAATATTTCCGCACTGCGGAAAGACTTGCTGGTATTGTCTATGTTTAGATGTAACAGGAGCCGCTTGTTACTCCAGTTAGACGATACACGGTTGGTTTTACTGAATACTGAACAGCTGCCACAGGTTATCAGTTATCGCATTGGGAGCTAGTTATTCCTAATCGTCTTACAACAAATTTGCAGTGTTATCAACCCACAGTCATCGATATCCACCATGCAGTAACTTCAATAATTTAAATCTTGATTAAGGGAAAATGAGGTCAAGAATGAAAGATGGAAGATAGGATTAACAGCTTGCCGTGAAAGTTGGGGTCTGGCCGGGCGGTGTGGCTGGCTGGAAAACGTAGATATGGTATAAAGGTTACGGCGGTGTCAGATGTCAGCCACTTACAGCACTGCAACGCCAGCTGCCGGCTTATGCAATGTCTGGTTGGGAAGGAATGGTAAAGTTATATGGCTGTTATGCATTTGGCTTGCAGCTGGGTAATACATTGTATTCCACACAGAAAGCTGGGAATCCCCGCATTTCGGGGTCTATACAGCCATTACTTACCAGTAAAATTCAATAAAAAACAGTTATCAAAATCCTATTACTTATACATGGTGTTCGTCGTCATGTCATTTCAACATCAATTTGGGTCATGTCAAGACATTAAACCTTCTCTCCGCACCCAGTCAGTGTATATAGGCTCAAGGACAATCTGTACTTGGTCTATAAGGCTATACCGTAATACAGTATTGGTTCCACTGATTTACTTGGTTTTAGTTTTACTCAAATCCCGATGCGGTGAAGGGATTTCCCTTCCTTGAGGGTCTTACAGGTGTCCCAAGGCGATGAAACAAGCCCCTGTTCAGGAAGGTCGAGAGTTCGTATTCAACTCATGGCGGCTTGAATGCGACAAGAATTTTGTCAGTCCTTTCGGAAGTGCAGTCGTTTTTTTCTCCGCACCAGCCCACAAACCTGACTGCTGTAGTGTGCATCAAATATTAAAAAAAAATGCCCGGAGAGTAAGCCAGAGCAGCGACGATCGGCGAAATCTGGCCTCCTGTCAGTTAAGATAACAGCTTGTCTAACCTTTAATGTAACTATTGACGAAGTAACAACCTACACGCCTCCTAGCACCATGGCTTAAGCAGAATTAGATGAGAAAGTTGTATTGACGTTAAACGTAATTGTTGTATTGTCATAACATTTAATACATGTATGCAATAACATGAAGACGATGCCAAGGGACCAGGCCTCGGGAATGCTTAGTTCAACAGCTGAATTCTGGTTTATGCAGGAATACAAGTAAACAGAAACTAGGCGCAATGGTTTTTGTCAGTGTATTTTACCATGCAATACCTCTTTCTCCGTATAGAGAACTTCATTCGTCATGTAGTATCCATAATTCTACAGCTGGGTCAGGTGCAAACGACGGAAGATGGAGCCAAGGGTTGGGTTAAGAGCTTGCCTTAAATGCTTACGTCTCGGCTTTATGGTTAGTGGGAAGCCTAAATTACCTCGACAAACAACCACTCTTGTTCAATTTTATCATCATTATCATTCCTTTCGGACTTTCAACAAAAGTTGAGAGCATACTAATGGCTAAGGTACTTGATCCCACAATCGCTAAGTCACATAAGAAGTGAGCTCAACCCACGTTCTCGAACAGGGCATTTTCTACATTCCCTCACTTTCACTGGCCTCGGGGCATTCGGCCCCAAATGGCTGCCGATCTCTTGTGTGCTGTTGCATGACGTTGGCTGAATATCATTTGCCTCAGTTCCGCCACGATGGAATTACAGAGCACTGGGAAGGCTTTCAGCCTCCGCCCAGCAATATGGGGAAAGTTACAATACAGGGAACCATATTCCGGATCAAGACATGTTACAGGAAAAAGTAAAGAGAAAGCGTTTCACCTGTAATAGAACATTTACGATCAAGGGGGTAGTTTTAAAGAAACTCGATGAAAAGTGAAACTATAAAGGACGTTCATAGTGTCTTTACCCCCGGTCCACTTGAGAAAAAAAACTTCACCTTTCAGGGAGACCTGATAGGGATTAGTTTTCTTGTTTCGGTTACTGCACAGTGATATAGACCCAGGGAACGCTCCTAACAGGGTGTCACTGGCTTTAGCAACAGAGGCTACTCCATCTTCATCTTTCGAAGGATTTATGTGGACATACACAACGACAGGTCGATTCTAGGTCGATACTTCGATCAATTTAGTGACTTCCGGAACAGTGGGAAGGTTTCCAGCAGTCGCCGTAGAAGTACCTGTATGACGGTGTTGTATGAGGAGGTTTGCACTGGGTTAACACCAATTCATTGCCAGGTCAGGCGAGATGTATTGATATAGTTTTGTTCACAAGCTCAGGCGTTGACGATGGAGATTTGAAGGCGTCAAACCTTGATTACCATTTTCCAGTTTTATTACCCTTGCTCGGAGCTTCTAGCCTTCCGGTCAAGTCAATTTCTATCACAAACACTGACGTCTGCGCTTTTTAATGAGCTATTTGCTATGCAGCATGGCTCCAATGTGGGTTTAAAGGAGAATGTTTTCTTTACATATATGTGCCTTGTTGGTCAATTACTTGAGTCTCAGTGAAAGCTGCTTTAAGGAGGTATCGCTGCATGCAGCTCGATGAATTTGCGACATTGATTCAATACTTTGGGTGTCACACTGGGGGAACTTCTGAAAATCTTGTTGACAGAGTTTATATTCTGTCTTAAAATTGAAAACTCTGTTAAGCTTTCCGCGGACCAGACGAACTCGTTCGTTGACTCGTTGTTTAATTAACTCCTTTACATTTGCATTTGAATCGAATAGGTCTTTGAAAGAAAATTGTTCAGGGCGAAGAGGATTTACTTTTCGCCTTTTAAAAACCTAGTATACTATACTATGTGCAACCAATGTGCAATCCACTCCCTGTCTATTTACCCCATCATAGGGCGCTTTCTGACCAGTGCACTGGGATGACGGAAATCACCTGTGATCCCACCTCTCAAATGTCAAAGCGCAACAGCGTTTTCTCTGCAAGATAAAACTATTAACCGGGGATCATAGTCAATGTAATTGTGTACCAAACCCTTCAGTATGGAGAAATGCCTGGGGGTAAAACAACTGGTCAGTCGTATCCATGGTTTTGAGACGGTAAATAAGTCAGTGGTACCAGCGGAATGACCTTCTCTTGGACAGTTTTACAGTTTAACAGTTCCGCAGGGCAGTCAAATTATACCACATGAATCAATAATTACAAATAATAAAGTCCAACATTTGACCTATTTCCTTTTTATACAGAGAAATCAAATATGAAAACATGTTAACGACTGATAAGGGAAGGCGAGGAGTATTTGATAGATCGTATTACCTCTGATAACATCACACGTCCAGCGGCGGGTGAGAGTAGGCGATATAGACCTTGACAATCGGTTTTATTGGTTTGCTATCATTGGTATTGTTGGGAAAGTAATTTTAGTAATTGTATTTTGCATTGTCGTGTATAATAGGGATACGTTGGTGGTCGCAATATAGACATTTCGCTATAACAGAATTATCTGCTAGGGTGATCTTAAAACCCAATATCAGCACGTGCTTTTCAAGGGTTTCCCCATGGTAAACCCTGTAATTACACCTAAGTGAAATTATATCCCGGTTGGTTTTAGTACGATTGTCAACACTGAAGAGTTGGACGAGCTCCATGAACAGATTTCTGGGGACCACATGTGTGTTTTGTAGGGAGTAGATGTGATTAAGTCCCTGTGTTCACCGGGCACTGGTGATAACGCTGGTACTAGTTACGTGACTAACCCCCGCAGGAATACTATTACAGGGCAAATTCTATCTTTTAACAGTGACCGATATTTTATGAGCACAAGGTCTCTTTTAAGCACAGATCGCACATCTTAGCTGACCAAACAACGGGTGCCCTGTTTTAACCGTGTTCCAGAATGATTATTCTGACATTAACTTGAGTTGTCTCCCTTCGTAGGGAAGTGGAGTCGATCTTAAATAATATACAGGATAGTTATGTCTCTGTACAGTGCACTCGTCTGAAGATGAATATGATTTTTTAAATTACAATTGATAAAATTTGTAGACGCTATTATAATATGTGTATGTGCATTATGCAAAAGTGACATGTACAGTTGCTGTAAAATCACCCTTTCTGCGCCTAATGTCAAGACTTTGCAAGGGAAGTCTGGGAACGCGAGTGGCCACATCCGTCGCCTTTAAGTGAGTACAAATTAGAGCGCCTGTTCGTGTAGTAGGTTGGTCTATAGATTTTTGACCTCGTGTTCCTTGCCAAGAGAAAATCAACTTTGTACAAGAGGGCAAAAGTCCCAGGTTGTCTCACATTGTTGTTTTTGGTTTTTTTTCGGCATTTTTCTACGTCATTGTTTTGATAAGCAGGTGTGTGGCGCTGGTCCGAGTTTATTCATTCTCTCTATACCAGAGGTGATCGTGACACCTTTTTGTAGCCAAGCAAAAAGAAACCTTGACATGATGAACGTGAGTTTATTGTGAATTCATCACACTCCAAATGGGAAAAATGGGAAACTTGCAAAACTCCTTCCCGCTTGTAACAATGGGGATCAAACCCGTGCTTCCTTGTTCTATCTTGGATTACGTCACACTTCTAGGCGTATGAGCTTCCAGGAAACACCTAGGTGGCACACAAAGACTGCAGAAAACGATGTGTTTCTCTTCGAGTTGGACCATTTTGTGTAACCCGTCAGAGTCTCCCTTTGTAGGCCTACCAGATGAACTATTTTTGACAGCTCTGTGAAAGAAACTACTACGAAAATAATACACTTGATACATGAATATCTTTCATATCCGGCAATTAGCCCAGTATGCAGCTGTCGCACAACTCACGCAGGACAGACGGTTTAATGAAATTAACTCTCCGTCAGAAATCACCATAATCATCCATTTATCCCGTCTTCAATGTATCGCCGTATACACTCCACCTCCATACTGGTATTACATGAAAACGATGTGAAGCGAGTGATGGATAACTCTCACGTCCAGAGCCGCCAGTTAATGTTACAGAGCTGCCAAGATAAATTACCTCATAAATACCACAGACCGTGATCGTTCCTGGCGGTGTGCTGAAAACCGTGAAAGTGTGCTGCATAAGCTGCATGGATGATTTGGCAAGCTGTTCGCTCCTGAGTGATAGTAAATGTCGTTTTTTACCATTTCTGTACGTAATTTCGTAATCACAGACACCTTTTTGTCAAAAAAAGTTTTGTCAAACTTTCTAAGCTCAGTGAATTGCTTAGGACATTTTTGCGTCCAACTTGATCTACTTCTCGAAAAAGTTTATAAAGGGACAAAAATTGCCAAAATGACGTTAAGTTAAGAAGAATGACCATTGTAAACTGTATCTGACAAAACCTTCACTGTTTTTTTTTTTCATGTTTTTATTGCATTTTTAACATCTTCTGCATGCACAGAAAATCCCATGACAGGTTGTGTTGACCAGTCCGTCTATGTGGCATCGGTAGCACTAAGTGCGCTGAACTACTGTCTAGAATCTGAATACAGTAACCGTGTTAAAAGGTCAACAGATAGTACATCTATGCTGTGTACGTGAATAGTTCGTGCATGCATGGGAACGACGGTAAATGTATTGCGGGTTTCTGACATGAAGACTTGTATCGGTGGAGTACTTGTAAAAATAATAAGAGCGAGGCAGAATCAATAGCTAAGCACGCAGCCTGTTCGACTGTAGACTACGCCCCTCGCTTCTCTGTCAGACGAGGACGGACAGCCCAGCGCACCAGCTGACTCCGAATTTCCCCACGTACAGGATTTACAACATGTCAACGATCCCCGTCCAATTTCAGGAACCACTCTCTCCCACACGAATCTGGTTAGTGCCCACCGAGGAATACAATTATCAGAACGAGGTGCTTACGTAAACTCCAAATTTCTTATAATGTAGACGGTGCGATTTGTTAAAAATTTATAGACGCTGCGTGTGGCCGTTTAGATAAGCTTCCCAATTCATACGGGAGTAGGTGGTTCCTGGAACAAGCAGACCGGCTCGCTTGAGTGCACCCTACTCCACCTTATCACTGATGCTGTTTTTGCCCACTTTCTACAATGTCATCGAAGTTCACATAATTATGACACTGCTTATTTACACCGGAGCTTTCTGGGAAAACCCTGCCAATTTTGTTTGTTATTTTGTTTGTATGGGGTGCCGCTTAAATGTCGTTGATGTAACACACCACGCGTAAATTAAGCGTTTTGTGCCAAATTACATATCGACAACTCGAAAGACTTTTAGGGCTATTGCCTCCCTTGCATCTTAGCACATTTACTTATGTTGTGGTATTTATTCTCTGTGTTTGTTGTGTTGGGTTTAGTGTGCAGTAACAACTGGATAATGTTTCATCCCGTGGAAGCCAAGTTCAGAAAAAATTATTTAAGTAATGCCTCCATATACTGCATTCTAGAACCATGTTCTTAAGAACTATGTACCAAATGTATAAAAATCATCTGGATTATGGACTAGAACATTTCAACCACCAGAAATGTCTCGAAAACATGGCTATTAGAACAGTTCAGTGTTAGGTTCACAGATGGCGCCAACTGTAATACCTCACCATTGGTCCTTTTTAAAAGTGTATCTAGTTGTTGGGCACTATAAAACTCACTTTTGATGTCTTACCTGTCGACATATATTTACTTAATTGTTCCCCTTGGCTCATCACCAAGTTAGAAATTTACAATACAAGTTTCAACGACTTTTCAACGGCTGACTGCAGTCATGCCAAGTGTTCCACTTTCTTGATAGAAGCTTTTATCACACGTCCATCACGGTGCATTTGATTTTCGATCTATTTGTCCTTCCTTAGCGTCACGTGATGTGAAATAAAACCTATTGCTGCTTTGATATTATTACATTTAATAAATGAAGGACATTGTTCTTGGTCTGTTTGAAAATTTGAACCTCTTCTTCATTTTTATATTACAGTCATAACATCTTCAGCACTCTTACATTCAGAAGTAGATGATAAATATTCACGATTTCCACATTTACTATCAAATAAAATATAGATAAAAGGGAAAACGAGTCGGTCATTACGTTTGACATTTAACTCAGTGATTTTTGATTCCCTAAAAGTTCGGCTTCACCTGTGCTAGTTGTGCGAGTAATTTTTATTACATAGATTTATGGGGTTTGTGTGGACATTGGAAATGGAAACCTGAGATTACTGTTAGCTTTCAGCTTAGGCTTTTAATCTTTATTTCATGTGTGGCTGAAATATCGATGTCATGATTTAAACTGATGGCAGCTTCTTTCTAAAAGGTAATATTGCGATTGTGATTTGCGATTGACACAATACATGAAGTAAATGGCCAAAAATAGTAATTAAAATGTCTATCAAGATTTCGTCAAGCTGTACTGACTAAGTAAATAACAACAAATAACAAATCATTTCTTTTCATGCCATCACAACAACAGAAAGCATATGTCTATTTTCATGTGACATTTTTTGTAAAGTTAATTGTAATTGCTAGTGATTTTCTTTTAAACATAATGTGACGTAATGGAAAGTCACCCACTTTTGATAGGAGTATGTATAATGTGAGAAAATGTCCTAAGGTCGGAGTTCACAAGGCCACAATGCAAAGCGATAAGCTCAACCGCAGGATGAAAATGGAAGTCATCACGAAGAACTTCGTTGTTTGTTTTCGGTTAACGCTCTTTTGTCTTCCACAAACCCAGTAAATCAGTGGATTTCCATGTCAGTATGGTCGACTGAATGTTGGATCAGTCTGAAGTTAGCACTGAGCAAACTCGACTAGTTTGTCCGATCGACAGGTATGGTGGTCGAGAAATACCATCACTGCGACAAACCTTCTCTCAATGAATTCCTTCCACATAATGTCATGATGTTGTTTTAAATGGTCATTCTCTTGGAGATTCGAGCCTTTTCTGGCCACCATAAAGGCTTTACAGATAACATGTTTTAAACGGTAACTCTCCTGGAGATTCGGGCCTTGTCTGACCATCAGAAAGGCTTTGCAGATATCTTGGACGGTAATTTACAGGAAGTTGGACAAAATCTGCTTATAAAACATACAACTAGCAGGGTAGACGAAATATTTTGTTTGAGGTTAGAACTACATGGATTAATTTGTGAGACCGAAAACTTAATCAGTACAAAATCTGCACGAATTCTCGAACGTCAACCTATAATATTCCTGCAGCATTTAGCCATCTGTGTCATACACGTCGAACACTTTATAAAGTAAAGATGTATCTAAAGCTAACCTTCAAGTATGTGCTTAGATGTGTATGCGTATTCTTAATCTTCAGTGACGTCATAGAAGTTCTAGCACCAAATACATTAACTATCAGTTTTGTACAAATAAATATTTGCAAATCTACAGATTCATTGAGTGCCCTGGATTCTTTCCAGGACGGCTAAGCACGACATTAAACATCAGCGAATCTATCAATCAATTAATTAGTCAATTTTTTTTTCATTGTTAGTGCATTTGCCTCTTTACTAGTCGTCAGTGAATACATTCTTCTAAGCGCGGTTTTGTTTACCCCTTGGCGCTTGCTCAATACACCAATATAACCATCGTCATAACCCGTTGGATCCTTGCTACAAAGCCTGATGTTCAAATGTTAAATTGTCGCACTTGACTGTTGATGTGGGGTCAAGGACCATACTTACCATCCTATTCCACTGCTTTGATTCTGTTCACCTAGCCCGGTGTTCTGTGTGGAATACAGGAACAGTATCCCGAGGAATGCTCAATATATATCCGTACACATGATACAGGCACCCTCGGGAGAGCACTTTGTACAGTCAGACTGCCTAGGCGTGATAATTCGGCTGGCATGTCTGACCGCTCTACAGCTGTGTAGGATGGATAATGTCACCAACAGAGCCTATGTATAGCCTGTGGAAACAGACATATAAGAAAATAAGCAGATAACACAGTGAGCGGTACCAAAGCGATGGCACATGACTATATATCGTGATCTTTAGGCCCTAGTTGGTAAAGTTTTTCAATTAGCATTTAGCTGGGCCTTTGCAATGCACAAGGTACAACATTAAGGACACTTTTCAAAAGAGATATGGCTGATAGAGCAATTGTCCGGAAAATAAGATGATCTCTCTCGTCCTCCATACATTTCTATCCGGCTAAAAAGCAATTCTTATACAACAGCTTGCAATTTCCCAGATGAGTGTTAGCTTTTTGGCTAGGTTTGCTCAGTCTGGCTGACTTGTCGGCCCTAATTGGTTTCCCGGACGTCAATCGTGAACAATCGAAATCAGGCAAGTTACTTGACACAAGTGATGATTGGATTCGCCGAGGCTGTAGGGTAGATAGCCGGCCCTAGGATTTCTACAGCCATAACCTTTCCTCCTCCCCGGAATTAGTAACCATACTATCAGATTGACCTTCCCTTAAAACCCACACCTCAAGACGTGAACCCAATAAAGCTCAAACCGGCAATAACTTGTGGACAGACGCCATCAGGTGACTCGACTACTGAACGTAGTGCCCGGCTACAGTCACATAAGACGCCGTCATGAGCTACCTTTCCCTCCCATTAGCGGTTAGGGTCAAAGACGAGTTGTTCACTGTTCTCTTGCTAAGCATGAGTAATACGTTTCTAGTTAGCCTGGAAAATGTGACCGAAGAAGACTAAGCGACTGACTAAAGGGGTTACTTTAAGCTGAAAAGTTCCTCGTGTTGTCTATTGCTCCCACTTACCAGATATGAATATAGCGATTTTAATCAACAAAAGGCCACACAAACTATCAGAAACCTAAGTATTTGTTTTTACATAGCCCCAATCATATCTATAAGCCATGGTGTGTCAGGCGAGTCAGTGCAAGAATGCACCCTTTCAATTTATTTATTTTATTTATTTTATTGATGTTTTACTCCGTACTCAAGAATATTTCACTTATACGACGGCGGCAAACACTACAGTCGGAGGAAATTGGGCCAGGCTCGGGGAAACCCATGACCATCTGCAGGTTGCTGGCGGACATTCCTACGTACCGCTTGCAATTGCACATAACAAAGAGAATCACATACAGATCCATTTTAGAAAACGGCTTCTACCTCTTATGGTTTCGTAACTTCTGCACTCAGCTGATTCCATTTGGGAACTGCCCCGGAGAAATACTTTAATGCAAAAATGTGTAAAATCTCTCCTCGATATAACACCCTCTAAAACATTTAAATGAACCATACCACTTTTGCATTTAAGTCGGGGGCTTCTAGATATAAAATCATACAAATCTTTCAGTGATGGATCAGTGCTTGTTATCAGTAATTGGTATCTAAAATTATATCATCTAACAGTGCCCTTGGTTTTCGTGACGATAGCATCGTCGTCGCACCTGTCGATTGAAAACTTATCTATGAATGTGCGGGTTCGAATCCAAATTCCACCTGTACTGCTGCAGCTTACTGTCAGGGGTTTGTCAGGTATCGGTATATGGGAGTGGGTTATTCTATTCCCAGTTTCCTCTACTAAAACACCTGGCCACCATTAAAAAGTGGACAATTCTCGAGTACTGCCTTTAACCCAAATCATAGCCAAGGTTAATTATTTCCATCTGTGTGGAATGGCGTACATGGACAAATGAATAATCTTACTAACAAGTGCCCAATGATTTTCATTAGCGAGCAATTTATTGATAATCTGTTCCCAGCTAACCATACATATAGCAAAGGTGATGAAGGAACACATACTTTCACCAGATTTAAAGGAAACTACAAACACTCCAGATTCTGGCTAGCTCGGAGGTGTATTGGTACTGAAAGGACTAGGGTTTCCCGTCACGCCATCTGTATTGTAAGTGGATTAATTCAATTTTTTATACCGTAAATTATGCTCATCGGAATAGTAACGTACCAAACGTCTTTGTATTGGGCCTATAATTCAGTGTTTCTAGATCGCGTCTTTTTTAAAGGGATCTTTGTGGACGCCACGAATTATTTACTCAAAACTGATGTTTTACAGATATACCATGTTGACCACTGAATGAGAACAGTTGTTTTCAGATATCGATGACCTGTCATCCAAAGATTGTTTGTTTCCTACTTAAGGTCTAATGATATGGACTGTTGACGTCAAAGTTGGGGCCAAGTATAAATGTATCGTATATGCTTTGCTGTCACAATACAAATAATGAGGACGAAATCCTTTGTCATTTACAATGATTAATACAAACTATGTGCTTCGTTGATAGCCCGCGGCTACTCTGTAGTTATATCACATGTTCAGTGGCATTATTGTGCAATATATGTGTAAATCAACCGGTGACATAAATAATGATACCATTTAAAATTAATTCTGCTTGATGGTATATAATGCTTTTTCATTGAGAGAGAATGGCCCTTATCACGCGAGCTACAAGGATTTCCCTTAGCACATTATAAACATATACATATACATACAAACGAGAAAGTTTATAAATCATACAGATTAGTTACTCATTGCATCTTTATCAAATACATCTATTTTAATGGCATCATTAATTAATTTATTTATTTGATTGGTGTTTTACGTCATACGCCTAACTCAGGAATATTTTACTTATCCGACAGTGGCAAAGGTATTGGTGAGAGGACACTGGACAAGACCCAGGGGAAACCCACGACCATCCGCATGTTGCTGGTAGACATTCCCACGTATGGCCGGAGAGGATGTCAGCTAGTTTCGAACTCACATGGCCCGCATTGCTGAAAGGCGCCTGGGTCATTGTACTGCCACGGAGGTCCTTAATGTCATCATAATACAATGATATAATGCGCCTCGCAATAATGTATATACTGTAGCAGAATTTATTTTCATTGACAAATGTATATGCACAACGTAATATAAACAAACGTTATCGATTATATCAAAAATAGGTGAACTGTTCCGTAGTTAATTACATAACTTTTGTGAACATGTATGTAAAAATAGAAATAAATGAACACCAGGGCTTAAAATGCTATTGACTACGATAGACATAAAACGAGGAATAATACAAGTCGGGGAAATTTATGAGGAAAATGCTTTTAAATCAACATTTTTCACGAGCTTGGTCATGTGATACATTAGACTTAATATAAAAGACAGCGGAACGAATTCATACAAATACAAACATATTTTTGCATTCAAGGC
This sequence comes from Acanthopleura granulata, assembly GCA_016165875.1. Taxonomy (NCBI): domain Eukaryota; kingdom Metazoa; phylum Mollusca; class Polyplacophora; order Chitonida; family Chitonidae; genus Acanthopleura; species Acanthopleura granulata. The sequence goes on from JABBOT010000010.1 coordinate 17,880,149, forward strand.
AGATTTTTGTAATTTTTTTTTTGTGATTTGTGATCTCATCACAGACTAAGGGACAATACTCTGAACTTGTATCCTATGCGTTAATATTTAAGAAGGGTATAAAAATTCTTCGATCCAGGCAGTCAGCAATATAAAAAGAACCAAAACAAAATAAAACACTGACTAGAACAAAAGCTTCCTTGACGGAGGTAACAAGTCACCTTTACGCACACTAATTGCATGTGAAGGCATGTGAGAAAAAGGGATAACAAAAGTTCTAGAGTTTGGATTTTCCAGTTGCATGGAGTTTAAGTTTTACGTAGAGAAAGACAAATTGTACTTCTGGAAAGTCAGTTCTAGATTTCTGACATCGTTGAAACATTAGACTGCTTCTCTTTTGCATGATATCAGAAAAACGTTTTACCCTGTTTAAAACGTTTTTACCCTGAATACTCATAGGCTAGGTGTATTCGTCCGCCTTTAGGGGTCGTGTATTCAAATCCAATTCGCGGCTTTATGTCAGGACGTTCATCAAGTCCCTGGCAAATGGCGGTGGTTTAAACCTATGTCGGGGTTCTCTGGACAGCCGTTACATTAGTTAATTCTTGATGTTAATTTTAAACACTCCTCCTCAGTAAATAAGTAAATAAATAATTACATTTACACTTTCTGGTTTCTTTATAGTACACTTCAGCTATGTAAAGTTTTGTTGTGATAATTGACATTATATGTTGTTTTGTACATAAATAACGACATGTGTGACGTGAGGATATCGTTATCTTACTTCACGTACATGTTGGACGTGAACACATAGGTGCTAGACGTGAACAAGAAGGTGTTGGACGTAAACTCACAGGTGATAGACGTAAACACACACTTGTTGGACGTGAACACAGGTTTTGATTTATTTATTTATTTTATTGGTGTTTTACGCCGTGGGGAAACACCTTCCCACGTAGGGCCGGAAAGGAAGCCATCATGAGCTGGACTCTCAGCGACCACATTGGTGTGCTGAGCCACGGAGTCTCCCACAGGTTTTGGGCGTGAACACATATGTGTTGGTCAAAAAGACACCGGTATTGGACACAAACACACAGGTTTTAGACGTGAACACACCGATGTTGGACTTGACCACTCCTCCTCGGTAAATAAATAGATAAGTAAATAAATAAATACGTTTAATAATTACACTCTCTGGTTTCTTTATAATACACCTCTGCTATGTAAAGTTTTGTTGTGATAATTGACATTATATATTGTTTTGTATATAAATAACGACATGTGTGACGTGAAGATATCATTATCTTACGTCACGTACTTGTTGGACGTGAACACACAGGTGTTGGACATAAACACACAGGTTTTAGACGTGAACACACAGGTGTTGGACATAAACACACAGGTTTTAGACGTGAACACACAGGTGTTGGACATAAACACACAGGTGTTGGACATAAACACACAGGTGTTGGACATAAACACACAGGTGTTAGACCTGAACACACAGGTGCTGGACATAAACACACAGGTTTTAGACGTGAACATACAGGTGTTAGACGTGAACACACAGGTGTTAGACGTTGGAAGTTCAAGTAGATATGATTTCCTACACCGATAAATCGAAACCAGCAAAAATACCTGCTCAGTGGATACTCGGGCTTACTGAATAGGTCATGAGTTCGAACCTCTCTAAATCCCAAATTTTGAGTTGTCTATAGTAGTATCAACGTTGGAAATCATATCTATACCGGCTATTCAATGTAATCATCCAAAAGAAACACACGGGTGTTAATTATCGAATTATACGCTCTAGTTACCAGTGTTTTCAGTCATTAATCAGTTTGGAAAGCCTGCTGCATGTCGTCTTCTGACGCCAGTTCATAATAATGTCACTGATGAATTCTACTTTCAGGCGGCCTAGCCTACACGCAGACTTGGCAATCAGCGATCAGTGGGAAATGACGAGCGTCTGTAGTTAAGGGGAGACAATTTCGTCAATATCGTCGATTAATTTCTGTGCTCTCCTGTGGATGGTTTGAGATCACCAGTTTCAAAGCGTGCAAGTCTTTCTGCGTGGTACAGGTTCAATTTCACTGAGCAAATCTGAGCAAATAATGCAGATTTGCTTAAATGTGACATTGAAATCATTGTGCCTGAAGGTATGGAGTAAATGTAAGCCCGATAAAGATTTTCAACACAGAATCAACTCGAGATCAACCAAATGTCCCTGTATTCAGACACTAAAAGCGGGAAATCTGGCCTCACTCGAGACAGTAGTTTTGCTACTGTTTGGTTTATTTTGTGATGGTAATCAAAACCAGTTCAAATGAAAACAGCGCAGTCGGTTTGTCCTCTAGCGCAGCGTAATGACCCAGGAGCCTCTCACCAATGGGGCCCTGTGAGTTCAAGTCTAGCTCATGCTGGCTTCCTCTCTGGCCGTACGTAGGAAGGTCTGCCAGCAACCTGCGAATGGTGGTAAATTTCCCCCGGGCTCTGCCCGGTTTAACACTGTTCCCACCATAACGCTGTTCGCCGTCGTATAAATTAATTATTCTTGAGAACGGCATAAAACCCTAAATCAAATAAATAAATAAATAAATAAATCAAAAGAAAAAATGACCATTGCTCACGTCAGAAGTCTTAATTAAATAACTAGTGTGTCAAGGACTTCACTAAAAGTTTTTTAAATTCTATGACAAGTATAACCCTTTACTTGGCAAATGTGGACAAAGCGTCTGGAGGTCTGCTTCATAGGCATAGCTGTATCTTGTTCCACTGAACCCGCGGTTAGGGTTTCATAAACATCTGTGTTTATTACATCAAAATGACCCATTCATGAAAAGTTGTTATGAAAGCATCATTGAAATACTTATATTTGTCTTCTACATGAGAGTGAATTTTGAATTCGATTTCAGACCTGCATTGGAAACTGCTGATTGGTTCTCTCGAACTTGTTACCTGCTTCATTTAATATTTATGTACTATATCTTGCAATTCTTTTGGGAATTGGCGTTATATAGGTTGTTAGGTAAATTGGCGTTATATAGGTTGTTAGGTAAATTGGCGTTATATAGGTTGTTAGGTAAATTGGCGTTATATAGGTTGTTAGGTAAATGGGTCTCATGATTGTCGACTTGAACGCCCTTCATGGTTTTCCAGTGGTAGAGGAATGTCGGTCTTCACGCCTAGTAAAGAGGAGGAGAGGGTGCATGTGAAGTATATTTGGAGACGACAAAAGTTTTTCATTTATTTATTATTTATTTATTCATTTATTTTGATTGGTGTTTTACGTCGTACTCACTTATACGACCTTGACCAGCATTATGGTGGGAGGAAACAGGAAACACGTACGATCAGGGAGGAAGCCAGTCAGAGATGGACTCACTGCTTCTGCATTGGTCATTCTACTGCAGCTAACCACTGAGACGATAAAAAAATGTGTAATCCATATAACATCCGATTCGTGATTTCGATTAAAAGTTCATGTTACAATGGCATTACGAGGTGTTGTATCTAATATGTGACGTGTGGCATTTTAAGAGGATATCCGAGCACTGTTATAGACAGTTGTCCGAACACTGTCATAGACAGAGTTATGATACGTCAACATATGATAACGTACTTATAATTTTAATATACTGTACCACCTGTTTCTTTGAGGAATTTGCAGCTGTACATGGGGAGGTCTGCCAGCAATTTCCGAAGAATCGCGGGTTCCCCCCCCCCTTCGAAACATCCTATGTAGTTAATTACGCTGTTTATACCAATGACAATCCACACGCTAGCTTATTGACTCCAATCCTGTAGTACACCAACTCACTTCCATCAAACGTCTTTTAGGTTCACTGCGATCTTCCTGACTAAATTGGTAGGAAGCTTGTTCCGCATATTAAAGTGCGAAGTTGAACCTACACGTGAGTTGCGAGAGATAGACAACGTATAATAAAATATACAGTTTATATAAAACTCTGCAACTAAATTGTAGAGGAGATACACTTACTTGTTTATTTATTTTATTTATTTATTTATTTGATTGGTGTTTTATGCCGTACTCAAGAATTTTTCACTTATTCGAAATTATGTTGAGAGGAAACTGGATAAAGCTCGGCGGAAACCCACGACTGTCTGCAGGTTGCTGGCAGGCCTTCCTACACACTGAAGGAGATACAGTAGCTTTAGTTTATTACATGTCACACTGAAAATATAGCGGTCACTAATTTTGCACATCACATGAAAAAACCGAAAGGTGTTTTGCTGAGAAAGGTTAATTATGGATATACACGGACATGGAGCTTAAATTGTTTAAATTGGCTGAAATTCATTAATGTTGATGATAATTAGGTGGAAAATGGCGTATTCGAACTCCCACGCAATTGTGAGCCGAGTCCATGTGGCAATGAGCATTGCTTCCTTATCCATGCTCAACATGTGTATCTATTATTGATAAAGTCTTATGAATTACATGAGTTTTCCGTTGGTACCCAAGTTACACACATTTATTTATTTATTGATTTATTTATTCATCTATTTATTTGCCTTTTTTAAAACTTGTACGTGGAGTTACTCTATCAGTCTTAATGTTGTAGATGCTTTGTTTCGCTGAACTGTTGTCACTTATGTCAAAACCAAAGAATTCATACTATGTAAACTGTAAGGTATAGTGTTCCTTTTGTGTCATGAAAGAAGCACTTGCTTTCACCCACTCACAGAGTGAATTTCATCATTATTTATTTCGGTTATTTCATTATTTGCTAAAACTGGACACTGATACAATACCATCAAAGACGACAATGAAGTCGCCGATGCACAGTGATGAGTTGCTTTGTACTGAAATTATAATATAAGCCATTTCCTTGCATAATTTTAGGTTTTTTAATTAACCCGCGTCCCTATGTCTTTACATGGCTACGAAACTAAGCCCGTGTGTGTAAGTCATGTCAGTAACCCAATTCTTGCACAGGAGAGACAAGCAAAAACTGGTAGCGAAACACTAGCCAGTCAAAACTTATCTTTGAGGCGTGGTTAACTGTAGCTTTCTGGCCGCTAACTGACAGCTGTCAATCGGTCAGTTGATGTCTGCTTATTCAAAGCAAATTAACTGGGCAATATGTGGGTATAACGGTAAAGCTTGACCGTGGACATATAAAAGTGATTGGATAGACTTCGGTCATCTTGAAGAAGACCACTCTCAAGACTGGAAAGCTTTCTGAACTCGTGAGTAACTGTTACATTTGTGTCCCCTGACTCGTGATGATGTTTATGATGTTGCATCATGTTCACTGTGTTCTTGTTCTGTTCCACTGAGAAAAAAATCTGGTAGAATTAGTGTACAGTAAAAATATATATATTGTTGAGCTATATATTGTTGAGCTCCACCGTCCAAAGGGCTTTTTCACTGTTTCTCAGTGGTCGGAGAATACTCCGTTACAGTAAATCGATTAAAATATTCCATATTGAGATAACCGCTGAGTCAATCCATGTCGTTGATGTTGTGGGTAAATCCGAACAAAAAATGGGACATTCTCTAAATGTCGCCACGGTTGCGCTCCCCGGATTCCTGCATCCGCATTTTAAGTTTAAAAGGAAGCTGTAACATTTCAGATAACAATCTGATAAGCTTTTCTAGCTTCTGTTTCCTAAAAAATGAGTCAAATGCCGATGCCTAAAACTTTATTAAAAAATTTCACACGCCCTTCCACAAGGCAATAAAATGACTTAACCGTTGGTATGCATTCATTAACCCGTCTTTCACCAGGTGATATAATTATGATCTGATTTCGAAACCGATGAATGCAGACGACTGACAAATGTTCAATAGCAAATATAGAAATCTGTTTCATTCTAAAGTACTCCCAGGACGGAAATCTACTTTGATATTGTTACGCTCCCGGTATAGACCTACATCTGCACTTGTAAAATGGACAAACCCTCTGACAGAAAAGCACCCTTTGAATACCCTGTACAGGATTTTTGACCATTTCGATGGCCTGGAAGCGAAACGGACAAAGTCCTATGAGGGCATTTCTGAGGTGGTCAAAACTGTCACCGATTTACCGAAGTCGTTCCAGTTTTAGAGTGTACTGCCGCGGTGTGTTTTAGCAGTTCTGAAATGTTTTCTTCTATTGGGGCAGGTAAGCCCCATTAAAGCATTGTCACTGCATAGAACTAGGTAATTAAGTGATGAAATACGGCTCAAATCATTTATAGCCAATAACATCTGAGTCCTGTTAGCAGGCACTCTTTTGCTCCGTGACACAGTATCCCCCGATGTCGGAATTTTCAGTGATTCGGTCAGGCGAACATTGAAAACAATGTTTGTTGCAGGCAACGCGACCCACTGGCTAATTTCGGAATGACTCAAAACTTTTTTCACGAACTCTGAGGATTGTTTTTGGAAAAATTAAAAACTCCAGGATTCTCCTCGAAAATTCTTCGAGGAGCATATCATTCCTTTGTTATCAAACCTTTCAAAACAAATTATTAATGCTTTCGGCCGATTGACCGTTGTCGTAGCATTATACATGATCCAATTTCCGTTACCCACCTTCGCCAACCATACGCATGTTGCTTTGGCTCTAACAACAAACTGGGTCATAATATATCGCACAGGTGTCGTGTATTACCTTTTATTGGTTACTCTTGGTAACATGCAGTGCAAGAGTCACTCAGTTAAAAAAAGGCAATGGTTAAAACTAAGATGAGTTATGTGAAAGTAACATCACAGATGGCGCTACCTGTAGTCTTCACGTTTCTCCTGCTGGTAAGTCAGTGGTGCAGCATTGACAATGTTATAGGTCTACGATTGCGAAAGCACTGTGTGGTAAGGATTTTCATTCCGAAAGAAATTTAGAAATTGAGTTTATTTAGCAAGGCGAAAATTTTGTTCATAAATTACTGCTTGAATGACATATAAAGAGGGATAACTTCGAGTGTTGAAGTTAAGAAAAATACATTTCTACTGTTTTTGTTTGTTTTTCTTTTTCATATAAACACAGCCATTTCAATGACATTTTTAAAATGTATCATGAACGCAGGACATGAACAGGATAAAAAGTTGATGAAGAACTGAGAATACTAAAATAAAAAAGTGTTTTTCTTACAGAATGAAGTAGAAAATGAATATTTCAAATAAAAAGAGTTCAGTTAAATTTAAGGTATTGTAATTTCATAAGAATATCTCTTAAAAAAGAATACTTATTATTTGATTGGTATTATACAACTTACCGGGTACTAAGGAATATTTAATTCATGGACTATGGAAAGCATTACATACTTTGTGGAAAGAAACCGGAAATGCTCCAGAGGAAACCCATGGTCGTCCGCAGGTTGCTGGCAAACTTTATTACTTATGACTGGAGAGGAAGTAGGCCTACATCGGCCAGAGTTGGACTCACAGCACTCACATTGGTTAAAGGCTCTTGGGTCATTGTGAAATATGAATATTTATCATGATTTTAAAATTTGATACCATTAAAAGTAAATGCAAGACAAGTCTTCCTATAAAATTAAGATTTGATCATTGTAAACTCCTGGAATTTCATATTATCTAGCTAGGCAATTTCTTCTTGATCTTTTTATTTTATTGGACGATGAAATACCCTGTATCCATTACTATACTTGTCCATATAGCCTAGCCCACCTATGGTCCCTGAATGATTATTCTCATTCTCAACAGGCTGAATATTTCTGACAGCTGCCAACCAACAACCTCTCCTTTTAAAACCTCACACTGTTGTAACGGTTTACTTTTCCAAGTGGCGGTTTTGTGAAAATAAATTGACGTAATATGTCCATATTCAGTTCTTTTAAGCTGTCAAATACCTACATGATATCTACGAATTTTCCAGCTGTTTCATCCATTTCCAACATTTTATTTTGGACTTGGAGAGTTTACATGCCTTTCCAGATGCATATCCGTGTTTATTTTACTCTAAATTGAAACTTAATACATGGTCAGTATCTTTTCTTAGTGAAACCAAGTTTTGATCTGTTCGCCAAGTGTGGAAAAAATGTATGTATTTTTTGTTCTGGCATAGGTTTGACCCAGCTATTCCGTCAGCTCAAGCCGACAAGAAACATGTCTTGCTTTCACAGTTCAATGCTTCTAGAATGCTTGTTTCTAGATGCAGTATTTTGTGAAAATCTAGTGTTAAAGTCGGCTCAAACATTCCCATATGTACAATTCACTTAAGTATCCGAATCCAAGATTTTATTATTACATTAGGAGTGGGATTAGAGGGGAGGGCATACATCCACATTCATCTTGCATATACGATATCCTAGGAAAGACAATAAAAGGACAATTAGATAGGATGTTGACGTTGGCCTGCTGAGCATCAAAGGAAGTCAGAGCTCTGAGCGTATGGTCGATGAGCCCTTCACCACACGACATCTGATATTTTCAAGGAAGCGTGTTTGAACATCTCTAAGGACTGACATCAAACAGAATCAAGTTTTCTTTTTTTTTTAAGGTAAAAGCCTCGCTCACAAACATCATTACAGAAATCCAGATCTTATTTCAGATATATAAAGCATAAGGATATCACAGCTTATAAGCATCCCATGTAGTACTTACGGCAGAAAGGCTCAAAGGAATAGCTTTCGAAAATCTGAGCATAACGTGATCAATGTGTTTTGAAGTTAGTCTGTATGCTATCAAACGAAACTCATAGAACAGAAATAATATCCAACAGTCGTAATATACCAGTTCACTTTAACTTACAGTGAAAGACCACACAAAAATGAAGTTAAAGTCAAAGAAAAAAACATTAAAAACGTTTTATGAAAATTCCTTTGCTGACTTTTTCAGAATTTTTATGTTATGCTATGGTCAGAAAGAAGACCATTAAAAACGATATAGGAGAATTTCTTTGCTGATTTTTTAAAGAATTTTTATCTTATGTTATGGTCTGAGAGAAGACCATTAAAAGCTTTATAAGAAAATTCCTTCGCTCATTTTTCTTAGGTTTTTAGATTCTTTTCACCAAGTTTAACGCAGTCAGATTATATGATGGGTAGGTTTCATTGACCATTGACAATCCGCTTCATCACAAAACGTTTCGTACACTCTTTATGTTTAGCCCTGGATGAAGTCCTTGAGAAGTGTACTTCTGTAATGTATGCCTGTGTGTGAAAAGCTAATATGACATTAAATTTCCCATGAAGGGGAAGAGAAAAGTAGGGGTGATGTCACCGGTGAACCACAATATCAATACGGTCCATAAAACTCATCATACAACCAAAACATTTCACTGTGTTTAATTTGATGAAAAGAAAAGCTAAAAAGTTAAGTAAAGGCATTTTCAGGCAAAATTTTTAATACCCTTTTCACTCAAAAGAGCACAAATTAATTCAACTTTTAAGCAGGTGTAATACTGTTTTTTTTCACATTTGTCTTGTATTTTGTGAAGATATAACTGCATTCATAGAGCTTTGTCCTACGCGTTTCTTTTCTGTGTGTCTGCCGTTCCGGACAGCTCTGTCACACTTACGACAACACCAATGTACATATCGCTTTAGACACGCTGTGCCAGTGGTTTGGAGACCAATCCACTTCACTGGTTTACGAGTGCTATGCGTAAGTCACACTTGACTCTAAGGTTCTTAGGTCCACAAGCTTTCTATTTCCAATATGACATCATAGTCATTGTCTTTAGTCTGCGATAATTTATTTATCAAATATCCACGAAAGTTTCGCGCTAGGCGGAAGCCATAAAATTAAGACACATGCATACACCTTCAATTGTTGGTTCGACCAAACTCCCACCACCCCTCACTACAGGTTTACATAGCCTCTTTTGGTAACTGCGCGCCTTTCATAACGTTCTTCTGAAACGTAAGCACTGGCTGAAAATATGAGGTTTTAGTAATATATTTTTGTCTCTCAGAGAAAAACAGTCACTGTTTTAGATGATAAAAATCATGCCCGAAAAACCCGTCTAAATTGTATGGTTTGTCATAATGACATGTAGAAATCCAAGATTCAACAAGTTTTTCTCCATTACTTACACTCTGGATTATACAGTTTTAATAAGGTTGAAATAATTATATTTACATTTATCAAAGCGTTACTTTGAAGCCTAAACTGAAGCAACAAATTCTACGTTGACTTCAGACTGACATCTTAATTAGTCGGCCGTGGATCGAACAATTATTGTATCAAAAGTCCAAAGATTAATACCGCTGAACAACTATGTCTTTTTAAAGGTATAATCGCGTCGGACTTCGATGTATATTGATAAGGTGCATACGACTTTATGTTTATTTTTTGTATTTGTTGTTTTTTGTAATGAGGATATCCATGTGTTATATCAGTGATGTGTTTTAATTCGGTTTCAGATCTCAATGGCTTTGGGAAGCATAATCCGATTCTACATGAATGCGCTTTTATCCAGTGGTTTGTCTTCTAACGAATCCTACACGTATCCTACTAATAAATCTGCGAGAGATGAATGTTCCCAGGATGACTCCTTCACAAGTGGCTGCCTCAAGGACTTCAATAAAGACTCACCTACAACCGAACCCTTCACTGGGGAATCCTACAGAGCGGAACGACTAACCAATGAATCCCTCGCGGTGGAACCCTTAGCCCGTGACTTCTTCACCAACAAACCCTTCATCAGAGACGCCTACATCAACAGCTCCTTCATGGCTGAGTCGTTCACCAGAGCCTTATCCAAGAACAAATCCTTCATAAATGGTTTCTACAAGAACGACTCCTTTGAAGTTGAATCCTTGGCAAACAACTCTATTACAAACAATTCCTTTGTTAATGGCTCTTTCACGCAGCACTCTGATATTGTCCAGATTATTATTGGGAATGGCCTCACTCTGAATTCTCGGCTTGTTTCCACCATTGCTATTGCCATAGCATGTGCCTCGGTCTTCAACAACTCGTTACTTCTGTGGGCAATACCTCGGGTGGATAAAAGAGCTCTTAAAGCCAAGCACTTCATTCAGAATTTGACCATAACTAACCTTCTGTTACCTGTAATCTTCGCGAGCGAACTTTTTTGCTTAACAACTCTGGCAGGCCTGATAGATGCAGTACCAAATATGTGCGTTTTTGGCATTCATTTCATGGCCGTAGTTGCTCTATTTTTATCTCAGTCCGTTTGTGTGCTGAGTTTGGCCTCTGATCGAATCTATGCCGTGGTGCGTCCTTTGACATACAACGCCATAGGCTATTCTAAACGTGCACTAATAGTCATTTTAGGTATGCCATGGATTGTTGCATCTGTCATTTGCGGTTCTTTTTTGTATGTAGCTTTAAGTACTTTACCGCCAACTAGCGTTACTGGCGTACCCACCATTTGTTTTCTGCTATTAAGTGCATCGTTGATAGCAGAAAGCTCTCATGTACTGGACAGTTTTCTGATCTCTGTTAATGTTTCCTGTTTTCTTGTTTACATTTCCCTGTTTGCGGTTTTTAAATATCAACAACGCACTATCCACAACATGTCCATGACGAATGTTAGGAAAACTAATGTTTCACTGGTCAGGGTGTATTTTCTGTTGAACATCACGACTCTAGTCTTGTATCTCCCTGCTCCCATTTTCGCCGTTTTCCAGGAAAACGCAATCGAAAACGACAGATCAGTTAATGATATAATCCTAGGACTAATTAGCATGTATCTACTTAATACGTGTCTCGATCCAGTCATCCTTATGAGCCGAATACCGTCTATTCGGCAAAATTTACCCATCAAGTATAAACCGGTCGGAGCTAAACGCGCAACGGAAAATCACGGGACAGAATCCGTCACCATATAACCTTTCATAGTAAGTCACACAATGACATTCGTCAAAGGTATGAAAATTCTTAAAAACTTTGATAAAAAATCTCCCAATTTAGAGCTAAAATAGCTAGAACTACATTGGTACAGTGGTTACACGACCGTTTCTCCATTTTGAGAGACCAGACATCAACGGCATTGGCTTAGCTAGAACCGTTTAGGAGAGTCCATGCAGGAGAAGTGCCCAATTAACAGCTCCACCCACTTGAACTGACAAAGCCCATGCCACTGCCCGAACTCGTGAGATCATGTCTTATTAGGGTTCAAGCCGTCCTGGCGGAACACCTATTGAAATTGTTCTCATTACCATTGGCAGCCTATGTTTGTATACTTTGAGCTCCAATATCTCAAAAGTGCCAAAGACAAAGAGACCAAAACTGATAGTCAAGGTACTGCAATGGGTAGAAAACTTTTGACATTTTCGGAGTTTTGACTGGTGACGTGGTGGCCATTTTGAATTTTCTAAAAAAAAAAAACATCAAAAAAGTTCATGTCTAAAACAGCTTAACCGATCGGTGTAAAACTCTGCATACTATTTCTACATATGAAGGTCTACTCCCAATGTAATGTTTTAAAATTCTGTATGCAAATAACACGTCTGTCGTTATTTTTAATTCGCCTGTTTTTTTCATTTTTTCCCATTTTCTTGCTAAGTTGATCACATAATGACGCAGATTATACATGACTTGATGACAATAATTTTACTGGAGGTTTCAGGATTTTACCCTGAAGTGGAAGAAAAACAGTTCAAAATTGAAGAATTTGTTTTGTATGTAATTTGCCATGCCAGGTTTAATGGTACTTGTCCCACGACTGTAAAATGCGTCGTTTTCAGTTTATTTCCGATATTCGCCATTTTGAAGAAATTACATGTAGTCCCGTAGAATAAAAACTATTAAAGCTAGAATAATTGGACCTATACTGGATTGTAGCCCATGACCTGCCCTTCATACGGCACCTAAACAATTATGAGCTACGATCAACAATTTTTTTTCTGCACATTTTTGAAATAATGTAATGTTCACTTGTAGAAGAAAAGTTGTATCTTAGAGAAAATGACAGTTTGATATATTTTATACACTGTTACTACTTATGAAGGCAAAATCCCAGTGTAGAACGTTTTTGAATTCTGTGTACAAATTAGGATCTGTATAATAATGTGTGTATAATACCTAGCAGTGTTGAGTTCAAATCCACCGTATTCCTTTCCAAATTTATAACTTTGTTTTCTCCTTTCTCTTGCTATGACGTCAACATCGGATTTTCAGAAAACACTATAGATAAACTTTCCTTGAATTTTCTTGAGTGCACCTAAACAGGAAACACCAAAGGACATGCTCACATATAGTCATGAAGAAAAGTCCTAGATTTATCGTTCTTTACCTATTCTTTCGATGGCTCTGTGATACTGTCTGTTGCAGCTGTACTTTTTTCATTCCTGTCCCTGGAAACTATTTACTTAAAATGGATAGACAACCTGAAGAAAAAACACACAAAACGCCACCTGAGTTGGTGACTTTTTCATTATTGTTATATAGTTATTCAATAACACACAAAATGTTATTCAAAATTGTAATTGCATAACATCACGTTTTCTAGTGCGGCGAAAGCAAAAAATAAATGATAGAGTTGGCGTCAGATGCTTGAAAGATACATGTGCGTGCTGAGGTCAATTCTCCTTTAAACCACCTCTGCAGAGGTCCAGAATCACTGCGGGAAGGGCGTCACACACCACAGATCGTACCAGAAAGCGTATATACAAACGTCTGAGGTCAAATCAGCCTTACACTGAACCAGCTGATTGATAAAGTACTCAGGAGAAGCATGTTATGGGCTAGTGCAAGTTGATATGTACTGTTATATATTGCTTTAGATCTTCTTGCATTATGGATCTTTCCAAAGTTCCACCCACTTTCAACCGTCCGGGCGCCTTCTGCTACTGACTCAATAACAGTACCCACTCCTTGATAAGATTTAGCAGACATTCCAAAAGGAAACGACCATACGCAGGTTTTTGGCACACCTTCCGTCGTATACTTCGATGACGTTAATAAAGTGTTTTAACTAATTAACATCTTCTTGTCTTTACTGTATACCTCTATGATCCTGTGTACGAAGTATGAATGTGCGATGCCAGGGCTACATTCCATGATATAACTAACTGTTAACTGCACGTCAACTTGTTATTTTCTTATTAGTGCGTGGTATTTTCCTAGCACATGCGCACACAGATGGTCTAATGTTTCGTTAGCATCTATGCTGGTCGAAAAAGTCCTCTCCTCTGTGTAATTTAACTCTCAACAAAACAAGAAATTACTTTCGATGAAGGAATATCGTCGCGTTTTCTGCTTTTACCAGATTTTGTTCAGACATAAGCTTAAAAGAAATTTTGACCACAAAGCATGAATTGACTTAAAAATTTTAGCGCAGAGGATCCAAAAGATACGACGTAGTTGTATTTCACCTTTCTGAACATAGACCTATATCAATTCTCATGAAGCTGGCCGTCGTAATAAAAGTGAAAAAGTTGCGTTCAGCAGCAGTTAAGTAATTCAATAGTTGCTCCTTGGCGTTGCAGTTTAAAATGTATATCTTATCTCAGTTTGGCACAGCTGCTCCGAGATGTCCAGTCCGGGTCACCCAGTAATGTGCTACATGGTCCAAAAAATCGTGGAACATGTTGATCAGAATATCAAATTACGCATTCCCATGTGGGGTCTGGAGATACCGGCTTGGTCTAAGTGATACAGGCATTTTACCTTGTTTCCAAGCGTGTTGCATCAGCTCAAATTTTAACTAATGGTCATCAAAACACACCTGGAAATGAACTTCAAAGCTTGTACAAAAAAGAGCCTATCCAACAAAGAGCAGAAAAATATATGCTGAGCCAAAAACACGCATCAGTGCAAATAGAGTCCGAAGCATATTGTTTCGTGGGAAACAGGACGCGATAACTGTCATCTGTGGGAAACGGGACGTGATAATTGTCATGTGTTGGAAACAGAGCGTGATAATTCCCAGCCTTGGTCATATCACACTGCTGACTTCTCCGAGTGCACAGCCAGTTTCCCGTTATCAGCGCCATAATTTATCTCCCTCTTTCTTGTAAGCTCCACACTACTGTTGTCAGTCGTGAGTCTGCCGAACACCTTCAGTCCTAGCACTGACATCAACAACATCTCAAAGCAGAGACACACGAATCTGAGGGCTGAAAAAGAAAAAGAAATGCAAAAGGAATAAGCATCACATTAAAATATAAAACTGTAACCACGCAGTCGAATTCGTCGACCGGTCGAATGAAAATGGAACAGGCTGCATTTCGTATATGATGTGACTTGTGGAATTCTTCGCATCACATGAGATAGCGTTTGTCTCTTTTTCAATCCACTAGTCGAATTGCACGAGTTGAAAAGATACATCTCACACGCGGCTTAAGGCTGCATCCAAGCAGGACTGATGGATAACAGTAGCCCCTGTGTATAAGATAAATTCTGATTCTAATGATAAGAAAATTATATAACGCCGATCAAAATTCCGGAGCAAGGTAAAGCATCTATGTCAACTTTTCTCGCCTAAGGTAATTCGGACCTTAGTTATGTCCTCATTTCGTTCATTCCTGCCTTTGCCATGACGTTTTGTGGACAAACCGATGACGTATTGCTGGATAACAGCGGTGTATGTAGCTTGGACACGAGGCGCCATTGAGCCGGAAAGGTACATGAAGCAATGGTGAGAACCCTTGACGCTATGTAAAGCAGCATACACGCCGTTCATATTGCACTCTCTTGGAAAGATACGGGTCTGAAACGTTTTCCTGCTTGGTACGTGTATATTTTAACTGGTATTAAGCTTCTAGACAAATACCTACACAAACCCAGTCTTGAATGCGGAATTTTTGGATTGCCTCTATCTCACAGCTTGTCGGACCTTAAACCCACTGACAGCAGGCTATACCCTTCACTAAAAACCACTTAGTCTTCCATCTATATCTTGTGCAGATGTGTACGTCACACAAAGGCAAGTTCATTTTTAGATTTTAGACTTACTTTCTCCTCTCAGTGGATGATCAAACAATTGCGAACAGGGCAGTAGGCCTGCAGTGACAACCACGCTCAAGATCATCCTCTGAGGGTCACAGAACAACATGATGAGCTTAACATACAGGAACTTGGACACTATCCCATGTGATTTGAGCGGCTTCAGGGACAGGCGGAATGTGGTGATCAGCCCAAGCAGACTCAGTATCGTGGATAGGGTGGTCAGTACATTGAAGATAACCTTAACGGGATTTCTGGCCATCTGTATAACAGAGGGAACGAAAAATAAGACAAAATCATAAAATACAAACTTTTACAAACTAATCATATGTCACTTCTGATTATCGTATGCAGAGAAAAAATCATTATTCGATAAAAAAGCGCTGTTTGGCACAAAATTATCACGGAGTCAATTACAAAATTAAAGCTGTTATGCAATAACATTGCCTGGGTCCAAGCTATTATCTATTTACCATATCTGGTAGTCCCATGATAACTCCATGGTAATGAAAAAAGAGAAAAAACTGAAAAGACTAAAAAAGAATGAGCTGGATTTGAACCCGTGACTGCCAGGTATCATATACAGTGGGCTTACCACTCAAAAAAAGTGTGGAAGCAATGCAGCTTTGATCTTTTGCTCATAGCCCATAACAAATGACATTATTTATTTGATTCGTGTTTTACGCCGTATTCAAGAATATTTCACTTATACGACGGCGGCCAGCATTGTGGGAAGGAAACCGGGCAGAGCCCGAGGGAAACCAACGACCATCCGCAGGTTGCTGGCAGACCTTCCCACGTACTGTCGGAGAGGAAGCCAGCATGAGCTGGACTTGAACTCACAGCGACCGCATTGGTGGGAGGTTTCTGTGTCATTGCGCTGCGCTAGCACGAGAACCGACTGAGACACCGAGGTCCCCCGAAAGACATCTAGAACAAAGTGCGGCAAGGATGATTTCCATTCTCATGGTAAACTGCACTCAACGATTTTCAGCTTTACAACTGTAACGCTTTCCTATCAAGTGACCTCTGAATATGGGCTTTTTCAGCATAACAGCTGTAACGGTTTTCTGTCATGGCACCTCCAAATATGGGGAAAACTGCGATTTTTCGAACGTTGATCGTAATTTGCATCAATAGTATACATCGCAAGAAATAAAGAAGATCAGATATGTGACCAGGACATCAATCTACATCAGGTAGCATAGACAAAATATTTAAATTCAAAAACTTTTGGTCACGCGACAATTTCTGTAATCAGCGCATTTCAACAGTTTTCAAGATATGAAAACGATTTTTCTACAGTTAACTTTCCCCAAGGTGCTCTGTCTGTATTATAAATTTCAGCTCAATCGCATACAGCGTACTCGAGAAAATGATATGTCAATACAATACATTCATGGCGATATGGCGTTCAAAGTAGGTCAGGTTGAACAAAAAAAATATAGAAGAAATTTTCCTTGTAAAAATAATACGCAATATACTGAATTTGAACCTCAGTGCTAAGACTACTTCGCAGTGCGTAATAATTTCATGATACGTCAATAAAAAGAGAGAGAAGACTAGTAGGACTTAACTGGATTTGAACCTATAAATACTGCTACATGTAGGTACTATGCAAGCCTGCATTGAAAACACCCTTTGGCGAAAGAGGTATGACGCAAGAGACCTTTGTCCAGTATTTATAACATGGACAAATGCTCATACCATTTCATCGAAAGCGGTGTTTTGAAAAATATCAGGCACCTGTCTGCAGGCTAAAACTGTTAACTGGGACTATGGTAAAAGCCAGTGAAAAGAAAGTAAGCAGTTACCAGGACTGGGCCACATGTAGGGAGGGACTGTGCCTTTGATCTACTGCTCCCAGCACGAAACCGTGAGGCGAGCCAAATCATAGTAAAGACTTTGACGAAGTGTTTATTTAAATGTGAGAATTTTGACAAATCTTTGTTCGTTTCTTAGTAAAACTTTAAAATTAGACAATGCACAAAAATAATTCTTTCATATTTGTACTCCTGACATCACAGCGTGTTAGTTTAAACATTTTAGGCAGTCTTTAGACCTCACGTAATTTTTATCTAACTTAAAAGGTCATTTCTGGGCAATCAATCATCGAAATGGAAAATCGTTACTATAAATTATGTATCTTACAGTAGTGTAAACTTTAACCAAGTTTCGTTGAAATCGTACAAAAAGAGTAGTACCCGTTTTAAAGGAAATGTTAACACGAACAGGGAGGCGGACAAACGATCACCGAAATGGAAAATCGATACTACAAGTTATATATCTTGATGCAGTCTACACTTGAACTACGTTTCGTTGAAATCAGGCAAAAGCTGTAGGAGTTGGAGTAGCGTTTTGATAATGTTAACATATTCTGGATAAACAGACCATCTGTAAGGCATTAATATATTCCATGAAAACATATTTTAAAGCCTCAACTATTTCAGCCAGACAAAATGTATATTATTTATATTTCTTCAAAGAAAGAATGTCAGTTTGTCGATTGCTATGGAGATACTTTCATACACTAATTGATTTCTCTAAAACTTGAGAAGATTTAGACAGATTTATAACAAAATATCATTAAAACGATCCCATCTGCAAGTACGATTTGACATGAAGCCTTCACCTTTAAAATTAGCTATATGTGGAGTATCAAGATGCATGCCACATACTTTTTTAAAATGTTTTTGTTGATAGTTCATTCACGCCCTCATAATTTTCTTGGCCCGTTTGAGAAAACTCTTCAATAAGTAAAGGGAATTAAAGAGACCTAAAAAATGATCAGAAGCCATATGGCACAGTCGTCGCTGGAATTATGCAGCATACACGGCGCTTACATGGTAACTTGTACATCATTCTTCACGTGCTTTAGTGAAAACATACTGAAGCCTTTCTCCACCCATAAACCTGACCAGTGTCGCATAGGTGAAAAATTCTTGAGCACGGCGTCAAACATCAAAGAGATAAATAAGGAAAAAAAGAAATACCGAAGCCTCTGTAAACTTCTCCTCTGATTTGATGACAGCGTCGGCATACAGGAGCACGGGTCTGACAAAGAGCACCTGGTACACCAGCAGCTTAATACGGCGGAGGGTGCGTCTGGAACAGTAAGTAAACATTTCAACGGTTATTAAAGGGTGTCCCTGAAAATGTAAGTAAACATTGTAACGATCACTAACGGGTGCTTCTCGAAATGTAAGCAAATATTGCAATGGTCATTAACTGGTGCCTATGGAAATGCAAGCAGCACAATTGTAACGTTCATTATCGTCCATGGCAACATATACGGCAGAGGGTGTATCTGGAAATGTAACCATTACATTCCAGGACAAGATATATCATAAAAATATCTTTCTAGGGAATTCAGTTACACTTACCCTGCGATTTGTAGAACTTAGTCTAGGATAATGAGCCCACAAATATGGCAACCCAGGGTGTTAATATGTCTAATGTCGAAGCACGAATAACTGTAGCGAGATCACTTAAATTTTGGGCTGAAACTGCCATCAAAGAGGGATAATATTATGAATATCTTGCAAGTTGGAATGACATGCAATAAACAGTTACCTGACAAACTAGAGCGTAACTCTGTTATATGACAATGCTTCCTCATCTGTGAAAAGAGCAATCCTGGGCAGCTGTCAAACCAACGCCTGCAAAAGGCATTCCGATTGCTTACCTGTTCAAGTAGACTTTTCTCAGGCAGACGCAGCAGCAGAAGGGCGGTTTAGACATGGGCAGTTTCAATCCCTTCAGAGTACGGCACATCTTTTCTTCACCACCGTGGTACAGGATCAGCAGACGGAAGAAAACTGCCACACTCAGCGACACATAACTGGTGGAAATGAATAACACATATACGTTAATAACATCGTACTGATATTCTTCTACACCGGTGAAAATTAATTTACAATTATTTACAATCAGTTATCCCATCACTGACTGACAGAGCTTGCAATGCAGATACACTTAAATTTGGGTGAAGTGAGTTACACCTATGGGGTACTCCAGCCCTTTATAAAGGCTGGCAAATCGTGTAACTCCTAAAACAGCAGTACCCCTCTGCCTACTTGAATAACAATAACAACTATGTTTATTCATCATGAATTGAAATGACTGGTTTGCTTCCCTTTCTAGATAGACAGATAGACAGAGCCTCATTGGGCATCAACGAAAGTGTGACAATTGGCATCTGGTCACACAAAATCGTGCGAAGGTGTGATAACTGGTGTGTGGTCACACACAACCGTCGAATTACCGGCACAATGATAGTTTGATAATTAGTATCTGGTCACACAAAGACGCCTAACGGTAGAAGAACGGCCACGGCCATTTGTATCTCGCCACGCATAACCATTGGAGACGCTGTGATCATTGATATCTGGTCACACACAACCCTTAGTGCCACAATAACATCCAAATACAGCCTTTCGCACGTGGGTATTTTACTAGAATCAGCATTTACGCCAGTTGTAACTTCTGCGTATTATGTTTGAAGTGTCTTCACAAGAACAGCCGAACGTAAAAGTTGTCCTTGTACAATGGTTACGCAAATTAGAAAAACCAGAACAAACTTCTGTAAGTGCTTCTGCTTGTCTGTTAACACTGCATATCTTTGAAACTGGTAGTCCTTAAACGTCTTCACCGCCTATGTTTTAGAATACTCGTGTAAAATGTTAGTTCATATGTGAGACTTCAAACATTACACGTGCTTCCAACAAGCAGAAATAGTCATGGGTTTCACCGGGGCAAGGATCTCCCATGATGAATCTAGCCGCCGTCGTATAAGTGAAATATTCCAGTTGTACGGAGTAAAACTGAAATAAATAAATAAATAGATATATATTTACACTTACATGGCTGAGACAAGTTCGTCGACATAGATAGATCGTGGGGCTATAATCCCGACAAATGACGTCACTCCCACAACCTGTGAACATACAAAAGATGAACATTAGCATTAGTCCGCCTGATCATTACATAGTGGTATATGGACTGGAAAATTATTACGAAAAGCTAATGTTTCATTTAACGTAATTAAATGTGGGAAAATCTACTGTATACAGAGTCAGCATACATTTATTTATTTATTCAGTTATTTATTTATGTATTTATTTATCTGTTTATTTATAAATGTATTCATTTGCTTGAATATTTACGCCATACTCACGAAATATTTCACTTATGTGGTGTCCAGATATGGATTCACTGCCAGTTAGCGCATATACATATATATACTTCAACGTAAATGCTTATTAATAGATGTGATAATATGAAAAAAATTACATTGACAGATATGTTTAGTAATGGTTACTGATGGTGGCAACGGAGAGCGAACTGTGGCTTAGTGACTGAATTAAGGCTCTTGTCTTTTAATCGCCAGAACACACAAAGTGTGGTTCAAAGCCGAGATGGGACAGAGATTTTGTAGATTCCATGGCTTTCACTGGGGGCCAATGGTGACAAAAGCAATTGACGACGCTGGTGTGGCCGTTTTACAAGCTGTCCGTGGGTTACCCCAGACAATTCGGTTTAATCCATTCATAAAAATGGTCACCATGGTTAAAAAACTCTCCAGGATGGTGTTAAACAAGCAAACAAACTTATATTACTATGGATATATTGGCCAGCATGACAGTCTTCGAGAAACCACTGCCTCAATACGCCTAACTGACAAGCCTCCTGACCTAAGGCTGCCGTCAACGTTAACAAGCTCCTTGAGCCCACGAAAGCTGACCTTAGAACGACGTGCGATTTCACTGAGCCTACGCATACACGCATACTTGCCGGACAAATTCCGACGAGCCATGCGCCAATCCAGCGCTCGTTCCCAGGCGGTACGTCACGGATGACCAGTCGGAGAGTTACGAGGGATATCCCGAGGGTGAGGATCATGGAGATACCGGTGGATATCACCAGGCCCTTACCCATATCACCTAAAGCTGAATGGAACGGGAAGGCATAGCCTCTATACATTACATTCACATATTTTATCTGTAAGAATTAGTTAAAACTATTAATTTTGCTGAATATACACGGAAAAATCTGGCGAGATCACGTGGATCCTGTTCAGGTAGGAGAGAACTGATCATGCATCTCCCGTGATTTATATCACTATATACTGTCTTCAAACGGAAATGTTAAAATATCAACATTTTTTAAGTATTACAATGAAACATCATGTTAAATTCTGTGCGAGAGCCAACATCCTAAAATGTTATACCGTGCAATTACAATATTTTAACATATATACTGCAGGAAAGCAAAACCTGAAAGTGTTTATTAGACATAAAATAGCAATAGTTCACAACACTTTCTAATCATTTTGTAAAGTGTTATATGCCTAAAACTTGTTAACCTAACAGTAGACATGTTTTCCCTCCTCCATGGCATCACTGTCAAACGTTGTATATTATCAAAGTATTGTACTTCTACAACATTTCACGTATAAACACCAACCACAAGTAACGGTCTAGAGAAAAGATCTAGGTTGTGCGCACTAAAGAAGAACCCTGTGACATAGGGTGGTAACCCTGAGTGTCAAGCTCCAGAATCGCCGCATTTCGATGACGTAACGAATGTAGGCTTACCGATCGCAAAGACGACATTTATACCTACATAAATTAATCTTTCTGTGCAAAGAGTTGAAAAGAAAGGAAAAAAAATCTTACTTCCGACGAGTTCCTTTGCATGTGGGATGGTATCAGTGCAGTTCATCTCCATGTTTGCCTTCTTATGTTCACTGTTTCCTGCACACCGCTCGGTAAAAATTCTCCTAAGCGACACAACCCATGCATCCGTTGTTAGGATGTGATGCTAGTTTTCCTGGTACGCCCTTTACAGCGGATGTTTGTGTCTTTTAAGTTTGGTTTTTCATCTATCTACAAACAAGGACGAGATAAATCCTGCATCACTTGAACCTGTATGAAGGTCTTCATAACTTTCCTGACGATAGCTTCATCTCCGATCGAACAATGGTGGTTACTTTTGCCCCGGACTTTGTCCGGTTTCCTCTCTCATAATGCTGGCCACAGTCTTAAAATGGGATATTCTTGAGTACGGCGTATAAAACCAATCAAATAAATAAGCCAAATAATTCTTCGCCTAATTTTTTTATGGTACAATATGTTGATGATTTATTTATATCCTAGATTTGTCAGTGAATTACACATTAAATACCCTGTTCATCACTTTTACAGCCATGAATTGCTACGACCAGGAAAGGTATATTTTAACTTTTCTTTGTGAACAAAAATTGCTCTTATATATACCTTTGCATGTGAAACAACAAAACTATAGGCAAAATGCACGGCGTTATCCAGACGAATTTCATCTAAAGTTATAACAATGTGACCAACTCTTCTTTGGTTAGACAAAATCACGTTGGTATAGCTATAACATGGTACATCACTGTTATACGTACAGTCTTGGTAAGTGGTCATACAAACACATCTCATTCTTCAGAATGCCTTATCTTTATTTATGTACACCCTTTATTTTAGGCAAAGGGTAGAGAAACGAACTAATTCTACTTGTTTGAATCGTGGTATTACGTGTGCGCATGCGCTTCTGCTAATATTCAGATGGTCAGTCATTACAAATTCGACTTTCGACTGTTTTCCTTGTTTCAAAAGCTATTTATCGGAAACAAAATGACTCATGCAACCAACGTCTTAATGTGAAATTGGACCATTAATACCACAGAATTGTTACATGTGCGTTCATGTAAGATATATACATATCACCTTGATGCTATATGACATGATATTCTTCTTCTTGTGTTTCCTGGCAGTGTTGCTCATTGTCTGAATTTACGTTCAATCAGAAGCTAAATGACAGAGCTCATTCACTTTATTATATAGACGCCTGCACTATATCATCAGTTCAGCTGTGGTTTGGTTACATGTCGGCTTTGTACAAGATAAATACGTCGTAGTAACTACGTAAAAGAGTATATATAGCCTATATGTCAATGAGGTCACGTGGTGGATTCTAACTCCCCTTGTTACATTTAGATTGCTAGAGAAGGGTCATGGTTTAGCCAGGATGCTATTTCCCTCACCCATTAACCTGACCAGCTACTGCCCAATACTGGCCATAGTGAAAAATGAGCTCAATCCCCATACATAAAGTGCACAAATGTTTCTCCATTTAAACAAGTCTTATACCAAAAGTTCACAAACACCTTAGTCAAAGTATACCGGTACCCTGTCCAAAGCTAGTGTTCAAACTGTCCCATCATTCATGAGTTCGTGAGTGTCAGTTGTATTGGTAATGGCGTCATCCAACGTATGCTTCATCAGTTTCCGCAGATGAATCAGATACCGGTACTTCCTTAACTGCAGATTTAGAACCCTAATCAAAATCATCCCCACATAGCTTAAAACCTACATTTAATACCAGTTATTCTACTTACAATATGTAAGACTGTAAGTTATTATTATTGTAAGAGTGGTATCGGAGTCAACTGTTACAGTGTTTACTTACCCTCTCTTCAGGTAAATATTAAACCCATGCTCCTTGCTTAGTGGGAGTAATCCCTCAGGTATATGTGGACTTACCGTCGGACAGGTGCTCGGTATTTTTTCTCACGGTCAACCCTTTCATTACACAACCTGTCATATTGACACCTCCTATAACCTGAGACCTTACCTGGCAGGGTGTTTACCCGTACAAGGTGCTTATGTTCATAGGATAGATGAATGGGTGGGGAGGAGAGGGAAGTCCTTCTTTCTGACCTGTGCTCTCACAGACGTCACGCACCAGTGTTCACTAAACAAGACTTCCTTTCCCCTGATTGCAATACAAGTAAACAGAGAGTTGTATAGGGGTTTCTACAAAATGACAAGGACGAGATTTCGTAAGTTTAATGGAAGCCCTCTTCACAATTTGAAACATGTCTGTATAAATCACATACACATCAGCCATGTTATACAACAGTGTGGCATTTTCAGGTTTTAGTCAAAACTTAAAAATCTATTCCTTGCACCTGGCATAAATGTCTGATACAACCACTCGTCATTTTCAAAGGTAAATTCTGAGTTATAATTCAACCACACGCATGTTACAGCAGGATGAGAGCGATATGACTGGGACGCTTGGCACGTCATTCCGTGTCCGGGACATTAAACATGCAGAGCCACGCACCTATGTCGCTCTATGTGTTTACATGTGTTTATGGCTTTCTGTAAAAAAATTCAAACTCCTCTTTCAGAAAATTCGAAAAAATACATGAACTAACCT
Source organism: Acanthopleura granulata (assembly GCA_016165875.1). Taxonomy (NCBI): domain Eukaryota; kingdom Metazoa; phylum Mollusca; class Polyplacophora; order Chitonida; family Chitonidae; genus Acanthopleura; species Acanthopleura granulata. Next base: position 17,905,209 of record JABBOT010000010.1, read on the forward strand.
TACTTCTTTGGGGTATAGATCGCCACATTCATTATTTGGAGCCTTTTCTTTTGGGGCACTGAGCTATGTATGCAATGTCTGAAAAAGCTTTTCGGACCCCTTCTTCTCTGTAGCTGGGACTATTAAGTACATATATAATAGTCCCAGTCTGCAGTCTTTCTATAATTTACACTCATGTAATATGAAAACGGCTGTCTGTGTTTTTGACACGCTTTGTACAACCACATACAGCGGGGAAAGTATATAGGTCTACATATCAGCTATCAGACAGAATAGTGCGACCTTATGTGTACCTTATAATTTATGTATAATTTATACTGCATTGTAGGCTTCACTTTTACATGGCTAGAGACCCTGTCGACCGACATATAGGCACATGTAGCCTGACGATATCAGTTTCACAATGTCTACCCTTCTCTCTGCACACCGACCACTGCATCGTGGGCCTAACCCTGGTACCGGCCATGCAGTCATATGATTCCGGTATTTCTTATCTCTAGTGTTTCCAATATATATCTACACCTCGATACCTGGATTATAGTACCAATCTCCCAAAACCCTGGCATTACGATCTCGTTTACCAGATTCGGAATAGCAGTATACCGAGTTCAAGACACCATTGTTGTTATTCCAGTGAATTAACGTTTCGATCTCACTACCCTTGTTCGTGCTTCTTGGCCCCAGAATTTTTTTTACCCTTAATCCTGCATTTTAATCTTAGAATTCCAATATTCTGGATGATGTATGCGGGCAGTCCCAATGTTGGTGCGTCATGCAGGAGACCTCATGGGCTAACAGCAACGAAAACTTCAACAACAGAAAGAAAGGCTGAAAACCTTATGAGTTTACTTGCCTTCCAAATAGGCCCGTTGACGTGAGTGACTGTTCGTCCGTATCTTTGTCGGTTGGCCGTTCAATTTGTTGACACCCGATCTCATAATAAAACGTCAGTTTGGGCGGGATGAAACTTGTTTAATAAATCAACTGCATTAAACTACAGACGCTATAAGCAGTGACTGGTGGAAGTATTTTACATTTAAGCCATGCTGTTTTACAGCTAATGCGAATAATGGAAATAAAGCAACTGTTTTCACTGCATATGAGAGTTATCCCCCTTCCTGTATGTGTACAGAGAATATTATTATCTTTATATACTTCAAACGTTTTCCATCAAAAGGAAATAGCTTTAATCCCAAAACTGCTTTGCTCATGCTTCGCTTCACCCAGATATAGAATAAACACTTCTCACAATGTAAATAAGTTCCTCCACAAAAATCGCGAAAAGCAATCAAGACCGTGCACAAAAGTTTTATCAATGCATGTTCAATAGCCCGTATAAAAAATATAGCACCTACTGCTGGCACACATAAAGGATGGAATAGACAATTGGACCTAAACACAATCATTCAAAAGTTTCAGTGCCTGCTGGGAAGATTTGAAAAGGATCAGTCATGTGGTACATGTTTATGTAAATATTTACATGACATAAATCAACAACCAACCTCAGGCGCAAACATTGAACTGATCATCCACAACTGTGCTTCAAAACTCGAACACAATTAAAGCTGTTATATAACAGCGCTGCCAGTGTGCACGCTATCACCTTTTTTTACCATTTCTGATAGACCGATGTTGGCTTCATGGTAATAAAAAGTAGAAAACCAAGTGACAAAATTTGAAAGCAATACGTTGGATTCGAGCTCGAGATTGATAGGTGTCATACACTATGGGCCTAGCTTGCACAGCGTGGACCCCTAATTATAGACCTCTGCACCTCTACAAGATCGTAAATGGGCCGATACATTGTGATAGAGTTACTACCCATAAACACAATCCCAGATAATCTAGCAGATAAGTATGCATTCACAGATTTGTTGCCATGAAATCTCATCTCCAGGATGACTCTCTAACGCTACCACTCACCTTCATAGCATCGATTTAAGAGGTGAATGTCCATATTATGTTACTTTGGTTAAAATGGTTAAAACTTCTCATGCTTTAAGGTGGTTGATAATTTGTCGGATAAATCTTGGCGCCACATTGATTGTTTTGGCTTTGATAACCTAATGTAGTCCACACATTCATCCCCAAAGGAAGTCGGAATTCCAATAAGTCACAAATTCCTGAAGTGTCTGTATTGTTAGATTTTCGCGAGGTGACATCAGTGTTTTGTAGTTTTAAGTGAACTAGAGCCATTGCTGTGTTCCTTATTTTCTAAAGCTAGATCACATATCGAGCAGAGCAAGTGCTTGCACGCTATTCGTTAAGTTAAGTGTGATAGCTAAATACGTCCATTTGGGCAACATGATTAGAAAAAAGATTAACGCCCATTCAGGGTAAAAGTAACGGGCGTCTGGGTCTAACGCGCTCAGGGATGGAGTGCTATACATATAGCCAGTGTGACTCATGCATCAATATCAATATCAATACTCATCAATATTCATCAAAACATTTGTATCTATCCTTTTTAGCCATGTAGCACAAAATGAGACACTTGTCGTTCTCTGTCACAAATATAGATCCTGGCTGATGAGGAACAAGAGCAATTGTCCTTTGAAACAAAGAACTAAGCAAGCCCCGTTCTGTAAATGGTTTATTTCTAATATCGGAAATAGACGTTTCGTTTCATCTACACCATCATACATCTTCATAAGGGCGTTATTCTTCCACCCATAACCATGCGTATGTCAAGAAAGCCGGATAATCACCCCAACTCAAGTTCTCCAATTTCGGCCAAGTTTTACCGTGCGGCATAGAAATTTTCTCCGACTCTCCCTTCGGATTCTCTTTGGTGGTAAGAAAGTTATTCAAGAACTGTAATCCAGAATGCTGGGAGAAATGCAACTATATTAAGTACTATTTCTAGCTCTCCAGCCACTAACTACACATTTCGCAGTTAGCTTGTTAAGTCAGGATTTATTACTGAACTCAAAACTTGGCGCTATACGTGAGGTCATTCAAATTAACGCTGTTCCTAGTTGGAAGGTTTTGAAACCATTTACTGGCCTTACAGAATTTCCAATGTGTCCAGTTTCGCATGGGACATGCGATATCACCAGTCGCTAAGTCTCCCTCCACCGAGTCGATATACAAGACGAGTGGAGTTGGAAAGGATATTTTCAGGTTTCATCTTATGTATGTTGCTTACGGCCTTACCTTTCCTTACATTTTATAATTTCTCTCACAAGAGCTTTTTCAGTCTGTTTCGAAGGTTGAAGGGAGAGGGAGAGAATGGAGGAGTTGGCGTTGACGTCGGTTCGTGCAAGCGGTCGGTTCTATTTAGTCCGGCATTTGTGGTTATCTAACTCGTTATCGCTTGTTACATTCCAAATGACTGGACCCTAGCTGTTAACGTCACGAGCACATACTACCTTGGCAACCAGCACTATATAAGCATTACGTCGCCATGACATCCACGTGCTCATAACGTTAAAGAGGCTTTAGTGCAAACGAGCCCTGTACCATTGGCAGGTGCCAGCACACTCGCAGCCCTTCAATTGCATATCTGTGCAATCTTCAGGAAATGATAAAAATTCGTAATCAGTTTGGATGGACTGGGTTCATTTCACAGGTACCACCGATTTCGGAATTTGGGGCATTAGGTTTACAAATGGCAAACGAGTGTACAACGAGGTCGTCAATACGAGTTCTCAAGCCATAGTCCATGGAAAAGAAGGGCACAAGGTAAGTTACGAAACAAAAATCACTGAGTAATAAACAGCCTCCTTCATCAATAAACACACATGGATTAGTGGTAGTATCCAATGGTTATTTCTTACTAACCAAAACAAGGCCGAAAAGAGATATTCTTCGATCACCTACACTGCTCGGCTAGGACAAGCTGCACGTTTATCAGGTGAACACCGGAGAGCAGAACAAAGGCATTCACGGTGATGAAAGGCAGGATCATGTATGCCGGAAATTATACAGTCTCATATCATCCTGACACCATGTTGTTGTACTTTTATGATTTGTTTGCATGATGATTAACATCGCTTATACATGTAAAATCATTTCAGAAAGCTCTCCATATAGCCTAGGTTTGTACAGTAAGGACAACAAATACACATTTGAGGCCCGCGGTATAAAGAAGCAACGAAGGTGATTAAATAAAATAATTTATTGTTTCATACACATTTTGATGATGTAGTTGTGTACAATAATAGTTTTTTTGTTTCACGTCTTTAAAATTTGTAAATCGTAACAAATTAATTTCATTAAAAAAAAGGGTCCATTAAAAAGACACTTATCCGTGTAAGGAAATAAAATAGTAGCTTATGGTAAACTGACTCTACTTTCGATCACCTCAATGACACAAATCTGATTTGTTCCCAATTATGGACAGGAAGTTGAAAACAATATACACCGGAATTTGAGATTAGCCATTAGCTTCACATTCATGACCTTTCGAGGCAAATTCATCCAGACCTTCATTACATGCCAAGCATGGGACAATACCATACTAAACAAAAACAACCTATTTACATGTATATATTATGATATCATCAACCGTCTATATACAATTATAAATACATATAGATACTGTATACACACTGGTCTCTTTCCTAGCATTTCTCCAATGTTTTGAGTATATGTATCATATATTATCTGTTACTCATAATGCAGATTTACTCATTATTTCATTGTATTTTCTACAAACAAATAACTTACTTATTTGTTTAGTCGTTTTTCTCAACAAATACAAGTACATGTGCGCTGGATTTTGCCCACATACATTTTATATACATGTATAAACCAAGAATAGTAAAATATATCACAGCTATTGAGATGATTTGATTTGACAACCACATAACCTAAACCTGTCTACACATATAGGTACATGTACCTGAGTACAACTGACAGCTGTCAAAATATGCATTGAAGAAAAAACTAAAACAGGCCTAAAATTCTCAAGACACAGATAGTACATTTGTAACATCTTGACGTCACTGGGTTGAAAGAGGTGCAAAAGAAGATAAAAAAAAGACGTCTCCACACGATGAAATAATGTTCAGTCAGTGGTGACAACTGCAATGCATCATATACATACAATGATGATCTGAGATCCAGAAACACACTCGTCATTAAATACATACAGTAAATATTCCTTAAGTTTAACATCTGTGGATATACAGAAAAACAGAGAAGTAATTTATTGTTAATCCTTTCTGTTAATGAAGATCTGGCTTAAAACTGATCTTCAAAGCCAGCACTGTTTTGCAGGGTGTTAAAGCTGTCAGCTTTCAATTATAATGTACTTCCAAAGAAAAACTTTAAGGCACATATAGTATTACGAAATGAACCACAGATCATCAGTATGAAGCCTGTTTACACCATTTTGAATATGGCACATATTTAGATGTATAATGTACAATCACTTTTAAAGAAAACTACATCTATTCTGGCAAGACCATGAAACCTATCAAGTCTGTCAACTGTACACATGGGGTAATATGAAAATATAAAGCTCCATAAATTACTTGTTTAAGTGGCATTTAGAAGTTGGGATGGAAGTAACACTGGAACATGTCTTTCTTATGAATATACAACGTCTTGGTTTATTACTTGATAACGATGTTAGTATCTACATCGAAACGTCGTGATAATAAACCAAGACGTTGTGTATCCATAAGAACGACATGTTCTAGTGTACCTCCATAAATTACTTCCGAGCAAATCTGACTATTAAAAAAGGGGGAAAAGCAAAAATTATTCTTTCACATGCCTGTGGTTATAGCAGTTTTACAAAGCCACCCATTTTTTAGTTTTTTCATGAAGCCAAGCTGTCAGAACTGTATTGAACATGCAAATATATCATAAGCCATGCATGAGGCACATGTACCTTTCTCTAAAGATGTTCTATGTGGAAGCAAAGTTGCCTACATGTATGCTGCCCATGTATGTAGGAGATATACACAGTCCTTGAACATAAGTATCCGTTATTTTCATTAAATTAGATAAGAAGGTAAATATTCACCAAGAGGGAGGGCTGCACTGATTGTAATATTAACACACATTGTTCCCAGCACTTAAGGCTAATGGCTGACAAGAACTAAGAGCTTTGTGAACTGGCTACTGGATTGCTTCGCTCAAAAACCCTGAAAATCATTTTTTTCTTCTTGTCTCTGTAGAGTTTGGCAAATATGTTCTGTGCTGATAACATTTCACATAATGCTCACTACACAATGCATACCAAGAAGCTGGCTGAATCTTTTGTGAAATACACTTTAAATAAAATATTAACAATGTAACTGTTACCTGAGGCATGTGGTGGCAACTTTCTGCACCAGGTATAAACTAAGAGACAAACTACCCATACTATTTAGCACTTAAGAACAATCTACAACAATAGGTGCAACTGCCAAGATATTTTAAGACTGATGTGCACAGAATTATAAAATAACATTCACTATTTGCATGTTGTTCTGCATAAATGACCAGACCTGTGTAATGTCGCCTTTTCTGTTAATACCAAAAGTAAATATGTCCCATGCTGGATATTTACTTACACTGAAGATGGAGATATTCTACCTCCTACTGAACACATGCACCATGCCAAGACCCAGCTGTCTGACATGGACATGTGTAACAGTGCTCAGCTGTGCTAACCTGGAACACAAAGCCCTCCAGTTTGTCAAACAAATCCACATTAATTTAACCTGATTATATAATGGCTAACTTACACGTACATGCATAATGCTTTGTCATTGGGCAAATCCTGTCCTCAATTTTCAATCCTAAGACAAAAAAGTTTAACAAACACTTGTGATGTTCAGAATGTATCTTTTTCTATTAAAGTTAGCCATCTTTGAACAGCACAGGCTATCGCCTTCTGATAGTTACCTCTCACATGAACCACATTCAGTCACAACGGCCAAATCAATCAATAACTAGTGTATTACCGAACATGAGCAAAGATCAAGGTGCTTTTTTAACTGATTCATGGGACTAGAATGGAACAATTCACCAAAGGTGATTGATGATCATTGTGTTTTCATCAAACAGAATTCACAAGTAGTGCAAAACTATTCCTTACAATCTTGGAGCAGAGTGTAGTGTTCAACACCTGGGGGGCATGATGTACTACACATGAGTTGGGCATATCAACTATACCATTAAGCAGCTGTGGACACAGAAACCCTTAAACATGTGTGCAGAAGATATATCATTAAACACCTGAAGTCCAGCAGAGAATTAAGTAGCTGTGTACAGGGTTTACTGATAAAACTTGTGCATCAAAGGAATTCCAACACTGTAACACCTCACGGTTGTACTTAAGTAATGGTATCTGTCCTAAATTCCTAAAGAACTGAGGCCTTTTTCCCAAAATGCTGGACAAGGATTTGTGAAAATTTCATATTTAATGAAGATATCATCACAAAGGTTCTCTCATACAGACTTCATGTATATACATGTATACACAGAAAGAATGTTCTTTGTTCCTCTGTACTACATATTATGATATAAATTTTTGATAATGCACAGAGTAAGCACCCTCCACCTTCACACTGTGTTATGGAATGGAGCTGTAGTTATTTTCATTATCGCGTTTCAGGGGCTCTACACTTCCATTCATATCTTCATAGACGCCCTTACGTAAACTTTCTGTGTCGGTGTCCGTCCACTCGTGTTTCCTGCGGTAATGCCAGCGGGCATAGATAGACAACAGGAAAACCTCAGCCAGCAACAACAAATGGGATAGCACTGGAAAGCCAAGAGACAAATACAACATATGCTTTGTTACACTGCTTCAATATCTAAAGCCATCCAGTTTGATCTTTACAAACACAAAGTATTACTGATGTGAGAGAACACTGGGACTCTTTCTAGTCACAAACATGCTGGAAAACAAATAAATCATAAACAGAACAGATAAAATAAGATACTATTCTATACCCTTGGAAGTTTTCTAAGTTAAAATGAGCCTTTAAAAGCATTTTACGTATTGAAGTCCTTGTACATAAATTGTGGATAATTTCCAGTTTTATTTATAATGGCAAGCAAATCATATTCAACATTTTTTTCACATCTACCTTTGTGATATTTCTTTCCAGTTATTAAGAGTATTATTACTTTATTTTTTTTCTTTGGATTTAATCGGTAAAATTTTCAGGTCAATATTTTTTTTTTTGTATTTGTGTTTAAAGCCATGCACAAGAAATTTTCACTTCACATATGGGCCGTCAGGTTTATGGGTGGTGGAAACGGGACTGCCCAGAGTAAACCACTGACCTTGGCCTGATACCTGACAAACTTCTTGACTTAATTAAAGCAATAAATAAAGCTTAATACTTGGAGGAAACCCAAATGTGCTCAGCAAATGATCAAAGCTACTGCCTACCGCTTGCTACATGTAGTATCGGTAATTAACAAACTTCTACATGGATCAGAACTATGGTATTTCACATAAACTGCAGTTTTCTTTGAACGGACACATTTCGCCTGATTCTAATAGTTTCATCTACTTTATGGGGCCCTTTAACATTTCTTTTTTTTGGGGGAAGTTATTTCTGATCAGAAAAACTTAAGCTTTAGCATCAAGAGTATTCATTCAAGGCTGTTATGTTATGTGAAATACAGTATCTCTGTACAGATCTCAATAAAGGTTGTATCTCTTTGACTCACTCTCTGTTTTGGCCTCTGTGGATATTGAGCCCTGACACTTGATAAGGCCACTGGAGCCGATAAAGCTGATGATGAGGGGCTGGAGGTTACTGAAGACCAGCATCAGCTGAAGACAGGCAAACTTGTGGGTGATGTTGACATGTGTCAGGTGCTGCTTGGCCATACGGAATATCATGATCAGTCCGTACATGGCCAGTAGTGTGGAGATGCCATTCATGGAGACGATGTAGGCGTACGGGCTGTCGACTGTCAACTGATGTACATAACAGAAACAACACTGAGCAATAGTCTCCATATAGCCGATTACAGAAATTAATCCTGGAAAAACTGACAACACGTGGGAAGACTTGGAAGATGGATGAAATATCAATGAAAAGGTCTGAAAGTACATCGTCATCTTCACTGCTAGATACCAACAAAATTTTCTCTTTTCTGAATTTATTTATTGGACGCAGGTTTCACATGGGACTAAAGAACCTTTCATTTAAAAAACAGTTGTCAGTTTTATGGGTTGAGGTCATTTCTTCAGATATAAAGGTGAAAAGGCAGATTAGCGTGACTTGTTTTTCACTTATACCATGACGGTCAGTTCAGAGGAAACTGGACTGAACAGCATAAACCAGTGACCTATGGCAAATTACTGACAAACTTTTCCACGTTTGATGTACAGATATACACATAATTTTTGGAGGAGGACAAGGCCCCACACACAGTGAAGGCTGATTATTAGCTATGAATTTTTTTTCCAAGGCTGGGTTTGAAGACAGATCGAGACACACACATGAATTGGTAAAAGTACATTATTCACAAAGTGTTGATTATACTGACTTACCAAGTGAGGATTATACTGTCCATTAGACCAGAGCACGGCAGATATAAATGTGAACACTGGGCGGAGTAAAGCCACCTGCCACACTAAGCCTTTTATCCAGTTTAATCGGGACCTGGGAACAAGACAAACAGAGAGTCATCATGGTAAAGTGGATATCTGGCTGATTGATTGGTGTTTCATGTCTTATTCCAGTATATTTACTTAAACGAGAGCAACCAGTATCATGGGTTTTGAAAATCAGAATGCTCAGAGTAAAATAGCAAATAGCTGACAGGTCTTCCCCCCATATCAGATGTAAGCCATATCATAATATTGGTGGAAGGTGGAAAGTGGTCTTTAATAAACTCCATGCAAGACCAACTAAACATGAGGACAACAGTGGTAGAGAACCTTGAAAATTCCGAGACTGGAAACGAATATATAACTGGTGTCTCGGGAACCACTTTCACAAAACTTTGTTAATCAATTTACTGTAACATTTCTCATACACCACATCGCCTTATGGCGCTATAACTTAGAGGACGTCTTTTACGAGAAAATTTACGAGAGAAGTGACTTATGGACTGTTGTGAAAGTGCCCTCTTGGCATTTGAAAGATCATGAAGGATCAGAGCCCATAGCCTGACCTGTGTAAATGTTTTTAATGTCTTTTTGAACCATAAGTAAGAAATTTGCTTAACTGGTGTTTTACGCCACACTCAAGAATATTTCACTCATATGACAGCGGCCAGCATTATAGTAAGAGGAAACTGGCTGGAGTGCGCAGGAAATCCACAACCATGCCTTGGTTGCTGAGAGATATTCCACCGTACGACCGGAGAGGAAGACAGCATGAGTTGGACCTGAACTCACAATGATTGCATTGGTGAGACGCACCTGGGTCATTATCCTGTACTAGAGTGCTAAACCCCTCTGCCACAAAGTAAAAATTGTAACATGTATATTGCACACGAGTCTAAATTTACATTCTGATAAAGACAAGTCAGTAAACTGTACTTTAATCACTTTATTAAATAAGATATCAAACTTTCACCACATTTTTTGCATAAGAGTTTCTTAATACCTACCAACATACCGCCCATGCAAGTTTGCAATTGTGTAAAAAAAAAAAGGATATAAAACCAATTGCTTAAAGTAATTTACTTAAACTTCTGGAAAGTAACACAACTAACAAACATTTCACATCTTCTTACAGGATTACACTGAAAGCATTACTTGACAGCTGAATTTATTTTCCGGTTTGACTAAAGTTACCATTGTTGTGCATATGAAAAGAAATCACTCATCCATAACTGTTCTACTGAGAACACACAAAGAAAAGATTCTGAGCCAGGTGCAGTGTTTTAGTTTTCTATCATGAACATAGTATGTACATTTTATACCTAACAATTACACATATGAGAGTACATTTCCTATGCTGTCGTTTAGGTACCCCTTATTTCACATACACAATTGTGCGTGGAACTCCCTCTTTGGGATTGCCAAATATACAGGTCCACTTCAGGACACAACATATAGGCCACTATAAAGTTGTGTCAGTTATCCAGCATTGGTAGTTAGGCTTATGGAGTGGGAAACTCAGCAGAGACTGAAGGACACTGAAGTCACTTCACCAGGCACCTGGCATGCTGTCCCTTGTGTAATGTCACGTAATGGATTCCCAGACTGATCATCTGATCAGCTAGTGATCTACAGAAACAATCCCTTGCAAATGATAGCTTATGTCACAAGCTTTGATCCATCGCTGGTTTTATTAGATACACATTCCATCAATCTGTCTCTAGGGCCTTTGTGACGATAAACAGTGGATGCTTCCTGCGTTTCCATTAGCGTGGCCTAATGTTTGCTTTCAACTAGTAAAGTGTGCATATCTTTGTCATATAAGTGGGAACGTTGGACAAAAGCCGATGAATTATGCAGGGCACTTTGGTTTCCTCCACCGGCAATAAAGGCTACCATAGATGACAATCAACAACAATCAAATAAATAAATAAAGAAGTCATCTAAAAAGACATCAGCAGGTGCTTGATAGCTCAGCTCCTGTAGTCACTCTGCAAATTTCTCCAAAACTACTCACATGGACGGGGATGTTACACATATCTGAAGATCGGATATGGAGTCAACTATATATATCCCTCCCTTGATAGTGCCTCACCTTGTCATGGATTTCCTTGGTAGGCAGCATAAGCAGCAGGCTATAGGGGGGCTCCGAAGGGGAATGTCCACACTACTCAGTGTCACCAACATCTTGACCTCACCACCAAAGTACAGGATCATAAGTCTCATGAACTGGACCAGGCATATTGATAGGTACCTACACAAACACACAGAACATAAAACAAGACATACGAAAACAATAATGAGTTTTAAAAGATTGTCTTTTCTTGGATTTTCAGCAGGTTAAAAGCACCTAATGTTCTCACAACACTAAGTATAACATTTTCTCTACACTTTCAGCACTGACCTTGCTTGATACCTGCATCAAAATGCATATCTTTTGAATACCGTTACAGAGCTAAAGTACTGTTTATCAAGTTTCTTATCTAAATGACCTGCACTGTTGTCCAAAAATAAGTTACTCATTTTAAGAATTTCTGGGAGTCAATTCATCACAGAAGGTTTCAAGGTTTGTTTGGAAAGTAGGATGAAATGCTACCGGCAAATGTACCCATATTTTCCAGAACCAAATTTTATGACCTTAAATTGCCTCCAAAAAGTGCATTTTTCACTAAAATTTTAGGGCGAATACACCATCAAGTTGAAGTCTGTGGAATACATTCAACTTATCATGAGTACAATTTAAAATCTCACTTTTCCTTTGAAACATTTTCATGCCTGGAGTCGTGAGTCAGTATTGTGGACTCAATGTACATGGAAACCATTATTGCCTTTCAACATTCTAAAGTCTTGTTTTACTTGAAAAATAGTTAGGTGAATGAAATATAACCTAAGATAATATTTTCACTGATAGCAGCAATTACTCTGATTTGATTGACAACACTAATCAAGGTGTCCATCACAACTTGCTTCCTTTCACTAAAAAAAATATCAATTAACTGATGTCAATAAGAGAATATTTTCAGGATTCTTTTTGTCCTGGGCTTGTAGTCACGCCAAATTTACCATGTTTGTTATAATCAAGTAATCCAGGAAGCCAGGAAAATGATATAGACCTGTATGAGGGAGCTGAAGCCAGGAAGCTGAGACACACATGAAGGTAAGAGATAGTGTTATCTGAGTACTTACACGGCGCTAATTAAATCATTGAGCTGACTTGAGCGAGGAACGATGACAGCCACAATACAACAGAATCCAAACACCTATATGGAGACAAACATGGCAGAGTTATCACAGGTGACAAGGGGAGGAAGGTTAGGGAACCACACAGGAAACATTTGTCTGTGTCACCAATATAGACACAGACTAACACAGACATGTAGTGTTGCACTATTCAGCAGAGTAAAAATCACACACAAATTCTGTCCTCACAGAAAGGAGGTCATACACATGATGACAGTGATTGTTTTAATGACGGAATTGTGAATCTCACTTCTAGGAGTGAAAATTGTGTTTCTAACATCCATTTAATTAAGTCGTGATCAGTCATGTTATTAACTGCAGAGTCATGAAACATTTTCAGAAAAAGACATTAAGGAGTTTATAAGGATGTTTTTCATACTTCAAACTTTGTGAAAACTGTTACATGTATGTCTGCTGCAGATATATTCAATTGTACTGTAGATTTAATCACTTGTAAATCAGATACACAATGTTGTATTGTAGGCAAATGTATTTGTATGGCAGATCTATGCCTGTAGTGGTACTGTACATACATGTATTTCTATGGTAGATCTATGCTTCTAGTGATACTGCATATATATATTTGTATGACAGATTTATGGCTGTAGTGGTGTTGTACATACATGTATTTATGTGGTAGATCTATAATTGTAGTGGTACTGTACATACATGTATTTGTATGGCAGATCTATGGTTGTAGTGGTACTGTACATACACATATTTGTATGGCAGATCTATGCTTGTACTGTAGACACATGTATTTGCAAGTAGTGTGGAAACAAGTACCTGCAATGCATACATGTACCTATAAATGAACTGTAACTGAGGGTAGGAGAAATTCAGTGAAAGTCAAACAATGACTAACATTATTACTACATGCTACTAAGCAAATCTTGGCAAATGAAGCTGCTACTAACAAGTACTTTTTATTGGTCATGTAAGAGAAGTAAAGACAATTTAAGAACAATCAACTTCCCCGACGACTTTGAACCTCTTGAACAAGATGAGTTACTTCCTGCTCAACTGATCACCTTTTCCCTTTTGCTAGTCTCACTTTCACAAAACTTTGCAAATCTTATATTTTCCATCATCATAAATCATACTGTCTAAAATGGTTATCACCATTTAAAAAAAAAAGTCATTTTCAAAGAAAAGGTTGAGAAAAGTTGATTTAAGAATTTCATGAATCTTACCCAAATATTTAGCTCTCTTCACAAAGTGCAGGGATTTTTTCCGCGTATTTGCTGGATATTTAAGAAGTCCATAATAATTTGTTTCTTGTAACCATTTCTCTTTCCTTTTTGCTTCAATCAAAATGAAGGAAGATGTGTTTACATTTTCCGCAGTCCTGAAGAACAAACCACTGAAGGGTATGTTAATTAAAACATTAAAAGAAGCACCAGAAGGCTTTTATCCTGACTCCTTGGTAAACCCCATTAACTTGGTGTCAAATGTCAGGAATGGCTTGGCTGATTTAAGAACTTTGAACCCTGATGATGTCTGATCATGATGCAAATATTAAACATATGCTATTCCATTCATGTCACTGGATGAAGTTACATTTTCAGCTATTTATTTTTTATTTATATCCTGTATTTTGTTAAACATCAACTGATTTGATGACAACCCTGTTTATTAGCCTTTAGGTGGCTGGTACTGTTCATTCCTACACGGCTATAAATGTTACTCTGTTAGCTCTAGGTGCAATACAACCAAAACACTTATTCTGTTTTCTAGACAACACTGACGTTAACAATGAGTGAACACTGTCAAATGCTTCCTGTTGATTTCATTGAAACAAAGTACAAAATATGAATGGTACTTATACTGCCTTTTTTAATTTAATACTGGAGACTTTCTTCCACATTACATGCCAGGTGGAACCCTTTATTCAAGGAGTCATCTAAACAGTTGATGTTGTCTTCAAGTCAGACCCCTGGTTAACTGATTGGCCCATGTTACAAGACATGATGATATGATAATGGTGGACAACTTCAATGAACAAAACAGTACGCAAACAGTCGCACAAATTCTCTCTCCCAAGAAGGGCTTGAACCTGCACCTCTTATGCTCCCAGTTACGACAGGAGCATCTTAATGACAGTACCACTGAGCCTATTCCCACTCTCGCCACCTTAAACTACAGGTATCTATAGCTTAATGAGCCCTGATTGGTCGTAACTTACTGGGTATAGGCCAAGCAGCCACAGCTTTCGTCGCACATTTCTCCAATCTGGGTCGTTCCGAATCAAGAAACATAACTCCTCCAGGAATATCAGGCAAATCACCAAGGTGATGAAGCACATACAACCTATCACAGCTATGCCAACTTTGCTCAGATCTGAAAGGGCAAGCAAAACACAAAGTCAGTATAAGCTGGTCAGTTAATCCAGCGTTGCTGTCCAATGTCTGGTTGCTTATCTTAGAGTGATTCACTAAATAAGCCAGGTTACTTTGGTGGTCCACAGAAAACAAACACTGTCAGCAATTAGAGTAAGGCTGAGGGACAGATTTAATAATTAGAATAATTCACTAACTGGCTTAGGGTACTTTGGCAGTAAACAAACTCTTGCTACTAACTACCCTGATGTAAAATTTTTGTATTGTAAGTCGCACATGATGTATCGGAAATGTACAACTGACACCAAGCTAATTCCTACAACATATACACGTACCACATACTTACAGCTGTATTAACCATTCATGTAAATGTAATTAATTTATTACCTGGAGCTCACATCATCATTTAATTAACAATGTAGTGTACAGATACCAGTACAATTCTATCTTACCTACCTGTCGCAATCATTCAAATTCACAAAAATTTGAACACAAAATTGATGTAAATCTCATCTGATGATATCAAAACTCTCCTACACTCCATTCTCTCCTACACTGCATCCATTCAGTGTTAATTCCTGTATAGTTTTGGTTATTTAAGGCAATTATTTAACAAGGGAAGACGAGATAATCGTAACGTTAAAGTGATGAATGCACATACACGTATGTCTTACAACTTTTTACACTTTAGCTATGTAAAAAAATGTCATTTGTGAAAGCCTTTTAAACAGATAAATTACACAACCGACTAAATGTCAGAAGAGCCAGAGGCATATACACATGTAAAATAACACTGACATTTGCATGACTGTGCCTAGGCACAATCTGCACCAATTAACTGTATTTTTAAGTAAGCCGACACTATGGCACACTGGTGTAGGGAAGAACACAAATACAAACAACACGAATATCAAAAAATTAGTTAGCATGCAACAGGATGAAATTTTGACAGTTGATGTTTGCTGGATAGTGTATGCAGAATACACACGTGTATAATCAAGAAGAGAATGTACACGTACATGTGTACATGTACAGGGAAAATCCATCAGCTTTAACAGCCAGGCTAATGCTAACCAGCAAATTATAACACGTGAGAAAAAAATCATTCTGTGAGGGTACAATAGTAGTAATTTTAACTGGAATATCCCCCATTTTCTGCAGACTTGTATGGAAAGTACAAATGTGACCTTGTCGGTCCCAGTTAACTTGTACACTGGGAACTTGTACCAGAAATGTGATAGAGGATGTCCAACCAACCAGACATTTTCTAGCTTTTTTATTTTCACCTTGACTGCAGTTTTCTTTTTTTCCCATTTATTTCTTCAGTGTTAAAAGTGTACGAAATTTATAATCCTTGTGTGAAACAGCTTGACTTATTTTAAAACCTGTACAAAAATTAAACCAAATGAAAAATACTGCTTTTCACTAAATTTATGACGCACAATACTACTGGTGGTTATGGCAGCTGCTTAGAGCATTACATTCTGTGTGTTGAACATTTAATTTTATTTATTTATTTATTTGATTCGTGTTTTATGCCGTACTCAAGAATATTTCACTTATATGATGACGGCAAGCATTATGGTGGGAGGAAACAGGGCAGAGCCCAGAGGAAACCCACGACCATCTGCAGGTTGCTGGCAGACCTTTCCACTTACAGCCGGAGAGGAAGCCAGCATGAGCTGGACTTGAACTCACAGCAACCGCTTTGGTGGGGGACTTCGGGTCGGTAGCATGCTAACTGAATGAGGCACGGAGGCCCCACTTTTAATCTTGATAATACAGCACTGGCTATAGTATCTTCCTGTCAGATCAGAAATTTGCTTCTGAAAATACTCCAGAAGTGCTATATACACATGTACTTCTTCTTGACTGATAAATTATTTATTTATTTATTCATTTATTGAATCCAGCAAAATGCCATACTCAGGCATATCTCACAGTAAGGAGAAGGGTCGTCAGGTGTTATGAGTCTGTTTGGTAATAATAGCTTGGCTTGACTTAACTGCTGCCCACAACTGGATAGATCAATATCGCGGGGGATAAGCTCCCAGCTGCTTATATTTGCCCCCATTTTGTTGGAACTCCTACAATACACATCTGAAAGGACTCATCATTCACGGTCATGCTAATTAACATTTCTACCTGGCGCTGTACAGTCGGTAAGGACTGCCAACAATACAGAATGAATGCAGCTTGGGGGCTAGAGCACAGGTGATGTTATCCTCTGGTGCCGTATGATGCTGTATGGCAGGTATCTGTGTAACAGTGTATGTGTCAGCTGAATGCCACTGCTCTAGTGCATAATGCTACTGTGGGGCTGCACTTATACATGCACGAGCGAACATTCGTTGTATGCAGTAGGCGACATGAAGGTCATTACACAGTACACAAATACTTGTTATGACAGTATTCTTAAGTACCTGTAGACCAAATAAATGACAAGTACTTGTAATTGTCACACCAGTGAAAAATGGTAACTACCCGATTTCTTCTAAGTTTGGGGACATCTGGTCTGCTCTTTTGAGCCAATGTACATGTAAATGTTACAAGTATACAGTTTCTCTTTTCTCACATGGTAAATCTGTCTAATGAATAAGTCATCCACACATTCCAAATAAAGTGAGAGAGAAAGATAATTTCAGCTTTTAGCCATTCTAAAAATTAGATGAAATAGGGGAGAGTATACTTGTTACAAAATTAAAATTTGACCATGGAGCACTGGTACTGAGCTCACAAACAGTCAAGACAGTAAACATTTGTAGAGAATTCATCTGATGTGACAGCACAGGTGTAAAGCCAGGCACACTTGGTGAACAAGTCTGATGAGAAGGCCAATCAACAAGTCCAAAGAAAACAGGACAAATAAAACAACAATTTCATACAATTTCACACGAAGCAGGACGACTACAAATGATGTTCATATCCAGATTCGAATCCATGTACCTGTCTTCATGTATTGATTGCATACTATTTCACTTCAAGTGTAATAATATGTAAACGAAACTGCTGTGATATAAAATGGGGACAAACCTGTAACAAAGCAACAGGAATGCACCTCCATTCCCCCTGTACTTAGAGAACCATTTTTTGGGCCACATTACATTTCTCACAAACTTCAATTTATTTACTTATATGTTTGACTGATGCTTAACATTGTGCTAAAAATTTTTTACTCATATGACGGCAGTCATAACCACCCTTTGGCAGGTACCTGACATACCTCCTAACCTAAAATCACAGCCAAAAGAGCACAAGCTGGATTCAAACACACAATGACTTTAGTCAAATGTCTGATGGTCGCAGTCAGTCAGTGCTTTAACCGTCTGATCCAGCAAGGTCCCCACAAATTGTTCAGGGTTCCACACTACACATGCTTACCAGTAACACCAAATATACGGTCATCTCCCAAAGTGTATACACGTAGTTCACAATAGGGGAGCTTCTAGCTTGAACTCTTTTGTCGTAGAAGGTGAAAAGAGTTCAACTGTGTCATGTGACTTGCCAAAAATGTCAGGCAATTTTGCTGATTTTAGTTTACCGAGCACCTGTCTTGCTGTGTTAGGGAGGCACAGAGGACCTCTCCTTAAATCAGGAGCTTTTTAAATTAAAAAACTTCCAGCTCCTTAGTTTTCCCTACTGTACACCTAGTGTAAGTAAGTTTTTTTGGAACTTTTCTTAGGCGCCCATGTTAATATTAAATGTAATCAGAAATAGTTGCTTAACATTTTCCATAGGTCACATGGTACAGTACGGCTTTTCTTAGCGATAAAAGAGTTTGATTTCGAAACTCACGCATTAGAAAAGCATGGACATTACACGTGATCAGAGAGATAACAAACATGCAGGCACTACCTGTCTACAATCACACCCACCAGGGTAGCACAATGTGACAAAACACCATGATGATCAAACCTTGGAGGCATCTGAACATTCCAATGATGTGCATAATACCCTAATAGGGGTAACAACTGTACACAGAAAGACAAAACACTGGAAACACCTTCAACTACACTTAGAAAATAGCAATACCTTGGAAAAACCAGCCAAATTCTCCAGTTCCATTGGTGGGATGTATTAAACCCAAAGCTTTACAAAGTACATATGATTAAAATTATTATTTCTGTATTTAGTTAGTGAATTCAATAAATGTTAACCAGTTTTTAACATAGCTAATATATTAGGTAACACACTACCAATTGACAATGGCTCAATTCAGGTTTGAATTAAGACAGACCATATCATGTATTATCCAGTGATTGTTCACCAATCATGCCAGTTTGAACTGCTGCATTACCATTACAAAGACAGGACAGATTATACAGTTTTCACCCTTCACATTCATTTTCTCATTCCACATTTACTATCAAACATACATGTACTTTTTATTTTCATGTCAGCTTTAGCTACATGTATATCACCAGTATTTCATATACAGCTCCACCGTTCCGGTGAAAATCTTCTGCTTAATTCACAAGTGTGAAGGCAATACTGGCATAACATTCTGAACTATTTCACCAACCCAATCCATGATCAGCACAATGAGGCTACAGGGTTTCTATATCATGAATGCACATACATGTATAATGTGAATATTCATTTTTACACATGTATTATATAAATGCATATTAATTTCATGCTCAGTGCACATAGAAAATGTAAATGCTCTCCATGTCAATTAACTTCAAATACATGTATTAGTCCATTTAGTATCATTTTCAATAAAGCTAGCACACCATGGACGTAGCCAGATAAAACTAAGAAACCTGACGATCAGCTACACCGCAGACAGAATCAAATATTAGATGACTGCAAGTAAAGAGAACAGAGAGCGACACGTTGACAAGAGCATATGTTACACTATGAAGCTACATCTAAACACAAGCTTGCCTGATCATAGGTAGATGCATGGTGTAGAGCTCTACAGCGTAGTCAGTTTATGACACACTGCACACGTACACGTATGCTTTCTGGCTGTTCTCTTTGAGTACATACATACACTGTATTTATGATATTATAGTGTATATGTCTGCCTGGTGGCAGTTGTATTGTAGTACATGTAGACGAAAGAACACAGTCTGATTGCTGCCATATGGGTACAATGTGTATATTAGTGGGCCTGGCCTATATTCTGCACAGCATGATCTGAGTGAGGCTGAAAGCCACACTGTAAAACAGTAGGAGGCTCACAAATGGAGACTTGGTGCCCAAACATGTCAAAATACAAAGTCTACAGGCAATTTCCCCACATCAGCAAATTTAGCTGTCAGAACTGAAATAAGTATTAATCCAGGTTTCCAAAAGTGTACATGAAAATTTCAAAACACATCCAGACTACAGAATTATATGTGATCAGCTTTCTATCAATCATACTGCATATGTATGTCAATTCATACCATACTCCAATATATTATAATATCTTTGTTTGAGAACATTTGGGTATACATGTATTTATTTAATTATTTTTTCTCATAAATTTCTTATCAAAAATAAAATATTAACGGAACTGCTCTATGCTACAGCAGCTCAATTTTAATATCTGCCATATTAAACAATGTTAAGTCATCTTTACAGGTACATGTTACTTTGATGACTACAGGTACACTGCAACTGTACTTACCTTCAAAAAGTTCCCGGGTGTAAGGAAATTCAGATGAACAGTTCCTCAGCTCATTGAAATCTAATCGTTGTTTCCACATTTTGATGACACGGTAACCGCTCTACTGCAATGGTGAATTGAACTGAAGTCAAACGATGTCAGCTACTTCAAGATTCCCTGCTGATTCTGTCTCTCTCATGTTTCTATTGTACAGCCACCTGACAAAGGCAAGAATTCACATGCATTTTTCACCTGTAATCAATCCTCCAAGGGTGAATCTTTCACCCTTAATAGTATACATGCGTATGTATGTAGCTTGCAATACTAGTTTATGAAAGTACCTATAACAATAGAATGCAGTTTTCATCACCTGATCGAGATCAGAAAAATGGTAGCATTCACATGTATGCATGGACCTGGCCACAGCCACATTGATATTATCAATCCTGATAAATACTTTTGCAAATCCAATTGTGTACACAGAAGCACAGATTTAACAGAGTGAAGCTGTTTGTAGCTTAATTATCATGATGTACTACACAAATATACACAGTTTGCATAAACAAACCAAAAAATGTTCTCATTACAAACCCAGACGTCCATCAAATATACTGCACAGCTGTTGCCTATGCTATGACAAAGTGTATTGTATACAGGATAATCCTAATATCATAACATACAGCAAGCCTCCCTGTAAAAGTAGATGTTATGGTAGGGTTCACCTGTACATACAAGTACATAATTATACAGCAGGCTCCACACCTGTGTTCTTGTTGTGTAGCAGTTATTGTGCACTCACTATATAAAGCTCTGTTATATACTGGTACCATTCTGATATAAGTATCTGCTAACTATAAAGGAGAAAAAACTTGTATATATTAAATTTATTAAATTCTCTTTATGCATGGCTGCATTTTTCTCTTTGACCGTCTTTAGGTATCTAATTTTGCTTGTTGCAAAACTACATTTCTGATTTACCTGAATAGTGATTTACAGGTAGGCCACACTCAACATCTGATCTATAGATGACAATGGGCTGGTCATAGTGATGACAAGTTGAGGACAAGAGGTCTCATTTCATTTATATATATGTATTTACATGGTCTGATATGCCACTTTTTGAATGGGTTCAAAAATCACTGTGATATTTTAAGTACCTGTGCATCAAGGTATCCTAATTCAGGTCATACAGAAACTTGCACCTACAATGACCTACTGGAAGAGTGAAGGGAAATTTCGCAGCGAATGAATGGGAGACTATGACAGGCTACACAAAAGGCTCCAAATCGTAGAGAAAAATCATATTCAGCTGTGGTGCTGCAGTGTTTGTGTACTGCCTAAGTGTTTTTTGAGCACACATCCACCTAAAAGTGTGACTTAATCCAAGAAAGAAACCTGCCAGTCCAATATTCAGATGTTCTGGGTCAACTGAGTGGTCACAATTCCTTTCATCCACCAGTAAATTGTTTATTCCGCCTGAGCTGACAATGTATGCCACAACCTCTTCAACAAGTATTACAGAAAAGGCCAGAGTAGCAGGAAATAATACTGATACACACGCATTTTTTTTTTTTTATCAATGGGAGGGGGGAGGGGGGAGGGGGAGAAGAATAGCATGCACGTAATTGAGAGTTTCTTTCTATTAGACCATTTCTTGTGTGGAAAGGTTAAATTTTTAATTTTTTTACTTCACTTGCATAAATCTGACGGCCCCTTACATGTAGGCCTACCTGTAATATACATCAATAGCTTTTAATCATTACATAGAGATCATTACAATTTAGGTCACCTGGCATGCATGTATACATATGTATCATCACTTATCTCTACTTCATCTGATATGTTTGATAAAAATGACTTGATCTCCCCAAGTCTGGACTTCTCACAGGTCTTCAAGTTCACCTTCACTCACATTAGTTACCAGTGTTGATTCCACATGATGCTTGAACATGTGACATTTAGTCCTAGAATGTTTGAGCAGTTTCCTTGCCTACAAAAAATCTTGGCTAACCCTTTCACCTATTACCTCCTCGTGGCCAACACATGAAATTCCACTGTTTTCGGGTGTAAAGGTTAACACTTTTGCAAGGCAAAACACTTATCACTAAGAAGAATTTTCAGCAACAAAATATTTCTAGACACCTTCCACAATATAAAGATCGTGTTCATATGAAATATTACGGCATTTAATTTCGTTTCATAAGCACTTTAACAGTACCGGTAAATGAATAACTTGCATATACTTACAATCTGATTGAAACATACTAGGCCAGCATACATATATGTAGGCCTATGTGTTGTAAGTCTCTGTGTCGTTCAATTGACGAATATACTCACGCCATTTATAAATGTAGCCCCGGCACGGCACTGGTGGCTTTGTCAAGATGTCGCTGCACAGAACACAGATGCTGATTGATGGAGCTCACGGTAGCTTGCAGGCTGCAGTCAGACTCTGTGGTAGTGAACTAGGAATGCAAACTGAAACAACCCTTTCGCTTGTCATCTACCTTCTGAGCACATGTGACTGTGAGCGTCATCCGTTGTATTGCTTATCAACAAACTGTAATGAGACAGAGGGTAAATTCGGGTGTATGACACAACCACAGAAAAAAGTTACCTCAAACTTAAGGGCATTGGTAGTCACGTGCCAGATGTCCCTTGACATAGCGGGAGTGACCATGTGTCGCAGGATAGAGGGGTGAACTGTCTACGAGGATGGATACAGTAGGTAGCCCCATGGAGGTAAAACACCCTAAAGACACATTTCGACGTATTACTTTCTTAAAATATAAGACATACAGCATTGTCTTTAGAATGATTCACCAGCGTGGATATGACTCAAGAAAACCTGAGCGTTTGCTTGAAAATGTTAAACAAATATTTATTGGCTGGTCTTTAGTACAAAATGGACTGATCCAGAAAACCGGAAGTGAGTTTGCTGGAAAATGGCGGGTGATTGCAAGCTTTCAAGCAGATTGCCTCAAAAACTTAATGAGTACTTGATGCCATTTCAGAGGAGTGGCATTCAGTTCGCCATTGAAAAGAATGGAAAGTAAGAATGTACACATGCAATGATGCAGATCACTTCTTAGATAGCCTATTAACTGCTTTTGTTCAGCGTTAGGTTACGTTACTCATGACTGTAGTGTAGGTGGTTTTGGCGTTCCATATGTCATGTCTGACATGACTGATGTAGCCAAGAACCTAAGCTCAATTGGCAGTTCCTTCAAACACATGTCAGCATGGGCAATCAACTCTGTACAAATCGAGAAGGAAGAAATTTGAAAATAAATACAAGAAGTTGTTGAAGATACGATGGTCATATAATGTGTTAGTGTGAGCAGTTATATTCAGTCTTCCCTGAGGGGCATTGTGATTAAATTTAGCTCACATTTACATTACGTCCCTTCACTGTAGCCAACCACTGCAATACATAGACAAGTTTTGTTGAAAAATTAACATAGACCGATTCCAAGGCAGTTCCGATATTAAATGCTACTCACTCTTAAATTGCTGTGTATGTCACTGGTTACATTAGTGTTGGTAAAAGCTGTTACCTTTGAATAAATGCATAGTCAGGTGAGCAGGCAATTTAAGCGATACAGATTTGGGCCCCTTTTACAAGGAAGGTAGCCTGCCCCTCACACCCCTCACCCCTGGTATCCCTTATGTCCATTACACAGCATTGTGGTCAGCTCTCACAGTTGAGACAGCATGCACATCCACATACAATTCACTCACTTGGGGCAGTGGCTAGCATTTGAAAGGTAGTGAATGATAACAATTGGGAAGGTGTAGGGAAATTGACAATGATGGGCGATAGTCTGAGGTTTGAGTCTGATGATACAGTAAATGAAAATATGTTAGACAACAGAAAAATCTGCACAGCAAACATAAATTATGGATGTTAGCATTGTACCTATCCTGTCTCCACGAAGCAGTTTTGTGACTTCATTGTTATTAAGACACTATTTACACCTCTGTCAGCGCAAGTGAAGCCTCTAGGTGCGGGTAAAAGAGCAAGAGCCCAGATACATGTAATACTTACATCTACTTGGACCAACCTTGTTTCAAGTAGATCTGACTTCACAGATCTCAGATCGACTTATACAGGGTAAATGAAATAGCTGCCTCTCCTGTTAACAAGATTAAGATAGCCTTCATCACCATTCCAAATTTACCTTGTCTTGGTTATGATGCCACCTGGTAATTAACAGAGTAGGAAAGTATCAGTGGGGTTAATTAGCGTGAGGAAGATAAGTAATTTCTTTGTAGAATCCTCTCATTTACTACTGGCATGTTGCCATCTGCTGCTCATAATTTTTGAAATTACACTGCACATATGATATTTTTCAGGTGCCTTATAGCTGATGAGGTAAGTATATAATATATTTCTTGTGTTGTGTTTTTTTCCTAATGTGTTAAACTTGTCCAAGGTCTTTAAAGCTTAAATTGTATGTAAAGTTAAATTAACTGCCAGTATCACATTTTGCTCATATAAGTTATCCTGCTGATTTAGTTCTTTTTAAATAGAGCAGGTAAAACAATTTATTCATGTCCAATATAATTATAGTTGGAAGCATATGAACTTGTTTAATTTAAATTATTGAATAATAATTGTCTTTACATGTATATTGCCAGTTTATTAAACTGGTGGCTTTGATGTTTGAATTTACTCCTGTTTTTTCCTGTAAATATGTCTATACAGATCAGACAGATGGTTTTCCCCTGTGTGCAAAGATATTGACACTATAAAAAATATAAAAACATTACTGTGCAGTGGTAGTACTATGTACTATGGTTTTGTCAGGAGTACTGTTATCAGGTGCCCTGTGAGATGTGGTGTGGTTTCTGTAGGACTCTGTCCACTGTCCAAATTCCTCTGCTCATGAACTAGACATCAGATAATAAGTGTACAGTTTAAAATCCATGAATCAATAAAATAAAAATACTTGCTATAATGTATATACTTTAATTTTCAAATTTAGCCAATATTCTACCAATTGGTTCCGAAATTGAACCTGCTGTGCCCCTTGTAAGTTTGTATCATATCTGATCGCTGTTTAAAACTTAGATCAGCCCAAAAGGCAATAGTTTAAAAAAGAACTCTTACTTGTACCTTGCACATCTTTGACTATGGCTTTAAAAGCTGTGACAAGATCTCAGTTGGTTTTGTATTCTTATGATTCTTCTTGGTTTAACAGAATTTACTCAAGCCATATGTTTGACAGATATTACTTTTGAAAAATTTGTATGATGTAACTCAGCAGTCAAGCATAAATAATAAATATATATGTATATCTGTGTTCAGATGGGTCTGGGGAAAACAATCCAGGCTATAGGTGTGGCGAGTTACTACCGGGAGGAGTGGCCTCTGTTGATCATTGTGCCATCATCACTGCGCTATCCCTGGGTGGAGGAGCTGGAGAAATGGCTGCCAGACATCCATCCTCACGATATTAACCTGGTACAGAGTGGCACTGATGCTGGGTAAATTGACATTCTGGCTGGATTTAGGTTTTACACTGGTCTTGTTGCAGAGAGTTTTCAGACTTCCTATTTTTGTATGATAAAGGTTCCCATTGTTGCCTTTATTGGGTACTGCAGAAATTTAATCCTGAGTTATTGTTTGATAAATGGATTAAAATCAGTCATATACTTTTCACTTTTCACTCTTTCTTCTAATGTGCTGGTTTATAGTTTGCCCCTACACTAGGTGTAGGAAATTGGGTATTCCTTATTGTAAATTCAAACCCTGAGCTCTGAATTGTTAAGCTGCCTTGATATAATCACTATTCAATTAAATTTTCAATTTTTTTGGTATGCCATGAATTTTGAACTTCAATTTGGTGACAGATATAACCAGCTATGAATAGATTTTGCAACCAAAGTTTTGTGAAAACCTATGAAGTGCTATCCATCTTTGCTATTGGTTTCAGTGGTATCGCAAAAGCCCTGGTAACCTTGGTGACCTTTGGCCTCCTGAGCTCACGGAGCAGTGTTGTCGTGAAGGAAGCTCTGAAGAACCAGAAATTTAAGGTGGTGATCGTGGACGAGTCTCACTACATAAGGAATTTCCGTACGGCGTGCAGTCAGAGCGTGGTGCCTCTAGTGAAGCAAGCAGACAGACGGATCCTACTGTCTGGGACGCCAGCTTTAGCCAGGCCTGTAGAGGTGAGGGTGGCTGTATACCTGTAAAACCTGTGTATTCTGTCCAGTTCAGCAATGTTGCCTGTTTCAGTCAGAAATTCTGTGTTACCAAGCACTGATATTGTGCATTAAAGATGTACAACTCCAGTATCAAGAAAAATTCAAGAAATAAATAACGTAATTGTTCCAAGCGCAGAACGCTCTTGTCACCTGAGACTGTAGTAAGCTGCTGGGGTGTTTGTAACTTAAGTATAGACCGGTATGTCAATTTTATAACATGAAACGATCGAGAAACTTACTCCTGCCACAACACAATGGTCTGGAAATATTTTGCAGTATTGTTCACCTTTTATTGTACTTTTTATAATTAAAACATGTAACATTTAAATAGTGTCCTGTCCCTGTGTTATTACGTGTTGTATTGACAGACAGCTCAGTACATTTATGTCACAAAAAATAAACAGCTGATATCTCCTGCCTCTCTGATTGGTCAGTTCCTCATAAGCTCAAAAGCATGGGCACCTTTAGATCCTCAGTCGGCAGCATAATACGCCACACTTCAAACAAAGATAATTCAACAGCGAATTCATACGATTTCAAACAGGTTTTTTACATTCAGGAGAGAATTTTATAATCTTTTTAATGAACAATACCTCAGTCATGAGCTGTTTTTCACTTTAAAACCTTGATTTACCTTTGAAATATGTTTCTTTTCAGAGGAATTTTTATAGTTCAAATGTGCTACAACTACTTAGTCTCGCATGTGTTATGTATGAGAACTACTAATGATATCTCAAGGAAACCATGTTTAGGCTAGCTGAAGTTTGTCATAACAAAGACTTATTGTGTTTTACCTTATTGTCTCTTAATACATCTTTTATAGCTTTGAGTGATTTCTGATGCTGCTTGCAGCTATACCCTCAGCTAGATGCCCTGTTACCAGGCAAGTTTGGCAACTGGTGGAAGTTCACTGACCGCTACTGCAATGCCCAAGTGCAGTGGTTTGGCAAACAGCGCAGAAGAAAAGTTGAGTAAGTTAACAAGGTATCTATTGCAGTATTTGTAGAATAGTGTAGTCTCACTATAAGACACCTCATTAACATGCATAATCCAATAGACGATGACCAGATCCCCACAAAATACCTGCTATCATTGAATATGGATGTTATTAACCGTTGTGATTAAGACTGATAACAGACTAATTTATTGGCTTTAAAGGCGTAGAAAATTAAAGGGTGAAGTGCTCACATTTTCAAAGACCTTGTATCCTGTAACTAATAACTCCCTTCAGTATTTCTATAAAAAGTTTGATTATGCAATAATGGATTAAAGCCTGTTGGAATAAGTGGGTTAGCGAGGGCAGCCATATAGCTTTCATCATACCAGAGCTCTTTTGAAAATAAAGGTAGTAATAGTGTCACGCACGTGATTGCTTATCTCCATTACAAAAGAGTGTGAACAACGAAATCGAACTAGCTGAGCTAGTCAAGCTTTGATCAGTCGTACATCGATGATATTAATGGTGGATTAAGATGGATTAAGAGCCTTCCATTTCGAACCGAGAAAAGCTGAAGACGTCTAGGGAGAGCAGGATGTGAAAAGTGATAAGAGGGGAAACACAACAACGTTTGGAGACCATAGAGTGGTGTTTGTGCAGACACTTTGATGTAGACCTGTTGCAGTCAAGAGAGGGAATTGATAAGCTGCAGGAAGAGTCAAGCAATCTTAAACAAGGCTGTGTCAGGTGATCCGCGTAGCTTTTTAACTTTATATTAAAAAAAATTAAAAAAAAAGTACATGTACGTTAAGTAAGTAATGAGTAAACTACAATGAATAATGCATCATCGTGTATCTTATATCTAGAGAAGAAAGAGAATGAAGTGGGATATGTTTGGGGTGCTGAGGCTGCATAGTGAATTAAAAAATAATGATTCCTTATTTAGCCTTATGTTGCTCCTTTTACCACAGTGAATGTGGAAGAGTTGAAATTTTAGAACGCGGCAACCTGGAGCTATTGTAAGCTGTGGTACATGTAAGAGACATCCAGGAGAATGTTGTCCAGACTACGGTATCCACTTTGCCCGTGCTGTTGTTGCAGCCCACAGCCGCTCAGGCGGGCATGCTGGCAGTCTACATCTCAACAAAAGTTTGAACTTTCACTCTACACAATTTTAAATGATCTTAAAATTGTGTAAACATCACAAAACAACATTGAAAATAGCTAAACTAACCTCAGTTAAAGGGCAGTCTGTGAAGTGTTGGCATATTGCCTTGGACATGCGTATTGTTGCCTATCATTGATTGGTTACTGGCTGACACGCCTCCAGTATATGTCAAACATGGATGCTCTCACTCACTTGTTAAATAAAGGCTGATCTACCGACTTGGATTTAATATTGCAAAGTGTAAAAAAATGAAACAAGACATATAATTAATGTCTTTAGAGAGAACAAGTTACGCTCTTTCCGTTACATATTGCATCTCCCTTTTTTTTCCTTCTCCTTAAAGACAGTCTTTTTTTTTTTTTTTTTTTTTTTAAAAGTTTCCACTAACCATGATCTACCGTAACAGGCCTCATAATTTTTTGTTTTTTTTTTGTTTCCACTTTATAACGTATAGCTCAAAAACAGTGAATTGATTTCTGTATGATGTTTTAGGGCTATTAAAGGGAGATAATTCAACCTGGGTAATGTGCAGCAAGACATGGGTTACTGACAGTGCGATTTACTACAACCTAAAAACACAAATTAATTACACAGGGTTAGATGTATGTCATTCTGCACTCAATTTTTTTTATTGATCATGAAGCGTTTCTGCTTAATTTTGTGGAATGTTAGCATCATGAAAAGTAGCTCGTAATACATATGTTATTTTGTTACAATGTAATGTACATGTACTTTTAGTACAACTCACACATGTTCATGAAGGTGTCTCTTAAGGCAACATGTACATGTAGAGTACTGATAATTGATGCACTGTATGTTATGTTAATATTCCTGTAATTTTTGTGTAAAATAGATAGGGTGAGTTGCATTTAATTAAAACAAAATGTAACCTAATTAGGTGGCAAAGGCAAAGAATTTAACTCCTGGTTGTGTATCTCAGTGGAGCCAGTAACCTGGAGGAGCTGCAGACCCGGCTGACATCTGAGGTCATGATACGAAGGGAGAAGAAGGATGTACTCACACAGCTGCCCCCGAAACAGAGACAACGCATCCTGTTTGACCTCAAAGACTCCGATCTGAAAACAGTAACAAACCTGTCCACAAATGGATTTCACAGTCATTAAACATTTGACCACTGTCCTTTAGTTAAGTCTACATCTGTTAGTAACGTAATAAAATGCCATTTAAGAGAAAATATCATATTTGATTTGCATACAAATATAGTATTGCGTGAATACTACTTTACAAGTTTTTGTTTCATAAGTGGATAATTCACAGTTTTGGAGAGGACGACTTTTACTTTTACTTTTTTAGAGAATGAATTTAAAAACTTACCCGCCACTCCAGCATAGAGAGTGAAACTTAAGTGCGATGAATTATTTGGCCCATGGTCGCACATAACAGGTGCTATCTAGACTCTTCAGTTGACCTCAAGGTTGTATTTTAGCTGTTCACATTTAAAATGCTTAAAAAGTAACAACTTACTTACCCTCAAGTGCCGTCAGGAGTGTTAGAAAAAGAAAAGAAAGAATGCAGTCATGTTAATTGCAGTTCAGTAGACATGACTGGTGTAGAATGACTCAAAATGCTGTCTAGTCATCATGTGAGTAAAACTAAAGCTGTAACCACAGTGTGATTGTTGGCAATGGTATGCAGTGAAATTCGAACTCGTCTCAAAGTGCCTCCATTTACGGCATTCATGGAAAGCATATTTTCCACACTCTGCATCTGTTTTAGGATATTTTAGACACCTTTGAAGAGCTGCAGCCATATCTTTCAAGAGCTGGTCCAGATTTGTGCAATTCTTCATCAATCACCATTGATAGAAAGGAAAAGCCAAAGAGAAGGACGTCTACCAAACATAAGCACAAAGGGGAGATATCCTTTGTGAAAAGTGCTGTGCATAAGGGCAATAACTCTATGATGGTTCCAGCTTTAAATAATAACAATTCAAGAGGCCAGAAAGACAAACAGACTGATCAGCAGGAGATTCCTGGTGAACCGGGTGAAAAAAGA
Organism: Acanthopleura granulata; assembly: GCA_016165875.1. Lineage (NCBI taxonomy): Eukaryota > Metazoa > Mollusca > Polyplacophora > Chitonida > Chitonidae > Acanthopleura > Acanthopleura granulata. The sequence goes on from JABBOT010000010.1 coordinate 17,936,235, forward strand.
GTAACGATGCTCAGTTTGATATCTAAACTCTACCAGCTCACGGGAGAGGCAAAGGTGGGATGGTAAAATATGCTTAAAACCCAACTTACTATGTACATACATGTAATTAGCGTCATCCTACTACAGGCAACGAACCATGGTGCTAATGAAATGATCGTTTATGGTTCGGCTACGTGGAGTGTAATTGTGCAGACCGATAAATTGGTTATGCCAATCTGTCCCCTGGAACGTCACCATAAATATAACCCTACAGGTGTTATTAAAAACAAAACTTAGCGACTGCTTCAGGCTGCCCCTCGAAGAGCTTCCCCTACCTACATATAACAGTTCATCTTGATTGCACTTCTTTTGCCCATGTCTACGTCATTTTCCTGATTGAATCTTGGATCATATCTTCATAATTTACCACCTTTATTGATGAAGTGGTTTTGTGGGTTGCATTGGTTGGGAGCACGTTGAACCTACCAAACTGCTCACTGTTGGCACCCACTTTGAACCTACCAAACTGCTCACTGTTGGCAGCCACTTTGAACCTACCAAACTGCTCACTGTTGGCAGCCACTTTGAACCTACCAAACTGCTCACTGTTGGCAGCCACTTTGAAAAGTCACGTTACACTCCTGGGTCTGAAATTTAAAAGATTTCTGGCATTGGAAAATCTTGAAAACGTTATCGTTGTCATTGCTGTCTGCAGGCTGTACTTAAATCTTCATAATACAACTGTTTTTGTCAATTTTGAAACATGTAATTTTGGGTGACATGAGCGCGGACCTCAGAGAGAAGTTTCAGTGACCTCGAGTTCAGAGGTCTGAAGCGATTTTGTTGAGTTTGGGTGACGGACTCCGGATTGCAATGAATGTCAGAATTTTAAAATATTGTCCTAGCATATACATCGATGGACTCCACACAGTTGTGTCAGTGCGGCCTTTGCTTGATACATGTATGTGACTCTATTGTGTCTGCGCGTGTGTTGTTTTGCGGAAATATGAGGCAAATTAAAGTAGACGTGTCAATGCTTTCAGTTTGCATCAATCTACATGGATTGGCCTTTGGTTGCTCGACTTTTTTGACTAACGTAACATTGAAATGAAAAACATTGAACAAGAAATCCAGTTACTGTTATCATCACAGTGGACAACATGTCCGAGGGTTTAAATCACGGTACTTTGATGGTTGGAATGGCTTTGACACGGATTATCATCTGACATCGTTATTCATTGTGAGCTCTACTCAATACCGGTATTTGACCTTGTCAGTCTGAGCGAAATGAAAGGCTTTGAAGAAGTTACAGTGAATGAAAGGAAAAAACTACTAGGAAGTAGCTGACTTTATGAGCTACAAGTTTACGTAATCAGTTACCACAAATGATTGATCTGTTTGCGCGTAGTGGCGAAACCGAATGATCGGTTATGCAAGGCTTAAAACCCAGGACCCATTTTTGGGTTACGTCAACCACACAAATGTCATTGCCTGCTAGTGTGTTTTTGTTGGATTATGTATAAATCAGAAATATTACAGGAGACAGAGTAGGAGAAAGATGCAGTAAATCAGTACCTGTAATTTCCCTTCATTATACATCACGTCTATACTGTCTCTTTTTTTTTTCCTTACTTTTGTTTTAACAGGAAATCGCTTTGATATCTTTCATTTCCAGGTTCATACCTCTTATCTTACTTGTCTGTGAACTTCAGCAGCACTGATACCCTTGGGTTGTTAAAGTTTAGGGATATTTTCTCCCAGATTGGTCCGGTCAAGGATTACGTCCAGCTGCTCTGTGAGAACGCAACACTGAAGTTCCTGGTGTTTGCCTATCATCACGCCATGATGGATGGCATTCAACAAACACTTTGGGAAAACAAGGTCAAGTTTGTTAGGATTGATGGAAACACCAAGACATCAGAACGTCTAGTAAGTCCGAAGATCTGTCCGTGTTCATAGCTAACTAACTTACTGTGAACGTAGATAACTATACTTATGAGTATTATAGTAAACCATATAACAACAACTTCGATTCTTTCCTCATGCATAGATGTCTTTTTTGCTCTCTAAGTCTTATGTAAATTTAATTGTTTATTTCTGAGTTGATAGCTGGTTACATTGCTGATTGATCTTATGGTTTGATGGCCATCATAAAGTTCAAATAGGTAAATTGATGATAGAGAATAAACTCTTTCTTTTAGATACATTTGCAGTGGTCCTACGTAATATTTATTATGATAACCTAAAACAGCTTTTGCAAATTTGAGGTAAATCTGTATGGCAACATGTAGTTTTTCTGTGTAAATGTACTTTCAAGTGAATCAAACGGAATAAATGTTCTCAAATCTGAATAAAAGATTCAAGTTGATATTTTTTAAATTAGAAAGCACTGCATGAGTAGCGTGTAAGTAGGAAAAGCCAAGAAATTCTGTTTGGTAACAACTTTAATTTCATAACATTATATCCGTTACTCTGTCAGCAGTTTTGAGATTTTAAACATAAGCATGTTTGATTTCTCAAATGTATATTTAAATTTGTCGTAAGTCTCTAGTCCATCTGGATGGACTTGGGGTGTTATTTTAAAATTCTGACATTCATCGCAACCCTGAGTCCATCACCTATACTAAAAAATATCAGCAGATCTTTGAACTCTAAGTCGATGGACACAAGTGGCACTCCAAGTCACCCTTTTTTCCCATTTCTTACTCATTTTCCTGTTGAATCTCGAATCTTCTTTATTTACTACCTTTACTGATGAAACTACTTAACTTGTAGTCTTGTTGTCATTAACTGTGAGAACTTCAGATGTAACAAACTGTTCACTGTTAAGAGGCCATTTTGAGAAGTCTTGTAACCTAAACTTGGTCCTGAAATGTAACAGAATTCTGGTATCAAAAACATCTTGATAACTATGACGTTTTCATTGCAGTTTGTACGTTTCACTTCAGTCTTTATAATACAACTGCGAAGGGCATAAAAATTATTTGTTTTTGTCAATTTTGAATACAGGTAAATTTGCGTGACACAAGCTTGTACCTCATTAAGAGCAGTTCCATCTAAATCAGGGATGTGATGAATGTCAGAATTTTAAAATAACTCCCTGAATCAATCTAGATGGAATTGTAAGTCTCCGGGTCAAACTGAGCCCCTTTTCACCATACCTTGAGCAACTGTGATGGACAGGAATATTTCCAGGACTAGAAGAATTTCCCTTAGGTCCTCTTCCTCATTCTCAACACCTTCTTTCACAACATAAACTTGTCCTTGATATTTGTATATTTCTGGTGGACAATTTTCCTCACTTGTCTCCACTAACCAAGCGACGTAAGACCCATCATTACAGCTGTAACAGCAGGCGTCAGTCATCAATCCAGAAGTCTCTCAGCATATATTTATTGTCTTGGCATGGTAGGAGCAGTGTGTATTGTAGGACTTCCAGTAAGGTACAGACGCCTACTGGTGAGAGCAAACTAGCCCATCAGCTGTTTTCACTAGCCACAGGCTGGCGGAAATACATCTGCCGTATGCACAAATAAAATAAACATCAGTCAGACGACGCTAGTATCAATTTTCACCTTGTTTTTCGTTAACATCATTAAAAATGTATAGGGAATGATTTTGTTTTTATGGTAACTGATTATAGGTCATCTAAATTCAATTTTGCTAAACCGGTGGTGGGCGAATGCATTCAGCGGTTGGCCATAATGTTGCATCCTGATTTCTTAATGATGTGTGGAGTTTATCAGCGTACTGGTCGTTGGTTTCCCCTGAGCTCTGCCTGGTTTCCTCGAATGTAATAGATTTTTCTTCATTCAGGTAGTAAAGTATCGCTCATAGAACCTATGGGGATCATACAGGGAAATTTTATTGTGTAATGAGTTAAGCCCCAATCATATAAATGATGGTTGTGTGATATATTGTTGTTATTACAGTACTTTGTCCAGCAGTTCCAGGCTGACCCAGACTGTAGAGTGGCCATTCTCAGTATACTTGCTGCAGGTGTGGTGGGTAGTCTCCCTTTGTACCCTCAATGCTTTATGGCATCATTTCCTTCATAAATCATAGCTGGTAAACTTCTGGGGAATTGGACAAATAGAACTTCAGGTTAATACATGTCACCTGCAGAAGTATGTAATTGTATGCATAGTTATGACCCACTGCCATTCCCAATGCCAAAATGTAACCAGTATAAATTACACAGCCATTTCGCTTGATTTCAGAAGAGATGAGTATTTCCATCTGTACTTAGTAACTGTCATCCAGTTGCACTAGGGAAGACTGTATCTTGTTATATCATAAAATAGATGTGTAAACCTCAAGTCTTTCTCCTGATCTAGGGCTTGACGTTCACAGCTGCCAAGTTAGTGATGTTTGCTGAGATGTACTGGACCCCTGGGTTGATGGTTCAGTGTGAGGACAGGGCTCACAGGATTGGCCAGACCAGTTGTGTACCTGTCCATTACCTGGTCGCCAAGGGAACCATGGATGAGTGGGTGTGGTCAGCTGTCTGTAAGAAGGTAGATGGTTTATACTGACAGGTGTCAGTTCTGGCGTCCTAAATACTCTCTTTATTGGGATAAAATTTTAAAATCATTCTAAGTAAATATCTTGTTTGAAGTCTGAATGTATAAGTACTTGAACGGCACACATTTTTTTTATTTTCCCTGATATTGTTTAGTTTGTAAATGTCTTTGGATTTATTTATTTAAAATCTCGTCAGCCAAGTAAATAAGTAAATCAAAATATAAATTATAGTAAATGGTAGAATATGTTAAAACGGACATGTGCATTCACAACACGCTGAGACTTACTGAAATGTGCATTTCCAAAAATACAGGACCAGTTATTTACTGTTTTGTTATATCTGATGCATAGTAAATCTGTAGACCTTTCTTTTCAAGCATTATGTTCATTTTCTGAGTTTGTTGTTTGTGTAAGCTTAAGAGGTGGCCCTGGATAAGAAATTTATCATACTCGCCATTTTTCTCTGAACAGACGAGTATTGTGACAGCAACTCTCAACGGGAGAGCTGAAAGTCTGGAGGCAGATGAAGGGGACAGTTATCAGGTGGAAGTGCTGTCTAACGCTGAGGCCTGGGTACCCTCAGGTGATCTCCCGGACTTGGACCTTACCAGCTTCTTCCTGTCACAACAGGTTAGAAGCTTCTTAAGATGAAGATTGGTTTAGGGGTATACACTGAAAAGTTAAGAGGTGCAGCTGCTGATGTGGGAGAGGTAGTTAGAAGAATTTCTGCTGGGTTATTTATGTATTTATTGATTAAGGTTTTGAGGATTACTGTGTTAAAATATAGATGTGGTAACGAGACATTGATATTATGATGAGTGAGAGTTCCAAGATACAGTTAGTGTGGTTGGAAAGTTTATATATCTCTATACTGGTGTTTTACACAGAGTTAGATTTATAAGTGGTACAGCTGCTTAGTGGAGGTAGCGTATAAGATTTTGGTTAGAGACCTAACATACAAGCACATATGTGAAATGCTGTGGAGTACTTTATGGCTGGGATGTGTTCCATTGTTTATCTCAAACAAGCAAGCATTAAAAAAATTAAAAAAGACATTATGTTAGACCCCTGACAAAAATGTTTTCTTTCTGTATCTGACAGCCAGCTAACCAGCGATCTATTAAAGACTTCCTGACAAGCTCTCAGAGCAAGAAAAGGGATTCCTCATCGGAATCGTCACGCCACAAGCACAAAGGAAAAGACGGTAAAGATGACAGTGATCCCATTTGTGTGACCATAAGTGATGAAGAGGGATATCAGATTTCACCAGGGTCGTCACACTTGTTTGATCAAGGAGTCCAGCGAGGTCAGGTTAAACGGAAACGAAAATCTGATGATGTTGATGGAGGTGTTGCACCTTTAAAACATGTGCTAGGTGACCGAGTTGGTCTTCTGGAACAAGATGATGCAGATTCTCAAGATTTCCTCACTCAACTCTCGGCATCCAGGAAAAGACTGAAATTTGCCAGCAAGCCTGTATCACCTGGATCTGAACGCTGGGAAGAAAGCGAATCCCACGGGATTAAAGAACGGAATAAGAAACCTTCAGAGTGGAGCTGTAGGGCTTGTACCTATTTGAATCATAGTTCACTGCCTTATTGTGAAATTTGTGACACTCCAAAGAAACAGGTTTGCATATTGGAGAACAGCAGTCGAAAGCTTGTTGAGGAAAGTAGAATTTGTGACGACATTAAGCAAACTGAGGATATGGATTTGTTGGACTGTGTGACAAAGGATGACAGTGCTAGTCAGTGTAATGTGACTGATGCAATCAATAGGTCCTCGAGTGATGGCAGAACTGTTCATTCCATATCAGGTTCTGATGAAAGTGATGCAGATCTAGTATGCAGACACAGGTTATCAAAACAGAGAGGTAATCATGGTGGAAATAGTGAAGACAGTTGTTCCACGGAAACAGTTCCAGGCAGGACACCGGCAGCTCTGTTCAGCCCTAAGAGAGGAGCCAGGGAAGAGGAGGAAGGGGAATGGTTGTGTCCAGATTGTAATGTGATCAACCCAGGCTGGGAGGAGCACTGTGATGGCTGCCTGTCCTCCAGACCTGAGAACAACAGTGGTAAGTGTTGTATACGAGTGTAATTTGAGCAATCCAGGTTAGGAGGAGGCAACCTGTCCTCCAGGCCTGAGGACACCAGTGGTAAGTGTTGTATACAAAGTGTAATGTTATCAACCCAGGCTGGGAGGACCACTGTGATGGCTGCCTGTCCTCCAGACCTGAAAACACCAGCGGTAAGTGTTGTATACAAAGTGTAATGTGATCAACTAAGGCTGGGAGGATGGCTCCCTGTCCTCCAGACCTGAGAACCCCAGTGGTAGTCTTGTATACAGATTGAAACGTGATCAACCCAGGCTGGGAGGACCACTGTGATGGCTGTCTGTCCTCCAGACCTGAGGACACCAGTGGTAAATGTTGTATGCAAAGTTTGGTGTAATCAACCCAGGCTTGGAGGAGTACTGTCATGGCTGCCTGTCCTCCAAACCTGAGCACACCAGTGATAAGTGTTGTGTGCAAAGTGTAATGTGATCAGCTTAGGCTGAGAGGAAGGCTGCCTGTCCTCCGTACCTGGGAACAGGAATGATAAGTATTGTATACAAAGTGTAATGTGATCAGCCCAGGCTGGGAGGAGCATTATGATGTTTGTTTCTTGTTTGCAGCCCCTAGTCAGCCACAAACAGTCAAGAAGAGAGTGATTGACCTAGACTGTATACCTGTCCACAAGTCTTTCTCCTACTGCTGTAGCAAACACACAGGACGGATCTACCTGTTTGACAAGGTGAGAGGAAACTTGGAAGTATACCACACACGTGTTGAAAGATAACGTCTTTTAAGTACATATTGTTCAAATATTTTTCATTTTATGAAAACAGTGTATTGAATGCACAGGTTCCTGCCTGGTGATCATGTTGCCTCGTCTCAGCTATTAAAAATAGCATGCTATTGGTATTTTTACATAAATTGACAATTCATTGCAACCTTAAAATTTGGTAGGATCGCCATCCTCTGCATGTGAACTTCCTACCACTGGATGTCTCTATTGGCAATATTGATGATCTTCCTGACCTGTTGCTTCACCCAGCAAACCTGCGTGTGGTCAGACGATTTGTCGAAGATTGGAACAGGTACATAGGGTGTATGTTTGTTAATGCTTAATGCAGATGTAGCTATTATTTTCCCATAGGAAACATTGAATGTTTCCTGACATTCCTCTTGCCTTGGCAGAGTTGAGCTTTGGTTACAATAAGCTGTTGTTAATGATGGTGTGGCTGATGATTGCCTTCACACAGTAAGCAATTGGTGACATTCAAACATTTTTACTGAAGACCAGCTGTCCTCTAACAGTGTAGGATAGTTTGTGAGTAACTTGCCAAATGTCAGTGGTTTACCCTGGGCTTCTCAGTTTCCTCCACTCATGAAACAGACCACCATTGTATAAGTGAAAAATTCTTGGCATTAACAGCTGAAGTATGGTGAACGAAAACATCTTACCATGGCATGCATCTGTACACTGAAGATACTGTTGTGTAATTCTAAACAGTTATTTCCAGCTCAACGTGAAATTTCGAATACATTCTTGCATATTCTGATTGCTCACACGATCGGTCTGGATTGTATATTGTGTGCATACTATCATTGTGGCTTACCAACTGTTGTTACTTTGTGTTTTCTCCTCACATTAGTTTCTTTAAAATTCATACCTTTTTTATTAGTCAGCAGAAGAAAAGATGGCCTTAACCCTATCTTTTATCTTTATTTAGGTTGTCTGAAACCAAGAGACGATTTCTCATTCGACACACTGATGTGTTTGAAAGTCCAATAACAGCATATGATCAGCTTAAGAATGGGATCGTCCCCTCCATCAGTCGACATTTGACAAAGGTAAGATTTATTTATCAGTCTGTCCAGAAGATACTCCTTCCAGATAATTCAGAGTGGTGGAGCCTTTAAGTGTAATATACCCTTGTATGAATGTTTTCCCTTTGAAAGATTGCACTGTGTGTAATATCATTGAAGTTGATACCTGTGCCTGCACGTGTAGGTGGGCACAGAGATATTCTCAACAAGACTTGTCTTTGTGATGAGGACCTCTACTGGCTGAGTGATCCGGTGGGTTCTTCCCTAGAGACCACCCACTGATTGGTACGTTGCCATGTTCAGATCTTGATGGAGCCAGTTTGAAATCTGCTCTGCTCAGATGTAACAGCACAGCATTGAGCAGAAACGACCCACCACAGTACCACACATTGTTAAATCTTGTGGTACAGCGTATAGCATCCAGAAGATACTTAACAATGTGTGGCTGAATACCATTATATAATTAAAATGTCCTTGATTATAATTTGAAATGCTCATCAGATTAGTAACCATATCTCTTAGTTGCATCTGTCTAGTTTTGCTGGATTCCATTTAGTGGGTTTAGCAGGGGCGGAGGAAGCAAATTAAGATTGCCCCGATTATCTCAGACAATAAATGAGGTTCCAGGGGCCACCTAGGCCCCAGACGCTGGGGACCGCTATATGGCCGCAGAGACATTGAAAGCGATTTTTTGCGTCTAAAATTAGGAACTACCTTAAGAAATATGAGGTGCTGAATTCTTATCATTGACACACATTCAATACCCAGTGGCGCAGAAGAATGCAACTGTGGGGGTCAAATATGGGCATCAAACTTTCACTATGTGGCGAAAATTAGGCCTCGAGTAATACATCTTTCAGCAATGTACAATGTATTACTAAGGTAGGCCTACCATATTTTTGCACCTAGTGCCAAATAAATTTTCAAAATTCACTGCTAAAACGATCATACATATCGGAAAATGATGCCACTAACACTAATATTCAACCCGATACACTGGGAGTTAGAGTACTTTGTCCTACACGCTGGACTGTTCTTGCAAATTCACGAGGGAGCATTCTTCATAATTAGGAGGTTTTATTTAAGCTGTGGGAAGAGGCACTCCAATTTGTGGCAGACACTGAGGTGAAAGCTAGGATTATTGGAGTCAAGTTACAAATGAGAAAATTCCATTTTTTCTGGGAAATATCACTCTCACACCTCATTCTTAAGCTCTCTGATAGTCTTAGCAAAACATTACGAAGTTCAAATTTGTCAGCAGCAGTAGATCAAGAAATTGCTTCTTTGACTGTTAAAACCTTTCAGAAAATAAGGCAAAACCGAGATTTTGACCTGTTTTACGAGAAGATTCTCCAAAACACAAAATCACTTGACACAGTAGATCCTGTGTTACCACACAAATGCAAGACGCCATCATGATATGAAGTTGGCGAAGGGTCAGGGCATTTCCCTCAGATGCTGCGAGAGGTTCACAGGCAACAGTACTTTGAAGTTCTTGATCGTATCATTGATGCAATTCAAGAGGCGTTCCGACAATATAGAAATCTTCAGGATCTACTTCTGAATGCCTGCAATAATAAAGGGTACAGTCAGCAACTAGAAGCCGTGGCAGCATTCTACACATTAGGTTTTGGTAAAGAGAGACTAAGTACTCAGTTAGATACACTTTCTGTAAAATTTTCCGAACGAGAAGACTCGCCTGTTTATTTGAAGACTCTGATTTCCCTTTTTTCTGATACGTCATACCATGAGAGGACCTTTTTCTCCGAGGTTTACATCGTACTTTGTCTGATCATTCTAATGCCAGCGACAGATGCAACAAGCGAAAGGTCTTTCTCTGCTCTCCGTAGGCTAAAAACATACCCGCGGTCCACCATGACACAGTCTAGGTTAAATGACCTCGTGGTCGTGCATGTTCATAAGGATTGTACAGACAACATTGATATCAAAACTGCAGTCAATCAGTTCGTTGAACTCTCAGACTATAGGCAATCAATCTTTGGTAAGTACTGATAGCCTAAATCGATTGGCAAGCAATGACACAAGCATAATTATTTCAGACTAATTGTGTGACACTCATGCATCCACTCAGTGCAGACCTGTGACAGAAAAGAGCCAGTTTCTGACGGGCAAATACCAGCCCTTATAAGTCCTGTTCTCCGACTCGTTCTGTCTTTTCAATAGTTAGTATAGTGTAGTATATTATAATAGTTATATTATATAGTTGGTTTTATGGGCAGCAGCCTGCACGCCAAGCTTCAAAGTATAGTAGCCTACCACAACGTCATAGCCATAAATATGCGGTGGAAATTATTGACTTTTTATAGTTAAAAAAACAACACAGTCTCTATTTATCTGTAGGTGCTGGATAATTTGTCTTTACTCTTGTTCTGCTTCTGTTTCTTTTTCATTTTTTTTTTCTTGGAAAGTATTGCTCAGGGGTGGTCGGGGCGGTTCCGCCACCCAGTGTTTAGCAATGTGCTGTCCATCAAGTGGACAGGAGATCCGGTCAACATACTCACGTACACATAGCGTGCATACCTGCAATGTACTTTTTATGGTAGTATTGAAAACAATTTTGATATTTCATGAATAATTATATCGTTTTTCCACTCTATTCATTGCAGGATGTAGTGGCATTAGCAGCTTTGTCAAAAGCCCAACAGGTAGAAGGAACAGTTAGGGTCATAGCTCCCCCACAAAGCCGACTTAACAACCCATCCGATGGGGGACTAGCTCAGGTGAGTCTGATCTAACAATCAGCAGGTAGAGGGAAGTGTTAGGGTGATAGGATCCCTCCACAAAGCCGACTTAACAACCCATCTGACGGGGAACTAACTCAGGTGAGTCTGACGTAACAATCAGCAGGTAGAGGGAAGTCTTAGGGTCATGGGTCCCCCACAAAGCCGACTTAACAACCCATATGATGAGGGACTAGCTCAGGTGAGTCTGACCTAACAATCAGCATGTAATGGGAAGTGTTAGGGTCATAGCTCCCCCACAGAACTGACCTAACCATCCATCTGATTGGGGACTAGCTCAGGTGAATCTGACTTAACAATCACAAGGTAGAGGGAGGTGTTAGGGTCATAGCTCCGCCACAAAACTCACCTACCCATCTGTCTGATGGGGGACTAACTCAGGTGAACATATGTTGTATATGACTTACGTGTCAGGTTACAGGTTTTGATGAATGAAAGGGCCATTTGCTATCATATTATTTTACTAATTTCACCAATAACATTTCCTTTCTTATGTGATTGTGCTTAGTATGTAAGATCAGTGTTTTCTTTGATATATTTCCTTAATATATTTCACTTTTTTAGATAGAGAATTATGTCACAGTTATTAAATACATTTATTTGAAATGTATTTTCATGTTTATTGGAAAAGGTATATCATTTGTAGGTTTGTACATAAGTTTATTTCTATTTAACTTGAATCTTGTATTTAAGCCACCTATCATGAAATTGTGCAACTAATGTAATATATTTCAGAAATTTGTGTTTCTTTTATTGTCACATGTAGGTTTTAAACAAAGATGGTGTGCCTCTATGTGTGAACTGTCAGAAGCCGTATGAAAATCCCCTATTGAAATCTTCGACAATTCAGAAGGCACAGAATGCCTGGTACACTCGGTTTTGTTCTCCGGACTGTTCCCACAACTACTGGGTAAGTGGTAGTTACAGGCTGATATCTACAATGTATCTTGGTAGTATGTCAGATACATGAAGTCTTCTTTTGTAAGCAAAGTGCCTGTCTCATTGTTTAATACATGTACTTTGCTATAGCTTTCAGCTTTGTAAACTTGGCTCATTATTAATGGACAGCAAATGCTCCTCCATCAGGAGATTTTCCCACCTTGAGGCATTGTTCTTTTGTTTTTTGGGGGGTTTTTTTTGAAGTAAAAAGGTCCTAGATTTAACTTAAAGGTTTCTAGATTTAGCTTGGAAGTGCTGAAAAAACCCCAATAAATTTATGAAGTGTGTGAGGTAGTTTCCCCTTTTTCATCCCATTTTCTGTCTCTTCACTGATCTTGGTCTGCATTTACTTGTTTTTGGCTTAATGCACTTTATGAATAATCACTACTTGCAGATGAAAACCCACAATGAGTATTCGCGGGGTCAGATCTTTGAGCTTGAGCATGGCATCTGTCAGCTGTGTCAGGTGGATGCTCACTCTATCTTCAGGCAGATCAGGTAAGTCTGGTGTCATTGTTCTCATGTCTGTGATGAACTGGTAGAGATCAATTGTAATAACATTAAGCCTTTAAATGAATGTATGGCTTGTTTTGTATATTGCCTGAATGAAGTTTTGAAGGTAAAATTAATTTGGTAGTTTAAGTGTAGTAAACTGGTATCTGTATTGACTAGTTGGGTAGTGGTTACCCGGAGCTAGTGAGAATACTCAAAGACAGCTGAGGGTAGGAAATTTTAGTGAAGTGATGTTGAGTATTGTCATCATTGCGGGGGAGAGACGTTGCCTTATCAGCAGTGTGTGGTCAGCATGGATTTGAGTTAGGTTATCGGCGTAGTTAAAGATTTTTGTTGATAAACCTTAAGCCCTAAATCTGAGCAGGTGTCTTGAGGTTTTTTTCATCTCAAAGGCAACTTTGGAAGGTTGGAAAGGCTAACATTTTTTTTTCATCGATATTTGGACGGGCAATCCAGGTATTGAACTCTGCATTAACCTGCATTGGGCCCTGGTCGAAACAATCAGAACTTGACAGACTATGTGTGGATTTATTTAAATCCCATACTGAAGAGAAGTGATTTATGATACAGATGTAAAGGCTGTGTGATAATCAGTTGCTGGTTTCTCATAACCTTTGCTTACCTGAATGACAAGTCTGTTTTGACATGGTTCCCACAGAGACACCCCAGAGTTTAAGAAGCGAGCTGAGGTTCTGAAGGACACAGTGTACAGAAAGCTGACAGCTAAACAGAAAACCTGTATGGTGCAGAATCCGACCGCAGGACTGGTAACTTGCCTCCTCTCTCTCACTTCTGTAGCAAACAAATATGTAAATTTGTGTTGTACATGTCTGTTGTGACATGTTACAGTAATAAGGGGAACATTGCCTGCTCAAAACAAGTCAGTATAAACACTAGGCTCTTACTGGTCTGTAATGCATCATCACTTTTGTACAGTTATGATTGCAAAGTGAGGAGGTAGTTCACAGATTAAAGCAACGCAGCAACATGGAACACTGTGGTTTTACATAGCTTTCAGTTGGCTGATGTAGGCAGAAAATGTTGAGCTATCAAGCCCAATGTCCTGTCCAAACTGTTAACCTCATGACAAGTTTTATTTCAGTATTTTCTCTAAAAACTGATGTCAGACCATTTCCTGAAATGTTTAGGACATTGTAAAGCCTCAAATTTTGTATGAAATTGTCAAAGTGCATCAGTAGAGTGCGAGCCTTCACAGGTGCATTACAGATATTTCAGACAGAACATCACCATTATAGCCCGTTGGCATGTCTGAAAATGTTCTTAATGTTGTTTCAGGTCCAATATTAACCCTGATTGCATACATTCCAAAGTTGCTGTGATATCCAACTACTAATATGAGAGGTGTATGGGCAAATAAGCTTTGTTTACATGTACGTTTTACTGAAATGTGTTATGAGATTGAGGCTTTGTAGGATAGAGAACTTACAAAAACAGTGACTAGACAAAATACAAAAGATGTTTCGTAACTCAGTAGATAAAAATTTATGAAATCATCATGATCCACATTAGAACTTCAACGTGTGACATCAGGGAAATCTGCTATATTTTCCTATCCCACACAAAAACCTGTTTACCCCATTCAAAAGTTCTCTGCATACCTAAATGGCATTGAATATATATTTTCTGAGTTTGCTTGTTCCTACGTTAAGGTAACAACATTGTATGAAGTGATTAGTTTTTGATGATGTTGATTGTTTCAGTTCTGGCACGTGGATCACATAACCCCAGTGTGGGAGGGAGGAGGGGAGTGCGACATAGACAACCTGAGAACTCTGTGCACACCCTGTCATCAGAGGGTGACGGCAGAGCAGACACGGCAGAGGAGTAGGGCCCGGAAGCTGGGCGATGCCGGGGGTTGCCGTGATATCAGCAGCTTCTTCAAACCCTCCTGATCCCACAAGCATGATATATTACAAAGACGTTCGGAGGCTTTCTTTGCTGGCATAAGCAAGGATATTGCAGAATTATTCAGTTGGATAAGAGAAGCGGGATCTAATATTATACTGACTTATCTCCGGCATGGTTGTTTGTGAACAGTCATCACTGTGATTTCATCACATTTTACTCCAAACAGACCTGTCACAGGACTTAAGGGCATACTGCTAAACAGGAAGTCTTGTACAGAAGATAAAGCTAGCTTGAAACGGTGTCAGACGTGTCTGTTATGATTTTGTAAATCTTGTCCTGTGCAACCAAAGATGAACATTTATCACGATGATGATAAGCTGCTTTTATCACTTTATTCCAGCCATCGATGTAGTGCTCATGGCATATATCATTCTGGTCAGTTATTCCTGTTTCAATGTGATTTGTATTTCTACTTGTGAGCAGTATTTTACCTGTGAGCAGTATTTTACCTGTGAGCAGTATTATCGTTAAATATTTATAGCGTGATTCAGAATGTGTGTGTTACTTGTTACCCAAATAGTCTTGTATATAATGTATGTAGTGGAATCTTAGAATAGCTCTGCATGATGCTTAGGTGTTTACTACTAAAAGAAACTGGAATCTCCATTTGGGGGGAAAGGGGCAGCCAAAATATGCTGATATCCCCTAAATCTATCCACTTCCTTGCAAAATAAAAATTTCTACTTGGTATATGTAATAATATTTCTGAATTTGGCACTTTTAGACTTTTTTCACAGACCATTTTAGTGACCATTTGAAATAATGAGGCATTTTTAAGAGACATGTAGAGATATTCTTTTTAAAGGCTTTTATGCTAAGCTTTCAAATCCAGGATCCATGTCGCCATCTTGCCAAAGGCATTCCCTCCCTAACTGGATCTTTCTTCACTAGTCAGAGTGATTTTGGGGGGAGAAAGTGGTCTTTTCAAGAGATGTAACTGGCTTGTGTGTGACCTGCTGTACTGTATACAAGTTATACATTAAAATGTGCAACACTGCCAACACTTGTTGCCATAGTGATTGTAGTGTGTATTTAGGCCACCCCTCTCAATTGGCAAAATCTGAACTTCTTCTGAACACTAGTTTTGTGAACTGTTTCTCAATATAGCTAATCAGTTTTAACTACAGGTAACATCATACTGATTTTTTCCTTATGAAAAATGAAGGCAGTGATAATGAGAGATAACATTTAAGCTTTCCTTGATAGCGCAGCTTTATGGTTTCTGCAGGAAGTTTGCTACACCCTATAGACCAGTGAGGTGGCAGTTTGAAATCCAGCTGTGGGAAATTTGGCTGTAGCTAGACAGAGGTCTTCTTTCCCCAATTGTACTAGTAAAAATTCCTGGTGTATTTATAGTTGGGTGTAATGCAGCAGACACCTTACACCTACTGTGGTCAAGAATGACACACTGGTATGCAGACCACAAGCTGGGGCTCTTTCAAGTTACATCTGAGCTTTCTTGAGTTTTCTACACACACACACACATGATGTCATGTCGTTTGAGGAATATGTATTCGCACTTGTAACTAGCACACTTTTTTACCAATATTTTCGAGTTCTAGAAACCCCTGAATTGTTGTGAGTTCAAATCCAGCTTTTGCTGGAATCCTCTCCAACCCTACATGGGAAGGTCTGACAGCAACCTGCAGATGGTCGTGGGTTTCCCTGGGGCCGCTGTTATGTAAGTGAAATACTCTTGAGTGTGGTGTAAAACCACCAATGAAATAAATAAACAAAATAAAAGCCCTGTGCCAGTTACAAGGGTATATGAATTCTCTCAGGGTTTTAAACTGTGAACTACAGACTGCTGAGTAGAATGAAAATTCAGTCATCCTCCCATTTGTGATCGCCGATGGAACAGTATGTTCGAGTCAGGGATGACCATCTTGGCATTTAATAATAATCCAAGCCGTACAGGCCATGATTTGACAAAACAAATTGAAGACACAACTTGATCTGTGGAAGGAAACCATTCAGATGAGTCCACAGGAGATTATTTCTTGGTTTGCCCCCTGTGGACAGATATGGCTTTTACAACTCTGATGCCCACCCAGTGAATGTCAAGTGATAACCAGCAAGTCGTAAGGGGAGCTAAATCTGTCACATTACTCTGAACATCCTTTATGGGTATTAGGGTTTTTTCTGGAATTTGTCTCATTAGTTATGGGTGCACCGCTGAAATTACACCTTAGAATGTCTGGGTAATTTGGGTGTTGGGGGAATGGGGGTGATGGTGAACACAAAGAGACCAAATGTACATGTGCAAACAAAAGTACAGGGTCGGGATAACTAATTAGAGTTGGAAAATAAATTTAAAACATAAATTTAAAAACAAAACACCACCACTGTCAAAAAGTTTTGTGAAGATTTGATTCACTGCTATGCACCTCATGTTCAAATTTCGTGAGCATCAGTCAATAATTTAGATTACGGTAAAGTAAGTAAATCACATCCTGGGATGATGATACCAGTATATGTATTAATATAAAACCATAGACAACACTTAAAACTTTCGGCTTGAATGTAAATCAGGGCAGAAATATCTGAGCTGAGAATTGGCCTAAATGATCATCCGATATCTTATCCGAGTTATTATATACACTTATCAACAATAGGTTACAAGATTAATACTTATCAGCCTGACTTTTTCACCTGTGCTTGTACTGATTAGCTGAGTATGACACATATTCAACAAACCATGGTCAGGTTAAGCCATTGTCCAGTGTGCAATCCACAAAGCTTTCTTACAATGTTTTCCACATCCACAACAATCCACACCACGTAGCCATGGCCGTTACTGGTGCAGTTGTGTGGAAGGAGGACACCTGCTAACACTGATGGCTGTTTCCCTGTCACGTTCGTAGATTCCAAAACAGACCCATACTAATGGTATTACAATCAGCCAGGGCAACCTTCTGCGGCTCAGCTTGTAAGAACTACTAGCCTGACTGGCTAGTAAATATAGGAAAATATTAATATAAAGAAATATTAGGACATTCCTCAGGCAACAGACTGGAGCTTTATTTGCCTAACCAAGTAGTCCAAAATTTTCAATACTTTACTGATTGATGCACATGTCAGTGTGTGAAAATGAGGTTTCCAAGGAGTTAAACTCCTGTCGTTTTTATAAACTTGAGACAACGATGTTCACAGGAAATCTGAAGGTAAATGTTTACTTATTGTCCTGTTCATATGGTTAGGTAGACCATTGTGGAACGAAATTACTGAATGCTTTTGGTTCAAAAAGTGGAAAGATGGCAACCAAAACTTAGAAGTATTACAAAAAATTATTAAAAGTATTAAAGTATCACACAGGTGATGAACTCTAGTGTTCAGGAGACCAAGAAAGGTTTTGTAGAATCAAACTGCCAAATATTGCGAAGTCAGATATTGTAAGGGAATTTACGTGCGCACTCCCTTCTGATAGTTTTCTCCGAATCTTCATATTCTTTTTTTTACAAACATCAACTAGTCCTGTTTACTGAGGGTAGAAGTGAGCTGATAATATGAGTTCGACAGAGGACTAAACATGAATAGCTCAGCGAAATTGAGGAAACACCACCACCGCTTGTACTACAGGTATATAAAATACATATTTACTTTATGTCTGATTGGTGCCTGTAGTTAAGAATATTTCACTTGTAACACGGTGGCCAGAGTTGCTGGAGGACCTTCCCACTTACAGCTGTATGCATGCATAGTTCTTTTAGTACTGCTTTTTGTGATTCTCTGAACTTTTAAAACAGACAACTGCGAACTTCTGTCATGCATTTGAACTGCATTTGTAGTTTGACATAGATATTTCACATTAAGAAAGCCTATATGGTTTATCTGAAAATTTGAACGGGGATACTTTCTAGCCTACATGAATCCAGTCCAAATTTGGGTTGTCTGTTGTTCATACCTGCCTGCACTGTTTTGTGAGCAAACCAGCTGGTAACGTATCATACAATCATTGGCAAAAGGGTGAATTCAGCTTCTACAGAAGTCACCATTGTGTGGGGATAGGTATCCCATTACATCTCTGAAAAAATTTCATTTATGCATGTATATTGGTGGTTATTTATTTACAGATTTATTTACCTCTAACAACACATTCATGAATTTTACACTTTTATGACGGGTGGTGGAAACTGGATAACCCTGGACAGAAGGCCCTATGACAAGGTACTGGTGTACTTCTCCCCATGTGAAGTACGGAAATGCACACCACACTGGTGGAACACAAGGTCTTCAACAGACTAGTAAGCTAACTAGGTTTACAGTAATTGAAAGTGGAGGGAAGGGGAGGTAATCTACAAATTCAGTCTGCTTTCAAGATGTACTGTGTGTGCTGTGGTGATTGAAAGGCTCTGGTGGTTTCTGGGTTGGTGAAAACAGCAAAGATAAACCAAGAGTCTCTGTCATTAAAACATCAGGATTAACAGATGAGGGGAAGAAAATTTTACCAATTTCCAAAGTATTATATAAGATGTAACACAAACACCAGCAATCCAGTGAAAGTCCACTGAGTTCTAAAATACGGGTATTTATTTAAACCTGAATACAGTAAACAACAAGATTCCAGTGTCAGTAACATTCCATCCACATAGACAAGGAAATCCGTGAATCTGCTCTGCACACTACTCCTGGTCATTTCTCTGAGGTCAGGCTAAGGATTTAGCTTAAACATTACATCTAACAATCTGCTTTTTAGTACATAAAAATAGAGATATAGGAAGTGTACTTCCAGATTCAAATTTAACAATGACAATTGACACTTATGTAGTTGTACATGTAGGCCTATTACAGGATGGTACATTCTGTCCTACATGTCCTAGGATTGAGCCAATTCAGTCACACGATCAAACCACTACAGGAATTGCCAATCAGACGTGGCGCTATGCTTTGCTACATTGTGTTAAATAACGGAACTTAACTAGCCTGTTTTCTAGGCGCCCAGGAAGTCATGGTGATTATACTTCAACAATGGCTGAAAATGCTACTATACTCTACACTTCAGCTCTACTCAAAAATTCATTACATTACTTTGTACTTTATTTCCTGAACTCAACCACATGAATCCCCATCCATCTGGTACACATTAAGACCCCTAGCATTCAGGTATTCACATGTCACCATAACAGAGACAAACAAACCTTCATAGTAGTACAGTTATATGCATAAATACATAAATTGCAACTGTCTGGTAGCATGTCATGTATTATAGATCCACAAAAAAGGGTTTATTTTGCATTCTATTTTACAAACTTAAAATTCAAGAGCCTGTTTGGTGATGGTTGGGTCATTCAGTCAATAGCTAGAGAAATCCCGGTCTCCATCCATCATCACTGGCTAGGGTGTAAGTTATCACTGACTGAGACATCAGAAATCTGAGCAACAAAACCCAATAAAATAAAACACTAATATGCCTGTACAATAATCGCATAGATGAGACCGAGTATTTGTAACAATTTTAGCAATACTTGCCATCTTTTGCACTCTATTTCCTTACTGTGCCCCTGACAAACACCTGGCACAGACAAAGCATAAGAAAGAAACACTGTTGATGTATCAGTAATAATAATAATAAATAAAAAATTGCCAGATTGTCAAAAATTACTGATGCTCTACCTTATTCCTGGTAAACATGAACCTTGTACAAAAGTCTACTCTTATAGTTGTCCATATTCTTAGATCTCTTTGGGGCACATTTCAAGAAAAAAATGACGTTTTCAATTGCAGCATAAAATTCTTCATGACTAATATTAAACTCATTGTCTACTCACTCCACAAACAAAAAAAGAAACCAACAAAAAGTCCATATTCATATATAAACAAGTTGGATAAAATATGAAAATATTCGCAAGCTATCATATGAAGTGTTCGGATTCCACTAATATCTGCAATCTCATTGTTGATTTTGCCCATTAGGATAAAATAGTTACCTTTTTTTCACAGGCTCTGAATAACCTAATTTTAAAATTTCCCAACAAACATGTAATGGTCAATTTTGTTTGATTTACAGTGTGTACAAATATATACAAACATGTTGATACTGAATTGAAAATAGAACATTAATCATTATACAACGACAAACAAAAGAGCAGTTCTTTTAGGTTGCTGTATTGTTCAACATAACTTATTAGCTTACTTGTTGATCTGTTCTGTTGAAGAGCAAAAATAGGAGAGAAAAAGGGAATCAACGAAAATATGAACTCATCTAATACCTAGGAATAAGCCCAGTCATACATAAAAACCTCTACTTAAACTTACCAACGGTTCTATTGATCTAAGTATTCATTTGCTTCATATTTGGTCGGGTGAACAAAGTTTCTCCAAAAATACTTAAATGTAGCACTATAGCAGATATTTCAAACAAGAATAAAATTGATTTAAAGAGTTAACAAAGATCAGAATAATGTTTTTTTGACATGTTCCATGGGTTAAACAAGAGGCAACACAACAGGCTTGCTGCACACAATACAAAGATACAATGTTGAACAAATGTGTTACACATTTGCAGCTACAACATACACTAACTCTACTATGACACATACATGTATGTACTTCTAATTATACATTCACCAGCTGTGTCTTTCACACCATAATTGAAGTGTTATATTGTACTTACAGACTGTCCTAATACAGTATTATGTCAAGTTGAAACAATGAAATTACCATTTACACTCATTTGACACATTCCACAGATGGGGTTTGAAAGGGGGTGGGTGCGTGGGGGGGCTCTGAGGGAATGGGCTGTCCAACACTAACCCCCACAGGATGAGGGGGATGGCGGGGGGGGGGGGAGTCTGAGGACAAAAAACAGAATATATTGCCAGAAACATCAGACGGTTTCTGAAGTGAAGCCACATCATTTTGAACCAAGTGTAGTGGTCTGAAATAAACTAATTGATAACTGTCTGGCTCTCATTCACATTATATACATGTACATATGTCAGTAATCATACTGTAGAGAATATGTCAGGCCTTCAAAGAGGCATGCCGCCCTTAGTCAAAATGGAGTCTTTTGTTCTGTCTTATATTTGAATATATAACTTGGTAATTATGCAGTAAATAAGTAAATAAGCTTCTTGCCAGTGGGTATGAAAATGGTTCTTCAACCTTCTAGAAAAAGCGTGGAAAAAACATTTTCTAAGTTCATGATAGTCAATACATCATTCTCAGAGCCAGTTCTAGCATGAACGATTTTTGAGCCTCACAAAGAAAGGCAACTTTTCTCTTGTTCGAAATTGAGTATGATTTTTTCTATTTCATTTATGATCATGTATAAAACTCTTATTTTTAAACTTTGTTTTTCTGAAATAAATAAAAAAAATGTAACCATTTAAGTTTAATGGAATGGTGCCTGGTGTTATTTAGAATTATGTAGCTTCAGTCGGGTGAGTTTATCACCACAACTGTGACCATTTCTAACCTTTTCCCATTAAAGATGCTTACTAAGAGGCAAAATGGAGGCCATAAAGTCATAAAACTGTTACTGTTAACTTTGGGATTCCTGGTACACAAATTATTTTTAAGATACAAGAGAATATACCATCAGAAGGTTGAATTACCATCAGAAAAATCAGGCCTTCATGTACACAGACAAAGAGCAGATCATCCTGTCCAAATCTGATTCAAACATCATAATGAAATAAAACTATTAACAGCATTCAAAGTGAATTAAGGTAGAAAAAAATATTTAAACAAAAGTAAACACCAAAATTTCAGATTCCAAGTAAATACACACAAAATGATATAAATAAACCGTACATACTGGTAATTGCATTAAACAAAACAAATGTCAGAGTCATCACAGAATTTCGGTTCGGTACGAGGCTCGTTCAATACCCAGATATGCAAATAAATTTGGGACAACAAAGGTGGCACACACAGCTAAGCATGTGTATGTTATATACTTGTAGGGTAGTTCCACCTTGAGCTGCTGCAGAGCGGCAATGTTACGACGATCAACTCCTAACACCACACACACGCCCCGGATCACCACCGGTTTCAGCAGCATCCTTGTCAACACTACGATGACAGTTCCCAGGAGAAACCTCAACACCCCAAACCACAATAATTGCCTGTCCCACAGATTAAACTTGTATGGTGGACCCACTTCCCAATTCTCAAACCTGCCTAGGTGAAAGTCCAGCCATGTACCAAGCAGCACCCCTACACTGGTGGACATGACCACAGTTGTGTCCCCTCGTGTTGTGCTCCATCTGTCCAGCTTAGGGTAGCACATGCCTAGGCCCACTGTCACAGGGACGACCACCAGTGGGGCGTACTTGTTCGTGATCGAGAAGTATTCAATGGGTGCCAGCGCGGGCAACCAAGGTGGAAGGACAAGAGCAGCATACACCAAGCCTGCAATTATATCCTGCGATCAAACAAAAAACAGCTTTATTTTATTCACCAGTCATTCCAATGGTGTTATCTAGGCGACAATTCTAAAGTCTGTCTCAGCAAATTAACGGATAAAAAACATTTATTAGGAACAGCTGGTATAAACACATTTACAAGTTAGGAACTTTTCTTGAATCTGATGAGCATGATGTATGATATCCTGTATGATTTCCTGTTATTCCTGTTAAAAATTTCAAGTGTTCATTTTTAATATACATGCACATCATTTTCACTCTAATAAATTAGGGAATTATTTTGTAAGAATTGAAATAATCTCTACCATTCCATTTCATATACACGTATGTTGTTCATGTATGGGATGATCTAAGCTGTGAACCGTCCACACGGTGTGATGATCATACCTCTGGCTATGGGTGGCGTGCAATACGTGTCAAAGCCCCCCCACAAAACTGTGTGCAGCCATGATGGCTGACTCCTGGGGCACATAGCAATACACATGCAGTTAGAAAGTTCAGCTTTCTAATGTGAATGCTCTGCTCACTAGGCGTTTTAAGATGTTCATGTCTGCTCAGTGGGAAGTTGAATAAACAGTACTACTGTATATATATGCATACATTTTAAGTCTTGGAGTACTTCTGTAATACTTTTACAGAATGACTTTCTTGAACACCTCTCTTGACAATGTGCGGTGAAGTGGAACTGGAAAGGATCAAATAGCACTTCTCAGATGCCTGCAGATGCAGTCACACATAACAGATCTATGTAAAAAGCCTTAAAAATGATGACAAAGACACGTATGGAATCCACCCCCCCCCCCACACACACACACATGCAGTAACCAAAACACACATTTATATGCACTTTATTTCTTCTCATCTACATTGTTTGAAAGAGAAAGAGATATTCATGATTCATGTAGGCTGAAGTCATACTAAGCAGTGTGCAGAGGGGCAGGCTTACACAATACATGTACCATAAATAAAAAGCTAGGACTGTGGATATTTATAAAGGTATACATGTATTCATGGGGTCCATTACAAGAAATACATATTAAATTACGCCTTAATTTTGTTTCTTGCCTTCCAACGGCAGTGGCATTTTATTACGTTACAATTTATCCCAATAACAGTAAGCCTATATATGAAAAACATGAAATACACATTGGCCTATTCATACTGGCTTCATGAATATTGAATAACACTATAAGCATATCAGTTATGGGAAATTTAAGAGTTTTGGGACTCCTCTACATGCCAGATTTCAATAATCTGAGATTTTTTTCCAGTCTGCATGCTCACTTCATGGACTAAGTGCTGTCCTATCACTCCTTAATCTTTTTCTGTACATGAATAATTCATTGCCGATAATTCGGCATTTTATTTTGCCATCCCTCTCTAGATTATGGCAAAATAAAATGCCGAAATATCGAGTCACAATGAAGCGTTTGTTTTTCAGAGTTACATTACTCGTGTATCATGTAAAACTCATCAGTGGCACTACAGCATTTTAACAGAGCATGTTTTCCTGAATGTCCTTTCTTCCCATCAACGGGCAAGTCCTCAAATACTGTACGGTGAAAACTCCACCCCATATAGTTTTATATTTGAGCCTGATATCTTCGCGATCCTATCCGAACCTAGCCATGCTGTCAGCGACAGTTTGTCATCCAACATGGCCGACGCACTGCATTGCTAGGCTGATCAGCAGTCATGGGACCTTTATTGCAGGCAACCTATACACACTTCTGTTATTGTGCAGGATCAGATCAACTAGTTTTCATTTACAAACATTTTAAATTTTTTTTATAAAAAAACATATTCCTTAGATTTCATAACAGAGGCTTTTTCAAAAACAGAGTCAGCTCCTAACATGAGGATCACAGACATATTAGTATCACATGGAAATATACCACCATTTCCAATATACCTAATTTACTTACTTTAAAACACCTCATTATTTAAATAAAAAGTGGTGCGTTAAAATTGCTTGACAATACAGTACTGGTATGTCAATGCACTTCACGCAAGTCATAAGTGTGCTCACCAGAGATAATGACAACGAGACTTTCTATCCTAATTTTATTCAGGCTGTACTAACCAGAACAGTGTGCATTCCCATATATAGACGACTGGCTGTCACCAAACACATCCACAGGAAGGCCACAACAACTGCCCCATCAAACCAGAACTGGAAAAGCAAAACAAATTGAATATTCATGAATGCATGTGTATAAACAATACTAGGGTCATTAAGAGATCATCTTGAATAGCATAGGGTTTGAGGAAAGAGGAGGGATTACTGTCTGAAAGATTTGCTGTTGACAAGAGTTGTTGCATGCTGACAAGAGTTGTTGCATGCTGACAAGAGTTGTTGCATGCTGACAGGGATTTCTTTATGTTGTGAGGAGTAACTAACAATACACATCAGGGGATTTTACTGACACAAGGAATGTTCGTGTACAGTAACAGACAGAAGATGGATATGAAGAGCTGTTGCAGACAAACATGTACATTGTAGGTCTGAACATGTAAGGTAAACAACTTACATCAGTAGGTAGTTATTCATGTTGACAACTTGACATGAAATACTGATCAACAGCAGTGATTATGCATCACAGAATTCCTGCTTTTTCACAGAACAAACTCATTCAGAACTTGTATGTCAGTCAAGGTAATATATACAGTAAATGTCCTAAGATTTTCATTCAAAGAAGTGCGTATTTAGAGGCAAATAAATGTCATAAAATATTATTTCTGGTGATGCAACTTCCATTTTCTCAGTGGGGTACCATCCAACCTTCCAAACAAACCCCAAAACAACATTCTAAAATCAATATGACTCTCCGAATCAGGAGAAATAACCAACATAGTCATGAACAAAATTTTAGGGTCATTTAGTCATTTAGGGTAAACATTTATTTTGCCAGTACTGAAGCTAATTGCTTTATGTTCATTTTCTAATGTTCCTTTTAATAGGTTTACGTTATCAGGGTCCTTAACAATCAGGCCAGGAATTTGTCTTCCTCTCCACCCACTATGTTTACTTAACCATACACTTCTCCTAATCTGTAATATAAAATCTCATAAAACTGTACCTTGTGTCAAATATAACTGAGTGAAATTCCTTGAATACTGGTTATGGCATTTACACAATTTCAATCACTAGTGACGGTGTGTAGAGATATTTATGCCCCATCAGACAAAATCCTCTGTTCTTGAATGGGCAGTAATGTTCACGTGGTAGAGATGTATATGCCTAAACCTGCAGCCAATGCTATACGCGTGTGATGACTCAACAGGCGAGAGAAGGCCATGACATCACAGTTACAATGTGACACAACAATGACAGCAACGACACAATATCACAAACGCTATGACGTCACAATTCCCCAAATCACTGCTCGGTAATTCAAAGCTCCTCAACACGACAGGAAATTTCTGTCGGAGCTTCTTTTGTTTTTCAAGAAACAAATTTTCAGTGCAGGTTTTAGGGTCTTCTCCGGGATAAATTCATTACATGGTTACTGAGTGGAAGGATACAAAACTATTTGGGGTCATATAACTAATATTCTCATATATATATCTATGTACCTAGATCCATGTAGCAGCAGGCAGATAACAAGGTGAAAGATAACTTAGGAAGGAATAGGAAAATAAACAACACTGGACAATATTCTGAGAACTACGGCTGATAGTAACCAGAAATTACAGTCCGTTTTACTACAGAACAATCTGCACAGCATGTGTAAATTATTAACATTAACGAAATCTAGTTTTGGACAAATGAGGCCACGAAGCAGAGTTCCCTTTTAACTTCCATGTTAGTTTGACAACGTTTTCACTGCCGTGTCTGTGCGATCAAAGCGTGTCGGTGCGAGTAAAACCGCTAATGCCCGGATGTCCGCAGTCTTGAATGCAGGGATTTCAAAAAGGTCAAGAGGCAGGATCTAGAAAGCTGCTCTTGAAGTTGCCTTACATTGGATAGCCCTATCCCAGCAGTATAATTACTACAGAACATGATAGCATTCAAGTTGGCTGCTTCCAGTTCTAATATTCAGTCTGTGACAACAATTCTGTCACATTTTATGTGTGAATGTCATGTGACTAGATTTTTCTTTTGTCAGCAAAGAAAAATGACTCAGGGCCTTTACTTACACTGTACCTGTACATGTATAACATCAGCTTTGTACAAGTGCATGTAGACCTACTATACCAGTATGTGAGGCTAGAGTGGATAATCAACGGGTTGGTCGGTTATATGTGGAGCCACTTGTATAAACCAATCATACTCCAAAGACTCTGAATATCTATGGGAACTCCCTTTACTTTCATAGCTGTGACATTTGTGTGTGATTATCACACGACCTTTAATATGGCTCGGCTATTCTTTGTTAAGTTCAGGTGAACAGTATTGGCAATGGGAAGCAAAATGTAAGTGAATTGCATTACTGGAAGTGAATCTTAGGACATCCTATGTATTTTACACATGTAGGTCAAAGCTACATGTATTGCACTACTAAACCTGAAGTGACATATATATATACACCCTAATTCTTCAACCTTTTCAACCACCACTGAAAGCAATATTTCAGTATTTCCTTGGAGAACTGTAGGGTCTAGGGAAATAAATCTTATAGTTTTATGAAGCTAATACCTATAGTGACACAAGCAAATCATTTTTGACTTTATTTTTACAATATGCATCATACGTATGTATAAATTACCCTTTAAAATCTGCTTACATGATTGAAAATGTTGAAGGTTTACAGTATATATAAATATCTTTTTTTTTTTGATTGGTGTTTTATGCCATACTTAAGAATATTTCACTTATACGACAGCAGCCAGCATTAAGGTGGGAGGAAACCGAGCAGAGGTTGCTGGTAGACCTTCCCACGTACAGCCGGAGAGGAAGCCAGCATGAGCTGGACTTGAGCTCACAGCGACCGCATTGGTGGGAGGCTTCAAGTCATTGTGCTGCGACAGCGCGCTAACCGACTGAGCCACGGAGGCCCCCAATATATATATATATATATATATATATATATATATATATATATATATACACACACACACACACACAGTCTAATGCTACCAGGCGTAAGTATTTAAGTAAACAATGTACAAATATAGGAAAGGAACAGCTAATTGAGTAGACACAAATAGAGCATAAACAATGTGAACTTTAAGGGCATATGATTTAAAGTGAACTGATGAGGAGAGACACCCCAAAACAACCATTACGACAAAGTGACAACATTTCCCTGGTCTTACTGCCATTGGGTCCAATGTCTTTTTTCCTACTGCTCTATATCAATTTATTTATTTGATTGGTGTTTTACGCCGTACTCAACAATATTTCACTTATATAGAACAATGGCCAGCATTATGATGAGAGGAAACCCAGCAAAGCCCAGGGCAAACCCACAACCATCTGCAGGTTGCTGGCAGACCTTCCCATGTATGACCAGAGAGGAAGAGCACCTGAGCCGGGCTTGAATTCACAGCGACAGCACTGCTGAGAGGCACCTGGGTCATTACGCTGCACTTGCCTGCGCTCAGACACCCTTACTCTACATTAATTCACTTCCCACATACACATCCAGGTATATACATGCATCGCATCTAATTGTTTAGTCCTAATCAGCTGCATGATTTTGTACATATGTAATCTATGGATGGATGTTTACCCTTAGGCACACTTCATTTCTACCATGACCCACCCTCATGTACATATATTTTTGCAACAGTTAAGGCTGCACGCAAGTTGTACGTTTGACCAAGCATTTCATCAATGACTACTACTATCATTTTGCCTGCCTCATTAACTGAGTTCTACTGATCTTGGAAAGGTGTTTTGGTGTTCGTTTGGAATGTAGGATGATGTCCCGTTAGAAAACAGTAAGTTTCCTCCCCAAAATATTTTGTTATCTTGATATGGCTCTAAAATTGCATTTCTGGGGCCAAGTTTCAGGAAAAATACAGAAATTATTGACTGTTTTGGAAAGAAACTGAAAATAGAATTTTGTCCAACCTGCATCAAACAGTTGCTGTAAATATTTAAAATAAACTTCAGATCGATAGTCTTGTCACTCGTTACAGGTCCACCAGTGGGCCAACATGTTCAGCACACACAATTCATCTGATAATCATGTGGTACAGTATTTGTACTCTCTTTAATATACAGTAAATTTCACTACACAAATTTACACATACGTCTGGATGCACCGGTTCTGACAACTGAACATGTATGCATAGGCGAGCAGCTCTGCACATACGTGTATATGCACTTAAATCCATGTTGGCAATAAATTAGATTTTTCATTTTGTGTTTGTTTTTTTCTCCATGCCTACATGTAAATCAGATGTCAGAATGTCAGAATGCCTGGGGCAGCTACAGGTACATGCTGTTCAAACATTTAACCTTCATATACAGGGACCATTGATTTCATATGCAGTTCTAATTTTGAGTCAACCTGCACTCTTGGTCAATGACAAATTTTAGTATTGGGTGATACAGATGTACAAGTCCATGGGAACATACCCAGTCATGTAATATTAACAATGGCTAGCTATATACATGATCAGGTCAAAATGACCAGGAAAAGTCAATATTCGCCAACACATCCAGCTCTCTACTCTACAATAGGTAGGCCTACATATGGCATGTTTATAATGCTTCTCTACAGTTTATAGCTCAACCACAGGTGGTAGAAACGCCGAAACGCTATTTACACCTAATGTATGTAGCAAGGTGTGTAACTTCAAGGCCTGGGACATAACTGAGCACAAAACATGGAAAGATATTCCAATCTCAATCAAACGACATTCGTTCGAAAGGTGACACACTAGACTTTACGCTAATATATGAATCGACAAGCAAACATGCTGTCTCTTGCCTACACGAAGCCCAAAACCCGAAACCTGTAAGTTTATTGGTTTTTCCCTAGTCGGACAAATCTGGTAACAAGGAAAGGGGTGTCAACCGACAGTTCTGGCTTTATTTCTCTGCGATGAAAGCCGCTGGTGTGCCCATATTTATTCTATTGACCATGTAAAATGTTCTTTTAATATAACAGTTGTAAATATTTTGATGGGATGCATTCTACGGGAGTTATACAGCTTGTTTTGCTCTTCACTCCATATGTGCAAAACTATCAAATTATCTAATTGATCGCACATTATACTTGGCTAGTTTTTTGACCAATCAGAAAGCAAAGCTTTTTGCCGTGACCTGATTTCCCTGTTACCAGATTTCTCCAACTAATGAAAAAACCTACCAATTGACGGGTGTGGGACTTTGTGTAGCCAAGGGAAAGCATACTGAATTGTCGATTTATATACCAGCACAAAGCCTAGTGTGTCAGCTTTCCAACAAACATCGTTTCTTTGAGATTTGAATGATTTTTCGTGTTTTATGTCCAGTTATGCAAAGTTGGTGGTTATGTCCTAGGCTTCCAAGGTCCATACCTTGTATATTAGGTATAAAAAAGCATTCAGACGATTCTGCCATCCATGAGCTCAACAGCATAAACCTTAAATAATCTCATTCGACATTCAGAATGTCATCTAGATGACTACATTGTGTTCTTCTGATCTTATATCCTTTGTTATCAAGGAATTTCAACCTTTACAATACCACTGGATTAGACATTTGTTTGTACCATCTGCACACATATAACCATTACACAACTAAGTCTATATTCAGTGTTTACACGATTATTTGTGACAGGCTCATGATCATACATGCTTCCATAAATCAAGGATTTATTTCGCAAATTGAGTTTTTTCTTTGGGTAATGTTTTTTTTCCCATTCTTATATGATACTGATATTTAAAAGTAATCCCATAGTGATCACAGCCTTCCAGAAATTAGTTACATGATCACAGCATGCCACTGAACGTGATGTGTACATGGTATGACAAACCACATGATGTGCATTAAAATTAACACAGTACAATGATAACATAGGTGACCTGTACGACATGTCATGTACAGGTGATACAACGGTGTTAAACCCAGTTCCATGTGACCTGTGAACTTCTGCAGCATGGACCTGATGGCCACAGATGGGGAAAGCCAGTCACTTTGCACTTATCATACTCAATGATGCCCCGCCTCTCTGGGCCTGACAAACTTTGGTATTAGTATGTAAACTTTAAACTTACAGAGCATAACACTGCTGTCACATCCTCCTTGTACATGCAGCGTAAGTTTTACATGCACTTTACAAATTTTGTGTTCACCTCTGAGGAATCGTACAGTGTGTCACCTATCACCAACGTGCACATACATGTAGCATATAACTGTACATTAAATAATTTAATATTACTACTTCTTCAGATTTAATGTGTTGTATTCTAAATCACCTTAAGGTAGCTCCCTTCAGTCAACTGGAAACATTCAGATTTTAAAAAAAAAAAAAGAAGCTAAGCGTTAGCCTCCATCTCAAGAAGAAATAATACAGAATAAAAGAAAATGGGTCATCAAAACACTTTTTGTGTTATGAGTAATTAAAATATGCCCTCTTCATGGCTAAATGCTACCCAACTATTTCACCGTGGTGTACATGTCATACATATACATTTTTCTTCGCTTCACTTCTACTACCTAAACTT
Organism: Acanthopleura granulata; assembly: GCA_016165875.1. Classification (NCBI taxonomy): domain Eukaryota; kingdom Metazoa; phylum Mollusca; class Polyplacophora; order Chitonida; family Chitonidae; genus Acanthopleura; species Acanthopleura granulata. The sequence goes on from JABBOT010000010.1 coordinate 17,967,725, forward strand.
GCTTTCACATCTACTAACTCGTTACAACGCTTCTCAAACACCAAGCAGCTAACCCATAAGCCTGTGAGGTTAAATTGCAGGACACGTTGACCCGCCACCAGACCTTAAAGAGCTGGAGGATTTCTATATTTGGACTTTTATAGGCCTTGAATTGATAAAGAAGCTGAGCATTCTGTAAATATAAGTAAAATAAGACAAACTGGGTAGGAAAATAGCATTTTCAAGAACTTTTTTGCAATAAGCAGAAACTCATGAATATTCAACTTTAGGGAGGCTCGTTTTCTGCACTGTCACACATACTGTTCCAAAATGTCGACGGGATGACACAAACATTTGGTACACGTGTTCAATCTTTCTCTTAATTGTGTTCGCTGAATGGTATGAAATGTAAGCGTCTATTTCGCGCAAAGTTTGCCGCTTTCTACATCCATATATTGGAATCCTCATTGCTTTTTGTGCGTACATTAATGTTCATAAGTCAGGTCGAAATGGAACGTTTTGGTCAATTAATTATAGCTTCAAAACAAAACATCGCAAGTTGCCGAGGGTGACATTTTCTGAAAGTGCATACGTCTGTTATTGGAACAAATTACAAAAGGTTCAACTTGAGTTGACTGAACCAAAAATTTGCAATAATTCTCCGATATAGTCTAACAAAAAACTCACCAGGACACACACAAATGCTAACACCGATTCTACTTAATACTTTGTAATGGCAAGCAGAAAATCATCTAATGATAATTATACATCAGAAATTCTTGGTTTCCATACAGTGTATACACAGTCACAGGATGTCGCACGAAACCTGTGCAATGATCAAGGAAAGCAATATCCCAGGTTCACAAGGCATTATCACTAACATCCAATGATCTCATGCATATATTCTGTAGGATAATCTCCCTTCGTGAGCTCTCCAGATCATCAGCCTGTTTGACAACTGAACAGTGGGCCGAGGCTGCTCACCTAGCGACAATGAACAAGTTCAGCAATATCAATTTTAAACAGAGTAGGTTATTTCTATTCCTTTGTCTTTAATTTTTTTTGATATAATGAAACATACGGTCAGTGCATGGGGGGGGGGGGGATGGGATATCAGGTATTTTCTGCTATGGACAAGGTATTTCCAATTTGTGCTCTACACTTGTTAAATATCACTCACTTTGAGCTGCCAATTATTGATATCCCATTCCATGACAAGCACTATCTAAATTATTTAAGATAATGGGGGTCGCAGAAGCTTTTTTGACAAACTGGAGCACAAAATGCCTTCATGTGAGGTTATATTGAAATCAACGCTGTGCACAATTGATGGAAAGGTGGACAAAATTTTGTGATATGTGTATCACTCATTTCCCTAAACACTTTGGTCACTCCACTGACTTCAGTGAAACTATATGAGTGCAGAAGGCCATCATATCTCAAGACCTTTATCATCTGGTCCTTGAATGCAGGGTGTTACATTTTTCACTTGAGGTAGTATTTTAAAAAAATAAATAAATACATAAAATATATAAATTACACTTCACTATGATATGGCCTTGAATAATTAGCAATGCAAGTTGAAAAACAAGGTGTATGTACATCAGAAGCCATTAAGGTATCTGCAATGTGCACACTGGGACACGTGTGCGAGACATCAATATACCACAAGTAGACATGTGGTAACATTATTACATTCTTGTATGCTTACATTGATATGTACATTGTGCAAGCTACATGTATTTAATCTGATGACCATCATGATGGCCAGATATGCTATACTCTCTAAGTCATGTCTGTGTATCATGAGATCTATTGTTTTCTGTGTAAAGCATATTATACAGTTCTATTTTCCTGTTTCATTAGACATTTGTGAATATACATATGTACATTACAATATGATGTTATTATTTATATATACAATATGATATAATGTATGATACATTGCATCAAATGTACCATGTATGCTGCATATACACTGCACCATAATTCTGTTACATGTTACACTGTACATACTGTAAGGCTTGTGTTGGTAACGGGTAATTCTGGTGGTCGAAAGCAGTATCGTGTTTCAGGGAGAAACAAGCATATACATGTGGCCATTCCCTAACAGGTCTTCAAACTGTGCTGTATAGTCTGTTAAGAACAGCAGAACAGTGGGATTCAAACAAGGGCATTTTTGTGACATACCAGGCCCTTAGCTATGATGTCACACCTGCAAAAGTCAACTGTGACAGTGACGTGACAACAGAACAAAGCAGATTCTTTATGTATTGAATTGAGATTTACAGAGCTGTTCAATATGATTCACAAAGCTGTTGAACACTTTCTGTTTTAATAAACTGCTCTCATACTGATTTCCAACTGTTATTCTGGATAACATTGAAACCTTGAGGAAAATCGATAACTATACATGTATAATACTTATTAGTTTAGTGTTAGTGTAACACTGTAGATTGGTATCTCATGGCACATCTCAAAATCCATGCATGCAGTCATAACCAGCACCGAGGACCAGCAGATCACCCTACAGTTTAAGCTTCCTGTTCACTTACACATATTTCCCTAATCTGACCAATTTACACTAAACACAGTAATACAAACAGCTATTACAACCACTGATGTTTGTAGGGCTTTATGTCACAGCTTAAACTCACAAGGCCATTCATGTTGAACGAAACAGTTCACAAACACACATGTCACCTATAAAGTTAAAATTTAGGCAACAGATTTGTGGATGAAACAAAGACTTGGCAAACCAGACAAGTGAAAAGCCGCTGAGACTATAACCATCAAGTCTTGTTTGCATGAATTTACATAAGTATTGTTGGACTATCTTCAAACTTTTCCAGAAAGTGTTACATTGAAATGTTAAACATTTACAACTAAGACAAGCAAGTCAAATGCTAATTAGTAAAATTGACTAAACCTAGGCAAAAATGAGCATAACCCAGTGCTCCTGAATGTAATTTTCATAAACTTCTGCATTATCTGATACATTCAAAACTTGTTCTGGCATGCAAAAATTGTGATGGTGCCAAAAGTCTCCGTGCACATATCAATCAAACAAAGCACCTTTTTGACTTGGGATATGCCGCTCTATAAGTTGCTCTGACCGTCAGCCAGTTTGTTAAATTTTTGATCTGGATCCTATGTTTTAACATGCATTATTCACTTAATGAGGTGTTTGAATGCAATAACATCTGAAACCCAATGTGGTCGTCATTCTTTGTGGGATGTTGGGCCTATTGCAATGTTGCACTTTTTTATTTCAAGATACATATACCGGTACACTATTATAACAATTTTTCAATGATTTTTTTTTCAACGATATTCGAGCAATGTTCAAGAGGTATACAGCCATACTGGCTGGACTATGACCTTCTGACAACGTGAAAAATGTCAAGGCAGGAAACTAACCATACATAATTAAAAACAATTCAGAAAGGGGTAAACCTAATCCTACACATGGAAAGCGAACTTGTAAAGTAGAGGAAGTGTATGGGTTTGACAAAGGATCACATAAATTGTACATGCAAACTAAATAAAGTAAAGTAGCTGCACTGTGAGCAAAGCTTTTTTATTGCGCCACTGCTATAGAATACTTTAACTGACATGCATGCTTTCTTTCCATTTTAATGACATTGCACTGAGAGACTTGATACTGCATGTACCAAAGTGAACAGGGTCAATTAACAAGATACCAGTAATTCTAAAGCTCTGTTGTCCACAGACTGCCTGATCAGTCCTACATTTGTACTTGTATAACTTCTCATAACAGATAAACATATTTACTGAAGGACATTCGCACATACGACTGAAGAGGAAGCCAAAAAGAGCTGTTTAGCATACTAAATTGTGTCCATGCATACATTTGTATATCCATTAGGCATAATGTTATTTAGGTAAAAATGTGAATTCCTGAAGCTTACATGTACCAACCAAGGCAAACTGGGTTTACAGTGCATCAAGTTAACTTTTCATACATGAGAAAACATTAAGGTCATAGGAAAGTAAAATATTTTCACTCACTTTAGCTTTTTAAATTCAATTTCTTGAAGGTAAATAAGACAGACAACATACACCAAATTTTAAAGCTACATTTATATTTTCATTAATTTTTTTGTGGTATAAAAAAAAGCATTCATAAATGTTCTATTTATGCCTTAGTCACCTTGACAGCTTTCAATTTCTCACATCAAAACCCTTATGCTTTACAGTTTCAACAGGATGTATAACTGCTAGAATAGAATATTGTTATAAACACAAATATAACAACAATAATACAACTTATTAACCATACCCTTAGCTGACTTTTTTTAGATTGGGGCTGAACTTCGACCCTAAAATATGCACCCTCAATGTCTCAGTGGTTTTTTTTTTGGTTTTTTTTGTCAGGCACAATGTTGAATAAAATATAGGCACTAATGAGAATTGCCAGTCTGCCCCTTTAATGAGGACTCCAGAAATCTCTATGGGATTTTATGGTTTCTGTGAGATGAAGTTACAGGAATGTCATTCTGTTTCTGCAAAAATTCAATGAACAATGAGCCCTGCAAACAATCCTCAAATCACCATTCCAAGCTGAAAAGTACTCTCAAAATCAGGTGAAATGAGCTAAGTAGTCATTGACAAACACTTAGGTAAACTACATTTCGATTATTTTAAGGGTACATTTCCATTTCTTAACAAAAACAGCTGACACTGTGCAGGAATGCCAACATACCCTGTCCACATACTTTTTTTTTTTCGTATATTGCTCAAGGGTAAAGCCAGGTTTCAGATGCACATACATATACAAGCATATGTGCACAAGAGATGAACAAGAACTGTCTGACCTGCACTGAAGACAACCATGTCTGACCAAGCTGCATGGAACTATTTTATGCATGTTGCTTACTACAGGGCTCACAGCACTCCTCTTTAAAAATGTAGGGAAAAATACAGGAGGTTAAAGGAAAATATAGGAAGCATTTCAACAAAACAAATATATGAACTGTTCGAAGATGTACTTACCTGAACAACATAAACCATGTGGCCTTACCAACTTACCAACATCAAAATTGTACTGGCAGACAGTTCACACCTTAACTGCTCCCTGTAACTGATAATCTTGTGACCCATCAACATTGTATGGAAGGGTGAACTGCCAGTCAGTACCATCTCAAGACAACAGGCCACTTGGGAGGTAAGTTTCAGACAGGACACTACAAATTATACGCACAAACCAGCCGGAGCAGCAACATCAGACATTACAATTTTTTGTGTCACTGTGTGTTGCATGAAAATATAGGAATTATAGGAGGTTTTTACAAAATACAGGAAAATATCGGAGGTTGCCAGAAAAATAGGAAAATACAGGAAATATAGGAGCACTGAGAACCCTGTTATTAAGGTACAAATGTTTATACATCACAAGATAACATTTTCCAACCTTGTATTCTGATGATGGTAGGAACATTTGAGTGCCATCTGCTTTATTCCCTGCTGCATCCCAGGAAACACAAATTATCTGGAAAACCTTCCAAACCACAATGTACTAATTCATCTTACGACGTACATACATGTACATGTGTGTAGCACTCAAATTGTGCTGGAAGCCTGAATATTTTGCTACCTGTCTAAACCTATATATAGAAACATTATGTCTAGTCCCATACCTACAGGGTGTAAAAACACAGACATCCAACGTAGATGTAATGTGGCTTTTTACAACCTTTTGGAAGTGATTACTCTTGTGACATTCCAACAGCTGGCTGGCTGGCCTCCTCATTTGTCCCTTTCCCCCTCCCCAACACACACTCACTCTCCCACTTTGAGCACAATTAAGTTTGACTTCAACTTTATTTTTGTGCACCCCTAGAATCTTGTTACATTACACTTACTAATGAAAAGAAATTTAATTTATGTACTTTGTAATTAGGGTCCAGCTGCAAGCTGAACTGAACACTTGAACATTGTGCATGAAGTTGCCTGGATATGTACTGGGTAGTGCAAAAATCATCAATTTCCTCACCTCATTTGGATAACGCCACTGCATAATTGTCAATAATGAGAACGGGAAAGCTAACCCGATCATTGCATGAGTGGATGGCATGCCATACTCATACTCATATCTCTTCTCCAATCGTATAACTGGTGGGGATGATGGGCGTGGCAGTTTTAACAAGTCTTTCATGGCCTGTCCAACATACATTATATAAAACCACACCATGCTCATCCTCCTTCCCACGGCACTATCCATGTTCCAAATGACATATGGGAAAAAAAGAGTGAAAAATGTCTCATTTCCCACACCTGAGGCGAGTTTAAAAACGTAGAACAGAATGTTGTACTTAACAGTATAGTCATATTCAAGGTTTGTCCAATGTTCTGGTTCAAGTATATTGGTGACATCATCGGTTAGCTCGCCGTTGACAATCTCCTCAACTTGCTCTGCAAGCGACACCGATCCGTTCGCGATGGGTAGGCCGTTTTCGTGGGGCTCGTCGCATTTGCACGGCGTGAGTTGATGGTTATTGTCGGAGTGCCTCTTGGTAATGACGCTACCTTCAATGACCAACCTCCCATTTTCACTTAGCTGACCAGTGTTTACGTTTCCATTACTTTCACAACCATTCACCAAGTCAATGGACTCGCGATGCTGGCAATGAGCACAGTTGTTCTGGTCGTCTACTTTGGACGAGCAACTGGACGACACGACGGTTTTTTTCCACACAACACGAGTCTTTCTCTCCCGACTATCGACCCCGCAAAAGTTTTGAAAACTGGCAACTAAGTGCGGGTTTTGCAGGCTGTTAAACAGCCGTGTGGCGAGATCCATGGCCTTTGACGGCAATCCTCTCTCTGTGTGAATCAGACCACCTCCACACCGGTGAATAGCAATGATTATACTCTATTTACCTCCGGTCAGTAAGAATGCACTGTAAAGGGAGTGAACCGTGGAAAGTTTGTGATTGGTTCACTCATATGATGGTATGGTTTACAAAACCTGGCGGACTGTACTGCTTAATTATTTAATTGTTGTTCCAATCCTTGCCATACTCAAACATTTTCCACTTATACAATGACAGTCACTTTCATGCATAGAGAAAACTGGAGTGTCGTGTGTCAAACACGGACCTTTGGCCAGTTGGCCCTACTGACGAACTTTCCCTTCACATATCAAGCATGTGTGATGCATGTGCTACAGCCATGACAGATTTGCACGCCATATTGGAGGAAGGAAAATGGTCTTCAGTGAGGGTCAGGCTGCACAAATGGATTTTGTTTCATTGTCATTTAACATTGCTTTCAAGACTGATTTGATCATATCCAGACCCAATGCCAGAATATATTGAGTGCTGCGTCACTGGAATGCCATGCTGAAGACACCAGAGAGTACACCCCACCCAATCACATTATGCTGACAGTAGGCTGACCAGTACTTGGCCTGTTCTGCTGAACGTCAAGTGAAGCAGTACCAAAATTAACCATGATCAGTTACAGTATCAGGTAAACATGTAACTCGACGCAGGATTGAACCCGATCAATAACTTGGGAGGCAGATACTCTATCCACTATGCCACTGCAGCCAGTTGTGCAAATGGAACTCCGGGATCAAACAGCATGGTCCTGTCTTTCAGTTTTACGTACGAACAAATTGCCTGTGTTTGTGAGTACACTGGACAAGCATTTCTTATGGATATACTTCTTGGTTTATTAACACATTTCAATGCAGTTACTAACATCGCCTCCAGTGTACTTCCTTCCCAACTTCTAAATGCCACTCAAACAAGTTGTGGTTGTGAGGTTCTGCAACAGGAGGGAATTCGAGTGTGCTTTACACAGACAGAGAGAAAAATGGAAGATCCATACTGAGACCAGTGATTGAAGCACAGACACTTTGATATGAGCTTAAATCTAAATCTAAATCTAAACTTCTGCTTTTCTGACTTTTATTTACCATACTTACTTTCTGTACTACATGTATATGCTACAGACAGACAGCAAGTGTGTGCTAGTACTACTAAAAAGTGCTTAACAGCATGTCATTGGGCCTGCCAGCTTGTTATTTAACCCAGAGATCTCTGGGTTACAAATCTATGCCTCTAACCAGTAGACTAAAGAGAAATGCCCTCCAGCTTGTAGGAAGACAGAGCTTACATATACTCTCTAGATTTCGAGTCCATGACTATCAACAGACTAAAGGGAAATTCCTTCACCTGTTACAAGCATATTCAGTTAGACTAAACAGTTATTATTGTTCAGTAACTGCTTCTGGAATTAAGTTATCAATATAAATGCATTTATCAACATCAGTTGGATTATCACAATTAAACTCCCTTTCTCACAATTGAGTCAGCATCTTAAAGTCCCCCCGACATATTTACAGTGCTACCTCACTGAAATATCATGTCAAAGACACCAGACGCATTACTTCATCTAGTCACAGTATGATGACAAGGTATACAGACATCATGCTAACCAACACTTTGCCTATCACTGGTTGTTACTGGCTGTATTGCACTGGAAGAATGAAACAATTCTTGTCACTCACTTTGAATCACAAAACAAGTATTTATTACCACAAACATACATGCTTATAACGCCATATTCTGCATACAAAGGCCCTAGAGCCAGTGTAGTTATAAGTTTGCACAATCAAACTTGGTGATTAGAATAAAATTACAAGATATGGAATCAGCTAGAGACCACTGACTTGCAATACCTGTACCTAGGGATATATATACATGTATAGTGATAACTGTAACCATGTAACCCTTCTCTGCAACTGTTTTGGACCCTCAAATTTTAACATTCACAATTTATCAGCCTAAATGTCTGATTCTGATGATGTGACTACAAAAATTAAACTTTTACTCATATGTTTAATTTGCAACCTACACGTACATGGTAACCCAGTGGCTGATATATTTTATAAGCTAGATCTGATGCTTTCATGCCACTTGTATACAGCTAGAAGAATGGCCATGTGAAAAACCAAGGCAACATAAAGCAAGAGGATCAGTGATGCTGAACTTTTAATGCTGGCTATCAATGAAAAACTGCTATATCAAAATATCTCTTGGCTAGGTTTATTCCACTAGTCATAACAGAAAGCAAGGTCAATATCTAAATAATATCAATACAAATTTGTTATTCCCCTCCCCCTCTACCTCCATCTAGCCACGTTAAGTTTTACTGTTGTGCAGAACAGGTTGCCTCTGCACAGAATTGGAGTTCTTAGATACCTTTCAGAATATATGTACATCATTTGACATATTACATGGCATGGCTTACAGGTTTGTGTTATCAGACTTCACCTTAACACACAAGGGGAGATAATTCTTATCAGTAGACGTCATGATGATGCGGGCAAACTACGACAACAATCCGTTATTTTCAGTCACATTACAGACTATTTCAGCATATTTCAATATCACAGCTTAATAAGCGTAAATATTTCATCAAGTATTATGCATGTTACACATTTTCATATCATCATCGAATATATGTGATACATTTCATTCATGCATATGACACTATGAACATAACAAAGAATTTAACTTTGCTGGAAACGCCATCCTTTCATCAGGTTTACAGGAAAGTACATAAATGTATGAATTAATTCAGACAAATTTGTACCACAGTCAAAGCAAAAGTTTTAGAGACATATGTACATACATATAAACATGTATCCGTATATCTGATTACTGCTTGATGCCATACTTAAGAATTTTTCGTTTCTCTGATGGCCACCTGTTCTTGATATAAATATGGAATTATCAAACTTGAACACCTGAAGTAAACCACCGACCAGTGGCGGGCTACTGATTATCTCTTCTACATGTCATGTTAGTGGAAGGCAAATGGTCTCAGTCTTACTTTATGAAGGACCATGTTCAGGAAGGCAGCATCGACCTGGCACTTAATGGCACTGAGGCCCAGAGAACAAACAGGTGAATCCTGTGAAACCCTTGTCTGACACTGGGATTGAATCCACTCAGGTCCTAGCTATTCATATTGATACGCCTTGATATTGTCAGATAATGACCTCTTCAGAATATAGTGCATTGTTACTGTACAGATTTCATGTCCTCTCTTTCACAGATGTACATACAAGTGCCCTAAATCCTCCACAAATTCCAGCGGACTGTGAGACATAGTGCATGTCTTAGCATACAGTATGTTTACTTAACTCAACAGGTTATTCAACTTATTGTATCATTTCTGTGCTCCTACCTGAACTATGCATTTAGTCTTGAAAATCTTGTGGAGTACGCTTTCAAACTGTGTCTGAAGTTATGCTTTACTCATAGAATTTCTTGAAGATTTAGGGTATACATGTACATGTTACATCTGTAACACAAATCAGTTTTGACCTCATTCACTTTGCTCAACAATCCAGTGAACTGTAAAAACATGATTAGAGTTTCCAATGATCATCCCCATGCTCCTTCATCATGTGCTCGGCAAACCTGTGATGACACTCCTGTGAGAGGTCTCTCTTCGCCCCCTCCATGTGACCATACTTGTACAAAACCAGGAATACCAGACAATGCAGGAAAATTGTGTAGAAAAATGCAATGGTGCGAGCCACTCGGTTCCCCATGATGAAACGTCCCATGCTTAAGGTGATCTTGTCGTAAGGTTTGAGATTCATGTACTTCCGCATACGTTCCTTCCTGCTGAAATTGGTGAATGGATCGAGTTTCTCTTCGTACTGCATTGAGTAGCGACTCTCTGTGACATCGTCCCCAGACTTTGAACCCTGGGCTGGATAACTCTGCAGAAACTTGATCTTTTCATACAACTTCACATTGTCCGATCTGACCTTATCTATCTCATTTTGGAACATCTGTATTTGTTGCTGTTGACTCAGAGTTTGAGCTTCCAGCTCCTGTGCACGGACTCTGTAACGCTCTCTCTGACTCTGGACAATCGGGAGAAGGGAATTAGCTGCCAAGACATTGGTCTCAGAACTCTGCAGCTGTTGCTCTTGTTGTTGCACAGCATCTTTCACAGCATCAGCAACAAATTCAGATGTTGGTGTTACAGCCACATCGGCCCCTTCAGCGGCACCTCGGAACATGGATGACAAAGCATTAACACTGCGTAAATCTTCCTCCAGCTGAGATATGAGGCTTTTTTGTTCCTGTACAGTATTCACTGCCATCAGGTACTCATCCTGGAGTTTCTCTAGTCGCTGACTCACCTCTTTGGTGCTAATCTTAAGCTGTGTGTTCTCAGACTGAAGAGTTTTGTTCTTCTCAAGCAGCAGCATCTCCAGTGACTTGGCCTTGACATCCTCGCCTTCCATCCCACTTTGGAACTCCACAGATTTCAGAATGTTTAATTCTCTCTTCATTTCCTCATAATCCCCTCGAGTTTTTATTCTTTCCTCCAAATCCTGAATAGTTTTTGTCTTAGCCATGACTTCTTCCTCTAACTTTGCCATTTGGCTTTCAGTTGTCTCCCTTTGCTTGTTCATGGAGGCCTGTAGACGTTGAACATCCTCGACCAACTGGGCAATTTCCTTTTCCTTCGTTGCCAGTTCCACCTCCAGGCTTGAGCATTTCAAGATATCGATAGCCTGATCCATATCACCAGTGTTCTGCAACTGTTCAGCATGCTGAAGGTTTTGTGTAGCTAATGCCAACTGTCGAGTCAACTGTTCCACTTCTCGTTCTGCTGCAGCCGCCCTCTCATTTGCCCGATCCAAATCACCCATAACGATCTCCATTTCATCAGACTTGGCAGATGTGGCTTCATCATATTTGGCTCTAACATCAAACAATTCAGACTGCACACCTTCCAGAACTTTCTGTAGGGATGACACTTTCTGCTCAGCCTCACCTAGTTTTTTTGCCAAGCCAAGCTGATTCTCTTGGAGTTGTCTTTCCTTTTCTGCAAACTGGCGTTGCAGTTCTTTTTCCTTTTCTTTAGCACGTGCCTCTGCAGTAGATTCCAGCCTTTCCTCATATTCCTTCACTTTCTCACGTAGCTGTTTTATGGTTACTTCTTGGTTTTTCACTTCTGCGAATTCACTGTTATATTCATTTAGCGTGTCCCTTAGCTGTTTATTTTCTATTTCAAAGTCTTGTACTTTCTGGGCTTTCTTCTGAAACTGCAGCGAAAGTTCTAAAGTCGGCACAGGATCTGGGATGTCGATCAATTTCTTATAAACAGACAAGAAGGCTGCTTCTGAGGCTTTACTTCGTTTAGAGAGTGCATCGACTTCACACTGAAAACTTTTCAGTAAGGGGGCGACGATTTTGCGGATATCTTCCGGTGTGTTCTTCTTGAAATCTCGACTAAGTTCCACCAATCTCTTACGTGACGCGTCACTTTCATCCTGCCTGTTTGCCAGCTCTGTGGCTGTTATGTCAAGTTCTTTTTGAAGCTCTTGTAAATCAAATGTTTTCCACAGTTGACACATCGACTGCACACTGGCAGCCATCTTGAGGAATTTGACGTAAACACAACGTGGTTATCGCCCCTTACACACTTTGCCGTCTCATTTCCGGTCTTTGGTGTTACTTCCGCGATATTTGTTATCTATGCCAACTCGTGACTCTTCTTTAGATGATACGGTAGATATTCACACATTATTTTTGAACATGATATACATGTGAACACAAAAAATAGTACAGATGCTGAAACGTCTACCGTCTTAATTTGTGAATCATTTCTGTCAGGTGATCGAAACATTTGTGCTGCAACAACAACATAACACAGGGACGATTTAGAAAAACAACGCCTGTGAATTTTACAGTGATCTCGAGGATTGTAGGTAAAGTGAAGGGGTGTTATTGTGATACAGAGTGTTAAAAAGTATGTCTGTATGAGTTCGTCCACTGAGAACGAGGCTGAGCCAACAGAACGCACCCAGCTGATGCCCTACCAGTCCGAGTCCACGTTGGGAGGGGTGAGACTGAGAGATGATCCGGACCTGCTTGACGGGAGGCTAGGGCATGGCGTCCAGAACAACGTGCGGATAAGCTCTGGGGGAAATGGCCGGATCAGGGTGAGACATTTACCTACAATACAAACAGATTGACCAAAAAATTCAAATGAATTTTCGGCAAAGCCTTGGGCTGAATAATTTTAATGGTGCAGTAAAATGTTTCTACTTTCGCACTATGAAGTGACAGTACAGGGAGAGTGTGGGCCAAGCTGCTTAAACTTTAAGTGATACAGAATCATCACTGACTTTTTGTCTTGGCTTCGTTTAGGCTAAGGTGAAGTTTAGGAATAGCGGATTATTCAAGTGAGGGCCTCTGTTCCTGGGGGATTAGCGTGATAGTGCATCATATCATCTTGGGTACCTCTCTCCAATGCGATCACTGTGATTTCAAGCTCAGCTTACTCTGGCTTCCTCTCCGATCATACTTGGGAAGGTCTGCTATCAACCTGCAGATAGTCGCCCCGTGGGTTTACCCGGGTTCCTCCCATCATAATACTGGCCACCGTTGTATAAGTGAAATATTCTTGAGTAAGGCGTAAAATGCAAATCAAATAAATAAATAAATCATTCAAGTGTGACCAAGGCTGCAAGCTTTAAACGAGGAAATTCTATATCTACTGTCAGCCTTCGATCAGCTCTCGTGTAGTGTTGATTCTGTATCCCTTTGAAAAAACACACTGGGAATTCAATGATCTATGATGCCTGAGATCAGTATGTTACACAAGCTGGTGTCCAAAAAAAAAAACAAAAATACATGTAGCTCTAAATGCATACCAAGGCCTCAACTGAATGAAAATTAAACTGTTCAAGTATTATTTAATCTGCTGCAAAAAGATATACGTCATCATGCTACAGCTGCTGCATCTGGAGTAGATTTTGAGATATTTTTTTTTCACGGCTAATGAAATCAAGGAGTTCTGACTGACTTTGTACATTTACTTCCATATGACCTGTATATTTTATTATTTCACATCTTTCTGCATCAAAACCAAACATCAGATCAACATTTCTCCATGCCATCACCCTGAAGCATTGCTGAGTGCATTTGTGTTATGGCTTGGCCAGATCTGTCATGCTAGACAGTGACAGTATTACATGTAGGTTTCTCAGGAATAGCAGCTTGCAAATGTGCAAAGCAGACTAATGTATACCAAAATGTATACTTTTTTTATCATAAAAAAAAGAAAGTTATAATATGTATGGATTTGGCTGAAATTTTTTGCACAGGTGGGCATTGGACTAAGGACGAGTACAGAATACTGTGGTGGTTCATGTCAGGATTCAGATCAAGGCAGTTTTTTTATATATGATTGCTCACTATTAAGAGACTGAACCAAAATTCAAAGTTGGGAATATAGGTACATTTTATGGCAGCAAAAGTTTGAATTCTAGGAGTGCATTTCAATTTATATTATTTACTTCTCAAATTCATCATGTTTAAAACTGCTTTTTTGTATTTAAATTGTTTTACTATTATGAAAATAACATATACAGATGTAGGGAACTGAAGTCAAGAATAAGCCCCCATCTAGCCTCTGGTCATGTACCTGAAAAACCTCTGACTTAAGCAACAGTTAGATTCGGTGCAACAAGAATAAAACTTTTGATTATTGAGCCAGAACCAGAATTTAACATTGATTTAGCGAGAATGTGAATCAGGGTGTCATTTCCAAATTTTATCTGTTTTGCCATATCTCTCCTATGTTAATTTTTTCAAAACAGGCTGTCTCGAACACACTGAGACACCCCTCTGCCTAAACCTATGGCCAGAAAGGTCCTCAGTGAGTGATTAGGGCTTTACTTCTGATCCGCATTGTTACAACCAATGCCCTCAGTGAATTTTGATTATACGGTTCTTGCAAAAGGCAACCCACAAGTGATGTAACAATAAACTCTGTACCACTGCACAGCTACCCAAATTTTCAGTGAATTCTCAGCAGTTGCAATCCTAATTGCAACATTTCTTTATGTTTGACAGATTTTTGAAAATATTAGTGATTTTCTTTGTTGTGCTCGATTAGTTAGTGACACCCTTTTCCCTTGTCAAATTTATTTTTGGACTGCTTGTGGTCTTGATGCATTATTATTCTACTTCACACAAAGTTTTGCTAGTATACATGTGTGATATTTATAATTTCATTGGTGTGTCACTTTGCACAAATACATGAATATGGCGTAAAACATAAACATATAATTTATTTTCTAAAATCCTTCATGCATTAATTATCTTTTTTTAATGAACCTGGGATTGTCCATGTAAGTTATTGAGTCACCTTATCATACATTGACCATGTGTGGTGTTTTGATTGTAAGTTATAAGGTAGTTGACATGTTTGTTGTATTTTTGGTTACATGCACATACCACAACATGTCTTTGAGATGTACTGTATTGGTACTTTTTCCCCTTGACTTCTGAATAAAACCTGGATATGCGTTTTTTTTATCTGGCTGTCATGGCTGTTGAAGGAAACATAACACATCGACAGTCACTACCCGTCCATGTAGCTTATTGTGTCATTTACATGTAACATAACTGTTTGTAGAGCTTGTACAGGCACATCCAGCTCTAGTGTATGTATCATGCCACAGTTTCCTGGTCAGAATTACTACTTTTATTCCTATAAAATATTCCATCTAATATGTGCTTCCTAGGAAAAATTTCTAACTGTTGCATACTACAGAGTTCATGTATATGTAAGCCTACGCATGTCATGGATATTTGTCAGAGACAGGTGTACTTTGTACTCAGATTTTGCCAAAGTAACAAGGTTTGACGTAATTTCTTTGTCAACATATTATATTTTACCCTAGCTGACAACACATGTGCTGTTGTCTTGGTTGCATGGACCTTCCTTTGTAAGCCAGCCATCCTGGTGTTTACGAGCTTCAATGCTATCTTGATTTCACAAAGCATATTGAAGTAAAACACATCTACCAGTACCTTTTTTCTTTTTAACTGTACCTGTCAGGTAGATTTTGAACAACAGTGCATGTATACATAAAGGTATGCCCAATCCCTGAGTATACCAACCATCAGCCTTGGTTTGCTGTCTCTGCATAACAGTTTTGAAGGTTAGAGATAAAATCGTAAGCAGACATGTATATGGACAAGTACACATACCCCTCTCCCTCTTGTGACAACTTGTGATTCATTACACTGCCATAATGCTAGCCACCACCATGTAAGCTAAGTATATATTCTTTATTTGACTATAAAGAGTATGAATATTCAAGTGCATCGTAAAACACTACTCCAATGAATAAATAAATCTGTACAATGCACTCTCATATCCGTCTCCCTGATTTTCCAGCCGTTTGTTGTTACATGCATCCTGTATACAATATTGTCAAATGTTATAGTGACAAGAACCTTTAGAGGGCTGGTTATGTATTTATTCATTGAAATCTATCGTACCGGTATTGTACTTATTTGGCTTAAAATTCATTCCCTCTGGTTCTTACAATGAGCTTCACTTACATGTACATGATAAGGCAAATTTGTCGCCCAACAATGAAGCCTTGTACTGAAGAAGCAGTTGTACTGACACCCAGTGGTCTGTAATGGGGCCTGCATACATCTTTAGGTTTTGCTCATATTTCTGAAGTCCTGATTACATCTTACATGTACAATATGAAGAAGTCTGCAATTAACGTAGCCTTTACCTGTCTTCTGATGTGTGTGTAGCCTTACCTGAGCTCAAGGCATGTAATCAGGAATTACATGTACAGGCGGTAAAACAAGGGTACAACACTATTGATTTTTCTGTGGAGCACTGGAGCTGTGCCAAGGCTGGGTAAACAGATGGGGATATAACTGTACACATGGCCCTGTTATCCAGTTCTCTTACCTGTTGATTGCTCCTCCTAGAGAAATGTACACATGCCTGGGACACAAGCTCAGGATGCTGTTAGTTAATGGCTTTTACCTATCTCTTCACCTGTAGATGAGTTGATTGGGTTTTGTTCAGTTACCTGTGTGGCTCGAGTCGTGTCGCTATGGAAGCAGGTGGTGATTGTCCACGTCTCGCACACAGTACTTGAGCCTGTTGTAAACTTGGTGTAAATCATCATCAATATTAATGTGCTGAGTGAGGTGTACTGTAGGAAGCATGCACAGAGTGAGGTCACACAGGTTCAGGCAACTGTTCAGTCTTCAGACTTACGACCGCCTGGCAGACTCTCACCCATTGCCCCATCGTGGGAACACCATGACAGAGGCTAGTTCACTGCAGCAAGGGCAGTCTGGACCCCCCACCCAGGCCATTGAAATGGTGATGCTAAGCATATATTCACTCGTTTTGTCCAGTTCATTTTGTTTTATGTATATCTGTAAGCTTATGACTGTAAAACCCGTTGCTGTGGACTAGCATGTTTAGGTAGTGAATCACGGTTATCATGTACATTAACATGTTTCAGTGATTGGATGCATTTACATATGGGAGTTGAGGAAGTTAAGTTAGTGAGATATATATATACCGTGTGTATGGGTGTATGAAGTTGACCATATTTATATGGACGCCCTCGTGAAAGATAAATAGATATTGAGCTCATTTATGCATGTATATGTGGATCTCCGTATAATCTTTCATTCATTTTGCTTTATTATAATAAACTTTATGAGATAATATAAAGAACTTAATGTTATAAGTCCAGTTAAATACATATGACCAGTTGAACTGAAAACCAATACATTTACATGTATGCTACGAATGGTACATGTATGGTTAAACAGTATAACAAGGGGGTGGTACTAGAGTCATGGCTAATCTGTCGTGTCCATATACTTCTTCCTGTATTGCTGTAAGTGCTTCCTTTTTGTACCGTTCCGCTATACTGGGATTTGTATGGAGCCCTGTGCCATGAATTAAAATGTAAAAAATGAGTCAAATTCAAGTTTTTACTGATAGGTTAAGGATACTAGAACCCCTCATAAGCAAAATTTCACATTTTGCCTTGTGTAGCCCAAAATATGGATCAAACATGGCCATATGTATATATATTCTGAAAGCTAAAGGACTGCTGATTTCAAAAAAAACTTTTAAAATTTACCAAACCTTAATATTAATCAAAATGAAGAGAAAGTTTAAAAAAATCGACCTGTTTTTCAGAATTCTATTTTTATGCCAATTTTCAAAATTTTCAAATTTTCCTTGCCTAAGTGGATAGATAGCTTTTTAATATTCATCTTAGATTGTTCTGAGTAACATTTAAAGTTAAAACTGTCAAAAATGTAAAAAAGAAATGAAACTCTGATGTTCTTTTACTAATATCTTTAAAACTAGGAATTATATCTAAAATTTGTGGGACTGACTTTTAACTTATGTATTTGGATACATATATGCCAAGTTTCAAAGCATGATGTTGAAAAATAAGCGAGAAGTAAAAGTGTTTTACCACACCACCGTCTCAAAAATAGAAAGGGAGAAAAAATCACAACTGCCTTGAGCATTATGTGTGACAGAAATCGATATTTATTCATTTGCCAATTAATTTTAATGAAGTATTGTCCTGCCTCTAGTTAAAATGTGAGCATACCAACCTACTTACATTGAATTTTAAGACTTACCATGCTCCATGAATGCATAAATTGGTATTTTATTTTGATATTTCTGAGCATAACCTGCCAGAATGTGTTTATAAACTCCTCCCCCAATGGAGCTGTTACTTAAATTCACTTTCTAAATGACATCTACCAATCTGATACGTTCAGCTAAGAGAGCTGTGTCATTTCTGATCATCAGAGGGGTAATGCATGTTCGCTGTAAAATCTACTGGTAAACTACCTTCTATTTTTGTAGAAGGCTGGTTGGTCGAGTGGTCTAGATGGTTGACATGTATTGCTGGCGATTTGGTGCCTGACTCTGAGGTCCTTGGTTCAAAACCCGGATAGGTCTCAGCCAATTTCAGCACTGGAACCTGTGTTATATTAAGAAAGTGTAATCTCTAATAACGATAATACTGTTTGACATGATTTCGCTACAACAGCGGAACCAATCCGACAACTGACCAGAAAAAGTCAAAATTGGACTTGGGGCGAATCGCAGCAAAAATTGTCGAATCAAAGTCTCGATCTCTTTGTTAATTCCTGGCCACCATACCTTCTTGTGTATTAGCTGTTTGGTATTCACTATTCCAAAAGCTGCAGAACTTGTCTCCATGTCTGTTTAGGATCACAATCCTAGTGCCTCGAAGCACTAGTGAACCGCAAACAGATAGTTCACCTTGGTTGTGTCTATAGGGCTCAGGGAAATTCTCACGGCTCCCTCCCTGGATGGCAGTAATAAGCGGCTTTATTTCGGCATCTGTCTTAGAAACTTGCTCAGTGTCCTTTAGCTTCAGGCTTTTGGTACAGCGTTCTGGGTTATAAAGTTCATCTACTCTTCAGCTATATTCCATTTTGGTCTTACAGCTGGGATTAACAGTCTCGATAGTGCGTATGATGCATTTGTCGATCTGAGTCAGTAGACATTTGTAAACCAATATGGTTGCAGACGAAGAACCCATCTCTCAGTATGTAGTTAGGGCTTTGATTGTGCTGAGTAAATCACTTCCATAGGCTTGTGGCCTGTGATAAGCTCAAATTCACCATCATGATGTTGTTAAGTTAGTATGAGACCAAGTCCAACTGGATTAGCATCAACAATCAGTCTGGTTTTAGTGTCCTGTTGAAAGTATGCTAACAAGGTATCACTTGAAAGCTGTGTCTTTGTCGAGGCTTCTTGCTGCGGTTTGCCCCAAGTCCAATGTTGACTTTTCCTGGTCAGATGTCAGAGTGGTTCCGCAATCGTAGCGAAATTAGGGATGTACCAGAAGCAATAGGTGTTGAGGCCCAGAAAACTCCACACTTCTGATGCGTTGACTCTCTCTCATCTGTTTGATTGCTTCAACATTTGTTGAATCCGGGGACACTCCTTTAGAGGATAGTACATGTCCCATAAATACGCGAGATCTATTAATACTTCAACAGATGAGATGTGGATATGCAGTTGACTATCGCATTTTTGAGTTTGGTCTGATACAAAGACGTAATCGTCGTCTGAAGATGAGACATGAGCGCATGTACATCTACTTTCTGCTGGTGTGTTTGGGTGTACTTGATTAACAGGGGACTGTCTAGGGGTTTTCTCCTTTATATTAATTAACAAGCATGGTTTTACATGGTGGAAAAGTGCCCAATAAAACCACATTTATCACATTTATACGTCTTAGTAGTTTCACAACTTCGTCCATAATATCTAAAATTCCCACACCTGTAGCACATGGTGCCTTGTTTATTTCTCCTGTCTGATTCTTCAGGTTTTGTGTGTCTGATTTTGTTTGTTTCCAGGTTTTCTGGTCTGATGACTAGATTTCGAAGTATAGACTTCTGATGTTGGTGGCGTTGTCAACTGTTTCAGTTTTGGCTATTTCAAATGATCTG
Source organism: Acanthopleura granulata (assembly GCA_016165875.1). Classification (NCBI taxonomy): domain Eukaryota; kingdom Metazoa; phylum Mollusca; class Polyplacophora; order Chitonida; family Chitonidae; genus Acanthopleura; species Acanthopleura granulata. The sequence goes on from JABBOT010000010.1 coordinate 17,988,073, forward strand.
GAAATTGTCAACAGTTAATAATATTCAGTGTCAAGTCACCTTCACGTAGAAATCTTCGGCGTAGATGATTTGGAGAACATTTCTCAATGACATGATCACTGAAATCTTCTGTCTGGTCTCTGAACTCACATGATATAGCGAGTGAACCTAGGCTGGTTATGAGACCCTTGATTGTCAGTTCTTCCTATCTAGCCTGGCGAAATATGTGCCGCTCAATTGCAGTGTTTTTCTGTGGCTTAAATTGTTCATCAAGCTTAATGACAGCACAATCATAGTCATCTCCTGTATCTGTGAGAGTTTCAATTTTGTGCTGTACAGCAAATGTAATATAAGAACTCTCTTTTGTTTACCGTCTGTTATATTTGTATTCGTTTATAACATAATATTCAAGCTGCTTTTTCCATCCCTATGCTGGTTTGATGGCCGTGTGTGTCGAATGGACCATCTGCTGGTAGATTTATGGTTAGGGTGATCATCCTTTATACTCATCCCCTGTGTAATGTCGCTGACTTCTTGCTGATTGTTTTGGGAAACTGTAAGAACTGGATGACTTGACTGACGCCCACTGCACATGATGTTTATACCATCATCCAGGCAACGGCCAGCATACACAAAAGCCATGACCTAACAACAGATCCGAACACAACAAGTACATTAGGAAAACAGTTTTTACTTACTCTGTGTGCGGAAGTCATCTCCACAAATATTTGTCATGTATGTTAAAATTCACCTGCTTATGTCTATAATAATATATACAATATTAGGCTCTACAACTGTTTATGTACACTGTAAAAATATATGACCTTTGTTTCCCTGCTGGCTGATACTTGTCCATTACTCGATTGTCTGTACTTACCAGTAATTATCCCCTGCTGGCTGATACTTGTCCATTACTGGATTGTCTGTACTTACCAGTAATTATTCCTATGGCTGTTGTTTCAGAATGATCGAGGAGGGCGTGGCCAGCCAGATGGGGTGGGGCATAATGAGAGAGGTGGGAGGAGTCAGGCAGACGGGACAGGGCCTCACCGCGAGAACAGTCGGCGGTCTCAGGGGACAGAGTCTGCGCAGAGCTCCAACAATGATGGTGATGAAACTTTCATGTATGGAGCCAAGCATGTCATCATGCTGTTTGTTCCCGTGACGCTGTGTATGGCTGTGGTGGTGGCCACTATCAGCTCTGTCAACTTCTACACGCAGAAATCAGGCTATTTGTGAGTACACGACATTGTAATCCCTCCACCCCAAGTACAAGTGACTTGTTTGCGCAGTTTGCACAGAACATGTACCCGAGGTCAGGCTTCTTGTATGTACAACATGCACACTTACCATCAGGCCCTGTTTGGGTATGGCTAACATATTAAGAAGATCAGTAAAACAAGATGCCACTTGCTTAATTCACGGTTTAGGTTATTGAGTTTGAACAGCTTAATTATCATTAATTATGATAACAATGTGTTAAGTTTTGTTGAATCAACATTAGCAATACTCTTACATTGCCGCTTGAACAAGTATCTCTTGATGTTGCTGCATTTTATTCATTGCTTTCTTACTCCAATAATCTGAGGGAATTGGTGTTACAAATGGTGTTTGTAACTGTTTGATGATGTTTTTGCAGGATTTATACCCCTTTCCATGAGGAGACAACTGACAAAGGGACCAAGGCGTGGCAGTCATTTGCTAATGCCTTCATTTTGCTGGGTGTCATTGCTGTCATGACCATATTTCTTCTCATCCTCTACAAATATAAATGCTACAAGGTAAGGACATTATTCGTATTTCTTAGTTCATATTGTATGGTTGTTATGAATGATGTATTATCATGTATTAGAGAGAGTAACTTTTGAAAATGTTGCCTAATTAAAAACAAACAAACAAACCAAAAAAAAAAACAGTGGAACAACTTTTTGGGGTACTGAAATCAAGTGGTAAATGACATTCGACAACGCATTTTGTCTTTAGTAATAGCTTTCGGTTTGTTTTTTTTTTCCTTAGACCTTGTTTTAAAGTATTTTTGAAAGTTTCAAATATATCCAAAATTGCAAACTTATAAGGAATGTTCTGTGTCCTGTTAGTATAGACACAGTATGTATGTTTTTGCAATACAAATAGTAAATATCTGACCTAGAATACATGTGATTTGTTTCAGTTCATCCATGGGTGGTTGATAGTATCCTCTCTTATGCTGCTCTTCCTGTTTGTGTACATTTACTTGGGGTAAGACAAAACATTACTATCTTTTCCTCTTTGTTATGTCTCCAGCACTCACCAGTGATGATGGTGAGTTTTTGATCTATGATCACACAAAATAAAGAAAAGCGCAACTGCCTTTAAAGTGAAAGGCAGCTCATGACTGAGGCACTGTTCATTAAAAACATTACAAAATTCTCTTTTAAATGCAAAAAAAAACTGTTTGAATTTGTATGAAGTGGTAGCTGAATTATCTTTGTTTTTCAAGTGTGGAGTATTTTGCTGTCGACTGCAGATCTGAAGGCGCCAATGCTTTTAAGCTTATAAGAGATGGACCAATCAGAGAGCTAGGAGACATCAGCTGTTTATAAGCTGTGACGTAAATGTTCTGGGTTGAATATCAATGTAACATGTAATAGCATAGGGACAGGACACTGTTTTAATGTTATATATTTTAATTCTGAGAAGTACATGAGTGAACAACAGTGCAAAGTATTTCCAGGCCTTTGTTTTATGGTGGGAGTAAGTTTCTTGATCATGTTATAAATTTACATATATCCATAAGTTTCAACCACAACCCTGGCAACTTACTACAGTATCAAGTGACAAAAGTGTCCCGCGCTTGCAACATTTACATCAGAGTCCACACACAGTGACTGCATTTCATATTAGCCAATGAAGCACGGTCAAATGTCAGTTTCCACTGTCGTGGTAGCTGTTAGAAAAAATGCTTTACCGACATCAACATAATATTGCCCAACCTGTTAGTCAACCCTGATAATGAACACACGCTGTCTTTCACTTTATCATGGCACACATACATGTACACATTTTGTCTTCCACGTTTCATGAGAAATTTGCCAGCTAAAAATTATTCTGCTAGATCTTCGTTCATATATTTTTTCACTGCATTTTGTTATGGGAATGACATCACAGCGAAAAGTGGCTACAGTTGTGTAAAGTCTATGTCTCACCTGTGTCAGGTCATCTGATAAAGCCTCTCTATATAATTTTGATGTACTGACCCTTGCTTGTCCATCTGTCTGCGTTGTGTCTCTGTTTAGACCTCTTACCCTTGAGGCAATGATATTTAATATGTACATGCGTGTGCTCTCTGAATCATCTACGAAAAAAATCTTTGTTGGATGGAGCCTAACCTGTTATTCAAAGCTTAAAAAAAAAACTCTCAAAAGCCTAGTAAAAGCCCCACTTTGGAGGTATTTTTTAAAGATGACCTATGTTTGACTCAATCCCACAACTACAGCTTCAGTTTGTACATTTGATACTTTGACAGTTACCTTCCACGAGTAAGTTCGTTAGGTACACGCATTATTGATGTTATCAGTGTTGTTACTGTTAATGTTATTTATACCACAGGGAAATGCTACGTGCATACAATGTCCCAATGGATTACATCACCACGGCCATCATGATGTGGAACATAGGCGTGGTAGGGATGATCTCCATTCATTGGAAGGCCCCATTACACCTGCAGCAAGCCTATCTTATCTTTGTTAGTGCCTTGATGGCTTTGATCTTCATCAAATACTTACCTGACTGGACCACCTGGTCCATGCTGGGTATCATGGTAGTGTGGGGTAAGTGATTTGTATCGTTGAGTTTGTCCGAGGCATTGAATCTGCATGACCTGGTTTTCGTGGACAAGTAAATGCACTTGACTAACCTGAAATAAATTATGACCCTCAACAGTCAAACATTTTGATAATTTGGGCACTTTATATGAAAAAAGAGTTAAACGCGTAAATTAAAACTAAAAGTCAAAAGAAAAAATTCTTGATCTCAGTATTAAACGTTTAATCGTTTTCATCTACTAAGAACAGATATTCTGATCATTGTTCTTGAATCTATGCATGTGAAAGAAAATGTTTTGCCCTGTACATGTGTGAAGGTACAGTTAATTGGAACCAGGTTGTGATAACAATGTAATGTGAGTCCCACCCAGTGGGATCACTTGTTCTCTTTTCACGATTGAATTGAATAAACAACTATGCATCTTACAATCTTAGAATATTACATTTCTGTTCTTTGGTTATTTTCCCCTTTGCAGATTTAGTTGCAGTGCTTTGTCCAAAAGGTCCCTTGAGAATTTTAGTGGAGACAGCCCAGGAAAGAAATGAACAGATATTTCCAGCCCTTATCTACTCATGTGAGTTCAAGATTTGGCAAAACAAGAAGTGTAAAATCTCTTTCTGTCGAATGAACTCCTCATGGGAATTGTCGATTTGGTAAACATAGGATGTAAAATCACATTCTGTTGAGCAAACTCCTCATGGGAATTGTGGATTTGGTAATCAAGAGTGTAAAATCTCTTTCGTTGCATAAACTCCTCGCGGGAGCTGTATCTTTGGTAAACTGGGGACATAAAATCTCATTCTGTTGAAATTTTTACACAGAAAAAACAAATGCACGGGTGTGTCCATTCATCTGTTATTGAGGAATTTCAAAACATATGCACTATTAGGTGATATCTTACCACCTCCATACAAAAGGCCCATAATTTCCTTAAGTGTGACAAGGATTCCCTTATTTGAAAGTTTATGAATGACTTATATCCTAACATGGCATTGTTCTTTAGCCGCAGCTACTATCATGGTGTCCACAACAGCTGGAATGGGAATGGCAGATTCTGCTAACACAGATGACAAGAAAAAGAAGAAAAAGAAAAAACGAAAAAATATTACAGAAGGTATGCAATTCGGTGAAACAAGAGATCACTAAGATATCATTCATAAGTTAAATTGGAAGTCTGAGTTCATTTCCAAATTGCTTAGCTATATTGTTTATGAAATGCCTGTATGACAAGTAACTCATTACCACGTTCATGTGGGCACTTTAATACTCCTAGGACTATGGTCAAGACATAGGGAATATTTTTGACTGTCACATTGTTTCTGTTGCTTTGTTTATATAGCGCCATGGATCCAGAGCCTGTTCTGCACTTCACCTATAACATTGTTGTTTATTTATTTTATTTGATTGGTGTTTTACGGCGTACTCAAGAATATTTCACTTATATGACGGCAGCCAGCATTATGGTGGGAGGAACGACCATCCGCAGGTTGCTGGCAGACCTTCCCACGTACAGCTGGAGAGGAAGTCAGCCTGAGCTGGACTTAACTCACAGCGACCACATTGGCAGGAGGCTTTGGGTCATTGTGCTGCGATAGCATGCTAATCGACTGAGCCATGGAGGCTCTGTTTCTACTGCCATGTTTATATAGTACCAGGGCTTCAGATTCTGTTCTGCACTACACCTGTGATATTGTTTCTGTTGTCATGGTTTTATAGTGCCAGGGCTCCAAATTCTGTTATGCACTTCACCTATAACATTGTTTCTACTGCCATGTTTATTTAGTGCCAGGGCTCCAAATTCTGTTCTTCACTACACCTGTAACATTGTTTCAGTTGTCATGTTCACATAGGGAAAGGGGTCTAGATTCTGTTCTGCACTATACTTTCTCATGTTGTATTCATACAGGAGCGAGTGGCAGTGATCAGGCTTGTGAGGATGCTGAGAGTGATGGGGGGTTCAGGTCTTTGGACTTGGAGGAGAGGAGACTGAGGGAGTCAGAGCTGCAGAGCTCCACCAACAGCACTGACTCCACCAGGGCACGCACAGCCCAGCAGGCCCTGGGCAGCCGTGAGAACGGCCCCGCCCAGGACAGAGAAGCTCCGGAGGGTGCTGCACGACAAACAGCAACACGACAAGGCTCAGAGGAAGATGATGAGGAGCGTAAGTCATCTTAGCTTTCAAATTTACCCAGTGATGTCAGGCTACTCACACGTCTTACCTCTCAGTGCACAAGCAGGGTATACATAGACTGAAATCCTCTACTTAAAATAATTTTTGTAGTAGTTTATAATAGTCATATAATGTCATAACACATGTATCGTCAGCACTCTGCTGTGTGGCCGCAAAACCTGAACCACATACAGCAAACAAGAACGGAAGTTGAACAGCTTTCACATGTGTGCCTTCGCCGCATCCGTGGTGTCACTTGGAGGGACAGAGTGACGAACGCAGAGTTCCAATCCCGCTCCAGCCTCCACACGGTGTACACACAGCTTCAGACAGTGCAGACTGCACTGGATTGGCCATGTTCTCTGGATGGAGGATGGTCGAATACCAAAAGACATCCTGTACGGGCAACTTGCAACGAGCAGGAGGGCTGTTGGTCACCCACAACTGCGCTACTAGGATGTCTGCAAGTGAGACATGAGAACACTGGACATCAACGCAGACTGCTGGGAGGACATTGCTAACAACTGCTGCAGATGGCATGGCATCCTCAAGTGGCAACTTCGGACCAGGAAGCAGATGATCCTCAATGTTCCCGAAACGAGACGAGCATGACGAAAGGCACGCCCTGAAGCAAGCAGCCCAGCACCTGCGACCACAGCTGAGAGAGAGCAAGTCCCGCATCGGCCTCTTCAGCCACAGCTAATGTTGCTACAGAATGTCGACCTAAGGTGCTCTTACCACGCTCCACTTTACCGACAGCTGCCAACAAATGTAATATATTTCCTCAAACCTCTTTCATAGAATAGGGAACTGTCCAACGTTTGACATCTGGACCGTGATGCCATTTCATAGACGTCAAAAGTTCCTTTTCCAGCTCACCAGAATGACTTTACATTACAGGCCGAAACTAATACATGTAACATTGTAGACGTTGCACAACAATCCATTTTTGTCCTAACATTGGTGCAAGACCCTGCTTCACACTTGCACCAATTCACAGGATTAACAAACATGCCTCCTCCACATTGTCAGTTTATTTGAATCTTGTTAATTGCTGTACAAAAACTTTAAGTTTTATGTGTGGAGGAAGCTGAATTGTCCATGGTAAAACCAGCCACCTTTGGTAATTAGATCAAATTAGAATGTTTAACTGATGAATTGCAACTGTTGATGTATTGATTGAGAAACCATTGTGATCACTTAAAGTAGCAAACTTTGGTCTCTTTTTATAGTTGACACACATATAAAGGTAATAAGTATGTTGAGTATTAAAGCATTATTTGAACAAGACTGTTTATTTTGTTGTGTTTAAAGAGCCTTGGATACTGTTATCTCAAATTATCATATCTTTTACTTTTCACAAGGTGGTGTCAAACTTGGACTTGGAGACTTTATATTCTACAGTGTTTTAGTGGGAAAAGCTTCATCAAATGGAGACTGGAACACAACATTGGCATGCTTTGTTGCCATACTCATTGTAAGTACATAGTACTTTCTTTCCTATGAAAATGAACATAACAGTTTGCAAATACTTTTGACTTGTTCTGATTTTTTTTCGTAAAATTTATAATACTAGTTGAATTGTTCTTGTATGGAAGGTGAAAACTGTTGCCATTGTGCGTTTGCAGCAGCTGTCGAGTTGAAATGACCAGTTACTACTTTTTGGCATGTTCTTAATTTTTTTTCTAAAATTTATCATACTAGTTAAATTGTTTTAAGTGGAAGGTAGGAAGGAGTGGAAATTACCGGTGACTATATGAAATAAATTTCTGTTAATTTCAGGGTTTGTGTTTTACCCTGCTGTTGCTGGCCATCTTCAGGAAGGCTCTGCCGGCCCTGCCTATTTCTATCACCTTTGGACTGGTGTTTAACTTTGCCACCAGTGAGTTGGTCCGTCCCTTCATGGACAGCTTGGCTGGGGAACAGGTGTATATCTAGCATAGGCTTATTGCAAGGTGCCCAAACTGTGTGAATAAGTTTTTCTTCTTTAATATCTTAGTTAATAATGACTTAATACCAGGCTGGTTAAAGGCTCTCCTGATACATTTTTGTGCAGTAGCTTAGTCATTCTCATAGTAAAGCAAAGGAAATATACCTCACATATGTAGACTAAATCCATTCTCTTAGTGTATGTGTGAGTGTGTGTGTGTGAGTATATATATTCAGTTGGGGGGGGGGGGGCGGCCTTGCTGGCAGAGTGTCTCAGTGAGTTTTTCTGCCAGTCCACTAACCTTGGCCAGTGATACCGCTGATTCAGATCCAACCATTGCTTTTCACTGTGGCAGTACGTACTTTTATATAACTGCCATCAAAGAAATCTCATCAAAGGATATTCTTGAGGGATACCAATGAAATCAAGAACGAAATTTATTCAACAATATGATACATATAAGTACTCCAATCTCAGGAGAATGAAGTAAATTCTAAATAAAGCAGCATGGACTTCTATTAGTCTGTGCAGAATCATCATTCAGAGCAGTGTGAATCAGTAGTTTATTCCAAAGAATGTCCCCATTCAACTAACTGAGCTGTTAATGGTCTTCATTCCTCTCAAGTGGTTATCTTATGTTATTCTCATGGTTGGAATCCTCACACACCCACTGTTCAGTGTACATGTTCCCTGGCCTGGTTACAGCCCATACTGATAGGCTGTGATGATTTGACACACAGGTGAGATGTATTGTGGTCAGTCGATGCATGGTCCGAACTTCATATACTTGTACTACATTTGCACCAACATTGACAGATTATGCATTATAATATTAACTTAAGAAAAACTGTTAATACCATAACTTTAATAATTGTTGAAATAGATTTATTTTCTAAACTTCTGTATGCCTGTACTTAGAATGGGCAAAGAATTTATGTTTGCAAAGGGAGAAACAATGTACAAATGACTTAAATCACCAGCATTAACAAAATTTTTGAACTGTGTATATGATTAATTCATAATCTTTAACATCTCATTACAGCATTGACAGATAACAGCAAAAAAAATTTTTCATTTTGTATGTTTCTAAAAATTATATTTAAGGTTCTGTAATACTGACAGAGTGACTGGAGCAGGTGAGAAAGTGAGGTTAACCTACAAAGTAAGACCTGCTAGAAAAGCAGTTTTCACTTGAAAACAATTCTATATGTAAGTGGTGATACTTTTACCAGCAAGTGTCAGTGTGTTTTGGACAACGTTAATTTTGGTTCTTCTTCATGGTGTGTGAAATTCTGTTATTCTGACTGGATTTATATAATATTACATCCTATTCTACCTGGTGAAGTTCTAGAAGGGAATTAGTGTATATTTTATACCTGTATATCAACTTTATATTGTACTGTAATGGGAAGTCTCGGAGTCATCTACGCAGAGTATTGCCTATGTTCAACAGGTGTCTTTGCCATTTGTGGAGTAAAATGAGTGCAGAAGCTACCAGCCCCATCATTTAGCCTTCATGTTATTGATTTGGTACAGCTTTGATGACATTCAGTTGTGGAAGGTACTTAAAAAGAATTATATGAAAATAATGTTTGCCCCCTCTCCCAAATAAAAGGTGAAAGACACCTGGAGAACATAAGTAATTTCTCACCTCTACCATTCTGAGACTTTCCGATTATATCAGTTCTGAAACCTGTAATAAACATAACTTCCAAGAGAGTGTTTTATTAAATTTTTAAAACACCTGTCATTAAAAGTAATCGAGTATTTGCCCAGGTGTGTTTAATTGAATTCTTCGCTGATTCGGCAGTATCTTGAGCAATGAGACCATGGTGTGGTCATTATATATTCCGATAGAATCATACCCCAAGTAACCAATGTACCTACATAAAGCAGAAGCAGTTTGCAAGCTTGGTACCTTTATGAATACATGGTACAGACTTATATTAGAAACCTGGCTAATATGTCTTAGTGGTTCTATAGGCCATGGTTAAAGTTAATGGTTTTTGAGTCTGGTCTGGAAAGGATTTATATCATTGAGAGAGAGCTCGCCAGGGGAGACAACTGTAACAGCTTTGATTAGAAATAAGTGCCACCCAGGAAGGGTTTACTATATTATCCCACTGGTCAGAACACACAAACTAAAACTTGAGTAGGTCTTAAACAAATATGAATATTTATTCTTTATTACACAAATATTTACAATGGGAAAGTCAATCATGTTTACTAACAACAGCTAGATGGAATAGAAAGATTCCTGTAAGCAAACAAACTGCCTGCATTTAGTACAACATCACAGCACATAAATAACTTTATACAGCATTTGTTGAATACTGAAAATGAAGACACAGAAGAAACCCTGAAGACTGGAGTGTATGTTACAATGACGGGATGATGTTGACAAAGCATCTTAGTCTATCTGTGGGTTATTCTGGAACAAGAACTCTGCCTGTGGAACATAAAGATGAAGAGATTTGTTAGTTTACTTGGGTCACAATGTACTGCATAACGTTTACACACGGGTACTGCTCACCATGATGTAATTATATGAATGCAGTTTATGCGAGTCAAAATATTTCATATCGTGGCAAGGCGTGGAAAATTTATCCACTTGTGTAAAATGAGCTTTATGCTGTGTTTCATGGCCTGCTTATTATCAGGTTATCCTGTCTCGAGCAACCCAAGTTTTATGCGTGAAAAAGTTGAAAACTCAGGCATATTATTAAGCCAAGAGATATGACTAAAACTGGTCTGTTGATATCCTTTGTAGCTACCATGACAGCATTTCAGTAAACTGCTGCTGTCCATGTGGGTACTGACCAGATAGTCGATGGGATCTGTGGGTCGTGTTTTGGAGCAATCTATCAGGCCCTGGGTAAGGGTAGGCATGACGTGTTTCATCAGGTAGTTCCTCAGAGGAATGGACTGAGCCTCCAGCAACTCATACTCTTCCCGTCTCACCTCATCCAAGCGAGCAGTCTTAAATATAACAGCAATGGTCACAGGTGACAGAAATCTCACATCACAAATCACTTAAAATCGGCCTATAAACCCATTTGAGAATTGGAGACTTCCAGGTATGGTAAGAAAGAACAAAAAAACTTCCACAAATGACTGCCTATTCTATTTCTGTGCTATCAGTACATCACACATGGAAAAGTTAGTCAGTAACTTGCCAAAGCTTGTTGGTTTACCCTAGGCACTCCAGTTTCCTTTACCCATATAACTCACCCATAAATGTCACATTAAGTGACAAATTCTTGAGTATGGCAGTTAACATCAGTCAAATCAATACATTTATGTAAATCCTAGAATGAATGTTGCGACCCTAGAAAACATTTGCCGCCCTGCCATAGGTACAAACTTGGAACTAAGACTGCATTTTGTGTAGGGAAACAAAGAATACTGTGTCATTAGCCTTTGCTGAAGATGGATCTCCAGTGCAAGGTTACCACACTGGCTACTACCACAACGGGGGCCTCCATGGCTCAGTCGGTTAGGGCGCTATGGCAGCACTATGACCCGAAGCCTCCCACTGACGCAGTTGCTGTGAGTTCAAGTACAGCTTGTGCTGGCTTCTCCAGCTGTATGTGGGAAGGTCTGCCAGCAGACGTGGTCGTGGGTTTCCCCCGGGCTCTGCCCGGTTTCCTCCCACCATAATGCTGGCCGCCATCGTATAAGTGAAATATTCTCGAGTACGGCATGAAACACCAATCAAATAAATAAATAAAATACTACCACAACAAGGACAACACTAACCCATTCCTCCTGTCTCCTCTTATTTTCCTGGGCCTCCTCAGCCTCCTTGCGCTCCTTTTCTGCCTTCTCCTCAGCCTCCTTCTTCAGCCGGGCCTCCTCCTCTAGCCTGCGCTGTTCCTCCCTCTCCTCTTGGGTCAACCCTACAACACAGCCAACAACACTCCCTCAGGTTATGTCACTTTTAACAGGAGATATTCCTTCACTATTCAACAAGGCGTTTTCATGTTATGTCATTACAACAACAGAGTGACATCCCACTGCATTACGATGTTACAACTTTAGATAAAACTACTGGCAGAATGTCATTTTATTTCTACAATACTTGACACCCAAACCTGTCTAAGAACACAATTTAAAAGATGAATCTTAACTGGTTTAAATAGTTTTCTGTATTAATTCAGTATCTCCCAACATGTTAAAATTGGCGGATTGAAAATAAAATTTGGATATCAATTTTCATAACCTGCTATCAAACTGAAGACAAGACTTATAATAGCCTGAGATCCAACATTTATCTTGTAAATTATTACAATAATTGAACTTCTCTTGCTTTGCACGTCATTTGTCTGGCATCATGATATAAAGACCGTCTGTGTACTAGTTACCATAGTTTCTGGGTTGTCCCAGCAGCTTCTTAACTTTCTCCACAGTATCCTTCATCATCTGGGAGTTGTCCTGGGAAATATCTAGGGAAAGGAATACAGAATCAATATTAGCCGTATCAAGGTGAAGCAAGCAATCGGCCATTAATAAATTTTGTTGTCTTACATGTTTGAGATGACAATCATCCTTATGTATTGTTACTAAAATTCACGGCTACTTACAGTAGAAAAAAAAGGTACTATTGAACGGCTCAAGTTGATTGGTTTTAAACAGGAACAGACAATCTTACAATTCCTAATGTGAACACTGCGCCAGATTGCAGTACCACTCTGAACTTCTATCATCTGCATATTTAAAATAGATCTTTTAAATGAAAGTATTTTACTTAGTGGGAAAACTTTATAAAAAAAAAAAACATGAAAAATTGACGAACTAAAAGGTGGAATCGGCGGATTTTTTTTCGTATCAGTTTGACCATGAAACATCTACAATTAGAAGCACTCATGATTAATCAAACAAAGTTTAGTAATAACTCACCTATCTTGTCTGGGTGTATCTCCAGTTCATCAAAGTAGATAAGGACTGTCTCGTCTTCGGCGTTACAGGCCCTGAACTCGGCCAACCGGCGGGTGAGCCCCTCCTCTGTGTTGTGTGTTCCTGCCACTGTGCTCTCTGGCAGGTTCATCACCCTCTGTCTGAGGAAGTCGTCCGAAGCCTCAAATGACACCACCACCTCTGGCATAATGGCCTTGTCATATTGACCTCCTTTGGTAGTGTCATCCACCTCCTCCTCTTCATCCTCTGAAAACCAAACAAGAATGCTCCCTGTACATGTCTCATCTACGTGAAAAATAATACCTTTCCCACAAAATGTGTCCAAAGGAATGCATTTTCAGAGACAGCTAAAACTTAGATTTCCAGCAGGATTTCATCCTACACTGTTCCTATCAAACAAGCCTCACAAACCTTGTGAACATCAGAACTTTCATGAAATTTTAGCTCAATCACAGTATTTTGGGGTATGGCATAAAACACCCATGAGGTAATAACCAATTTACCAGAGGTCTGTACAGAATGGCACACGTACAACAAAGATGGATCCCTGGCCGACCTATTACATTGCAGTGCATGTATATACATATATGTTGTAACATAAACTGATAATTATGTATAAAAATGATACATGTAATTATCTGTGCCAAGATGACCACAATTGGTATGATGATTATTGTGCCATCATACTTAATGGAATCATGATGATTATGTGGGCTATGATGAAACATATTAAAGTAGTAAATACACCAAACTGGTCCACCTGACATAACTGAGGACTCGCTTTACAAGTAGCCTTACTGGAGAACAGTTCTTTGGCCTGCTCTATAGTTTTGGGGTAGCCATCCAGGATAAAACCTTGGTTCTGACAAGGCATGGAGTGGAGCTTCTCGTTGAGGAAGCGGATAACGTGGACATCCTCGATCCGTCCAGTGTTGGGATCTTTTGTCTCATTAATCTGTTCTAATAACTCCTGAGCCTCCTGAGCTTTCCCATCATCCTCCTCTTCCATGTCTTCCTCATCAGCACGGTTTGCTAAAATTTCCTGTAAGCCAGATCAACTGTTCACTGTGACAATGGTGTGAAGAATGGTTCTGATTCAGATGAGCACTGCTACTGAACACAGAAGAATCAATTGTAAAATATATGCAAGTTGTATACAACAAAAACTCTGCTGAGCCCATTGGTTAAGGCCTCAATCGCATGTTATATAATTACAAGCTAGGATCTGTCTCCAGCTGACTTGGCTGCATGTACTTGGAGGAGGCTGGTTGCTCTCTGTACTCTGGCCTAGTCTGCTTTAGGTGAAAATTTCCAAGGTGGAAAATTAAAGCCCAATCGAATTTATAAAGACACCAAATATATCAGGCCTGATATGAATTATTATTCCCTTCCGTTTAAACATAAACCTTCTAATTTAAGCAGAGAGAAGTCAACAGAGTTTGTTGTGCTAAGAGACTGACCAGTTTCTCCATTGCCTCTGTAATGACATCTTTGAGGTGGATGTGATGGAGCTTGTAATGATCACATAACTGTTTGGCCACAGTGGACTTTCCAGAGGCAGGGGGACCTAATATACATGCCCTCAGAGGCTGCAATCAACAGAACAAAGATAAATAGTGTCAACAGAAATCTTCCAATTCATACAACATAATGGTTTATACACCATGTACATGTATGTTTCAATCTGTAAGGTAATACATGTATGTATTAAGTCTGGGGGTGTAAATTCATGGATAACTTCTTAGCTGCATGCTGTTTTGTTGTTCCACACATACAGGTTTGTTTATCAGACAAAGAAAATATATGAGTCTTAGAAGAAATGCTCCCTTGAGTTACAATCTAGATTACTCAGGCACCTTCAATCCCATCAAGGTACATATGCACCCTTCCATCTTAAACCCTCTGTTTCAAGACATTGCTCAGTTGTAATATGCACTGAATATTTCCCACCAGTTTCACTAGTTCAGATTGTATTTCTAGGAATAACAGAAGGGTAAAACAAGTGAGCAATACTAAATCTACATGTACATCCAAAATGTTCATGTTATTTAGAATTACCCAAAATATATTGTAACAAATTAAATTAGTCCTTTAAGAGAGGGCCCAGAATGAGCAAAGTTCATCCTCCATATACAAGGCTATCATTAATGAAGAACATGTTTATGAGAACTGACCAGTAATTGCCTGGTAGCCTTGTACTCCTTGACAACCTCGGTGATGTTCTCCACAAGGCCAGCCTCAGACACCCACTGTATCCTCATGTTCTCCTTCACATTGACAGCATCCATTCGCAGATCCACCAGCAACATGTCGAAATCTGCTTGCTGAACACACAACACAGAAAAAAGAGCTCTTATAAGATTCCTTATCAGCAATGTATACTTTCAGTTTTAAAATGTTCTTACATTTATCTGTGAACTTTACATCTTTGTTATAAAATACTAGTAAATAAAAAATAAAAACATTTAGAATATATACCATACGCGTACCTCAATATCTTTACAAAGAAGAGCCTCTTCTTTGGTGATATGTTTAATCTTCCCTGTGCCCAATGTTCCACTCACAGCCTGTCAACAGAAGAATATGAAAAATACAGAGTACTTCAAATCCGGGAAAACTTAATATCGTTTTTCCAATATGAGCTACACTGTACATGCATTGAGGTAAAGCATATGTTTTGAAACTTGTTAGCTTGTCCACCTCACTGCAAAATTACAACTCAGTTTTCATTCAGTTTTATACACAATGCATTCAACAATACTGTTACCTTTACAATTTCTTCAAGGGTGTTGTTGGCATCATCCTTTGCCACCAAATATCGAACTTTAGGCCGACTGTCTGCAATATTCTGTATAACACTGAAAAAATAAAGAGACACGATTTAATATGACCACTGAATACACAAAGCAAATGAAACACACTATTTTTTTTCAAACAAAAATGTTCCATAAAACGAAAACCTTTACAGAAATGGTGAAAAGCTGACAGAAAAAGAACACAAAACAAACACAAAATAATAGAATCACGTTTCATCCCCCGCTAAATGTCATGTTGGGGCCTCCGTGGCTCAGTCGGTTAGCACGCTAGCACAGCACAATGACCTAGTAGCCTCCCACCAATGCGGTCGCTGTGAGTTCAAGTCCAGCTCATGCTGGCTTCCTCTCCAGCTGTAAGTGGAAAGGTCTGCCAGCAACATGCCGATGGTCGTGGGTTTCCCATGGGCTCTACCTGGTTTCCTCCCATTGTAATTCTGGCTGCCGTCATATAAGTGAAATATTCTTGAGTACTTAAAACCCCAATCAAGTAAATCAAGTATATTTCATGTTCACAGCTGTAACGTTGAATACGTTATGACAATGCAGTTCATGAACTCACGCTGCCAAATCCTTAATGTGCATGGTGGGCACAACATTAAATCCATCTCCAAAACACTGAAGCTCAGGAGCATTGTGCCATGCAGCCTGAAACAGACAAGATATCAAATGTGCCATTGAATGTTGTGTAATTCAGAAACCTAGTAACATTTCTTTAACTTCTCATTATCTACACATATATTTTTTCCCAGAAGCAAACAATAAAAATATTTCTATTCACTTAAATAATATCTTCATTGTTTTTACATTTTTCGTTTTTTTTTTAAATCGCTGTGCATGTTAAATATTTATATCATCTGAATAGATAATCAGATAAATAACTGATTAAAAAAGTTTCCAGAAGCCATATTATATAAAGGTTGAATTATATGAAATACACAATGTAAACACTGCAGTGATGTTAACCTGCATTGATTTACCTTGAAGAGATAATGGAAGATGTTTTCTCCTGCACCGTAGGTTAGCCCAGAGCACACCACATAGGTCACAAGCTTGGCCTTGTTCTGCCAACACAAAACAAGAACAATGTCATAAAAATTGAAGGCATATATGTACCTTTATTCACAAATATTTGTAAACACATATCTTGCCATCAGAGTCAAGTAATTTTAACACACAGAGGAACATAACTTGAACATAACATATACAGTATTCTTTTCAATACGTCCAAACAAAGAAGGTGCCATGCACAGAAAGTATCATTAGATATCTTACAGTCTTGCCAAGTTTGATGACTGTTTTTTCAGCACTGATGTGTTCTTTGAAGTTTGGATGGGGTTTCCTACGGCGATAGTCATCTTCAGTGAAGGGAATCTCTGGATCTTCCTGTTTAATCACAAAATAAGGATCTGACGTTTCACAGACAGGACAAATGTGGCACTTTGACATGAAATTCAGATGTAAATACATGCAAACAATGCCTTCCCCCGACCCCACCCCCTGAAAACCAATAGACTTGCATGCATAAGTTTCAGTTATACATACATGTACCAGATTCCCCTGAAAACTTTGATACATGATGACATTAAAAATATAGCATATGTTCCCAGCATGGGAAAGAAAACAGACTCACCGGATCTAATGGTTTACTTTTAGCCCAAGTCATAGCTGTCGATACCAGGATAAACATCTTGGGTTTTTCAATTCTTTCCAGATCAGAATGAAGTTCTAAACACACAAAAGGTAAAAATTATTCACAACTGATGCCTAAATGACAGCTGTGGTGAAGAGCATAACAGCTGTGATGAAGAGCATAAGGTGCTATTCATTCAAAAATATTTACATGTATTATTAATCTTTTCTGACTGAAATTCATGTTAGCAATCAGACCAATGAACAAGCGTCTGAATAACTCCCTGTTGATAATAGGAAACAGGCTGGTAATAACTAAAGACATTAAACAGTTTCCCTTAAAGACAAAGGCTGTCTGGATTATTTTCCAGAGTTGATGAACTGTGTATACACGATAGTATGTAAACTACCTTTATGTAACACTGCACAGATTACAACTTCGGCTGTTTAATATCTCTCACCTGAGACAGCCCATACTGCCTCATCAATCTGATCTGGGTCCTCAGTAATATCATACACAATGACATCACACTCCACCAGCTGTTCATATAACTGGTCTTTATTTTCATACTGAAAAAGAAAGCATAATCTTGTTTTATCCCGTGACTTATTTATTTGCTGGTTTGGCCAATAAATTTCGCTTTTATGGTGGATGAAATCAAGCAAAGCAAAACACTGCCAGCCACCTTGACCCACTTTCAAATTAACCCACTACAATTTAGTGATGTAATCACTTAAGTTGACCTTTAATGCTATAGATTAAACAACAATGAGTACTTTTATAAAGTACAGTCAGCAATGCATGTTAAAAAAAAAAACACACACGCACAAATCTAATGATTGTTCAGCAACAGTTTCCTCAGCATTGTTAAGTTACCTGGACTAGTTCTTTAATAAAGTTGGGTTTCTGGTGGTCTTTATCTTTGACAGTTCCCACAATTTCATAGCATCCTTCCTTGGGCCCAGGTACAAATGAACTGTCCACTGATCTTGCATCTTCTTCCTCCTCAACATCTTCCAGAGATGCCCCAACAACACAGTTGGACAAGTACTGTACATAAAACACAAAGTTATCGTTTCTATGATGAACGTTTTTAATGCTACACAAACTTTCACTCACTGGTATATGTAAATGATAGAACAGGATGGTAGAAAGGATTCAGCACTTGAACCATTTGGTTTATATTAAAGCAAAAGAAGCCTTTTTGTTTACAGCAGAAATTATACTTTAATATATAGTAGAAGTGAAACTGATGCAGTTTATGGTTTTCAGTAAATTATAAGTCATTTGAATTAATCAAATTATTAATTTACAGGGCTACACACATCATGGAGGTAAAACAGAAGGAGGCATAACGTGCCCTTCAAAGTGTTCAATGTACAATACCGACACAGCAGGAACTCGAGCTTTGTTTTGACAGTAGATTAACATGTCTGGCCTATGGTCAGACCATCGTGCATGTGCTATCGAGACAAGCAACTTTTGACACGTGCTGTGATAGGTAGTCAGCACCCAGCCATTCAGTAATTAAGACAGACAGAATGCATGCCAGACCACCTTGATTCAGCTATAGCAACAGGAGAAAAACTGAGTGCTGATATTAAAAAATGAATGGTTGCTTTTTGAGGGCAGTTATTACCAGGTGAATAAAAGATATACATGTATGTAAGCTGAGTTACTTGTTTAATAAAATCATGCTATCAGATACTATTTCAAGCTTTTATGAACACTGATGGATAGTATGTGAGAGATATTTTCCAAAATTTATGCATGAGTGTTTAACTACAAGAGAACTTTGAAAATTTTCTTAATATGAAATCTGCAGGAAGATAACACCTTCAAACCAGGAATGCTCAGACACTGTAACTGTGTTCCTAAAGCAGTCATTTACTCTGTGTACAAAAATAATCACCAGTTAGAAAGATATCTCATTTCTCCCCCCTTTAAGCTCAGAAAGTGTTTGATGAAATTTAGAACCTCAAATCATCGCTTACCCATTGAAATAGGTAGATGGAGGAATATTGATAAAATAGAAAGGATATGTAACTTATGTAGCCTAAATCTGCTAGGTGATGAATTCCATTATTTACTGGAATGTCCATTTTTGTCTGAAAGAAAACAATATATTTCTGCTCATTAGCTATTTGTACAAATGCCAACTTTGGAAAAACTTTATGATCTGATGAAAAGATCACACACAGCAGAAAATATGAGAGTTGCAAATTTATCAAAATTATCTTAATCCATTTTCCATCATAATTCTGGCAGCCATCGTGTAAATGAAATTTTCTTGAGTACAGCGTGAAACACCAATCAAATAGATAACTAAATTAAGCCATATTACTACTTGTATGTAAATTTTTGTATTGCCATCTTATATATATATTTATTTTGTTTGCCTCACATATCGCTAATTAGCGATCTGAGCTTAATAAAGCTTCAGTCATTCATGTATAATTTGTATCACTACGCTGTTGCATGTAGTGTTTTAAACAAGGACGATTTTCTTACTAGATAGTTGGATTTGTCAACATTGCAGTTTGATACACCAAAGTTTATACTCCTCCCATGATAGTACACCAAAATGCTGCTATGCGGGAGTGTGTGTATTCACTGCTGGTAATTCTAATATGTGAGGTAATCCGGCCCCTAATCAATGGTGCATGTAACTGAGCATGTGTACCAATGCCGATCGGCTGTCCTTTCGGAGAAATATACTAATGTAGTGTTGACAAAAACCAAACTTGTAAAGAAACCACTTACTGTACCCATAATTGCACCACATGCACATTCAGTTAAGTATTTACCTGATCTCATTTATCTAAAGAGTGCATCGTAAGTCGTAAATTTTGGATATTTTTATAAAAGGTTCATGTATTTTAAATGGGCACTTTTCTCAAATTTCAACTGTCATTTAAAGAAAAAATTCAGTCCCTGTATCCTTTTTCGGTCAGAGCCAGATAAATGTCGCTAACTAATGCTTTCTAAAAAACACAACTTTAAAAAAGTATGTTGAACAGAAAATGTTGAAAAAACAGAAAATATCCCCGATAGCTGAATAATTGATGTTGTTGATTGGGGTTTTGAACTTCAGAAAAAAGGTCCTATCGATGTGATTTAAATGTCCATAGAATTTCATAAATGTTATCTTACTAAATATGTGTTGTGCGCAGAATTTGGAGTTTATGTTTTATAGTGAAACTAAGTGCGCATGATGGGCTCCTTATAGAGACAGATCACCCAAAGGCCCGCTCATGCGATCGCTCTGACGTGCGGTGTCTTACATTGTACATCAAACACTGCCCAGACGTTGGAGGTTCCATTCAGAATGCAAAGGCAAAGCGGGTGAGTCTGGCCCTCTCCCGGTACTGACTGGCCGAGATATGTCTCCTATTTTACTTCCATGCACACATGCACTCGCAGGCACATACATGTACATGTATTAGGTTCACAAATTTTAAGAACCCTTGAATATAATAAATTTTAAACACGAATTACCGTCAAGGACAAACTCAAAACAAAAGTTCAACTAAATAATAGAAGATTAAGAGAAGCTATTGGTTATTTTTGCCAATGGAAGTGTAGGTCTGTGATTGCGAACGGCGTTGTTGTTATGTTCTTACCTTGGCCAAATTCTTGCCTTGATACTGGTCGATCTGGTTTATGAATAGTTTTTTGCTAGGAACTTTCTCCACATCCTCTTGACTGCTTGCCATGGTGTACTCCTGTTAACTGCTTTCGAATAAATGTCATCCAAAAGGTGAGAAATTGTTAAAACGGTGTCGTATTTTGACAGATCGAACAAGTAGTGATCTGCAACGTAACCATGGATACCCACGTGACTCACCAGCGGTCCAAGGGAGGTGACTCTCTGATTGACGAGTTTACTTTCGGCACTCAGCACGCTAATAATACACACGCAGGCATAGCGATGCTCATATATAATTAAAGTCCAACAAAAGTGAGAGTGAAAAGGAAAAGTTTTGCTTTATTTTATCATGTACACGTTTGATTAAGATTAAAAGCATGTAGCATACCAGGTTATACGATTCAGATGATACCATCAGAGCATATTATCAACATCATACGACATACATGTACGCCTACACGTTTTCCTTCAACGGTAAGACTGCCAAATAACAGATGAGTGTCTGCAGTAGCATATATAGGTACATTCTGGTCTGCAAGCATGTCCATTTTCCCAAGAACATTACATTAACACAAAGTACACGCACAGGTATATAGTGATTTGATTGAACATAGATAATTGGGCCAACAGGACAGTGGTGTGTAAATGTACTTGTTTAATACTTCATGCTTTCAGCAACAGTGGTTAATGCCCATGATATGAAACTGTTTATTATGTGGTCGAAGGGCTCTGATACATAGCAGATTTAACACTAGGGTTTATACAGGACATTTCCCAACTTAAGTACATGGATACAAGTATTCTTAAATAGGGATAGGGGCCTACACATTCCTAACAATAGGCCTGCAATCAAAATATATCAGGCCTGAATAGATAGATGTGGACAAGACTAAACACATACAGGTATTTTAACTGTGGAATAGGTTACACATGAAAGACATTTTCGTATTTTGTTGAGCAATATTTAAATTAATTACACACCCCGGGTATTTGATTTGATTTGATTGGTGTTTAATGCCATACCTTTACACTTACACCACACATAGCAGTGAGGTGTATCCACAGGTAACCAGGTACCTGACAAACCAATGATCACAGCATTCATGAAACAATGAAATGTTTAAATCTCCATGGCAACAATTAATCACTCATGTTAATGAAGTCTCTCATATAGACAGTAGTTTATCACATTAAAGTGTTGATCTAGCTTATCATCTACCATGCACTGTTTATGCCATAATTCATCTCGCATTCCCAACTTCTTAATTATACCACAATATATTTTCTGTTACCAGTGGTATGGGATTAATGATAAAATCTCCAACCAACAGAAACTTTCAGAAATCAGGAGCAATTATTGTGCCTATCTGCATACATCTGCATCATTCAGCTAAAAGCCCCCATAAAGTACCACATCCCGAGATAACACGTTTTATCGGGGTAGTTCTATGTGAATATGCGTGGTTGTGTAAACATCTGGCACTTCAATCACATGTAGTAATGTGGTTACCACAATGACAATCAACAAGTAGGTATTTCCAAACCTTTGCTAACAATGTAAAAATGCATAAACTACCACATTCTCACATTTTATTTTGCTATGCATAAAGAGACTTCACTGCTTCGAAAGAAAATGTTACACTGCATTCAGTTGTTATGAAAACTGAACATTGATGACTCTAAGATAGCTTGGGTGATTTATCAACTATAATGTAGTAAGAACAGACTTCTGTTCTCACTGATCAAGAAAGTTGCATGTTTACTATTCTCAATGTTCTACTGTGGAAGTTCTTCATCGTCCAAAACTCCCAATTCCCACCAATACATGTACTTTCCGAACTCCACGGCTTTAAATGTTCTATGAAATAATTTTATTCACTCATTTAATTATGCCGATGGGGTTTACTCAGCACTAAAGCAGATGTACTGAATCAGTCTTGAGCACTATGACATTCGAAAACAAAAACGCATGACCTGTGGCAATATACAAGTAAAATGCTGAACAAGGACTCTGGAAGTATTGTGAAAGCAATACAGAGCTCTCATAATAATAACTACCTTAGGTATGTCATAGCCCACAACAGAATAGCCATTATTTGTGTGTAATGGCCCAAAGCTCGAACTTGGTCCATAACTTGGTTTGTGAAGCCACTAACTTTCAACCCAGGTGTAACAAGTTTCAATTCAGAACACCAAACTGTTTCGCCAAAGAAATAAAAGGCCAAAACAAGATAAAAATAGGTTTACTTTTGAAGACTGGGAATGAAAGGGCCCTAAACTCAAACTGTTTATTGGATTTGTCATAGGGAAGCTGGGTATCATGTTTCAAATCAATATGATAAAAAGTTTTGATCAAAAAACTGGCCCAAAACATGAACCTGACCTGTAAGTTTCCAATAAAAAAATATAAATGGTTTTGAAAATAAGAAAAAGTCGAGAAACTGAATGGAGCTGGAAGGGCAGATCCTGGAGTTCCCTGTTGTAATGGTAGTGGACTGATAATGAGATCTTGGAGTTCCCTGTTGTAATGGTAGTGGATTGATAATGAGATTTAATTTCTACTGCTGAGTAAAAATAAGGTGTGAATGTTTGGATGAACTATTTGATCTGTGACTCTTATACAGGCATTCTATTCCGCAGACTAAGTGTGTATCACATTTAGAATATAATTAAAACCGCCCAAAACCCTGAGCCATATCACAGAATTGTCCATATGTCATGTTCAACATGTACATGCATATAGTAACGTTTCCCACATTATTTCAACTTATTGATACAGATTAGCCTGAAAACTCAAGGATGATGTGCTGACACAGTTTCTGTAGCCATTTATAAAGACTGACATGATACTGACTGTGTTTCAAAACTTAACAATTTATACACAAAAAACCTCTCTATGAACTTTCACTCACGAGACACTTGCATCTGAAATTCCAAATCTGCCACACTCCTACAGGATCTTTCGTAACTCACACACCTGAATCTGTACTTCTACTTCAGCCATGCACCACTATGTGTGCTTCCCCATCTGACACAACTGCACCTCACACATTCATCGTGACTTCCTCATTACATGAGCCTTCTACCCTTACAGGGATTTCCACATCAGTGATCCACCTTTACTGGAACTTCCACATCAGTCATGCACTTCTATCAGAACATGAACGTCAGTGATCCACCTTTATCAGGACTTCCACATCAGCCATCTATCAGGACTTCCACATCAGCCATCCACCTTTATCAGGACTTCCACATCAGCCATCCACCTTTATCAGGACTTCCACATCAGCCATCCACCTTTATCAGGACTTCCACATCAGCCATCCACCTTTATCAGGACTTCCACATCAGCCATCCACCTTTATCAGGACTTCCACATCAGCCATCCACCTTTATCAGGGCTTCCACATCAGCCATCCATCTTGAATCTGAACTTTAACATATGCCTCACAGCAAACACCTTGATATGAGCTTCCACAGCTAACACATGCCTCGATCCAAACTTCCACTTCTGTTACTCTACACCTCAATCTTACCTGCCATGGCAGATACATACACCTCTATCTGAACATCCACATTTAACACACACATCTAACTTCCACAGTGTAACAGGGTGAAGCGTATCTATCTGCCTCTAGGTTGGAGGGAATTTCACTTTTAATCTAGTGGTAAAGGCGTGGACTTAAAAACCAGAGATTGCTGGTTCAAATCCCCCCTGGTTAGCCAGGTCACAAGCAGTTTATAAAAATATACAAAAACATCTTTTTTCCTTTCTTACTGAATTCTCATTCCATGCAAAGGCCAAACTTTGCTTCAAGAAATACTAATGATTGCAGTAACGATTCATTATCAGGATAAGGCTGAGACGTCTTGGTTTTGGTGAAGCAGCCTGGTTCGCTCGTCAACATCCTCTGGTTGAACCTCGTCATCGGACGCCTCTTGTATCTGTCTCCTCCCGTACCGGCCTTTACTGTGTTCAGGAGAACCAGGGACCTCCAGAGGGACTGCGCTGGGTTTACAGCATGGCAGCCATGACAGATCTATCAGCTGGTTGTACAGAGCAGTGCCCACTAACAGGAACAAAAAACCATCCACTGACAAAACAAAAAACACAGGAGTTTGGAAAGGTTCATTTACTGTGTTCCACACTAAGTTTATCTTGTTATATTCCTGCATCAAGGCACACTAGTTTAAGTTCAGAGAAGACAGGGCAAAAGCCTCCTGGAAACCACTTGAAAGCACCTATTAATCAATTTTTTGACATAAAAACTGCACACCAATCATCAAGGGTTCAATGGTGACAGATTTCTTGTCAGCACTAGAAAGCCATGATTGACTGGAGACATGTGAGCCAAAGCAGTGCCATCAGTGAGACATCACTTCAGGATTAGACTTACACGGTATACAGACACACTCTTACTGGCTCAAATGATTATGTCTGGTAGTTGTCTAATGAAAAGATCAACAAAATGTCGACTTCAAGGCAATAACTCAGATGTTGGTAAACATTACTTCATCTGGTCTGTTGGCCCTTCATTATAATGTATTTCTGACACTGTTGAGCTAACCAAAGCTCATTGAACAGATATTGGTTAAAACCACTGTATATACCCAGAGTAAAAATATTCACTCATATATAAATCTGATGTTATTTTGAAATGAACAAATATTTTGAAATGAAAAATGAAGTCTGTTTTCGCCTATTTTACTGAGCAAGAAAGTAAGCCACCAACCTTGAAGGAGTCCCCAGTATTTATCAAATGGTTCTCCAAAACTCTGGAAAATGTGAGGAGTATAATAACTATTATAATTTTGGTTCTGCCATTTTGCTGCTAAAATTTGTTGTTACCACGTAAGACAAAAGTAAATTAAACTTTTTGTCATGTGTCTAAAAAAAAACAAAAAACACGCAAGTATTCCTTCGAAGACTTTAACACAACACAAAGTTTAAATAGTCCATGAGAGACTTACCCCTCCAAAGGCATAGAATATGGTAAGGTCAGCAGCCCAGACCAAGAGGGTGCGACAGGCGTCTATCAGAGTTCTGTGTACAGCTGTAGCAGAACAAAGGCATAAAACCAGAGACAAGACAATTAGTATTTCCAACACTCTGTTGATGTAAAAAGAAAACTGAAACTCAAAAAAAAAAGGTCTGTACAAATGAAACCAATGCTTCCACAAGCTATATATGTGTTTTGACCCACATATCTGAAGTCCAATAGTGTGGATATTTTCATGGAAAAATGTATTTAATACAGATATTAAACCAATATAACTCATAATGCAGAAACATGTAACTTGCATGTGCTCATTTACGAAACCTTAATGGCTGAATAAATTCTGTATTTGGCCTAAAATTTCGTCCATGATAAAAATTAATAAATTTACTGGAATATGAGAGCTCTAACTGATCTTAGAAAATTGTGTTCAGGTTTGTTTGGATGGTGGGACGGCATTCTACTGGAAAAATGTAAGTTTCAGCAAGAAAAAAAAACTTTTATGACCTTTATTTGCCTCTTAAAATGTACTGTTGGGGCAAAATTTTAGGTCATTTACAGTAAATTCACTCCAGATCTAAGTTTATTGCAGATGGTAAGGATAATACTAGTTACATGCCAATTTATTTATTTTTGCTGTCCTACTTCATAAGACAGAGTGTTGAAGTTTTTGGACGAATGTGGCAAACTGATCAGACTAAATGTGATCCATACATGCAAAATTACTTACCTGTCAAGGACTTGGTGACAGCTAAACCAAAATAATTGTAGAAGGCTATAGACAGCAGGTACAGCAGGCAGAAGATGAGCAGCTTGTAGTCGTTACCTATCTGATATATAGCATCTAAACTGTTCTCATAGCTGTTGTTCACCTGGGGGCCAGGTATGAAATACATCGCAGGTAACACAATCTGTAACAGGTAAAGAAACAGCTAGGTCAAAGCTTTATCTTTCCTGTAAGACTATTACAACTTTAAACATTTATGTACTTAATGAGAAATCAGCTTCTCCATACTTCTGATATGTCACAGAAGAATACGGTAAATTAATT
This sequence comes from Acanthopleura granulata, assembly GCA_016165875.1. Taxonomy (NCBI): domain Eukaryota; kingdom Metazoa; phylum Mollusca; class Polyplacophora; order Chitonida; family Chitonidae; genus Acanthopleura; species Acanthopleura granulata. The sequence continues at coordinate 18,015,016 of JABBOT010000010.1, forward strand.
TAAACTAGGACAATACCCATTCTGCAACATCAGCATTGTGTTATTGCTTGACTGGTGTTTTAAAAAACAAAATCCACTCAATTCTGTTTCACATATACATTTGTCACACTCATGTCTCTTATTTCAGGGTTATACTACTTTTGTGGTGCCAAAAAAGTTCATTAGTGATGCCAAAGGATTTTGGGACACAGTACGTTTGTACTCAGACTTTTGTCCTGGGGGAAAATCACAGCACCTCACATAACGTCATGTAACATCATAAACACTCCCACAAAAAGCTTGAGTCAAGCCAGAGAGGGGTGGGTCTGATCTTAGGAATGATTCATAAATCAGGGGAGAGTGTGTGTATCACGCAAGGACTTGTGCTTGTCGCCTCCTCAAACTTACCAGTGCCATGATAGAGAAGCCAAAAGACCCTTCCATACCAACAACCTGTGGGAAATACCTAAAGAGTTTGTGACATCATCATACATCTGCTCACAGATGTCCAAAGCACGAAGACTTCATAACTTATCAAATTTATCACTGCCTTAGGTAAAGTACATAGATTTCAGAACAATCCAGAATATAAAAGGACTCTAGCTAATGTCACATGCTGAATCATTTCAGCATATCTGGCATATCATTCAGCTTAAAAATATAAATATAAAGACATAAGGATTTGTTAGCTCTTGACATTAGTAAATCTTTTCTAAGCATAGTACACAACTCAGAATGCATTTGTTATATTGCCTGGCAACCAGTAATTATCCAGTTACAGAAATGACCTTGGGAAAGAATACTGACCATATGGATTTAAAGGAAACATATTACTGATTTGCCTGTGTATCATTCAAACTTTTATTATTCAAAATTTTGATTACCTCTTCGGAGATCTTCACACAACCAGAAGATTATGTCACTAATATTTTCTTGAAATGAAAATGCTACAAATATATTTGAGATTTACATGCTTACCTAATTTGTAAGCTGATGGCTTGATTTAGACCAATCATCTTGGCCCCTGGTTTCAAGTCACAGCCCAACTCCCTTATTCCTTGTTTTATACACATGGTTTAAATGATGTCAAATTATCCAACACATTATAGTTCAAGCTTATCTGCTATAACCTACTGAAATAATGGTTGCTCCCATAAATTCTTAGGGATCTGGAATTGGATAATGTTTATCTAACCTGTGATATGCATTTGTTTGGGATTGTATATTTTTTTATTTATTTATTTTGTTGGTTTTTTATGCAGTGCTCAAAAATATTTCACCTACACTACGACGACCAGCACTATGATGGGAGGAAACTGGGAAGAACCCAGGGAAAACCTATGACCTTCTGCAGTTAGCTGGTAGACATTTCCACACACGGTCTGAGAGGAAGCCAGCATGAGCTGGACTTGAACTCACAGCGACCGCATTGGTGGAGTGTATTAAAGATATCCTTAATATACATTACAGGTATTTGACAATCAAGTGCATGGATATTACGACAAGGTATTACAATAATGCATGACAGGCTACCATATCTTATGGGATTGCTCTCCCTGTTGAACACTGTTACACATTACCTGTAAAGGGTGGGAGCCTCGCTTCTTTAAGAAGAGTTCTTCTATAACCATCTGACTGGCACTGACCAGTTGGCTGGCAATGATCAGTACAATACCTAGCATTGCAAAAAGAGCATAGTTACTGGAAGGACACAACTGTATATATTTGAGAAAAAAAATACAGCTACCGGTACCATAGAAGAGTAAACAGAAATTCTCATTTTTTCAGACTAAGACGGGTTTTCACAGTTTGAAGCTAAAATAACTTTGTCATGTTTTCAACAACCCCCCCCCCCCCAAAAAAAAAACAAAAAAAAAAACAATGAATACATCCCTTGTTTAATAAGCCATACATGGTAGAAATAAGAGTTTTTATCACTTTTTTGGGGGCCATTTGAAATGAATTCTGTCAGAGACGTTTACATGTAGATTGCAGTTTAATAAAAATGACATCCCTCTCTTCATGTCTTCAACAATTTTGTTCTGTTCTGTAAGCTTGTACACTCATCTCTGGCTTTACTGTCCATCTTTGTAATGCCACACTCGCTTAATGCCAGCTCAACAGCCTAGTACAAAAATCCCAAACAGAAATTTCTATAAGCTTCTGCTACTGGGGGTTACCACCATCCGCCAGGCCCCTCCTCTGTACAAACACTACTTTTAACATTGCTTTTACCCTGGTTACATTGCCAGTGATGACCGCCTATGCAGCATCGGGTGCAACTACTAATCAGGTCACGGATACGGCGTAAAACACCAATCAAATAAATAAATAAATTGGACGTGTGTAGGTCTGCTGCTCAGTCTTGGGAAATCTCTGGTATGTACATTGACAGCCAACAATATACTGTAGAAGTAGAAGATATTGATCACGTGTGTCTTCATCTAATATAAGGCAGAAAATTACACCATAGGTAAGCCTCTTATTTTGGAATACACGACATGTACCCAAATAGGCCTATAGCCCCTCTTTATACTGCCAAACTGGTTGTACCAACAACAAGGCACTGGGGACCAAACTGGAGTTATAACCAGGGATGACTGTGTATGTATTCCCCACTCCTATTGAATGCAGGCAGGGCTTACCAAGGATGACCTTTGACCCTGAACTAGAATGGCTGTTTTTGAAGACACTGGAAATGCCGACCAGGACCAGACCAATCATGGTGATAAACATCCCTGACCAGTGGAGGCAAGTCAACTTTCTCTTCAGGAAGATTTTCTACCAACATTGAACAACATTTTACTGACAATTCAGCTGCTTTCCAAACATAATTTCTTACAATTATTTATTACCAAGATGTCGTGTTTGGTTTAGGCTAAATAAATTAAAAAAACAAATACTGTTAAATATAAGTGTATGTAATAATTTTTTAATGGTTCATTTATCTGATTAGTGTTTGAATTGTGTAACAAGGAATTTTCAACTCCACTTGTTTGATCTGCTTTACTGGTGGAGGAATTAGATCAAAGTGTCATTTATTTGACTGGTATTTCATGCCGCACTCAAGGATATTTCAACTAAACGATAACCAACTACGATAGCGGCCTACAATATGGTGGAAAGAAACCAGACAGAGCCCGGAGGAAGCCCATGACCATCCACAGGTTGCTGGTAGACCTTCCCATGTATGACCAGAGAGGAAGTCCATGTGTGCTGGGCTTGAACTCACAGCAACCACATTGGTGAGGGGTTCCTGGCTAATTATACTGCAATAGTGAGCTGACCTCCTTGGCCATGGAGACCCCCACATCTGCAGTAACCCGGCACTATTTGGTATATGTGGTTGACAAACCTTGGGATTTTATTCCACAATTAAACCAGCAAGTGCTGGATATGAGCACACTGGTCAGGGACTGATCAGCTGGGTGTACAGATGTGCCAGCTCTTACCCATTCTGTGAGTACAGGTGCCCAATTATGCCATAAAATGTCACGTCTTTCCTTTTGTTTTATTTTATGTCAGTTCCAATCATCTTGCGATTTACACAAAGATTATATCTATTATTTACACCTAAATGCACTCACGGACAAAACACCTGCAAAGATGATTATGGAGCCTCTCAGCATTTGCCAAACACTGGCGTCTACATAGACCAAGCCAATACCTGTGAACGCAAGAGACATTGGTAGGATTAGTTGAGCTAGGAACAGACACTGGTGTCTACACAGACCAAGCCAATACCTGTGAACACAAGAGACATTGGTAGGATTAGTTGAGCTAGGAACAGATACTGGTGTCTACACAGACCAAGCCAATACCTGTGAACACAAGAGACATTGGCAGGATAAGTTGAGCTAGGAACACATGCTGGTGTCTACACAGACCAAGCCAAAGCCTGTGAACACAAGAGACACTGGCAGGATAAGTTGAGCTAGGAACAGACACTGGTGTCTGCATAGACCAAGTCAATACCTGTGAACACAAGAGACATTGGTAGGATAAGTTGAGCTAGGAACACATGCTGGTGTCTCCACAGACCAAGCCAAAGCCCGTGAACACAAGAGACATTGGCAGGATTAGTTGAGCTAGGAACACATGCTGGTGTCTACACAGACCAAGCCAATATCTGTGAACACAGGAGGCATTTTCAGGATAAGTTGAGCTAGGAACACATGCTGGTGTCTACACAGACCAAGCCAAAGCCTGTGAACACAACAGACACTGGCAGGATAAGTTGAGCTAGGAACAGACACTGGTGTCTGCATAGACCAAGTCAATACCTGTGAACACAAGAGACATTGGTAGGATAAGTTGAGCTAGGAACACATGCTGGTGTCTACACAGACCAAGCCAAAGCCTGTGAACACAGGAGACATTTGTAGGATAAGCTGAGCTAGGAACACATGCTGATGTCTAGACAGACCAAGTCAAAGCCTGTGAACACACTGGTCAGATTATTTCACATTATACCAAAATGACTGTCAGATTAAAGGGCGAACAAGCTGGCTAACAGTTACACTAGAAAAGGTACATGTGCCTGACAAACATTTGAACATAAAACAGCCCTGCAGACAGCAAGAACTAGATTTGGACATGTAACCTATCAGTAACCACAGATATAGGTTGCCTTCCAGCCACCTAGCATAATACTGTACATCTCACAGATATGTTCAAATAAAATGTATCTCAACAATAACGTCCTCCCACACAGAATGCAAACTAGAAAAGATTTATACCATTTAATTTTAATTTTTATTAAGTTTTTTTTTTTAAACAACAACTTTTAATTTCACATACAAAGGTAAGGAAAAGCTCACCTGCTAATGATGTGCCCACCAGATCACACAGGGTAGGGATTACAAATATCCACTGGAAAATCCTAATATACGAAGAGAAATACATACATACATACACATGACGCACACTATACTACAATTATAAAACAGTCACCTTAATCTATTCTCCCAACCAGGTTTAAAGCAGACTGGAGTTAATTTGTCAATTACCTGATGCAGGGTGGCAGGTTACTCCAGACAGTGCTTTCAAACACCCATACCAGGTATGTGAATACACCAATCAAATAAACAAATATATGTATCTGTGCTATTTCTTTATGTGCTAATTAAGTGTTACATATCTATCTCAATTACATCGAATCTAAATGTCAAATGAAACACAACACCAAAATAAATATTCATTAATGCCCAAGCAGACAAACTTTGAAATCAAAAGTATCTTTCATTTCAAAACTAAATACATGTCACACAGCTGATGTCATTTGCATCCAAGTTGTACTACAAAGAATGTACCATCATTTTTCCAATACTCTAAGTCAAAAGTATGACATTAAACCCCAAGCACTTACTCACTAACTCTTAGTTAAAAGCCATTGTAAGGCCACCAAATTTAAATGAAACATCAGCCAAATTAATGTATTAGGATATGTTTAAGAAGGTTGTCTTCTGTACAAGGCTGCATCTTTATGCAAGAAATCTGATAAATTAAGGATGTAAAGCCTCAATAAACTCAACTGGCAACTGAGATAAAATACAGTTCACCTGGGTTGTTGTATAACGTCAGTGGAGGTTGCATCATAGCTGTTAATAATCTTCTGCAAAGTCTGATCAAAGTGGGAAAACAAAAAATTTTCAAACTTGAGCCAGTGGTGTTACTGAATTTGTGAAGGATGAATATCATCTGATTTCATGTGGCAAATTGTGTTGATTGGCATTTAAGGCTCTGGTGGAGTTTTCACTTGTACGTAGGCAGGGATGTCTATGAATGGAGAAAAGGTTTATCTGACAAACATTCTGACTTCAGGTAGCTGAACCAGGAGGAGTTTGATATGACAGTCTCTGTACATATCTGCTGCTATGATTGTTCAGTTGAAAGTTTTCAAAAAGCAATACTGGTCACTCAAGGGAATAATAAATAAAATAAAAGTCACACATGAACTACCACATTACGTCACACATGAATTACATCACAAGCAATGATGAGTTTCACATCTGTGATATTTAATTTTTCTTCATTGTGGCACTGTCTTTTGCTTTATTATGCTGACAACTGAAAGCCATTTTTTTGCAACATATTGTACATTATTTAAAGGTGCAAGTATCTACCATTTTAAACAGTTAGCTTAAATGGTTAGTTCTCCAACAAAACTAAGAAATTTTTTAGCTGTAATGCTCAGTTATGTGAAGTCAAACTTAGATTATAATATGAATTATACACATGTTGTGTTTGATGATTATGATGATGGATTTACAACTGGAAACAATGGATCAGCCAAAGGTACCTGGTAAACCCCGAGGCCACGCTGATATTCTCTTTGTAGTGGTTGTCTACACTAATTTATTTATTTATTTGATTGGTTTTTCATGCTCTATTGAACAATATTCCACTTAGATGATGGTTGGAGGAAACCTACCATATTAATATCTTGTTAAGACCTTGGTTTATTTTAATATCTACGGTACTGTAGTCAAAACTCATACAGACCACCATTACTTTAAACACAACTCACCTGTGTTTTATGGGCATCTCTCTCCCTCTTTCTTATCACACACAGGCCAAATAAACACAATGTCTCACCTACATTCAAGCAAAGTCAAACAGACATATTCTGAATTTTGCAATTGTACACAAGAAGTTGATAATTGCATACATGAACAGATGTAGAAATAACATTTCAAATTACTGAAAGCTTGCTGAAGAACAGTGTAAAATCAATGATGAATTGGTAAAAGAAGAAATGTCCATTATGTGGATAAGTAACAGGAACAAAAGAAATACTGGTATAATTACATGTAAATGCAATATTTGATGAACAATATATTATATAGCATTTCCGTTGGAATTTCCCATCTGTTTTTCACTCATATTGTCCACGGAAACTATCTAAATTTAACACCACATGTGATAGGGTTCTATCTTCTCTGGTTTTCAACTTTTTTCAAAATTGTTGAATGATATAGTACAACTTGTCATTGCATATATCATGAAAGTCTATTCTGGGCAAGTTCTCAAACAAGCTGACATTTGAAAGGAGCTTGAATGGTCATGTATCAGCGGATACATCACCTATATTGTAGTTTTAGGCCTAATTTGGGCACATCAGAAATTTAATGACAGATTTTTAGGCCTTTAATCAGTCATTAACTTGCAAGTTTTGGAGGTGAAATGAATGGGTTAAATAAAAATGTCTTTCTGGTGACTAATTTGATCATTTTTGGAGACAAGGAAAGCGAAATCTAAAACCCTGTCAGATTAATAAAACAGAATTAGACCCTGCCCACAACAAAACCTTATTTTCAGTGGACAAATCTGCCCCCCAATCTTTTCATAGGTTGTGTGCTTAAAAAAAGTTCTTTAACCAATGACAAGGGTCATAGTCAGCATAATATCATACAGCTGTCACTGAAAATCAAACCTGAAGATTTTCTCCAATCAAACTTTTGAAAGTATATATATGATACAGTGTGTGCAACAAGAGATTGGTCAAAAATTTGGGAGATACATTTGTCACCATGCTACATTGAATTGTTGTAATGAAGCATGTGTGAGAGAGAGGTGGTTTACAATGTATACAGATATGTTATTTTGAAAAGAGAAATTTCAAAAATGTAAAAAATAAGAAAAAAACAAAACATTTCCATCATGTTAAAATTTACATATTTTCGAGTTATAGTGTACGTAATCTGATCTCAAAATGTGCAATGTACACATGCATACACATGCCATTTTAATAAATAGTTCAAATAGTTGTTTTTCAATTCAGCAACACAAAGACAACTACATGTAAGAGAGGTGTAAAAAAAATGAGTTATGAGTGGAGTGCGTGTCATTTTTGAATCAAGGCATACAATTACCCATGAACATGATAATGGTCTGGAACCAGGGATGATCAAATGAGTGAGGGGTAGCTGTGTGGTTGAACTTTGGATCTGGAAACCCTGGTGCACTGAAAGAAAAATAACATGAACTGATACAAAGTGGACACCATACACCAATATACTGGCAGGTATGTATTCCAACATCAAAATACATGTATGTACACTTGTTTCAAAGTGCTTAATTCACAAGTATTGTTTGCACTTCCTTGTTTCAAACAGTTTCAGAGATTATGGTAATATTTCATTCACCGAAAAACTTAGATCTACCAACTGTGATCAGGAGTCCAAAATGCTAACTTTCACCATGTTGAAGGACAATTATACTCTTTATACAGCTAAATTGATTTTTATTATGTTGACAATTTGCCACTCATCAGTGTGATTTTGTTAAGTTTCATTAGGCCACCCTTAAAAAAATGTTTGTTGGGTGCAACCAGACACTATAATTCCTTTATTTATTTCATTGGTGTTTTACGCCGTACTCAAGAATATTTCACTTATACGACGGCAGCCTGCATTATTGTGGGAGGAAACCGGGCAGTCCGCAGGTTGCTGGCAGACCTTCCCACCTATGGCTCGAGAGGAAGCCAGCATGAGCAGGACTTGAACTCACAGCGACCACATTGGTGGGAGGCTTCCAGTCATTGCGCTGCGCTAGCGCACTAGCTGACTGAGCCACTGAGGCCTCCTCGACACCATGAGGAAAAAACAGGGCGAGTTGGTTGGGAATTCATTTATTTATTCTGGCTATTGAAAAAGATAGAGATTTTAAAGAAATTAACATGGAGAGAAAAATTAAAAACAATACCACTTTTATCAATATACCAATAAAAACTTTTGAGCAGGCCCTTTTTTGAAGGGTTGGTTGGGTTACACCCAACGAACATATTTTCAAGGATGGCCATATTCTACTCTGTTTAAAGGCACATGTACATGAGAGGGTTATTCTGAGATTACTTTTGGTGTTTCTTCTCACAGATTAAACTATATCTACACATAGAGTTAAGTTTAAATAGGTTGTGAAGAATATACTGAATCTGGTACTACGACTAGGCACCAAGCCTCCTTGAAGTAACCCACATACTATGTGTGTGGAGGAGGTTTACAGATTCACGAGCTGAACTCTAGACGCGCATACACGTCAACCCGTACTGGAGTAAGTCTTGAATCAAATACAGACAGCTGACAGAGTTGACATGCTGGTTAACATGTTTGACAACGCCCCTCTACAATAGATTCGAGAGACTTAGCCGCGTCGTTTGTACACGGCAAGACTTAGATGAAGCCTGAATGGTTTATGAACTTACATGCAATCATTCTGAGCTTTTTTACTCAAGGTATTTATGCTGCCAGTAATTAACATGCCAATCATCAAAAGTATTTGAAGACACGAAAGCGCCATTTTGTCCCGCCGCAGGTCATGTGACCATGGTCACGTGTTGAGTTTGCGCGAAACTGAAATAGTGCACTGGTCCAAGATCGCCCAGAGGTTTGAATTTGCATTAGAAATGACGCGGTCTAAGAATACCCATGTAAATTTCAACGTGTGTGCATAAAAACAAACTACAGAGGCCTGTTATGAAAGTAATGAAACTATCAGAGGAGTGAAATGCGTATTAAAATAGCATTTATATTTGTATGGAGTAAATCATAAATTGTATGCAAACTGAAATGATATGGAAATGAAATAGGCCTTTTGTGAGAAAATTTTCTAGACAAAGGGTCGATATATCAGCGTAGTTTTCTGCATTTATCCAAGTCTTGAGTTGTGTGTGTTGGGGTTGGGCTGGGGCGTAGTCCGAGGGGGAAGGAGGGCGTTGACATTGATCAATGCCAACCTATTTCTCTACAAATCAGTACAATTTCGGATTACCGGTACTTAGATCATCGTTTTATATATATATATATATATATATATATATATATATATATATATATATATATATATATATAATTCACAGTTTTAGGTGTGCACTAATTAGAGCTAATCTGAATTATACAGCCTTCATATGTCATATACATCTTGGAACAAAAATTCGGATTCAGGGCCCTATATATATATATATATATATATATATATATATTTTTTTTTTTTTTTTTACAAATAACATGAAGTTAGAAACATGGTTTCGAGCTCTCATTTACTCTCATTCCGTGTAGGTATCTCAACACATATAGGATATCAGAGAAAACTTCTATGTGAGCCGAAAGCAGGAAAACGACCATGTGGAGAAAGGCCATTGGAATCTGTCTGAACTAAAAGTATATATACGTATTTGCTTTTTTTTTTTTTACTGAATTAATTGAAGCAAAATGATCGAATTATAAGGTGGACAAATGCCAATTAAATGGTGTTTTGACAGTGGTGAGGATGTTAAAACACCATTTAATTGGCATTTATTTCTCTTTAAGAAGTCAAAACACATAAATGAAAGTAAACAGGCCTACGCATGATTTTCAACTTTAAAATTTTGAATTTCACTTTATTCTGTCAATCACATAGGCCTAAGGCTCTTTAGATTTCACTGATTTCACATTTCACGATATAGCCCGCAATGGTTGAGAACTCATGAACACGACAAAGCTTCTGGAAATCATGGGAACCTGGCAGACAATGCCTGCTGGAGTAATTGACACTTCTCATTCTCTCCGATCTCAAATATGTATACAGTTTTCTTCTCCTTTTGTCTTCAGCTGTTTAACTGATAGCTTTACGTTTCATTTTAGAAAAAACGCACAGTAATGCATAGGCAGGTGTTGGTGGAATGTCATTATTTGTAAATTTCATCATTTTGTGCCTTCCGCACATTTACTTGAATTGTCATCAAATCACCTAATATATTGCCATTTGACATTCTGCATGGCAATATATCCTTCACACCTTTAAATTAATTTGTTGCTTTTTGCGAGCCAGGGTGGTGCAGGTCGGAATTATATATTTTGGGAAACATCTGAAGATTCTGTGCTTGTGCACAGAAAAATGAAGAAAAGACTTTTACATTGCGAAAATCGTACCTTCTCGCCTTTAATATATTGTTTGAAATTCCTACAGTGAAAATGCTCCTCTAAAACGGTATTTGGCCTTAGATTCATCAAAGTTAGGAATTGTCCATCGATATCTACATTTGCCACTTGCGGACCGTGGAAAAAGAATTTTGTCCTTAAATTCAAGTATTCTCCGGAGGGTTTTTCTATGAAAATTAAAAAAAAAATTGTAAGCTTTTTAACGTGATCGCCGGAAATGATTTTGCTGAGACCTGGGGCTGGAAATTGTGTTAGAATTTGTGTTTTTTACATTAGCATGGTGTTTCTTTAAGTATGAGTTGTAATATAAGCGCTGCTGAGAGATCTTCACCAATATCAGTAGGTGATCTGAAAATGAATTAACGGTTTGGAATTTGACTTCTTCTATCTTACATGTTGTCAGGTTTATTTACTATTTACATGTACCAATATATTCAATTACTTCTAACATATTCTCTTGGGAACTGGTATTTTGTGTTGTGCCGGAAATTGATCTTGTGATTATCGACTTTGAACTCCCCTTCATGGTTCACGAGCGGTATACGAATGCCAAACATCTAAAATATTTCTGCATTGCCTCCAAAATTGACAAAAACAACTAATAAGGCAACCTCTTTGAGAAACAAGTTTTGCTACAAACCCTATCATGAAAATAATCTTTTACATCTGTCAGTTCAGTCAAGCCCGGAGGTCATGTATAAGTTTCAACTTCAAACATTCTTATGCCATCTACAGCGTCGTCATTTTATCTTAGCAGGATTTTTATTCCACAGAAAACGAATAAACACAGCGGCTATTAATTAGCCTTTAATTGTATGATTATAGGCAGTGATAAGAACAAATGTGAGGACTATTACAGCGCTATGAAGTCTTGATTATATTTTCTTTACCATTACATTTTGCTTACGTTTCTACAGATCTAGTAATTTCCTGTTTTAAATTTTTGTTCCAAGATGTATATGACATATGAAGGCTGTATAATTCAGATTAGCTCTAATTAGTGCACACCTAAAACTGTGAATTAGTGTGAATTCCAGCCCAACATGGCCCCCATATACATAATTTAACATTTAATGTGCATCTCTTACACATCTAAATTGCCACAGACATACGGAGATCGAATCAGAGCTTCCTTGTGGCGTTCTATATCTTCTATATCAATTACTGTATTATTTGAATTCTGCCCATACTAAATGTCAAGAATTTCAGAACATGTATTAAAGAGGTCGGGCGATAAAGAGCTTCCTTGTGTATGTCAAAAAGCCGTTATATGAACGTTTTCAGAATGCAACACTTTCCTTTGATGCAAACAATTTCACTCTTTCTATAAACTCTGGTCCAAGGCAAAGAAACTCAAACATCCAAAAACTTGGGTATGTCGTTTGCGTTTGGGGGCCTTTCTCTTTGCATTTGTTTTCATGCTATTGTTTATTAAATGTGACGGCAATACAACATTTGGAGTAATTCTAAACCACTGACGTCTAATAGTAAAGTTACTATTTACATCACGTCACCTTTTTCTACCTAATTCTGAAAACCGAATGTATTGTTACTGTTGAGGCATTTCCACGAAGAGTTAGAATAAAACCCTAACCTAAGCAGACTAAACAGAGGCTGGATGACTCCTGTTAGGTGTGTTTTTGCTAACTTTCACTCCGTCGTCGCTGCTCTGGTTTTACTCTCCATGTTGCAGCCTTTTATATTTTATGCCTGTAAAAATCGAGATTCTGATAGTGAATGAGTATCTCTAAGATCTGGTTTCTTTGCATTGTTTTCTTCTTTTTGTTTGTTACATGTGACCATAACACAACATTTATAGTAATTCTAAACCATTGTCGTTACTATTCACTCCCATTTTTTTTACCTTATTTCTACATAAGCCATGGTGCTAGGGAACATGTCAGCTGTTAGTATTTAAGCCATGGTGCTAGGGAACATGTCAGCTGTTAGTATTTAAGCCATGGTGCTAGGGAACATGTCAGCTGTTAGTATTTAAGCCATGGTGCTAGGGAACATGTCAGCTGTTAGTATTTAAGCATTTACATGAAAAGTTATAAGAAAACCTTTACAGAGGCATAAAGCGGGCTCTGTGGCATGGTCTATACGAGTGTTAGGCAAATGTCGGATTCGCCTTTCTTCTGTTACCGGTATGTGATCTGTAGGTAAGTCTGTATGTATGTTTTTCGTATTTTGTTTGAGGGTGACCTATCCCTATTATCCCGATCCCGTGGTTCTCATAATATGTTCAGCTAGTAAGTGAATTACTAAAATATTTAAATTAAAGAAACACATTTCATATCTGTCGTGTAAGCCACAGGCGCTTTAATTCTTGTTGAAATAATAACTGGTTAACCAACAGTCGACATATTTCACTGCTGTATACAGTGTTGGCATTATCTATCACTGCCGTGACCGAGGGGGTTAATGGCCCTGGTGCCACTCACCAATGCGGTCGCTGTGAGTTCAAGTCTAGCTCATGCTGGGTTCCTCTCCAGCCGTGCGTGGGAAGATCTGCCAGCAACCTGCGGATGGTTGAGGATTTCCCCCGAGCTCTGCCCGGTGTCCTCCGGCCATAATGCTGGCCGCCGTCGTATAAGTGAAATATTCTTAAGTACGGCGTAAAACGCCTATCCAATAAATAAATAAATCTATCACTGCATATAGTCTATGATTTATTGGTTTTGTCTGCTTAGCGCTTAATGTCGCTTTGGACAATATGTCCAGCTAATGTCACAGTGCTGACACTGGGTCGATTCGTATCGTGTTACTCTTGTGTTGAGCGCAAAACAGAAAATCCTCCCTAAGTCCGGCAACGGACTCTCAACGCTTCCATCTCAGTACACCTGATGTACGTATCACGATGTTCCCGCCAAAAAAGGACACGGCACAACAATATCGATATCTAGGCAATCATCATTCGTTTCTGTTTGGATGTGTCCAAAACCATCGGCATTTTCCGTACTGAATATGGTTATAACACAGGTTATAACGCGCTGTAGGAGGCCAGTGTCTTTGTTAAACAGGCAAGATAGAAACGATCATCAACGTATTTCATACGAGGCAAATTAAACGTCATTACCCCGTGCACAAAGGCAAGACAATAAAACATTACGTCCTATTTGTTTATATCTGATAGGTTCTTTCCGCCGTGCTCAAGAATATTTCACTCGTGTGACTGCGGCCAACCATCCGACGGCTGCTCACATGCAGGTATACGACCACAGAGGAAACCAGCAGGGCTTGGACTTGAAGTAACACCGAAAACAGTGGTGAGAGGTTCCGGAGTCGCGGTCGCGGATTCCCCACGAAGCATTAAAGTATATACACTGACAATTGTTAACAAATTTACCCTAAATGTATACATATCTTGCTGATTCATGTACTTTAATTGTGTTTTCATCTGAGTGATCATGTGAAATTCATCGAAGGTTAATATCCTAGTCTGTTCGTATATTTTGAGAGGTTCGAATCCCCACAGTGGTTTGTAATCTGACCTATATTTGTGTTTGTTTGTTTGTTTTCATTGAGGTTCACGCCACTTTCAGAATTATTTCCGTTATGTCAATCGACGGTTTCGGGTCCAGTGTCGACATTTTACAGACTCACTGTATTGTCATGCTGAAAACTTGAGATACGGTACCCCATGCATCCAGTCACTGACACCGCCGGACAGGTAAAGTACTGGGCTTGTTCTTCTGGTTCTGAGCGCCAATGGAGGTAGTGCCTTGGGTAGTCTTAGGTGTGATTCGGTTCGCGACTGAACCCCATATCATCTGTTTACGTGGCATACGCGCTATGCAAAGAAGCTGTCATATACTTGTGGCGACTTCCCAGTGTTTGGTCGAAGAAGCACTGTTTATAATTCTGCTTTTTCAGGATGCCATCTTGATGATGTTTTAGGTAGCCTACATTTATACTGATTAGGACTTTCAAGAAAATCTTGAAGTTCATGACGCCAATTCCTTGATGAATCTTTATAGTGGAAACACGAGAAGCGGGTGGTCGACTAAAAAAGACAGCAAAAAGAACTTCACAGTTGCCCTTTCAAGGTCTCAAGCCTGAACATAAATTTCTCTTGATTCGTGGGCCACTAAAAGAGCATGTGTTTTGATTCTTACTTCTTGTCTTATAAAAACCCACAATGAAAGTTAGACAAGTAAAGTGTGCCCCATTTCCTGAATGCGCTGTCTTAACAGATGTTTATTTTAAATACTCAAATCGGATTTGGGACCGAAAAGTGTAATGATTGTCCTACCAGTGATAATCGCTGGGTTAAACAAGGGCCTAACTGTGCTTTGGTATATCACCTATAGTGATGGTAAGAAACGTCTGAGCGGAGAGCATCAAGCAAATGTTTATGAATGCATAACCAGCTGTTCATGAGAACGAACTTACTTAAAGAGGATACAGGCATATATAATCGCGAAACGGATGTGTGCACTCCCTACAATTTTCAATGGAGTGCACAGATGGAGTGTGAACTGATTTGTCTTCGTCGCAAAATCAATACTGCATATATATTTGTTTGATTTGTTTCAAGATATATTTAACGCCGTCCTCAAGAATAATTCACTTTTATGATGGCGGTAAGATTTATAGCTGGAGCAAACGGGAGTGCTTCGTCAAAAGTTTGGACACCTTTGATTAGTTCAACGTTTGGGAATTTATTCGTTTCCCAAACATTTGTCACCTGTCGGAATAATTATAATCCTTACACTTTTAATTCCACCTTTCGTAACATACCAATAATGAACGATTTATCAAACAAATCAGATGTCAGAATATCATTTCGTAATCTGATTTAGCCTAGTATTATGTCAATGAAACCATAAGACGTTATGTCCACCTGTTCGAATCAATTAAAGTTTCGACATCCTATCTCACTCAACTTTGGACCGGGTGCAGAGCTACATCAGCTTTTATTTTTGGCAAGCAATTAGTAGCCTGCTACATACCGAAAATACTTGGATTCAGTTACGTGTGAAGAGGCCTTTAGGTTTATCCAGTTCTTCTGAATAAGAGGCCATTTCTCGGATCTCTTCGTGAAAGCCCGTCAAACATACATACTACTCAATTCATTGGACCAGGTATTCTTTTATCAAATAAATCTTACTCTCAGAGCTCATCTGAGATGATTGATGCTCATGTAAATATCAGCTGAGTCAATACCCTACAATTAAAGACTGTCTAATTATCATGAAGTCACTGACTGCATGTTCATGTAGCTTCTCGCCTGGCCATTCCTATCCCCAAAGTCGTGATGTATGGCTTTCTCGAACTAATAAACCCCTTGTTAAAAACATCTGGGTGTAAGGGTTTACTTCTAATCCACAAATATAGAACAGCTTTCCACGATCCGGTGAAATCATCTGGTGTGTTTTTTTTTGCGCACAGGTGACTTGTCAGACAAGAACATACTGGTTTCAGGTGAGTGACGACATGCATGAGAACACTTATGTGTAGCATATATAGCTTCAACACTTAAAAAAAAACACACAGCTTTCTTCAAGTTCACTGGCTATGGATACAATTAATCTATTGTGGTGATATGTCGGACAAACGCATTAGCTTTATATAAACAGGTTTTAAGCGACTCTAATGGAAAACATTTGAGTCTGAAAGGTTTACATAGCTTCTCAACACTTGTAGTGTTAAGCGTCTTTCTTGAATGCTATCCAAGACATAAATTAAAAAGCTACTAACTCCTTTTCTGTATTCTAGAAATGATGTTTATTTGTGTGTTATATACAGTATTCACCATGCACCATTGTGTAATGTACATGTAAATGCTATCCACTTGATTTCACACTTTTGAAGTTTGACCACTCAATAGACCTACATGACTGCCATACCCTGTAAAAACTTTTGCGGTGTTCGATGATCATATAACGAAAATGGCTTTGTTTTGAGAACAAAAACTGTGAATACCGTATTTCACCGATAGTTTGTCAAAATACACCTTCAGAAGCACACGAAGGCCTTAAAATGATACCTTCGATGCCAACACTTAAGTTTTTGTGATTAAACTTTACTAAAAAAAACTCTTAAGTAGCCCTACAAATGTGGATGAATCAAGCACAATCAAGCAAAATGTTTCACGTGAAGAAAACTAAACTTTCAGTGAAATACAGAAAGTCTTATTCTTAGAAAAACACCCTTGAGAAATTACCTTCTGTACCACATGTTTAAGAAATCTGAGTATGTGGTTGAGGCTGTTCGTCGAGGCAAAGAGGGTCCAGATCTACCAGCTGGCATACCACTTTGCATATTACCAGGCATTCTGTTAGGCATGGTACCAGTAGGCATACCACCTGGTAAACCTCTAGCCATACCAGCCGGCATATAACCTCGCACACCTGCAGGCATTCCACCATGCATACCAATGTGCATACCGTGCATGCCACCTGGCATCATACCGTAGGATCTGGCTCTTTGCATATTGCTTTGCATAACACTAGCGGCTGCGTATTGGTTGTATGGGTTGCCGGTACAGCAACAAGCGTAAAGGCCCGGGCAGTGGTCGTTTCCTGATAAGTCGGGCAGAGCGCCGTCACATCCTCCATACCGACACTCGCAGAACGGCTCCGAATTGTCCAAAGCCCCCATCCTGAGCATTCGTCTACGCGCACTGTATCCACAAGGAACTGTGTGTCAGGTAAAGGTCATAATTTGTGATGACTAGGGCACTAGTAAATTTGGAAATTGCATGTACATGTTATATGATGGTCTTATTGTCAGAGACCATTGACTCAGATGGCAAAACGCAAAAACAAACGAACGAACGAACAAAACAAAAATGCAAGTAAGAGACAAGAAACAAAATCCGACGAAAATGGTCCTGCGATTTCCATTTCTTAATTCCAAATATAGATGTGAAAAAGTTTCAGAAGCTTGGACTGTATTTAAGGATGGAATGTCCACATCTCTCAACAACGCAAGCACGTCATATCGGAGTTATTCTGTTCACGGCTCTGTCAAGAATGTGTGATTTTCATGACTTTTCAATCGGTTTGCAGAGCCAAGGAAAATCGACCACCTTTCACCAAGTTGATTAAATAATGCATTATCGATAAGAAATGAAAACCAGAATTATTTTCGTACAATACAGTCAACTATAATTTACGAAAAAAGGATACCCTCAAAAAGATCCACCATGGAAGCAATGTCGGTCATCCATGGCATACGCTGCATCATCCGGTTTGAAGGGGGAGGCTGAGGACCCCAGCTAGGCGTAAGTTGAGGCGGTACGCCCCATGGCCCGGGAACCTGGACCCCGGGTTGCTGATTAGGTGGATTCACTCCCCACGGACTGTTGCTGGATGCCTTGAAGATCCCGACTCCAGGTGAAGGACGTGCACGACTCGTCTGTTGCGGGTTCACGTTGGTAGAAACGGCCGTATTTCCGGTGTTGGGTGGATTCACCGGAAGAACCGGGCTGGGTGGCTTAGCTGGGGAGGGGCCGGAAGTAGAGGGGTTCTGTCCGATGGCTGGAGCCGTCCACACGGCAAGGGTGGCTAAGAGGGGCAACAGCAACTTCATACCTCTTATTTGTCTGAAATTTGGCGATGTTGTCATAACTTATTCAATATTCTCTGTTTTAACAACATCTTAATAATATTTTGAAGGAGCGGGAAATGACCATGAATTCTTGAGTTGCAGGCCTACCTTTTTGCAATTCGGGCAAATGACTCAAAATAGTCAATACATGATACTACATATTAGCCAACCAGTAGGTACATATGATAAACCTTAACGAAAACATGCAAATCTTGTTTTAACTTTATTCCTCATGAGAGAAAAGAGTGACAAATTTATCTTCGGAACTACTTAAAATGTTTCCTTTCCTTTGCCTGTCCACCGTTTATGAGAACACTAAATGTGTAACATTTCTCTCGTGGTTTCTACGGAAAAGTAATGATCTTGGTACGTTGTACTTTAGGCGTACTAACCAGGCGATAAGAAAGAAACGGATAAATTTCATGTATATTGACTAATAGGGCAGACCAAATGTCCTAAAAATTAGACGAATTTGGGAATGCAATTGGCACGTGAATAAAATCAATCAGTATGAATGACTATATATGCCAGATTTCCACGGTTTCATACCAGAAGTGGTCATTTAGCTGAATAACACATAATAAGACAAGAGACACGTCCTTACCTGTTTGCTGCATTAACTGGTACTTCCTGATGTAAGAACGGTGCGATGACAGATAACAGGTGCCCTCCTCTTCATATATATGGGGGATATCGACGTCACATGCGCAGAGACCAAGAACGAGGGTACAAAAATAGATGGTGTCGTGAGGAAAAAAAGTCGTGAGGCGAGGAAACGATAAAGAGGCAGCTTTGTGCCTTAAGACAAAATACTTGTTTCTTCACACTGGCACGCGTATCCGTATTCTACTGGAGTTCCTTCCCCTTCTCCATCCCTTATTATTTTTAGAAATTTCAAGTTTTCTGTTCATGTAACAGACAATTTAAAAAAATCTCAGCAGATTTGTCAAGTTTTTCACCTGATCGTCCTCAGACATGTACATGAATCTGATAGATTTTTAATGGTCGTGCAGAGATATAAAAAAAAACATAGAATATATCACTTAGTCTGATGGATATGCACAATAATAAAAGCCCATGGCTAAACTGTTTAATATATGGGCTAGGGATCTTGTGTAATGCCTACATAGTTTTCCTTTACGAATCATAATTAGAAGTCAATCACGTCCTGAATATTGCTACACAGTTTGATAAAGCGGACTTGACATTCACGATCACATGAAAGTTCAATAACTCTAGGTTTAATTAATTTACCTTAAAGTGTTCTTAAATTGTGGACAGTTTTTTATATTTTATTTTATTCCCTTTCCCTATAAACAGACCCTAACAGATAAATACAGCAAAAACTTCTACAATCGGTGTCCCATGTCCTGTTTTAAATTTCTCTCTGGTGAAATAGTGAGATTTTCAAAGCTGCCTCCAGTTATTTCACTGTCAGGGAAGCGACACGTACTTCTTATCAATACACCAACATTGTTGCTGGTGAAAGTTTTAATTATTCCAAGGCCGTGCATCAAAGAGTTTTCAGTTGATAAATACTTGCCTGATATATATAAATGTAATTGTGAATCATCCGATTTCGTCTATAAACAACATAAATGTGTTGTATCTAGTAACCTGGATATTGTAAAAGGATCCTAAGTATTGAGAGAATTAACCGCCATGTGGATCAATACATAGTACAGAACGCAGTTGAAAAACACGAAACGGGTACAGGTCCAATTCATGTATCCACACGGGACTTCTAGATTCTCTACACTACATTCCCTCATCAAAGTTCAAAATATGGGCCATTATTTCATAACTGTCAATGCTTTATTTTTGGTTCGAAACCCAATTCAGGCTGCCATCCTTGAGATGCTGCACGGTCTGTAGAATTACACGAACAACATACACACAGTGAACGGGAAATTCAGCAATGAAATACATCAACAGCAAATTGGTATCCCAATGGCCACTACCAGTGCTTCTCTATTAGGAGACTTTATTTATTGACGTAAGTATACATGTAGAATGTATAGATAACAGTCACCGACATTATTCGTTCATTTTAAGTTCATTAATCGTTATATAGACGACCTAATGGCTATACAAAATCCTTATATATACGAAGCAGTCCCCATCCTTGTCCTACTTGCACCGGTTTCAGTTTCAGCATCAATTTGTTTGATATTGTCTCATGTATGGTTGGATAACCATCATTTGAAACCGAGTTTCTTGAATATATGGCCGTTGTGCAGTCTTTGGCTGGTGGATTAGTGGGGTTCGCATAGCGTCTTTGTGACTTAGGATGGCGCACAGCCCAGGCTTATCCCGAGCTGTTACTCACGCAGACCCATGGTTATTTTCTTTACTCGTGTTTTTACCAGCCGAGTGTTTTGCAACCTAGACCCCTTGTGGACTGTCGAATTGTTTTGCTTGAAACTAGACCTGGTAGGTTCAAATGCTAACCTTCCCATGATCCTCGGAATGAGTTATGTCACCAGTAATTCAACAGAGAACATTTAGTTGACGCCACGAAAGTAACCACTGACCAGCTCGCACGGGATTTATACCGTAAACATCAGTCACGACAGAGTTAGAATCAAGCTTGTGAGACATTAGCCGTACGCTTTTTCTTCTCAGTTTTTTTTTATATCTTATCTGGGATAATTGGAAGGTACCTACAGGTGAAATAATTGCTAAAAGTCCGTCATCACTGTCAGTCGTGACAGCTATAGTTTATTTGATTTTTGTTTAAATGCGTATTCAAGAACTAGTGGCGAACCTTCCCGTGACGTACAGATATGCGCATAGTATTGGTGGAAGACAAGTGGTCTTCAACAAGCGTTACAGTACGTTTGTGGAAGAACGAACACACGAGCGACATCAATGGCTTATGGTCAAAAGACTTCGTAAACTGCCACTATGACGTCATACAAGATGACGTCAAGGGCAGATAAAAGAATACTGTGTATTACATACAAGCTTTACTATGCAATCTAGCCTGATGTAAGAAGTAAATGTAACTCGATAACTTACATCTTTGTCTATATCTGCCACTTTTACAAACACTGTTCAATGACCACACACATATGATGACATGCTTGGAATATATATATATATATATAATTCTAAATGTTGCCCAAGGGGAGGTAGAAATAAATCCACAACACCAGTGTTTATGATGCTACTTTCAGTTGTTGAATGGGAATAATTTGAATGCAGGCTGAATGTTCTTCACAGATATTCACAGTCCCATATTTGTATATCAAAAGAGACAAAGGGACGAAAAACGGTACAGAACAGGGTAGAAGTATCCCTGAAACAACAAATACACCAACATTACCACTGACATCATGCAAGACATGGCAATACTACAGATCAGTATAAACATCTAGAGAAATAGATCTTACAGTGACAGTACACAATCTGCACACATCTCACTAAGTGAAATCACACGTTCCCAATGACGTATAACCTCTGCTGTCATCAACAATGGTGAATACCTATGTGTTACATTGTTTATCACCGTAGCTGTCTGAATTATCATTAGACTAAGTTAAACAAGTACAACAGGATGTTACTACATGGAACATTTCACAGTCGGCTTATCAAAGCAATCGAAACGACAGACACAGCTATGCGTCAGCCCTCCAAACAGGTAAGTAACCAGCGTTTCACATCACTGTAAATGATGTACAAAGTTCTTTGTCTAGCAGTCTTGTTTTTCTAACATACCTCTTAAACCGTAATTAACAAAACAACTATGAATAAGGTGAATTAAGCGATCAACCATCTCACGGACAGAAACACCAGTTTCAACGTGAGAATAATGTGATTTGAGCTAAACAAGATCATGCAATTAGAAATGAAATAACATGAATTCATAATCATAAGGTTTACCTTTTTGTCAGATGCCTGAATCATCGGTAAACAAATGTCACTGATTATGACTTAAATGCTCAGATCAGCTAAGGATATATAACATCTTCATGCTCCTTAAGGATACAGGAAACATAAGAATTAGGTTTAATACGTACCAAAGCCGCAGAGATATCATTTATCAACAAGGTTGTTCGGACACTGGTCAGCATCGGAGCATTGACGATGATGCCTTCAAACCCTAACATGCTAACCTTGAGGACAGAAAAGGTAACCTAATGGCTTAGGCAACATAACCTTACAAAACGGTATGCGCAGGGAGACAACTCAGACCTAACATATGTATGGGAGCATAATTATAAACTCTGGCCGCATAAATACCACTGAGAAATCACCTCGTGAAGCACAATCCTGAGAGACTTAGCAGATGAGCGGGCGTTTCTCTTTGCGGATAACCACTCATGCTGTTTGGGGTGCTACCGGAAGCTCCAAACAAACTGTTTCGCATAAGAGTGGCGGGAGCAAGGTTTCTGTACTCGCTTCCGCTACAGCAGCAACGGGCCATTGGATGACACTGGAAGTTGAACGTTGTGCCCATACGACACTGACAGAAATGGTCAGGAATGTCCAATGCCATCGGCAATATCTGGCCGATTTCATAACGAACTGCCATAAGGTCAAGGTCATAATGCGTGATAATTAGTGTAGAAACAATTTATGATTATCTTAGCAGGTGGAAATATGGCAAACAGGTTTTCTGGTGACAAACCATTTACTGTACGAAGAAAAAAAAATTCTTTTCCACGAGAATCAAACATCAACATGAAATTTGTGCAGGGCCTCAGCAATCAGACATTCATTATCACTTCGCTGAACTTGATTTACATGGGCGAATGGCATACGTTTTTGCATTGTTTGTTATTTCTCAAATTTTTGTTCGCCTTTGTCAGTATTCTCTTGCAGATATTTCAGTGTACTACAAAATCGTATTTGTTCCCTGTCTTAATTGCGAATATATATATTAACACGGTTAAAAAGTGGAATTTTATGACTGTTATAGATGGGAAATTAGAAAATTTCAGTGATGCTCATGTATGTCAGATTTTCACTTATTGGACTGAATTATAATGTGTTCGGGCCTAACGACATACCCAAGAATTGTCCTCATATACGGATGTGATCAGATTTCTGGGACTGAGGTAAAGTAGGCATGAAATGGTTTATAAACTCTTCCTAGCTAACAAATGAAATTTGGACATACTTTTACACAAATCCTAATCAACTAATGTCGTCAAAAGGATACTCTCTAAAAAGTCCATCAAAGCCTCCGAGTCAGCCTGGAATGACAAAAGCCTGTAGAAGAGGGGATGTGGGCTGCTGGCCAGTTGGAGGTGCGGGAAATCCGTTGTTGCGGGGATGGGGAAAGATCGGGGGGCTGGGAAGATTCGTCTGTGGTGGGTACTCGGCGCTGACTCTGGTGTTGGGTGGATTGACCAGAAATGCTGGGTTAGGTGGATTGGCAGGGGAGGAACCGGAAGTAGAGAGGTTGGGCTGTTCAGTTGAGGGAGCCGTACACAGGACAAGGGCGACCAAGACAAGACACAGCGACTTCATGATTGATTTTTGTCTGAAATATACCGATGTCATGGTGAGGATTATTGATAAATTTAAGTACTGTACCATGTCTAGTAACATTTCAAAAAATACTGATGAAGAAGGGAAGGATCTAAATATGATACTAGTGTCTCATAGCATAATTTTGGGTCTCATTAGCGGCAGAAAGACTGGCAACAGCAGCTTCATAGTTTTAATCTAATCCTTTATTTCTTTAAAGAGTTCTTTCTTGTCTGAAATATACAGATGTCATCCAGACGATTAGTCATTCATTTAATTAATGGCATATCAGTATGATGCAGCTGTCACCTAGCTTACTTGCGGGCTATTCTTTCGCTAAGAGAGCAAAAATCAAAAGACTATTTCTAACGCTACATTAAGGCATGATGAACATTCCGTTTATCTAACATGACCTTCTGTTACAACTTACACGATAAAAATGAAGGTGATAAAAGTTTGGTTTTCATTTCTTCGATGCGAGTTTAAACGTGTTTTTCTCATGTTATGTATCCTCTACATAAACTCCATGGTCCACGATAATCGATATGAAAGAGGATCCTTATGGTTGCAGTTCACAGGCGGTCTACCAGTTGTTAACTCAAGAGGCACCGCCTTACCTTGCTGTACTAACTAACACTTCGTGGATATTCTATTCTGCTGAAAAAAGGGACTTCAGCAAAAGACATAAAAATATACCTTACCCCTGATATGCCACATGTTAACTGTATTTCTAAAACGCACATGTCGTTATTTGCATGTTCACGATGTTGTACAAGCAAACTTTTGTCTACCCTACTGTCTTGAGCTTGACAAAGATTAAAGTCATTTTGGAATAAGTAATGTTATGCCATTAAAAATAAATCAGGTGTCATCTGCATGGTGATCCTTAACCACTCGAAACGTTTCACGGAAAAACTCGACGTTCCGTAGCACATACCATATAAAGAAATATCTAATTTGGGGTTTCCGCTCTCTTTACTACGATTTTCACTGAGATTCAATTTACCTTCGATAGTTGTCTTGGTGTTGAGTAAAGGAGGTCACCGTTACATTAATGTCAAAAGCGAAAAGATTTTCTCTAGTTTTATCATTCATGGGGTGTTAAATTATTAATTGAATCGCCGGAATTTCTCCTACATCATATCCATATGAAATTACGAGATAAAATTTACCCCAAGTCCATAGGTATTCTAATGGGTACCAATCGCGCACCTCTGTTGGCAAACCTATACCTTTTTTCTTCTGAACACGACTGTAGGAGAAGTTATTGAAAAATAATGTTTCTAACGTTGTCTCTTTTCATTTCCAGTGAAGTATGATTGTGACCTTTCAGCCACAAATAATTCCTATATTACCTTGGCAGCGGAATATATCTACCTTCTTTGGATTTGAAGAAGAAAACAAAGAGCCCTGAGGACATGTCTTATAATTACAAAAGTGATCGAGGTGTCTTGACTCAAGTTTATGACAAAACGGACAATTTCAATTTTGCGATTGTAAACTATCAGTGTTTGATTGGTACTCGATCCTTTAAATGACGTCTATATTTCCTGTAATTCCGACATTTCTTCTGTATTCCTATATTTTCCTAAATGTCTAGACTTCTGGGAGTAGCTGACAGTTTTCGTGTTGCCAGTGCAGCACGCCGGAAGCTTTAATAGGAATAGGTGCATCTTGTTTGTCGTCTCACTTTGACAAGTGATGTTACATCCAACAGAAATGAAATGTGTTGCAAAAGTGTTACGACAAAAGTGTACCGTTAAATTCTCCACCTTGCTCTGCCGTCAGAAAAATAGGAAGGTACAGAACAACGGGAAAATACAGGAATTATAGGAAATAAAGGAGTCACGAGTACAGACCTGCATATGACGTATACATATTTTTTAGATTTAGCATTTGTTAGATCCTATGTAAAATATGTTGATTTCTTAAATTTTACTGTCAGCATAGCACTTGTTTGCAAATGATCTCAGACGGTTCAGAATGTCTGGCCATCTGTATCATAGCTGTATATATTTTCACCCAACCGAAGATGAATCCAAGTTTATTACAATAACATGGTGCGTTATTACTAACAGTTACAATGAAGGCGCGACTAAGATATAAGTATTTGCTTTCGACGTGGAAGGTATCCCTGGATTAACGAGTTTGCAATTTAAATACGACGTCATGCCTAGAATGCCAATTGTCTTCCATGTATCACTACAAACTGATGACTTCTCATGCATCTAAATGTTACCAGCTTCGTTTAGTTTTTACACCTTATTTCTTCCATACTCGTTTGGACACTGGTGTCACATTCTGCCTTGAAAATGAGTCTTGCGATAATCGACTGAGCACGCCCTTTCATTGTCGGCAGCATACGAATGTCGCACGGATCTTTGATTTGTCATTGTGGTGTAATGCAGTTAAAATGTGACGATGGAGAAATTGAGAATTTTTGTTTCTTAAACCGCTTTTCCATACCATTAGTTTCTCTTTAGGGACATTCATATCATTGTGTATTACAGGACCAAGAAGGATATTATACCATAACGACCCTTTGCAAGTAGATGAGGAACTGTCGCACGGCGTTGCAGTAGTCCGGTGTAATTTCCTTCATTCGAAAAACGAGGAAAACTTATTTGAATATAAAGTACAATAACTATACACTATGTATAGCTGTAATTGTGGCAAATTTCACAACTGTAAGGTGTGGGAATCATCATAAAAAAACTATGATTATCAATCAAAATTATTTGTTCATATTTAATATTAAGTTAGACAACTGTAATCTTATCCACAGGTAATATTTGTGCCCAGTTTAAATACGAGACCATGACTCTGACTCCCATTTGTGCACGTTTTCTTAGTACTTAACAAGTTACGAAGAGTATTATTGAGCCACAAAAGATACTAGCTTTGTTCGTTTATATTTTACGAAGCTATATATATAATTAGACACGTTTTCAACTGTACAAATATGCATGGATGATATATGACATACTTCCAATGAAATCTCCGGGTGGTCAGCAATATGAACCTGGTGATCATGTTATCACTCCGAATTAACTTTCCACGTGATTTGTGTTAAGTGGTATGTTAAGTGCTATTTCAATCGGCTTGACCTATCACAACGTCAACTGTACACCAAGAAAGCCCTCCCCCCCCCGGCCATATCATTTCCCAGAATGTCTGTTATTGTGCGAATTTGCAGTCGGTCACAGCGACCACGGGACGATTTTCCAGGCACTTGTTGCATTGAGGCATTTTCTTGTGGATGTTGTTAGTGGCAAATTCAAAACACCACGAAATACGGTTATTGGCAATCGTTTTACGTATCAATAGTCCGCATGTTATGTTGTCTTTTCGGCCTGTGAGAACGGGTACTTATTCTGAGCAATGATACAACTGATGAAAAAATTGTGTTTTTCAATTTTTTCTGGGAATCAGTGTGGTACAAAATATGCTGAAATTCTAAGTTAAAATGCAAGCTTGTCAGGAAATGCTTTTGCTATGAGCTAGCTCCAAGTTCTGTTGTGAAACGTTCTGCGTTTTCATTAATCCGGTGCAAAACAAACAGGAAGTGTTGTAATAAAGTAACAACACACAATACTTATTCATTCTTGAAAACTCTTTTGATACAGTTTAACATCTCTATAAATCATGCGACTTTCCCAAATAGTCCAAACACCAGTATTCTGTGTGTAAAACGACACGGATTCAGATTCTTATTATGTATACACATTAAAACTATATAAGCCCACAAATTTAAATTTTTCCCGTAAATATTGTCACAATACTAGCACTGAAGTGCTTGACGGCATGTAATGGCGTTTTTCGGGCTGTGAGGGATTTCTTGTATTCTCACCTCGCGTCATAAGTGCACTATTCTCGAGGATGGTGAGAAAATGTACATGAAATCGGATGATAAAAATACTTGCCGTGGAAGCGACTGGTTTCAGTATGCTGATAATCGTTGGCACCGGTATATCTTAAGGAATTGTTGGTGATTTTAGCTTATTACAAGTGTGTTTCGAATTCACACAAGTTTTAGGCACCTCGTAACATGGATGAAATTAGCTAACGTCCTACCTTCACCAGTGACTTAAATATGACTTCAAGAAGAACTGTTCCGTTCTATTTTTCTCTTTACTTAACTGGATGATTTTCCTGTGATATAAAAAATTTGATGGACACAATAAGTGGATCTTGTGAGTGTTTCACCTGGGAAGAATAAAAGATATTTAAGACCAAAAATTAAGAGAAGAAAATCTAGCGATTTTTATTTTCTAAATCACTGCGGCTTCATGTTTAAGATACCTCTATAACATACTGTGCCAGTTTTGCATGAAACAATGGATAAACCGGAACAGTTCGCTTTTAAACCTCATCGGTTGGAAATATAATTAGTCTGCTGAGGTGAAGAGCGGAAATACCCATTTAACTTCAGAAGCATGTTTTAAGAGTCAGTGGAAAACATATGAACCTGACAGATCTGCACACGTGAATAACAACAGTGGCTCTTATATGGAGTATGTGCGCAGTTTTCATTTATATGACCCAAATGAAATGAACAACTTTCTAACAAATCTTCTGAGTTTGAACAATGGCGTATATTTGTTTGTATTTCATACGGGCTTCACCGTGCAACATCGCATGCGCAATATACATGTAAGTGCTGCTTACTTTATTAACACTTTCGAAGAAAACGTCTCAGCAAACTGTCTTATATCATTGTTAAACTGTGCCACTTTTACAAACAACGCTCTATGACTATATGTCTAAAATGGCTTTGGCTTGGAATAAATAGTTTTATAAATGTCATTAAGAATCACCTCCTGGACCACCATACTGGGAAATTAAGCCGACCAGCTGGGTTGCCACTTTGAGCTTGACCACTCATCCTGTTATGGGTGCGACCGGCAGCTCCATGAAAATTGCTTCGCATAAGTGTGGCGGCAGCGAAGTTTCTGTAATCGCTTCCGCTACAGCAGCAACGGGCCATTGAATGACACTCTAAGTGGGCTTGTTTGGAGAAGTGGGGTGTGTCGTCAAATCCACAACCGCCCAGACGACACTGACAGAAATGGTCAGGAATGTCCAATGCCCTCGAAAATATCGAATAGCCGTTTCCACAAGGATCTGCCAGAAGGTCAAGGTCATAATGCGTGATAATTAGTGTAGAAACAATTTATGATTGTCTAGAAATATGGCAAACAGGTTTTCTGGTGACAAGTCATGGTTGTGTGAATGAAAGATCTGTGGAGTAAAATCTAAAAATAAGAGAACCAAGCACCTAAATGAAACTTTTGTAGATCCTAGGATATTCATGATCTTTTAACTAGTTTTCTTGACAAAACTCAGTGATCGTCGCATGAAGTTTAAATGCTTCCGTTAAACTCGCGTTTGTTCCATTCTTTAAATGCAAAAACAGACTTTGAAGGGGAAATAAGAAGCTGGGACTGTATTAGTACAACAGCCGAGAAACTGGTTCTGGATGCTGAGAAAAAGTCAGGAACGATTTCTTACTGTAACATACCGTAGTATATATTACAGTCTTCATGGAAGGAGCCCGGTGTTTAAAAAATCGACACGCGGAAAGACTTCACTTATCTGTTCTTACATAGCACAAATAATCCACTGTTTAAGGGCCTTAAGCTTTACCCATGTTCAACATAGATCATTCTTTCGTCGGTGGGAAAAAATTTTGGGTAGCATACGGGTAGATGCAAATGTAGCTTTTCCTTCATTTCCCTCAAATCTTTTCTTCTTGTCCAAGTGATCAGTCTGTTTTGTAATAGAAAAAATCATTGTAAATGTGTTTTTTGAAGTGTATCTGTATCATGAAATAATGTGTATGTTGAACAATCGCGTGTGCTGATCAAAAGAGTTTATGACTGAATTGTAGTGCTGAAATGAAGGCCGAGATGTGCAGATGTGGCTTGAGTTAAATAGTTCATTTTTTATGGAATCTATGCGATTATAAGGCCTTATCCGTCCCGACGGTGAAACACCGCGTGAACGGCATATATATAAGAATGTTACTTATTTAATTGACCTCAGTTGTCCTAATCGATGTACACAAGAATGTTCCACTGACATTGATGTAATCACCTTTTCATAAAGTCTGAAATGAAATTTGGACTTATTTTCCTATGAATTACAATGAACCAAATGGGCTTAAAAAGGATACGCTCGAGCATGTCGGGGTCGGGCAGGAATAAACCTCCCCAAGGCGGTAGAAGAGGGAATGTGGGCTGCTGACCAGTTGGAGGTGCGGGAAATCCGTTGTTGCGGGGATGGTGTAAGAATCCAACTCTAGCAGGAGGGCTAGGACGATTCGTCTGTGGTGGGTTCCCGGCGCTGTTTCTGGTGTTGGGTGGATTGACCGGAAGTGCAGGGTTGGGTGAATTGGCAGGGGAGGAACCGGAAGTGGAGAAGTTGGGCTGTCCGATAGTGGGAACCGTCCATACGGCAAGGGCGACTAAGATGGCAGACAGCGACTTCATGATTGATTTTTGTCTGAAATATACCGATGTTATCATGAGGATTATTGATCAATTTAAATACCGCACCAGCTCTAATAACTTTTCAAAAATGCTGAAAGACCACACATACACACACACACTAAAAAACGAGTATTACATTAAAGTATGAAGTACATTTTGTTAATCTATGAGAGGTTCGGCAATGTCTTAAATGCTACAGATCTTCCTGATGTAATGTTTAGTTTTGATTTTGTGTTTTAAAATGGCTAAAGTCAAAGTTCGATGGTTCACAATAATCATCATGATCGATGATCCACGTGGTTGCAGTCGAGGGGATGGCCTACCAGTTATTAACCCCAAAAGACAAAGGACACATCCTTACCTTTCTCCACTTACTTGTACTTCCTGGCTTAAGTTGAGAACGATGCGTTGTGATGAAGATAGGTGGTCTCCTCATATATATAGGGGTACATAGACGTCACAGGGGCCGAAAACGGACAAAAGTCGTGTGGCCTAAAGCAAAATAAACTATTTCTATACACTGACAAATTTCCATAAGGGATTTAAATACACCTCGTTGTCCAGGTCTTATTATTTTGGGAAGTTACAATATTTTCTTTCGTGTGACTTACTGAATTCAGATATGTGAAATTTTCCAAGTGTATTTCCAGACATAGACGTGTAAGATGCAAAAATGAAAATACCTGGGATGAGGATGAAAGAACTGATGTATAATTTATTTTGTTTTCTGAACATTAAATCGATATACTTGTGATGCGTATTATGTTACTATGAATTGTGTTTAAATCTGCGTATAGTTTTTTCAGTTTAACATAAATGTCAATCATTTAGACTACACAATTACTGCTTTAAATGAATGAACTCACAGAATGATTTACACATTTTCCATAGCCGGTGTACAGATTGGCCGGTAAAAATGATCCAAGATCTACCTCCATGTAACATTCTGTTCAAGGAAAGAATTCATGATTTTCTTTTGATTATTTTGTTACTTTACATTATCGTATTGAATTTACATGCATCCAAAAAGTTTGATTAATTTTAATCACTTTTAAGCGCTGTCTTAATGTGATATTGTTTTTTTAAAATATTTTTCATTGTGTAAAATGTATTCGTGTGGATTGCTTTGCCCAAAGCTAAATCTGTTTAAATTTAAACATTTATGCGGAGATAATAGACTGGTATTTTTAATTCATATCTATATAGATCTACGTAAAAACTTATTTAATTGTCTCTGTCTTAGACAAGTCGGATCATGATTCATAGATATCTACTGCCGTTTATTGTTGCTCTATTTAAATTGTTGTCTCCCCTTAAATGGGCTTGCTGCCTGTTGGTGGATGAAGTCAATAAACAATAAACAGTATATTTCTTATATGAGTTGTTCACGGACAATTATTCCGTCTTCTAACGCTAAATGTTACAACATAGTTTTGTTTATATATCAAGTATTACACAATATATTCTTAATTCATTTAGTTATTTTATTTGGGCAATATTATGGGTGAGAAAAGAGCTTTGGGAGTGATATTGCAGATCTCTTTCACACGTGACGGATGTCATGTCTCCAAAACCTCAACGGGAATTGAAGCATCGGAACTTTGAAAGTTCCCTTGCCTTGAATGGGATGTATATACATTTAAATTGCAAATGAAAAGAAAACGGAAAAAACCCTCACTGTTCGTATACATGTATAGTTCGGATCTATGAATCGTTATCACGGTTAACTGAGAGAAGGTCTAAATATTAATTCAGTGTAAAATAAATGTCGTTTTAAGACATGCTTTCAAATTTAAATTGTAAAGAAATTATAACAGAGTAACATATTTACAAGCAATAAGCGTTGGGTTTTTACAGGGTTCTGCTCTAATGTAACATCCATAAAGCGGTACTAACCGCAGACCAACACACAGAGCATTGTGACTCGACTCGACCATTGATATCAATTTGCCTATAAAAACATGGAAAAAAAATACGGACGCGCGAAGAAGAGGCGCAGTATCCTTGACAAATTGAAGCACGACATATGGAAATTTAGCTTCAGATGTGCATCGTGTAGAGATATATCCTCGGGGTAAAATATATTTCAAAATGCACCGAAAGCCGCATGTTCGTGATAAATATTCACACATCCTAAAACACTGAAGCTTGTGGTGTTGTGGATCATTTGCATAATTAATGCCGTTATATATGCCAGATGCATTTGTATCAGCTCACTCTATGTACATATAGAAATGACTACGATATATAACAGTTGCTTTATCCAAATATTTTGCCTTGAGAGGTCATTGTATTTGTCTGTTAGTGCCCGAATGGCCACAGTGGCTAATAGTAAAGTACGGAGTCAAGCCATAGAGATGTTCAGGGTATAGGCTGCTACGTGACTTACTTCACAGCAGCTCTGAGGAATCCTTTTAACCATTCGTTTGTTATGAGATGAGGGACATTCACATAAGCGTGTATCATTTTGGAGGTTCTGGTGACAATACTAAGATGATACTGGTTGACAATGGTTTGGTAGAAGAGCACTCGTGCTCCACCAATATATGGTGTACACACCTGGAAATCAAGCGTGGTCAAGTTCGTCAGTAACTTCCCAAGGTTTGTTCGGAGGACTGACTGCTGTCGTGTAAACGAAAACCATCTTGATAACCGACTTATGCAATAGTGAAGTAAATAAATTAATAAATGTTCGATAGAACTGCCCTTCATATTTGTGTTACACGCCAGTAAGGGTTTAGTAAAAGGATTCGTTGATTATTCGGGTTTGTTAGGTAAGTCCACGATGAGGCCTGTTTTCCCTACATGTGGGAATTTAAACATAATGATTGGAATGAGGCTTACCTCGATTGCTGTATTTATGAGAGAACACACGCTTAACTGGTGAAGTTAGGTATCGTCAACCTGTCTTAGTTAAAGTAATGTATGACGTAATCAGCATTTCTCATTGATGTCTAAATGATACAGTGGATTTGATAACAGGCCTACATTTTTCATTAGGTTTCATGTCGTAGGCTAAAGTTGTCAAATCCTATTGACATAGGAAGCATGTGAGAATTAGGCCAATGGAAGACGTCGTTCTAAATCGTGAATTATGACGCAGTTTATGAGGCAATCGTGTTTACACTTAATACACCTGCAAATCTGGTGATTGTGTTGTTTATTTAACCCCAGTTCAATTTTATTTGTCAAGAAAATTGGATCCAGGAAAGTTAGAAAATTAAGTGGAAAACAATACATCACTGGACGCTATTTGTAGCTTTCCGTGTGCCTTCTTACGCCAGTTCAATCATGCTTCACTGATGGAGGAGAGGCTCATCAAATGTTGCGCACGTAACACACGCACATGCACAACATATTCTATTTCCAGTCAACCTACAGATATAAAGATCGGGTACTGTCACAGCAAATCAAAGCGATTAATGATCTAAGACAATGAACTACGGACCACAGCCCCCGCCAGTTCTACTCGACACCGCCATTTTCGACCACAGATCAATCACGTTGAGGCAGATCACTTGAAAAGAGGTGCCAAGACATTACCTGATATGGTAATATATTTGTCTGTGGGAAAAATACCATGCCAACATTGGACTACCTAGGATCTATTCATTGTAAAATTGTCAGAAATCTAGAGCGAAAGGCAACATTAACTGGCTTGTCTAGCTTAGACATTGGCAGCATGTAACCTATCCCACAGACATAAGTATTAATGGTACACGATACACATGATCTAATACAAGCCAGATGTGTACTTATTCTTTGCTCTTGTATCACGTTAGAGGTCTTAAAATTGAAATTAAAATTTTTTGTCTAGGCCTTGATAGAGAAAACAAAGAATCGTCCTCGTACAGGTTCAGTTCGAATAGAACCGTATCGTTTGGATTGTCAGTTGTTCCCTTTAATCAAGAGCAAATGGATATGCGCGTATTTACACCCTCTCAAGATAACGTGTGTGTACAAGGCACGAACATCATCTGTGTAGCTGTATTGACTAGATAATTGAACGGATTAAGGTTCAAGATGTTAATTGTAATGACTTCTGTATGACACTGCAAACTCTAGACCTCACTGACCCGGACCTGTGGTCTGCATGTATTGTGTGTAGGGCGCTCAGCCGGCGTTGGCTTTTGTTTGAATAACATCCAAGCAACTGAGGCTACTAATTTCACATCGTTTGTCTAACAGGTTATTAATCACGTCTTTATTCTGACGGATGAAAAGGTTTTGAGTGTAAAAAGAAATTAGAGGTGAATAATGGGAATGACAAAATGAAGATCGCAGTTTTCCTCAGGTAAGCATGAAATTAATAATCGTCCAATGTCTCGGTTTCGTGCTAGCGTTTTCCGAAGATGTGTTGGTCCTTATAATGTCGCATATCTATCTGTTCACACAGCCTGTAATGTGTCTGCCAGAAGTAGTCGGTTTAGCTCAACGGATACCTTCATCTCCAGTGGACTGTCTCCTATATGCACTACATATAGTGGATGCATTTGTTTGATTCCTGTTCCACGCCATGTTCATACACGAATTCCTCACTTATATGACAGCGGTCAGCTTTATGAGTTCACCATATCGCTGGGTAAACCATCGACTTTACTGAAAATCCCCACCTGGACGAACACACAAGCACATCCTGCTTGTGAAAGTATGTGGCCTTCAACGTCTAAGAACTTGGCCATATTAAGCGTCGTTGACATCAAGGTCCGAGGAACAGTGATACAGAGAACTTCTGAAAATGTCCAAG
The DNA here is from genome assembly GCA_016165875.1 of Acanthopleura granulata. Classification (NCBI taxonomy): domain Eukaryota; kingdom Metazoa; phylum Mollusca; class Polyplacophora; order Chitonida; family Chitonidae; genus Acanthopleura; species Acanthopleura granulata. The sequence goes on from JABBOT010000010.1 coordinate 18,050,190, forward strand.
GCTGGGGTTGAACCTGTGCCCAGTGGAAATTTTGTTCCTCTTCATATATTTATGTGAGCAATAAGTGCAGAGACGGTGTACATAAAATGTTAATCTTTGTAATATATGGACATTACTTATAATGGCATTCATTTAACCTCATTGCCCCACATATTAAACTAAAATTAAACCTATAAATAATCCATCCGTGAGGACCCAACTAATCTCACACAACTGGAATAATTTATTTACTTATTTAATTATTTGATTAGTGCTCAAGAATATTTCAGTTATACGACGGCGGTGGTGGGAGGAAACCGGGCTTGGTCAGGGGGACGCTGGCAGACCTTCCCACGTACGGCAATAACTGTTTTATTTGTACTATCCCTCTGTATTGGGAACAGGAAATGTTGGAGTTTGATACATTGCATGCAGGAGTTCTATGTGCGAGATGTTATAAACTATAAAAATATCTTTGATCTTTTTTATGCATATGTATGAACATTACGTAAAGCAAAGATTCTAAAATTACTTTCTCTCTCCAACCAAAGACACGATCTGAAAACAATGAGCTCACTACGACAAACAAGTGATTTATGACATCATTGTGACATACAGGCAGCAGTGTGAAAAGAAAAAGCGATCTCCGGCTTATATCAACATGCAGTTATCGACTGGTTTGTCGTGTGATGAGCATGATGATATACTCATGAACGTAATACATGTACATGCAAACAAGCATACTCTGACCCTGAAGTCGCACTGGTTCGCACTAGCCTACATTATTTTTCATACTGATATGTCTGTTGGCCATTTGTTTCATAATATAGTGTTTGTGTTCTCAAACAACAAACAAGGCGGGATTCTCCTCTCTTTTTATCATCTCTTTGCCTTTGGCGTGAGATTTATGTATCGGCTACTAAGGTGCACTGGGGCTTTACAACGACATTTGCACGACTCTCGAACTGAACGCGTCACTTTTCTTTCCTCCTGTCATTTGCAAAAAAATTCATGTTGAGATAAGGGGTTTTCTATTTCGCTTTTGTAATTTGACACACTTCCAGCGGCCGTATTTTATTGATTTAACTGCTGATTGGTTATAACTAGTGACCGGTAGGAACCGATTGGTCAAGATGAAGTTCATTGAAACTCACTTTCCTTCCACAAAAATGGTATACATTGCATTGTCGGGCATATCACGCGTGAAAAAGTTCGCCACTTACTGGCCAAATATAGGTGGTTTACTTCGGATCCTCAGGTTATTTCCTCCCCTCTAACCTACATCGTAAAATTCATGACGTATGACGCCAACCAATACACTAGCAAGTACTTTATTCTTGTAGATGATTTGGTCCTCCCGCTTCCTCGCGTGCAGCTTTTGTGAGTTTCTATCATTGAATTTTACCTTATACTTCGGGCCACTACATATAGTCATTAGCGATGCCGGATTATTTATTATTGATCCGTACTGATATGGCTGAAGGATTTCATAATCTGTCCATGTTCAGTTAGAACCAAACTGTTCAAAAAACCATTTCGAAAGTTAAATTAACTGTTCCTGAAGCTCTCTATAAAATCGGTTTCGTTGGTGATTGTGTTGGACCTCAAGTTCGCCTATTACAGTGTTTTTATTTCAACAGAAGTGAAAATGCATTTTAGCTAAACTTCATCTGTTATTTGTTTATTTATTTACTTTTTGTTTGTTCTTTTGATTGTTACCCAATTGAACGCCTTGGAGTCATTTTGATGGGTTGAGGGAACCGGAGTGTCTGGGGTAAACCACGGCCCTTTGGCAAGATAATGATGAACTTTCCCATGAGTGACTTACAGACACGCACATCGTATTTGTGAGGATCACACCTTGGAAAGACATTAACAGTTAGATGTCAGGTGAGGTTAAGTGAATGCTTGGATGCAAATAGCCACACGAGCCTTGTCAGTGGGAGACTTCATCTGTTTTGTACGACAATATATCAGTCATATATACAGTGCGGCTATTTTTCAGGTTGAATAAATCCACTTCTCCAACACGTGCTTTGAATGTGTCATTTTATACTTCTAGTGCTTGTCTTCTATGCTTTCAGACACTTTATAAAGTGATGACCTTAAAACGGCCCCAGTATATATTCAGGTTTTTAATGATTTTTGAGTTCATCACTCATATACCTACTAAAGTCCATGTCTTAAACTATATTTGACCTCTCATTGCCATTGTTTTTTGCACTGTACTTTCGCCGTAAAACAGTCTATTAGGCTGACCACAACTGAAACGCTTCTCAAGTCTATTTAAACTTTTAATCCTTGCGAAAAATGTTAGTGCGGGTGCCGTACCAGGCCACCCACCTTGCTATCTCCCAAAATGTGTTTCACCGATCTGAGCGTTTTTGCGTTTTATTACATGTTTTCCATGTATTTTTAACTGCACAGACATGCAGTGAACTCAGTAAAAACACTCTTCTGGTGAAAACCGAAGGAAATTAAACCTGCATGGAAGTATGTATAAATACTATAAATACGTCAGTTTGTGACGTGTATAGATGACGTCTCGTCACGATACGGGAAATGGCTAAACACAACAGCTGCTTCAATGTCGTTTTTGTTTTTTTTCATTTTTATGCAAACATGTCACTTTGTAGCACCAAGAAAAACTATGGACAAAACAAGAGTAGTGTGAACGGCAGTAATATCTACCCGGAGTATAGTAAAGTGAACAAAAAGTTCTCTTGAATTCGACAGACCGATGTGAGCCAAAACCTTGTTTGTAACCCCTGACAACTTCAGTGATTTACACAGTAAATTGGACAACGTTTATGTCGCACTGCAATAATACAGAACTACCAGCAACTGAGTGCAGCTGGAGACTAATTTCAGACTTTACACATCGGTGACTGGGTGAAACTAACTGGATATAGTTGATCGCATTCGTAAGAGTCACCGCGCCTTTTTCCTGTCAGTAGCCAATCTGGACAACATGAGCGTCACGTGATTGTGAAAAATGCCTACCAAAAGTCTTGGATAGCCATCACATGATATATACACCCTATTCTATTGGCTACTTGAACAAGTACTGCTGCAACTCATATCGCTTACGCTGAATCAGAATTAATCAGGATTATAGTGTGTTTTCTTTGTATTTAGTCGCGTAGTTTTGGCCTTCTGTAAATTCCTCCATTGTTACTACCGGGCTGTTTAAAAGAAAACAGACTATAGTTTCAGCAGAACGCAGAAAACAGAACAGATTCTACTATCAAACATTGATTGTATTAGCGCTCATATCACATTGGAAGGCAGAACTGATCAATTGCCGATAGACGCCGACTGGTTCTACCTCTGACTCGACGCAACTGCCACACAAGCTAAGCTTAAAAAGAGCAAACCGGCCAGGTTTTACTGAACCGAATTATACCATATACTCATTTCGTTTAAAGCATATTTTTTTTAACAGCCTCTGCGACAGCGGAAATTGATATTTGACCGTGATCTGTCAGCTAGCATGAAACGCATGCAGCCATTCTATCTGGGCTGTGGCGTAATAGTTCCAAGCGCGGATCTCTCTTGTCACCTGAGACTGTATAGTAAGTTGCTAGGGTTGTGGTTGAAACTTAAGTATATATGTACATTTATGACATGAAATGATCAAGAAACTTTCTCCCGCCACAACACAATTGTCTGGAAATACTTTGCGCCTTTGTTCACACATGTACTTGTTATAATAAAAACATGTAACATCAAAACAGTGTGCTCTCCATGTGTTATTACATGCTACATCGACAGTCATCTCAGAACATTTAGGTCACAGCTTACAGATTGCTGATATCCCCTAGCTCTCTCATAAGCATGGACGCTTTCGGATCCCCAACCGGCAACAAACTACACCACACTTCAAACGCAGATAATTCAGCAAAGAATTCATACAAATTCAAACAGGTTTTTGCTTTCAAGAGAGAATTGTGTAATCTGTTTAATAAACAGTGCCTCAGTCATGAGCTGTCTTTTACTTTAAAGAAAAACTCAAGAATAGATTTCTGCTAAAACTTGCTAAAAATTACTGCAAAAATATTATGATAAGACTGCAGCACAAATGGTAAAATCATAGCAGCGACGACAGTGTGATATAGCTGGCAAATGGTCACGCGTACCTAATGAAATCCTGTCTCTTGTCATTTTATCTCAGTTAGGGTTTTATTATAAATATTCATGTGAGTGTTTAAAAAGTGACAACTTAAACGTCCAATAGCACTTGGCTTAAGGAGAACTGGATCAAAAAACACTGATGTTAATTGTAATTTTCAGACGTCATTGGTCCAGAATTACTCAAATTTCTGTGGTCATATTTGATATACAATTACACTTTTGACGCAATAATTTTATGCGTACATCAGCTCTTGGATATCAGAAAGATAAGCATTGAAATCCGCCCAATATAGTCGAGTAATATATATATATCTCAGTGTAGAAAGATAAGATTTAAAGCAACGATAGTAGTCAATGGTAACTGGTATAATATAACCAGTGAAATTGGTCCACTGGGCACTTTGAGTTCAGTAAATGCCGGTTTCATTCCGTTCATGAGAACCTTTGTAGTGCTTGTAGTGATTATGTGCATAAATTGCCCTACTTCATTAAGTGTCCTTAAAATAGTTCTATGCAAAGCTTTTTTGGAGAAAGGCTTTAATTTAGCGCGCGAATATCCTATCTAGTTGCTATTGTTGGATACTATATAGCTTGAGTAATGACATCCATCTACGCACGGAACAGGTTTAGAATTCAGGAAGTAGTTGATCAAGAATGCTATATAAATGATATTTTGATAAGTTTCATGAAATTTGCCCTCTGGTCGACACTTATAGACGTCAAATAATGATAACGGTCACTCGCTTCTCCTCATTGTTCATCCTGTCTGTTAAGTGGATATGCCTGTTTGTAATGTTTACCCTGTGCTTTTCTTCTTTCTCAGCATCTTCATCTGTCTTAAATCCGATGCATAGTCCTGAAGACCACAGGTTAACGGTAAAATGAATACAATGCTAATTTAAATATCTCATCAGGAAATAAAGACACTCGTTAATTATAGTCCTCTATGGACTGACCATTGTTCATTAAAACAGCCTGAATGCCTGAAACACATCTTACTGCCTTGGCGCAAATCATTTCAAGGAATGGAGTCGCAGTGGAAGCTGATTTATCTATGTATGTACGCATACGCATTTGTGACATATAAAATCCGAAAGTACGTGACTGATGTAAATCCCTTGCCAAGGAGAAAACTTTAAACCCCGTTGTCTACAGGCCAAAGGTGTGCTACTTATGCGCAGTCCACAACTGTTAAGCATACTTCTGTTCATAACACCTCACTCGCACTGATGACTCACTTGCAAACGTATGTCATGCAGAGCTTTCCAGTTCAGTTTGGGGCTCAGAGTAGCGTCCCCTGATTTCCACTGTTACCCGATATAAGTGTACACAACTTGGAAATACACTCGTTTGGATACACCAAGCACAGATATAAAAAGTCACCAAAAGCTGTTTTGAACAATATTTTAGTAATACCTCTTGCTCTGTTTAATGTAGCTTAATTCGAATGTAGTTTAACTCGATATAGGATTAACAACATTTTTGTTACCATTGCAAGGTGTATTAAAATACACAGTACTTTGACGAAAGATAAAAGTATTTAGTCATTTATTTGATTGGGGTTTTACGCAGTACTCAAGAATATTTACTGACACCACGGCGGTCAGCATTATGGTGGGAAACCCACGGCAGTCCGCAAGTTGCTGACAGACCTTCCCACATACGGCCGGGGACAAAGCCAGCGTAAGCCGAACTTGAACTCACAGTGACCGCATTGGTGAAAGGGTCAATATGCTGAGCAGGGGCCCTAGCCACCTTGGCTACAGTTAAAAATAAACCTCTGTAATAACGTAGTTATAAAATGTAGAAAGTTATCAATTATGAGCAAAATTTGAAATTTTCTGTCCACGATGCTGAGTTTGTTTATCCGTGAGTATGAGAGAAAGGGACCTGGCCCGCTCCGTTAGTTAAAGCTCTGGCTCGCTGCTACTATCAGGCTCTCCACTAACTCCCTAACATGTTCCAATCTAGCTCTCGAGGTTTCGACTGCGGCTTCAAGTCATGAGTTTTCTCAAGTACCTGGCAAAGTTCGGTGCTTTAAAACGGGCTTCTCCACCATAAACCTGACCGATGTCATATTGTTTAGCACACCAATCAATTATTCAATCAGAATGGCAGTGCTATTCTGTTCAACATACACTGAGCTTTTGGATCAGAAGGTTCATGTTGGATGCAGCGAAAACTTTTTGTTCCCTATAGCCATAACACTACCCCCACACACAGAGTAACAATGATTGCATTTATCCCCACAAAAGTGGCAAGTCAGCTTCGAGATATACTTTTGGTGCCGAGGTTTAAAGTGTAACAAAGACGAAGGTTTAGCAAACAGATGACTTACCCTACTTTAATGCTACAGCGTAATTTCTGGATAGAGCATGTTTTTTTTTCAGTTTCTTTGTCAGCAGTAAAAATCTAACCTTCTGCTTTGATGTCCGCATGCTAACTTTGAAAATTCTAACCTTTTGTGATATTTGTATGGATCTACTCAAAAGTAAGATCTAATATTTGACATTTGTGTACAACTTAATATCTTCTCAATAAACATATGGCTATGATTTTAATCTGGGGAAGTGTTGATAATTCGGCCTTATTACAGCTCGATGAAAGAGTTCTTATAAGGGTAAAGTACTGGTACAAATTAGTTCTATCAATGAGGTAATTATAATTTGACGACTGTAGGTCTTGGCGAAAAACAAATTCTTTGAGTGCTCATGATGCTAACTTTTATTTTAAGGAAATTTACTTACATAAACTTGTCCCAGAATAATTTTTCCAGTTTTACCTTGTTTAACTGAGTTTCACCCCTGGAGTTGATGCCAGTATTTATCCTCATTTAGTACAAAGTAAGCTTTGTAAGAAACGACAAAATAACCTATATACATGTAGCTTAATATCACAATTCGCTTGTGGTGTGTTCGTAAGAGTTCGTGAACTGCACATGGGAGACCACTGGAACGTAAGACAGGAACTTTTCCAACAGCGATGTGGGTGGAAGTTATGTCCCTTAGATCCAACCTTCGTGAAGAAGATACTCCAGGTGAGGTATCAAGCGAATACTGCCATCTTCTTACATGGGTTTTTTTTGGTGAAAGAACCAAATGTTTGAGAACAAGGGATGATACCAAAATATCTTCGAGGAAGTACAAGCGTCTTGGATACTGCCTTGGAATGTGTCCCCCAAAACGTGTCGGCTTCGCCAAGTTCTGCTGGATGTCCGTTGTTGAGAAAAGTTGAATGTTGTAGAGACAGTTGATGCACAGCTATAAAGTCAGTAATACAATTTTTTTGGTATGTAGTTCGGACTTTTACTAATCTGACAACAACTGTCACTAACAATTGCGATGTGTGGCTTAAATTGTTTATTTGATTGTTTTTTACCGCCATGCCTAGGAATTGTTTCATTATATTTTGGTGGTCGGCCATGTGGGTGAAGTAAATTGGAGTGCCTGGGCTGAACTTCCTACTTTTGGCAACTTACTGGCGCACTTTCCCACAGACATACACACCGCATTGGAGGAAGGCAAGTTACAATCTTCAACGATCGGAAGAGAGCACAAGTGGCCAGACGATTTACATGGATTGTTTTTTGTTACTAAGATCCCACGAGGAATGAGAGCGGAGGAAGGTTACGGTCGAATCTGTGCCTTCCAGCTTGAAAGGCTGTAATTGTTAGGTGCCTTGTTAGGTAACTTTGATCAATGCGGCTTACGTTTGGGCATGCTTGCAGACAATAGGTAGCCAATTACTCTGCTGACGCGAATGTAGTTCAGGAATATGGCTAGCCTAAAGGTACATGTACATAGCAATTGCAGTGGTTATATCGAGGCAGTATTGGCTTAGGAATGTTATCAGGTTGTAACATAGGCGGGAATCACACCAGTTACCTTGATGCAGAATAAATTCGGACATGTTACGCTGTACGTAGACAACAAGGACATTGTTTACGCTAATGCAGGGGACCTACCTATATGTAGGCATCAATTGCAGTGGTTATTGGTTTGAGGATGTGACCAGGTTATACGTAGACGAGAATCACACTGGTTACGTTGATGCAGCTTAAATTCTATACTTACCAAGAATGACAATGCTTACGCTGATGCAACAGCGTTAATGTTACACTGTTAATCAATTACACTGGTTACATGAAGGCAGCATTGGTTTAGGGATGTGATCAGGTTAAACATTAGCGGAAACGACTCTGGTTACGTTGATACAGCATAAATTCGGACATGTTGTCACTCTGTCACTCTAAATATCAATGACGCTGTTTACAGGAGCAGTATTTATTAAGGCTTACATGTAGACAACAATAACACTGATTACATTGATAGATGCGGCAATTGTGCAGGGGTGTTGCCGGACAGTTATATACTGGTGATATGGATGCATCATTTGCTCTGGCTTGTTGCCATACCGTCTGAAAATACAAGTGATATTGGGTACGTCACTGCGGCATGTATCGGCGTATCCCGGCTGTACACAGAGACACATACGAGGTGGCGTGTGTTTGGGCATGTCGTCTGGTTTTATCTAGACACAAATTACACTAGTTAAGGTGGCATGATTACCGCCCGTGGCACGGTACCTGACAAGCCTTTTGACGAAGCCGTAGCTGAGGTAACGGCAGCCGAAGTCGAAGTCGCGAGTGACATGCGTACGGCCGGAGAGGAAGCCGGCATAAGTTGGGCTTAAACTCACAGCAACCTCATTGGTGAAAGGCTGACCCCGTCGAATACGGAGGACACTTCATCGTTTTTACCGTCTGAACGAACGAGGGCCTCAACACATGGTGTAAATCTGCAAGGCTACGATTCTGATTCTCCGCCTGTCATAAGGCGAAGAATTCACTTGCCGCAAGGAAGACGTTAGGCGGTAACGATTGTGACTGCCGATGCATATGTACACCGTCATTACCTTATTTTCAGGCCGGTTGTACATAAAGTACAACAACCTTTCGGCCTGCATGTTTTTTCAGAACGAGTTGTTGGTAGCGCCAAAGAACGGCTTAAGTTCCACACGGCTGTATACTTGGTCAGTCGCTGACACAGCTAGCTGGTCGCCTACGTACGTTACCGTAGCGCCCAGCATCGAGTCCATAGATGTCCACGGTGAAAACTTCACTACAAATAACAGCTCGAACCCTACCTTACGTTTGGTATGAGCAAATTCCTTGAGTTCGAACGGGTCTGTGAAAATAGCAAGCTGGCGACGGTAAACCAACTTTCATCAATAATCCAGTCGGTTAAACTTTTGGACCGATCTCTTCGAGCCCAGGTCCGCCATGTCTTGAATTCAAACTTCTCGCAGGCGATGGACCGAGAAAATTTTATCCCATCCTACACATTCTCATGCGCTGTAAAGTGTCCGAAAAGCCCGATTCAAAAGTTTAACCAGCTGAATTACCACATTCTCATGCGCTGTAAAGTGTCCGAAAAGCCCGATTCAAAAGTTTAACCAGCTGAATTACTGTTGAGAGATGGTTTAACGGCGTAGGTTTTGTTACTTTTACAAATCGGTTGACTCAAGGAATCTGCTCATACCAAATGTAAGGTAGGGTTCGAGCTGTTATTTGTAGTGAAATTTTCACCACGGCCTTCTATGGGTCCAGTGCTGGGCGCTACGGCGACCAGCTAGCTGTGCTAGCACGTCGCACAGATCCTTGCAAGAAGTAATTATAGTGCTTGTTCTCGATCATGCAATAAATTAGCATGCCGATTGGAATGATGTTAAGGAAGACCAAACAGGTACATTGCCTTAATGTTCTGTGTTAGAAATGAGCCAAGGCCTCCATGGTATATAGGGGTTAAACAGTTATCCCAACAGCTCTCGGTTGTATTCTGATTTGGAAAATGTATGTATTTATTTTCTTCGTTTCAATAGTTGGTGTTTTAGGTGTTTTGTAACCAAATGAATATTGTAACTATTCAACAACACAGCTGATTTACTTAATCACGTGACTTTTTCTTGGCGTTGATATAAAACTATATCATCCACGTGACGGATGTGAGATAACTGGTGGAGAAAGTAGGCGAAAACCTAAGGGGACGATCTCACCTGGTCAGGTGTTCTGACACTAATCCTCAGCCGAATTGGCAGTGATGCATTCGAACGTAAACAACTAAACATGATACTGTTCGATATTGTATAACGATTGTCCATCAGAGGCATATGTCCTAGAACATTTTTTTTCTTATTCATAATACTGAACATCCTAGGGACGCAAAACAATTTCACATACAGACATATTTTCCATTCGGGGGCGGTGTGATCTTGAATGACATGATTTCAGCTGCAATTACTTAGCGTACCCGTATGCGTTTTCTTCTAAATTATATTAAAACAACGATGGGATAAAAAAATAAATACATTATATTATTTTATTAATCTTTAAACACAAACTAAATGAATATATATCTAAATTGCAAGATATTAATAAATTTTTGAAGAAGTGTAAGGGAAAATTCACATAATTATGCGACATTTTATTTATGGAATTCTGTAAACTGTATGTTTTAAAATCAATTTTCACACAAAAATGGGCTACTTAAAAACACATTTAAAAAATTGTAATGGTGATTCTATTGCTGAAACGGGTGTTGACTGAGGAGTGACTTTTAGACATTGTTCATGGCCTGGTTATTACGACCTTTTGCTTCTAGTTAAATTTAGTACAGTTGACGTGTCTTGTAAACTGGTTATATCCAGAGTACGAGTAGCCCAGGGAGTGCTGGAGATTTTTCACTAGCTCTTATATCCTTCAATCCCTATCGCATTCTCCTAAAATTCTTAAGCTGACTTTGATCCGTTAAAGTCTGCCCGAGAACAATAGCAAGCGTGTCGTATCATCTGAATAACTTTTGTCTGTAATCTAAATTAAGCACAATGAGGTAATTGACAGGTATGTTTATTTTATGAGCTACAACAACGATTCGGTCAGGACAAGCACGATTCGGTCTACTTGGCTACCTCTTACTTCACGTCATTGTCACTGTGTCCCTCGCGTCATTCAGCTTTATCCTCTGTGCTCTCGTGTAATGAAGCAAATAAACTTGATCTCGAAACTTGAGGCACCGATTTATTTGTTTTGTACCCTTTCCATGGCATTATTTATGTAGGTCGATTTATCCTGATCACGATGTCGAGGGCTTTATTCGCGGACTATCTTATTTAGGTTTATTAGTACATTATGCGGTCAGTTAACCCTAAAACTAATTCGCTCTATTTTTACCGGAATCGTATGATCAGAGTTTGGCACATACATAGCAAACGTGTTCGGTTTACTTCTGATTTATTGCAATAAATTAGTCAAGAAACACTTTAAATGTTTGCATCACCTTTTAAGTTTTCAATTTAGTTTATTCAGTATGTAAGACCATAGGTCTGAATACAGACCTAGTGGAAGTGGTACCATGATACAAATTTCTAAGGTCGAAACTGACTTCTTCCTTAAGTCATGGTAAATTGCGTGGCAGGGGAAATGGGCTCTTACTGAGGTGTTGCGCACCATGTGGTACCTTGGTGACGTGTATTTTTTAAACTGTCTGATACCAAAATATTGCCTATACTTACGTAGGGCTCCAATTTATGGAGATTTCAAAGGTCTGACGTGCTGGAAAGAGTTCAATACTTAGCATGTAAACAATTTTTACAATCGGGAAAAAGCACCCCCAACCTGAAGGCTCTTGGCGAATGTGGCCGATTTCCTCTGGTTTGTAATAACTCAGTAAAATGTGGTAAGTATTAGTTAAGAGTAGTTAGCTATACTGAAGATAGGTACCCATGAAAGGCTTATAATATGCTGCTCCATCTGGAGTCCGAAGGGAAACGTAATTGGGGCTACTTCTGTGAAACAAATGTTGTTCCATCTGGATTTGGGGTTTCTGTGTGCTACTCAGGGAGTTGGGGATATTAGGCCTTTTCTTAGGAATTTTCGTGAACGACAACATGATATGTACAGGCTGGAATGGTGTGCATCACTCAACTTGAGCAGTAAATATGACCTTTACTGGGTTCATAAAGCCCACTTATAAGCGTACACATATCTAATGGATCACACGTTAGCCATGTATAAAAAGATTTTGCTAATTTTCTTGTGGGAACGGCGGGTCTTGAAATAAACTTTGGCTTCGGAATTCCCCCCGGGAGTCCAGATGTTTTCGCATATGTTTCTCTGATTTGGTTGAAGGTCAATTTCATATATTTTTGTATGTTCTTGATATGAGAGCGTGTGCGTGCAAATTTGCTACCGCAGAAATTTGTTCAAAATGGAAAGATACGACATACATTGCTCTAGTAGTAGCTGGTGTATAATACAAAGCTCATGTGAGAATGATCGAAAATGTCTGTTAAACTGTATTCAGACCTATGGCCTTACATAATAAATAAACTAAATTGAATCACATTTTGACATTCACAATTGTTCTGCCGCAGAGGAAAATCATAACAACTTGTTAATTTATCCAAAACCAAATGATAAGCAAACACCAAACCATCTGGATGCCCCAAATGATCGTCTATTACAATTTTGTTTTCAAATCAGCAAACATTTTTTGCAGTGCCACCAAACTGTCACCGCCTGCAACAGCACACAAAATTACCGGTGCCGTCACACTGGCGTGCGTAATGTGCTCCGGCCGATTTAGCTTCCATGTTACACTCAGAGGCAAGTTCGCAGTAACAGTTTCGGGGCTCTCGAGGTGCGGCGTATATGTCCACATTAGCGAACGGCTGATAGGCAGCAAGGGGGTCTTGCTGATTTGATCTGTACGGGTCTTGCGTATAAGGAGAAGGCTGGGAGTAAGGGTCTAGCGAAATACTTGATCCAGGAAACGCTCTTCGATTCCCAGTGCGTCCAGGCTGGCTGTCAACTGGAGACGAGGATACTGAACGGCTAGCTGGCTGCCTGCCCCATCCAGCATTGCTCCTTGGGGTTCCACTTCGATCTGGTACTCCCACAATGGTGATCTTTCCGTGCGGTTCCGCGACTGACTCTGCGTTAGAATCCGACGCATGTTTCGCGTTAGCACCCAAGCTAATTTTGGGATTCAGAGAAGCTGTTTGCCGGGCTGAGGTACTGGCTTGACCCGAGACTGAAGTCCATCCCGAAGCGGTTCCTTGTCCAGATAAACTGGCCGAAGCAGAACTGCTAGTTTCACCGCCTGGCCAAAGGTACAGATCCGAACTCAGCTGCCCTTGGTTAGCATAGCTTGCCGCGTAGGGTTGATAATAATATGGGTCACCGAATGGTTGCGCATAACCCCATAGATTCCATGGATCGTTCTGAGCTGCGTGAAACGGATCTTGTCCATAATTGTGGTACTGATAATAAGGGTCCTGATACAGATACGAAAACGGGTCATAACGGGGTTGCTGGTACGGTTGCTGATAAGATTCCTGGGAAGGTTGCTGGGCTTGTTGGATTGACGGGAAAGGATTGCTCGGCAAAGGTTCAGCGACCCACGGAATTGGTCCGTATTCTGGGGCATTTGTTGTCGTAGGGCTATGTTTGCCATTCGCCATGTCCGCTGAACCAGGTTGGAAACTGATTTTTGCAATGAACTGTTCCATAGTTCCATTTGAGGATTTCTGGCCGGCTGCGTCTACACCACTGTTTCGTCCATCATTGTTTCCTGTGGATATACCGGCACCATCTACTGTCTGGGTAACTGAGCCCCTGTCCGTTCTTGTACGAGCATTGGCACTTGCGTTGGGGTCTGAACCGCCGTGTGTACCCGAACTGGCACCAGCGTCAGCACCTTGTCCCACACTACCTCTTCCTCCGAGGTTCACAGCGCTTGCTGTGCCTGCAAGTTTTCCACCGTTAGCCCTGTCACTGCTTCCCACCCCACTACTAACGATACCGACATATGCACTACCTGCTCTATCTGCGCCTCCACTTGAACTTCTTATAGGATTAATAGCACCACCTAGACCACTGACACCTCTAGCATCCCCACGACCGATACCTGCCTCACCGCGAACACGACCTTCAGTGTTAACACCAATTCTGTCATTGGCACTACCAGCACCTTGTTCACGAACACCGGCTTGTGACCCAATTATTCCTGCTCTAGGTTGTTTAGCGGCAGTGTTTACACCATATTGAGAAGGCTGCCCTCCTGCATCGGAGCTCGGAGGAGACGTTGTTGGGTTGAAGTTGTTAACCCCGGGAGAAACAGGTAAAGGTGGTGGAGATGCCATAGTTCTAGAAGCAACTCTGCGACTTTGTTGATTGTTTGGTGCAGCCTGACTGATTGAATTTGGTGATTCGTTTTGTGACCAGGCTCCCGAACCTTGTACGGCGCCGCGGGAAAGCTTCCGCCCTGTTCTCGAGGTTCCTGGTCTTATTACAGGACCACCATTACTGACTGGCACTGACGGGTCAATTTGGGTTGCGGTTTCCTGAACGTTTGCAATGATGGTATTTGCTCGGGCATTTGAAGAGGCCTCTGAACCAAGAAATGTACCTCCATTACCGGTATTGAACTGGCGAAAACTTGGATTTGGTTGTCCACTACCGCTTGGACTAGACGCAAAAATCCCAGGATCAGCGTTCTGCCTTCCATCAGGACCATACCAATCGTATGGCGGCCCTCGCATAAATGATCCGGTTGACCTGGCTCCAGAAGCACCAGCTGGCACGGAAGGTCTGCTTCGACCATTTGGGCTCTGTGGTAGATTCCTGGGTGGCAGATTTGGGAGAGGCATCTTTGGTGGTGGAGCGGGAAGCATGCTCATCGGCGGCTGACCAGGACCGAATTGTGGATGAAGGTAGGCTGGACCCGGTGGGCCTGGTGGTGGCATACCAGGAGGCATATCCATATCCAGCATAGCAGCCATATGGGGGTCTATCGGGGCACCGTAGTAACCGCCGTAAGGCATATCCGGCATGTCAGCGTGAAGACCATAAGGCATTGAGCCACCACCTGCCATTGGGCTTGGTCCATAGGGTGGGTAAGGCTGACTCGGTGGGTATACATTGTCACTCACCGGAGGATATCCTGTTTGCATTGAGTATCCCCCATAGGGCATATCTGGGGGGTCGGGATTGACCATTGGGGCTCCTAGGCCCATAGGGACTCCATACGCCTGTCCTCCCCCTGGAACGTAATAATACTCTGGAAAGTCGTAATCCAGCAAGGCGCCCTGATTAGGATTGTATCCACCAGGATTATACGGACCTGCGACAGGACCTGAGGGGTTGTATTCCCCAGGATAGTAAACTCCTGCAGGGTTGTTTCTGCCAGGATTGGGCTCACCTGCAGTGTTGTATCCACCAGAATTGGGCGCACCTGTACGGTAGTATCTGCCAGGATTGTACCCACCTGCAGGATTGTGCCCGACAGTGTTATAAGACGCTCGCCTTTTGATTCTCTTTTGTCGACGATCAGTAGAGGAGCCAATCTGAGCATCTCCCGAAACAGAAAACGAAATTGTTGGAATATTACTATTCGGAATACCGGTATCTGCCCGACTCCTATGGCTATTGGCGTGGTACGTAGCATCTACCTGTGTTTGCCCTGTATTTCGTCTGACTGCGGAAGGATTTGCAATACCACTGCCAGGACGTCGGCTTCTTCTTGGTTGAGACTCACCGACGCCTGATTTAGCATTCCCAGATTGCTGACTTGAGCTAGCTTCGTTGGGATTTGCATTTCTATTGCCCGCAGCAGGATTTGGACTACCTTTGCTAGGACCTCGGCTTCTTCTGTGTTGGGGTTCACCGACGCCTGGGTTAGCATTCTCCGATTGCTGGCTTGAGCCAGCTCCGGTGGGATCTGCGCTGCCAATAACTGCATTCACCTTGCCTGGACTTGATGGTGAATTTTTCGGCACTATACTGGCAGAGAAGACATTACCAGAGACGCGATGAACCACTCCTGGCAAGTGAGTAGCCTCAACTGTTGATATTGGCCCAGTCTCAGATGTTCCGAGTGCCCAGCTGCTGCCTGTTTGAGCAGTGCCATCTGTTCCCATGGCGGAGTTTGGAGGTGCATTAGGGAATGTCCCGATGTAAAGATCCGAAGGGGCCGGGTTATAGATGCCATCCGAAGGAGCCGGATTATAGATGCCATCCGTTGGAGCGCTTATAGGACCCGTGTTACCAAACATTGGAGGAGGTATGTACGGGCTGTTCGGCAGGCCAGTTTCTCCGGCAGCTCTCTTGGCGTCTAGGGTAGGACCACACGGATCTGGAAGTCACGAAAACAATTGACTAAAGTGTAGGCGTATTTCAAGTAATCACAAACCAGTCATTATTTTTCGTATATTGTCTGAGCTCTTTGGCGTCATATGAGATACGATTCACCGAACAAGATTGGTATATACTAATGCAAACGTCCCCAAACAGTTTACATTCGAACCAACTTCACATTGTTTAAAGTTTTGCAGTTAAAACCTTTTTTATTCCTTTTTCATTCAAAGATATTAACACATCATCAGACATAAGAATATGAAAAACATACCAGACTGATTTTGTAAATTTCTAATAGTTTAAAGACTATAAGATAAACAATGAAGAGGTAGAAAACAATAGAAAAAAATCTCTCAGGTGGTGATGAAATACCAGTTTAAGTAACATTACAACAGAATCTCCATTACCATCGGCAACCCCAACTGATCGGGGTATGTAGGCAATGTAAGCCTCTGTTTCCATGACGACGGTGAATAGGACCACGCCCATTACAAAATGTAAGATCCCGTCCATGGCTGATTCAACCTGGAAATACAAAAGGCGGATACGCCCTAAATATTTTATTGTGCGAAATAAAAGAAAACAATGTCACATCGCATCAGAAATCGCATTCCGTGTGTTCCAATAAACAGCATACTATGTGAACTCTGTTCATTAATGGAGAAGAAAACATAAAAATGGTGCCAAAATAAGATGAAAGAGCGTAAAAGGTTATTTGCAGATAGAGTGTTTAATGCTTATTTTGATTTTCGCCCCCTTTCAGGAGAAAAGAGTATTTGAAAATATTTTTGTATGGTGGATATTCGAGACCACCTCTTGGTATATATGTAGTCTTTGCATAATATTGTTCTAAGCAAGGGTGTGATGCATGTCTAATCAATTTATTTGAATGTAAAATATTTGCTTGTATTCAAACTTATGAATTTTATCTGAATTATGATAATTTTTATGAATATATCAAAAATATAAATATGATCCAAATCCAGGTTTCACACATTTGTTAGATGAAAAGATCAAATTCTAATGCAAATATATTTATTTATCATGTGTAAGATCGTCATTTATAACATTAATATACAAAGATATATCAAGAGGTGGTCCCAAGTAGCCACCATAGATATTTTTCACATACGCTTTTTTCCTGAAAAGAGAAAATCAACACAAATATTAAAGACTCTATCTGCAAATAAATCTGCACACTCTATCATCCGATTTTGGCATCGTTTTCATGTTTTCTTCACCTTTAAAACTTTAAATAAACCATTCAAAAGCAAGAAAGCAAAAAAGACTTAGGAAAGCATGGCGAAGATGCAACCATGGCCTGACACTAAGGTACGGGGTTTTGCGAACTACTCGATTAAAACTAATGTCCAGGTATCAGTTGTGCTTTAGACTTATCAGCAACTTATACCCAGAAGATTGTAAATTCTGATGGCAGAGACTTGCAATTAAACGAAACCAACTATTGCTGTGACATGCACACCTGTTTTAAAAACCATCTTCCATGTTTCCCATAATATTGGATAAATGCCTACATACAGTTTTGCCAGCTACCTCGATGTATAGATAAGAATCTGAGTCATTCACCCAAGCTGAATGAAACAGATGGAATATGTGTATGCTCACTACCTCTATTTGAATTGTAATACAAAAAGCCATAAATAAAGACAGTAAATCGGAAGCGTATACACTTCCATCAATTCCAGTATTATTTTGCTAATGCTGAAGACTTAATTTAGGATGTTTACATGTTTTGTTCTCTTTTATTTATGGCTTATGCCTGACAGAAATCAGTATTGTAATCCACAATGAAAAACAACAAACTGATTTGTTGTTATTTGGAGTTCGGTACATGTCACACATAAAACGAGTTTTGCAGGTTAATTGGGGTTAAGAAAACTGTGTATGGCATTACACACTTAATGTTCTGGACAGAGTAGAAATCACCCATAAAGTAAACGCTTATATTTCGGAAAATCACGTTTTCATTTTATCTACATCGGGCTACAAATATTTCTTGTGTTTGATGGACATATGTGTCTTCTTTCTTTGGAATATCTGATTTACACAAAAACAACAAATAGTCGCTATGGAAGGCTCTGTGAATGGAGAGCGATGTGATTTAAGGGCATAATAATAACCGCTCAGTATGAACAGCGGGCCCCTGATGTTAAATCGTGAATCCATGTGCTGAATGCTAAACTGAAATGATCGAGACTGTTTGCGATCGTAATCTCTAATAAATGCACCTTATTCATGTCAAAGTGGCCAGTGGTTACGTAGTGACCTTGAAGCATGTACTGTCTACAATCTTTGCAAGACTTTGCGTATGGTGATTTGGCGATATAAGAAATGCATATCAAAGTAAGCCAAACAAGATCACGATAATGCACTAATAACCATCGATAAGTCAACTACTTTGCAGTATATGTATGTTGATATCTTTTTTATGACCGCGATAAATGATCGCAATTTTGATTCACGAGCTGTCGCTTGTAGACAAACCCGATGTTTGTAGCTCATTATATGTAAGCAATAATAAATATGCATGAACAATAGCTGTTCTGTTTGAAAAGACGACCACAGCGAAAGAGTTGTTTTATGTCAAACGCATAAAAGTACTTCTTTACCTATTGTTTGCTGAGTTTGAAATTTTGTCAGTTTTACTCACTATTTAACTGTTAGGCTCAGATTCATTTGCCATAACGTAATACATATTGCTTTGACCTTGGAGATAGACAGCTAGGTTACAATATAGAAACATGAAGTTGTCAGCTTTGTTAGGACACGAGTTCACACAGACATCTCTCTGACATGTTAAATTCTAGTTGACGAGGGCTAGAAAGTGGATCTGTGTCTTCATCTAGTCAGTTCAAAGGAGTAACATACAAGATAATGGAAACCAAAACAGGCAGAATGACTCAGGCTTAACCGCCTGTCTTTTTTTGGTATGAATATGCAAATAAATTTAAGAACATTCAGCATCGGTTTTAAAGGCTCAAAAGATGTGAAGTGGCCATGATTGTTCTAAAGAGGCCATTAGTTTGAGAGGATAAATGGTAAAGCTATGGCATGCACTCACAGACAGCAGTTATCAAACAAATATATCCTCAGATGTGCCAAAAAACCCCCAAAAAACAAAAACAAAAACAAAATACAAAACAAAAAAAACACACAGACAATATGTAAGGGGAAAAGATAAACACCTCAAACGTATTTACGAATAAAGCCTAAAGTACACTGAAAACAGGTGACCGAGAACATCATCAAAGCCCTAACATAACCTCGCCACCAAGACGGCATGAGCTGCATTCGAAACTGTGGCAACCTCCATGGCCACAGATGTATTTTATGGTGTGCTGTCTGTGTTTAGAAAGGTGTCTGAAGTAATAACACTAAATGGAATATGCATTGTTCGGGAAATTATTGAAGCGGAATGTGGCATCTTCAAGTAGATAAATTTTTATTAAAAATCAGTGAATTATCACACATAACTAGTGATTATATTTATATTTACATTTAATATTTCTGAAAAACAAAGTACATAGTTAACTGGACCGGGACACTTAACAATGCTTTAATTTATTTTAGACTGCAAATCTCCAAAAATCAAGCAATTCAAAAGTCTTATATGAACATATTATTTCTAAAAGTGACATAAGAATAAATGTTAACCCCTTTTTTAAGCAAGTCAGTTTTAATTTAATTTTTTTTGAATGATCACTCTAAAGATCAGCTTTCTCATTAGCATCTCGTAATTTTGATACAAACTTATTCAAACGCAAGCATCAAAACATGATGGGATTCATTAAAAACTCTAATTTGTTGTAACATTTTAAACTGATGAACACTGTCTATCTGATTCCTTATCAATGTTGAATCAAATCATACATGTACTTACCGATCGCCGTGCGAAATTACCAAACCACCCTTAACGGGACGAAAGCCCCTTGCCAGTGTCACGCGTGAAGTAGTCCTCCCGTGGTACTTAACATGAGAGCTTTTTACGTCAATTCCCTTTCACGTTGAAACGAAGACATATTTCTGTACGTTGTGCATTTTGCGATGTTCATGATAAATATAGCCTGACTCGTGATGCCTCGCGCCGCCTGCATCGTGCAGTCGAATTAACACGCCTGGTTGTAGCTGACCAAGGGTCTTTGTCACACCAGTTCCTGCATGGCTGCAATGTTGTCGTTGATGACCCCTATTTGGAGCTATTTGTGGTACAAGCTACCCACTTTTGTAAATGATGACGACTTTAGTCGTTATCAAATAAAACCGAAAAGGGAAAACCTCTTTCGTTTTTTTCTGGTAGTCTGAGAACTTTCGAACTTGCAACAGAATTACCCTAATATAAACCCATTTGGCAACATATTTGTATGATTTTTTTCTTCTCTAAAATAGCTGCAATGAGTGTCAAAAAGACAAAAATACTTTTCTCTTAAGAATTTCCCGGGAGTGACGTATTTATGTCTGAATACAATTACATCACCATAAAAGTTGAATAATTAAAAATTAAAAGTAATGGAGAGTAGGGTCTTTCAGGGTATGTCCAAGATTTGGCACTGGTAAAACTTGTTTGGAAAGTCGAAATGGAAAACAAAAATATAGAACATGATGTTGACATTTCTGACATGTGGCATTGTAATTAGTTGAAATAGCTGACATTAGACGTTACATTTGCGAGTGGAACCATGTATAGTTACTTGCAAAACCGCGGAGTTCAGAAGTGTCATTGAGAAATAGACAAAATCCATTTGCTTTTAAGAGAATATACCGCAAATCATCAGCAAGCCGATTATTCGTTAACAGCATTATCTAAACCATTGTTGCTGCTAAAAGCAACTTATTGAATCATCAGTCACCTAAACAACACAAAGACAAGTCAGAGGGATTCCTAATTTGTGTATTTTAGGAGTTTGTCCCCGTGTCGTGACAGCACGAGACCTCTTGGCCTGAAACTGCCAGTAGGGTAATTTATCTGTGGACTACACGACCACCTTCTAGAAGCAATGCTGGTGTAAATACCACCTCTTTTACACCTCAGTCATAGAACGTGACGTTCATGTGACCGGTTTCCACGGTTGTGACCTATATGATAATTCAGCCATCAATAGTTCACCAGTCGTTACCTGGAGGGAAAAAACTTTTATATGAGTCTTAAAATAGTATTATTGTCCATACAAAGACATGTTTAAAATTAAAATTAAAGTCAACCAACGAGAGATGCCCTCCACCAAATGATACTCGGTCATGACAATATTGTTTTTTTTCTGCCTGGTATTTTTCTTGGCAAATTTACGGTTATCATGAATCAGATTTACCCAGTAAAAATCATGCTTTAGACAAGAACACCACAAGCCAGTTGTTGCTGGCTTGGATTCTCAGAGCGAATGATAGTGTACCCACATCGTGCTTTATATGGCGACTGTATAGCTTGAATGATAAAGCAGAAAAGAGTACAGCAAAGAAGCTAAAACCAGAGCAGCGACAACAGTGTAATAGTTCTCAAATGATCACACCTTACTGGTGAAACGTGGCCTCTTGTCATTTTACCTCAGTTAGGCGTTTAATATAACTGTTCATATAAGTGTTTAAGAAGTAGCAATTTTCACGCCCCCCAGCACCATGGCTTAAGCAGAATTATGTAAAAGAAAACGCAATGATGTTAAATGCAAAATACTAGACGTCACTGGTCTAGAATTACTCAAAATGCTGTGTTATCATCACATTTAACATATGTACACAATAACATGAAAACAATGCAAAGGGGCCAGGTCTCGGGGAGGCTTAGTCCAACGGTTTATACAGGATTATGATATAAAAGATTGCAAGGTAAAACAAGGGCAATGTGATAGTTGTCAAATGGTCACACTTTACTGGTGAAATCCGGCCTCTTGTCATTTTACCTCAGTTAGAGCTTTATTCTAACAGTTCAGATAAGTTTTTAAAAATTAACAACTTTCACCCCCTATCATCATAGCTTAATTAGAATTAGATTAAAAAAATGCAATGGTTCTTGTATGCGATATAATAGAGTCACTGGTCTAGAATTACTCCAAATGCATCTCATTTACCATTTGTACACAATAACATGAAAACAACAATATATATGGTAATTCATATTCGTATATTTCGATATGATATTTTAGAGAAAAATAACGAAGTAAAAATACGAAGCAGTGAGAAGTATGGGGTTTCTAATCAATAGGAGAGGACGGATGGTAGGTTTGACAATTTTTATGTGGATACCAGTACATAGTTGTTTAATTACAGTGATTTTTTGATAGTTTTGAAACATATCTGATGTACATTGTCAATGCCATCGAAATATCGCTGCCTCGTTTTTGTGCTGGTTGCCTTTGACAAAGTTTGCAGTTTCCTCAAGCGACTTTTGTGTTCACACTCTATATTGCAACTTTCGTGAAAAACACTTTAACGTGAACAAACTGTAGAACAAGTATGCTCTGCTAAGCCGTCTTAACGTCTCTCGTATGTCCAGGAATGCAGGGAAAGGGATTTCATTTCATTTGAATTTATTCATCATAAATCATGAAATAATAACGTAAATATACATTTGAAAAATAAAGCGGGCAGCATACGAGCTGGAACTCTCCTGTAGAAAATGTATTGCTAATTATTTACAGAGGGAAGCTTTACATGTTGGTGGTTATATTACAATGTGTTATATATGGCAAGAAAACAACCCTAAATCTTACTGCGATATTTAAAAATTTTCAGGTCTTTATGGAGAAATTAGTGTCTTTTTAATATTTAACATACATGAGCAAACATCATTGCGTCCTTTATTAAGATGTTTAAGGAGATGTAATTTAAGTTTAGATTTGAAAAGAGACATGAAATGTACACTATGGCGAGTTATAGGTAATTTACTCCATTCTAAAGGGTTAATGGCTCCGTGAATGCATGCCTGAAACAGGAGTAAGTGATAGCGGTGATACACTGTCTGGTGTGCGGTATTCTAACATACCTTCAATTCTTTTAACATTAAAACTAACTAAGACCAAAACATGTTCAAATGGCAACACATACACGGCTGCTGGGCACGTCATGAACACTCGGGCTATTCCAAGCCGCTACTAAAATGGGGGGTATAGGTTGTGCTGTTAGAATGTCTGCTTTCTTCAAAGTTTTAATACAGCGTTAATATTTTTCCAGAAATAAAGATTAATTGAAATAATTAAATCTTCCCTGCGTCCAAGCGGTAATGAGAAATCACAATGGTCATTTTTAGCTCTCATACCTCGTTGAATGTAAAAAATATTTACACCCCTCCACCGTACAGAGTACACTTTCACTAAAAGTAAAAATAGACAGATTTTAGCACAGAAATGATTATCAATCAACCAGTGAAGACCTCCTTGAATACCCAGAAATATTAATACAAACACAATATAACTGGACTTTTAATCAGGTTCTGCATATTTTTGTTTTTCAGATTCACAATTTAGATCTGTGTGAGGCCGGTAACGCGTATCGTATATGTCCAGATCAGTATCCCTTCAACTGAACGACAAACGCCAACATTTTTAGGTACATCCTTAATCAAAACATCTCATATCATAAAACACTATGAAAAATATTAACTGGAGACAAATGACACTTGAAGTTTTGCAAATGTCAGTTCCTACCTGGCTCAAACGGTTTTAAGATTTAACCCTTGGTTAATGACGCTGTGTGTGAAGCACACGTCTGAAACAGGACTAAGTGACAGCAGAAAACGCGTCACGCAAGAAAGGCATTTCTCATCCGTTTATTAGGTCACTAATCTGTAAAAATACAGACGTTTACAGCGTTCCATTCTCGCTCTTAAGCACTTTACTTTATCTTCTTTTAAAGCCCAAGAAGCCTGTAGCTTTGTTTTGTAAAAATGGGAGGGCAACACCGTGGTAGTGACATGTCACTATATGTGAAAATCCATTTTTCTCGTGTCTATATTCTGAAATGGACTTGGATATAGGTTAACACAACACAACAAGTTGAAAATACGAGAAATTTGAAAATTATTTAACAAATTAAGGTTCGTTACGAGTTTGCTGTGGGTTGATCTGTGGCAGAATCAGATATATGTCAAAATACACAGTAACCGGTGTCATGCACAACTCAAACTTGCATTACTTTCAACCACACAGGTCCCAAACACTCAATAGGTGGACAACATAAACACATTATTTTATTTATTTATTTGATTTGTTGTAGATATATATTCAAGAACTTCTGCCTTCCACAATGGCAGTCGGTTGATAAAACCCGAATTTCTTATTTTACAATGGCGGTTAGTATTATGGGTTACCTTGAACAACGGTCATCAGTTTTTTTATATTGATAAAACCGGATCTTTCTTCTTCTACAGTAGAGGTCAGTTTTATGTATTGATAAAATGGGAGTGCACAGGGTACACGACCGACGTTAGGAAACCTGGGCCTATTTTATACATATAATAGTCCCAGGCTAAACATACAGCGAAATAAGTGAAGCTCTGGTATATCTTACCTTCATGTTTCTTGGACAATATAGGTTAGAAATCGTGTCACTAAGTTACAAAACATCTACTAACACTAAAGTTTGCTTGATTAAGCCAAATAAGAAGTCAACAATTTCCAGAAGTCCATGAGACATGTATACTGTTACATAATACTTGTTTTGTTGTCAGGGCATAAAGTATAGTAATGTCGAGGTCAAATGAATAAAAACAAGTACATCTCGGTCATTATTGGGATATTCAAAATTAGGAAAGATGAGCAACCGTTTACACTAATCCTGCGGGAATTACAATCATGCAATCTGGAGATTCATTCATGCAGATGAAAAAAATGATCAGATTTATGAAAGTTACTTATGGGCTATAAGTTTGAGACTTGAACTGTTGAACTGTGTTTAACAACTGCTGACTGTTTCTCCCTTACAGGCTACCAACTGCACTTACTCTCTGTGTATTATTCATATATATTCCCGTGAGAATTGGCCTTATATATATCTTGTTTCGGAAGGGGGTCTTGAACGCCCTTTCATGAGTTACGAGTGTTGTACGACTGTCGGGTTTAAGAACAGATGACATTCCAGCAAAGTACACATCACCTAAAAGGACATTTCATGCCGACTCCAAACATGGTTTTCGTTATTTTTTGGCACCTTTTTGAAGTGATTAAAATGGAAATAAAGACTGAGGTGCTATTTCAGGACCACATTGAACAGCTTGAAGCACAGTGACGTAACATCACCTCTTCAGCAACCAGACATCCTCTGATTGCTAAACGTCGGTATAGATGAATTACTGCAGATGTATTTGTATTTGATGTGGAAATATAAAGAGTTACAACATGTTTAAGTTCCTAGTGGTCAATTAAGAACTTGAAAATGACGGTTTTCATTTTAACTCTCTATTAATTAATGTAACATCGATGTGCTCTACTAACAAACTGATTTATATCAATATCTCAAAACTGATTTGTTATTGCCTTCAGTGATAACCCAGAGGACTAACGTTCAGATAACACTGCACACGTACTCAGCGGACATTATATTACGTGTCATATGTCAGCTTTGCTTTACGCGGAGAACGAAACAGTCCTTCAGAACCCACCTACAGCGTGAGACCAAAATATACAGAAAGTACACATATCAGCTGTTGTTCTTCATATTAGCAGGTAAATGTACATCGCATGCCTGCAAAATCTGGGATTCATCACATGGACTAAGCATCTCCGAGGCCTGGTTTCTTGTATTTGTATTTTCATATTATTGTTTATTAAATATAATGAAAACACCGCATTTGGAGTAATTTTTGACCAGTGATGTTTAATAAATTGATCATAGCAAATTTTTTTCGCTAATTCTCCTTGAGACTTGATGAAATGGGCGGCCTAATTTGCTTCTATTTAATCATTTACACGAACGTCTATATGACATAACTTCAGGGGTAGGACTTCACAAGTTTGACCATTTACCTACTATATTTACGCCTACCACATTTTCGTCGCTGCTCTGGGTTTACTCTCCATGCTGTAGCCTTTTATATCTTGATGCGCTGACACAGAAAAAAAATAAAAGAGAAAATTTTACGAAAGTAGAGCAGCTCTAATGGTTTTCATGTTTTTGGAACAACTCTAATTAAACTAAGCACGTATTTGTGCAAAATATGCGACTCGAGAGTAATTAAACACATTTTACAATTTGATTGCTGAAAAGCGTGCCTAGAAGGTATTTAAGGAAATACATTGATTGAATTTGTGACGTCTTTAGTTGCTGTACCACCTATCAGGATCAGTCATTAGTATATCTGTGCTTGAAGAGCTAACAGTACAATGTACTGGACAAGCTCAGAGTGTGTTAATGCAAAGTATAAAAAGTTAATCTGAGCCTCACATCATAGGTTATGTTTGCAAACTATTATGCAAGAAATTATATATAAATGCTAAATAAAGTTGATAATATGAAAGAGAGAAACGACCAACAGTTTTGAGTGATGCAGGGAAGATCCCCGCTATTCATGGCATCACATACACTTCAAATTTCAATATAAAACACTACAGCACAGGGAGTTAAGCCAGAGCAGCGACGCGAGTGTGATATTTGGCAAATGGTCACATGTCCGGCCTCTCGTCAATTTACCTGAGTTAGGGTTTTATTCTAAATGTTCATGTAGGAGTTTAAGAAGTAACAACTTACACCGCCCGTAGCACCAAGACTTGAACAGGATTAGATAAAAAAAAATACATTGATGTTAAATGGCCGTAGTCCGTGGATAATTTCTAGGTTAAACACAAATATAGGTATCATAGTGGCGCGTAGAAGCCATTTTTGAAAGAATTGCCAAAAAACCGTTTCGATACAAAACCCAAGCAGTTATGAAAAAGTATCCACTTTTGAAATAAAACTTGATCAATTTTGAAATAATCCTGCTGACAACTTTTGAAATAAAAATTTACCACTTTTGAAGTAATGAATGGAATTTTTTCACAGCTGGTCAATACCGTTTTCCAAAGTGAAACTTGCCTCTAAACTGCCTTTGTTTGAATATGTTTTACATTTTTTTCTTTCTAAAAATCAAAAGGTTTTATTTTTGAGGATATCATACTTATATTCATATTTCCTTGAGCTTTTATGTGGTGGGTTTGAGGCCGAGAGGTTTTATTGGGTGGGATTGAGGCCGAGAGATTTATCTTGTTTCTTTGTTTTCAGGTTGTAGTGATGAAATGGTGATGACCATTAAAAACTCATAAATCCGAAGACACCTCAGATGTGCACGGATAATACATAGTGAAATGTATCAAGGAGCGTAAAACCATGAAGTTCGGCAGTGTGATGATCAGATAGGGTAACATATAAAAATGGCCCATTGTCAGTTACTGTTTTACTCCGCTGATTATGTAAAATGGTTAAATGCTATGGACTTATACGCCCCTAACCATAAGCAGAATTAGGTAAAAACAGGTATACTAACGTTATTGCCAATTTTAAACGTCGCTGGTGTAGAATTAGTGGTAATTATCAATAGATGCATTTTGCATCTCATTTCAGTATGATAAGGATCACGTAAATACGAGTATTTTAAGTATGTCGGAAGTAGTTAAGTATTTTGCCTGGACGTTTTTCCGGGCGTCGCTTGTGTGACATTAAATGGTTTTCTCATGTTAAATTATGTAACATTTCATCAACTATAATGATGGAAGTAACACACGGATAATATTAGCCTCGCATAAATCCAAATATATTTACAAACAGAAACCCAAGATGGTTAACATCTTTCATCACGCATGTCATCAGTCTTACAAATGTAAAGCCATATGAGGATATACAGATGGATAAATGGGAGAGGCACAGGGAGAGGCAGCTATTTTAAAGAGTTATGCAAGATAGGTATGGTAGAAGGAAAATATATTAGACACAGTAGCCATGTATGAAATTAAAGTTTACCATTTTGGAAAGGTTCATTTGAGGTTCATTTGGAAAAAAATCATTAGTCCTGAAAAATGCCTAAGTGAATTTTTTACTTCAAAGGTAGTTCGTTTTATTTCAAAAGTGGTTTCTATTTCAAAACTCACATTTAATTTCAAAAATGGTTCCTACAAGAGAACGTTGGCCAATTTACCCTCCTAAAGTGGCTAACACACACCTTAAAAGAGGAGAATAATAAATAATTTATTTTTATGGAGGTATAAAACAACATGTTTCTTAATAAATAAAGAAAAATATTTCAAACATTTTTAGACAAAGTATGGCTCAAAAGTGTTGCTCTACTATTTAGGGTAAAATTATAAATATTCATATAAAGCATTCACTGTAATGCGATCTTACATGCTTGCCGACCAATGAAAGCCGCAGGTTTAACATTTTCAATTTTGAAATCAACCAATGGTTGCTCAAGCGTTTGAATGATGGACGTGTTTAAAGAGAAAATTGCACTTGACCTTGAATGTGTGTTTATGAATAACACAGACTTTGGAGGAAACCTTTGCTCGCGCGTGGCTTTCGTCAGCTGAAATGAGCTTCCTTTGAACACTGAGCAGGCAAACTTCATACTTCACTTGAGTATTTTGCATATCTCGTTGTTACTTGGGGTTAATCGTCCTGAAATTCACTTTTAGATCAGAAATCACGCTACTGAAGAGTTACAAAATGATAACCGTCGAGGAGGTTTCAGCTTGGAAATACAAAGAAGAGACCCGTCCCCAAAGTGGAATAACTAAGCAAATTATCGCGGGGGTTAAGGATGTAAGGGCCGATGGTAACCGGAGAGATGTGAGCATTAAGTTTGCGAAGACCACATGTTTGTTCGTCACCAGGTTTTGCATGGTAAGTAATGGGGACATCGAGGAAATCCTATTCATTACCCTGTTTTACAGTCTCTCTGTAAAATGTAAATCTGTAACATGACGGAAAAATCCACAACTAATCATCTTTGGTACGTGAAAACATCTGCTTGAAATGATTAGAAAAATCTTGAAAGCGGTGAAAAGCCCCGAATTATGTATTTGTCAGGGTTTGTAGGGTGGAATAACCGGGCCCACCGTACCTGACCTTGGCGATCGCCTCCAGACTGAGCATGACAGCGTCATTGTCTTCCGTGGCAGCAGGAAACTTTTCTGATCAGCGTCCTATGGTATGTGCGGGACAGACTCAGCGGACGTGGTGACTTGCTCATTGGGGTCGCTCTTAGTTAGACATCTCTCAGTGTAGCCTCCTTGTTCTTTGTGAAGGGAGTTTTTGACAGTGGAATCAATACAGGTAATTCAAAGTTTGGACCTTCTCACAACTGACGTCAATTCATAGAGAAACAAATTCCCGGCATTCGTTTATATTTCGATTTATAATTCAAGATATGTCATGTTTATTTGATTGTTTATTATAGTCCATTTCTTTTTTCTTGTAGCCTATATTCGGCTACGTGTAAAGTCAGTTACATCCGCTCCCAAACTTGCCATTCCTCAGTGACACGAAACACCACAAGCTCTACAAAGTGGTATGAGGAAGCCAGCATGAGCTGGACTTGAATTCACAGCGACCGCATTGGTGAGAAGCACCTGGGTCACTTAGCGTGCTTTTCCACTCGGCCACGGAGGTTTCCAGTTCATTTTTATACTTGTGCAGTTTTGTGGGTAATTGAATTCGGGTAGAGATCGATGAACATTAGTGAACATTGCGAATTGATTAACCTCGATCCGGACATAGACTGCAAGAGTGGACTCGACCTCGATAAATCATTGATGAGGTATACCATTTGACTTCTGGGAGAATCTATTTTACTCAAGGGGCAGCGAATCTCCACTATAATATGTATTTTGAGAATAACTGTAACAGTTATATGCAAAAATTTAGCGAGTAAATGAAAATCAGGTGGCTGTGAAAATTAGCTAGACGTATACATGGGGTCGTGGAGGGGGACAACAGAATATTTGAGCCATTCCAAAAGTAAATCGCGAATGTATCTCGTGACATTTTACAGTAATATAACGAAAGGCACAAGAAAACAAAGAAAATTCTGACTCAATGAAATAATAAAAATAAAAAATAGACAAACTAGGGATTTATCTCGCACCACATGAAATAGTAATCTTGCAGTTCCGCGAGCTGTCTGTTGCTGGAACCAACTCCGTAATAGCTATCACGAATAAGAAGAAGATATAGGCATCTTTGTTTTTGGTTTACCGTATGTTGAAACGCAAGATGGCTTAATCTGGATGCGAGTTATTGCTGTTTTCATCTTTGCTAAGTTCTGTTTAATTTTTTTGCGGTGCGGACTTCCATGTGCGTGCTGATGTGGAAGGAAACAGCGGCATTGCCAGTTCTCTTGCCTCACTTCGAATATGGGCTCGGAGCCTTGGTTTCTCCGCTGATTGCGAAACCATTTATGCACCAAGGAGTCGGTTTTAATGAGACTTTTTCGGTCAACGCAACCAACGAGGAGTTCAATGAAGCAGGCATAGTTATCACGGAATCCATGATTGAAATACCCTAGTCCATCGTATTTGCAATCGGTATCGTCATTGGAGTTGTCGGTGTTGGATTTTTCCTTCACACACTATTTTGCGGAATGGCCTCGCTGTACCGTTGCATCTCCTATTCAAAGCTAAGCGACGCCCCTTTCTTGAAAGATCCCTTAAAGAGTGATGTGTTGATTTAGCTCTGGTTTTTCCTGTTTAACATGGTGGCAGTCATTGTGGACAGAACACAGGGCCTATGTCTCGAACTGGATATCTGGCTATCTCATCAGTAACAAGGGTCCGCGTTCCCTGTTGTATTTCATTTTTTCTGCTGCTGGTATTCTGTGTTTTACCATAGTCATTGCAGAAATTATTGGGAGCCATCGGGACGACAGGCACAAAACTGGTATAACAGAGATACTGGTTGAAGCGCAGGAAAATAGACAGCAGGATGCTTTAAAGCCTACCGTCTCCTTCAACAGAATATTTATGAGGGCCAGATATTCTAAACCTTTAGTCCACAATATCTACAGTATGTTTTGTCCACAGATCAAATACTTATGATTTTAGAGCTGGTACTCTAGACAGAAGCGAAGCGCAACCGCCTTAGCACACAGTTATAGTGTCATGGATGTAAAACGGTATTTCGACTGTTTGGTTTCAACCAGTGGTATTTTAATATCATTCGAATACTGTGACACAAAGCGTGAAAGAGTACAGCGTGGCGAAATTCTGTGGGGGTATCAACGTACGTGAATGTGATTGCTTTCATCCGCCATCATAAAATCGGAGGAGTACATTCGAACGTGAAAATAAGAAAACTACTCCGTACAAATAGTTATTCAGTGACTGCATGATGCTGTCGAGTGGCAAATACCACATTATTGTTTTCACATTTTTGACTTTCTTTATTCTTTACTTACATGTTTTCTTATTTTAACATTTTCGCGTTTCTCTCTTTTCGTTTTCTCATTCTACTGTTCGGAGTTTTCCTCTTTTTTTTTTACATGTTCTTCCGCTATGGCTTTAACAAACGAAATTACGAAAATACAAATAGCATTTCACACAAATCAACCACCACACCGTCCAGCTCAGAAGAGTTCGATGTCATTGCCATGAATTTAAACTCACTGCAATATATGTCTTAGAAAGCACCGCTATACATGATTAGGGGGGAATGAATGGACACGTGATCACTGGTGACGTTAACATGAACCCGCCAGATATCAGTTGGCAATATGAATTCAGACCCCAGCTATTAATCTTTGCACAAGTGATAAGTGATAGTTTAGTTCTGTATTAATCTCAGCTCCTAACATTCCCTGACCAGTAAGCATTGGTGCATGCCTCGGTCAGCCTGTGAGCAGCCATAAAACTCTTGACATGGGTTGACCATCAGAATCTGTACCTCCCAATGTCAGAAGCTGGGAGGGTTGTCTAGCAACATCAAGGGACGTTTGGCGCAGATGCAGTTATCTGGCTAATCACATCACTTGTTGTAGTCAACTACGGATTTTGCTTATCTTGTTTTAATCTACTAGAATGGGCAGCAAAGAATGTTAGACGGGAAACTGTAAAAAAGACATACCGGAATTAGAAATTATTTGTCGCTTTCTTTATGGCCACATATTTTATCTCCTTTTCTCATGTGTATTATACTTTTTCACTCATTTTTATCATTGGTGTATTCTATTTACTTTTAATTTTCCTGTTTTAGTTACCTTTCACTATTCTTGTTTTGTGGGATTGCTGAACTCTTCAACTGGTGTTGAAATGATTTTGTATATTTCAAATGATTATGTACATTTTGATTTATTTACCAGATCGGCTTATACGTCATGTGATATCAGGTGTGTCTGATTGATGTGACATCAGGTGGGTCTGATTATAGGTTCTCCATGTGTGTAATTTTAATAGCATGCACAACAGTTATATAAGAATTAATTTGTCTGTCCAGGTGCTTTCAAGTAATCAGCAAGACAACGGGTTGAAACCATTAATTTTACGAATCCAAGCTCACTAATTCGAACAAAAAGCTTAACACTCACCAGTAAAAAATTAGAGAACTCGTGCATATAAAGCTTGTATTGTTTACAGTTAATTTCACACGAGCCAAGCATGCACAGATTACGCTCCACTTCGCCACATGCGCATTAATTTCATGTACTGTTACATACATTGCCATCACAAGTTGCCTAACGGTGTTTTGGTGCAATACTTCCTGTTCCAGTCGTGTACGCTTTATGCAGGTCTGCATATTTCATAATAGAATGAGCATGTAGCACACCATTGTGTACTGATTCGCTATAACGTGTCTCTACACCAAACCATATCTACCATGCACTGATGTATAATGGGATAATGGCGTTGCTCAATCCCTCAAGAAGTTAAATTTGCTATACTAAACCACGGTTGGCTCGTTTATCACTACAAGTATTTTCACTGGAGGAGGCGTTACAGTTTTTGTATTAACAAAACCTGCCTATCTCTCATATTTATTGCAGGTGTTAATTATCTTTTCCGCACACTTGCATACCTTGCGCTATATACACATTTGTTGTGTATGCCTTGATCGGTTGGTAACCTTGACCCTCGCCTTCAAGTGGGGAATGGATGAGATGACCGAACACCGAAAGATATTAAACACACTTAATGAAGACTTAAACGTAAAGGGCACGGATAGAGATCCAGCAGGATCTTACACATGGTTACTTCGAACGGCATCTAGTGAGTTGTGCGTATTATCATGTAAACATCATCCGTAAAGATTCCGCAATGAAAAATAAATAAATAATTAAAATGCACTAAAGTTCAGACTGTCTCTGGTAAAGAAGGATATACAAATGCAAATGATTGTATTGTGATTGCAATTCGAAGCGTAAAGTTTTCTGAACGAGTTGGTTGCACGAATCGTGCCGTCAGAGTACGATTGAATAAGTATGTTCTTCTTTCCTTAAATCCAACAAGGTGTCACATGGTTCTGCATAAGAAAAGATGTTGTTTAAGCAACCAACTTCTTAAGTAAAAGAACTGAAGGTTTCAAACGTGTGGTGCAATCGAGCTCGGCTCTGCTAGTACAGGTCCTTCAGAGGGAGTTTTCCTATTTTCCCTCTACTGCTTCCTGGGCCATGGCGACAGTGCGTGTTCACAGTGCTCATATGGGAGCTCACGTGACCACGCCGTTCTGTTTGAGAGAGTATACTTTAAAGAAAGGTAACATTACACTCTCCTAAATGCGCGACACAAGCTTGAGGTAACATAATATACAAAGACATAATGCTTTAGATCTCTGATTCACTGTTTATTTATTTAACTGGTGCAGAACGCCGTGCAGAAGAACATTTTATTTAATGGAAAGTACATCGCTGGGATTAAAACATGCGAGTGTTTCTTTGGAAGAAAATCTGGAAAAAAAGACGTTGTATAATTGTTACGTATTTTTCAATATGGCCATTTTCCTACATGGCATATAGGCCTGCTTGAGTGATGCAGGTCATTCCTGGTAGCACGTCATACAACATGTCCGACGTAGCCTACAGTATTGTTGCTCCTGAAGATACATGTAGTATTTAACAGTTTTGTCACACATGATGAAAAATCCAAATGGACCGTCTGCTTTGATAACCATGCATATAGCGTGGCTGTATGGTACAATATAACAGACTACAACACAGACAGTAAAACTAGAACAGCGCCAGCAGTGCTATAGTTGCCAATTTGTCACACGTTACCGGTGAAATCCGGCCTCTTATCAATTTACCTCAGTTACGGTTTTATTCTAACTGTATAGGTAAGCGTTTAAGAAGTAACAACTTACACCCCCTGGTACCATGGCTTACGCAGTATTAGGTAAAAACACTACAGTGATGTTAAATCGAATTTATTATACGTCACTGGTCTAGATTTACTCAAAGTGCTGTGTTGTTATCACGTTTAACATATGTATACATCTATATATACACACATATAGGCCTACTATTCATAATTAAGATGACGGTGGTTGATTTAACCTCACATAAGCATATATAACCTCATATGTAAATCAAATGATCCTCGAGGAAGACAGTGTCTAACTTACATTTCTACAGGTATAAAGTACAACATCTATGAAGGCTATATTTTTATATCCTGAACAATGTCAATTTTAACAGTGCAGGGCAACCATGTAACAGTTACGGTATGGAGTGGTGGAAAATCAACATTCTTGTATAACTATGTACTGTATTCAGTTAAATGTTTAACGTGTATGGCATTGACTTCAAGTTTTAAAGGGATAAGCATTTTATTATTGAGTCCAAAGTAAATCCATGAAACACATTGTTGACGGATTGTAACGTTAGTTTAGGAGTAACCCGTCGTCATGTAAGAGCACACGGCTCTTTATTTGGGGATTAAAAATCTATTGAATAGCTTGTCACTTATATGAAAGTTCGTAAGTGGAGAAAACATGCAAAGTCGCATGTAGATTATATGAAGGAAACCCAAGTACTGCAGTCCATAGAGTAATAGCAAACTTATATAGTGCGTGTGATAGGTCTATAGATAGGTACAACTGAATACATTTGAAACTACCAGCACACTCGGATAAAAAAATCTACTGGTGGATGTAGGCCGCGCAGGACATCCTGATGGCTCTTGTTACTCTGGGGTCATACAGCGTGCTATTCAGCTTTATCTGTCAATCTCTAAGATATGCTATATCTATATTTTTACCCCTGAACGTTGTTACGGCTGTGTGCAGAAGCAAATCTGCCCATCCAACAGTTCACCGTGTGTGTGAGCTCCACGGAGGGCAAGCTAAGTCTGCTTTTTGAAGACATTCTCGTTGAAAGCTTTTGACTGAAGGTATGTGGTACGACGTGTTGTTCACGAACGTGGCGGCGGTGGCCGTCTTCCTGTTGTTCCTACTGCTCTTCGTCCTCCGATACACTTCCCGTCCCGCCCGCTTACCCCGGGGACCCACGCCCTGGCCCCTCGTCGGTAACTTCCCCAGCCTTCGGGGAGACCTGTTCACTGCCTTAGAGAAGCTCCGGTCTCAGTACGGGGATATCTACCTACTGTACATGGGCAGTTGGCCTGCAGTCTTCGTTCACGGTCTTAAAAACGTGAAAGAAGTACTAGTCACCAGGGGAGACGAGTTTGCGGGCCGACCCAATCTAATGATGGCTGAGGTACTGTCTAATGGAAAGGGTACGTGGAATAGCCTGATAAATGGGCATTGTGCTGTTATATAAGCGTCTTAAATGACAAGAAATTAATAAAATTATTCTGTTGCAATAGGTCATATAATGTCTCTTTTGTCAGACTTTTGTGCAGGCGTCATCTTCATATATACTAGATGTATTTTCCCTCAGTGAATGAACTTCATATTCCCATGATGTACAAGTGAGGTGCTCCTTTGGTGCCTGAATCAGCTCCCCTGTATTGCCAGAATGCGATCTGGGAATAGGATCAGAAAATGTCTTTTGCTTAAACATTTTGACTGTTGGATGACAACGTTTGAAAGGAAGATTATTGACTAAATCAGTTTTCCCAGGTAGACATCTGTTGTGATTTTCTCCCTAGTAAAAGTTGAGGACGTTTCTGAAGATAGGAGATGCACTCCGTTGGAAGGTACAATCAGCAGCAAATTAATAAACAGATTCTAACAATAACAAATGGCCAATAAACGCGTCAAAGAACATTTACTTCTTCAACATCAGTGTGTCAAAGAGTTCTCGTTAAACAAATGACAAATTTATTATTTCATCCATAAAGGAAGTCGTGCCCCAAAAAGATCTTTGGCACAAAAGTAGAAGCACTCAGATAGAAGTCCTGTACAAATTGTGTTCTGGAGCACAACTACCTTCATAGCTAAATCAGGACATGAAAGTGTCCATAAGTGCGCCCACTTGACCGAATTGAACACTGAGACGTTTTCAGTCGGCTGTAGCAGTCATAACAATACGAAACTCGACACTTTGTTACAAACACATATACGCTCACATAATATATGCTTACTATTGTAAATATAAAAAATACAAGAAAATATGACTTTTTGACCTTATCGCCTCACCTCCTTTCCTGTTACCAAGTAGCTCCCGATCATGCCGATCCTACGGGATCTGGACCCGAACTGACGTCCTAACTAGTCTTCTTGGGGGAGAAGGAAGCCTAGTACAACCATATAGGACAGGGTGAAGGCTTTATATAATGACACTGAAATCTTTCTTGCCATAGGTGTGGCAAGCACGTCGGGTCAGGTGTGGAAGGAACAAAGACAGTTCGCACTGCACACACTGAGGGATTTCGGATTCGGCAAAAAGAGTTTGGAGGGGAAAATCATTGAGGAAATCGAAGTCCTTGTGCAGTGTCTGGAAGGAACGAAGGAGTCGACATTTCCCATCGGTAAACTTATACACACTTCCGTGGGGAATGTGATTTGTTCTCTTCTGTTTGGGGATCGTTTCCAGCATGACGACCCTCATTTTCTGACCTACATGAGGTCACTTGAAGAAATGTTTGAAGATATTGGATGTGCAGGTCCAGTAAACTTTATTCCGTGGCTACGGTACTTGCCCGGAGACATCTTCAAGTTTAAAAATATCATGAAAAACTCGCTGTTATTTGGGAACTTTATAAAGGACCAGATACAACAGCATAAGGACACACTTAATCCTTTGGAGCCTCGGGATTTCATCGACGCCTACTTGTGTGAAATGTATAGAGCCCAAGAGATAGACCCAGAGACAACATTTGAAGGTCAGTTGTTATTTTGTTTTCATTTTTAGACTGTCCAAACCGGTTTGGTTTAAAGTTCACGAGCAATTTGTCCTCAAGTGATGGCAATACCATTCTATTCTGCAGTATGTCAGCTTGCTGTCCGAGTTTATCTGTGAGGAAGAGCGCGTGGATGGTTAGCATTATCAAGTCTAATATCAGCCGATAAAACAGAATTGTCGTTTGCATTGATTTAAACATCGTGGACCCATTCTGGTTCATTCCATTAAAACGGTATTCTTTTTTGCAGTTGAGAGACCATATATCTATGAGCTCGCACATTTGACCTTGATAGTCAAACCAGGATTCTATTGGTGGTTTAAGAATGCCTAAGTTTCAGGTGATATCTAATAAATTGCAATTGGCATCACAGCATTGCATATATCTAAACCTAATCGGACAATGTTGCTTGGGGTCGTATAATATCCTGCTGGTTTAACAATTACAATTAGAATAAAACTCATAGTGAGATAAGTTGACACCTGGCCGGATTTCACTGGTTACGTCTGACAATTTGCCAACGATATATCAGACTAGAATGGTACAGGTTTTTGATACCGATTTTATTCATTCGTCTAAAACATCCATTGTTTTTCCTCATCATTGAAAACTGTTGACAGATTCTCTTTGCTTGATTCTGTCCTGCCTTTTCGTATACTTTCTTAGTGCTTTGATGCTTTATGTTGTTTGTCGTGTTGGAAACTGGTCATGCGATTATTGACCCGGAACGCCCATTTTAGTGGACGGCTGAAAGACGAATGTCGATTTAGACGTCTAGGTTCCAAAGAAATATATAAATCTGGCTGGGCGGATCATGTTTTAAACTCCTTTTTGAAGGTTTTTTCAAGCTTTTGCTTGAAAGCTGCAGAGTTCGATAAAGGGTAAGAATTCCATTTGACGCTCCATTTTTTTTTTCTTATCGCAGATGAACAACTTCTCAAGGTCATTAGAGATTTGTTTGGTGCTGGCTCAGACACAACAGCAACAACACTCCAGTGGGCGCTGCTCTACATGATAAACTACCCGGATGTACAGACCAAAGCCCGGGAGGAGGTTCACGCTGTTATCGGCAAAGACAGGTTCCCAACGATGGCCGATCGTAAACAGATGCCTTACGTGGAAGCCATACTGATGGAGGTGCAGAGATGTGGAGATATCTCGCCATTGAGTTTACCACATGCTGCTTCACAGGACACGTCTTTAGGGGGATTCTCAATCCCTAAAGGTACCATCATCATAACCCCGTTAATCAGCTTACACAAGGACCCACAGGTGTGGAAGGACCCCGAGGTCTTTGATCCCAGCCGATTCCTGGATTTTGATGGACGTGTTGTCAAATGTGATCATTTGTTGCCATTTTCCGCAGGTAATTCATTCGATGATTCCCTTGTATATTCCGATGCAAGAATTTTATTTCATTTATGTTATTGGTGTTTCACGCCGTAGTCAAGAACATTTCACTTACACGAGGGTGGCCAGAATTGTGATGAGAGGAAACCGGGTAGAGCCCCGAGGAGTAAGTGTGTATAGTTATAGGGGTAAAGGAAAGATTTACCCGAGAAGGAAGATTCTTTAATAGCCAATAATGGCGTCAATCGACGAGAAAAGGTTAATTCCTGTATTAAAACTCTAGAACAGTAAGGAAATTAAAATCTAAAGACGCACTAAATGTAATAAATTGATAAAAGAACGGTTTATATGAATGCAGGCGGGACACAGATGATAAACAGTGGAAAGGAAATGCTAAGATGCAAGCATGATACAATCGTAGTTGAAAGCTGCGCTTTGTATGAGGTGAAAGGTGACAGTGAAAGGTGATGTAAGGATGAGAAAGGTACGATCAGAAGATGAAAGAAAAGGAGATCTCGGAATGCAAAGAATGTCGTGGATCACATCAGTTCTGTAGTGTTTGAAAGCCGCAAGATAGCTTGGTATTTATGTATGCGTGCTTTGGGTTTTACGTCGTACGTTACAATTTTTTCAGCCATATGACGACGAGGAGCCCTTACAATGTATATATACTATGTCTTCTTGTGGCTGGGCGAGTCCATGCCCCCAAATTACTGTCGCCACTGGAAAATCATGCTGAAGGCACCAGACAAGACACCCCACTCAGTCACATCATACTGACACCGGGCCGACTGGTCCTGTTTCTGTGCTCTAACGCCTGAGTGCAGAACGCCATGACAAGCAGCAGCAAGTGCAATTTTTTAAAGTCTTTGGTATGATCCGACCCGGAATTGATCCACGATCTCCCGACCTCGAGTCTGTTACCACCGGGGCTCAAGCAAGTTAGCTTAGAGACAACTGTATACTTTTCGAATGGGAAAAGTGGTCCTGCAAGTAACAGCGGTAAATGAGTTGAAGAAGGGAACTAAATCAAAGGTGAAAATGGTTTAAAGGACATTACGTGCCCATTCCCATGGAACTACTGGCTTGCTGAAAATTTTGACATCGTGGAAAAAGCATCAGTGTACATATGGAACTTTTGGTCACAAATTTGCCGATCACATCTCGGTTTACAAAGACGTCTAGTACGGTGTGTGGGTGTTTGTGGGTTTTCTTTTGTGGTATGTTTTCGTGACATCTAAGTATTACGTATTATGTTAACAGGTAAGCGAGCATGCCTGGGCGAGAGCTTGGCAAGAATGGAATTGTTTCTGTTCTTCACCTCCATGCTGCAGAGATTTGTCTTCAAGCCCCCGGATGGTGTGACGTCATTGTCTGAAAAGGCTATCATCGGCCTTGCCAGGCGACCCACAACGTTTAAACTTAAGGCTGTCATGGTCGCGTGAATGACATCTTTAGGTAGTTTTGGGAAGAAGCCTATGAGCTATCCCTTCATGTCCATCACCTGATCTTA
This sequence comes from Acanthopleura granulata, assembly GCA_016165875.1. Taxonomy (NCBI): domain Eukaryota; kingdom Metazoa; phylum Mollusca; class Polyplacophora; order Chitonida; family Chitonidae; genus Acanthopleura; species Acanthopleura granulata. Next base: position 18,090,565 of record JABBOT010000010.1, read on the forward strand.
GCATGAGTTTCATTTATTTCTTTTGATTTGTACTTTGCTCAAGAATATTTAATTTATACTTCGGTCACTTCATATACGGAAACCGGGCAAAGCCCAAGGCAAACCCACGATCATCTGCAGGTTGCTGGGAGATCTTCCCACGTAAGAGAAGGCGGTAGATAGAGCTGCGTATGCTCTCATAGAATGGCAGAGAAGACGATATCAAGAGCTGGGCGTTCTGTCAGAGAGCCTGTAATTGACGTCAGTTGAGAAGTCCGATTCGACGGCTTATGTGTAACTATTTGACAAGTGCATGTATATCCCGAATCGCAAAATTAAACGTAAAAGTCTTAGCAGGCCAAGGTCGAAAGTGAAGCAGATATTTTTGGAACAACCCTAATTAAGTTCGGCACGTAGTTTGTGCTGGATATGTTTATTTCATGTATGTTATTGGTGTTACACGCCGTAGTCAAGAATATTTCACTTATACGACGGCGGCCAGCATTATGGTGGGAGGAAACCGGGCAGAGCCCGGAGGAAACCCACAACCATCCGCAGGTTGCTGGCAGACCTACCCAGAAGAATAATTTCAACACATTTTGCACGAAGCGTGCCCAAAAGTCGGATTTGCGACGTCGTTTGTAACCATTATCAAGTCTATTTTTTGAAAGAGCGAATAACTACATTGCAATGTACTCTAACCTGAGCGTCATGTCGACATGGCTATGCCAATCGTAAACCATACAAGAAACATTACATAAATGTTAAGTTAAGCTGATGATATGAATGAAAGATGCAGCCATCAGTTTTGAAAGATGCGGCGAAGACAAACGATAGTTTAGGCATGATATAATATTCAAATTTCTTATTCGCTGAATAATTCCCAGGTCGATCAAAAAGCCCACAAATATATCATGATGTATCGAATAAGCATCCAACGCTCCAATAATCTGCCCATTTTTTGTAAAGTCTATAATTTAAGTTTTCGAAATAAAAAAATACACTGTTGAAAGAACTGGTCGATTCGTGTATAGGAGCCTTGAAATCAGTCACAGTTTTGAAATAAATTTCATTTTTAAAATAGAAAAATACGACTGTTGAAATAAAAATGGAGCAGATTTGAAGATATTCCAGGTAACTACTTTTGAAATAAAACTTTTCTAATTCTAAAATAAAAAACTAACTTCTTTCAGAACAGGTCACTGGTTTCATTTCCAAAGAGGAATTTGTGGTAAAAATGTCAACTTTCACTTTAAAAGTATATCAAAACTGGCATTATGTGAACAACATTCTATCTGAAGACTTGACGATTCCTGGTCTCTGACGCTTTTTGCGATTGACCATATGACTCAGGTGTCTCAGATCAACACCAATTTCATTGTCTGGTTTATAATGAATGTCTGGTTTCCTAATAAAATATTTACCTTTAAAATTGCCCAGGGCACAGCAGTAGTTGAATTAAAGGGGTACTTGTGTCTCGACCAGTTTCTTTTCACCTAGGAAAATGGCCGACTATATATGTCAAATTACAATAAAATAATGTTTGGAAGGTGAGCTGCCGTACTTTTCCTGTTTTACTATTCCTCATTTGCTATACAGGTTCATGTGGAAAAGCCATTTCTGTATTAAAAATCCTAAAGCAGAAACGCTCAAGCCTTCACAAAATATTTCAAACGACTCAACACTTATTAAAAGATATATTAAGAGATACTAATATACACTTATATTAAAAGATCAGGAGATATCCTGTGCCTATAGTCCTTATATCATAGCGTTCCAGTGTTTTTACATTTTTGAGATTTTGAATCTACAAGCTGTCGAGGATAGAAACACAAGCCAAAACTGTACCTCTGCCAGAGATGTGGTTCCTATCAAGAGTTTCGGGTCACGGGCTTCCAGGTTATCTGAGGAAATTTCTGGAACGACTGTGTTCCTACCGAAACCAGCGTCAGTCCGAAGGTGTTAATCACCTGACGACGACCAAGTGTGTGGGTAGACGAAACTGCAATGTTACATAAATATAGAAACCACAATCTTAGGCATCATGGTTCATCCGCAAAGAGCCCGATAGATTGGAGCAGCCCTATACTAAATGAATGTGCATCATGAGCAATATACAACTGACCACATATTGATGGCTGGTCTCTTGTGAGGACACACCTGCTTAACTTTATCCCAGTAGTTTAAATGTGCCACCATACAATGGGTCATCCGCTCTGCACCATTTTCCTCATTTATCTCCACTCTGTTGCTGTATGTGCTTTCGCTATCCCGGTGGATGCAGGCCGCCCACCATTGTCTGATGGCTCTTATTACCATGGGATCAAAAATCCTGTTATGTATCTCTGTAGTCATTCAATCTCTAGACTTTATTAGACGCCTAGTTTTTCCTTAACATTGTTACGCCTTGGTGCATACCTAACTAGATCTGATCAGCAAACACTTCTTCGTGTACATGAGTTAAAGGGAGGGTAAGCTGGATCTGCCTGATGCATCCGGAAAATCTCAATGAAAGCCTTTGACCGAAGTTATGTGGTACGGCGTGTTGTCCGCAAACGTGACGGTCGTGGCAGTCTTCCTGCTGGTCCCACTGCTCATCCTCCTCAGATTCACCGTCCAGCCCTCCTTCCTCCGGGACACACGCCCTGGCCCCTCGCCAGTAATTTCCCCAGCCCCCGAGAAGATCTGTTCAACGCTTTACAGAATCTCCGGTCTCGCTAAGGGAACGTTTACCTCCTGTACATGGGCAGTTGGCCTGCACTGTTCGTTCATGGTCCCGATTACGTGAAGGATGTGCTAGTGACCAGGAGAGGGGAGATTGCTGACCGACCAAAGCTAATGATGACCGAGGCACTGCCTAATGAAAAGGGTATGTAGACTAGAGTGACATGAAGACATTGTGCTGTGATATAAGTGTCCTAAATGACATGGAAATGACAGATTATACTTTTCTTATTGTAGAGCAAACAATGTTTCTGTGTCAGATTCTTAAGCAGGCGTCATCACCACATGCACTCACTTGTATTTGTGTCATTAAGCGAACTGTATATCTCTAGAAAGCACGAGTCAGCCGTTGTTTTGATATCTGAGTGAGTTGCCACGTGTTGTCACAGTGGATCCTGTTAGTCGCGGATGCAGAAATGGTTTCCAAAATCGGTTGGGCTGAAATGTTTTTTACGTAGAAACATTTCCGTTACCATTCTCTATCGAGTAAAAGGAGGGGATTATTCTGACGACAGGAGATGCACACTATTTTCGAAAATGCACTCAGTAGTGAAGAAAAAGTTGGTAACTCAGCAAACTGGTTCCAAAAAGACATTTCTTATTACATACAGTAGGTAATTAACTTTGATGTACCGGGAGGCAACCAGTTTTACAGCAATGTAAGAGACACATTTCCTGTCATTCATTTTGTCATTTGGAGGTTAACACTCTGACATGAAACATAATGGGCATATTTTGCTCAAAATCAATAAACTATTTCTAATATACGTGACATGAAACCTTACGTCCAACGATAACCATTTAGATTACCTTGTAACAGTCGCATAACCCTAGCATGCCATCGGATGACAGCGATCGATGTTACTCTCGAAAAGTGCAAAGCAAATTCCCTGTCATAAAGCAGCAGACGATCCTGCCGAACCAAGACCCGAACCCATGTCCTCACTGTCAATGACAAATCTTCTTGAGGGACAGTGAAGCCTGATACAGCTACACGGGAAATGGCTTTTTTTAATCACGTATTAAAATGTCTTGCCACAGGTGTAGCCAGCAGGTCGGATCAGGTGTGGAAGGTGCAAAGACCATTTACACTGCACACCTTGAGAGATTTCTGATTCGGCATCCGGAGTTTGGAGAGTAGAATCATCGAGGAAATCAAAGTACTTCGGGCGTGTCTGTAAGCCAGGAAGGAGTCGACATTTCCCATCGGTAAACATATATACACTTCCGTGGGGAATGTAATTTGTTCTCTTCCTTTTGCTGATCGTTTCAAGCATGATGAACCTCAGGTCGTAACATCTACGAGTATAATTGAAGAATACTTTGAGGACATTGGATGAGCAGGTCCAGTAAACTTTATTCCATGGTTACGGTACTTGCCCGGAGACTTCTTTAAGTTAAAAATATCATCAAAAACTCGCTGTTATTCGGAACGTTTATAGAGGACCAGATACAACAGCATAAGGCCTCGTTTAATCCTGTGGAGCCTCGGTGTCTTCGGCATGACACAGTATGTATACAGTCTAGGGGCTCCCCGTCGTCATATGACAGAAAAATTGTTAAGTACGATGTAAAACTCAAGCATACATACATACACACATACATACATAAAATAATTACCAATTTCGGCTAATGGAATGCGTTCTACGGCGTCTGATAAGTAATTTATGAACACTTATTAAATTACGACGTTGTGCTCTCTCTGCTTTCTTTTCCTTTGAATATCAAATCAGGACCTCAAGCAACTGATTGAAATCAACTCAAATTCCGACTTCTTAAATAATGTTTCTTTTTATTTGCACAGCCAGCCTCCAATATTTCAGAAAAGTTTTGTTTTATTTATGACAGTGGTATACCAATTTTTTTTAAAAGTCGCGTGAAAGACATGGCAGGCATATACTCGAGACAGGAGATACCTGTCACTACTACGTCTGTTCCATACGCTGGTGTAATGAACTTTGTAGTACCGCCACAAACACATCATCCCATACTCGGATTTAACGGCACATCCAAGAGTTGACATTGTCAAGTCTGGATTGAACAGTTTCCACGACCAAGAGTATACCATACTTCAACACACTCCACATTAAACGGTTGCCACTGTACAAAGCGTATACCATACTCAGACACATTACAAATTAAAGTTACATGTATACTACTTCCACGTTTAAACCATTCTAAGAGCCCTGGGTGACCGCCTCGGTGCCCTGGTGGTTAGAGCGTCCGCCTCGAGATCGGGAGATGTGAAATCAACCCGAAGACTCGCTTGGCGCACAGCAACGAGAAGGTAGAGAAATGAAACAGGACTGATCGATCCACCGTCAGTATAATGTGACTGGGTGGGGTATCGTGTCTGGTGTCCTAGTATGATGTTCTAGTAGCGAAGGCACTTTGGCCCCGTGGACTAGCCCTGCCAAAAGCAGACACAGTATTTATACATTCTAAGTACTCGTCATATAACTGAAAAGTTGTTGAGAACGACGTGAGACACGAGCATACTTACATACACGCATACACACACAAAGAAACGGTAGCCACCGCGTTCATGACTTTCTCCGGTACACGATACGTTAAAGGTATAATCAAGGTAAATATTACGTGTGTAGCAATCTTTGACACGTGACACATTAAGACATATCCAGCCATGGCATTATGGGATAGCAAGTAGTATTATAGTTCAGTTCTCAGTTCTAATTTCTTTTCTATGTTTTTGACTGAGTTTTCCTCTAGAAACAGTCCTCGAGCATATGTATAGTCTCATTTGTAATACAAGTCTAGCAATTTAGGGCCTCAACAGAGCAGGTTATTTCTTTTCTTTTTCTTGCTTTCATTTTGGTATAATAAAACGTATAGTGCAGGACGTGGGATTGTATCTCGGCTCTCCTTGAACATCACTTCTCCGAGCTCACAATTCCTGATATATAATCCCAAGGCATGCACTATCTGTATATTGTACGACCTTCATGGCATGCTTCTATACAGGACACACTGGAGCATAGCCATATCACGTATATACCATACCATTCTCACATCACATTAAAGTTATGTCACTTTTCCTTTCTAAGCCTTCATGTTTAGTTTTACTGAGATCGTGGATGTTAGGACATGGTTGGTGTGTCACTTGCTTTGGTACTGTATTGTTGCAACACAGGGGTAACAATGGCATAACAAAGTTATATGTCGGTGATGATATCTCAGTGTATACATACCAGGAAAACCATACAATACGTGGTAAGCTACTAACAACATCTTATAAACTGTACACATTTGGTCTTCCTCTTATAAGCTGCCGGCCATGAAAAGAAATCGTATCTTTCGACACAGAAACCTCGGTTCAACCCAGTTTGCTTCCACCATGATAATGGTGGCCACCATCGTATAAGTGAAATATCCACGTGCACAGCGTAAAACTCAAATCAAATAAATAAATTCCAGAATAGAGGGTCATATTTGCCCATAAAGTTTAATGATAACACTTTCAAAGTGTATTTTATTACCTAACTGTGAAATCAAAAGTAAATAAAAATCGGCTTGCTGTGCTAGGTATCCATACTTCGCCAGTAAAGATATTTATGCCGGTAAATCACTCTATTTAGTCACTAAAAACAAAACATAATTTGTGCTAAAAATGTAAGGTATTCTTGAAGAGCTTGTGATGAAAAATGCAACTCTGGTATGCGTTGTGATTTGCTCTTTTTCTACTTAGAGGTTGTCAAGCTTGATGATGATATTTCAAGCACATACCTGATTACTGATTTAATGGCGTTTGTTGTAGACCTTACTCCAAAAACATCTAATAATTCAAAAGACATGAAATGCATTAATCAGTATCTGTGGGATACATGTCGAAATTGAAGACCCTTGAATTCCACATCATCTTTATACACCTGGTTTGATAAATGACTGTATGACCCTGAGAAACACTCATATAAAACCACAACTCCTTTGTTTGAAAGTAAAGACATACCCTTAGGCAGTGACCAGTGTTGTCAATCCTTGATCCCTTCAATACCTTAATAATTAAAGCTGGCCACAGGCTATCGTCCTCCGGTCCTTGTCATTGTCGTGAAAAATGCATTGATGTTTTACTTATTCGTTTCATTTCCAGATTATCCACAAAGATTCAGTTTGCATTAGTTAGTGTTATATAGTTTACCTATTAGCACATGATGTATTCACAATATTATAAAACATTTACATATTTACATAGTTATTAAAACAATAGATATATTAAAACCAAAACTTAAATGAAGAAACTGTACTATTTTGGTGTTGAAATTGACCAATACGTTTGTACTTTTACAAGTTTGATTATTGCATCCCAGTGTTGTTAGATCAGTGAATGCCATCATAAAAAACCAATGACAGATAAAGGTATTTCAGTTGTTATTTTGTCATGTATGCAACCGGGCAAGTCGGCGTGGAGTAAAAGGAATTTCACATGCGCGAACTGGCAATCGTTCAAAATGATAGCTCTGACAGTAAGTTTACTCCTTTATCATTGCAACTATAAGTATGTGCGCTGATCTGAGACTTAACTTTAATTCTGACAGTATATTCGGAATTGATATCCTCTCCGATGTCACTCCAACCCAACATATCAGAAAGCTTCAGTTAGAAACAAACAAAAACAAAAACAAAAAAAAAAACAAAACAAGCAGCCATTGAAAAAAGCATTTCACTGTAATCCCTTGTCGTTGTTACGGAGTCAGATTCAGATATCCCCGCCTTTGTGACGAGACAGCAGCCCGCCATACAAAAGAATGCGTTTTAACCCTTTAGTATCGAGGAGCCTAGAGCGATTTTAAATTAGCAATTAAGTTAACGGCCGAGATTGCCCGAAAAGCGTGAAACAGCTACATGAGTTCAACCAACAGTGCAACGACGATTGGGCGATGATGTGGTCACGTGACCAGTTGTGACTTTTTAACTTCAGGCAGACTGAGAAACACTAAGCAGTGTATAATATTTCACTTTTCGTGGTTAAGTTCTTAGCCTCAAATCCGACACCATATAAGCCCTTAGGTGAACGATCGAGTTTATGGGAAAGATAGAAAGGCAGGCTCAGTTCAAGCGACAATGTAACGACGACTGTGGGATAATGTTACGTGACATTTTGAAATCATTCTCAGTTTTATTTTAGCGATTTGTGAAATCCGACTCCATGCAATGCTGCTCCACCAAGAAATGCCTTTCAAAATCGATTATCACAACGCCCTTAGAAAATAATATGTGTTGTTCTTATAAGCACTATTTGAATGTAGTGTTTGGACTGAGTCGGTGTATATGTATCAATAAAAATGTTTCAAACAAACTGATTTTAAAAGAAAAGGCAACATTAAACCAAATGTATATATCTATCGAAAAAGAATCCCATTTAAAGTTAAAAAAGTAACTTTTCATTTGTGTGATGTAAGATAACCGAGACATTGCAATTTAACCAATCAAAGTTTCTTCGACAGAAGGAGGTATATGCTTTCGTCCTGACGTCACCCTCCCTAGTTCAAAGTTTTGCTGTGTAGAAGTAGTGTTAAATTAGCTGTTTTCTTTCTGAATAAGAGATGACTCTGATATACTTTGAAGCCAATTTCACCTAGAAAGTTGTAGTGGAATACGTCTGGGGTTATTCCCCAAGGTCTCAACCATGAGTCTACAATGCGTGGCCTTCGGTTATAATAATAAGGACCGTAGTTTGCAAGGGAAAGGAACGTCTCACCTCTAATACTGATGAGCGTGGGGTACGGATGACGCGACATCGTGTTTACGGTTTCCCTAAGGTGGTACACACCACGGCCTGGTAAGAATTCCAAACAACTTGCATAATCTACACAATGAATAATCTCCTTAATCCAGTGAAGGTATTTTCAGTGTTTTCACCTCCACGGCTAAATGTAATGTAAGTGAATCTTCTGTATGTAGAAAGCTAGGCGAGGTTTTCCATATTAGGGAGGAAAACTGTTTGACAAACAAAACATGAAACTGACAGCATTTCACTTTGCATTCTAAAAATTCCAATAGCCTCATTAACTTGTGTCATAGATTCCTTGCTTTGTTGCCTTAACATCATCTTCACACAATTAACAGTCATAAGCAGTTTCGGAAGAGTTTGGATGAAACTGAAAATTCTCCGAACATGTGTGTTTGATTGATGTTTAAAGCCTTAGGCAAAATTTGGTGAAAAACAAGCGTCCATCAGCAAACCTTAGGCAGCATCCACGGCTTCACCAATGCCGTTGACCAAGATCTTAAGACGAGTTAGGGGAGATAATCCAGACAATCCCTATTCTATACTGGGTAGAAATCGCAACTCGCCATTCTCTAAATAAAATCTAATCATATGTCAGCTAGAAAAACATGATCTCTTTTTTGCATGAAACAATTTCTTAGTGATCAAAACGTGCGACACGCGCGAATAGAGGTCTAATAGGAGATACAGAGGAGATCTCAGTTGTCTGTTTGCACAATAGTATGAAAAAGGAGAACTCACAATCTTTGTGCTTATTAGCTTTAATAATGTTCAGCGCTGTCTTTCTTAATTAGTGTTTTATTTTACCTGTTCATGTAAGTGCGTAAAAGGTAGTAATTTCAAAGTAGCCACCTAAACATCACGCATAATTAAGTAGAGTTATCATGGGAAGTTGTCATTGCATTACTTTACATGAATCGGCTTACAGATCGATGTGAAAGTCGATTTTAAATGCCAAAATACCAGTGGCTAAAAAGAACTAAGATTTCAGATCATGTATTTTCCGTATGTTACTGTTGGCATATTGTCTACAGCATATAACTGCAGGGACGTTTCATGTTTTTCTCGTGAGTGTTTCAGGAATCTTCAACGAGCATACTTGTAAAACATATGCTAAAAAACCAGTTCATCTATTTGAAACAACAGTATGCGTAGCTGTTTGGTGAACATTTCGTTTCACACTTCATTTCTTCGTTTCTATGCTGCACAAAATGGTACAGCTAACTTCACTTCGTTAAGGCAGTCATTTTCCGAATTACTGTTTTTTTTTCAGATGTTTTCTATTCCTGAAATGTTTGACAAGCAACAAAATCCAGACCAATCTTAAACACACCTTGGCATAAACCTGTGAACTCTTGTAGCTACGTTGGGACTGACTGTTTTCATGCTTCGGTAGCTGTCAGTGCTTAAATAAAACTGTTTTCGGGAAACACGTTTATCTCCCCTTGATTCAGCCATCAGCCGCTTCGTATGCTTAGCAAATGTCGAAATAACAAGTCGCAAATGCCGCTGGCTTTGGGCAGAATGCTTCCCAGGAGGACGATTGAAACATTTGAAACCAAGCAGAAAAAATGTTAATCAAGTGGAAAGAAAGAAGTGCCCTTTTGGTATAAGCCTAGACGGCGGTAATTTCTAGGAGTCGGTAAATGGGTGAGATTCCTGGGAGATTAAAAATAACGTGTAATGTATTCTTTTTACTATATTCGCCCTTAAAAGGTTAAGAAGTTAATCACTTCATTAGCCAATGAATCAACATGTTCATGAGACAAATGACTCACCATTGACTGATTTGTCAACTAAACTTGCAGCTATTCATGTTCAGTATATGAATCAGTCAGTTATCGATACGTCATTTCCCAAATTCGCAATCCAAAACCTGTGGATCACGTCATAACAGTTATTTGCCAAATGTCGGTGGTTTAATACACGCATTAGGTTTTCCCCATCTCACGAAATACCGCCCTCGTATGAACGCGATATTGTTGAACACTGCGATAAATCAAAGAAATAAACAAATAAAGAAATAATCCTTCCACTGATGGACTATGGATTACACATACCTCATGTGTTTAACAAACAATGGCGAATCCAAATGAGCTAATAGAGAGAGAGTTCTGTCGTTAGTTTCAGGCATGTGATTCGTTTATTTATGAAAACATTCAATTTCAAATACACAAATTGGGCAACTGTTATTTATGCGAGGATCAATCTGGTTTTCAGATGACAAACAAAACATAAGACGACAGTGTGAAACAAGACATCCATTCAGTAACTAGTACAATTCATGCCTGTTACACCAGGTGTAAGAAAAAACAAGACTAAGAAGCTTTAGCATTTGCGCAAGTTTATTGGGATTTATGCTTTCCGATGGATAAAAGGACTAGTTAGATATAAAGCTAAATGGTGTGTAAACGATAATTTTATAAATACATCTGGGAACGCGCGCTATATATAGACAAACTCTGCATTAAAGGCTCTTTTTCATATGAAATGCATTTTTCAATGATATGTTATCCCTAATAAAAAGAAGAGAATTCGTGTACACTATACGACTTACGATGGTCACCAATTTGTATCATGACTTCTTAGAGAGTCTGTGGAATTACTCTTGACCTTGCTCTTAAACTGGGGGATTTGATCTCTTGAAGCTATCCTGTACAGCAGCATACAAGGTTGAATCTGCCATCACATTCGCCGGAGAAGCCAATGGCAGGGCGACCGAAACCTCTCCCGCAGGCTGAAGCGCTGGTGCAATAACATCCACCGTTCTGGCCCATAGCCTGTTGGACGACGAAGGGAAGTAACCGGTCAGGAATATCCAATTGCTCCATCATGAAAGCAAGGTAAGGGTTAAAAGCTGGGGATTGAGAGCTGGAGCCTGGGAATGGTGACCGACCCGAGAATCTCGGAGGGGGAGAACGCCGTGGCGGATTGAACGGAGGTCGGGGTCCAGGCGATCTAGGTGGCTCTACCACTACTCTGGGAGGGGGTCCATCTGGAAGGGGTCGCTGCCCTGCTGATGGGAACAGAGGCAGTGGAGATTTCCCTGGTCGGCGACCAGGTTTGAAAGGAATGGTCTCGATAGACACGGCTGGGATTGGGGCAAAGGCTCTGTTGGGTTGCAGTGGCGGTTGTCTTCCCCTTGGAGACGGAGGGGGTGGGCGGGGCTGAGGGCGAGGGCGAGGCAGCGCAGGAGGTCGGGCGAAAATATCATTAGGTGGACCAGGACGTCGCCCATTACTACGCGGAGGTGGGGCGTTCACTGGGGGCGGTGGGGGTCTACCCGGCACTCGGGGAGGTGGAGGAAATAGAGGTGGTCTACCCTCTGGCGGAGACGGCCGCTCGCCTGGTGGGGTACGCGGTCCTTCGATGCCCGGTGGGGGTGGCCGCAATCCTGGTGGTGGGACCCGGATTCTTGGAGGAGGGAATCTAGGTCTCTGTCGGGGCAAGGACATTCGCGGTGGCACTATTGCTCCCGGAAAAGCCATCTGAAGCAGAGCCAGCTCTGTCATATCCAGCTGTTCGAGAACCATGGCCTGCATGAGACTCAATCCTGAGGCCGAGGAACCTGGCCGGCCAACATTAGGCAGGAAGGGTCCCATGTTGAAGGCCATGGGAGGAGGACCACACGGCTCTGAAACAGTACGGCAGTTCAGTGGTTGAACGTCAGCAGATAAAGGAGGAATCTGACAGCATTTAGGGACTAAGCCATAATTATCAAGATAATGATAATTGTCATTCGAAACATCCAAAAACTTTAGAGATGTATCAAACGATCTTCCTTACACGGGGTACAACTGAAGTTTGTCCTGGAGGTAAACTGTACGGGTTTGAAGCAAACAAAAGCAAGACAGGAATTCATCTTTGTTGATAAATATTATTACTTTATTTGATTGTTTTTCGAAATTATCCCATCAACTTTATGGTGGCGAAAAATATCGTCTGGTGAAAAAAGTTTGAAAACATTGCCTTGAACCCATTGTTTGGAAGTTAATGTTTTGGGAAGTTAAAAGCTTCTGCCCCCTCCACCTATTTCGTCGCTTCCTATATATTATTGTGAAAATAAGTTCAGATCAGTTGATGAAGCCTGTCTGCCCCATTACACTGTTCTTGTCATCTAAATATATAACTTGGATAAGTATACTTAGAGTGAGTAACTGTTGGTCATTGTCAAGTACAAAGTGTTTGGGGATAAATACCTCCGGGTCTTCCTCGAGATCTGCCGGGCCATTGGGCTAAAGAGACGAACAACGAACCGAAAACCAAAAGGATCCGAAATGGGGTTTTCAGCCCCATAACTGGCCCCTGAAACAGAAGAAAAACGAATCATTATAATTATCAAAATCATTCTATGACGATTCAGTGAAATGAAAAAACAAACACACAGTCAGGTAAAATGCAGCGGAATTCGATATGAGTTTTCGAACCTCTTGTCTCTCCTGTGCAATACAAGACAAAACCAAACAGGAGTGTGTCCTCTATGATGAGCTACACAGCTGTACTGTGCAACCAAACCAGGAAGGTCCATGCTGAGGCCGAAACCCCATAGCTGACCTCCGAGGACTGAGAATCTGAATCTCTGTGATGAGCTAGACTGTTACACCATGCACCAAAACAAATGAAAAATTCGACTTAAAGGTTCGGGCGAACAGGATTCAAAAAGACTATCTCACTGACTAAGGGACGTAGGGCAACACCGCAGACCACTGAGCCGGGGAAAGCGTCAGGCGAATCAGCACAGGGAGTGAGTTCAGGCACACGTGTAGACCACACGGGACACAGCGATGTTTTCTGGCTAAACACCAAACTGACATGCCTAAGGCATCACGCAAATGCTGAATGCAACATAAATAAAGTACTTTTGACATCTTTCACGTGTCCAGACATACTGGTAGCAAAACGGTAGCTATTAACATTTATTCATTTCTGAAAACTAATTCTACCTCAGCAATGGTGTTCGGGGTGGTATAAGTTGCTACTGCTTTAACTCATTTACAGTTTAATGGAATGAAAGAAAAAAGTGCCTGAATTTCATCGGTTACGTGTGACCATGTCGTTTTTCCACTGCTGGTACTCACTAGGCTGTGGTCTTTTACAGTTTCTAATTAAAGACTTTCGGAACTGATGAGCCCGGAAATAGGTGGAAATGTGTTCTGCCTATTTTGTACTTTTTATTCTAGTACAGGTAACAATGTTAAGTCCTGTACATGCTTTTCACCAGTTTATGCCCCGGGTTCGATCTTGCTGTGTACACATGTATATGTCTTCTATCTTGAACAGCTGATCGTTATACGCTTATCAAAATAAAATCTCATTTCCATGCGTTTATGAAGATCACGTATAACATAGACATGATAAGGTTGCAGAGAAGAGCTGTTCAATGAATAGCTTTACTGTGACTTAGTCCTATACTCTTTAGAAATTAGTTTTGAAATCGTTGGAAATCAGTATATGCGGAAGTCAGTGAGCAATGCAACTTCCTAGAAATCTAGGATACATTGCATAGAAGTTATAAAAATGTCCCCCTTAAGCAATGTTCTGGTCAGTACTCTTGCTACTTGTTGCTTATTATATTTCTTTCCGATAAAAGCAATTTGAAATGACGTTAGATAAAATTTGAATTTGAAAGAAAAAATTAAAACACAACCCAAGTGCCAGATTGTTATGTAAATAAAACCTGTCAGTTTGTTAACGTATTTGGGCTTTCGTAACTTACGAAAGTATTACAGAAACCCATACACCCCTGAATCATATAAAAAGCAATATAGAGATGGTATACCATAGAAGTTATCTTAGAAACTCACCTTGTTGTCGAAGGACACGTAAATTAACTGTGTGATGCTGCCTTTAGGAGGCAGACCTGATCAGATGAGCTATCACTCCTCAAGTCCTCATCTTCCCCGGTAGCCCCTAAGACAAGCTAGAGTTTGCTGCAGTCATTTTTTAATATCTCTTATAAACAAAGCGACATAGAATTCCACTTTCAGTTGCCATTGTCTAACCGATAAAAATAGTCGGTGCGTGACGACCTCACAATTGGGCACATGTCTTCAGTTCGAATGGCGAACAGGGGAACAATTAACTGGACTATGAGTAAAAAAGCTTCTTCAGTAATTTTGGTATTTATGTACAAGGATTATCTAATATGATGTGCTCTATGCCAATTCAGCAATATCGCTATGCGCCGACTGGTCAACCACCATGATCTCTGCGGAACTCTGAAGTGGACTGATTTTGAAGCGTTATGATTGGAGATTTATGATTATGATTTCTTTGATAAGGAAAGGGTTTTTTGTTTTTATTAAAAAACCTGATAAAAAATATCAAAGATGATAAACTCTCGTGTGGCAAGCGTGACCCGGCGGTTTGTCATGCTTGGCGGGAAGAGCGCTTGCCGGAGGACAGAAACCTCAACTCTGGAACAATGCCCCAGTGTTCCACACCTGTTGTTATGTACTTAATGTGCTTAATTTTACAGTTTCACACTTAGCTAGACGTTACTAATCTTGGATCGACAATGTTCCTAATTGTCTCTGTGGGTTGTTCATCATGACTGTCAGTAGGTTCAAATACGTGAAGTAATGAAGTATAACCAATCATGTTTATTACATGACATGATGCTATTTTGAACAGTTGAAAACAAAGCTCCATTGAGCATATACATATGTTTATATACACATAATGTACATATGTTTATATTTGACCTGGAAAATATTCATGGGTACGAATTTGAATTGTGAATTGATTTTCATGCCCATAGAAAATCGAATGTCTTCAATTCATCATTGAAAACTTCTGGAACTAGTGACATAAGTTACCCTGGAAATTATCGACTTGTACCACGCCTTCATGGATTACGGGTGGTTTACGACTGTCGGACTTGACGAATTGGTTTGCACTTGATCAACCGATGTTAATACATGTAAATTAATCATTAAAGAACTACACCTCTGCATGCACCTGGCTGGACTAATGTAAAACCAGCTGTCTATTGTCCTAAACCATTTCAGAATATCTTGAGAAACGTCAGTAGTAACTTACGGAAGTAAGTAGGAATACGCGACTTTTGGAATAAAAGTGTACTCTACTTTTATTGTCTCTGCTGGAATCGTTTATTTAATAATTTTGTTCTTGAGCGTGACGGCCATTTTCGAAATGCACATGATTCACAATTTTTTTGTTCTCTTTAGTCTACATAACCCGGAAATTACTGTCGAAGAATTGCTACAACTGGTGCAACTAGGTCATGTAAGGCTATCTACATATCACGAAAATTATGCATGAACATAGTTATGTTTGTTACAAAGTTCCATGTATTGTTATAAACATGCGTAAAATCGTCTCTATCTGAGATCCGTGAAGGTTCTTTGCTTTACAGATTATCGTCCACTAACTACATACGTTGTTTGAAATTTAGCTGACTTTTCTCGTAAAGAAACCATATCTATTTAACCATTACACATAAGATCTTTATGGAAATCCAGGAGAGAATTAATGGCCATCATAGTTGTCAAATCATGGACTGCACTCTGAACCAAACCCGTGAGACAAGACGGTGGTTTCGACCCTGCATTGTAAGCACATGTAGTCTTGGAATAAATAAAAATGTAATAATAATATTTGACACGTTTTAAATTATCCATTTATTTAATAAACAAAACAAAAGCAAAAATATAATATGGAAGCCACCTATTCGGACTCGAACTCATGACGTCAGGACACTTGACAGCTGCGCAAACGTAACTGAATGCTCTTAAATATACTCGCTAACCACTACAGAACAATCGCAACACATGGCAAGCTGGCATTTATTTTTTCAATGCCAGAGTTCTCGTAAAACAAAACACAAACATCTTGTTTTAACCATGAAGGAGGTCATATCCCAAGAAGCTCTTTTCTACAAAATTTAAGTATTACGATAAGATCAAATTGTGTTTTGGCACACAGCTTCTTTTCATCTCTTAATCAGGGTTTGGAAGGGTCCAAAACTACATCGAATTCACCGAAATGAACAACGGGACATTTTCAGTTGACTATGGCATATATTACGGTTCTGAAACCGACAGTTTATTGCAAACACAACGCACCCCCGCACAAACACGTATTGTATGTTTTTAACTTTTAAAAATGATAAAAACAATGTTGGAAAATTGAGAAGTACTGTTAGATGTATTGAAATAAAGTCAAAAACTTTGATTGTTATGCTATGTGGTGGTAGTTATCAATGTAGCTAAGAATGGTCTTCAGTGCTGACACTAAGAGTTTATCCAAAAGCAAATGGATATTCTGAGGCGACTAACTTTAACGTATGATGTATGAAACGCTGGTAAAAGGGAGAGAACTTGTAAAAACGTTGCTCCCCAGGTCCTTGCTAACTCAGACGCCTCGAGCGCCAACCTCTCTTCAGAGAGCAAAACTGTGAGTATTGAAATCGATTGTTACAATCCTACTGCATGTTGACGGATCAACTGTAACCGTAGGTCAGGGAACTATTCTGGTACATAACGATTTCACATTAAACCATCTACATGGTCTAAGTGTACTATTTTAAAATTCTAACATTCATCGCAACACTGAGTCCACCAGCCCAACTCAACAAAATCGTCACAATATTTCCGAAATGGAAGTCGATGGACACAAGTGGCACCCTTTTTGCCTCTTTCTGTGTCATATTCCTGTTAAATGTCAAATGCTATCTTCTTAATTCACTACTCATACCGATGAAACTAATTAATTCGCCGTCTTCTTCATGGCCACATTAACTGTGAGAACGTAGAATGTAAACAAACGGTCATTTTGATCGTCATTTTGAAAAGTGACGCAACCTGCTCTTGGTTCTGAAATGTAATCGAGCACTGGCAACAAAAACATCTCGAAAACTATGATGTTGTTATTGCTGACTCTAGGCACAACTTCGATTTTCATAACACAAACGAGAAAGATTTCCCTTTTGAATATATATTTAGGTACGTTTGCTCCAGACGAGACCTCTTATATTATGATTTATATTTTTTTTGTGGTCAAGGATCTATGATTTCACTGGAGGATAGTTTATAATGTTTGGTTATGTCAGATGCTAAAATGGCGTTGTCATTTTTTTTAAGTCTGTAAAATGGCTATTGTACAATCCTTACAATTTCAATTCATTAAATGACAATGTCGTTAAATTGCTGAGTAAACAGAAGCTTCTCTTCCCAAATCAGATTGGAGTCTATTGAAAATATCGGTACACGGTTACGTAATTCCAAAGAGTAGTGCGGAAGTTGTAATCTCAGAGAATAGCACATTTCATGTCCAAATGTTGGCTATTCCACAGATTTTGCATCTATTTACTTACTAGATGTCAGTTTCCGGATTAAACTGCTGGCCTTAGGACAGTTAATGACAGTTAATGACGAACTCGTCACATGTGATATGTGTGATGTTGGTGGAAAGTAAGTGGCCTTCGGTAACCTCTATGCACCAGCACTGTCAACTGTTTATTTCCACAAATGCCCCGAGAAAAATGAAAGCGGGGGAATATAAAACACCTCATGTTCGAGAATGGAATGGAATAAAGCATTGTGTTATCCCGAGATTGGGAGCGCCTTAACCACTCGGCGACATGCAGTGGGCTCCCTATTTTGACATATAATGTCTTATGACCTGGCCAAGCTTAACGTCTTGGATTGTTTCTGCTCCAAATTTCTATTAGTTGTACCGGTATTATAGGGAGCATTTCTTCAGCTTCATTGGTTAATTAAAGACCTCATTCGTTTGGACGTTTCATGTCAGAAAACGTTTAGGCTTTAGAGTAATTCATCACTGTTACGTCTGCTCAAGATTTTTACCTGAGACTTTGTTTAATGTGCATTGGTTGGTGATAGCTATGTATATATGAAATAAACATAGGTCCTTTGTGTGTGTTTTTAATACCGGATTATAATTATATGCTACAGGAATCTATGGAATTCATGTCTATACAATTAACTTGCTCATTTTCTTTGACAATATTTTCTTAGCGTTTGGGTGAACGGTCATTCCGAATTTTTATTATATGTTGAGTCAGCAGTTAAACATTTCAGGACTGTGACCTTGTCGTGACTTTAACTCAAGTCTTAACATTTTAAAGTTTTCATTACATTTTATTTGCCTTATTATGAACTAAACGTCGTATACCAGTCGTCAGCCAAGCAGGGAGTTCCGTGTCAATAATCGCGAGACCAATTTCCAAATCAACGAACCACAAACCACTAAGCACCCAGAAAGTATATAAATTAAGAAAATACGATAGACTCATGCAAAGAGAAACAATCAACTGTTCTATGATGACAGATACAGACACAAAGAGTCACTTGTAGCATGTGGAGAAGGTTGTATTTGAAATATGTATTTGTTTACATTGTTTACCCTCGCTACAAAACGTCATGGCGTCTTCTACATCAGACCGATTCCCATAGTAAATGATGATACAATTCTATCAGTGGAATCCCAGTAGACGGTATAGCAGAAGAAGAAAACGGTTTTGAATATGTTGCAAAATGTTATATTCTTTAAATACATTTGACATCTTTAACAGCCCTCACAGATCTGTCATCAGAACGTTGTATTCTATTTAATTATAACGACACTATAACTGTTTGATTCTAACTGTGCAAATGTTTACCCTGCATTACTGAAAAATTGTCAACGCCAAAGAAAATTAGGTCTATTTCCTCATAAATATAGATTTAATTAAACAATGGCCATAAATTATGGACATTTTTTCCTTTAAATAACAATTCCGATCGACTTGTAACTGAAGCCAAGTTACACGGCACACCTTCTATCTTTAGAAAATCTAGTGCACACGACGATTTCTGCAACCACGATTTCGTGATCGCGGTTGTGGAATGTTCGTCATGCCTTGATGTTACATGTTCATGCGTGATTCCTTCATTATTCGTTCCGCGCGATTCCTTCATTATACACTTTACGGTAAGATCGTGACACACAATAAACTCAACACATGAGGACAGAGCTTGTTCCAAAACTATAATCTCTTATTTTAAGGAATTGCTGAACAACATATACACCTGAAAATCCATAAAAAATTTCGTTAGCTATGCTAAGAATAATTCACTGAGACAGCAATAATTCATGGGTTAGTTTGGATATTACCGAAGAAAACTCATTCTTTTTATTTATGGTGAAAAGACATATCGTCCAAATGTTTTAGCCTAATTTGTGAGTCTATCTATCGACAGCAACAGACGAGGTTAACTCCCGCGTCACACTGGGGATTGTATCGTCCTCCGCGGGTAGCATGCTCACCGTAACAGTCATAAACACTTTCACAGTAACAATGTTGCTGGGGGTAACCCCCGTGAGTTTGATCAACAGCCCTGTCTCTCGAGTGTCCCCGTGTGTTAACAGCCTTGCTAGAAGCGGGAGCCTGGCGGGGAACAGCGGCCTGTCTCTTTGCCCTTGGGGACGCGGAACCACGCTGCCTCGTACCCGATCTCCGTACAGGGGCCTGTGTGGTAACGTCAGGAATCTCGGCGGGATCAATATCCAAGGCGAGCAAAAGCAAGGGGTCCAGGGGTCGCCCATAAGCCCTCCTGTATGGGTACCAAGGATCTGGGCCCACTGGTTGCTGACGAGTGGGGGGACGGCCAGATCTTGGAGGAGTTGGGTTGGACCGTCCTGGTGGGGGTGGCACGGCCCCTCCTGATGGTGGGCGAGCGGACCGGACAGGTGGCGGTGGGGCCTGTTTGGTACTTGGCGGAGCCACCGCGCTACGGTTTACTGGAGATGCAGGACGCGGAGGAGGGTGTCTAGTATTTTGGTACATGGGCGGAGGGATATACATGCTGTGAGGCAGGTTAGGGACACCTTGTTCTCTCATGCGGTACAGAGTCGGCCCACACGGATCTGCAAAAACACAACATCCTTCATTGAAACTCCACCTCACGGAGGGATAGCGGGAGAGAAAAACATAAGTGGAAGAAAACAAAACGTACACTGAAACATGACCTAGACCTAACGGGTCTAATGGGCGACCCGAAACTTCAAAAAAGCATGTTTAATAAATATATACATATATTTAAGAAGTGTCTAAAATAGTCCCGAAGTGTTCAATATCTGGTGCATAAAAGTGTTTGTGTGTTTGTGTATGCCGGGTTTTCACCAATGGCCAGTGACGTCATACAACGTTTTCCACACCTGTATATTAATGTCTGAATAAAACTGTTACGAATGTTTACTCATGTGTTGCTCGTCTGTGCACAGATAAAGGACAAATCTGACATTAAATACGTGTTTTTCAGAGAAGAGTCAGTATGTCGTCATTGGAGGCATAAGCGATCAATATGGTGCAAATTAAGCCCACTTTATCATTCAAACACGCAAGCCGTAAAGTAGCAGCCCTGCCTGTGAGAGTTCGGCTCTAACATGCGGTCCTACTGGCTTATGACAGGGTGTATATTTAGCTGCGCTTGAAGGTTCCCCAATAGCACCCTTCCGGACAAAGTTTAGGGCACAAATTCGTTTTGCAGTCACATGCGGAAAATTTGCAGTTAAAATGATATTTTGAAGACAAAGAAAGAAGTGGCAAACATTTTAAAAAATATTTCAGAGCCTTCAAAACGTTTTGACTATTTCTAATTTTACCTAATATAATGCAGGTCATTCAGAGTAGAATCATACAAAAAAACTAGTGACTTTGATCAGTGTTTTTTGTTCTGTCTTACTTCAGTATTTATTAAATCAAAGGAAATATAAACAGGGAAATAAATTGACCCGGAATGTGAAATATGAGACTGCTTGTGTATAGGTGACAAAACATCCATGGACATACCACAAAGCATGTAAAAAGTATCTTTATCAGTATGCGTGGTAAATAATGCACGTCCTAATGTTATTAAGGGCAAAATAGCTTCGCATAATTCATAAAAAATTATCTGTTATCAAAAATTGGAAGACTTTAGTTGGAATTTTGCTACGTGGCTACAAACAAATGGGAAAGGCGAACTGGGAGGACTACTGTCAGTTATTAGGAGCTTAAAAGCTTCTTCTCTGGATAGACCTTCTGCCCTGAACTAAATTTTATCTGGAATGCCTAACAAAATAAGGGTAGGCCAGCAGGTAATTGTTTGTTGATACAAACAAAAGGCAGCGGCGTCGAAAAAAATAAATACAAATGAAGGAATACCATTCAAATTAAAAGTGCTATTTACGTTATTCTAGTGACATGAATCGTTGTTAGGGGGCGAATTAGCAAAATCCGACTTCTTTTTTTAAAGTTCTTGTCAGTGTGAATAAGAGGCTAGAAAAAATTCATTTAAAAATTTGAGAAGCCATCCGCGACTTGTCCGAGGCTCGTGGATAAAGGGAATTTTTACGTGGCATTCGACAAAAGCTGGTCATGAATTTTCAGCCACTATCAGTTCTTAACTTCTTTGATTTGATTGGAACATCAGCAGTCAGTTGTACAAAGTGTTGACTTCAATCACGACTGAATGCTACACATTCTTGTGCTGTTGTCAATTAAAGAAATCCATTAGTCCAACATGTTTGTCTGTGTTCTCATCACACGATGGAACATGCAGTATACGACAAATCCGGTATTTAAACCGAATACGGGCACTTTCTACACCAGATGGAAAATTTTTCTTTTACCAAAACACAAATCATTTACCGTTTCACTCGTCTGTACAACTGAAACACCAGCTGCCTGACTGAACGTTTGCAACATCGCGGCTCGTGATATACTTGTCAGCCGGCTGAGGCTATTGACAACCTCAACAGGAAAATATTTTTAAAGTGTACAAACCATGGTAATATCCTACTTGTTTCTGGAACAGATATGACCAGAACATGAGTCCCTCAGTGACCAACCATGTGGATGTGAAACAGAGCAGAATCATCCAACGGCAGCCCATGGTGGTTCCTTCTTCCCTGTGATCTCTACACACGACCTTGATTCTGTATGAGAGAGATGGAGAATTAAAACACAACAGAAACCAGCGATGCATTAAAACAGAGAGTTACGTACAAGTGTACCAGTCAAAATGCTTCAAGCTTCATAAATTTGATTTTGAGACCTTTGTTTACATATTCTAATAAGTAACAATTAAAGTCTATTACTTAATAATCAATAACATGATTCTCTTTGGAAACTCGAGGCTTGGGCTTAGGAAGAATCTAACCTGTAGAACCGTGGCGACGTAAGAGCACCAGCAGATCTGATCGGTCACTCGATCACCGAGGTAATCGATAAAGTACAAGATGAGGTACCGGCTGAATGACAGTTCCCCTTACCTTTAGGCAAGATGGACCGTGGTGTTTTAACGGCAGAGAGTCATGCGTGCACTCCGTAAATACGAGAATCTGTCCATTGTTAGAGAACCTCGGTTATTAGGCTACCGACAGGTTCATACAGGCCTTGTGATGGCCGAAGACGATATAAATAGATCTTCGTGACTAGAACCTGTTTGTTTTTGCCACTTTAGCTCTTCACCTATTGCTAGATATACAGGCTATAGATATACATTAGTACGGTAAATGTGGAACTTTATAATTTTTCACTTTTAACCCTTTATATATATAATCATGCCTTCATCAGTTTTTGTTTTAAAAAAAGAAAAACAAAACTTTCTACACGATTACTCTACTTCACTGATAAAACAATCAGAAACTGTCATGTCGTTCGTGATAACGAGTGACATATGTCAATGCCCCCAAGAAAGTCCTTGTTCTTTACAAATCTTTGTTAATGGAATGTCACGAGTGGATTACTAAAATATCTACTAATCAATCATCAGTGTAATATGCAATTTAATACAATAATCTTTCATTCGTTTTTGGAGACCGTAAGACTAATTTGTCATAGTTACTGGAAGGGCTATTCAGTATGTCAAAACAACACTCCGGATACCGGAACTATAGCTTTTTTTCTGGATGTCATTCTGCTTCGCAGTGAACAACAATAAATGATTATTTTGAGAGCGGCACAATATTTACAGGAACAGTATAAAGGCTGTTTGTATTTAATTGTAACAGAGAGACTTGCAAATAATTGTGGAGACTGGCAAATAGCAGTGGGTTAGTTTAGGTAGATTATACATTTAACGTGAACACTGCTGTGAATGTTTTTGAATCCTGCTTAAAGTATACAACTTCTGAAACTTTTTATTGGATTTTTTTCTTCTTAGAAAGAATGAGTGATGTCAAATTCTCACATAAAATCGTGTCCCTATGTTGCCATGTTCTCACATAAAATCGTGTCCCTATGTTGCCATACTATCACATAAAATCGTGTCTTATGTATATATATTTGCGTGTATATATGTAACACGACAATTTCTCCCAGAATCCTGCCCATTGGTAATACCACAATGCCACTCCGAATCACAATCCCATTCAGAAACCTGTCCCTTTGTAATACCACAATCCCACTCAGAACCCTGTCCTTTTGTAATACCACAATCCCACTCAGAACCCTGTCCTTTTGTAATACCAAAATTCCACTCAGAATCCTCTGAATCGAGGTTATATCTTACATAATTTTCAATCTGAGCCCTGTGACAAAATTCTGTCTATATTGTAATATCATAATCTAACACAAAATCCTACCCAAGTGTTGCCACAGTTTCACGCGGAACCGTACACCAGTGTTGCCACAGTGTCATACAGGATCCTACTCCAGCGTTGCCACAGGGTCACACAGAATCCTACCCCAGTGTGACCACAGTCTTACACGGAGTCCTACCTCAATGAGGACACAGTCTCACACAGAATTGTTAACATAATCTGATGTTGTTCTTATGTATTACCACAATCTCACTCAGAATTTTACCACTTTACCACACTCTGAAATAGAATCCTACCCCAGCGTTACTACAATCTCTTTTTGAGTTGCATGTCTATATCACCACATTCATACGCAAAACCCTTTCCCAATGTTACCACAATCCCACACAGAACCTGCCCCTGAGATTACCATAGTCCCATTCAGAATCGTGCCCCAGTGTTAAAAAGAGGTCATTAGGAGTCCTCCGTTTTGTTCCCATGTAACAAAACAATCACACTCAGAATCGTGTTACTCTGACAATCTTACTGTGAATCGTGTTCCCAGGTAACACAATAATCCCATTCATAACCGTGTTCCCATTTGATACCACGACCCCATTCAGAATCATGTCCCAAGGATACCACAATGTCATAAAAAGCTGTGCCCCTAGCTTCCCACAACACCATGGGGAATCGTGCTCAGTGTTACGCCGCAGTGTCCCGCTGAATAAAATCCATATGATACTAGAGTTTTCTCTGCGGAGATTCGACTTTGAACTCTTTTGTCGCTGGAGTCCTACTGTACCATGTGATTAGTAAATTAATGTCAACAAGTTGCCCAACATTTTAGGCAATCACATGTTACGGTAGAACATTTTTACCTTTACCGACAAAAGAGTTGGATCTCAGAACTCCCCTATTTATGCCTCGTCTCAATGTTATGAGAATTCCGTCGTACTGAAGTCTTCCTCCCTGTTTCTACACCACTACACTTAATATTGCACAGGTACGACGACAATATCACACTAGAGCCTGCACCGCTTCTACAATATGAAATTACAAGCTCTTTTGTTATAAGTTTGCGTTCATTTTATATCGCTTAATCCAAACCAAGTGCTGTAGAATGGAACGATTGTGAGTAGGGATGTGTAATGATTTTTGGGAGAGGTGTGTGGTACTTCGAGTAGTCAAGGTCCAAACATGACCTTGCTATGGGCATATGTACAAAGTAAAACAATATCACTATATATCAATATATAACAATAACAGATGGAAACTTCAGAAAGGAGTGTTCGTAAAGAGTCCATGTGAAAAGCGGCTGGTTACTGTTACATTTATGTTAATAAGTCCGGACCATTAATTTATTTTCCCTCGCCCCATCTACTTAGTCAGGTAAGTGCACGAGTTCACCCTGGAAAAGAGGTCACTTTAAACTGAAGACGGTTTAATTCAGGTACTCTAATAAGTATATACCCTTAGAAGATAAGCTCTTTACTATCGGATGACGCCTGTGTGCATTGATTTGATTAAAAGCAGCCAAAAGGATCGGCTACATAAGGCTCAACAGAAATATGTGCCTAAGTATAGCTTTCTAATTAGTTCATCTAAGGCATCTCGACCTTAACTATACGGCTGGTAAGTTTGATCTCAAAGTCATAGCTTAGGTATGTGTGGTAGCTTAGTTTGTTATGACCGCATTACATAGGCATGAGCACAACAACAGAAGCTGTATTGTCCATGACGCTCATAGTATGCCATTATTAATTTATCTTAACACACGCGAGAAAATCACTGCATTCATATTATATAGATAGCTAACTTTGCATCATCTTTACGGTATGCTGATACAGTATTTATTTTCGGGCTGCGTACTAGACCGTCACCATGTCGGAGACAATGCTAGGTAAGAGTTTTAACATGTGCGTCGTTGTTGTCAAAAGTACGTATCCATGCTGCATGTTAATAATGTTGCTACAAGTGAAGACGTCATTTAGAACATTTTTTGTGAACTTTTGTGAACATTTTGTATCATTCAACGCCTATTGTGACGGAAAGAGTTATTATACTTGAACAGACAGACGATAATAATCTGTAATTTTGTAGTACCGATGCTGGAGAGTTTTGCGGACAATATCCGAGAGTGAATGTACGCTGTATGAGTCATTCACTGAATCTAATTAATCTCGCTTTTCTTGACACGTTAAGGATAAGCTTGGGACGTGAGTACATTTACATTCAATCGTAATAATGTGAATTTTTCACCAATGTTAACTACATGCGTCAGATTTGTAGTTCGGCCAAAAATTATGAAAATTCACACCCTTAATGACCATATTTATATCCCGGTATATTAGACATACGTAAGATTAGCACTGTTTTTCGCCGATTCTACAATACCGATGTTCGCTTTAGATAATTTAACGTTTGTTTTGTCTCCAAAGCAGATAAAATTTCAAAAGCCGAATTAATGGTATTTTAAAGTAAATCAATCGTCATCAAATCTTTTGTGGTCTCAAATTAGGCACTAAATTAATTAGGAATTTGACAAAACTTCCCTAGTTCCTCAAAAGGCTTGTTCAGTTTACTTGGAATAACTACATGTACCTTAGCTATGAACTACATATATCTTAGCGATGAAATACTCAAATACACTACGTTAGGGAACAGTTTTATGACGCAGCCGCAACAAATGCCTGGCATAATATCTAAGGCAATCATATGAGATGACTGGAAATTAAATCATCACGCTGCCTAAACCTGACCCAGGTCAGGTGGGACGAAACCGGGTTGTGTAATCCCACGACTATCCGTAGGCGGCTGGCATAGCTTCCCACGTTCCCACGACCTGACGGTATTTAGCAGTAGTCTTCATGTCACGCGCAATCTGCTTGGTATGGCAGAGTATAGCTTGAGAATGAGACATACGTCCGGACATAACTTTAGACTAGGTATACAGGATGAACTTTGTGGAGAAAGTTCTCATATTACGCAAATAAAGCTGTAAAGATTGATCGTATACATTGCGATTAGGTTAACGCACAGCATATATGACCAGAGTAGACATATATTGAGGTACTACTTGTAATTTAAATACGTCTGATTACCATACATGTAGCACATAGGTTTTCTACAAGCTTCATACATGTACATAAAGACAACTTAGGAGGTGATGGGTGGCTCTTCACCTTTCTGAAGATATTCACGTGTGCATTGTGAATGTTACCAAAAAAATAAAAAAATAAAACAAACAAACTCAAAAATAAAAAAACAATAAAATAAATAAATAAATGTAAAAAAGTGACATGATCGAATAACTGTATCTGGTTCGTGAAAAGGTATCGACAGTCACATCTAAAGTATATAATCGTATCTGAAAAAATGTCCTTTCGTAAATGAAGGCCCTTTTTCATATCGAACTGCATACATAGCGTTTACCTATAGCATATATGTGAACGGCCCTGTAATGTGCCGATAGAGTCTCCTGATAGAAGGCCAGTTCCACTGCATATAATTTTATAGCAGTGTCTCATTTCGGTACGAAGAAGACATCCTATATGCCGCTTCACTCAGCCAAAGTATCCTGACACCAGACTAACTAGACACCACTCCCCACTCAGCCAAAGTATCCTGACACCAGGCTGACAAGACACCAGACGCGAAGCCCCAGTCGGTCACAGTATCCTGACATCAGCCTGCCCAGACACCATAAACAACACCCTCCTCAGGCAAGGTATCGTGACACCAGGCTGACCATACACCTGAAACTGCGCTTCACTCAGTCACAGAAGACCTATACCAAGCTGAACAGACACAACGTCTCACTCAGTCACAGAATACTGACACCAGACTGACCAGACACCAGACACGACGGCCCACTCAGTCAAAGTACCCTGACACCAGATTGACTACACACCAAACATGACAGCCCACTCCGTCATGGTATCTTGACACCAAGTTGAAAACACCACGTCCAATTCAGTGACAGGATCCTCAAACCGGACTGACCAGACAAAGGAAACGACGCACTACACAGTCACGATGTCCTGAAGACCAGGATGGCCAGACACTACGCCCTACTCAGTCACAGTATGCTGACACTGGATTGACTAGACACCAGACGCGACGCCCCACTCAGTCACAGTATCCAGACACCAGGCTACTGTCAGGATACTGTGACTGAGTGGCGCGTCGTGTCTGGTGTCAGATGAGTCTGATGTCAGGATACTCAGACTGACCAGACACCAGGCACGACGTCTCACTCAGTCACAGTATCATGACATCAGTCTGACCAGACACCAGGAACTACGCCCTAATCAGTCACGGTATCCTGACACCAGGCTGAGCAGACACCATAAACGAAGCCCCACTCAGTCATAGTATCCTAACATCAAGGTATCCAGACACGACGCACGACGCCCCACACAGTTACGGCATCCTGACACCAGCTGTTTAATCACTTACAAAATGTTTTGATGGCTTGAGACCCGCGTTGGTGAGACTTGTAACTCGTCACCAGGTGGCGTTAGCGTTTGCTACAATTGTGCCATTTTGTGGTTGGGAGAAGCAATCCAAGTGAGTGGATACATGAGTTCATAGCGCTTGTGAGATTGAGTGAACAAAGGGGCACAACTTCGGTGGTGTAAAACCTTTGTCCTGAAATCCCTGCATGTAACCCTGTATTTACTCCTCCACCTACACGTTGCCCCAAACTGCCACCCAAACTCTCCATTCACAGGTTGGGAAAGAAAACAAAGATCAATCTGCATTAAAATTGCTTTCTTAATATTTTTTGCACACCCTTTGATATATAATGAATAACCATGGCCAATTATACAGAAAAAAAAATAATTTAGCTGTGTCTTTTTGCCTCTTCCACTCGCACATTCCTGTTCAGTGTGCCATCTAATTCACAGACGTATGTGATTTATGAAACATAGAATCTTTCTATCGTGTTGTCCCTGGAGTTAGCTTTCTGCGTATGTCTAGTGAGCAGATAACGGAATATTTCACTCCCCTAATATAAAAGCAGCAGGTCAATCTCTGGTATTTGATGACTCGCATGGCACTCCTATGATCTCCATGCTACAAACCTGACATTAACAATTGAGTAAATTCACTCTTAGCTCACATGAAAACAGAGTTCAGCTGAAAGCTAAAAGAATCCGTTTCAAGTTTAAACTTTAGTACCGCTTGTTTTTCCAGGCACTTTATCCATAATATATTCTATATTTCGTATTGCGTACATAAAGTAGGGATATACCATGCATGTCTTTTATTCTTATAGGCAACTTTAATGCAGCCTATAATTTTATACGTTTACTGACTCGTGACTTTTCCGTTTTAACCCATGGTTTATGTATTTCAGCACTACTGTAATTATTCTGCACAGTTTATTAGCGCCTGCATGTGATTTCATGTTGTCGCAGTTCATCCATCCAAGCCACTTAATGGGAACTACCTGACCAGACTCCCACTTTAACTTTAGCTTCTCGGCTGAGCAGCCAAGGTCCGACAAGCTCCTGATTAACAATCGTCGCGGGGACTCCATTGGTTGGACTATATAGGGGCGGGGTGAGGGGTGAGGTAACAAAGTCTTGCCCATCTCACCAAATATATGCAAAGGACAACCTATCTTTTCACCTTTTCCACAGTTATCATCAGTTTATTAGGTATTGCATGTTATATAGCAATACATATATGGTGGGAACATGATGGAAATTTATATATAGCAGGATGCACGACATTTGCTATTTTTACAACTATCATTAGAATAAAAAAGCTATCGTTTTAAAATTAGAAATGATGTCAACAATATTAAAGTGCATCCATCGAAATAATATGATTTTAATTCACTTTATTCACAATGGCTGCTGTGCAATAAATAACTGTTAGAGTAATCGGTGAATACTACCGGCGGTAAACAGTCCCTGGTAGTCTGACGTAGACCACTAGAGCAAGGTTTAAGGGAGATTAAAAAAATACCATGACTACATTCACAAGCTTATCCATATACCTTAATCATAAGCCATTGAAACTCGGAATAATAAATATATTAAATGACAACCATTAAATAAATTTAATACGAGTTTCTGTGGAAGCTGGATGAGGACATCTCGTCACGCGACACGAGGACGGTGCAAATCGCGCTATTGGCGCTGTCCTCGTGTCATTGGTCTCGACCAGCGGGATGCGGGACGAGGGAACGAGGACGGTACCATCCTCGCGCGATTTGCACCGTCCTCGTCTTGCGGGTCTCGACCCACGAGGCGCGGGACGAGGGGACGAGGACGTCACAGTTCTCGCGCGAATGGTACCATCCTCGTCCCCTCCCGCGTTCCGCGTGTCAAGACCAGCGACCCGCGACACGAGGCCCGCGACACGAGGACGGCACCAGTCGAGCACGATTTGCACCATCCTCGTGTCGCGTGTCTCGACCCGTGATGCGCGGGACGGGATGTCCTCATCCGACTTCAATAAATTTCTGCAAATAAGTTCATTTCCAGAAGGCTCCCAGCCGCGAGCCTCATAGCAGTATGCACCGATTGGGTATATACTTTTCACGTCTACCACATCAACATGTAGCATTATAATCAACAGACAAAATGGATTTGCAGATGTGTGAATGTTTTACCAGATATTTCTAGAACAAATATATTTTTCAAATGTATTGCTTGGAAAATCCAAAATGCTGTGGCTTGCTTGGGACCCCGAACCACACTAATACATAGGTACTGTCGAACGGAGCTTCGTGCAAAGAAAACATGCGACATTTCGTAAAAATCATGACCAAAAAGTGTGTTGAACAGTTTTAAGGTTAAAGTCATTTTTCTCATCATTAAAAGGTAAGCGTTTATTTACCTGAACAAACAAGCTCTAAACATATAAATTGTATGACAGGTGTCCAGTTTAAGGAAATCCAGTATGTGGAAAAAGTCTATTTACCTGTTACCCGAAAAACAAGCCAGATCGAAAGTGCCTTAAAAAAAGTGTTTTTTTTCCTTGTTAAAAAATATGGGGTTTAGCTTGTTTGCAAGAACTGTTTCAGGCTCCTCTACAGCAGCACACCAGTCGCAAACGTCCCTCACACTGATAATTGTAGGATCTACCCCGTATCGTCGCCATCATATTACAGTCCGCGGCGCTGTCACACTGGCAGTGCATTGCTGGGAACATCATGGCCTGGCGCTTGACGCGCCGCCTGGTGGCAGAAGGGTTATAACTCTGGGAGGTCGTGGCAGCCGGTGTCTGTGGGTATGCCCTGGTACGCTGGACCAAGTCCCGGAATTGTTGAGAATAGCTAGCGGCTGCCTGTCTGCGAGGATAAGCCGCGGGACGTTGATAGTAGTTCTGCTGTGGATAAGATTGAGGACCGGGGTACCCACCCGCCATCATGTGGTACGGAATGTCGATATCCATCATGGCGGCGTGGTACGGATTGAATCCCTGATGATAGTAGTTGCTTGCATGCCTTCCATAAGGCTGGTATTGCGGACGGTAGCTAGGTCGAGACTGAACACCTGGGCCACAGGGAGCTGCGAAAAATGTTCGGTATAAGTGACAGACAAATAATTGATGACCTGCTTCAACGGCAAAAATAATCAGAATCTGTATGTATAAACTTGAGAATTAAAGTTGTAGAGAAGAGAAGAAAACAAATGGCCACAGTCACCTTTGCCAAATGGTGATTGATTGGCAGGGAAATAGATGTCACCAACCTAAGCTTTTTGATTTTGACAATAAAAAAATGCATATGATCATTTTCAGTTATTGGAATAAAGTAGCATTCAAAGTTGAACTGCATGCACACGCACAGGCAAGCAGACGGATTCTTATCATTATATACTTGGCAGCATGTCTGAAAGGTTGACACTCTGAGATGAATGTTCATAATGATTGGTTCAAGCAAACTTTATGTTAGCTTTGGGTATAAACGGCATTCACAAAAAGCCGGTGTACAGGGTATCTGACCGAGAATGACTTGAAAACCTGCCTGGGAGCACAACACAACTCTACATCTAACTGGTCATGTTTACCTTCGGAGGCTCCGAAGTAGGAATGGAAGCCTCGACTTCGGGAGAGCTGTGCCGAGGTCATCCGCCAGAACAGGAGCAGGACGAGCGCCGCCAGCGGATAGCCTTTAGCCCCCATATCTGAGGGGAGAGACGAGGATGTAGACAGTGACAAAAACACAGCATAGTTCCATACATCTGACAAAGAACGGACGATATAATTACTGCCCCTCCCCAAAAGAAAAAAAGAACCCCCCCCCAAAAAACAAAAATAAACAAACAAAAAAACCCTATAAACAACAACAACCAGAAAACAACAACACAAGAACTAAAAAAGAAAAACAACTTGAGCTCTTACATCTGAGGGATAGAGGAGAATGTCTTCAGAGGTAAGGGATACGTTGAGAGTGACCAAAACACAAATTACTGCTACATACCTATACTGCAGAGACTTACAATATCCCCAGTTTATAGGGGATATTGTCAGTAACAAAGGCATATATAATAAGTGCAAGTGCTTTAGAGCTCCCTGGATATATGCTTCACTTGGAAGCTTCTGATGGAGAGAGAGGGGGGTGTAGTCGTAACAAAACACAAAGTATAGCCGCACAAATCTGATGGAGAGAGCAATTATATTCAGTGACAAAAGCACAAAGTATAGCTCCGCATATCTGACGGAGAGCGGGGGATGCCGTCCGTGACAAAACACAATGTATAGCTCCACATATCTGTCGGAGAGAGGGGGATATCGTCCGTGACAAGAGCACAAAGTGTTGCTCTGTATATCTGACGGAGAGCGGGAGATACCGTCAGTGACAAAAGCACAAAGTATAGCTCCGCAAATCTGACGGACAAAGTGAGGTGCCGTCCGTGACAAAAGCACAAAGTATAGCTCCGCAAATCTGACGGACAAAGTGAGGTGCCGTCCGTGACAAAAGCACAACGTATAGCTCCGCAAATCTGACGGACAAAGTGAGGTGCCGTCCGTGACAAAAGCACAAAGTATAGCTCCGCATATCTGACGGAGAGCGGGGGGTGCCGTCCGTGACAAAACACAATGTATAGCTCCGCAAATCTGACGGACAAAGTGAGGTGCCGTCCGTGACAAAAGCACAAAGTATAGCTCCGCATATCTGACGGAGAGCGGGGGGTGCCGTCCGTGACAAAACACAATGTATAGCTCCGCATATCTGACGGAGAGCGGGGGGTGCCGTCCGTGACAAAACACAATGTATAGCTCCACATATCTGTCGGAGAGAGGGGGATATCGTCCGTGACAAGAGCACAAAGTGTTGCTCTGTATATCTGACGGAGAGCGGGAGATACCGTCAGTGACAAAAATGCAAAGTATAGCTCCGCAAATCTGACGGACAAAGTGAGGTGCCGTCCGTGACAAAAGCACAAGGTATAGCTGCGTTTGTCTGATGGAGAGAGGGGGTATCGTTAGCGACGGAATCACGACGTATATCTCCACATATCCAACGAAGAGAGGAGGGTGTCGTCAGTGACAAAAAGACAAAATATAGCTCCACTTATATGACGGTGGCCTTGTGGATCAAACAAGGATCGTATCATACTAAACAAATTTATAAAAAGGTACTTGTTGCAGCCTCTCTTGGCCATCAGCACTGAACGCCTAGAGCAAAGAAACAGGACTTTTTAGTCCGGTGTCTGGATAATATGATTGGGTGGAATGTAACATCTTGTGCCTTTGACACGTTCATGTTCGAGTGGAGACAGCACTTTGGCGGCAGGGGTTAGCTTTGCCACAAGAAGACACAGTATATATATATTTCCTAAGGACTCCTCGTAGTCATAAAACTGAAAAATTGTTGAGCACGACGTAAAACCCCAGCTTACAAATCTAATGGAGAGAGAAGAATGTAAGTTAAACGCACAAAGCTTACTGTGCATATCTACCGGAGAAAGGGAGTATATTCAGTGAGAATTGAAACCACAAAGTATAGCTCCGCATATCTGACGGAGAGAGGGGGATATCGTCAGTGACAAAAGTACAAAGTATAGCTCCACATATTTAAGAAGAGGATGAAGTCAGCGACAGAACACTATGAAAGAACAGCTCCACATATCTGACGATAAGAACAGGAAGCATACTACGCTTAGCTGTCGGCGAGAGGGGATATTATTAGTTTCAAAAACACAACGTATGGTTGTGGGCCATACGTGTGTTTGAGAAAGTCACCAATCAAAACACACAGCACAGCCATAGATTACAAGTTTGACTGAGAGAGCGAGACAAAATACAAAGAATACCTGTAGACAGGTCTAATGGCGAGGCTTCAGATATCGGACAAAGAGAGGACAAAACACAAACTTTAGTTGTATATTTTGCATCAGTAAAAAAATGCTGTAATTTGGATGTCACATTGCTGTGTTAGTAGTTGACGTTAATGGGTCACGTTTGTAAACGTTACACCCAATAAAAAGTCTAGTCGAAAAACACCCCACTATTACTTTATTGCTCACTCACTTACTTGACATACACAATACACACCCTTCAGCTTTCAAAGCTTTGGGCTTGGACACATGCGCTGTTTTATAGGTTATTATTTAGGTAAATTTTTTTGCGTAAAGATAAACGAACTGCCTGTCAGTTTTGAGCAGAGATTTAGTAGGTGACTAATATTAACTAAGACATTTCAATGTGTCGTTTTATTGGCAGGTCAACTGATGTTTACTTCATTTTATGTAATATAGCTTTCAGGGATGCCGATCTACAGTTCAGGTTATTGCTGGGATATCTCGGTTATTTTCCGTCAGTTTTCTCTACAGGTCAAATATTTTGTGTCGAGTGCACAAATGGATGAAACAAGAACATTCATGTATGAGTTTGATTCGCGCCTATTCCTATCACTATTAACCTTTGTGGACAACTACTGCAAAACATTTGGCTATATTTAATTTTAATTTATTTTTATTTATTTTTATTTATTTTAATTTCCAATGACATTTCTGATATTGCATTCTTCGTTTTTGGTCTCTTTCTCTTTTTTTCTCTTGTTTTTTTCATTCTTGTCTGAGACAGCAATGCCTAGGTTCAAGCCGACATTTCTTTTTGTTCCTGCCATAATTCGATTATTTCTGATCAGTTCAGGCAAATATAATATACATAAAGAAGCAACCCACAGTATCACCTAAATTTTTTTTTTTTAAATTCTAAAGCCGAGAAAGTGGAATTTAGCATTGGATATATGGCAGTGAAGGGAAATTCACTCCAAGTAGCCATGTTGTAGAAACCCGTAAGGACGTGGCGAATCACTAATCTTGAAAGCGTAACGTGATACTTTTGCGGCGATATTACATTGCTGATTAGCTCCTGATTGTTGGCGGGATTTTTTTTTATGGTGATAGACAGTCATCGGTGCCATAGTACGAGACATAGTTCCCGTAAACATTTCCTCAGTAAAGTGCAGCGAGTTTCTGCATTTATTTCATTTCTTTGCCTATTAAAATCTCAAAAACAAACAATCCTAAAATTAGTTTGTCCTCTCAGGGACAACATGACACTTTGCAGACATGTAAAACATTTATTTCTGAAAACACCTAAAACATTCATATATTTGTTTTTCAAAAATCTCATCCAGTATCTGAAATTGCTAAAATGCCTAGTCCGCGCTTGAATGCCTTGAGCCCTCAAACAGGAAATTTTCTCAGCTTCGTTTCAGAAAAAAAGAGGATGTGGGGGAAATCAGACACATAACCGAGGAAGTACAAAGAGAGTAGCAAGTCAGTGGACCTCGCTTACCTCGGCTAGAAATGTGCCCAACAAAATGTCACATACATTTACCTGGATATTGTGTCCAAGAGCAGTTATCCTGTAAACCCTGGGATGGGAAACGTAGTCCAGCGTGGCGTAAGTCACTGTCACTTCTAATGGGTATTTGCAATGGCAACTATTTATACAGGATCAGCTTACATGCTTTTCTAAAGCCGTGCAGATTTAAATGACTAGATAATAATAGACTCTTCATGAGGCTGGCCGCTCGAAGAAAGAAGTTTATAATGCTCAGAAAAAAAGTGGGAAATCTTGTTAATACCGGTAAAATGACTGCCTCTTAGACAGAAAAAACGCATGGCTGGCGAACAAAAAATCTGTCCACTTATTCCTTTACAACATTGTACATCGTTTTATCCTATAATAACGATGTTAAGTATTGGAGACTATATCATATTCCTCAATAACATGAACATGTTACAACATCTGGTTCATTTGCTGTCTAACGCTTTTACGATGCTTTTATCTGTCACGCGTGGAATTTAGCTTCATTACAAGGAGACAATTAATGACATCAAGAGCATGCTTACTTGAAGTAAACTTGCCATAGCAGGGTACCAGTCTAGACGACGACGGAGATATCTCATACAGGATTTGAAGTAGTTTTGAAGTTAAACAAGAAAAATTACACAAAAGAAGACTGACTGAAACTTTATGATTTTCAATATGAATCAAGAATGTACCCCAAAGTCACGTTTATATATAGCAAGAACAACATTGCATCTTGATCCCCATGAGGTATTTAGACGCGGGTAACAAATCAACGAAAGTGCAGCAAAAAGCATGTACTTACATGAGTTTTATATTTGATACTTGTTTCAAAATGGGATACAGGTATTCTTGGCAAAGTAGAAGTTTTAATATTTATAACAAACTAGCAAAATCGTGTCAACCGCATTGGCTATACAGTTGACTTCATATTGATGACAAACGTTCTGAGTTGCACGAAACTTTAAATGCAATAACCCAGCCACAAATAGCCCAGCGACTGAGATATATCATGCCATCTTATCTACATCCGTGCAATAATGTGTTCAAACCTGAAGGTCGTTGTGAACCCCGTCTTTAATAATATTGTATCATATTTTTTGGCGGTAACCGGGTCAGTGTCTGACCCACATTTTTTCCTCTGGGTACGTCGCAGCCTACACTGGAATTCAGTCGCGTGTCCTCGAGGCTTCCGTGTTTATGAATTTCATATCATTGTACATTTCAGAGCAGTCATATTTAGTCTCGTCCACTTAGAGGGATTCTATGGGATTTGGAGATATCGGTTTCGTGCCATTCGACATACGTCATTTTGTACTCCATTTTTCTGTACATATCACTTTGTGAGCTTTGGATTCGCCTCTTGCTATTTTGTTTGAGACGTTGTTTTGGAGCTTGTATTGCTCAATGTCTCTTTGTGCGACTACGTACATTTCATCCCAGTTTACCCCGAAAGTGACTGTGTATATTTTCAAGTAGTGAAACATACAGTGCTAGCTCGGTACCATGGACGCTATTATCAACCCGTCCGCCCTGAGAAGTTACACCTTCACGGCCAATTGGATCATCATCGGCGTACTGGGCCCACTGGTTTTTGTGACTTGCAGGACTGTCACCCATGGGTTTGAGAATTCCCAAGGACTGCAGATTCTATATTTACGTGAACTGAGTTGCTTCATAGTTGTATCTCATCCCGCTTAACCCGGGTCTATGGTCCATATCAAAGTGCAACTAGGATACATGTTTGAAGACGACACCATATACCTAAAATAGTACACGAGTTAGATACTGATTTTATTCATCCGCCCAGAGCATTCACTACGTCTTTTCGTCATCATTAAAAATTGTTGACGGCTTCTCTTTGTATGAATCTATCCTAGTTATTTTATATTTAATATAACGGTATTCTTTTAGGTCTTTGGTGATGTTTGTTATTTGTCGTTTTTCGAAACTGGCCTTGCGATTATTAACCCGGGACGCCCATTTTGGTTGACACCTGGTATACAAATGCCGACTTAGATGCATTCCTAGACACTACATGAGAATGATTTAGTTACGGTAATTTAAACATGTTGGTTAAAAAAATATCGACAGTGAATATTTGGCGACTGAGTGTCCTAATTATTGAGATTAACTTCCTTTATTATTACTTTATTATTACTTCATACCCTGCAAAAACATATCGGGAATCGGGACCTAAAAATGAGACAAGGCTCAATAAAGAGAAGATTTTTTAAATATATATCAATTACAAAAACTCTGCAATAATGTTTTCCCCTTCGTCATTCCCGATGGCATCTTTTACAACACAGAAACACTATGTCATGAGGTTCGCGTGTGATGATTTGACCCACACATCTATCTTGTGGACACTTTTGTCAGTATGATGTGTTAGGTAACAAATGGAAATGAGTGTCATATAAATAATACTTCCAGTGTAACAGAAGTGTTTGCAGTTCAGTAGTAGAACCCCTATTTGTTCTGGTTGCACCATAAAGTATGCGCTGATACTCATTAACTGTTTACAATTAGCCTATGCAACAGGATGCCAAAACTTATGGAACAAAAACTTTTATGTCTCACCTCGCTCAATATTTTTTCAGTTCGTCGTGAATTCAAGGCCAGCTCATGTTGACACACTCTCCAGTGGTACCAGGGGGAGGTGCTCTAGCAAATTGCCAAATTTCTTCGCGGCTTTTCCATGTAACGTCCCCACCCCCCACCCCCCACCCCCCACACACACCCATAACGCCGGCATCCGTTGTGAAATATCCTTAAGAACACAGATCAAGTAAAAAATATAGTTGCCACAAGCAAGTTTGATACCTTTATCTTTCCGTAGGTCAGTCGGTCTGTCTGTTGGTGAACCTGTAGGTCAGCCTATCAGTCAGTCGGTCTCTCTGTCGGTCAGTCGGTCTGTCAGTCGGTCACAGTTTTGTCATATCCTTTTATAGGATGAAATATTCAATGAAGCAGGGGCCAACATGGCTACAAGGAGACGTGCAACTTTTGGGGAAAGTCACATTTATAGCGAGTTTGCGAATGCTGTGGTCATAGTTTTCGAATTGCAAATATGTAAACTTCTCTACAGTCTATATCACTATCATGTGATCCGACCTTTAGTCGCCCGTCATCCTACATATAAGTAAGTTGCTCCTACCAACAATGAAGTGACATTTCGAAGTTCCTCAAGACTTTAATGATGGCGTGTAGCCATTGAACACGTGAAATCGTGTTGTAGTTCAGGCACATTTGTGCATTAACACGTTTGGACAACGCTGTTATGTCTAAATTTTCCAACTTAGAATTACGTATATGTCGGGGACTAGTAAATAAATCACATTATAATGTCATCATTGTTGAATGAAGATAAATGATGCAGCTTGTCTCAAGACAAACAAATTTTTTATCCGTGCTGATAACGCATCTTTGTGTATGTAATGTGTGACTATCTGATATAAATACACGCAGAAATATGCGGAAAATGAATGTGCAGCATAATAGGGTAAACCACTCAATATCACATTTTTGCCATCAAGTTTGAACAACACAGACGTATATATTTATTTATTTATTTATCTGATTGGTGTTTTACGCCATACTCAAGAATATTTCACTTATACGACGGCGGCCAGCATTATGGTGGGAGGAAACCCACGACCATCCTCAGGTTGCTTGCAGACCTTCCGAGGACGGAAGAGGAAGTTGGGCTGGACTTGAACTCACAGCGACCGCATTGGTGGGAGACTTTTTCGGGTCATTGCGCTGCGATACCGCACTAACCGACCGAGCCACGGAGGCCCCCTTGACTTATGTAGAATAGCAGTTTGTGTGTATAGGTAAAGAGATCTGCCAGATCCGCTAGTAAATCAGAGAGTTTTGTGACCACTTCATAGATCTCTATCTCCCGACGTTTAACCAGTCTTGCCCTGATAACAGTTTAAAATGAATTTCTAGGTAAATATTTCAAATATAAATATCAGCTGTAAAGTAGAAACAACAACATCTTCCATAACTTACCGACTGATCTAAACTGGGAAAGCTTAAAGCTTCAACAGGTCTGAATCGAATTCATGTTTACTCAAGAATGTTTCAGTTAAACAACAGCGGTCAGTTTTAGAAGTGGAGAAACCAGAGTGCCATGGTAAACCACAGACCTCAGAGAAGGCCCTGATATACTGTCCTAAACAGACAAAGAATAAGAGAGGGTAATGTACAGAATCCAGGCCGTGTGTCGTAGACTATTAAAAAACGTCTAGAAAATTGCAGGTAAAAGACCTGTCAACAAGCTGCCAGGTGTTTTCACTGTAAAATATCGGTCATAATGAGCGTAATATCATTTTGCGAAATAATGAAATCACTCCTGTTTCTCCTATTACTGGTGTTTTACCACAAGCGACTCTGGTGGTAAAATACCGGAGTTAGTGTGGTTAAAACACGGATTTTCCCAACAGTGTATTGATTAAAGTGCATGCACATTAACCACTCAGCCGTAACCCTCTTTGTGTTTTTTTTTGACTCTAAGATTTTTTTGCTGTGGTACCTCGGAATCAATCGGATTTGAGCCCACAGCAATGGCATAGTGTTATTGTGCTATAAGAGATCCAAAACTGAGTCCAGCATATGTCGTCCTCAAACCTCGAGTCTAATTGTTCTCTTCGACGACATTGCTCCACTCCTATTTTCCCTCGGCGATATTCAACGCAAGGACGTGTTGACTTGTATTGAAAAATCGGAGTATAGTCTCTGGTTTCACCTGGGTAACTAGCTTTATAAGGTATACATTGTTTTATTTATTTATTTGAGTGCTGTTCAATGGTTATAACATGCCGATGCAAAATTGTCAACGTCCACAGTGATAACATC
Source organism: Acanthopleura granulata (assembly GCA_016165875.1). Taxonomy (NCBI): domain Eukaryota; kingdom Metazoa; phylum Mollusca; class Polyplacophora; order Chitonida; family Chitonidae; genus Acanthopleura; species Acanthopleura granulata. The sequence goes on from JABBOT010000010.1 coordinate 18,131,204, forward strand.
ATGCCATGTGAACGCAACAACTAAGTTTGATATATTTAGAAGTTATGTGTAGTAAAAAAACCAAAACAAAACTAACGCTTCAAACAAGTTTCCACAGGAATGCAATGCACATTATATCTCTATGTAAACTTCTCGACATAAATCTCCAACATTATGCAATATTTTGATTTATTTTGGGAGCAGGCTGTTACCGAGTGGCGAATGTGCTTGGATCTAAACCGCTTATCGATAGCCACCCATGTGTAACTTTGAGCAGTTTCAAACTCATTCGTCAAAGACATATTGTTTCGCACCTGAATCTGATATATGCAATATCACGGCTGACGCAGGTTGGTATTCTCCGATACAATGGTTATGAATGTGTGGACACGATAGTGGTTTAACATGACACTCAGGAGTTGGTGAGTAGAGGAAAACGGAGAGAGGGGGCTTCCAGCGCAATGACTCACAAGCCTCTCGCCAATGCGGACACTATGAGTTTATTTCTAACTTAGTCTGGCATCCTCCCCGGATGTACGTAGGATGTTTCTGCGAACAACCCGCTGACCAAAGCCAATGGCAGCAAATCTTGATGAACGAAAACTTTTTTTATCTCATCGCACACAAGAACTCTGAAATTATTTAAAGGTCCTGCCATGCCCATGTGATAATATTTTAGTTTACTGTGAACTCAAGTTCAATTCTGACTTCCTCTCAGTCATACCTGGCGAGGTCTACCAGCAACCAGTGTGGTCGTGTACGGGGTTCATCCGGGATTTCCTCTCACAACAATAATGACCAATGTCGAATGAGTAAAATATTCTTGAATACGCCTTAAAACACCAGAAAGTGAAAACCAGAGCCGAAGAAAAAACTCCGCGTCTGTGGTACTTGACAAATCTCCAGCAAAACCAACCAAACCAGTGAGATCGTGCAATCAAGATTGGCCACAATCAAGAGCTGATTGGTCAAGAACTGATTGGCTGAAGCGCGAGTGGCGCTTCAGGAGACTTCACAAGGCTGAAGCGGCAAAGGTCGTTACCTGAGTGCAGAAAGCAAAACTGAAACCACAGTCATCTTATGGTTTACTAGGAAGGACTTTTCTATAGCAAAGCTGTGGTGTTGTTGGCAGGAAAGAATTTATGCAGGTGTGGAATTATGACCTCTACGTGCAGGCCATGTCATCTGCTACTTAGTAATTAGTATTTCCTCTCAAAGACATCATGTATTTTTACCACGCAAATATTGGTCATACTGCTTTTCCAGAAAACCTCACGTTGTCTCTCTAAGGTGAATGACACTCCCAGAATCAGACAAACTATAGGTAACTTTGTGATCTGTGAAATTTTAAGTAAAACACTACATATCATGCACTTGCTTACGCTCTACTCACGCGGGCAATTATTCAATTCCTTCTAAAGTGGTATCACATTTCATGCTGTTCATTTTTATCACAATACATGTTTTTTTCACAGAAAGTTCCACAAGGTCGTGTCAACATGCAATGGTTTTGTTATGCTTAATTAATGTTCTATATTCAGAAGTTATTCACATTTGCAACCTTTTTTTTATTAAACCTCGCAAAGCAAAGTGAAGACAGAATTGTCTTTCTTAATTAAAACACTTTTTGGGAGAAAAAGATATGAAATAGAAGGATGTTTTATGTCTGTTTTTAATCGGGCTGCATTTAAACTTCCTACTACTTCATGCTTCATTAATCCCTATTCATATTGCATAATAATCCTTACAATTTAATCTACTAACACCCGTGGATTTGATATCATACGGTTTTAATACCTCTTGTTTTTGTAAAGCTTGCTGAATTATATTGAGATTCATGTTAGAAATGAGCTTAACATATCGCAGCCGTCAAGCTGTCAGAAAGAACTGGTTTCGCTATGTTTAAATTGACTCATATCTAGTGAGGTGACGAGGATGGAGAAAGACAAAATAAGAAGGAGAAAACACACACACGATGGTACAAGCGAGTTACCTAATTATTTTCATTCCGACGAGACTATCATGACGTTTTACATTGTTTCCCGTGATTGTTCACGTTGCGGATGACAGCTGTCTTATCTTCTTGTGAACGGTTTTTATTGACAGTGACATAAATTGTCCCTCTTGCTAGGTTAGCATAAATGATATGAAATATCTGTAGGTTCCAGAAAAACACGTCTCGCCTTCTGTGCGAAGTTCACATTCTTGGGACAAACTATTAACTGAAAAACACATTTATTCATTCCGTGGGCCTCTAATGGGGACAAAGAAATGATTAGTTGAGATTCAACTGTACACCTGTCATTGGTTCCTAAAGCTAACGCAGGTTTGTATTCACATAAAACACAGAACAGAAAGACATATTTACTGGGTACATACCATACGGATTTATTTGGAGGATGACATAATGACATAGGATGACATTACCGGTTGCCCAGTTAAATGATATGTCAGATAAAGGCGATAAATGTAGTCATTACTTGGATAATACAGATTGTCAATCGTATAAATCCTCGTCGTTTTGGGGGCATAAATAAATGAACTCTATAAATAACTGCAATGTGAAATGTATAAACACCTTTATATGTACATTTACATGACTACCCTCTCTTCCGCGGTATGTCCGTGGCAAGATATACACATCCATATTGTATCTTTTACCAAGCCAAAGTGTTTATTTATTTATTTTTTTTTTGGAGTTTTTAAATTACACGCACATATTCGAAATCCAAATATAAGTATTGTCTATTTTCTGTCTTTGTTTTCATCCAGTTCTACAACAACACACGAAGTGTCCACGGCATTCATGCGAATAACGCAAGCCCATGAAGGTCGCCCGCTTATTGCAGTCTCCTTGGGTTTCACATTGACAGTTCATTCGTAGAGCATAGGGGAAGGTGCCACCAGCGGTGCTTGGGAAAGCCGCATAAGGGTCCGGTTGTGGTGCTGCCCCGAACGGCCCTGATGCCGAAGGTAGATTCGCCGCAGCCTGGTTGTATGGATTCGTTGCTGGTAGATTATGTGGCATTCTAACGCCCATTCCCGTGGCGGGCACGTTCATTGCCGGATTGAATCCTGCAGCGCCAGGTTCTGGTACATCCATGTCGTAAGGGTTATGGGCGTCAATTTCCAGATGGTGGGCTTGATTTGGGGTCATACCTGGTGGCAATCCTAGCATATCAGCCAGGTTCATCGGCTGAGATCCCGGCCTTGCTGGAAGACCAGAATTGAAAGCTGGCTGGTTAGCATTCCATTGGGCAGTACTGATTGTCTGTTGTGGGGGTTGCGGTTCAGGATTGAATGCTGGTTGGGGATTGGGTCCCGGGGCTTGACGAACGAATCTCCCGGGCTGCGCAGGAAGTCCTGCGGGCTGTCGACCTAATCCCTGTTGCGGAGAATTGACTGGAGGCCTCTGGTTGCCCATCAGCTGACCTACTGGTTGGGCTGGCTGCAGCAGTCCTCGGGCACTAAACCCACATGGTCCTAAAAGAGATACCAGTGCTTCTATGATTCCCTTCATCAATCAATAAAGTACATCCTATAAGACATAAATAATCCTAATATTATATGACTTCGTTTTTCCTTGACTTGCGTTTTTGTGGACAAGGCTTTTCTAAAATATTATTTCGAAATATTCGTTTTCACACATTTCTTAACATGGCTCCTCTTGAATCAGTGTTGGTGGTTATTTTGGAAATAGGTCTTATTTGTCATAATGTTAAACCATTCTTTAGAATTAACTGATAGCGGACTAATACAGGGTTCCGGATTTTCACCTTCAAGACACGTTTTGTTAAAAGGTGGATAATTTAGTTTAATAAGACATATTCACCCAACTTATACAAGTTTCCAACTTTGGGAAGGTGTATGACGCAGGTGAAATCTCAATGTTACAACACGGTTAGAATCTTCTTTCGGGTATAAAAAATGTAGTCTCAAGAAATGCAAAAGTACATAAATAACTAAGAACAAAATCAGCTGGATGTCAATAAGCTCATCAAGGATTAATAACAGAACCAGTATTACCAATATTAACTCACATGCTCTCGGAAGTACACCATTCATATCATTAAAAATGCAACCAATATAAACCCGATTAAGTCTACCTGTTTGGTTCAGATGTTTAATCTGATAAAGAAAATACAATGATTTCATAACTCATCACTGAACATTTTTGGCCGCTCCTGTTTGTATGAATCCCTTCTAATTTTTACTTCTACTTACTTTGTTCATTATTTGTTCGAACAGGTAAACAGTTGTAATATTAGACACAATTTTTCTATCACGTGGCATATTAGCCTTGTGTTATGCATATAGTATGAGGGCCTCCCCCTTTAACAAATATTCTAAGGAGACACTTAAATACATCCGTTTGTGTTGAACTACATTTTTCTCACGAAGTATTCTGTATTTTCTTACTGATGTATGAATAAATACAAATGCATTGTTTTTTTCTTTAATTTTTGTTTCAATAAAATGCTTCATATTTAAACCAGCCCTTGAACTAACCACTGTCTTCAACGGACAGAGAAGTATTTTAAATCTAACGTTTTCTGGTGAAAATAAAAATGTCAGTGTTAATTTGTACGCTCGCTTAACACTCGTTTATGGCAACCCACACCTCAAGCCACGTTTTCTGTGAGGCTTTGAAAATTGCTATATACGGTCATTTCAAAAACAGATTCCTTTTCCAGTCAAATGCTTGACACCAACTATCCAAAACATTCCACAAGTTACCACCTAAGTGAAATGCTTATGCTTGTAAAGACCTTCAGTAATTAAATAAAAATCTTTCGTTCTTGGAAATTGTGCTAAACACTAGAGCACTACAAGTATATGTACGAAGGTTTCACGTAACGCCAAAACAAAAGAAATGCCAAGCTAGAACTGCTCAGAGCTGAAAATTGTGTCATTCTGTCCTAATTAAAAATCTGAATCTTTTTGTAATATAAGTTAGCGCAGTTATTCGTTTGAAATTCGACTTTCGGCAATGTTGCTTGGGCAAAGAACATTAAATATGACATGGTATCCTACCTTCTGAACCACTGGCAAAGAAGCGATTGGGCATCGGTTGTCCATACTGGGCCCTGGACACGGACAACAACAGTAACAGACAAGACAAACTCTCCACTAGTAAGAACGCCATTTCCACCTGAGAACAAAGAGGTACAGATTGACAAGAGAAACATCAGACAACCGGTTTATATGCGGCCCATGCATCACTTCGTCAAAACTTGTTTGAGATATGGGCATAAAAAGACAATGACATGGAACGAAATATGTTGATGTTTTCTTTTCGCCAGATCTGGAAAAGGTGAAGAAAATCTGACACGGGGTATTCGTCTTCCTTAACAATGGCTACAGTCAGTTCTTTTCATATGTCACAACGTGCCATATATATATATATATATATCAAGACTCACCGTGCGTGTTTCAAGCTTTCTTGCTCACACTATTCCGAATCTATCCGTGCTGCTGTTAATATGAAATCTGTCTAGGTCAAAAAGCGCGCTTCTTTTATTGCTACACTACATGAATATTGTTTACTGACACCCACAGATTTCTTATGGCCATTGGTTTAAATATAGACACGTCGTGACTAGTCGATTCAGGTAGCCGGGATTTCCGCGTGCTACGTTGTTTGCTGTTGTCACAAAAGTATTCCGTTACCCTAATTAATCAGTTATATGGATCTTAAGTTTGCGTAGTTAACTGAAAATCATTTTGAAGTTACCATACTTTCACATACTAAGACAAATGTACCCGAGTCAAAATAGTTTTACATATTAGAATAATCACAAACATTTCGGAGTTACTCTTGAAATTTTTAATCAAATGACACTGGAAAAGATGTAAATTCTCACATAAATGATAACCTGCGTAAATACTTCTGGTTGGTTTTAAAAAAATCATATGTGTTAAAAATTCCCTGCGGGGTAATGTAAAAATCAAGGTGAGTTCAATGATCGCTGGCATTTCAAAAGTCTGTGAAGTATAATACTTATCCTTTATTAATGAACAGTCATGATGCTACTGCGCAAATGATTCCTTGCGAAATTTGCTGTATGACGTCACTGCAATTAGGGGTATGTAAAGAATTCGGAGATGTAAACTTATGTGAATGCGTCGCGCGGAGCCTAGAGTTTAACAAAGAGCGCAGCGTGTTAATATGATCTATTTTTGTTCACATATTATCATGTAAAAACTAAAAAAAGCTTCTATTATCCTTTGGATAAGATTACATTTATTGTGTTATTACACTTTACAAATCAAAACGTCTTTGTTGTTTTTTTCGGTGGGAACACAAATACAACGCTTAATCAGTTGTTCTTTTTTTTCAGAAATTTATTACTTATACCACATCTTTTATGTAGCTGGTAGTGATGTGGTTCTATTGTGCAACAGTTAGTGCTTGGCCTATGTTCTCAGTAGAGTTAAACATCCATTCTGTGATCTTTTCAATGGATAGATGAGACATTTGTCTCATGCTGTCTAACCGTTATCATCAGTTTTTCCACACCATTATCATCAGTTTTTCCACAATTTAATCCACAATGTCCTTTCCCTTGTTTTCGATTTGCTCCCCAGCTATAGGCTAAGCACATAGGTATCCCATTACCGAAGAAAATGTAGAGGACTGGATAAATCTTCCATCTCCAATTCAGTTACAGCCGTATGCAAATTTCGGCGAGGTCACGATTTCTTCGGCCGAATGCGGCCCTTTGTCGGATTTGCGCATGCAAACTGACGTCATGTAGTCACGCAAATATGTGTACGGTTCAAAATGAAGATGACAATTAAATTCATTAAATTTGGTCAACATCTGGCTTCCACATATTAATTTGGTGTGGTTTAACGCCGTACTCAAGAACTTTTCACTTCTACGATGACGGTTTTTTGACCTTAGGTAAGTTACGGACAAACGCGTTACAATGTCACGAACATATATGCAAAAACATATTGGTGGAAATAGAACGAACGTAACTCCGACTATTAAAGCCATTATATCGTCAATCTATATTTCGGCTACTTAGTTTGTGCCATTATCGGAAAATATGTAAGTCTATCTCCAAAATACAAGGCCTTCTAACGGGGAAAAGTGAAATTTATTTTAATGTACAACTCCATGCCTTTAATTGTACCTTCCAAAAACAAGTCCTCACTTGAAACTCAAAGCTATGTAGTGTATCAGTTTATATGCCCAGGTTGCGGACATAGTTATACAGGTAAAACGATGATTGTTACAAAGACTATCAGACCATACCAACAACAGCAATAGTGAAATACACAATAATATTGAGCAATGCTCCAATTTCCAGTATATATTGGGTTTATTCACTCTCCATGACACCAAACACACTAGACCTAAATCTCCATACATCATATTAAGAAACACCAACGGGATTGACAGAGCCACACTGGAACAAACAGCTTATTACAGAAGCATTAGCTATAAAGCAGTAACAACCAGAACTAAACCATGTCATCAAAGCTTATAGAGAACTGTATGTGTTCAAATAACCTAGTCTCATGCATGCTCTGCTTTGTTTTACTTTGTTTACATTCCATGCATCATTGTTTCCCCACGCACTCAACCCACTCCCCCCTCTTTCTCTGCTCTGTTTCCATCTACGTGTACATCATTTTCCCAAAGACTGCATGCGTCCACTTTCAGCCTGCTATTATGTTCATATTATGTAATCATCGCCACCATTCATGTGTCAGCTTACCATGCTCGTAATGTCTCGAACCATTGTAACCTCCGTACACTGCATCATGTATGTATAGATCGACGATATAATGACGTCAGTATTCGGAGTTACCGTCGTTCTATTTTACGCTTAATTGATCCGTTGGACCACTGGATCTTGTTTGAAAACAAGTGATCTTTCACGAACGTCTGACTGCACAATCGGCCACTCCGCCATCGCCGGCAATTTGTTGTCAGCACTGCTCCGCAACGCTTTTAACACCTGTGTTAACTCACACCACAGTGTATGTATCACAAAATTATCAAAATGATCTGCTTGATTCATGTGAGAGTTTCATCTTATCATTGTTTCATTAACTGTAGAAATTAGTTTTCTTTATTTATCTATTTCTTTCATTGGTATTTTGCGCCGTAATCAAGAATATTGCATTTATGTACGACGGGGGATAGTATTACGATGGGAGGGAAACAGCTAAGGGTTCACGCTACTAGAATGATGTGGTAACGGCTAGAAGTGCCTACGCTTCTTTAAATAATGTGGTGACGACTATAAGTGTTTGCCCTACTGAAATGATGTGGCGACAGCTATAAGTGCCAACGATACTGGAATTATATGGTGACAGCTAAGGGCGTGTGCGCTTTTGGAATTATGGGGTGACACATAAAAGGACCTACACTACTCGATTGATGTGGTGACAGCTAAGGGCCTACGCCACGTGAATGAAGTTGTGACAACTAAAAGGGCCTCGCTTATAGACGGGCCTAGGCTACTGGTATGATGTGATGTCGTCTAATGGCCTACACTACTTGTATGATGTAGTGACAGCTACAACGGCCTACCGTACCGAAATGACGTGGTGAAGGCTAAAACGGCCTATAGGCTACTAGAAGGACCTGCGCTACTGGTATGATGGAATGACTGCTAAGGGCCTGGGTTGCAGGAATGGTGAGATGACGGGCACTTGGCTATGGGTTAAGCTATTGGTACCATATGATGAATCACTTGGTTAATAAAGAACGCTTTACATCACGGCGTACGCTATTAGTTCCATGTGAAAATAATCAAATATATAAGCTTTATACTGTTAGGATGTGATAACAGCTAAATACTCACAGGATATTAGAATGATGTGGTGAGAGCTGAAGGTATGTAAATACCTAGAAATACTAGGAAGAAGACCAAGGAGCCATTCCACAACACTAGTTGTGTATTGTAGATGATAGATCGCCACAGTTACTGATTACAGGTAACTGAGCTTGGTGTGCAGGTTTTCCTCTTGAAACTTTTGGAGTGATATCATGGTGGGAGAAAAATATCCAGCTGAAGTTTATTACTGAAAATGACCAGCGCACATTTGTAATGACAGGTTTGGTTCTGGCCATCATTCATATGAATGAGGCCACCGAGATTGGGTTAATCCCTCATGGATTATGCATGCAGAACTGTGTAATGAGAAGACATGCGCAATTGTCAGACACAGACAGAACCAGTGTTATTAATTATGAATGTCGGATTTTTTTTTTCGTGCGGTAATTAATTCTTTCTCACGAATGAATCATTTTCAGTTACGGTAATTATATAAAGATTATTTTTACACATGTGAAAACAAAAGCGCTGTTCTGTTCAGCAATTCTATGTGTGACCAGTCGGCCTATCGATGAAAGACCGCAACATATCAGCACCGGCCCATGAAATCTAGGGTGCAAAAAGTAAAATTATTACCTGGACGAAGTAGTTCTATGTACCATGTTTGAAAAATCAACAAAAAAAGAAATGATAAATATTGTAAGCGAGGAGAGTGTGACGTTACACGGCATGTCTGTTGTAAACATATCGTGATATTATATTTTGTGTGAAAAAGCAAACTGATAGTTTCAAGAGATTCTCTCAATACTCGACATCAGTGAATGGACTTTGTTCATCATGGCCCAGACTAGAACCCAATACTTCTATCATGTGTGAAAGTGTCTTCACGAGATCATGAATCATAAATATCATGCAGTGAAAGCAATATAAATGCGTACGTTTTCAGCAATGGTGAAGAATATACAGTTACGTAAGAAAATAGAGATGCCAAGAAAAATACAATACGTATATAGACTTGTAATATGTTTTATTACTCGTTAGAGATTACGGACTATATGAACATGTCACATTTTGAATATCACCACTAAGACTGTATGAACAGTTACAATATAGTTATTGAGATAATTTTATTCCCTTTCTTGCTTTTTAGAAGGATATCGAATAATACGACTATGGAACTTTCAATGTTAAAATTGTGGACTACGTTCTGGACTTGACGTATCGGTTATTACGAAATTGTGTCTCACTGACATCACTGGAAACTGTTGACTACTTAAACGTCCAGGTCTTACACTAGACTGTCATAATTTTACTGGTGAAACTGGCCTTTAGGAATCTTACTTTGGAAGTTGTTTTAGAGGTTGACCGCCTGAACTCTGATTTGGGTATTTTGTTTATTAAGAAAGAGAATAAATAATCAAAATGTTATTGCAGCCTATAATGTAATGATAAAGGAAAGCTCATGGGGAGTAAAGCCAGAGCAGAGATAACAGTGTTATGGTTTGCAAATACGGATCTTTGTCAACTTGTCACAGATGAGGTCTTATCCTAACTGCTCATGTATATGCTGAAATAGTATAGCAACTTAATTGCACTTGAATCTAGAAAAATAAATACTCCACCGCATCTGTGGCCTCGTTTTTCTAGCGGGTGGTCCAGGTTCAACCCGGGTTGGGCCATACCAAAGATGGTACTTATTTACTGCCTCACTTGGGGGTTCCGTGTTGAGAGGATAGAGCAAGCAAATAGGGCCAATCGATCGGTGCCAATATAATGTGACCGGGTGCGGTGTCATGTCTGGTGTCTTCCGCATGATGTTCCAGTGGTGGTAGCACTTTTACGGCAATGACTCACCCTGCCACAACTAAGACCCGCTGTATATACACACCAGAAGGACTCCTCGTCGTCATATGACTGAAACGTTGTTAAGTACAACGTTAAACCCCAAGCACTAACTCACTCACTCTAAATACTGTGTTGTCATCACATTCAACAAAAAATTCTTGGAAACAGTGCACAGCTAATATGCCTCGAGAACTCACTATCGTCCAAGTGATTTATGCAGGCACACAGTATAAAAAGACTACTGCGTGATATGGTTGGTAGATGACCACACGTAAATGGTGAAATTCGGCCTCTTGTCAATTTACCTCAGTTAGGGTTTGACTCTAACTGTTCATGAAGATGTTGAAATAACTTATACCCCCCCCCCCCCTGCCTCCCCCTACCTCCCCCTGGCTCCGCCTCCTCCCCTGGCAGTGAGGCTGTGGTGTAATGAGCAAAGTGTCAAAATTTTTCATTCTTTTAAGCCTAATATTGCATTGCTTAATTTCCTTAAGGGGGACAATTGAAATAGCATGTATTCCGTGTTCAACTTACGCACAGGCTAACAGTTAATTAATGACACTCTTAAGAGAATGTAGAAGTGGTGATTAAGGTTGACAGCTATGTACAAAACATCCTTTACTTTGACAAGCAGAAGAAAGCCCTGAGCACGGCAGTCACATTCTTATTCGGTGCAACGTTAATCAACTGATTCAAAAGATTCAAGTACAGAAATACAGTAATCGGTCATGTATCACCATATGGATGCAAAATTATGACAATTATATCTGAAATCTGGAGAACTCCGCTAGCAGTGATGATAATTATGTATTTATTTATTCGACAGTTGTTTCAATGCCATATTAAATATGGCGTTCAGTGTAAAGGGTGGAAGAAACCCGAGTTCACGAGATAAGCCACCCACCTTTGGTAAGTTATTCACGTATTTTACCACTTGACATGAAAACTGCCCATTAATTTCTGTTAGGTTTTCATGTTTAAAATAGGAGCTGCCCGCTAAGAACAAGCATTTGTGAGTTTGCTATATTAAGTTACTGCCTCATTCTTTCAGTATATAAGTTGAAAATGATTAAGGAAAGGGACAAGAAAAATGTCATCATCAGACACGTTACTGAAAAGTGTGGAAGCCTATTGGTGTTACTGTCAAAATGGGATGGAGTGTCAAAAATATGAACTTTTCCCAGAATTGAAACTTCTCAAATCCATTAACACATTACATGTGGTGATTCATGAGAATATCAAACCATATATAATCATTGGTTAGATAACAACGGCTTGTTCCTTATCGGGATATAGGAAATATCTGGAGAGCAAACCCTTCAGTGTCAAACAATAGAGTTCTACATGATCTGTCAAACACAATGCAGTGGGAGATACCATCACTGGCTCAAAAAATGTAAATAAAATAATGAAATCGACAAAAAAGTAAAATTTTCGAGAACAAGAATGTTGACTTTTTCTCTCGAATTTTTTATTTTTCTTCAGTCTGTGCATGGGGTAATATCTACCTCTGCATCAATTGTATCGGGTAATGACAATGGCACTTGAAACAAATTTTTGTTTGACTGCGGTATTAATTGCATTCGTGTCACGAAACCGTGTCTAGAAATACCTTTCATGCTCATTTTTGAAAACTCTCTTCAGTAGAATTCAATGACTTAAATGGCGATATGCAGTATAAGTCATAGGCCTTGCATAGACGGTGTTAAATATCTAAATTTTATTACGGTTTTATGGACCATGCTAATAGAGGGAGGTGTTTGTGACTTGTGGGGAACATTTTTAAATTCCCTTGAGCAGTGCATGATACAGCACGTCCTCATATGTATGAGGAGCTATTACGATTTTCAACTGAGCCACGGCGCCCTCCTCCGCCATTGTTTTCGAGACAGGTGAGCAACTGGATGTTATATACATAGCAGGAGAGGTACATATCAAGAACATGTCTAATACTGCACCCTACTGGATATGTATTTCTCCAGTTTTGTATAAATATCCAGTTGTTGATCTATTACTCCACAGACTTTATAAGGATGTTTGTTTCTACGTTGAAACGTCGTCTACAAATACATAGATGTTGTACATCCATAATAATCTCTTCTTTTTATGTCATTCCAAACGTCTACATATTCCCGAAACAGTTAATGATGATGATGACTCCAGGACCCTTTCTCAGATCATGTATGCTTCTGTACCGCGTTTATCCCCTTTCAAAAAATCATACAATACAAATCAAGACTATAATTTTAGGTCATCAGGGGTGACTGGCATGGCCAGTGCATCCTGGCATGCTGAAAGATGAGGGATGGCTATACAGCAACCTAAAAATAACTGAAAACGTGTAACCCGAAAATACACGACCTTGTCTGTTATCTACAATGTACTCGAAAATAGCACGAAATGTGTTGTAGTATTTGCGACTATTTTAAGGAAAAGAAGAATTGGTTACTTTCAAAAGTAAGCTTAATCATAACCATAATCGGAAGAATGAGTTAACTTCACTGACAGAAGCGCACAAACAGCTGATGAATACCCTTTGATATGAATTCTCGGAGAAATAAAACCTGTTATTTGATAAAGTAAGTGGAAGCGAAGTGTCGTAGATGGTGTGGAAGACGATGGGGATGCCATGTGTTCTGGCAAAAAAATAAGCAAAACAAAGGTAAGCAAGGACACATACAGTCTAAGTGTGAAGTCCGAGCATAGGTTGTGGTCATTAAGTGCGGAAGATGTACTTTGCGTTGTGTTAACATGACTTGGAGGCCACAAATCATTGGTGCATATGTTGTGCTTTCTGACCTTTCACCCATGGATGGTTACGCGGGCATCGCAAATCGAAAACGAAACAGGTACTGATTGCACAGTTTGAACTACGATTCACTACATGGCTACAAATAGTAGGCCTACGCCTGAAACAGTGATTCATACATGAAAATATACATGATACAAGCAAGATTTCACAATTTATGAGACAAATTTTGAGGTGAGAGAAGAGATTTGTCTCATATGTTGCTTTTGGAAACTTGTTGCATTATTGAGTTGAATGACCCATCGGGATAACATAACACGCGTTTTCTGTTGTAGGAGTTTCTAAATTCTGGCCCAGCCAACTTGCATGGCGGCAAGGCTAATTAACCTGGCTATTTAGCCCTTAGTCCGTATATGAAGGGAGACTACTCTTGTTACAGGCGCCATGTTGTTTATTATACTTTACACACCTATGCTTTGTTCCACCAGGACTGACACGCTGTCAATAAGATAAATGAAGCCTTAGTGAAACTGATGCCAAATATTGTCTCAGTTAGTGTCATTTTTGCAAACGCCTATTCAGTAAAAGAGAATCTTGATGATAAAATCACTGCATATGACCATCTTAGAGGTGAGCTTATTATTTGAAGAATATAAGAATTGGTTATAAACAATATTTCAGAAATCAGAGGAACAATTTTTTTCTTTGAAGACAGTTTTGAGTCAGATGTTGTAAGTGCTTATTATATTTTCTTTAAAATCCATGCGCAGCTTTCACCAGAATTTGTCTGTTTGTCCTATTGTGGAAAGATTTAACTCTTATATCGAGCGCTTTCGCTTTTTTTCTCCATGAAGTAATCCAACCCAAAACATTGAAAACCCTAGCGTGCAAAAATCAAGGGAAAATATTTCTCATCCAGTTAGAGATATAAACTCCAAGCGAGCCTAGAGCTAGGACAGGTAAAAGTCATTTATATATTTAAATCAGCGTCTAAAAGTACTTCTCTCTGTTTTCGCCTGATATTTAATGCACCTGGCAATTGTATTCAATCAGTATGTGATTATTTATTAAATGTGACCACAACTGTAAAGTGTGCATTTCATTTTAACATGCTTAACCTGTGGTGCTACAGAGGGGTGTAAGTCGCTCTTGATGCATCTACAGGAACAGGTAGGATAAATCTCTAACTGAGGTAAATTCAATATAAGTTTAATGCACTACCCACACCGTTGAAAGCTCACGAATGTTTAATACATTTTTGACTGCATCACAGAGAGCTAAACCAGAGCAGCGAGGACGGTGTCATTGTTGGCAAATCCTCACACGTTACGGGTGAAATCCGACCTCTTGTCAGTTTACTTCAGTTGGGGTTTTATTCTAACTTTTCATGTGTAGGTGTTTAAGAAGTAACAACTTACACCGTCCCTAGCGCCATGGCGTAAGCAGAATTAGGTAAAGCAAAACTAGTGACTTTAAAAACAATTGATTAGTCATCACTGGTCTAGAAATACTGAAGGTGTTATGTTGTTATCACATTTAACACATGCATCACTCAAGTAAACTTGTCGGTTTACAAAGTATTGATTGTTCCACACCATCGTCGGGCTGTTGTCTCTTGAGGAGGTGATGTGACGAAGCGTCGTAATTACTTCAGTGACTGGTTCGGTTTCTTCTGGTATAAACCCGATGACTCAAAATGCCAGTCAAAACGTCATGCATGTTGAAAATAAAATAAATTTTTAATTGTACTCATGTCACATAAATAGAAATGGCAATCACAGGAGAAAATACCAACTCATTTTGTCTGGGCTCTCTTTGCTATCTTCGTCATGGAACTTAGTCATTGATTTCATAATTTTGACATTTAATAAAGATGAAACAAACAATGGCACTTTATAAAAATTAATGAATATTCAGTTCCCTTAAAAATGGACGTTTATAGCGTGACTGTTCTATATATATTTTAGGGTTGTTTCATAACGTTAATTAAAATTTTCCAAATTACAAGCATATACCCAACACACAGAGTAACATGTCGAAATACCTTCTTGTTGCTCATAGATGTATGTTCGTTATTTCTGATAGCATTTATAAAATATTTTTACAAAGATTCTCCGATGTGTCAAATTGGAATTCAAACTTTTGGCCACCCACCGTTTAACAAATATTAAAATTCCTTGATTCTTTGATATACATTCGTCTTCGTCAGTTCACGTAATCTATATACTTTCACTGCGACAGACAGTATTAAATGTGTGGAGCTTTTTTTCCAGCCGGCCCCAATATTATGAGTGAAGCCTACATTGCAAACATAAAAGGACGCATAGACTAGGATTGTTAAGCTTTATTTGTGTTTTACATCTACATGCAAGCAGAAAAAAGCAAGGTGCAGATGCGTTTAATATGTTGTCGGCAAAGACACAAGTCCTGGTGTTAAAAAGAAAACTACATATGTTCACTCATCCCAGTTGTTATGGATGCTGTTGCCAGACCGGACTGGTTTTGCCTTCATACTTTTTGCCTTGTCTCGCGATGCGCTCTACCGAAGCCCTTCCCTTACTCCAATACACTCTTAAAACGTAAAAGGCTCCACAATGTTTTGATGGGCATGGTGGATTGCCGAAGGATTCAAATTTAATAGGCCTAGGCGTCGAAATCTAGGTGTGATATACCAGCCGTCAACCAAATTGAGTTTTCCGGGACGATAATCACATGGCCAGTTTCCAAGCTTTATTCTCCATTTATACGTCTTTTAATTTGTAAAACGGTCTTCAAGGCGAGAAGTCGCGACTACTATCGCCAGTGACGCGGAATGAGTGTTGCATAGCTCCCGAGCTACAATTGCCTATACCAAGCGATATGGAATTATAGGGATTGTAGAGTTTCAGACAAATACTGAAGAAAGCTATCATGCGTCTCCGAACGTGACATATCCCTGAACATAATCTCCACTGATTGAAACATGCCCGTGAACTTAGGTTTTTCTTCAGGTCTTTGACTTGTATGGTGGTGCTAAAGCTATGCAAAAGCTGTGTATAAACCGTTTCCTTTTTTAGCTTTTTATGGAGACGACTGATAATGTGAGGTCAGTACTGTCATTATCATTTTAGTGGGCAAGGCTGTCATACACGTTGCATAGTTTAAAATTAGGGGACTGCGACTGATGTGGGTGTTATCCGCTGACTCAACAGTCTCCACTTACCAAGCCGTTGACGGGTTATGACCGTGTGCGATTTTTTCTGTCTCTTGTCCTACTGCGGCCATGCGCAAGGAAGTTTATTAGCTACCGTAGACGAAGGCGGAGATTTTCCCCAAGGTCTGGCTTCCACCTACCATAAACCTGACCACCTATGTGTATAAGTGTTATATTTAATAATAATGTATTATTAACATTAATGTATAATTATTGAGTACAACGCTATACTACAATCAAATAAATGAATAATGTATAAATACTGACATTGATCGACGATGCCCAGGTAAGGAATTCAGTATTTGTGGCCACAAGAGACAGTTTAGAAGAGTTTATATCACACATGGTAAAGAGGATTATGTATCATCCAAAAATACAAAGCTGTGTATTATTATACTTTATTTTCTTTTAAAGCATTTGGCTGCTTTGGGTCAACTCAACATAATTTTTAATTACATGATATAAACAGTATAACCAGCATACAATGTTCTGTGACTATCTACCCTCGGTATATCTGCGATACATTGGTAAAGCTGATTATTATAATAGAGACCAGAAGATGACTCAGCCGCCTATGTGAAATGGATCGATCTCACTTCAGAGGATCCGGTACTATAAAATAAATAGTAAAATACTATACTTTAGATGCACTGTACAAACAGATTTAGTGTTGGCAACATGATGATGTGATGCACACACAAAGAATGTCTGTCTTTTTTTGAGCTCAAAGTTTACTGAAAATGTAATCATGGAACGAATATCCGTAAGTGCTTTAGTTCGAGACAATGCGGACTGAATGTATTCCCATAGGTTTAGATAGTGCTTCAGTCTGCTCCTGTCCAATATGATATAGTTCAAGGTCCGCCGATCTGTTTACTTGGCCATACAACAACAACTGAATCCTGGGACACACTGATGGGCGTACTTGTTCATAACGAGCCCGCCGCTGAGCTCACATCCACTCTCGCACCGACATTCCATCATGGGATTTAGACCCACAGGACCCCCAGGAGCCATAGGAGATCCAGGAACCCCAGGAGCCATAGGAGATCCAGGAACTCCGGGGGCCATATTGCCTCTGTAGACACGGTTCATAAGTGGGGGCGGATCAGGAATGTCTGGGGCATCGTAACTCTCCACCATCAGCATGTAAGCCAAAGAGTTACGGCCGTGTGCGTATCCTGGGTAGAATTCACTGCCAGGAACGGTGCTGTTAGGAGGAGTTTCTGGGCTGTTTGGCATACTGGGTAAATGTCTGACTCTGTTCAAGGTTTGGCCACAGGGATCTGCAACACAGAAGAAAAGAACACAACTGAAGATGGTGAAAGTGCAATGAAACCTGTTTAACAGAGGTGTTTCGAGTTCGAATTCTTTTATCGCTAAAGGTAAAGGCGTTACATATTGTATACCATGTGACTTGTCAGAAGTTTTAGATAACTTTTGCTGACATGAGCTCACTGATCACGTCACTCGCCGTAATGGAGAGGTACAAAGAACACTTTTTTCCCTCAGGAACTTCTCATGTTCTCCATCTTTCTTCTGCTATTTATAACTTTTGGTGAACTTTTTCCTTTTCGAAGCTCACGTTGTAGCAAACTGCAATAAAGCAGCTGCCTAAAATATCGGATGGATCACAGGGTGTACTAGGGCTTCTTTTACCATTACCGTTAGATGTCAAGCGTATAGGACATTCTGAACCCAAATCAAGGAAAAGATTTTAGCCCATGTAGAACAAAGGAGTATATATACATCTTCTATATGTGATGATGTCCCCAATGTTGTTTAATAGTGAAAAAACGCTAAACACAGCCTTAAGACAAACGTTTTGGAACACCCAGTCCTTACGTAGAATCCTTGACCATGGGAATACTAACTGACATACCTTCTAGCTAAGACTTTCAAAGAACGTTCGAATGAAAGATTCTTACAGAAGTGAGCAGAGAATTCTGCCTTCATGTCCATGTGATTTAGGGCATCAGAATTCACACTGTGTCATGTATTAGTGTCTCCGACAAACAGATCAAGGTCGGTTGGGACAAGCCTTGCTAGCCCTTGATTACAACAGTTGTCATCTGATCATGGATACAGTCATTTATAGACAAGGAAACACTGGTTCTTACCTTCAGGCCATCCTATCGTCCGCCTGAGCATGAAACACTGAGATAGACTGATGAAAGCCAATAGGCATAGCCCTCCTGAAATGACTGTCTCGCAGCCCATGGTGAGAATCTGTAAAGAACAGAGTCAGATTGTTACTAATGAGTGGAAACCAAAACTGACCAAAACGCGAGAACTGAAAATCTCTTTTACCTGATCATATATTAAAACGAAGTTGAACAGGAAGGCGGTCTTTGTATGGTGCAAACTGCTCATTGGCAGATCGGCCAATTCTTGTCTAATGACGAACAGGTTTGGTCACTGTAAGTGTCCGTTCAGAGCAGTCTGTATAATGGAACAACTTGTTTTTATAAGCATTTATTTCTGAAGTTCATTGGCACGAAGTGGCGAAGATGGAAAAAATAATGGTTCGCTAAAGGTCACTGCTACAGCCACGTGACGATGGCTTACTCACTGTAACTTATGTGCTTGACATATAAGCCGTTTTTCAAATGATCGATTGGCGACGCACTAATATTTGAAAGGAAACCATTAATCGAATATTAATCGAGGAGTATCTTCTGTTTATTATCATTTTTGTATATATTTTGGTAAGTTAGAAGAAGCAAGACATCTGTGGTTTGGACATTAAAGCAGATGTAATATGATGGTATAGTTTCAGCTTGCTGTTTCGCCTATATATACTTTAGGACAAAATCTAGAATTACAGGCCTGCTTTCCATGCTGATATCATCAAAAGCGTGTACACAATTTCAGTTCTTTGTTTTGGGAGGCGGGAAGGGAGGTTGGGTGGGCTTCAGTGTTGTATAATTTATTCCGAAAATTGTCTGGGGAATCTTTCCTGTTATATATTGAGTCTTTATATCACCATAACAATCTCACACTCACCATTAACCACGGAAATAGCCGGAACTAACTCTATCGCAGATTTGATGTGCATGACATGAATAAACCATTGTCAGATTCGTCGGGAAATTACTATGAATTACATGAAATGATGTATGTTAATTTTATACACATGAGCTCAAGAGTGGAGTCATCTGGAAGAACACTTGCGAAAGTCAGTTAGCAACCTGCGGATGGTTTACTCTCACCATAATGCTGCCCGCCGTTGTATATAAGTGAAGTATTCTTTTCGTTTATCATGATTGTATATCGCCAGCGATACACATATAGCCGGTTGCATGTGCAAAACAGATGAAGACAATTCAAAACTTATCCAAACGAACGTTTGCAAGTATTGAGAATTAACACATGGCAACCAAGTCGGTATTTACGGATACATAGCAAATCGCTGATTGAATGGAACATAGAAAAGCTTTTGAGTACTGTGTCTATTCACTTATATGTTTAGAAACTTTATGTTATGAGAAGTTATGTAGGATTTTTAACGAAGTACGTGATGTGTGATCCTCGGGGTAATACACCATGAAGAAATCAATAAAATCAATCGATCACACTGTTTGCTTGAAATAGCTTTATCTCATCTTATCGACTTTCTCACTTTTGAAATGTCATTTGAAACGTTTGAGAGCTTTTCAATTCAAATTTTCTCACCTGAATCGTTTAAATGCATTATTGCTGGAATACTCAATTGGCTCGAGGGAATTTGCTATGTCACACGTTTCAAATAAAACGTTAAAACGTTTTAGTTATAAAGCTCTGTCATTTGGCGCCATCAACTCATTGAGATCAAAAGGGGACTGTTTCGAAAAGCGTCGTAACAAAATTTATCACTGTAAAGCACGCAAATTCTTTTTGAAGCTTCGTAGCTTGACAGTTGAACAAGCAGGAGCGAGAGTTCATGTGCAGAGACTTTTAAAGAGGTAGTGACGTGCCAGTTGTACTATTTTCTGACCCGTGACTACCATTACTTTCACTAAGCTTCCTACTGAAATGTGTCTGAGATAATAAAGTAAAATACACATTTATAGAGAAATAAATCTATTTATTTATTTATTTGATGGGCGTTTTACATCGTACTCAAGAATATTTCCCGTATATGCGGCGCCCAGAATTATGGCGGGAAAAATAGGGGGAAGGCTTGGGGGAAACCCACGACCATCCGCATGTTACTGGCAGACTTTCCCACGTACATGTGCGACCAGAGAGGAAGCCAGGGTGAGCTATAGCCTTGAACTCACAGCGAACGGTTGGGACCAGAATGCACTCAGTGATTTATCTCGCGCGACCCATGACAATGCCAGAGTTCAAACCCGGCTTTGGACAGGAACTTTGTAGATTCTCCCATTGTGGATGTTTTGGTGAACTTGGTGATAGTAAACGATCTATAACGCCCGTAGGGTCATTGGCACTAACTTATTTATTTATTTATTTAAGAATTAAGAATATGTCGCTTATTGGACGACGGTCAGCATTATGGTGAGAGGAAACCGGACAGAACTCGACGAAACTCACGACCATCGGCAAGTGAGCAGAACTTATGTCCGTTCAGCGTCAACTTTTCACCATTATGGCGTGTAAGTCTGTATGTAAAAGTGAGGGGCACATGTGGGAAAGTTGGTCAGTAACCTGCTGAATTCGGTGGTTTATCCTAGGGACAGCGCTTTCCTCCACTCATAAAACCTACGGCCATCGTATGAATTCAATTCTTGTGCATGGCGTTAAGAAAAATTTTGACAACAATAGGAGTTGGAATATGTAATGGTAACAATAATACACGTATTTTTTTTGTATAAATTTTTTGAATTCATTCAGAATTTTGGATATCGAATCTTACATCGCTAAAATGCTAGACATTGAAATAATGACTTACCGGTTCAAAGCTGTGGTCTGTATGCTGTGTTGAACTGTTACGCCGAAATGTTATATACCCCCAGTAGGGTGACATTTTTTACAGCGATGGTTTATTTTAAAATCATCATCTTTTAAAAATAACTCCATGAACATCTTGGTGTAACGACGTAACCATAATTGGTGATTGCGAAAAGCAGACGACAGGTTTCCAGTTCAATAAGACCGACAAAAATGAAATATAGCATAGTAAGTCGATTGTGTAGTGAGCGACACTCCCTGTACAATGTAGGTGCAGAATTAATACAACGGACATCACGTAGTCCAATATCAATCCTCATAACAATAGTCTTTGTGTATCATAACTGAATTAATTTATCGTGATGTGCATGCATCCAATGTGCATGCATCCAATACTTTTTCTGCAGGATCTACAAAGAACATGTTCACAAAATGCGCCGCTGCATTAAGAGTCAAAAAACTTCTATTGTATAAAACAAGAAGTAATAAGGGATTAATGTTGTAAATGAATATCAATCTGACGTATAATGACAGTGTTAAGTTTGTTCTCGTAAACATTCAACGTTCATTACCTGATGAACAGCATAGACAATAGTTAGCACAGAAGCTGTGTAAGAGATCAAGGCCATTATGCTGATGTCTGTAGCTCAGTATAGCTGGCACACGATTCCAACACAGCATTCAACAGCATATTCATCAGAACGGAGCTCATGCTGTTGCGAACACGGAGTTGTATGTTGTGTTGCAATATTGTGCCAACTTCATTATTGTGTCAATTTTTCAAAATAACATTCAGGTGGTTATGGATGGTCACATATTGTACATGAATGTTAAGTGTATAATACACTGCTATTGAGGGAGTTAACAGTCATCCAAAGAGGCACAAATTTCATTCTTACTGCAAAAATACAATGTTGCAAATATAATAGCGCGGTCCTGTTGTGGCCCCTTGTTTCCTGACCACAACTGTGCACCTTCACGTACATGTACAGTTTCAGTTATATTACAAACGAAATGCCTTTTTGACGCTGTGGCAAGCTGCTGACCTGATCAATATTTACTCCAGACTTAAGGCTTGGACTGTATGTTAACAGACCATAGGAATGTACCTCTAAGGCCAGTTATAGTTGAAAGAACACCCATTTCAAGAAGGTATTTTGCACCCGAAAATTGTTCGAAATTTGAAAATATGTGTTATGTTTGCAACATTGTGGGTTTGTAGTAAGAATGAAATTTGTTTCTGTTTGGGTGGCTGTTTACTACCTAAACCGCACGACATTTTATACGTAACGAGCTGCATTCTTGGGAACATGGTGTTGAATGTCGTGTTGGAATCTTGTGCTAACTTTACTGAATTTCGATTGTTTCAGGGAGCAATTTAACCGACACCCTTTGTGTGAACTTTAGTTCGACATTAAAGACTTGACTAAAACATACTCCATGAGTCATGGTTAGCTGTTTCAGTTATTGGAAGAAGCTGGTGTAATTAACTAGTCGTAAGATATACGCACATGTAATAAATATTCATAATAATCTAGGACTCCAGACTGAATCAGACCATTCAGAGCCTCTTAGTCTAGACTGAGTCTGCTACAGGCGTATTACTGCATATCAATATAATCACCGTCTTGTTGGCAACATTTTTTTGTGTGTCATTGTAATTGGTATGAATCAATCAGACGTTTATTGCAGCTGAACTATTTGTGCACCAAACGATTTTAAGGAACTTCTCAGTGGTATTCTTGACCTCTGAAACACATTTACCTGCAGTCTAACACTCACTTATTCCCTTATCAACATTTCGATGCTGCCAGCAACTCGCTCAACAAGATTTCAGCGTTTGTCATGTTTGTTTTCAGAAATGATCCAATCCTCCATGGCTATAGTCTACCAGTCCCACATCTGGCTGTCAACTATTACTTATATAACAGTATTCTGAATAATTTTAGGAAAGTGACTTCTAATATATTGTAGTAAACATCACTGCATGTGCTAAAGGGCTATAAACTGGTACTTTTGAAGCATTTACATTAACGCTTATAATAAAACCCTATCTGTATGGGGTAAACTGCAACAGGCCAAATTCCATCGGTTACGTGTGACCATTTGCCAACAATCACACTGTATTCCCTGCTCTTAAATATTCAAATGTACATTATGCTTATCTTGTATGCTACAGCAAATCACCCAGTCTTAATTCTAACATTTACTTTATACGGTCAACCAGTCAGCCATCTAGCTATGAACAGTTAGCTGCAGCCTATTGACTATAGCCAGAATAACTTGTAATCAATCAGCCAAGACACTTACAATATCAGTTAGCTACTTACTATTAACTTTCGCCATTCAGAATCATGTACTATTCACTTGTAAAGAGTCGCATGAGGTAATCCTACTGAAAATTTCCAGAAATGTGGAACACCGTGATAATATTGTTGTTACTCACCTGAGGTCAGTTATTGGTGGAACCGCGATGGTCGTGGTTTCCATCAGGTTTTGTCCGTTTTCTTCCCACCACAATAATGGCCACCATCGCAAAAGTGAAATACGTTTGGACGATATGAGACACCAATCAAATAAATAAATAACTGATCGTCAAAGGTATATGACCACTGGAAAATCTACTGAACACCAACAGAGTTATTTTTTATTTTCAACTGCTCTGGAATTTGATGGTCGTTCATACACGCACCATGCCACTGCTAGGAAATTCATTTATTTATTCATTTATTTCATTGGAGTTTTACGTGGTACTCAAAAATATTTCACTTAAACGACGACAGTCAGCATTATCGTGGGAGGAAAACGGGCAGAACCCGGAGGAAACCCACAACCATCCGCATGTTGCTGGCAGACCTTCCCATGTACGGCCGGAGAGGAAGCCAGCATGAGCTAGACTTGAACCCACAGCCATCGCATTGGTGGGAGGCTTCTGGGTAATTAATTTGGTCAGTGGACAACCAAATGGAAATTTGATAGTCAGTTAAATAAGCAACATTAACTGCCAGGAAATTCCATGGTCGCTTACACCAAGATCATGCATGCATGGAATCTAATGGCCAGTAAATAAGCATCATGCATCTGCCAGGGAACCATTCCTACAAACACCATACAACTGCCAGGGTATCTCATGGCAATTGAAACAGGCATCATATAACTGACAGTGTATTTGATAACCACACATACAAACCTCATACAACTGCCAACTTTCTTGATGATCATTCGAATAAGTCCCATACAAGTGCCAAGGTATTTTATGGCCATTCCTCCAAGCCTCATGCAACTGCCAGGGTATCCGATGGTCATTCATACATTTCTCTTACATCTGCTAGGTTATTTGATGTGTAACAGTACCACCGTCGCAGAGTAAAAATGATAAACAAATGGCTTCTTTAACTCTCAGACAGCCATAGGCCTTCCGCAAGATCAAACAAAGGAACACGGAGACATGAAGATGTCCATTCATACAAGCCTTATAAAACTGTTAGGGTATGTGATGGCCATTCATATAAATCTCCTGCAACTGCCATCGAATCTGATGATTACTCAGATAAGCAATATCTACATTGTAGCTCTCAGAGTATGTGAGGGTTATTTATACAAGTAAGATGCAACTGGCAAGAAAGGAGATGGTCACTCAGATATATAAGTATAGGCCTACAATCCTCATACATTCGCCAAAGAATGTTATGGTCTTGATATAAGCGTATAAGGTGCTATCTTTTTAACAGCTGGAACAAAACTCTGAGGTATGGCCATCAGAAACACAAGGTTGGATTTCATAAGTCGCTGCCGTACGGCGTGTGGCCGTGTGTTCATCGTGTTGAATGAGAGCACCACGTTGGATATATAAACAACTGCAATTGAAGAGCAACAGAAATCCATATTTGATTGAAGACTTCATATTGACTAGCGTGGTGCAAGATTTGGATAGAACAATTAAGGATTAATCCTTCAATTATTGAAAACGGTTACGTAATCCGTCGTCATTGTTTTTGCTTTGCCTACTTTACGAGATCTTTTGTGGTTTGCGTTAAACGTTGCTTTGGAAATTGGTCTTGCCATTTTGGTTCACGGCTTGTATAGGAATGCCTAGATGCGCTGGTTACGTGTGACCGTTTGCCGATTACAGATCTGGTTTTACTCTCAATGCCGTAATCCATTCTGTCATATAGTTGGCAAATAATCTGTACTGGTTCATATCAGCATTATCTAACTCCCTTTTCCGTCAGCACAAGTCATCACAAAAACAAGAATATACAATAGACTACAGAACTTAAAGTGAAAAACAGCGCATGTTCTAAGTTGAGCTTGCCGAAAAGGTTGGGTATTATTATGTTTATTTCGGTAAATTTTTTTCCCACCAACTATTACGACAAAGGAAATTGGCATTTGACCCTGCTCCGCCGGCTAGCTTGAAACGCCGCCATTCTGTCTGGGCTGTGGCGTAATTGTTCCAACAGTCTTGTTACATGAGACTGTAGTAAGCTACTAGGGCTATGGTTGAAACATACATATATAAGTTTTTAACAGGAAAGCATCATGAAACTTACTGTCGCCACAACACAGTGGTCTGGAAAAACTTCGCAGTGTTGTTGACACATGTACTTGTTGTAATTAAAATCATCTAACATTAAAATAGTGTGCTGTCCCTAAGATATTACATGTTACATTGGCAGTCAACTCAGAACATTTACGTCACAGCTTAAAAACAGCTGATGTCTCTTAGCGCTCTGATTGGTCAATCTCTTATACACTTAAAAGCGTGGGCGTCTTCAGATCTCCAGTCGGCAGCAGAATGTTCCACACTTCAAACAAAGATAATTCATCAACGAATTTATACAATTTCAAACAGATTTTTACATTCAAGAGATAATTTCATTATCTTTTTAATGAACAGTACCTCAGTCATGAGCTGCCTTTTACTTTAAGCCCCAGTTACGATGGACGAGAACAGTTCTCCATTTAGAACTATATCAAGGATTGCAGTTTGTGATAAGAAGTTGTTTTGCGCAACTGATTTTCATGACTGAAGGACGCCACTTTTCAATCACCACACCTTAATTAATATACCCAAAAATCTCTGCCTAATCAAAGGATTGCCTTAATGTGGTGCCCAGTGATGCCAGTAAAAATGTCTTGGCCGATTCTGCACATTGGAATCTACATTTCAGTACTGGTGACGCGCTAGCAAAATTTATAAAACATCACACTGTTATTACATGTGGCAGAGTGGAATATCGTGACTTGCCGGCTGGAGACAAATGTACAACGATGGCGCCGCTCCAGTTATACACCACTCATCAATAGCGCTCAAATCACGATATAAGTCTCTTCAACATGTAGCAGTTGTTTTCTTTAATGCCGAATGACACACCATGATCTTCTATGTGGCAGCCTCTCGATTTCTGGTCTGCTTTATACAGCAGGCAAAATGTACATATATGAAACTGACTGAAGCAGACGGCAAGCGAACTTAATTACAAGGGAATACGTTTCACGACGCAACGAAATATAAATGTGATGCAGCACGGTTTAGCAGCGAATTTATACAATTTCAAACAGATTTTTGTACCAAACAATCCACTTGAAGCTAATGGCAAAGCAGAAAAGGCTAGATCCATTGGTCAAAAAGCTCATAGGCGAAACCAACCTTTCAGTCGACAAGGCCAGATATGAAACCTGCGAGATTTGTAGTAAGTGATGGTTTTGTTCATGGGACTTGCCACTATCATCTAACTGGTGCCATTTGTCTGTGGCTGTTGTGTGGATGTTAGGTTCTCGGGACAATTTAGAACGTAACTGCTCACACGTACAGCTTTTCTAAGGTGCTGGGGTAAGAAAAAACCTCTCCTATTCTCCTAATTTTATTTAAGATTTTCACTTTTAAGATTCCCTCCAACAAGACGAACCTAACATCTACATGATCATCGCTGCGGTCATCCGAAAGTTCAAAGCTTCTGGATGTATTGAGAAGGCCCCTCGCATGCTGATAGATCACGACTACTGCTGTGAATTACTGCCACAAAGACACGATCTGTTGATTGTTTTTCCAAAGCAAATACCACCGTGATTTCTTCATTCACATATGTTATGCGGTATTTGCTGGTGATTGACCTTCAGTACGAGGCCTGGCTGTAGACAACTAATCACGACTCTGCTCTCTCTATTTCCTCGAAGCCACAGAACGCCACTGTAGCTCGGTTCTTAAGGGCAGAGAAGAGAAAAAACTATTAAGTAAAAACATTAGTACATGATAATGATTCACGTGCAGAATTGTCTGTACAGTCGTGGTTTTTGCTACAGATATAAATAAACTCGCATATTTTCGGGAAAAATCTCGGGCGATGTGCATTTATATTGCAGGGGAATTAATCCCCTTCTCCATGTCCGTTGTGTGGGAGTAATGAATTTTCTTCGCATAAATGTTATTTATCTGATCGCGGATTATATACGCCTCTGTGATTAATCAGGGCACGATTATTCTAATGAGCAGACATAGCCTCTTGACCGCTCCCGTTCAGTATTTGGTGAATGTTAAGGGTTTCGTTAATCTCTTTGACTTCACCTACTTGCAAATTATCGACAGCTTGGGAAATGAAAGGATTTCAAACCAGTGAACCTTTTGTCTAGGGTGCAACAGGGGTCTGTGTCTATGTTAAGCAACATCAGAGAACAGTGTGTAACGTGATCTGATCCTTATGAAACCACTTTGTCAACTCTTCAAACTTAACTCGCACTTTTTTGAACCTTATGATGGATAGGAAAGCTAAGCAAATGAATATAATTAATCATCAAACTACATTCATTACATTAGCAATGGTGCCTATACATACATAAGAAGAAACGTGAGCGGATATTTCAGCAACCCGACGAGTATTCAGCACAAATTAAAAATCAAAGGCGCGCACGAGGCCAGTTTACTCTGTATAGGCTACGTGAGCCTTTATTACACACCGTGGCTTCACTTTTCACTTCAAACAAGGACAATTAACTTTCAACCAAGTCACACAATAAATCAGAATATCAATAATCATAAGCTAACAATCCAATATACGACAGACACGGGGAACAGAGCATGTAATTAAGAGAAAAACGGGATGGGCGATCCAACACGTGACAGACACGGGGAACAGAGCCCAATTTACAACGGATACGGGAAGGATATGTAATCCAGCATGTAATTAAGAGAAAAACGGGATGGACGATCCAATCTATGACAGGCACGTTGACGATGCAACGTAAGAGAGAGACGAGTTGAGCAAAGAAATAGATATTTTCAAAATGTCATCTGATGGTATATGTCAGACTGCCCCTGGAAGCACGGATAACTGAATGTTGATGCCTCTAAAATGCTCTGAGGTTAAATAATTTTTTGAGCTAAATGCACCATTTTTACACAAAAGATATGCCGTAGTTTCTCATCACAATAGATCCGTATTGTTCTGGTTAACAACTGAACAGGGCTAATGGATCGAGGAAAGCGTTCTAGTCCAGCGTTCGACATGGAGTTTACAGATTCCCTGCTCTCACTATTCGCGGCCGTGAACCTGTCAAGTAACAAAGTCAACTGCTGGCGTTCAAATGTATAAAAATGACACTTAGATCACTACCGCCTCCGTGTGGACAAAGGGAGAAGAGAACAGACTTATTATGTGACAGTCTTTGATTAGATGGGGAAATAAGTGTACAGGCACGTGGCAGTGGTGACAGGTGCTTGGAATTTGTGGAATCTGTGGTCAAGAAACATGGTGCGTTTAAGCAAACGCCGGTGAAGACGTAACGATGTGACGCTAAAGTAGTACACGCTGGCTTCACTGTTCTTCGCGTAGTTCCACTGATCGGTTAACGTACATAATACAGATCGAGAACTCATTTATTAGGCTATCTACTACAAATGGGGACTGATTAAGTTGAAAGGATTCCTTCTGTCGCGCTTTTTTCCCCGTTCAATACGTTACACTGATTAGTCCAGCTATAGGTATAACAGTAAAGTCAGCAGATTTCATATGCTGTCATATCATATAACTCAATTGAAAAGAGTCCAGTCTTCAATATACCGTGCTGAAATCTGGATCAGTGGGACAATAAACAAGACAATGGCCCGTATATCGTCTGGAATTAAATTACACAAAATCGTGATTTCACCCAGAAATACGCTAAGAATAGGTGAGTCATTCTAAACATTTTTGAGGCTTAAGCTGTTATTAGATGTTGCCGAGGACATGTTTATAAAGTCTTAAAATTCCTCATCACCGTCATTAGCTACTGAGTTAACACGATCTTTATTGTTTTCGTGATTTACGCTGAAAGAAAGGCTTTGTCCTTAGTCCAGATGGATTTATATATAGATATTCAGTGCAACTGTCTTGCTGCAGGCGATATGAAATGTGCTTCCTCTTGTGCGCAGCGTCAAACTGGTTTACGGCTTGACAGCGAAGTGGCGGGAAAGCGTGGAAGAGTTGTCGCCCCTACCCACGTCATCTGTTGATAACTCGAAGTTGATCTATAATGTACACATTGAGGAATCGTGCATACTGTTTGTTAATGCCTGTTTCCCCCCATTTCATTCATAATAACTATACGACTGCGTCATCGACTAGAGTACGTCCAGTCTCCTTAATAAGCAAAATCCTGATCGTTGTAATAAGAAAGGATAATGTATGCAAAGAATGTGTTTGCACGTAACAGTATTCGAACGTATGTCTACGTCTGTAAAAGGTAAATAATGTCACACAGTACACGTGCAACGCGCGTTGTGTA
This sequence comes from Acanthopleura granulata, assembly GCA_016165875.1. Lineage (NCBI taxonomy): Eukaryota > Metazoa > Mollusca > Polyplacophora > Chitonida > Chitonidae > Acanthopleura > Acanthopleura granulata. The sequence goes on from JABBOT010000010.1 coordinate 18,161,424, forward strand.
AACTTAAATATATGCTGACTTGGCTTAGGAATGTTTAGATGCATGGTCAGTAGAGTCATGATTGACTTGTCACCTGACTGGCATTGTCTGATATGACACACAATCATTTCACACGAAATACGGCTTTAATACAGCCAGTGTATTCAGTTCATTTGGAAATAGGATAAATGTCCCTTTGAAGTGCTCGTGTATCGATGTAGGTCCACTAACCTAATTGTGGGAATATCTGTGGAATTAAACAACAACCGGCCATATCGGAGTGCAATTAAATTCATGTATGAGACTACCATGTTTAGTTCAATCAACTGGATGTTTAAGTGTCGTAAAAATGAACGAATGAGTTTGGCTTAGCCCCAAGTAGGCGTAGGGTAAGAAGCAGGAAAACTAATTTATTTCACTCGGGTATCGGAATCAATAATCCCACTTTTGACACCACAGCACTATTTGATGAAATATAACGCCTGAAGACCATTTTGTTATATCTAATAGTATTAAAAGGTTTCCGAAAGAAGTATACTGTACTGTTAATATATCGGTGACCTACAAAGACTTTAATTTGCTCGCTCTAGATAACCTCAAGGTACGCACGATGCAGTTTCTTTTAGCGAAAGCTGATTGGTTTGTTCATGGGGATTGTCTTTAGCCAATGGTGTGATAGCAATATTATTATTTTCTTGCTATCAGATGAAAAATTATGTAAATGTATTGTGTTACACATTCCTGTTACACAAGAAACAGAAAAAGATGCACATAGTTTGCTAATATTTTTTACACTGATTACTATTAAAATAGTAATAAATCATATAGTGTCTATGTAAGCAATAAAAAATTTAGTCAGATAATTCACCTTTATGCTGGAGTTTGCCATTAAAATAGTCCAGATATCTATATTTACATGAATACGACAACGTCGCTTCTAATATAATCCCTTGCTTCGTAAACTGTTGTGTTTTCATATATTCTATAAATTCAGCACTTCCGAGGAAAGATAATATATTCTAAGTTCCCTGTCACTTATTATTGCGTTTTTCACAAACTAATATAAACATTTAATTTCGCTGCATGCTGCAGCTGAAGTTGAAACCTGGCGTACTTTTAAAAACTGTACCTCATGAAACAACGAGATCTGAGGTAATGGGTGAAATGCACGTTTTAAGTACTGCCTTTGACCAGTACAACATCCTGGATAAAAACAAATATCCACATCAAAACACATTATAAAAGTGCCTGATATTTCCGCTTTAGTAGCATTATGCCAGTGTGACGACATCGAAGCTACCCTAACTCAGCAGTAACGTGTTACGAATTTGTTCTGTACATTGGGTTGCACTGTCATTTTAAATCGGACCTCCTGATCCCAGATTCAGTAGTTTACCAACGGAGTTAAAAACTATCCACTATTAATACAACCACTGAAAAACTGCTACCGTCTTTAAACGTGGCGCATATCCTAATATAGAAATTCTGCATTAATAGAGTGCAACCGTATAGCTGCACTATCGTCTGGGCATTAGGTCATGTATTTTAGATCGCTGTTTTCCTCAAACGACAACAAGCTTGTCTGTTATTCTCTCTGACAGTGGGGCCTTGACAATAAGTGGTCCGCTATGATCGCGGATCATTGAAGATTCATTGAAGACCATTGTACACTGTATATTATGTTCTTTAGATAGGATATTTTAATTACTACAATATTTACAAATTTAACAGCACAATATGCGCTCAGTTCATAACTTTTTTAACTGTGAAATAAGTCTTTAATTTTTTTAATCCATGTGAAACTGTCTGCGATGGCGTGATAATCAATTTTACGGACTATTTCATATGTAAGCCGTAGACCTTCCAAAGGAATGAACATCTCTTTTCAAATAACTACTTTAATCGTTGTATCGCAGAGCTAAAAAAGAGGGAAAATATGATTTTAACTTATACACCTTTTTATGATGAATTGGTTCTTGTATTATTCGCTGAACGTGACATCGGCCCTTTTGTCCATTGGAGTAAACCGCATGGAGTCTGAAAGCAACCTCCGCACCTAACACATGTGCTTGGATAATCCTCCTGATAACATTTATTTATTTATTTATTTATTTATTTGGTGTTTCACCCCGCACTCAAGAATATTTCACATATATAACGACGGCGGCTAGCGTTAAGATCAGAGGAAACCGGCCAGAGCTCAGAAGAAACCCACAACCGTCCGCAGGTAGCTGACAGGCCTTTCCACGTACGGCAGGAGAGAAAGCCAGCATGAGCTGGACTTGAACTCACAGCGACCTTATTGGTGGGAGGCTTCTGGGTCATTGCGCTGCGCTAGCCCGCTAACCAACTGAGCCAGGGAGGCACCCTCCTGACAAAAGGCCGCAGTTGGGCTAGCAGACTAGTCCGATTTTATCAGGCAGTCTTGTTAGTGTGTAGGTTCTAAAACTGGAGGTGCAATTAGACGAAAGCAATGAAAGCTGTGGAATATAAAACTGCGCTGTCTGAGGCAGGATTTGAACCCACGCCCTCTGTGTCCTAGAGCCTTAAAACCACAAGATCACAGTCCGCTCCCTTGGATATTTATAAGCCTTAAACAATTTACAGTGCGTTTGTTTACTGCTGTTCAGATCTTAATGGCATTGCTAACATTTCTACACATGACTCACAACATGGCAATTTGCAATTTGGAAGTTGCTCATTTAAAAGTTACATGTATTTACGAGAGCCAATACAAATGCCTATAGCATCCGCTTTTTGTCGTATATTTGACAAGTGTAGATGCATGAAGTGCCATTAAGCAGCTCTGTAAATAGAACCTTATAGGAAATCCATTACGTAACCTCACGATAATTATCCGTGAGACAAAACAGGCATTTCCTCCTCCCCTGACACTGTGCCCAGTCGAGAAAGTCTCGGTACTCGTTATGCCAAGCGTAGCTCCAACTTGAATGGGAAATGTGTTTTACGTATGTTTTTCATGGCTATTTCTAAGTTCACCTTTCTATTACCTCTGTATGTATGACTAAGAGAGTATATACATGTAGGAAATTAGAAAGATCTGGTTAACGTGTGCATGATAGGCTAATCCAAAATGATAGTCATTTTTATAAGCTTAGGAATTGAAAGTCTACACGTTTTTGGTTATAATATGTTTGTCTTTTTGGGGTTTGTAAAATGTTTTGATCATATTTAGAAAATACATCAAAGATCTGACCGCTAAAGTTGTAACATGTAGTGATTTGTAGGGGTTTTTAGAGCCAGAGCATATTATCACGCGGAGAGAAAACAGATTTGCTCTCGAAAGTCTACAAAGTCTCCAATTAGATCCCTTAGTTTAAATAGTACGTACATCAGATAATACTAAAAGTTAAAACTTTCTTCAATGATGGTATTATTTTATTTCTTTTTTCAGTAGACTTAATTTTCAATACCCAGCCCAAACAATATGGTTAAATTACTTAAAATCTACAACAGATAGATCTTACGATATAAGTAACCCTTTAAGTATGTTTCACGGTGTAGACCAAAGCAAGAAACAGCTAGTACTCACAAACTCATGAAGATGAAAATGTCTGATCTCTTTAGCTCAGTTTTTTCGCATTTGTTGGCAAGTCATTTGCGACACTTGCTTTTGTCGACTGTGCTGTACTTCCCCACCCCTCTCTGCCTTGGTGCAATGATACACTGGAGGTTCCCATCTAGCGGATCTGACACATTCTTTCCGTAACTAAATAAGTCTGTGTCTGTTTGTTAGTCAGTGTCCGCTTTGTCCGTCCGTCTTTGCAGGTCAGTGGCGGCCATGGTTGAATATCATTTCTCTCTAGCTCACAATTTCTCTTAGACAATCCCACGGAATGCACTATCTGTATGTTATACAACGAGAAATGCGTTTATGAGAGAAAACCCGGCACAGGTTTTAATCAGGAGCCACACCCACTTCGTCAGGCATCGGAAGAACACCTGGCGAAGAGCAAAAATAGGATTACTAGCGAGAGCTGGATAAATAAACCAGAATGCTGGGGTCCCCAGCGACGTTACTACATGAAATGACTTCTATAACGGAGACGCCTATTTATTTGAAAGTTGCTTAGAACCATAATCAGGAATTTTTCACTTAATACGATGGCGGTCAGTTTTATGGCTAGAAGAACCCGTGGTGAGCGACTCAAACAAAGCATCTTCAGCGAACGTTAGAATGCTCAAATGGCCAACAGAGCACTGTCGACCTCTTATTGCAAGAAAGGCCCCACAAAATCGCTGTGGAAGGTCGGTTTTGAGCCCGTGCCTCTCGTGTCCAAAAAAAGCAACTGAAAGGCAAGCGCTCCTAACCATTATGCCACTGCCCGCTATTGGAGAGGGTTTTTCAGACACTAAAGAACAACTCAAGCCAGTTTGCAATGCATGTTTATGTTTGTACGAATACTTCGAGAAGATGACAGAGAGATGTTATTCCGTCACAGACTGCGTGCGTGTTCACTTACGTGTCATACGAACTCCAACAAAGACAGTTTAATGGTTATTATAATACCGAAACAACATACACGAATGGAGATACACCAGATTCATATTCATATCACCTCATCAACCATAGTAAATTTAATAACCAATAATTCAACAACGAGACCAAGCAACTATAACGATGATGTAGAGGGATGAACACAGTAGTTGTTGCGTTGTTTTTCATCCAGCTTACTCCTTCTTATCCAGCAGTATAATGGCCTGTGCCCACGTTAACAGTTTGCTGCATAAAAGGAAGAGTTCAGCTGAGATTTTGAAGTAGTATATAATGCTATTGCTTGGATATTTGGAGCCTAACTTCAACGCTAAAGGGATATAGGATAATTACTATATGGCTGGCGCCATCGTAGATGACAGACTCGCAAAACTTAGCTGATAACGGAAATCAGTTTCCGCTAAAACAACTAAGTTGTCCGGTATGGGTATTTGGGGACAACTCAAAGGCCATTTTTGTTGTTGTCTGTCTAGATCGCATGAAAGGGAGATACATCAGTTAACGTATCGTTGCGGTATTATGTCGAGAGTATTGGTATAATCTGCCTTTAACGTCCATAAATGAATAAAGCTGACATAGTTAATAGCATTGTAACGTGGCCGACATCTACTCTTCTGTTTTTCCTTACTGATGGCATTGCATGAATTTCAACGTCACACAGCACATATAGTACGCTGATTACTTCCAGTTGTTCTGTTTGCCTGGGACTAGAAAGTAGCGCATCTCCTGTTTGGTACTCAGTGGGTTTCTCTACATATTTCAGGTTTGGAGTAAGACAAGGAAAGGGGGATGAATGTGTGCAACGTTGGGCTGTTATCAACCAGGCTCACAACAACACGTTAAACCCGCTTTGACGTCACACTGATACTCATAAGGCAGTCCTCTCGTCACCCCTAATCCTTCACACTCGGGCTTCTCCGAACAGAAGCACATCCCAGGAGTTAAAGGCGGTAGAGCTGCCGGGGCTCCACCACCTGTCGCCGATAACATTTCGGGTTCCGGCGGTTCACTGGGTTCCGGTGGTTCGTACTCTGGGTGGGAGGGGTTTAACCACGGGAACCGGTAAAGAGGCGTCGTGACAGAAACGGGACTCATGGTTGTTGACGGGAAGTTCTTCCCTCCTAGGTGTGGACCGCAAAGATCTAGGAAGAGAAGCGAGGAGCAAAATACGTAACACACATAGACACACCAAATACACAATATTGGCCGATTTCGGCATAAATAAAACAGTCTCAACCCTTGTAAAAAATACACCATTCTCTGCTGCAGTATTTGTGAACTAACGCTGTGTTTTACTATTACGACTTTACAGAATCAGTGACGTATTACAGCGAAAGAACTACAGACTACATCGCTTTAAGGTGGGTGATGTTCCCCTTTGGTCTTAGTTTTATGTGTGGTTAATAGTGTGATCACTTCTAGAAATTCCTATGCTTGAAACAATAGGTGGACTACGAAATTAAGAATTTCAACCCTGCGCTATGAAGCCTATACAAAAGATCACACCACACCGATACACGGAAATGCACTTAGCTTCAACAACCGCCATCCTCCACAAGTTAATGATGATTGTCTTTTACCGAAGGGGATCTTTGTAAGAACAGCGTGTTATCTGTGGCCATTTAAAATATCACAATTTATAGGTTAACGTTCTTGCATTTTTAAAGCTGTTTTATTATTCAATTCTCAAGTAACGCCTGCTGTCTGATCTACACTGATCTCCTCACTGTTACACGCGCTCAGCCATCGATTACTTAGCCAACGTACATCCCATTGCATTGTCCCAAAATACGCCCATTGACTTGATAAGTAGCTTATTGTTAAGTGCAGATGCCGATTTATCGTCCTGTATAGCTTGCTCAATTTCTTTGTGATGTTTGAGATACAGTTGCAGAGTGTGTATTCCAGACAAGTGACGTTTAACATATTAACATCACTGTGTTGTTTTTAACTAATTCTGCGTAAGCGATGGTACTACAGGTCTTGTAAGTTGCTACTATTTATGGCTTTTTATTAACAGTTGGAGCTGATGTAAATTGGAGACTCTCACTGGCTATATGAAAGGGTCCGAACTGCAGTAAAAATGATCGTTTCCTGTCTTGAGGCTGCAGTGCCTGTGTACCACCACACATGCACCAAGAAATGCAACCTAATACAGAATAGAACAAAGGAACACACAGCTTTGGACCGCTTTGTCAAAGGTGGCAAGGAGTTTTACGAGTTCCCTACGATAAACCGTATTTCCCCCGTTACAATCGCACCTTTTGTTTTACTCTTCATGCTGTAATCTTTTAGACAAATCAGAATTCGTCGAGTCAGCAGTGACGTCACAAAACTTTGCGTACACTTGTACGGTCAGCTTTGAATATAGTTCTTGTGAACCGTACTCCTGTCATGTGTGTCTATCTATGAAATAGTGAATATGATATTTAAAGTCCTGCTTTAAAAAAAATTAGGCGTCACTTCCCTATTGACCCATATTATCAATATAGTCCGCAAAACCCACCATACAGCCAAAACACTTGATTGCATTTAGTTTGGTGAAAAAAAGAATCTGAAGAAATCAGTGAAGGTGTTTTCATATTCAGTTTTAATGGTGTTTTGTTGGGTCGTCAAACCTTCATTTTTGTGGGGCATTTCCCATTAATAACAGGTACGTCTGGTTATGGGAGGTGAAATGGTGGTATACGTTTACGTCTGAATACGTGTGGAATGTGAGAAAAAATATGGTTGCCTGAGTAGGTTAATAAGTGATATTATTGTGAGGTGGTGTTGTATGACAAGGTTAGGAAGGGAAAATGTGGTGATAGGGATGTGAACTAGATGGGGTGAGAGGTAGTAGGGCTGGTAAAGTGCTTGTGAGTGACTACATGAGAGTTAATTGATGGTAAGGTAGGTGATGCAGTTGTTGGTGATTTGTCAACATGAGGGTTAAGTGGCTGTATGGCAGGTGATGTAGTTTTTAGTGACTTGGCAATATGAGGATTAATTGATGGTATGGCAGGTGATATTGTTGTTGGTGACTTGACAATATATGCGTGAAGTGACTGTATTGCAGGTGACGTAGTTGTTGGTGACTTCCCTCTGGTAGGAATAAGTGACGGTATGGCAGTCGATGTTGTGGCGCGAGACATAAAATATGAGAGATTAATTAGCTATGTTGTCGCTGGTGTCTGGGTATATTTGGGGGTATAGGTGCGGGACACAATATACTAGAGTGCAACTATGTTAAAATGTGTGAAATGGTGCTGTGGGAGGTGGCATGCGTGACTTGGTTACATAGAAGCAAATTGTTGATATGTAGGATGAACTGGATAAATGTGAGTTGAAATTAGAGGCGCATTGTTGATGTGGGAGGTGCAAGTCCCAAAAGATAATATAGCTATAGTATAATGTATGACAATGATTATACTTTACTTTCAGTTTCACTTTCTATTACACAGATCGTATAAACTTTCTCTTCGCCAGCTTACCATTGAGTCCTCCGTACGGCGACGGTGTTGTTACATTGCTACTATTTGTACTCGTCACCACCTCCGTGGAATAACCCAGGGGTGTTGTTGTTTCGTAAGGGTATGAAATCTGGGCGTTCGTCCCTGACGCAGTGTTGTAATCTAGTGTTGTAATCCCTGGATTAGGTAGTGACTGACCATCAGGCCCAAGCAATGGCGGTGCCATCAAACCGTCAGCGGCGGACTTTTTAACAGCTTGAGGTACCCCTTGTAGATCAGGCGCTCCTTGCGATCCACCAGTTGTAATTGCAACTGCTTTGGTTGTGCTAATTTTCGGCAGGAGAGAACTTTTTCTTAGCCCTGGGGTAGTGGGCATGGAACCTACACTGCCACTTGTCGCTTTTATGGAGGAGTTTGGATCCCGACTGGCACGTTGAGAAGTAGTTATCTTCTGCCTCATGGTAGAAGGCATGTTTGGTGGCGGACTGGTCCAGTCCTGGGCACTCACTGCGACAGTATACAGCCCATCGGAAGAAACTGCAAAAGGATTTGTTCTTCCACTGGATTTTCCTTGAAGTGGGGTCTTTGAAACAGCGAACGCCTGTGTCGTAACAGAAGGATTCTGAAGGGATGTCGTAGAGTCCCATTGGCTTAGTACTTGGCCTGCGGATGCCTCAGTTGGGTTGTTTACTGCTGAAGTTGCCGCAAATTGTGTTCCTTTAGTGGATGTAGTTGACGAAATAGAATCCCTAGCGTTCGCACTGGTGGGATCTTTAAGATTCTGAGTATACAGAAGCAGGACGTTAGATGTAGAGGAGCCATCGACTGGAACGGACTTTGGGTTTTGGTCTGTCAATACCACTACGCCCTCAGCTGTAGGAGGAGCAGGTGTTTCAACTGTCTGGCCATTTTGTGGCCCTCTCCTCTTTTTTGTAGCTGGGACAATCACATCACCTATGTATACTGTGCTATATTGTTTATAATCAGCCCCAGGAGGTACAGTCACAGGTATCATGTTTACGGTACTACCAGCGACCGTGAAGGAATTAGTAGGAATTATTTGTGGGTTTTGAACATCGGGTGAGTTAACGCGAGGGTAGAAGGCTGGAATGTTACCCGGGTTACCCCTGCTTAAAGAGCCGATTGTTTCACTTGTAAACTGATTGTTCATAATGCTCGTTGTTCCCACACTGCCGACATTTCTTCTTCCTTGCTGGCCGTTTGTGACATTACGAATAGACTCACCAGTACCACTTCCTATGGTGATTTGACCGGGCCTTAGAACGGGTTCCTCTGGCGCTAGTGCGCCACCATTGCCCTGACCATTCTCTCTCTGATTGACAACCGAACGCCCGGATCCTAACCCACGCGGGGTGAGGTCTACATTTAGCCCAGTGTCCCTGGTTTCTGGTTCCAGTCCTGTATTTATTCGCCTTGCACTTGTCCCTTGACCTCTGAGCCTGTTTTGCCCAGTACTGGCACCTCTTGGCACCAGGACAAGAAATCCATGAGTCACGGGGCCAATGGCAATAGGTTGGGCATCCCGGTTTAATCCGGTATCTCCTATCTCATGTCTAACATGAGGGGAATTGACACTCACACTGATGCTACCGCCCACAACATTTCCAGTCCTGTCCCCGTATTCCTGTGTAAGAGGATCACCAGTTTCTGAACGAAGTACAGCAGTCCTGTCCACATCTCGTGGCTCGCCACCATTTACTTCAGTTGGGTCATGATATACACTAACAGGTCCGCGGGGAGGGGCTGTAGTCGCTGTGGAGGTTGGCCTTGTCACGGGCAAAACACCCACAGAATTCACACTCGGAGATGTTCCGGTGCCTGGAGGCTTTCTGCTTAGCCAGCCGTTTTCGTTTGGCACCACGTACATCCACCTGTATTTCGCCCCCAGGAGTCCGTTTAAAACTGGAGGCACGGCGTCTGTAGTTCCTGGCTTTTTGGTCCTCTGTTTGGACTTGGCAGGAGGTGCGTTACGTGTTGAACCCCCTCGCACTCGCAAATACGACAGAATAGGAATGAAACCTCTCTTTCCGGAAAGCAGGTTCCTCATCTGGGCTTTGATCATGGCCCTTGTAGCGCTTGACATCCGGCCAGGGGAGGTGACCGGAGCTTGACCCACCGCCCCGGACAGGATACAGACCACACAGAACCATCCTAACACCCCAAAACCCACAAGCATGGTGCTTCTGCAATACAAATCAAACAATTATATATAGAGAGAGAGTGGTCCATAAAAACCACCTTTTTTGTGTTTCCTCTGGAAAATGTTTCTAATGATATTTCGCCATACTTTTGAGAAGAAAATAGTCCGTCTGGTCGGCACTTGCCCCCTGCCAAAATCTCTTACATACTGTCTTTGCGTCTTAACCACTGGTTTTATTGCAAAAGTAGGTCTTAACGATATTTATCCCCTGCTGCGTCGTATACTTTCTGTTCACATCCATAGTGGTATCACAAGAATTGCCTGGCGTCTACTCTACAACATCTGAAAATTACGGAGTTATTTCATGAGAAACATTTTCCAGAGAAAGTACAAGGCAGATCGTTTTTTGATGGACAACATTGTATCTATATTTCATTGTTGTTTAACACCAAGCAGTTCATATTCAAGGCATTTTCACGTATGAAATGGCGGTCAGTTTTAAAGGTCAAGGAAACCGGAGTGCCCGAATCAACCTAAGATATTGGCCAGTTGACTGACAAACATTCTCACGTGTCATGTACGAATATGCACACCAAACTGATGAAAGACAAGCGATCTTCAGCTAGCGTCATAGCGCGGCAACCGCCGCATGAGTGTCATCTATCATTTCTTGTCACCAAAGCCACCCCAGCAGGAAAGAGCGAAGGAAGTTTATAGGGAATATGTGTAGTTTCTGTTAACAGTTGATTGCTACTTGTGTATAAAATGTATGCAAATGGCAACTTCCATATTCCATAGGAATAGCGCACGTGGGTTCTTCAAAGTACACGCGATGCATTCCGGGTAACAAATAACACAAAGCGTGGTGAAGGAATTTACACCCTTTTCAGAACAAACCTTTAGGACATCTGTGTATATATGTACAGATCTACAATCACCGCTGTGTAACGACTGTCTCTAATACTAACTTTGATGTAAATGGACATGCTACTTGTTATCGGAGGCATTTTTGTATGGTTTCTATTGTAAACAGGCTTTGCTATGAAATCAACAGTCAACGTTATAAAAAGAAAACAAAACAATCCATACCTATCATCGGCTGTTTATGCGTGCTCCCGTTGTGTCCGACATGTTTGTCAGAAATGATGGCAATGCCACGCTGGGGAAATGTCTGAATTTCTTTCGGAAATGGTTGTCGTATGTATGCAGGTTCATAAATAGAAAAATGTAACTAAAATATCATACATAAAGTTTACCACCACCAGATGAACTTCAGACTCGGTCTGGCAGTTTAAAAATATAACAAAACAACCACGGTGAATACATTTAAACAGGTAACCGAATCAATAGCCCCATGTAAATAGGCAGTCAACAATGGCTAACACTATGCAAATCTCATTTGAGGTCAATTATGAGTTTGCTGTCTGTCTGGTTGAGTCCCACTGAGGTTTGGTGTTTTCAGATTAATAATTAATTACAGGCGAACCACGAATGGCTAAGAGCGACAACCGGCAGGTGGCGTCATGTGACATAGGATACAGTCACTGTCAGATTCATGTCAATCCAAAACAAAAAAAGCCTAAACTCGCTTTTTTTAATGAAACTGGTTTGGTGAAATAAGAACAATTATTGATACAGATAAATGCTGGCTAAAACAGACAGCTGAAAAAAATATCGCCAATCTGTATATATTAGACGTGGCAATTATTTAAATTTTTTGTTGCACTTGGCAGCAGACAAATTTAAAAAAGTCAGTTTATATTTAGATAATGATTAGGGGACGGCACATATACATTTTCTGATATCTAAGTAATATGAACCTCAACATTTTACTCAACACCTAATTAAATGTTTAGTTTCATCCGTGTAAAATGTTTAAGGTATGGTATAGTCGAGGCTTAAGAATACATTCTGGCTCGATGCTCAGATCTCTGTCGAGCATCTCTTTTTTATTAAATAGGCGATTCCGCTGACTTTTTTAAGGTATCATGTCAATTACATACATTTAAGTGGACACGAGGTAGTATTTTTTGGTCATATCTATACAAGGAGTGGGTAGGGCATAATTGTGTCAATTAGCCGTATTCACGGATGATCAGGCACACAGCTATGGTTATGCACATTCCTCTCTGCCCGTCATTTCACACGCATCTGGAAAATTTGCACAGGACACATGTCCTCAACTAGGGCTGGACTGTACGAGAGGCCAGCAAGAAAAAACGGTGAAAAACACCTCTGAGTGTTTTCCGGACGCCATTCCAGTTGTTTTTCTCAAAATACCTCTTGAATGTAGAGAGCCTTCACTATCTCATTAATCAACAGTGAAATTTCAAGCTTGTCTTTTCACTATTTCCGCCAGCGCTACGTCAAGGAGTTTACTAGGTACATGCCAAAGGCTCATGGTTTAATTCTGGAAGACCTCCTTCCTCCAGTCATAAACTTGACAGCATTCATGCATTTATAAGGGAGAACAAATGCGCAATGGTTGTGACAAACCTAAAACAAGCCGATGTCGTCATGCACTCATGTCCTTCCTTAAGCGAATGACGCCTGTTAGGATGTCCGACATTTGACAGACAGACAGGCGCACACACATGGTAACTTAAAAAGCTATTATTTGGCTACATACGTTTAAATACGGAGTTAAACATCAATCGACTAAGTATAGAGGAAAGTAAGCCTGCTTCCTCAAATAATGATATAATGGGTTTGTTTTTAATTGCCACGCCAGGCTTGATTTAAGTATAAGCTATTATTCAAAATCCAGAAATGAAATCTATGGTTTTGTTAAGAGATAATATCATTGACGATATGTCCCTGAAGCTAATAACACTATTCTTTTACAACCAGGGACTACCGCAGTTGTTCACAAGGATTAGTTAACGGTGTTTGTCGCAGTTTTCATAATTGCTGCAAATTAGCATGAATAATATTTATATGCTAAGGTTTGAGATTCAGCTTTTAGTGTTTCCAGAATTGATGTGTTGCAATAAGTAAAGCAAGAAGCATGATATACAGGCACATGGAATAAACAAACTGGTCTCCACTATAGCTGAAACAAAAGGGTGAAATGGATGCTTAATACGTGATGACAGTTATATCTTGTTGGTAGCACGACTTTGTTGAGAACAAGGAGACTCGGTTATGGCTCAGTAAAATAAAATGTTTGATGATGATTTCACTCCGATATCACGATGCAGCAAAGACTGCACAGCGTATCCGTTTGCCGGAGATCTGGCTATTTCACAAAATCGTGACGATGAAACAGTTATTTCTGTCGACACGGTAGACTTCAACTTAACGAAGCAGTGGTTCACCAGTATTAAAGATTTATGATGTGAATTTGAAGCAAAGTCAATAAGCCGACTAACTCACCGTATGAAGAAGGTGTCTCTCTCTGACTAGTTCCGCAGGTGCCTCACCGACGTATTGGCCTTAGCCCCCTGGGGTGTCATAATTCTCAGGGGTAACGATGTAACTCGAAGGCTCTGCTAGTTAGCAACCTGTGATGCTGGATTGATAAGAGCTCACTATGCTTCTCTGTCTTTGACTGGCTCTATAGGCCTCTCAAGGTGTACATCTAAACCAGTCCCGTGAATTTCGCGCCTGTCACAAGGGCGGACAGTTGATTAATTGAACTAGCATATATTCACAGGAACAGGCATAATTTTATTATATAGAAATAATTAAACATACTCAAGGCTGCCTACTTAAATCAACCGTAAACGGCACATTTTAGCTGCTGTTTTGCTACTGACTAATGTTATAACTCGGCTTGAATGTTACACTTGAATAGGTTACGAGGGCCCAAACCTCACCAAAGTTTTTCTGTAATTACAGTTTTTAAAAAAGGAATGACTTATATACAGCTGATCACGACATGGAAATTATATGACATGGGAGAAATCATCACGGTTGAATGAATGCTGTTGTGATGAGTTATAAACGGACGCGTTAACTTGTCATAACTGCGTCACTCCCACAGTTTCGCCCATTGTTTTACGTCCAAAACCCGGCTATTATAAAATCACCCATTAATAACTAACTTTCATAATCTGAAGGTAAGGCCAAGCAATCTGGGAGGAGACAAACGTCATTGTTCGCATTATATGACATTCCGTATCGGGTTAGACACACAGCTTTAGGCTACCTGAAAATAGACATAAATCATTCGGAAATTTTACTCTGTTATGCAAATGTATGACCAGGCTTATTGTTTTACTTACTTTTGTTAATATTATTGCGTCCAGAAAGAATAGGTCTTTGTTATTCATTCCGACTGTTTATTTTGACTTGATTTTAGATTAATATTCTTTAATAAGAGTTTTTACGGCTTCAAAGGCCCTGTCGTACGTGGAAAGGTCCACCAGCAACTTGCGGATGATTGTGGGTTCCCCCGGGCTTTACCGGCTTTCCTTCCAACATGTATAATGCTGGCCGCCGTCGTATAAGTGAAATACTCTTGAGTAGGGTGTAAAACATCAATTAAATAAATTAATAAATAAATAGAAAAACACATCAACGCTGACACCTTGATAGTTAATTCATATTATTTTTTTCTGATGCCTGTCAGGCCTCAACATTCCTAACAAACTCGCGAACGGAGGATGGCTTGTTATGTTAGCGGTTTAAGGTCTTCAGAGAAAGAAACTTATACTACTAGACCAGCCAACTCCCCTCCATACTAAAATATATTGTATTGTTTTCTACTCGCAACGAACAACTCAGCGGAATTGCTGATGTTCGTATTTCCTTGAATGATGTTCTGCATGCTTCAGATCTTAATGCGCAGGCGTCAAAACTTTTGATGCCTGGTCATTTCTTCCTCACCACACGCGTCTTTCAACAAGGAGAGCCTATTTTTTCGTATATAGTTTCAAGTAGTTGGATTCGACTGAACAACAGAAACCAGTAGTTCTAAGCATTCATAGCACAGATGTTGTTTAGCTATGCCTTCTACCAATGGTTTTCAAGGTGAGTGGTCCTTCTAATTTAAACCAGTTTTTGCCGCCTGTAATGTGGGATGATGTCTCGATGCTCATGCAGATTGAATTTCTCAACAGTAACATCAATGTTAAGTAAAAGACTGTAGCAAAGAGAGAAGCAAGCGACACCAGCAACGCCAGTGTAACAGTTGGCAAATGGTCACTTAAAACCGCATCACGGTACTTAGATTTTGGCACTGGCACTAATAAGGGGCCCAAATTTTAATTTCTGTCGCCCTTCAAATAGTGGTAAAATGGTATTTCGCATTTGGACTTAAGTCAGACATGGATTTGTTGGGTAGGCCTCGGGAGCAAGTCAACCGACAGAATCTTGGTTTATGCAAACATATAGTATAAAAGATTACAGCAAGGAGAGTTAAGTTAGAGCAATAAAGTCAATGTAGTAGCGGTCAAATTGTCATACATAACCAATGAAATACGTCCTCTTGTCAATTTATTGTCACGCGCAACCGATAAAGTATGGTCTCTTTTCAATTTGCCTTCACCAGTAACCAGCGAATACTGCCACTTGTCAATTTACCGTAAGACATATACGGTGATATACAGCATTTTGTCATTTAAAGTTCAAGGAAAGAAATACGCCAAGATATCATAGGTATTTCGATGGAAATAAATTGTATCTCCATTTAGCAGACCTGTGCTTGCTTCTGTATTCACTCATTTATTCAGTTATTTGATTGGAATTTTACACTGTACATGGTGTGGAAAAAAATAAGGAGAACCAAGGAGGGAGGGGTCCCACGACCATCTGAAGGTGGCAGGCAGGCTTTTCTATGTTCGCATGGGATGGGACGGTTCCGCTCCAGCAGGCTTACCCGTTGGTTACAGAGGCCCCGCAAGAGTTTTTGAGGACCGATCTTATTTTGAGAGTCAAAGGCCGCTCAGAAATTGAGTTGTGGTGAGTGAAAAGAGCTTCAAAAACTGTACGTGAAAATGCCTTCACTGATTCTTTTTAGATGTTTTCCACTGAATTAAAAGTCTGAGTGAAATGGTTTGATTGTATGGTGGACTTTATGTACCATATTGAACAGGCTGAAGAACAGTGATGTCACACACTCGTTTTAGCTGCTGAGCAGCCTGTGATTGTTATATGCTTACCTTCTACACGAATGCCTACATGTAGTGCACCTGTGTTGAAATATGTCAATCTGATGCTGTTTAGCAGCTAAAGATATGTACATGTAGGACGTCATCATTCTTCAGACTGTTCAATGTGGTCCATAAAGTCCACCACACAAGCAACAGATTTGACGGCGTTTAATTTTTTTGTTGGGGGGGGGGATCTGAAAAATCAGGATATGTATTTTTAGAAACAGTCTTTATGCCCTTTTCACTCACCACAACTGAATTTTTTGTGCCGTCTTTGACTTTGGGCTGAATCCTTTTCATGTGCCACACAGTTTATTAATAATCTGCTAGCTTTACATAACCTGTACACAGCAAAAGTGTGAAAGAAATAGTTCAATCTTCACTGGTTTGAAAGCAAATTTGGGTCTGTTCTTTCACGACAGAAGGAGCTGTTTCGAGTTATTACTACTTACGCTATATGCATTTACTTTGTCAATGACATTCCACCAAACGTCTTTACTCAACCTTTCTTGTTTTTTAATAATAATTGTAATTATCTAATAAGCAAATATTGACAGAGTGTTAAGAACTCCTTAGGTTCTGCTTCGTAGCCGCTCAGCTCCTACAGGGCTATATGCATCGTGATATCAATCGCCACGTCTCATATATGAACAGTTGCAATCAAAGCGCAACTGAGATATAGATTTAATTAACGACCAGCTATAAACTAGTATAGTGCACATTTTGGTTACTGATTGAATTTAAGCGCCTAAAACATTCTGGTATCATTGAAAATTAAGGGTGGATGTTCGTTATGGACAAAAATACATCAGTGCATTTCACCAATAGCCATAAGCCTTTGATACTCAACCATTTCACAATTTCAATACAACTTGCTTCGAGTAGTTTCAGTAATTAATCAATAAATTGATTTTAGTTAATATTTTTATTTTGAAGTCAAAGATATAGGAGACAGGTTGTGAAAGATGTTTGGAATATATCCGTTTAATCTTGGTCATACTCTGTCTGAAGGAATATCTTTTTTTTTAACCACGTTCTGTGTTTCTCAGGACAATGTCATTCTAACCTTAGTTCAGCATTACCCATTCTTTTGTCAGCAGGTTCATTGAGTCATCCAAAGATTGCACAATGGTTAAAAGATGTCATGCGAACCAAATTAAAGCTGACACACATTTGATCATCAGCTTAGTGGACATTTTCTTAAGCTCCATAGCAGTTAAAATTATGGCTTGAACTGTCAATAGCTTATCGTGCCTTAGGACTAAAATACCGGTACATGGGCATTTGGCTGAAAAAGATTGTGCTTTTTAAAACGTATAACGATCTGTAAATATGTCAACGACAGCAATGGCGAACAACCTTACTCCAAGTCGATTATTTATTATTTTATTTATTTATTTATTTATTCATTCATTTATGTATTCATTTAATGTTTTATACCTCGCTCGGAAATACATGGATTTGTCATGTAAAGGCTACGGTTTGATCACCTTAATATTTAACGATGTGAAGCATATCCAGATCATCACCACTCTACGGCATTATTAAGTCCATTGAGGGTACAGCCCAAACATACTGACACAAAAAAAACACCACATAAGACCCAGAAGGCTTACCTCGCATGCATTCTAGCCAAAAATAGTCGTTTAACAAGGCAAACGCACGTACCCGGAGCTATCGGTTTCTAGGAATGGCTCAAGGTCACAGCGGAGATAATGACCAACGCACACAACTTATCACTTGCATTCCTGTGCAATATATTGAATGTTTCCTGCCTGCCAGTACTGAACCTTATGAATATGGTCTTGCTTATTTGAGCTTTCTTCTGACATAAACCATTTGCCGCAATGACGTTCACAAGTTCACGTGCTTCTAATTGCCCCCCAAACTCACGAAGCATAATATATGACATAACTGTCAGGGTAATTTTTGCACCTGTACATAAAGCATGCATGAGGAAGCTTCATGTAATTCTGAATGTGTTTTTGCCACCTGTCGAAAAACAAGTCCGGATATCAAACAGGAGCCTATAGAGTGCACTTTTTGCCATGTGAGTAATCGTCCACGTTGAAACGCCTGATTTAACTCGAAGTTTTTTTTCTTTTTGAGAAACCATAGTGGGGTCTCCGACACCGAAAATACACCGCACACGAAACAAGGCGTGGATGGTCATTTGATTTACGGATTACTTGCAACTAAAAAAAAATCCTAAATCCAGGTCTTATATCACTGTACGGGACCTCCATGGCTGAGTAGTTTTGGGGACTATCGCAGCCAAATGACCCAGGAGCCTATCAACAATGTGCTGTGAGTTCAAGCCCAGCCTAAGTTGTCTTCCTCTCCGGTTGTTTCCATCAGGCTCTACTCTTCATTACGGCGTAAAACACCAATGAAATAAATAAATGAATATCACTGTAGCGTTCTTGAATAACGATATATAATAACGATAATAATGTATGCTGTAGTTCAGGTATTAAAGGTCAAATTTTGTTTGATCGTGTTTAATGCATGCTCTAACTCACATGCTTCTCATCACATTTAGCTCAGTTGGTGTTCAATAATGCCATCTCCTATAGTAAACACTGATCTGTTTCTTTGTTTTGTTAGCGTTTGATACATGATCAAAGGGGCTCATAAGCTATTCATCTCGTTTCGTTCAGTTGGTGTTATATACATGCTGTAGACCAGGAGTCATTTATCTGATTTTCTTAGAAGTATACACAGGTACACACGTGACTATGTCACTAGTCTGAGGTAATTTAAACGCAGTTTTACGGCAAACACCACGGTAAATGCCGAGCAAAAATCTTAACATTGGAACTACAACACCACATGATATGTAAATCCCTGGGGTAATAACAAGTCGTACGCTAAAATTTGTCAGTTATATGGCGACAACGTGTCCTTAGAATGTATGTATATATAATGTGTCTTCTTGTGGCAGGCGACTCCATGCCACCAAATTGCTGCCGCCACTGCAACGTCATGTCGAAGACAACAGACATAACACGCCACGTAGTCACATTATACTGACACCGAAAGGCAGGTAACTTTTTTGGGGGGGGGGGGGGGGAGGGGATCTAAAATATCAGCCCAGGTATTTTCAGAAGCAAATTTTTATTCTCTTTTCATTCACCACACCTGAATGTTTGGAGTGGTCTTTCATTTTAAGCTGAATTCTTTTCATGTGGCAGACTGTTTGTTAATAATCTGCTAGCTTTACATAACCTGTACAAAGCAACGGAGTAAAAAAAATAGTTCAATCTTCACTTTGTTAACTATGTGACATTTATTTGAACTTTGTACACGGTACTCCTGCAATTATCGCATCATATGATTTTTTATTTACAATGTAATGATTAATAATGTAATGTAATAATTGGATCATATAGGATCTAATAACATATCTGAATGTTAGAGGATTTGATAAGGTGTCAGTCAAATAAGATAACTACTTCATCTGAGGATGTTTCAGCATTTACATCGTATATTAACATGGTGGTTGATTTGAAACACCATTATGGCCCTGCAAACCATAGTATACAGGTCAAGTACGTACATTTACATGGGATGGAAAGTCATCAGTCGCGTTATTACATTATTCCATATATAGTTCTAAAGATGTTGGAAATGCATCTCGAACAGATAACGTTTCGATATGCTTGAGGACTTTTCAAACATTCAGTACATAATTTCCCGGGGGAGACTTTTTTCTGGTAAGGCTGGAGAATTGGAAAGGGATGCGAAAAAGTAACCTTCGCTCAGAAGCCCGAAAACATCATATCCCTTCTTGTAACTATGTCATATGAATGCAAAAGCCTAAGTGTATCGGCCAAGGATATAGATTATGTATAGTCAATGCCATATTTTATAAAATAGTTGAACACATGTCTTCTTGTGACAAAGAATGTTATAACTCTTTAATTTAGTGTCCAATCTAGGAAGGCTTATCTCTTTACCCATAGTTTAAGCTGTGAACTGGAAGTTCATTCTTATCAGTCACATACTGCTTGATGTTTGGAATTGCTTAAGCTGTCAAATTATAGTACCTGAATATATTTTTAAGTGTTATTCCATTTTAACGTGAACGACTACAGGAAAGAGAGTCAAACCAGAGCAGCGATGGCAGTGTGGTGTAGTGGGCAAACCGTCACACGTTACCGGTGAAATCCGGCCTCTTGTCAGTTTACCTCAGTTAAGTTTGTATTTTAACTGTTCATGTAAATGCTTAAGAAGTAGAAGCTTCTTAAGCCCCTAGCAGCAGGGCTTAAAAAGAATTAGGTTAAAAAATTACAGTGATGTCAAATGCAATATATTAGTCTGATCTAGAATGCCACAAGGTGCAGTGCTGTCAACAGATTGAACACATGTATACATTAGCGTGACTACGGGCACATAAAGACTATTGGTAGAAAATTACTTTAATTTTTTTTTATACCTTACTATCCAATGAGGTATTTGTTTATTGTTTGATGCTGTGATCTCCATCTATATTACAAAGCTAAACAATAAAGTGATTTTTATGGATATAGCCTGTATCACGTTTATCTTATACACCAAAATGACATATTGCAAATGCGTATAATTGACATATTGTAGCATTAAAATGACAGAATTCGTGATTACCACCAATTCTTCAGTTGTGACTATCTTTTTTTAATCATCAAAGTTAAGAAATCCATTAAACAATATATTTACGTCTTGACGTTGTTCAACCTTTCAACTAGATTGATTCATTGCTTCATTCCTTTAATTGGAAAACAAGGGCCTGTGGGAGGTCTACAGTTGAAAATAAGTTAACTTGGTGCATGACAATTCTCAGTGCTAGAATATGAACATGTACCAGTTAGAATATGCATGTTACGAAACATGTTCTTACCTTGTCTTACCCGGTTGTTAATAAATATTACAAGTAATAAATAGTTACGAAATGAATTCACGAGATATCCCTTTCCATAATTTTTATAAGCCTGGACAGATGATAGACACCCTTAGACTGAATAATCGCTACGTCAACAAGTTACGTCATGTTCTGACAGAATAATTTGACGGATGACTTTAGCACGACTTACCAAGGTTAAATATGTACTCTGTCCAGTGACATTCTGCACTGCTTATATAAACCGCAACGTAAGAGTACATGAGCAACCCTCAAAACTGGTTACACCTTAAAGCCGACGTCAAGATTCAGAAGTCGACGAGGAATTATTGTCTAAAGTTTTTACATTTTAAGTAGCCATTTCAACATGTTGACTTTGTTGAATTAAATAGCAAATTAAAGTTACCAACGTTACAGTAACGTCCGACGTGCCTTACATTCATTCCATTCATTTACCCAATTGGTTTATAAATCAAAAACACAGCATTTTCTGTATTTCAAACCCTTGACGTGCACTATTATGCAATATAATTTTTTTTACCTAATTCTGATTAGGCCGTGCTGCCGGGGAATGCAACAAGTTGCTACTTTGTATGCATTTACATAAGCAGTTGGGATAAAACCCTAACTGAGGCAACTTAACAAGAGGCAGGACTTCATCGGGTACGTTTTGCTGTTTACCAACTATAACACTGTCGTCGCTGCTCTGGTTTAACTTTCTAAACTGTGGTCTTTTATATTATTTAAATGTGATGACCACGCGCTGTTTTAAGACATTCTAGGTCATTCTGTAATAAATGTCACTTTATACAACTGCATCCTCATCTACCTAGTTCTGCTTAAAGTATAAATGTACATAAAGGCTGTGCGTTACCTTTCAAGCATTTACATGAAGAATTAGGATAAAGCCCTCAATAAGATAAACTGATTTTGGCAGTTGCGTGCGATCAATTAGCAACTATTAGACTGTCGTCGAGCCTCTATAGTTTTACTTTACCGACTGTAGTCTTTTGTTTTGTCCCAAAAGCACATTACTTATACGATGGCGGCCAGACTTTTGGGTGAAGGAATTCCCCACATTTTGCCATTCACCTGGCAAAAATATTGATTGAAGGTATGTGCCAAGAATAGTTGCGAGGTCTATGGTGAGGCCGTTAGGAGTCCACCTTGCTTTAAGATGAAGTATTTCTGCTATAAAATTGTATTACGTCTGTATATACTTACTGCATTATTGTTTAACACCATATACCCAAGAATTTTTCATTCATACCAGGAATGATATGATTAGGGGAAACAAGAATACACAGAGTAAACCATTCACGCTGACAATGTCATTGGTCAACTGTGCAACGTAAATGTCATTTTAGGGGAAGGCAAGTGGTATCAAGCAAACTTCATGCAAGGTCAAAGCGAGGCAAACGACTGACAGTTTCTTGTCACCGAGACCCCGAAACCAGTGAAAGCAGAGAAGTTTTGAACATTTCCTATCCCAGAATGGAAACGGCGTCTTGTGTGATGTAGCAATTGAAGCGCAAACACTTTAACCAAGAGTCAACAACCTGTTCCCTGCACACGTTTGTACTCACTAAGATTGTCACGCTTCTCCTTAACTTAGGAAGTTGAAAGGTGCAACAACAACTTAAATGAGATCTTGGCCAGTCAAGTTTTCGTAACTGTTCTCTACACGTAGATCCCATATAGACACGGTATTTAAAACAACAGCTACGAAAGGTTTGACTTGAAAAACTATTCAACCTTACCTGAGGACGATATACCCAAGCGGTCTACTACTGACCCCGTGCTCGAACGGAAATACAGCCTCTACGACCAAAAAAACATCCGTTCATAAATCATTCAGGGATGCACAAGGAGTTCCGCGGCCAATATCACGAGATCAACTGTGCGCATCAAGTCACGATACTTAGACAAAAGCAATATTACAACATTAGCAAATGTTTCTTTTGCCATGGCTAATTCTGATTTTGAAGTCCTTTTTTTTGTAGCGTTGTGCATGTAATTTTGGACAGTTGCTAAGTATTTATAGCATATAGTTTTTGTGGAGTTGTCGTGTGTCGACTCGGAGACGTATGCAAATTTTGCAAGTCACACGCCCGCCTGTCAAAACAGCCGCAAGCTACTTGTGCTGAACAGATCGTCATCCACTGAACAAAACCACTCAATGATGTCTGCCAGTGACTAGTGAACATTGGCTGAATTTGCATAAATGAATCAATACTACATTGTTAAACACATTTTTTGTACCAACCGACTTTGTTTCACAACCGAGTCTGTTCACCCGTATTGAAGACAAAGCCAATGTTCCAATATAACTAGTAAATATTTATTTGTCTATGCATGTAAGAGCTATGTGATCAAGGAAAATATCACAAAACCAAATATAAAACATTTGTCGCTATGGTAAAGTAAGCAATTAGTTAACATTTAGTATATCTTGGGTACGTTATTTTGAAACGTCTTTTGTAAGTCACTATAATCGATCATTTTCAGAATGGAAGGCTTTGTCCACTGTTGGGAAGTGGATGACGTGGTGATGAATCACCGTCATATCGCCAGAGGAAGACCCGGCAACTAGTTTAACAGGTGCCCTTAACTTACCCAGGGCCAGATGGCAAACAAAACAGTCCAGATACATGCAGTTCGTCACCTTAAAACGACATATTGAAATTTGCCAACAGGACAATGATAGATATACCTAAGTCACTTTAATCTTATTTTTCATTTATAAAATCGTCACGGAAAGTTGAGAAACAGGTTTGTCTGTGATGATTAATTTATACGGAGAATAATATAAAAAAACAACTGTCGGGGAATCAAATACACTTTGTTTACATTCAGATTGATAGGAAGAAATCATATAATATCTTATAGCTGCATCCCGTCATGGGGACTGTGCATGGGTATATTTATTTCCTCCGGTCTCTGATGACCTGTCAAATAAATGTGGCAATATAATATATAATTATATATAGGTAAGAACCCCTTGCTCGATCCAACGTACGACCGGGGTCTATGTTGTCAGTATGTAAAGATCAAGGTGCCTTTATCTCGGGTGTATATGTACGACAGATCACCCTTATAATACTTAGTCTACATGCCTAGCATCTAATGTGGATAGAGAAAGTGTTTACTATATGCTTTTACATCGGGTGTTCATAATAACATATTTATTTATTTGATTGGTGTTTTATGCCGTACTCAAGAACATTTCACTTATACGACGGAGGAAGCCGGCATGAGCTCGACTTGAACTCACGGCGAAGGCATTGGTGTAAGGCTTCTGGGTCATTGCGCTGCGTTAGCGCGCTAACCGACTGATCCACGGAGGCATCTGTAATAATATAAAATCGTGCCTTAATACAATAATGTGAGAGAGACCAATTCCCTTGTGCACAAAAGCCGAGCATATAAAACAATCAAAGCAGGCTGGGCAATTCATATGTGGCCTGCAGTCTCCAAACCTGTGCCACCGATTCAGCTCAAAGTGCTGCGAAACAGACTATAACTGACATTTAGGCGACAATGAATGAAGAGTTCATGGTTTGAATGCGAACCAATAATCAGCATGCAGGTGTATTGACCCATCAGCCGTGACCTTCTTCGTTGTGTAGTGTTTTACTTAAACTGACTCATGTTTTTAGGAACCCAGACGCCGAAGCCCACATTCTTACACCAGCCGTCAACCAAAACGGGCATTCAGGGTCAATAATCGTCACATCACTTTCCAAATACGGCAAATAACACAAAACACCAAAGAACTAAGAAAATATGTAAAATATACAAATTAGGAATGAAAACATAGTGACCTGCCCGTTTCCCATTGTAAAATGTCAATTCGTTAACAGTCTAACTTCACACAAAACATGTATTTGCCTATATCAATGAACTTAAGGGATAGTCTTTAGTCGTGTAACAAATGAATAGTAACACTCGGGTGCTTGATTGTCGGTGGTAAACAAATAAATACTTTGTAAACCTAACTCTCTAATGATGTGTGAGGACTTGTCCAAGAGGTCATGTTATGGAAACTGGTCGTTGGTCAAAATAGAATTTCTAAGGCCAACGGGTGTTACCGTTACGACTTACAATAAAAGGTCTATTTGATTCATTTTAGGGGTTCCATTATGGGGTTGAGTAATGGGTTACTTAATTTCCTTGACCCACAATGCCAGAAACAAGTATTACTGACGTGATATTGACAAACCGGAAAAGTAACCACGATAGCAACTAATAAGGCCTTGTAGTTTTATTATATGTCATCAAATATAGGTCAAATTAGCATAGTACTTCATCTCATTTCTTGAAGGAACTGATGCGGGTTTTATATTGATAAATGTACACACCGAACACACACCACGTCTTTAAAGATTAATTAACAGAGACAACAAAGAAATTGAAAATTAGGAATACAGTGCTCGGAAGATTTATCCTGACTCATTAACTGAAAGTATGTAAAGGTGTTCAACAGCGATTGGTTTAAGTCTCTCTGCAAAAGGTTCCGTCCCACTGGGGATTACTTCTGGGCTATGCGATCCCCTCTAACATATTACATCGTGTCCATTTGATTGAGATGCCTTTCTTTGAATGGTCCAGGTGACGAGGATAAAAGCACAAGATTTGTTGTGATGAGTAGGCCTACTAGCCCAGTGGAGGAAATCCTGGAAATGTTCAGCAATCACAACACCCACACCATCTACCCACCCGATCACCTCTTTCCTCTGCGGTTGTCGGTGCTGTCATGGAAAACAGTCGCTAGACGCTCGAAGACGTTATATATATATGGGATAGAAATCACTCATGTGAGATTATTTAACTTGAAATTATTGACCCGGAACGCCCATTTTGATTGACGTCTGGTACATGGATGTCGACACCTAGGTTCCAACATTGTGACATACGCACTGAGCTTGTTGGGGAAATGAAACTGTTCGTCACGGTAAACTTTCCAGTGATCATCTTAAGCTAAGAAGGTAACATCGTATACTTCTTGAGCAAAAATTCTTGAACATGGATTAGAACAACCATTTATCATAGAACCAGTAAATCAACCCCTGAATCGACAAAATCTTGTTTTGTCGCCGTCTCTCTTGTCCAGTGACAGTGTTTGGCGATATGAACCATTTTTCGCATGCTTATTTTTCTCGGTGGCCATGCACGTACAAAGTTTCTGCAGACTTAAAAATATTAAGTTTTGATCAGCTTCTATAAAATGAAACATCACCGATTAAATGTAACATGATTGATTGTGTCCCATTAGCTAACTATATCAAAACTTATTGGATTTACCGGAAGCTGAAGTAGCGGTAAGACTAATTATCTTGCCTGTTCGAAATGCTTGCCTCGTATGTCTTAATGTCTATTACGTGACAAGTCATGCCTACGTAGGACATGGCTTTTCATCAAACTCGGATATATCCAATCAATAAAATAATAAATAAAAGTAATAAAACCATTTTTTACGTGTGTATACGTTGCTTAAGGGTTTAGCACCGCCGTAGTGGTGTTTATTGTGTAACCCGATACCGCTGAACCTTGTTTCATACCGAGCCAAATTCTGAGAATACGCAGCATGCGACTGCATTTTGTTATGAAACATAATGTTTTCATGGCGTTTCAGTTTGAATCAGAAAAAATGTAATCACAAAAGTAATGTGTATAAATTATGTGAAATAACACTTTCGTCACTGAAGAAAATCCTGATAATTCACCTCTTTATAAATTATGTAAATTATGTAAACGATAAAAGCAGTTCCACCAGGTATACTAGTTCAAATCATTTTATTTACATAAATGAACCGGATGACTGAATATTATTCGGGGAGGTAAACGTACCAGCCGGTATGTTGCTTCACAAACTCCATGTTGTTTGAAAGGTCATCTCTGTTGAATATGTATATTTGCACAAGGCCCACAAATCGACAATGGAGTAGAATACTATTTAAACGTTTACACGACTTCACCGGAAGTCTCGGGCCAATTCTATAAGAAAAAGGTAATGATACGACGCAGGGTGAAAAGTGTTCATAGTAAATAAATGGGTCATGTAAGTAGTGGAAAAACAAAAGGCTAACTACAGTATTAAACAGGTATAACCAGGACGAGGACATAGAGGACCAGGTGAACGGAAGCCTCTATGTACATAGACATGACAAGCAGTTCTGTACTGAACATGTGGTTAAGTGCATAGTGAAATTTATTTATTTAGTTGATAAGTGTTTCACGCCTTACTCAAGTATATTTCTCTTATACGACGGCAGTCAGCATTATAGTGAGAGGAAACGGGTAATGAGATCTGGGGTAAACGCATGACCATCCACTGACTGCTGGGAGGCTTTCCCATGTACGGCCAGAGAGGAAGCCGGCATGAGCTGGACTTGAACCCACAGCCGCCAGTGCGAACTCTATTAGCGACTCTTGGGTAACGCTGGCGGTAAGTAGTACATATTTAGGAGCAATCTAATACCGGCCTCCATGTACATAAAAATATTACATCATTACAATATTGACCTGGAAATTAAATGGGAATGTACATATAGGAGCAGGAAAATACTGGCCTTCAGGTGCACAAGAAAGTCACATACGTACACTATTTATTCATTTCTAATACGAAATTATGATGCCCCGAAACCTGGAAGAGCCCGACGGGAACTCACGACCAACCCCAGGTTACTGGTAGACCATCCCACGTACGGCCAAGGAAGCCAGCATGAGCTGGAATTCAACTCACAGCGACCGTATTGGTGAGAAGCTCCTGGATCATTGTGCTGCACTAGCGCGCAGTATATATGTGGTTAAGTAGTACATAGCTCAAGAAGCCAAAAAGAGAAAGTTAAACTGTCGATTGGTACTAAAATCGTAATCAGTAATTCATACTAAATATCCTCGCATTGGCTTCAGTCGCCTTTTCGTCCAGTTTTGAATGATCAAAGTAGAAACATCTCATTGTGTTGAAGACGTTACAGAAAATTAAAACAAGAGCAACTATGGTGAGTAGGTTAATCAACCAATCAATATTCGTGGTATAATGTAACTACCAGGACGATTTAACCAAACAGCATATATTCAGGAAACCTCACTATGACCATATGCATCCGCGGTGTAGGAAGCGAAACGGCCGAATATGCATGGACACAGCCTTCAGGATCCATGACGATCTGTGTCATAACGTTATCTTATCCCGCATAGATCGGGGCTATAGGGGCATTATAAATGAAAATATTCTTGAAATATTCTTGAGTACTTAAAACAAAAAGTATTGAGTATCAAAATAAATAAATAAAATTAAATACTAGCAACATACACTCGCCTTGCACACTGGGACTGGCAGCATTAGATAAACACATAATCGTGTTATTAGGCCCGCTGTTGTCTTCGCATTTAACAAGAGATAAAATGAAAAGTGTGCAAAGGAACCAGGTCTCTATGTTACTAATAAATATATACTATAGTAATAATGTTGGAGACTTGTCAAGCTTCAGGCCCTCCATGGGTTTCACCATGGAATATGTGTTATTCCAGGGAAAGCTACATATTTCAGTAAACCTTCTACTGATGGCTCATATACTTAGGGTGATTATATTGTGACAAGTAACTTTATATTCACTGGGATAGTTTTACGGCAACTTTCTCATAAGTTTGATATAAAGTCTATAAAGTTTGTATATATCTGAAAGTCAGAAATCCATAGGCTTGTCCCCAAAACATTGGTCTTCGAAGGTCGTCAGTTTTTACCACTGCATCTACGTATCTTTAGAAACACTGTTGATTTGAAAGCAAATTTAGAACTATAGCCTCCTTGCAAGGATTTTCATATTGAGTTACTCTGATATAGGGAGCCTGACTAATGACAAAAACTGTCAAAAATTTTCTTTTAATCATTTACAACTACAACCGACACATTTTGCTGAATGTAGTACTTGTAAATTTCTGTGTGGAAATCTGCCAACATTGCTGTATCATGATAATTAGAGACGACTTCAAAATAGATAAAAAGTAAAGAGAGAGTGCAGCAATTATGTAAAGCAAAAACTGGAGAATGGATTCATTGCCAAAAAAGTGAGACACAAAAAAGTACCTTTCTTGAATGAAAATGAATAAGCGACATATATAACACATCAGAGGCTGGTACTAAATAAGATCTAAATTTTTTTAAAAAATAAATGTATCCAATTATAATGGGTGATTTATTGTACAAAATTGCCGCAAATGCCTTCCTAAAATGACAGATAAAACTATTTATAATCAAGCTTGTTGCAAGAAGGACAGGAGATAGTTTTTAACCTTCTATGACATCCTAGAGTATTTGGTAGTGTTTAACCTACACTACCATAGAGGAAGAAGTGTGAATGTCTTGTGGAATGTCGGATAGACTTATCCAAAGATCACCAGGTCGATAGCTAAACAGGTGTCCTCAGTTCCTCACATGTTTTATTTATCACTTGTCATTTGATGCCAATAATTCCTCATTTCACGAATAAGCTGTCACCAGCATTAAGAGCCTCCTTAAAACTATTACGATTTCTTTTAAAGAAATTATAATAATCTCAGTTTTGCCTGCCATGACTCCTAGACAGCATGAGAATGAAATCCAAACATTGTCATTTAATTCGGTTCGCATTTCTTCTGATTTTACTGCAGTCGATTTGTAGTCCTTGTTATGGCTTTACTTCTAAATGTAATTTTGATTTTTCGATATGGTCAATTGGATTTATGTGTACCTCGTACATTTGTCCTTATTAACACTCTTTAGATGATAGACGGAAAAAGATTTTGCATGTAAGAGCATGTATATATAAATATATATATATATATGTATTGCCAGTTCACATTATATACATATATATGTAGGTCTGGGTATATAATTAGATTCCCCCCATCCCTCTATGCTAATGGTCACGCGAGATCTATTGGTTAAAGTAAAGGCATGAAAAACTCTGCCTGGCCAACCTTAATATAAACTGTTAGTGTAACTTTTGTTACTTCCACACACATTACAGGTAAGAAGGTTTTCCTTGTAACGATAGAGACAAGAAAGCAGGTGTCCACATGGAGTAACAACACAGGCAGACATTTGCAACAACAACAGCAAGGTAAGTCTGTGGAAAGCTGCAGGCATTTCAGGAGACACTTTATAACTACATACCCAGCCATGGTCGCGCATGGTGGCTCGCTTTACTCTTATCACTGTGAACGTATTACAGGCATAAAATGTTTCAGGAGAGTTAAAGATCATGCCAGTTCTTAGCAGTTACAATCTTTCGAATCTTAAAGTCCTTGGGAAGGGTTATATAAAAACACAGCAGGTGTCCGTTGATGTCAGTAGCACCCGTCCGAACTAAAATGCCGGGTTGGTGCCTGAGGTGGCCTCTCGCCGAGGCCAATTGATTGCCCATAATATATCACACCAGTCTGAAAAGGCGCAAACTTTATCAAGAACCTATGACATACGTGCATGCCCTTCATAAGGGAATATGTTTGGCCATTATTTGACTGACTTAACACAATATACCAGTCAACTCAAGTCCTTGACCTCGCATGACCTTTGGATGTCACTGACTTTTGTGGAGCTAGCATTTCCCTTTGTGCAGGCCTCCTATAGTATGGTAGGACAAGTCAAACGTTCAACACAACGAAGAGCTTTGTGCGACTGAGACTAAGATATTATATAAATACAATATCTCTATTTTACCAGGTGCGGTAAGGGTGTGTTTAATAGTATCTACTTTGGGTCAACGTAATTATATACTCATTAAGCAGAACTGGTCTAGCGTGACATCTGATAACCCAGCTGAACCAGCGGCCTGAGCTTTTCCGATATATACGCAGGCCCTAATTATCACGATTTCCATATTCATATCCTGAAGAGAGGTGCGAAGTACAATTAACTCATAATTCATCCTATGTCTGGCTGCTCGGAGGACGATGCGCCTATAATACTGATGTCATTAAGAACAATCAATCGTAAATTAAATAGTCAACGATTCGGAATAAAAGAGGACTATCTTCCGCCTTTCCCCACAGATTCATACGATGAAAGCGTTCGCGTTGGCCGTGATATTGCTCTTTGTGACCTTCACGAGCGGCCAGCATCCTCAATCCTGGATAATCTATAACGGTTACTGGTATGTTTTGTACAAAGGCCCCCATCCCCCGAACGTTCAGCAGCCGGGGGCTCCGTCACCAGCGGTGATCAATCCGGTGCCGGTGAGGGTGTCTGTGGTGGACACCCGGCAAGCCAAATCCCTACAGGCTGGCCCGCAGGTGAAGACGTCCGCGGTGACGCCGCCTCCTGGGGCCGCACCACCAGCTATGTCCGTGCCGGGTGTCCCAGTGGTGAGACAACTGTACGTAGAGCAAGCACCCCCACCAATACCTTCACTGCCTCAACAACCGCCAGGTTGGTCACCACAGCCAAGAAAACCAGCCCCATCCCAACAACCAGCACCACCGAGTCAACCAGCGCAACCTTCACCTGCCAGGCCGAGGTTATCACCAATGAAACGACCTCCACCACCAGCTCCAAACCAGCCCCCGCCTCCTAACCAGCCCGGAGCTTGGAATCCCGTACCTATGTGGAACCCTGCTACTCCACCACCCATGTCGGTGCCCCCTGCTGACGGTGCCGTGCAGCAGTACCTTAGTCCTGGTACAGCTGGAAACCGAGGGCAGATGAGACCGGTACACATCCAGTATCCGAACAGAGGCCAGTCTGCCCCGAACTCCTTCCATCCGGGCCCCGCCAAAGTGTACCCTAATGTGCACGGTGCCCACATGGGATCCCCGCACGCGGGATATCTACCTCTGGAGCCTCCAGATATCGACTTACCGCTTAGTAAGTATAGGCTTATTTCATATGTATGACAAAGTAATTAAACCCTTAATGTTTATTTGATTAGTGCTCTAAGGCTTTATCAAGACT
This sequence comes from Acanthopleura granulata, assembly GCA_016165875.1. Classification (NCBI taxonomy): domain Eukaryota; kingdom Metazoa; phylum Mollusca; class Polyplacophora; order Chitonida; family Chitonidae; genus Acanthopleura; species Acanthopleura granulata. Next base: position 18,193,442 of record JABBOT010000010.1, read on the forward strand.
ATTTCACTAGCATGACAGCCGTCTAGGGTCACGTTCACAAAACTTCAGAAGTCACTGTTTTCGTAACTTTTCTCGTAATACACATCGTCTACGCGATAGCACATTTATGGGACGTTATTTACAAAAAAAGGCGTTAAGATAAATTGATTGACGACGTTTTGTGAAAGTGGGCCCAGATTTGTAGTGGAATGGATCCAAGAGGAAGTCATGCAACCTCGCCAGATAACGGACACAGTCTTCTGCTAAAGCCGAGTCATCGGAAGTTAGAATGGAGTTTGTAATGTTACGTTATTGCGGACTTCCGACAGAGCACATTATAGAGCTTTTTCAGCGAGGGCCTCAAGACCTGCGTAAGTGACACGTTTAACCTTCACGGACGCTTTATTCATATTTTTCTTGATTGTAGTATTTACTTCAGTGCAAGTTCAGTTCACGTATGGATAACCAAGGAGACGTAATATGAGTCTAACATGAGCACGAAAAATGGCACCTGATCAATTCAGTCGCAGGTTCAAATCCAGAGGGCATTAGTAAAGCTGCGGCCTTAAGTCAGGAGAGCTGTTAGGCATATAGACCATGTTCAGTGGTTTATCCCGGAGATTCGATCGATTTCCTTCACCCTTAATATGGTCGGGATCATATATATGGAGAAGTCAGTGCTCCTTATCACTCCACGCTCGCTCTGTTTCACTGCCACTACACAATTAACCCTGACATTTGGTGCCTGTGTCACGCAGACAGGTTTGTGTACGCTGAGCCTCACAGCTGGTGTCCTCGTGCGGACTCATAATCAGAAAATCCTAAGCAAAACTTTCTAGATGTCCGTCATTATCATGCTGTGCATATTCTAGATCAAGAGAATCCACGCGTATCGAGCATTCATTAACCGAACTGAAACAAAGTTTTCGGGTTTTCTGACGTCACATCCCACCTCATCGTCGTGACCCCGGTGACCTTTGCTCTTGTTCAAGATTTCTGTATTCAATTCATTGGTGGTGGCAGTGGTGTAAAGCGAATGCAGAGGAGGGCTTATGAGCTGTAAGGAGTATGGAAGAAGTTTGAGTTCAGCAAAGTTCGCAACAATCAAACTAATATAAAATTGCCAACAAAGTTCATCACAGTTAATATTTGTTGTTGTCAGATTCTGATTTTGCTTATAATTATGCGTGTAATGTATTTTCCAGCTCCTTGCGGTGACTCTATTGTACCGCCGACCACGGCATCCATTTTGGGGGGCCCGCGACCAGCGCCAAACCTAGACCCCCGGTGCCGCTGTGAGGACCCCCAAGATTGCGATATGCCCGGCACCACAGTGGACCCCGTGTGCCCAGCCTGGACAACCTGCTGCTGTAGACCTCTTCCACCAACCGTTCCACCTCCAACCACAGCCCCAGCAGTCCCAGCAGGGCGTTAAGGGTCAAGATGCAGCACTAAACTGTTCTTATGGGAATTTCAGTAATAGGAGACAGTTTGTGAGAGTGGATGCAAGCATGAAAATCAGCACAGATTCCAAACATGGTGTTCTAGTCCTCCATATTTAGACGCGACAAGCAGATCTATAGATCGATCTGTCAGTCTGTCATTCTGTCGGTCTGTCGGTTTAGAGTTTGTCAATCTGCCTTTCTGTCAATGTGTCGATCTGTGGGTCTGTCGATATGTCCGTCTGTCAGTCTGTCGGTATGTCGTTCTGTCAATTTGTCAGCCCGTCGTTCTGTCAGTCTGTCGGTCTATCAATGTGTGATTCTGTCTGTGCCAGTTCATCATTTTGTCAGTCTGTCAGTCTATCAGACTGTGATTCTGTCTGTGTCAGTCTATCATTTTATAAATCTGTGGGTCTATCAGTCTGTTATTCTGTCTGTGTTAGTCTGTCTTAGTGTCGGTCTGCCGGTTTGTCAGTCTGTAATTCTGTAATTCTGTCGGTCTGTTAGTCTGTCATTCTGTCCGTCTGTTGATCTGTCAGTCTGTTAGACAAATTTTAGCAACGTGTATTTTAACATGGTCCATTCACTTACCTATATGCCTGAGTGCAAGAATCCACTGAGTGCTCTGTACTTGGTTCTATACTCGAAGCACAAAAAGTGTGCAAAATACCTATTTTCCAGTTTTAAATTGACCCTTGCCATGGAGCTGTTTCTCTAAGTGGTCACTGGGCAATCTGCCCGTTGCGACTAGGTCGTTGTGAAGATATACACAGCCCTAGCGATTAGACTAGGTCTAACGTTACTACCGCTTTGGGAAACTCCACCCACACTTTGGATTGTAAAGACAGCCCTTGGGATCCACTAGGGATAACGGTGAAAAGTGTAAAGGGATAACTTACTCCATTCTTCAAACAGACAAATTGTCTCTCGTCTTTTCGTTAGCTAAGCGTTTTTCACATGATTTAGCAAAATACAGAAATGTGTGTTTCAATGATGAAAGCGGTTCGCTGCAAAAATTCCTTTTCTGTAAGATTACATTTACTGAGTGAAATGAGGACGTTTTTGTGTGTATATCCGTTATATTGTTCATGCAAATGTATAGGCACTGACTCGTGGGAAATATATGGTACATATACTATATACATACATGTGTGAATGCAATATCATGTCATCATAATTACATATGGACCAAAATAATAGTTTATTTCATTTTATGCATATATACTGTATACATCGTATATCTGTATATTTTTAGCTGAAACAAACACCTCTATAAATCACTTTGTATCTATATCAGTCCATTAGTGTCTATGAAATGTCTGAGATTCTTTCTTTTAATTTATGGGTCATTCTCCCAAATAATTTATTTATTTGATTAGTGTTTTACGCCATGCTCAAGAATATTGACTTGTTTATTTATTTATTTGTTTGATTAGTGTTTTACGCCATACTCAAGAATATTGACTGGTACGATAGCGGCTATCATTATGTTTGGAAGAAACCGGGCAGAGCCCGGCATAAACCCACGACCATCCGCACGTTGCTGGCGGACCTACCCACTTACGACCGGAGAGGAAGCCGGTGTGAGATGGGCAGCGATAGCATTTGTGAGAGACATGTGGATCATTACGCTGCACCAGCGAGCTAGTCCCCCCCCCCCCTTCCACTCAACCTCATTTTCTTAAGGCGCGGTGGGCGCGATGATTACCATCCCATTTATCAATATTTCGGGCATAGGACGACGATGTCTCCTTTCAGCTTGGTGTGTAAATGGACGCTTTTGCGGTGTTATATCAATGGACTTCTTGGGTCGACTACCAATAATTGGCTTACCTTTCTGCAACTAACGAAAAATATCCAATGTTAGTCTTACACAACGCCGTGTTTTGGTGTGAACTCTGGTGTGATATAGTTGGAAACGGGGTCTCCCTATCATCCCAGCTTCGCCTGCCTTCGCTAAGATGTCCGAATTCTAAAATTGTTCTAATTCTATAACGATGATCATGAAGATGAATGGAGCTTGTATTTGTGTAGAACGCCTACATTTATCTATTTATTTGGTTGTTGTTTAACGTCATATATTAAAATTTTCACTAAAATAAATTGCGGCCACTTTTATGGATGGAATAAATCACAGCGTCAGAAAAAACAAACGGCGCACTAACCACTTGCAAATTACTGACGAGCGTTTGCTTTGTTCAGGGTACAAATAAACATACCGCAATGGTGTACAAGAGGTCGTAATCGAATCAGCAACATGCATTAGTTGTTTTACCGATTTGATATAGCAGCATGTCGATTTCTGCTCTGCTTCATACACCAGAAATAGAAACTGACTGAAGCAGGTTATCCACGAAATGAAAGGGGCACAAGTCAAAAGTCAAGTCGGTTTGTCACGCAGATGACGTCACTGGGTGAAACATCATCAGATGATTAACGCCACGTGGCGTGGTTTTATTACAAATGTTGGGCGGGAAATGTACACGAGGTATAGTAAACGATGTTAAACACCAATAAAATAAATACATAAAAGTTTTGTAACCCACCCCTGCAAATAATTTATGAGGATAAAAACTACACTTATTTTTATTGTACCACGATGAGTAGAAAAGTCCAATATATCACGGATATGTATCTTCACGATCCAATCGATTCTCCTCGAAAATAAACTTTGTTTACGTTTGTAATCCAGCCATTCCTCGCTCTAAGACAAGTGACTTGTTCACGTGTGTAATCCAGCCATTCCTCGCTCTAAGACAAGTGACTTGTTCACGTGTATAATCCAGCCATTCCTCACTCTAAGACAAGTGACTTGTTCACGTGTGTAATCCAGCCATTCCTCGCTCTAAGACAAATGACTTGTTCACGTGTGTAATCCAGCCATTCCTCACTCAAAGACAAGTGACTTGTTCATGTGTATAATCAGGCCATTCGTCGTTTTAAGACATATGACTTTGTTCAGGTGTGTAATCCGGATATTCGTCGCTCTAACACAGATGACTTCACTCGTGTAGTTCGCACTATCGTCCCTCTAAGACAGGTGTCTTTGTTAGATATTATTTATTTGATTAGTGTTTTACGCCGTACTCAAAAATATTTCGCTTATCCGACGACGGCCATCATTGTGGTGGGAGGAAACCGGACCGAGCCTGGGAAAAACCCACGACCGCAGGTTGCTGGCAGACGTGCGGCTGGTCTTTGTTGACATGCGTAGTCAGGACATTCGTCGCTCTAAGACAAGTGTCTTTGTTCACATATGTAGTCCGGACTCGTAACTCTAAAACAAGCAACTTCGTTAACGTGTGCAGTCCGGACATTCGTGGTTCTAAGACAGGTGTCTTAGTTCATGTTTGTAATCCTGCCATTCGTCGCTCTAAGACAGGAGACATTGTTTACGTGTGTCTGTTCCTTTCACATTTTAGTGTTTGACACATTTGCTGCGATATACATTATGACAGTATGTTAATTTTGCAAAAAGCTTATTGTTTACGTTTGAAATCCTGTCATTCGTCACAGTAAGACAAGGGAGTTTGTCCACGTGAATAATCCTGCCATTCGTCGTCGAAAGATCAGTACTAAACTGGAACGGATTTCCAGTGATTTTCAACAGAATGGTGATTTAATGTCACGAAAAAAAACATTACACTTGAACAAAGGTGTGTCTGTATTATTGTACATTTAATTATTTCAGCACGCAGTTCATCTTAATTCAAGCTATTGAAAAGTCATGAAGCGTCGTAAGCCACGTACGGCTACGGCGACAAACCGTATAGCTCAACGTGTTCTCCTCATCAGTAGAGTGCTAGTGTAATATTTTTCATAAAGGCACATTGTTATTTTGTCTCCCTTAAAGATCGCCCTGGACTACCACAGCCCCATACAAATAGAACTGTTCACCAGGTAACGCAAAACGCACTTTAAAGACATGTTAAACATTTTGAAAGTAAATGGGTGGAGGAAAACAGAGTTTAACAAATTACGGACGAACTTTCCACATGTGCATTTTAATGGCGGCACCGCGCAACTCACCCCCACGCGGGCGTCGTCGACCCCTTGTTAAAGGCCCTACAAACATCTGGCCTATTAGCAGGGGGGTCCACAAATTTCCTCTCTATGGTCCAGTTTTAACCCGCAAAATGCCCTCAAGCACTTCACTACAGCCCGCTCCCCTGAAAGGAAACAGACTATATTACTCGGGAATATAAAATGAAAAAGCTTCCCATCACAAACATTGAGATATGACGTTTATGTTATTTGTGTTTCTTTATAACATATGAGTTCTTTCAGAAATTATCCTGGGTCGTTTTAGATATCAACTCATATGTTATTATTCTGTGCATGCCTCTTGGCTGTGGAAGTATTTGTGGAAGAGTAGTCTCCCTTCTATGGCAGATTAGAATTTAGTAACTTCCGTTTGCATGCCCAAAGCCTTTCATCCCGCAGTAAGCGGACGTGTGAGAATTATAGGTAGAACCGAAATGGACAGTATGGGAGAAGTCTTACTTCATTTACGTTTCGCAAACAGAAAAGGGACTGACGATGTCAGCTTAACTGCAGTGACGCAGACATTTTCCCCTGCATATATACCAGTATGTGCATCTGATGGGCCATGTTTCAGTAACAACAACCAATACACATCTGACAGTAAACTCCACAGTCTATGACACCGGGGGAGTGCAGAAAATGCAATAACTGTGATTAGGGAGAAATGTACAAATTTCCTGTCCGCGGCTCGTGTAAACCATCTGTCAGGGCTCGCTCCCTACTAGTAGTTTTGACGCTTTGATTATACTTCAATTGTAGGACCTTCTGTAAGTCAGGATTGTATATAAGCTAGCATGTATAGACAGGTTTATTGTCTTTTGTCTGATGAGAAACACTGACACAATGGATTTTCCCGGAAAATTGATCAACACATAATATGTCTAAAACATTGCATCCGTGTCAATCACCTTCAGTTATACAATGGGTCACGCCGCCCTCTGGTAAGGGCATTTCACCTACGACTCGGCCTGGATTAGAAGGTGACTGTTTACATTGCCATGGCTTAGAGAAGGTTATCGCTCTAACGCAGCGCAATAATCAGTGATCCCCTCACCAGTGCGGTCGCAGTGAGTCCAGTTCTGACTGGCTTCCTTTCCGGCCATACTTATGAAGGTCTGCCAGCTACCTGCGAATGTTGTCGTGGGTCTGTCTCAGGCTCATTTCGGCTGCCTTCCACCGTAATGCCCCAATCGAAGAAATAAATAAAATTTAATCTAAAGTATAAATATGCTGACGACTCGTTACCCTCTCCACCAAGGACCTCAGCCAGTGAACTAACCATGTAGAACATCAGATCTCTTGTACACATAAGACAGGGAAACACCTGATGGTGCTTAGGGGACAGTCATTCAAATAATCATAACATGAGTTGTCGTCTAGATGTGGACTTATCTCATGGTAATATCCCGGTTATTGTCCAGTTCCTGCGAGGAGCACTCCGTTATTTAAGGTTTAAATGAAACCTCGTACAATAAATACAAAGTCGTCGTTTTCCTAGTACCGCTTGAACCTTGAAAAAGTATGGCAATGGCAGCTAAGGCTGGGATCTGGAGAATGATTTAAAGGAATTCAGTTCAAGGGGGAATAACTTTGTTACAGTAATTGTGCTATCAGTTCACGGGCTGACACAGAGCATGTGTGAAGGTGAACATTGCCAACTGTGAAAGTTTCGTCTCTGCTCTGGTGTTACTCTCTGTGCTGTGTGAAACCTTGAAATTAAATGCTGAAGTACGTGAGACGGTGTGCCAGCAACCCCTGGATGGTCATGGGCTCTGTCCAGTTTCCTCGCACCATAATGCTGGCCGCCGTCGTATAAGTGAAATAATCCTGCGTAGCTCGTGAAACACCATTCAAGTAAATAAATACATATATTTATTCTCATCAAGAAAAGGTTCTAACTGACCGTTCAAAATCAGTTTCCTCTAAGATGGTGACTATGATGATTTGTTTATTTATTTATTTATTTCATCGGTGTTTTACGCCGTACTCAAGAATATTTCACCTATACTTTCCAGCATTATGGTCAGAGGAAACCGAACAGAGCCCGGAGGAAACCCACAACCATCCGCAGGTGGCTGGCAGACCTTCCCACGTAGGACCGGAGAGGAAGCGAGCGTAAGGTGGACTTGAACTCACAGCGATCTCATTGGTGGCGTGCTTCTGGGCCATTACGCAGCGCTAGAGCCACGGAGGCCACGACCATGATGTTTAAATGGATGACAACACATGAGCATGCAGAAAAGGTGAAAAATGATTTCCTCCTACAGAGAACACAGATTCGTTCAAAAGGAAATCTAACTGACCTGAGATTTTTATAGATATAAACTGACAATAGTTTTATTGTGTCAGGTCGTAAAACAGATCCTACTTGAAAATAAGTATCGAAAAATCATTTGCTCTCTGTGGCCTGAAAAATTTCCTGTTATGAAACAAATTATCTTGTTCTCGCCACTGAGTCACCAAGCTGTGTAAGATATGTTTTAAGCTTACAGTTTATTCCTATAAAACTTAACCTACCTCAAGAATGTTTATATTTAGTACTTTTATGACAGAAGAGAATATAAGTAAAAAAATTAATATAAGATTAGATATAATACAAATTCAGATTAAGTCCGACTTGTGTAAGACAGCTTCATGATCCTTGCACGTGTATAAACCATTGTCAAGTTTTACTCAGTGATTCCCTATGATTACTTGACATACCGCAGTAACTGAGTTTACTGTTTAGTTTTGATAACAATGGACACCCAGGCTGTCCAAAATAACTTGCCTTCGTGTATGATAATAGTTTTCAAGTATTTGACAATGTGTGGGGCAATATCGGTTGGGAGTTGATGGACATGTATAAGTTGCATTAAAATGTATTACATAGTAATGAATATATTAAAGCATATTTCGTGTTATCATTTTTTTGGGGCTTAAATATAGATATGTCCAATCTGTAATGTTTACATTGTGATCTTGTGTCCCTCTTGATTATATCAATTTCTTTGATGATGCTTGATGATGATCAGCATGACATCATGGGATTTGTGCTGAAGTGATGTGCCGTATCATAATAACATCAGAATGACATCATGGGATTTGTGCTGAAGTGATGTGCGGTATCTCCTATGATATTTTCAGCAGCTCAAGGTAAGGAATGGCCTTTGGAAATTTTGGAGATCACTTAAAATTCTTTAGAAGTCCCTGTACATGCAACAAAATAAGAACTTATACTTTTTACGTGTGTGTAGCTATAGATATATTTACCGTAAATTTCTACCTCATGCAGGAACAGGAAACCCTGGAAAATGATAATAAACTTCAATAAAATTGGTAATATTTTGATGTTATTTCTCGAACCGAAGCCATTCATCTAATTGGTGATTTACTCAAGGACATACTCAAGAATATTTCACTTATTTCTCGATGACAGCCAACATTATTATGAGATCGTTACACGTCTTTACGATGGGAAGAGAACGGGTAGAGCCTTGGGGAAAACCACATCTACCCGCAGGTGGGCCTGCACAAGTACGACTGTAGAGGAAGGCGACATGAGGTGCACGGGCTTGAACTCACACAAAGCTAAAAATTTAATAAATTCCTTTGGTATTATAAGTATTGGACGCTATCAGTACCTCACTGGAATGTCTTAGCGAAAACATCAGACATGACACCCATAGCGTCGCGTCGTAGTGTATCGACGTTGAGTTGAAAACTGCATGGCGCATTCCAAGTAAGTCTCAGTGTGAAGTCGAAACGTACCGAACAAGCAGGACGCTCTTTATCACTAGGCCATCGCGGTGATATCAGTTGAATACATTTGGTTGCCATACACCATTGCTGTAACTCACACAAAGTTCATTTCAGTATTGGTCTGGGTTAATTGTTAGCATTTGCTGCATGTTTCACCAAAACATATTCTGAAATCTCCCTCTTCAGAAAGAAATTAGAATTCCTAATCCTTTTAACTGACAAACATTTTGTCTATATTGGATCTGTCTTCTGAATTTAAAAGAAACATATGCCCGTCTCATTAATTTTAATTGCGGCAAAATTTCAAAATGGGCCTACTTGTAATGATCTGCAATGCTTATAGTACTACAATGCGCCTGTAAGTGAAAAGTGCATTGACGAAAATATCAGAATTTCAACGAGAAATGACTTCTAAGATGACACGCGGCTAGCCTGTCATTGAAAAATCGTCCAGTAGTAGATTTGGTCTTGTTTCTTTTCTTGTGTCCAAAATGCTGTAATGTAATCAGACAGGTACAGCCATAATTAGTACAGTGAAGTCAACTTAGTCAGGTATAATGAGTATAGTCAAGTCAGCTTAGTCAACTATAATTAGTAAAGTTAAGCCAGCTTAGTCAGCTATAATTAGTACAATCGTCATCTTCTTCAGCTATAACAAGTATAGTCAAGTCAACTTTGCCAGCCATAATTAGAATAGTCAAGTCAGCTTAGTCAACTATAATTAGTAAAGTTAAGTCAGCTTAGTCAGCTATAATTAGTATGACGAAGACTCCACTTGAACAGGAAGCATTGTTGTATTGTATATATCAGAATCAAAGTTATCGTTCCATTTTGAAACCCAGTGATGGTGAAATCAGTGCCATTGTGTCACAATACATCGGGATTCCATGTGTCAGCCTCGAGGTTATATAGAATTTGGAGTAGGGGAGTGGGCAGAGGATAAGGAAGGGCGGTTGTTAGATACGTGGCGTGGTGAGTTACCTCGGCGTCTGTCCGGTTTTTTCCAGTCCCTCCCCTTAGTGCGGTGTAACCGACCAAACAACAACGAAAGAAAGAAATAAACAAACACGCTGTGTGTAATAGGATTTTTTATAAAACATTTTTTTTTATTAAAGTTGTGTTCATCATAGACTTGTACACAGAAAGGGTCCGTGTTGTCAGATTATCGTAAAGATGCCGATGTGAACCTGGTACAGCACCACTGTCCTCTGCTTAAGCTTTACTGAACGGACTACTGAACATCAGTGGGGGGTGGTGAACAGACCAGGTGTTTATATTGTCTTGATACTCCACGATATGTCTACATTGTCCAGTATAAAACTCATGTTGAAAATGTGGTACTCAATTTTCGGCCATGTTGGATCGCAGTTCATCACCGCTTAAATAAGAATTCACAGGAACAACACAGACCGAACTGACCGCATACAGGATCGCTAAAACCGAAACAAGAACTCTCAAAATTCTGACAGTAGCATCCGGTAAAACCATTTCCAAGCATGGGGAAGTCAGGTGCATCCGGGACATCCACCATTGCCCCGAGAAGAGGGTTAAATGCATAGCTCTGCCCGGTTTGTCTTGGCATAGAATTCGCCCGGCCTGCAGGTGCTCCACCGGGAGCCCCGCCGGCTCCGGCTGGAGACATTCCCCCTGCCCCCATACCTCTTCTTCCAGGCGCCATGGCGTTGTTCTGTGCCATGGGATTGCACGGCACTATATACTGTTAAGGAAATCACTCCAACACAAATATTTCATATGTATATCTATTTATCTAATCGGTGTTTTACGCTGAACTCAGGAATATTCACTAATATTACTGCGACCAGGGTTATGATGGAAGGAAACCGGACAGAGCTCGAAGGAATCCCGCGATGATCCGCGCGTTACTGGCAGAACTTGTCACCTACTGTTATTTCAAATTCTTTCTCTCTTTTTTTTTAAGTTCAAAACATATATTGTGCGTATTTGTATTATAATGGTCAGCTACCATAGAGGTAACGCAAACAACTTGATTTGCACTCGCACTAGAAATAATGATGCTATGTTTTTAATCTTAAGAAGAAGAATGAAAAGAGAGAGAGAGCGCGCTCGCTTCATTGCATAAAGGATACATGCACCAGTCATGGCCCCTAACAGTGTAGGATTTCCGAAATTGGCGCCTCCACCTTGTCTTCCACCCATGCCGGCCATATATGCAAACGACAAAACAGCCTGACAGGAGCCTATGGCCACCAGGACCACCAAGCCAATCGCACACACTCGGCTAGTCATCCTTCTTCTCTGCAGAAAGGAAAGAGAGAAAAAATAACATTGGAAATTCTCCTGATAGCCCAAGAAATGACAATGGTAATGGCAGACAAAAGCCAGCTTTTATAGATTGCAATTAAAAGCTTTTCTAATGGGACAGCCCTGTCTTGACTTTGATGGATGTTGAAGGATAGCGGCTTGAATGTCGAATCTTCACGCTGACGTCTGAGGAATGTTGTCCGGGGGACTTTTATCGGGGGACCGCACGACTCTCTGACAGTCTGACAAAATACACCAAATTAAAGCAGCCTTTTCTGGCCGATCACAAATGCACCGCGTGTATTTGTTTACTTTTTTGATATTTGTATTTTCTTTCTTACTTACAAAGAGATTGATGGAGGAAGGTTGTATCATGTGTTTGTACAAGACACAAGGCATCTGTGCGTATAATATTTAGTCTCATTCTGATACAGGTACTTACCTACTGATTTATTTATTTGTTTATTTATTAAGTTATTTATTTATTTGTTTGGTGTTTAACGTCGTAGAATTTTTCATTTATACCGTGGGTTTTTACGAGCATTTAGACGATTGGCGAAGTTTAGTAAGTAAACAGCCATAATTGCAAATCTATTTATTTTTGTGAATACGTCTTTCTCAAGAATATTTCACTTATATACGGCCGTGGCCAGTATTATGGTAAGAATCCTGAAGAAACCCACGATAATTCAATGGTTAATGTTTCCGTTCATATTACGGAGGGGAGCAGTACCATTTTGACCTACGAAGAGTGGCCCCATAGACACAAACACTTTCACATAACGAAAAACACGACGTACATCTCAGAGTCTGATGCCGAAAATACATAACGCAAAACGTTCACTGGGCAGAAAAAATGTAAAAAGTATTCTACACTCTCATTCTCTTTTGGTTTAAACATTGTGTACCTGCGATCACTACAGAATTTTCCTCACTGGTTAAGGCACGACTGTCTATTAAGGCATTGCAGTTATAATGCCTAACTACGATCACTCCGCAGCAGTTAATCACTCGCGAACTGAGATCAGATATAACAGTATAACTTTCTACCACCGCATGATTATTCTTTAACAGTAAAGCTATTGTCCATCTACAAGTACTCGGTTAGGATTTATATATCTTCCAGCCAACTTTGAAAATGTGTGACACAGACTAACATAAGTTAGTGTTAAGTATTACATCTATTTGAATCAATTAAAAAATTTACTCCGGCTGTTGAAGATTGGTTAGGTAATTCTTCACTAGAGAAGTCTCATGAGGCCAACTGGTGTAATGGGAAAGCAATTAGCTAAAAGCCTTCAAGGGTTTGACAAGGTAGTGTCAATATATCGAGTCTGGGTATGCTTTTTGCTATCTCTATGTCACTAACTGTAAAGTGGAAATGTCGCAGGGAAACTTATGGGTATCAAATTTGGGGAGCCGGCGGCAATTAATTTTAACGGTAGACTACCATTAAACAGTATCAAATAATGCATCGCCGACTGGGAAGAAAAAAGAGCATGCTTTTATGAATGTATGCACCAGGAAAAAAGATCTCCTGATTTTCCGACTTGAGGGAAAATTTGTGCATCGACATAAATAATGAACAGTGCATTAGCCATCGATTAAAGTATCTCCAGCTGGTGGCCTAAATCAGTATAAAATAAGTATTCTAATCTTCGAATGGTGGCCAAACGTTATTAAATTGTTATCAAAGCAAATGTGACATTTGGCTACTCCAAGGAATCCTGGAACTAAAAAGATGAATTTGAAGCACTGCAAAGCTTATCCGAGGATCAAAATCTGTCATGCGGACAAACTGGTTGATTGTCAGCTGGGCTAAGGAAGGTACGTCTGCAATGTGAAATAAAAACACCGCAACATTCCTTAATTTTCTTCAGATATTCAAAAGACACAGCGTCAGTCTTGAGCGATTGGGGCCCTATTCCTCTGAGCTATGTTTGGGTAAAGTGAAAGGCTTCAAGTTAAATGTAATGCGTAATATACGGAGACAGCTTTGTGTTAACTCTCTATCTTCATTATTGGAAGCAAACCGCTACAAAGAATGCGGTGTTAACTGTTGATTGAAAGTCATGTCATTATAAACCGCTCTTGTCTCAGTAGTAACTACACTCAACGTAGTCGTCAGGTCATGAGCACACAGAATTGACAATCCAAAAGCGAGCCGATAATGGCAAAGTACTAACCTGTAGATCAATTGGTGCTGCAGCCGATGTATGCTCCTTTCGTGTCGAGGTAGGAATGACTGCCCTGGGCCAGTTCCTTCTCTATTTATCCCTTCTTAAGATGAAAGCTTTTCTGAGGTTTTTTTTCTTTTTTTTTTTTTTTTCATTCCTTCATTTGTCCTTAATGCTCGTCCTGTTAAAAATTTCGACTAAGGCAGACATGACTTTGTTTTTCTCCCTAATCACGTGACCTGGCAAAACAAAACCGTTTCTCCATTTGGCACAATGCGCTCATTCACACGACCAGTTACTTAACCCATATAACTCCAACTGCGGAGTCTCCGCTGCACAAATATCGTGACCAAGGAGATTAATTAACTCCTATCATAGTTTCATAGTTAACAGCCGTTCGAAGGCGCACTTGTCCATGGAAATGACCAAATCGGATTATGGCCGGACCAACCGGACAAGTTTCAGGTCAATTAAATTACCATATGCGATATAATGCTGACGATTGTCACCTGATCGACTGATCCCTTCAAAGATATATATTTATATATATATATATGTAAATTACGTCCAGTGTTTTAATACTGATGCATATCTTTTTAAAGGCGATTGTTGGGGGCCAACAATACTCCGATCAAAAGAGAACAGATGACTAATTATTACTTTTTGCTCACTTTCAGGGAAATGTTAGCTTTTTTCTGCAGATATGTATGTGAAAGGCATATCTGCCCATTTTCGCAATCTGAGCGTGACGTTCCTTAAATGTGATGTTTCAGTATGGTTCCCTGCTTGTATGCTCGATTTTGTTTTGATGTTATGTTTGGATATTGCATTAATTCTACATCCGTATACGACTCTCTTATGCACACTGCTCTGTACATGCAATCTTGATACGTTTAATTGACCGAATTTTAACACAATAAACTTGCAACACTGTATGTTTGTGGTTTTTTGGGGGTACGGGTTTCGGTTTTACGAAACTTCCATGCTTCAGTATATTGTCGAATTTTTTAATTCAAGCACTACGTGTGTAAGTCGTAAACACTTTTGCATAAGCAAAAAGGCTTACGAAGTTTCGTGAAGCGGGCGTTGGGCCGGAAGCTCTCCATAGAGTAGAGGATGGTCTCAAACCTGTCAGCATTGCACAGTCGCCGCACAATTCTCCTGGATTCAAAACACGCGTGCTCAGCTGGCTAAATGCATCATTTTGTAATTTTAGATGCACGGTGATATGACTTTGGATTAAAATTTGATCATGCTTCAAGTAGATTGAGGCGTGTGTTCCCATTCAGGTCCAACTAATGCCAGTTGTAACTTTGCTGTGAGAAAAACCTACGAATGACTGAGAGTGTAAATATGGCTGAGATTGTTAGCATAGTGGCATAGACGTTCTTACCAAGTTATTATTATTACATATTTTATTATCCAACTAAGAAAAAAAGGAAGTCTACAAATGCATGTTGAGAGGAGGAATTAAACATGGCGGGAACAAAGAGCTCGGGCTTTTTCTGTCCCAGAATGAATGAACGAGGTTTAGTACAGAAGTATGTAAGTCCTACTGCGAAAATAGAGTGGTAAATATGATGCATTAGTTGTCATGTTTTGTCCCAAACGCCTCTGTGCCATTATGGTAAGTATAAAGGCAATCAACGGATCATTGAATAGTTATGGGATGTTATTAACATCATAATCATATGAAGAGAGCAGCTATATGCTGAGAGGCAAAAACTTGCTGCATAAGGTGGGTGTTAATGATGGTGACTGTACGCTTAGTACTTGCCCAGTAACTCACTAATATGCATGATAAATGAGCAGCACTCACTGACACGGAGTGCTTTGATCAGACCATACAACTGGTCCTCTCACATAAATAACTGTATACCTACAGCGATTTCATCGTATTTTAACATCAACATGAGAATTGTGAGAGGTCCTGCAAATGCTATCGACGTAAGGTTTGAAAATTCAGTAAATTTGTCATTTACCTGAAAAGAGCGTGATGTGTTCATAGCGTCTCGCTTGGCCTTGACAAATGGCTTTGATATATGATGACGCCTGTTTTCAGATGCAAGATATAGCTATAGTTACAGATTCATGCATTTTACCTATTCACATTTCACTGTCAACTGTTCCAAGTCGAAAAAGGCAGCCTTCCTTTCCGACGACCAACACAGCCAAGAAATGAAGAATAAAATGTTCGTTTCAAATTTAAAATGGGTCAGAAGATATACACACTATTAACTATTTGTGGCGTAACCACGTGTTCCCTACATTTCGCATTAGTAGGTGTATCGAAATGGCCATCGTAGTTCACGATTATAGCCATGAATAAAAGCAACAACTTTTATTTCTAATAATGTATAGACCAAATGGTTTGAAGTTGTCTTTCCCTATAAAGGTTTCAAAGTTTCATGGTTGGCAGTCGAATTTTTATTTATTAAATACACCACGGGTGCGTTTCTAAATGAACAGAGTTTTTGAAATGTATTTCATTGTAACAATGTGAGATAATCTATTTATCCCTATGACTAAAATGACCCGAGTGAAACCCAGGACCATCCTCAGGTTGCTGGCAGACCTTCTCACGTACGGCCAGAGAGGAAGCCAGCCTAGATTGGTCTTGAACTCATAGCGTCCACATTGGTGAGATGCACCGAGCTTAGGCCAAGATGTTTGATCTAAAATCTAACTAAATAAAACTGATTATCCCTTAAAAATAAAGTGAAGAGAAGCTTTTATTTGATGTTTACCGTACATGTAGCATTAATCTGATTCATTCAATTTTATGTAAATGAAGCACACTAACTTTTTGGAACATAACCGTCCTTAAACTCTGGTGGAAATGTGTTATCGATACAAACCTTCTCAGTCATTTTGTTCGTTGAAAAATCACGTTATTAAGACTTGGAAGTGAGTGCCTACTTACATCAGACAATTGCCGGTTAGGTTTGGGCGCTTTTCTGTTTTGAGGAGATTCAATCCAGGTCACTATTGGACACCAGCTGATACACATGCAGAGTCACTACACATGTATCCTTAAAAAACAGCGTCGGTGTTATACTCAACAAAACATCGTCCGTGTTATCCTGAACAAAACTGCGTTCGTGTTATCCTTAATAATACAGCGTTCGATTTATCCTTAAAAATACAACGTCCTCATGGCATAGCGTCAACTATGTACAGCCGTGTTAGACTGTACAAACATGCACTGGTATTTTTACACTGACTGGAATTCCGTGACAACATATCATGACCGTCAAATCAAACTGGATTCGTATAATTTACTTTATTAATCGTAATATGAACAGATATGACAAAATTAGCATGTTCATTGGCTTATCACACTGATTAAATTTGTAACGATTTGGAACGGAAATAGAAATGATTACAATAAAGTCATAACGTATATTGCATCAATTAAATAGGGAATGTAATACATGCAACTCAATCTTTCAATCCTTTCTTTCCTCTAATTTGTATACCCACTTTTTATACACACCATCCGTGAAACAGAAGAAGTATATGTTCGGTTTTATTTAAACAGGAGATTTATAGCAAAGGTTTCCGCATATACAGCTGATATGCAAATTATTCATGAAGCAGACGTTACCTGGCCAGGTGTTGATGATCGATTGATTAACTTATGTTAACGAGGTATGACATTTTCGCACACGTTTTCTTTCACAGTCACGCATTTGCATGTTCATACATTCCAAATGGCCACGGTATATGGTGAGACATGAGACTGGTCACGCCGAAGTGGTGTAGGTATCATTATCACCTGACACTCATGTTGAGTTGCACGCCCTTAACTAAGATCTTTACTGCGAACGAAATGCGTGTTATCCATCTTGTACTGATCATGTATACTGAGACCATGTTGCGATATTATCTCTTTTAGTTCAGCTTCAACGCAGCTTTTCTATTTTAGTATTTACATAATTCAGAACTTCTAGATCAGCTTCAAGTCAGCTTACCGTCCTTTCCTGATAACATGAAAATAAATCGTTACGAAACATATAATAACAAAGATAATTAAAGTGGTCATCAAAGGAGAGCTGATAGATGCATAATTCAGGTCAAAGTTTTACCCAAATAAAGCTCGTTTGAATCTGTTAAAGAGCTAAGTATAAAGATCCTTGAACAAAGAATATCCCCCGTCCTGGGGAACATTATGGATCCCTGGCAAATTCTGCGAAAAATTAAACAGATCCCAACCATACCTTAATTCATCAAAAATGACTTCCAGCCGGATTTGGAATAGATCCTTTTGTATAGTATTGACTAATGCCAGAATAGATCCGTATACAATAGAATCGCATGGATTTCAGACAAACCTTGGGACGTGGTAAATATCCCAGTCGTATCATGGAATACAGTAAGTATTCCCGCTACATATGATATGTATTCCAGCCATGTGTGTGTTTGTTTATACTATTCAAAAGGAGTGCATATTTTCGACCCAAGAAATGCAACCGAACAAAAACAGAAACAACGTAACAGGAGTAATTAATCATAACTGCTTTCATTATGTCATTTTAATTATGAAACATAATTTACAGATGATTGGAATGTCTTATATACAAGTGTTACTACGTCAAGAAATATTTTAGTTCATTAAAAATAGCGTTACTACATGAACAGTAGTGCTGCTATATTAAGAGTAGCATTATTACATAAGAGTAGTATTACTATATCTACGAAAATGATCCATCAGATAACAAATGTGATATACAAATGTGACTCTACAGTTTACACTAACCCGTTGCTCGCATGAAAATAGAAAGCACTGGTATGCAGCTGTCTGATTTTAACTTTCACACAACAAGTTACTTTACAGGTTAGGAAACTTTGAGTACTGTCTTACCCAAACCATAATACCGACAAAACATTTGGTAATCGTGTAGGCAGGAAATTGATAAAGTACTCTCTAGTAAAGAACATACAAATATGAACCGACACTGGGTTTATAATAGTGCAACACAAAATGGATGGGTATTGTTTGAAGAATATCACAAAATAACTGTAATGGTTACTATTCAAACGACGATTATGAAGAATGCTGGTGCATCTAAAGTGAGTATAACACGATAGAAAATAACATTTGAAAAGTAACCCTTGAAAGAGTTGTAAAGAGTTGCATTTGAACTATAACCTTTATTATAAAAGAACAGTAAAGAATAATAGCTGAACACTTAAGAGCCGTAAGGAGTAACATTTAAGCACTAACACTTAACAGTGTTGTAAAAAGAAATATTTGAACATTTAAGAGAGGTGAAGAGACTAACATTCGAACAACATTCTATTTAATCTATTAAAATACATGGTAAATTGTACTTCTCTAAAAGCCGGCATTTTAACGCACAGGGTCGTTCTCTTTAAAAAAAAATCAGTGGGGAAAGGAATATATATCTGGGGATAAATTACTACCAGGCTCATCGAACTATAAACACACGTTTAGGAGATAAGGTTACAGCATGATTTTATCTGAAATAGTCTTACACGTAGTTCTTCAAGGACAATTTGCAGAACCAAACTGTGCAGTCGTTTGATTTATTTCGATCAAATAGCCATCGTCCATCTTTCATTTGTCTGGTCGCTCACGGCAGGTTGAAATGAAACATCGAACCCCTTGAACGAGGTGTAAGGACACAAAAAACTTGTAATTATGTACAACACCTAATTTGTATAATGTATATATGGTCTATAAACCGCAGCATGAGCTAAGAACAAATAACTACAGTTACAGGGAACATTTCATCAAACTCTAATGTATATGAAATATTCCAGGAAAACAAATATACTATTTCTACACGTTTTGAGCACTGAGATGTGTTATGGAAGTTCTATAAAGTTCAGTTGAAAAAGGTCTTAATTTAAGTCTTGACATTCCAGATTTGTCTAAATATAACAATAATTGTAACAAAATAAATTGTATTTCAACATAATAAACTCCATTCTTCTGTCAGTTGTGACAGGTAAAACCTTTGTAACTCTGCTGAATATATTCTAATCAATGACCTTCAGTCTTGCCGGTTAATTACCCTCAAGAATAGTGCAGTATGCAGAAATAAAGACAGATTATATTCACGAATTAAGTGCAGAGAGCGTACGCTTTCCGGTAATTCCAGTATGGTTATACTTTAATAAATTGATTTATAAATGGCTTTCAACAATTCTTAAACACAGAGTTACGTAATACTGACAAAAACTTCTTCTGAACAAGAAAGGAGTGACAGCTATAAAATAATAGATCAACATTTTTAAAATTTTATTTATGTTCTTCCTGAGCTTATAAGAGTATCTTTTCAGATACATATCTCCCCACTAATAAGACGAAAATAAAAGATATCTAAGTTGACTTAAGCACACGGAATCTGGATTATGAGTGATGCTTATTTCAAAATTTTTATATATTTATGTATTATTTATTACACCATACTCAAGAATATTTCATTTATAAGATGGCGGCCAGCATTATGGCGGGGGGAAACCGAGCAGATTCCGGGGAAAACCCACGACCGTCGGCAGACCTTGCCACATATGTCCGGAGAGACATAAGCTGGACTTGAACTCACAGCGAGGTAAGACGTAATACGTAGACATATTTATAAAGAGGTACTGTGATTCGCTATGGAAAAGTTTTGAAAGAACATGAAAACGTAACGATATGTTGCAAAATAGTTCGGACAACAAATGTAGAGTTTATGGTTGGCAATCACAAGATCGTTACAACGAAGAGTGTTCTTGCTTTTCAATGAAAAGTATATTTTCTAAGCTGAACATTTCTGAAATAAGAACGCCGTTGTCATTGTCTTATATATGTCCTGTCGGTTCGGGAAAGAGTAGGAATGGGGAGGGGTGTCGGTACTAGACTACCGGTCTTGGGTCCTCGCAGCAACATGCGTAGCCGGTGAGCCTTGTGCCACACTCCTGTATTGTTTGGGGTGTTATGTACATGAAGGCCACACTCTCACAATCTCGCCTCGGATAGCAGTTACACGCCATGGGCTCACGTGGCGCTAGGGCCAAAGGCGGCGCCATTTCCAGAGCAGTGTTCAACGGTCCGCGCATGGCAATCGGCTGATTACAGTTACCTGGTTAGACATCGTCAAGGAAAAAGGCAATGCTTATTAAATTTAACTGTGGGAAATCTGACAAAAAGTTTGGAAAAGAAACTGTGCCACTTCATGTGGTATAAATAATGGATTATGCAGTTATGTTTTTATGAATATAATGCTTAAAATAAAAACTAATGATCATTAAAAAAAAGGCTGCCTTGTTGTTGTACTTTAACCTTATTACTCGACATAAGGCAGACAAAATTACAGTTGACCACTTCCACCTTTTCAATGTTATTACACGTTTAACAGCTGACCACCTGTACAGTCCCATGGTCATACGACCTTCAACAGTTGATCAGTTCCACATTACCAGTGCCATTGGACTTTCAACAGTTGACCACCTCCACCTTTGACCACCTTTGACAGTTGACCACTTCAACATTCCCAATGTCATATGACCTCTCACTCGTGACCACGTCCACATCCCCATGGTCTTATGACCTTTAACACTTAACCACTTAGATACTCCAATGCCATATGACTTTTTATGGCTGCCATTCATTCCCATTTGTTTGGCTTTGCAGAGGGTAAGTCATATATGGCTGTTTGATCAAACGGTTGGTCAACAGGCAAGATAGTTTGTGGCCGTGATGATCATTCTTCAGTACGCTTGCAGGGGCCTCCGTAGCCGGGAGGTACCACGCCAGCGCTGCTAAATGACCCAGATACCTTTCACCGATCACTGTGAATTCAAGTCCAGCTCATGCTGGCTTCCTCTCCTATCGTTCACCAGAAACCTGCGAATGGTCGTGGGTGTCCTCCCACCATAATGCTGGTCGCAGTCGTATAAGTGAAATATTCTTGAGTATGGCGTATAACTCCAATGACATGAACAATTAATATGGTTTCTAAAGCCATAAGCACATTATATTAGAACGCAGTATCAATTTCCACATCCTCTTAGGGTTACAGTGGGGAAGATTATAGATTTAGACGAAAAAGGTAAAAGAAAGCACTTAATCTATCTTACAAAAGGAATGAAATTCAGGACAACAAAAAACTGCGTAATATTTAGAAAGCTTGCAGAAAGGATACGTTCGTAGTATGCTGACATATACATCATCTGGGAAAGTCTTCCACGATCGACTATACTGGGTGCTACAGGCTGAATTGGATTGGCTGTTGTCATCAGCGGACCAGTATTCGCAGAAGGTGCCGTTTGTTTGGATGCCGTACTCTGTCCACTCACAGAAGCGCCTTGGGCAACTACAGACGAAGTCCCGCGTAACCCCGTCTCAAATGGACCTGAACCAAGATTAGCGAGTAGGCGCTGGCGGTACAACCAGGGCATGTTTTCTAGTTGATTCGACAAGGCATTCATCCACATTTGTTGTTGAGCCGACCTACCTAGACCCCATGTCCATTGTCGTACGGGATAAACCTGGTCTGTTCTGCTTTGGCTTCGTGCTATGGGCGGTAAAGGTGGTTGTGTCCGTTGTTGTGTCGATTGTGTTGTCGGTTTTCGTGTCGTTTGTCGTGTTGGTAGTTGAGTCAGCTGTTGTGCTGGCGGTTGGGTGGGTTGTACTTCTTGAATTCCTCGTGTTTGCATGCCCCTTTCTCTGTTTATAAGCCGGTTTCTGATACCTTCTAGAAAAGCTCTTTGACTAGGCGATGGAGTCGGCTCGTTTCTGGTCAGAACTGCAGGAGATAGTGTTGAAGGAGGTCTAGAAATCGCACCCCAGATATCAAATGGACCAGCTAACTTTTGCATGTTCTGCCTCTGTATTTGTTGTCTATTCCAAACGATTCTTCGGTGGTCTACCTGTCCATTATTTGGCAATACTTGTTGCACAGGTGGAGCAGGCGTTACAGGGATTGGGTCAGATGACGGTGCCCTTGGTACCGTTGGATTTCGGACAGATTCTGGTAAAGCCTGTTTAGACAGAATATTTGGCTGAGCTTGCTGTGGTTCATTTGCCACATCATTGTTAATAACCGAACCGGACTGCTGTTTCGTGGAAGGTGGTAGCGGTTGAGGCCTATTCAAAATGCTATCTTTATTTCTCAGGTCGAAAGAGATTGGAGCCCGCTGGTCACCTGGTACGTTGGGAGCCGACCAGTTCTGGTCGGAACTTTGCTGGTTAGTATACCCCTGGTTGTTTCCTGAGTTCCTCGGCTGTTGAACCTTGGGATTTCCTTCCTGCCATGTTGTACTGGAACCAAAGCCAGAATTCTGGGCATTTTGGGCCTTTGCATTGTTTCCAGTAAAGCTTAATGTATTTTCCTTTGCGGAAGGTGACAAGTTCCATGGATTTGTACGTATGGTAATTCTGAGAACCTGAGAGTTCTTGGCTGAAGAATCTACGGGGGGGTTACCCTGACCACTGACACATAGCGCTCCTAGACACATGACACTGGCAAGGTAAAACGCCAGACCCAAACAACCTGCAAGAACACAAAGATCAACATTGCATTAGTTCAATTAATTATTTTTTTACTTTTATTATCATTAGTATTATGGAAAACATATAAATATCTGTTAAGAGACTTGCTGGAGTGGTTAATGAGTGTTTCAGTCTGAAGGACACATGATTTCCGAATTCAAACTCAGCCTTGCAATGCTGATCATGAGGCCTTGATGACAATACGTTTGATGCTCGTTTGACGCTCGTGTGACCGTTTCCACAGGCTAACCCTCGTTGAAGACCCCTTGCACGTCCTACACACGTCGGAAAGTGTGTCACTTACTTGCCAAAGGTTTGCGTTGAACAAAACAATTGACACCCATGATATCAGTGAATAGTTCTTGAATATTGTGATACACGGCATTCAAATAAATATAAATACACAGATAGGACATACCGTGGGATAGCATATCAGGATTTGTAACTTCAAGAGAAGTGGTGCTCAACGGAGGGTGAGTTGAACATCACTTGTAGTGAGCTCACAATCCCTGATATATCATCCCCAGCATGTGCTGCATGTTTTGTTATACCGAAAAAAGTGAAAGAAATAGGAAAAGAAATAACCTGCTCTGTTGAAGCCCTAAATTGCTGCACTTGTGCGTGGTCGCTAGTTGAGCAAGCCGTCAGCCGAGTGTTTACTTTACAAACAATTAGACGTCAGCGACAAAAGTAGATAAGACGAGCGTTTAGAAGAAACGCACGAGATCGTTGGCTATTAACGCGTGATCACTAGATATTGTCTCGTGATCATACTTCATGTTTTCTGGAATATCATTTGACCGTGTGTGGACTAATGGAAACTAAGAAACACCCTGTGAGACATAATAATTAGCTATAGAGTTGTTCCGTATACCTTATCTCTCCTGGGATGTATTATCTGATTGACTACTTGTGGACACACTCAAAACATTTTATTTACACGACGGTGGTCAGATGTATGAGATCTCTCTTGACGAGTACTCTCGGACAAATGATAAAGGTGTAACCCTAGTTTATTCTATTTCCGTTTCTGGAATGACACATAAACATTGTTAAATGATAAATCGTCGGTATAGCAAATTACTTCACAAATTTCATATAGCGATTACATATATGGTAATATTTGCCGTCGCCCAGAGGCATACATTTTTCTATATATTTACATTATTATAATGAATTCTTACAATGTAGCTATATATGCATGAATCTCATATGAATATCATACCATCATATTCCAGTTCACGTCTAAAACAGACTCATTTCAGGCAATAATTACGAGTATGTTTGATCACCGATATAATAAAACTATAACTTCATTCACATTTTAGCTGGGAAATATTTTACGTACATACATGTTATGTACTTAATAATACATGTAGTGGCCTCAGTGGCTCGGTAGGTTAGCGCTCTAGCGCAGCGCAATGTCCCAGAAGTCTCCCACCAATGCGGTCGTTGTGAGTTCAAGTTCAGTTTCTCTCCCGCCGGAAGGTCTGCTAGCAACCTGCGGGTGGTCCTGGGTTTGCCCGGGCCCTGCCCGGTTTCCTCCCACCATAATGTTTGCCACTATCGTATAAGTGAATATTTCTTGAGTCCGGCGTAAAACACCAATCAAATAAATAAATAAATAAATAATAACACATGTTCGTATGTCTTCTTTCATTACAATTTTATACGCATGTTAACTTACTGTTTATTTTATCATTCCACAAGCAGCACCTTGTATTACAGAATTGTTCTATGCGCTGTCTGATTTAAGCCACTAAATGCAATCGTAGTTCATCTGTAAAACGATATATGGCGTCATCCTGTAACCGAGATATAACCCAATTTTACCCATCAAGTAGCCACTCCAAGCATTGGCCCCTGCAACACAACGTAATCGTTGGCTAAGAAGATTGTAACTCCCATGGCAACATGAACAGAGCATAATTATTGCCATGATATTTACAATCACCTGAGCTTACAACTGCTTTGCTGACCAGGGGTTGACATGGCCAGGTGTCAGTGCGCGGTGACAGGAGGAGTTTATATGGCAGGGGTCCTCTGTATATAATGTCTCACTGAGGGATCAATATGACGGCTATACATACAAAGCGATTTTCTTTTTAGTATATGAAAATTTAGAACTTCACGATACAAGCCTTAATGTGTGGCGCGAGAAGTTAAAATTGTTGTTGGTCTTGTTTACGTTCCTTATACAAACATCATCATTATACCTTGTATAAGTTTCTCTTCATTGAAGTAGATCATGTCGCCTGAGGGTTAGCTAATTCGCGATGTTGCATCTTGTTAGTGTGATGGTATGAAGCACGACGAAAATCGAAATACCGTCACAACCAGGACGATGGTAAGTCTTTCGGTGAAACAGAACAAACGAGATATGTTGCAGAGAGGAGCATCGAGATGTGCCAGCTCTCGACATTTGATATACAACATGCTACCTAATTTAAACTTAAGTCCAAACTTTCTTTGTGAAGTAGGAGGCCTCTGTTCTATACTGTCCTATATGATACAGATAGTGCAAGATGTGTGATGTTTTAACTGTTCGATCATTTTCATTCCAAAGTGGGCTGTCAGTGTTCGTCACAAATGGACACTATTCGGAACTTACGCGGACGATGTTTAGATTTTTGAAAATTACATTAATCCTGTAATGTGACAAATCACAAAAAAAGTCACAGAAACGAGGCGAAATTTTATAAGTTTATAGCTTACTAATACATTAGATAGTTACAACAAGATCATTGGATTAATGATCTAATGGATATACTAGATATTTGATCGTGCTTTCCATGAAAATCTCGATTTACCTACATATAAGTGACACGAATTCCTCGCCTTGTTTTAACCAGACGAAAACTCCATTCCGGAAATATCCATTCATAAATTCTTGGTGTTTTTAGCTGTCACGGGAAAGGTACAAAAACCAAACATGTTCATCAGGACAATATCGATCCGCTTTTTCTTTCTTTCCTCTTTTTTCTTCTCATCAAAGTCAGTGTGACTTTTTGTCCAACTCTTTCGACAGTATATTAGTGTTGTGTGATTGAACCATGTTCGACGTCGTGACGTAGCGATATGACTGGATATTATTAGTTCGTGACCGGTGAAATCCATCCAAATGCACAACTATATGTATATGTTAGACAACTATAATTAACACTAAAATCCCGAGCCCTTTGTCAGTAAATTGTCTTCGACTAAGAAAAGTGAAACAAATTGCTTTATTACTTTCAGAAGCCGGATTAAATGTTCTTTACCGCGTATCGTGGCCATTAGTAATATGGGGGGGTGGGCAAAAACGTAACTATGCGCCTATACAACTTTTTTCAGTGTGTATGTCTCTTGTACACAGGTATAAACACCATAAGTCTGCGTTATAGATATAACTTTTAAATACATTTTATGTAGGTGTCAGTGAGAAGCCCTTGTTGGATCAATGAAATTGAGCAACTTCTGGTGCAATAAGACAACACAAAATATTACCTCTCCCATTCATAACGTAAACAGTGTCTAACGCTTCCCAAATGTGAACACCTGTGGAAGTGTGTTGTTTTCTTAATTTGAATATCAAAATCAATTTAACTTCAACAGTGTTATAATCCTACTGTACTCGTAGCTTCAACAATGCTGCAAATGATATGCTTTGTTTTACTTATCATAATGTATTCCAGACTTCAAAGCATACGTAATGAAATGGTTTCATTGTTCAACACTGTCTTGATGTAAATGAGGAAAGACGTCTTAAATTATCTGCAACTGTTTTAATAACAAGAAGAATGTCACGACGGCAAAACTGAGTCCTAATTTTCTTAATTGTCAGATATATTGCCAGCTTCACTATTAAAGTTAAAACTCGTGCATTTCATACAGAAAGCTAAAAGAACACCGTTAATAGAAGTAAGTAATAACTAGTGGACAACAGGGCACTTAAGGAAGTGAAAGATCGTACAAACCTGGGCATCCAAGCAACTGCCACATTACTCCGCTCTCCGGTCAGTCGATCAGCTTAACAGTGGAATCTGCACTGGCTTGTGAACTAATACCACGTTGTTCTTGCACCAAAGGACAGCAAATGTGTAAATTATAACCTAAAGTTTACCACGAAAGAACATGGTTTGCAAATGAAGACCCTGTCAGGATTAGGCCTGGTCAGCGTTATGGCGAGCTATGCTATCAGCTGTCTGATCTGTGTAATCAACAAACCGATAAGTGTCACCTTAAACAGTGGACAAGTCTCTTGATTTCCATGAATGTCTAAACCCACAAACACGATAACTGTGGTTAGCCGTGAGCGAGACCCCCAATCCCATCCGCTGATCGACTGCCTAATGTAGTTATACTGACGGTATAAAAAGTCACGGGGCGGGGGAGGGGGGGAGAGGCCTGGCCGTGACACAACCATCTGATAATGTATACCACTGCAATATATACAGATGAACTGGGTGCATGAACTGTAGATCACAGGCGCACCCCAGCTGAACCATGTAATCCCGTTATTCTTTACACATCCTCATGTGTTATTTTACCTGACACGACTAAGAAAATTAGTGTCATATTTATACATGCCGTTTTGGGTTTTTTTACCTTAGAATTGGTTTCCACAGTGTGGAACTATTTCATTCACGTTACTTTTTAAAGTACAAATATATCTTATAAATGCCTTTCATGGTATCTATATTAATTGTTTGTAAGCATAATAATAAAGATGTTTTTTGATATCACTATGTATATTGTTTTTAATCTCTGTTTTATCTCAATTGTTCAAGACTTAACACAATGGATTGCAATAAAAAATGTAGACCATGAGGCAGCAAACGTCTGTGCCAAGTTGTATGAAAGGCATTCGTGTTGTGTTTACGCATTATTGGATATCTGACAGCGAGACTCTAATTAATAATATACTTTTGCGCCGCCAAGTAAGTTTTGCAAATGAGGTTACCTATTCGAATCTACCTCCAGAACCTGTGCACTACGCGGGCGTTTCAAAGCGTATATATGCAGAAACAATAATTACATACCAAATCAAAGGGTAGTTGTGAACAAGAGAGCAGGCGACAGTGGCCGAGTTATTAAGGTGTTTTCTTTTCAAGCGCTAGGACACAGAAGTTATTGGTTCAAAAACGGCTTTAAACTGGGAATTTGTGGATTTCCAGGGTTTGACTGTTAGTTTGGCCGGTCGACGACGCTTTTGTAGCCCTTTGGCACAGTGTGACATTCGCTGAACTTGTCTTCTGTCAATGTATTGAACATTTCCGTCCGCCACCCGTCGGAAACGTCATCAATAGTTTATATCTCCCATTTATCCCTGGCACTCTGGTTTCCTCCAACCACGAATAAACAAAACTGACCATCACAGCACAAGTGGAAAGTTAAACAACGATCAGTTCATCAATCAAAATACATCAACCAATCTATCAGTTATAACTTTGAACTTGATTCGAAACAAACCCGCTCTCCTGAGATGCTCTTCAAACTTTTGTTCAACAGTTAAAAGCATTTCTTTGGTGGAAATACCATAACTGAGTTCAAATTTCAGTAATTTTTTGCACATCTATATATTAACAACCTACTTTCTCTCGAAACATTTACTTGAGCGAGAGGACTGTGCTGCGTCTACCATTGGTGTCCAAATACAGTATTCTGGTGAACCGACTGACAAGAATTACATCTCTTCCCAAAGGTGTGAAAATAAAGGATTGCATAGGTTTGCTAAAAGTAAGACACAATCTACGGCGTCATTGACTCTTTATTCACCCAGGTATCATTGTTTCAGCACTATTTATATTTTTAATGGTGTTAAATGCTGCACTCAAAAATTATCCATTCATACGACGTCAAGTTGGAGAATTGGTATAGTGTTTCGCACAAACAACCAGCTATTGCTATAGATAGTTGACAAACGTCTCGAACACGCGACCTCATTGGCGAAGGGACAGATATTTGCAGCGAGCCAGGGCTACAATCGTGTGAGTTTTACGGTGTATGCGATGTAATGTATACGAAAAATAAGTACGTAGTATGATATCATGTAACTTTTCGTTGTCGGTGTTCATGTATCACATTAATGTTTTATATATGTTAAACAGTAACGCCCATGTCTGTAATAGACACATTTGATTACTGTGTAACGTAACACACTACAGCCTGGATAAAAGGTGCCAGAGCATCGAAGACAATGTGATTTGTGACAACTGGTCACACATGATCGATGAAATCCCACCGATGGTCAGTTTACTTCAGTTAGTGTTTTATTGCATTTATTCATATAAATGCGTAAATTGTGGCAATCCTTCACCATGGATTGCGTATAAAACACTGCAGCGATTCGAATAGCAATTCAGTAGGCGTACCTGCTCCAGAATTGCCAACAATCTTCAGTGTTTCTGTCACATTAACAAACACTACCCTGAAGGGAAAAAAAACAACGCAAAGAAAGCAGAACAGGCCAAGAATTTTTCACTTGTAAGATGAATATAAGTTTTATTGTTGCAAGAATTCTTTGAACTCCGAATAAACTACCGGCGATGAGACGTACAGATATCCCATACCCATACACCCAGAAAGGTGTACCAACATAAGACAAAGCAAACAGCCCTCACCTAATCCACCAACTGATTATTGTCACTAGACCCCACGGACAGTCAGAGTAAGGGAATGTACCAATGCCGACATAGAACCGGCTCAGTTTCTGATCTAATAGATCAGTTTTGTCGCGCATATAACCCTCTGCGCCACCTCAGGTTCAGATACCCGGTTGAGGTCGTACTGGTTTTAAATTTATAGGAAGTTCTACATGTATGACAGGAAAGTTGACGAATATGCAATGTTCAGAAGATGTTTTATTATATATTATTTATATTATATATATTATATATATAACCAGGAATTCTCAATACGAGAGTTGAACAACTAAAATTAAGGGTGTGGATGTTCACATAGTTTAAATATAATTTACTTTTCTTTTGAGAACTTAATCCCATAAAGGGTCGGCGTTACATACGTAATTTACACATGTAGTTACACACGTAATTATTTTTCTAAAACGCCTAATGCTTTGCAATGCTTAGCAATTCGTCACAATCAAAATACAACATAAGACAAATGTTTTTTTCGCAGCACAACGTTTATAAGCAAAAGAAATACAATCCGTTGAGTGATTTTGGCATGAAGACTTTCATGTTTCCTTAATTGCACACAAATCCATTTATGCCACATTTATGTTCAGCTGGTTACCAGAAGCGGCTTTTATTAACTCCATTTCACAACAGAGATACCTCGGGAGAAGTACAGTTCGTCTGAGATCTCAACAAAACCCTCGGCATAAAATTCATGTAAGACGAAATCACGCTATCCAGTGAGATTTGCGTCTTATTAGGTAGACTCGTGTTCACGTGTCAGCCCTGTCATTTTGAAGGCTATTTGCTTTGAGATATTGCATTTTACATCACCCATACTTGCAGGCTCATTGCACCTTGGAAGCTGCAGTGATTTTAGCCGAGCTTTGGTCGAGAACCATTCTTTTCCATGCATGGCGTCACTAATTCACGTGTGCTATTGAATACCTCTTTTTTAGATGTTCAATGTGAAAAGCAGATGCTAAGCACACCATGTAGTGACGTCATCGGCGAAACCACTTAAACAGATCGGCTCCCAGCTTTGGTCAGCCTCCACCAAGCTGATTTAATTCAATTGAAATATTCTTTCGCACACTATGAAACACAAACATGACAAATAAACAATAATATTACATTATACCATATTCACAGGAAAACCAACCTGAAGTGAGTTCAAACGGATTAAGAAAACTCACTACTTGTATCAAGATATCTACAACATCTACATACATTAATATCTTGCAGTCAAATATCTTTAATGAAATGAAACAAAGCGTACAATAATGCTCTTTTATGGACTTTGCTGGTGGACATCTTGGTCTCAACTCGAGTCAAGTAATTTTAGCCCTGATCAAACAATATTATGAAAGTCTTTAGTGAGAAACTGCATTAATACACCACTGACGCAAAATGTCCCTGATGAAAAACTGTGTTAATACACCATGGACACAAAATAGTTTCTGATGATAGACTGTATTAATACACCATGGACACAAAATAGTTTCTGATGATAGACTGTATCAATATACCATGGACACAAAATAGTTCCTTATGACAAACTGTATTAATACACCATAGACACAAAATAATCTCTGATGACAAACTGTATTAATACACCATGGACACGAAATAGTTCCTGATGATAAATTGTATGAATACACCATAGACGCAAAACAGTCCCTGATTATAAACTGCATTATTACACCATAGACGTAAATGCGTCCATGGTGATAAACTGCATCAGCACACCATGGAAACAAAGTTAACCCCACAATAGAATGTCTGCAGAGAGTTGGTGTCCGCACCCGTGTCCACATCTCACTCCAGGGTGTAAGTCTCTGTACAGATCAACACATACCCCAACAACGTCTAAGAGGTGACTATGGTGAATAAGGTGTCTAAGTCACTACAAAACACACTTTTGTCCGTGAATGGTTCAAGCGTATCCATTTTCTCCAACGCTCTGAGATATAACTGGGTCTACATGTCAATCATCGGCGTTTCCTAGGAACAGCTTTATGCCCCGCCTTCACCCACCGCTTCCCCTCGGTGGGTTAACAGCTCTACCTGCCAATGACTGGAGGCTCCTCACAGCAGCAGGCAAAGCCCGTCAAGGTGCTACCACACTCGTCCTTTGTCTTCTGGTTTATGAACCTATGGGCGGCACTCTCGCAGTCGTTGAAAGGGATACAGCTGCAGGCTGGTGGGTCAGCGGCGTCTCCCGGGATTATCGGATGGCGGATGTTAGGGTGGAAGGCCTGGATGATGGGCATCACTGTGGGCCGGGTTTGATAGCACAAGCCTGATGACAGGGTTAAGGAAGCCACGCTCATATATACAGTTGTTTATTTATTAACACGTTTTTGGACGACGAAATCAAGTTTGTTTCTGAAGTCGAGAAATCCATGAAATTTAAAGTACGGCGGTTTATAAGCAGTGCTACCGAAAGCCATCGAACAGGTCATGATATGACACAGTACACAGCATTTAGACGAAGAGCACACATGAATCAGTGACGCCTGGCAGATAATTACCACCAGAAATTTTGAAAAAATTTTACCGCCCAAAAAGATGTCGTTAATGAATATTTTCGAACATGTGTTCTTGAAAGTTTGCAACGTTACGTCTCAGCACTCCGATATAACAAAGCTGAAAAAAAGACCCATGCGTGACTTCACTAGTATTAACATGTTATTTGCACGTTTCCATTTTCATTCACGTCTAGTTACATAAGCGAGCTTATTGGCCAAGGAAAGCAGAGCGATCTTACCTGGAGAAGCGCAAATCAGGATTTGTCTCAGCTTTTGAAATGCCCGAATACCCTTAACATTTAGGAAAGAAATAAATACCTCGTTATTGATTAGGATTAATCATGTCAATTATTTGATTTAATGACTGGGGTAGAAGAGAATCTGTTATATTTACTCTATATATCTAAGTATCAGTGACACACCTACTGCATTTGTAACTCTGTAAGTGCATTATATTAATCATCGGATTACGTTTTCTAAATGGCATTTCATTTCGTTAATTTATGTATAACCGTCAAATATGTATTCTTGAAATGAATTGGAGTAGAACCCAAATTAAGGATACGTTCGTAGAAAGTGTTCCTGATCTGGCCGATGGGTAGGGGGTTGTTGGGGACGTTGTTCTGTAGGTTGTATATTCTTGGTCGCTGTATCTGCCCCGTGGATCCGGGGATGAGAGCGGGGAAGTTCTGAGCTCCTCCGTTCACAACCAATCCACCCAAAGAGAACCCGGGAATTCCCCCCACGGGCGTGGCGGTTGTTCCACCTTCGCCCTCCACTTGAGCACCGGCAGCTACGGACCCGTCAATCACAGCGCCCCCTTCGGGCTGGACCGGGAATCCTGGATTAGCCGGAGGTTGACCCTCTGTTTCGGTGGTGGGTGGGGTGTTTGGTAAGAACACATGCACAGGTTGGGCATAACGAGGCTGAGGCGGCCCCAATTGGTTCAGGTACATCTGTATTAGGGTCAGTAGGGAGCTATGAGGGTTGTGGACGTTGTGAGGGTTGTGGGCGTTATAAAGGTTGAGAGCGTTATGGGAGTTTAGGGCGCTATGAGTGTTGAGGGCGTTATGAGGGTTGGCAGCGTTGTGAGGGTTATGGGAGCCAAGGGAGTTGTGTGGCGTCAGGAACGGTCTGTGGTGGGGCGGCAGGGTAGGCATTGGGGATGGCGTGGGTGCTGGTTCATGGAACTGCCCCTGGGGTGGGAATGGTGGATAGAAGATGGCCGCGTCTGACACGATCGTCATAATTCCAGCCAATGCCAACCACACCGTCATGTTTCCTAGAGACACAGAGAGGAGATAGTATTGATTGATTCATTGCTGGCTAACACAGTAGTCAAGAATATATACATGTATATAATGACTTCTTAGCAATATAGTCCATTGGGCTGCTTGGTATACGCTGGCATTCACAGTATTTTCTAACATCCCAGATGAAGTAAGCTATCAATTCCCTAATGAGCTATTATGTAAAAGTGCTCAATGAAAGAACTGATTTCTGCCAATGTAAACATATAAGGAACAATAAGGGCAATTTACTGTGCGCAGTATAACGTTTGTTTAACACCAATCTGGTGTGTATATCTGGATATGTTCAACACTAACCTATCAGCCATGATATGACTGAAAAATTCTTGAGCATGACGTTAAACACCAATCAAATAATTAAATGAAACCAATCAAACTGTTTATTTCAATAAATATTCCAGTGTGGCTACATGCAATGTATATTTTGCTCTGTTGCCGAGATGTGACAAACCCGCCTGTGCTTTTTGTCGGGTCAGAGAGTTTTTTTTTTTAACAGGGATCACTTGGTATTAAGCCAACGTTAGAAATGTTTAATATTTCACAGTTGCTATTGATTGTCAATTAAAGAAAACCATCATCCCTCAATATTAAACTTAAAATGTCTTCAAACGTCTGCTCTATCAGGAGGACTAAACAAAGGTCCCCCTGGCTATCAAATGCCTTTGTGACGAGGTTGCTTTGAAGCTGTCAAAGGCCTCATTTTTGTGGCCACTGGGATAGGACTCATTGTTTTGTGCTAGTATAACTGGTTTTAACGTGGTATCCGACATACAAATGAACATTGTTTCCTTTCTTAATTTTTTTGTTTGTTCACTTGAAATCCCATGAGCTTATTATCTTTCAAAAGCAATAATCAAGCTGTCTGCCGACAGACGTGTAGTTTTGCTATGAACGATACGTCCGACAGCAACAACCCGGCATCTACAGCCACAAGAGACACTACCAACTGAGCATTATACTTAGGCAGCGTTAATATATAAATGAACGTGCAGTTAAGTAAGTTTTCTCAACAATGCAATGTATGTTGATGAATTGCAAAACTGACACAGACGAACAAACTTGTGCCCCCGTAAAACGAGGGTTACCTCTACAATTACCATTACAAAACGAGGGCACTAACCCTTATGTAAGGTAAAGTTAACAAGGCTATGTCAGTCGTCCGGAAAATCTAGAATTCAAGTAGATTGCTGCAGCTTATGTAGGTGATAGACAATCTTTGACGGCTATTTCTTGTAGACCTGTGAGTAAATGTTATTGCAGATATATTAAGGGCCTGGTCAGAAAACTTTACAGGTCATTTGGCCTTGGATCGGAACACTTAACATTGGCTCCTGAGGTTGTGTGTTCAAATCCAGGTTTCTCTTTTTGAACCTACATGAAGGGCTTTGTTAGGTATACGGAGATAAACCATAGTTTTCCTGCACCCTAGATTGCAACCGTAGGTGACATACTTGACCATAGTATCTTTGAGAACGGGTTAAACACCAATCAAATAAATGAATAATTTTAAATGGTAGAGGCGTAAGAACGGTAGACCTATTAGTTCGACATAATTCTTGGTTTTTAGATGATGTCATGACGAGAATATTACATAATATATAATGATCAGCGCAACTCTACATATGGTTTGCTTTTTTACTCTTTGGCACGAAAATTACAGCACTAAAAACAGTAATGCTAAAAAGACATATATACAGTTCATCGATAAATCCCCACTTACCCATTATACTATGTGCACCAATATTTCCTCGCGAATTCACTTGTCTATAATCCAGATAGCAATCCGAGATTTCTGTTGTTTGCTGTATATATCGTTATGAAGTCTACGAATGACGGTAAACTTTAGGTGTGAGTGAGGGGTTGTTCATTTGGGGCGTCCAGTTGAAAAAATATGCAATGAATCAGCAAGAAGGTACCGTTTGAATTAATAATACGTGGACGTTTCCTGTAAGAGAATACGACAACATATGTAAATGTAAACATGATAAACATATTCAACATGTATTAGGTATGGTTTATTCACTGTCACATACTTTTAAACGGGAATGTATAATGCATTATAATTTATGCATATGCATGTAAGTAGTATTGTCACCCTCAGTCCAGCATATTAGCCGGAGCAGGTGGCATGGAAGAAGACGGGTGTATATCATGAATAAATATGACACTTCATGTACATAATACATGTACGAGTTATCATACAGCAAGATCCAAACCGGTTTATTACGTATCTTGTTTAATTACGTTTCACACATTCTCGACTGACGATTGATCTGAACAGAAAGTTCTGATTTCAGACGGCATGGTGTCAGAGATCAGCACCCTCAAAAACGTTTCTCTGTGTGTGTGAGCATATTACTATAAGGTATTTTCAGATAGAACAATAACCTTTTTACAAATTTCACTGGAAAGAACGGTAATATTGTGAGATAATCTCTATTGTTGTTAAAGTGCTCTCCGCCAACCCACAAAAAATGCTGCAAGATCATCCTTTTTAAGAAACAAGGTTTATAATTCTCATATATATGAGATTTTATCTTAAACGTTTTATCTTAAACGTAAAGATACAAGCGAATTTGTGTGAAATATACACAGATGTAATAACAATATTCAGGATAATACGAATTCTAAGCGTCACTCATTGATAAAATATTCTTCTTCTACCTTGTGGCTAAAAGTTGTAATCATATGTTAAAACAGTTCCGTTGATTGGACAAGTCATTTGACGTGTCCAAACGGTGCAAGGTGTGTAGAGATTCTGGTATAACGCGTACAATGGAGGATGAAGCCCTGTTATAGTGTGAGTCATCTCGGGCCCTTGTTCCCATGGAGACGAAGGAAGCGTGTATTTTTAACATATATGAGCAATAATTATGCACGTAATTTTGATGTCAGTGATTATATGTGACATCAAGGTTAGAACGGCATGTTTTTTTGCTGCAGTAAAACATAGGCATAAAACTGTAGTGCGCTCGACAGCTCCTGATCTGTCATTAAGAGCATTGTGTGGGAATATATTATTTGACGTGTTCATTTCCATTGTGAATACCAGCACGATATAAGTAACATAGGGCTAAATTAAAGGTGAACTGCAACGCGTCAAATTTTGCAAATATTTGTCTCCTCGTGTTATAATTGTTTAGGATTTTTGAAAAAATTTTGTGAAGTGACTCATTAAATTGTCCAGTGTAACATCGAACGGAAAATGTACATGGCTTCTTGTTCTTTGTTTCTAGGTTGTGGTGACGCCATTGGTGAACCCGTCATTTAAATCGCGTAACTTTTTGACGTCTTTAATAGTTAGTTGAACTTCATTCCAAATTCAAGGGGACCCAACCATGATGTCTTGAGTGAAATATAGATTGTCGAAATTTTTGCGATTCATTTCTGATCGTGTAGATCAAGCTAAAAATTCCATACAAGTAAACAAATCTAACACAGTCGTCGTCCTTTCAAGAACCTTTGCAGTTCATCTTTAACATGTCAAGTACTGAGACTCAGATAATCGTAAAGGCTGCAGGAAGCTGGAGAATGAGGTTAAGGTATACGTTCGTATGTGGAATTAGAAGGTTAACTGCAAGAGACTGTCTTATATACCCGATGTGTTCGTTTGATGGGACCCAAAATAGCAGAAGAGAAATTACAAAAGGAAAGAAAACAATTGCCTTTTATTTGCCTATCCTAGTTAATAAAGCCTGTTCTTAACGCCTCAGCCATACTCTTTAAAAATTCCTTGTGTGAACCCAAGAACACGATTTAACTTTTTGTGAAAACCTAGCTATAGGTTTTACCCATGGTTGCTGGTCGAGAACAATCGGAGACAAGCAACCCTTGACCAATGATTTCGCGTGTTAGAACTCAGCCATGTGGGGATTTGCTGCCAAGAGATGCAACGGTTTCCTCTGGGTTCTGACCGGTTTCGCCTACTCACACTGCCAAACCATAAGTGAAGTATTGTGTAAATAAGCACCG
Organism: Acanthopleura granulata; assembly: GCA_016165875.1. NCBI lineage: Eukaryota > Metazoa > Mollusca > Polyplacophora > Chitonida > Chitonidae > Acanthopleura > Acanthopleura granulata. The sequence continues at coordinate 18,231,043 of JABBOT010000010.1, forward strand.
GTTATTAAATTTATTATGTCGGTAAAAATATAGCTTTATGTCTACATTTATGCCGCAGTTTTATTTATATACAATAAATAATATGCGCACAAAAACTGATATGGGTATAAAATTTCAACAGAAGGACTGGTGCGTGTCTGTTGTTATGTACTGCCAGCAGGGCGCAATGTTGAGACAAACTTATTGCCCGTTAGCTGTTCAGGTACCCACACACGTTAGCTCCATGACATCAACCCATTACAATGAGATTATTTAGTTTGGAGTGAGGCAACATTTTTACGAAATAAGACGACAAAGGCAACATTATGCTTCACAGGACTGATTGATAAGCCAGTTAGAGAGTTGTGCAAATGTTTGAAATACCAGATAATAAAACAGTGGTGATGTGTGTTGGGGAGACCAACCTGACGGTTATTAGACTAGATGAACAGGTGCTAAACATCGGTAAATGATAAAAAACACTAAGCAGCGTGTTAAAATAAGCTTGTCGCCAAAGCACGAGCCACTTGCACTACAACAGTTCTGTCACACGTAAAACCTACACTGTGGATACGCTTACATTCTTTTCCATATCTCACAGGCGTTAAATTTGGAAAATCATGTTAAATTTGTCAATGCCAGACATAATGACTGCTAATGTGCTGATGGTGATCTATGGAAGTCAAATACGGTGTACTGAGCTAAATTTATCTGGCTATCGTTGATCCTCCCGGATGGGAGCTATCCTGAGAAATGATCAACCATGTATAACGCGTGAAGACCAGGGGAATTTCACAGACCGTAGATCTCGGAGAACTGTGTTTAAACATAGTACAATGTTCCTAGACTTTAAAACCCAATACTGTACATTCAGTTTACCTATATCCATATACATTCTACACCCATGCAACGCCTTTCACATCTGAATCTCTCACACTTAATTCTGGTCACATCAAAACCTTTGAGATCCGTTCGGTCGTTTCACGCCCGCCTCCTCATAACTTAACCTCTCAAATCCCATTCACAATGCATTTGAACCCCGCAGATCCCACTCCTCTCATATCTAAACCCCACAAACCTCAATGCTCTTATATCTAATCCTCACAAACATCAATACTCTTATATCTAAACCTCACAGACCTCATTACTGTCATATCTAAACATCATGCACAGGCCCAGTACTATCATATCTACACCTGACACACCCAATACTCTCAAATCTAAACCTCACAGACTCCATTACTGTCATATCTAAATCTTACAGATCCAGTTCATCAAACATCTATAGCTCACATATCCCATTCCTTTTGGTGTCTAAACCTTATCTAAACCTTAACTTTACAGACACCAATACTTTCACATCTAAACCTCACCGATCCCATTCCTCTTGTATCTAAAACCGCACAGACCCAATTCTTCACTTATTTAAACCTCGAAGACCACATTCCACTCATATCTAAACCTCACAGGCCGCAATGTTTTAATATTGTAACCCCAGAGACCTTGTCGACTCCATTCTAACATGCACAGCGTCTAACCATCAGGAAGTCGCCTGTTAAAGGATAAGCCTACATATTACCAAAATTATGCCCAGTGACAGCTGCCATTCTTGATACATCTTAACCGTATTGAAGTTATCCCCTCACTTTGTCCTTCTATATATATATATATATATACACCCTATTTAGTATACACCATGTTGATTAGGCCCGAGGATCACGAAGCCGCTTTAGACTTAAATCGGACTAAGTCTTAATTTGTGACGTTATTCCTGATCTTGGCATTGACCTTAAATGCTAATTTCCATTTTTGTCATGAAGATCTAAGACAACTGTATGTATTGAAATAAAAATTATTAACGTCAGTCACAAGTTTAGCCCGGTAAACTGTTTTAAGCTTAAGACTAAGTCTAACTTAAATCTCAGGCGGCCTCCTGATCCTGGCGCTTGCGATCTAACTTGGGGAGGATGTTATCCCATGGTGATGATGACTAAATACACAAAACCATAATCCAGTGTTCATGTGTCAACATCGAGCCACTTTCCACGGATAATTCTAACCCAGAGGAAATATCAAAAGTGTAACATATATAACCAAAGACATGTTTCAGTTCCTTCATGTATTCGTTTTAACTTTCAGACATCACAGACCTTGCACACTACCCAGCGAAGATTTCGGCGTTGATAGCAAATATATCGGATAGAACTTTCACAACTTCCAGAAGACGTGCCACTGCAAAAAGCTTAAAGACATATTACTCTTTGCTGGTGTCAAGAAAATTATAACCAGCGGTGGCAGAAAAGGAGGCGGAAATGTTTAGTTTTTGTTGACATACACGTGAATCATGTTCATTTTCCAACCTGCTTTCTCGAATGTTTTCATCAAATCCGGTTCTGTCCAGTAAGATTTTCATAATCTTCAGGTTGAAGCAGGTTATCATGCGATCTCTTGACTAGAGCGTCACAAAACAGCGATGTATTTAAAACGATAAAAACATTAGAAAAAGAATGTCACCAATCGAGTTTCTTTCCCGGGATTATTATATTGTAACCTACTTGATCTTGTGATGTTGCACATTTAGCTTGTCGACGATGCAGCGTTATAGCTAATAAAACACAACCTGGTGAACAATCTAAATAAAAAAAGACTACCTAGTCTAAAATAGGTTCTTACGAAACGTTTCGCGAATGCCTTTTGAAAAGTTTCGATTGGTCAATGCTCGTAGCTGAGCTTTAAGCAATGTAAGATGATGAATGAGAAGAGAAACTTATGTACTACTGTGTATATGCTCAAAAGCTGAGTTCATTGAATCTTTCGAATGTTTTGAAAATAGGAGGAGTGGCTACAAACCTGAGCGTCACGTAAGAAATTGTCACATTTAATTGCCAAGCTTAAAATGAGAACATGGATAGATGTATATAAGAAGAACAACATGTTTATATGCAACAGGCCTGATCAATATTAGCAGGCCTTGCCTTGCCCTGTCTGTTCAGTTAAAGACTATGTACGTGAAAATTGTACAGTAAGAACGCAATAGGCCTATTTATCCGACGATACGTTACGGTTCATTAGTTATTCAAGTACGATTTTATCCACGCGCTTCAGTAACAGGATGTAACGGGAATATGATAATCAAAATGAATGCTTAGTGGAATAACGATAAAGGTGCAATATTTATGACTTCCTTGAAGACCGAATATTGTTGGGGAGTGGCGTGTATATATTAATGTCTACTAATTATTCCTGTAATTCGGTGACTTAAAACCTTGTGTTACTTGCCGTCAGACACGCCCTAGTTACATGTATTTGCACTCTACTAGCAATAACTTCATAAAGGAGCGTGCGGTGATTAACACCTGCTATAAAAGAAATTAGGCGTAGATATGAAAAGTGGATTTGAATGTTAAAATAATTAATGCAATTTCTAGAAAGACGGCTTACACATCTGTACTTTCAATGCAGGCCTATTTTTATCCTATATGCAAGGTTAAGCAACACGAGACCTATATAACCGACATATATGACAGCTTATAGACCATTATGACAGCTTGCAGACATATATGACAGCTTATGACCTTTTCCACAGCATTCATACATAATGGCAGCTTACAGACCCTTACAACAGCTCGCAGACATAATGCCACCTTACAGACCAACAGGCCTACATCCACCAATGCGGTCACATGAGAAGGTCAGCCAACTACCTGCGAACGGCCGTGGGTTTCCCCGGGCTCTGTCCGGTTTCCTCCCACCATATTGCTGGCCACCGTCTTGTAAGTGAAATATTCTTGAGTACGGCGTAAAATCACAATCAAAGAAATAAATAATTAAATACACCCGTAGAATCGTGTAGAATTATAAACCAGCTTAATTAAAGACATTGTCTTTTGTGTTGCGACAATTGTTCTATGTACATGGGAGGGAGGTGTTGTTGTTGCTTTTGATGGGGATGGTGGTCTTCTTTCTGTGTATGGTTGCATATTTGAAATGCCCACACATCGGTTCTTTTTCTTGTTTGCTTTTAAACACTGCCTGTTTACTACTTTTTTCACGAAAGCAGGGAATCACGATTTCGACATACTTCACATTCCACAGAATTATCCGGATTCACCATAACCTGACCCGTGTCCAGTCAGGAGAACGGTGCATGAATCTGGAGCGTATCTGGGTCACGATTTGTACTTTATTGCACTACCCTGCATGATTTGACACACACTTATATAGTAAATTTTACCCCTGAATCCTGCTCATTCATCTCGGTTTACAAAAACAAACATTGCTAAATTTTTTTTGTTTCAGTTTCCTGCCAATGTGAATGGCAGTCCAAAAATATCTGGTTCTTGTTCCTGAGTCACGTTTGCAGTACTAACAAGTTCAACAATTTTTTTTCGGAGGGGCCATGGTTGTAAGGTAATTTGAATTTTCTCATAAAACTTAAAGTTTTGTTTTGTTGCATGGAAAGTATTTATGCAATATATTGCAATTCCTGTATATATTTATCAGTAAATTCACGTTGATAATTCGTACAGAAATTCAAGTTATAGCAGATACAGGGAGTGGTGATTAAAATTCTAATATTTTACATCTCCGTAAGTACATGCATTTACAAAATAGAATCACGAGCTCCTTGTAAACATGATTTAATATTCCTGACATGTTGCTAAGTCACGTTTTCAATCTAGGAATTATCAACTCTTTTTATCATGTAATGTTTGTTTTTGTTTATGTAAGGTAATAGTTATCTCGCGGTTTTTGCGATTTTTACGATTTTCGTTGACATTTTGTATATATACGCATTACTGATATACACAGAGAGGGTTGTTCGCATACCTACAGCTCAACGGTAAGAGTTTCGTGGGAATTAGTCCGTGGCTCGAGTGTTGCCAGGCAATCCATGTGCCAGCTGTGACAGACCACGTATGACAGGGCACGATCAGCTATATTTAGGCCCACTTGTGATCTGCCTCTGGCGATGCAATCTATTTACGATGTGCTTTTGCGAAAAACTGGATACAAGTCGTGATTAGAAGGAACATTGAGCTCTAAGTTATATCCTCAAACTTATATCCCGTTTATATTTGTTATTGACCGGCAATATGAAGCGCGTTTAATTGGAAAGCCCAGAATGTGAACGAGACCAGGCTATTTACGCAGTCGACCCAGATACCGAATTTGTATGATACCTAATCAAGTTAGGATCTGATGATTTTTTTTATCTTGCGCATAGTCCTATATATACAGCAATGAGGGAAATTAACTGCAATATACCCATTTCGAAAAATATCATAAAAAAGCTTTACGTGTGATTGAATTGCAGCATTGTGTTCCACACCTCGATTAATGAGTCAAGAGAAACGTGACACGCATGTCAAGCGTATTTTTACACAATAGGGTGCCAGGGGCAACCTATTCGGTGTACAGAATTGCACTCGGTGCTGGGTCCATGGCCTATACGGCATCAATATGTACAGAGTCAAGAAAATTAGTTAGTTGAGCTGTGTTCTGTATATGCGGTCTCCAAGACTCCTGTGCATGATTGGGTGTATGGAACCTCGAATATAAGCCTTTATATCCATCAAGATTTCGCAGTAGCACTTAGCTGAGTGCACTTCCTATCTCTACAGCATACGTTGTCATGGCAGTTAAGGGAATACTTAGTTAAGTGCGCTTCATGAAACTGGCCCCAGACCACTAAAATAAAGGCGTAGGCCTAATAGTGCAGGTTTTCACTAATCAAATAAGTAAGTTTACAAATGAGTAAGTACAACTATCGCCTAGGTCGCGTAGTGATTAGAGCGTGTGCCTCGAAATCGGGTAATCCGGGATCACTGCCGGGTCTTGCCAAACCAAAGACTTCAAAAAAGGATACCTGTTGCTGCCTCGCTTGGCGCTCAGCACTAGGGGGTTAGAGCAAGGAAACAGGACTGATCGGTGTGATTGGGTGGGGCGTCATGTCTGGTGTCTTCGGCATGGTGTTCTAGCGGTGGCAGCACTTTGACGGGATTGATTCGCCTTGCCACAAGAAGACAGAGTATATATACATAATAAGGATCTCCTCCTCCTCCCCACTTTCTCTTAAAGTCCAACCCAGAACTTTTAGATAATCATGTTTTGTTTCAAAAGCCTGGACAGGGTGTATTAGTCAGTAGGAAATCTCCTACATAGGCCCACCATTCCTAACATAAAATTAAGCAAACAAAAGTCTGCAGCATACAGTGTGAGGTCTGCCAGCAACCTGCTCTGCCCGGTTTCCTCCAACCATAATGTAGTGAAACATTTTTGAATACGGCGTAAAACGCCAGTCAAATAAATAAATGAATAACATACAAAGTGAAACTACAGCAGCGACCGCAGTGTGTTAGCTGACAAGTTGTCAGGCGTAACATGTGAAATCCGGCCTCTTATTCACCTACAGCTGTTAGAGTTTTTTCTAGCTATTTATGCTAATGTTAAAGAGTAGTAAGTCACACAACCACCTAGAATCATTCCCGTCTAATGAATGTCATCTTTGAGCAACGGAATCTTAATTTAAATAAAATTTTACCCCGGGCCTTTGAATGTCAGCCTACACATGTATTACGGTTACCAGACTTAGGGCCAGAAAAAGGCATCCGATGAGACTCACAACTCGAGGCTCATAGAAATCTTACGCTAAGGAAAGAATTATATTAAAACGTGTATATTTAGCTATCGCTGTGTGAGCATAGTTACGCTATATACACTGAAAAACAGCAAAGAAGACACAAATCCCCTTCCGTGCATTCCCGCTTTCCACTGTCACTAGTATCTGTTTACGGTCAAAGGGAGACAAGTCTAGAGAACCAAAAAGAAAATAATACAGAAAAGAGAACACAACCACAGAAGCGACGCCTGTGTGACGGTTGGTCAATGGAGTAAATCCGGTTTCTCGTCAATTTACCACAGTCTGGTTTTATTCAGACTGTGTAAATGCATAAAAACGAGCAACTTGTACACTCACCCCCCCCCTAGCGCCATGACCTAAGTAAAATTAGGTGAAAAAAATTACATTGACGTTAATTGCAACTTATAACACGTCACTGGCCTAAAATTATTCAAAATAGTGTGCTGCCATTATATTTATTTAATAAACAATAACACGAAAATTCCGTTTTTTTGTATCTGGTACAGTTCAAACGTTAGCTTTTGCATCCAACATTTTATAGCCCACTCTTAGTAGCGATACATGATTTTTTTTTACATATATTGCCTTAGTTTTTTGGAAATGCAAATTCTATGCTGACTGCAATCACGCAGCGTTTTCTTCTAAAAGCTAAAGTTAGATACAAGGGTTGTGACTAAAAGATAACGTATTCTAGTTACAGTTACACTTTCCCACAAAGGCTATATACAAGTTACAATGGAAGTCCATTGTCTTCAAATGCAAAGGTGACGCCAAAGTATCATTTAGCGCAATGTATTTTTCAGTTACAGCTTAGCACAGCACATCGTATCTTTCAATCACAGAACCTTTTGTCCTTTAGTCAGAGTACAGCGCAGTGTATCCTTCAGGTGCATCCCGGTGCATGTGTTCTTCATTCACACCACAAGCCATGTGTCCTTCAGTCACAAAATAGCATATTGTATCTTTCAGTTAAAGCACAATTCATTGTATACTTAACAATGCACGGCGCATGTAGCCTTCACTCACAGCACAGTGCATGTATCCTTCAGTTACAGCGCACTATATCGTTCAGGCACAACACGTTGTATCTTTCAGGGACAGCGTCAAGTACACTACACAACGTAGGCTTCTCTCTCACAGTACATTGTATAATGCGTTCTCTAACCACAACAAGGTATGTATCCTTCTGTCAGAACACAGTGTATGTATCCTCCAGTCACAACATAGAGTAGGTCTGCCAGCAATCTGCGGATGGTCGTGGCTTCCTCCGGGCTCTGTCTGTTTTCCGCCCATTATAATGCTGGCCGTCATCGTAAAAGTGAAATACTTTTGAATACGGCATAAAACAAATAAACAAATCAATTAACACAGTATGTATCCTCCAGTCACAACACTGTGTGTGTATCCTCCAGTCTTCAAGATGTATTCTTCAGCCACAAGAAGGTGAATAATTTAGTCATTACAAAGTTCGTATATCATTCAATCTCGACACCAAGTACCTTTACATCAGAGCATATAATGTATTCTTGAGTAATAGCAATATGTATCCTTCAATCACAGCATATTGTATCCTACATCTATATCCACATAATCGTTCCAGAGACTCAGCTCACAGTACGCTTTATCCTTAAAATACAGGTTAGTCGAGTTCCCTTCACAGATTCACATCAAAATGGGTTCCTTAACAATACTAAGGGAACAAGCTGTGTAGTAAGAAGAGTTGTTATTTTACTGAACTTGTTTTATCTATCGCAATAGTCTACAATGATACTACAATGAAATCTGTCCGATTTCCCGTGAAGGGGAGGAAAATCCTGACGTCCACCTCACCTTAAAGTGAAGTGTTAGTTACACCTTACTCGGGCAAATTTCTGGTTACACAAAAATAACACTATATGTCTTTTAAGACTAGTAGCCTCTTAAAATACCAGATAGTCACAGAAGTACGCCTTGTTACACGGATGTTGTTAGGAAAAAGAATGGACACAGCATGTTTGGTAGTTTCGTGGATACTGTGCGCACAAATGCAATATATACTGTACAAATAACACTGCAGATACCTCTACACATTATAACGCTGTTATTTATATGTAAGACAGATAAAATTAGTGCCGATTTAACCGAAACAAATGCAGTAGGTCACAAAAATCCGTGTGCAAATACAAGCATCTACAGTATGGGCTTACTTTTGAGTTGTTCTTCTACGCTTGTGCCTACACATCACTTTGGCTGCAAAAGGTATCGTGCATGTATGTATCTTAACAGCATCATGTTTATGTGACCACCGAGTTGGCTGTAAATTAACGCCTAAATAGGAACTTTTCATCTAGGAAAAAACGCAGAGCAACCAGAACTGCCAAAAAAATTCTGTAAAACTGTAACGTTTGTTGTTTCAATATACCTTTAGCTTGATGTCATACACTGTGTGAAGTAATATTTCCTTTGCCTTATTGGAATAAGTTATTCTTCAAATACATGAAATAATTGAAAAATTTCTTGGCTTGAGGAGCCGGCACAAATCCATTTCTGACTTTATTGGGTAAAAATTTGACACACAATTTTACATGCAGTTTTATGCTATTGAAATTAAAATTGTGACCACATGTTAAGTTTTATCTTAAGACAAATGGGTCAAAATTGTAAATTTCATCACTTAAAAATCAGCATTGCTGCGAGGTTATAAATTATAACATACATGGAAATGCTTTGTGGAATTGAACCCACGCGTTAAATTATGATAAATACCAGACGCCTTTCAAAAGACATTGAATCAGAGACCAAGAGTGTGTCGTCTAAACTCTTTTCAACCTAGTGATTGTCCTATTGTAAACTGAATGGCTTGTACTTACCTCCGAGATGATGCAAACTATATGAAAACTCCGGTTCACGAGACACGGTTTTCAAGCCATTTCGGGACATGGGGTTTTTCAAGGTCGCTTTGAACACTTGGACGTCCGATGTAAATTTGATGAGTTGTATGTCAGAGTCTCGAGGACTAGTTTTACGAAGATGGTGTAACGCTACGTCAAACGTAACTACTATGGTGACGTATCTCTACAGTATGTGTCGTCATGACAATTACGTTTAGCGTAAATAACATGCGTTCGTAAAACGGTCACTAGGGGCCCGTTTTACCAACAGGGTGTAAGTGATGTCAAACGTAACTGTCATGGCAACACATACTGTAGAGATACGTTACATTTAAGTTATACGTTCGACGTAGCCTTAAAACGGGTCCCAGGGCGATAACACGGTGTAATATAACTTCCTGGCTCTGTTCCAAGAAATTACACGGACCAATAAACAAATCAGACACAGTGCGAGACACGGTGCGAGTTAATACACACGACAAGTAGGGTTTATGCAGACGATCTGGTTACCCTGATTGATCAAAACAAATGTACAATAACAATTCTCAATGAATCAAAAATACCTGTACACTTCCATACAATAGGGGCTGTTGATCTTTAGCTGCTCGACTGGTCTGTACCCTGTCACCGTTTCGGCAAACAATCCCAATGTGACATGGATATAATTGTCTATGGTTGGAACTGTCACCGGTTGCCCTATTCGCGTAAGCAGATTACATTAATTTTTCGTGACACCTCCATTTACGACAGCTATGCCTATAGCTCAGGGATCTATGAAGACAGTGACTGTTTGAGCAGTATTGGTTACTTCCAGAACATGCAGTGTACTTTCTGGAACTGCCATTATAGGAGCGGAGGATATGGGTGTCTCTGGTAATTCCCATGGCCTTGGATTTTAGACGTGCAACCATCTCTTTTTGCTCTCTTCACTTTCAGCGGGCGTTCAACGAATCACAGTTCGATTCCCAATGTGGCGAAGATAAGACATGGCCTTCAAGGCGGATGCTGTGCAGGTACGAACAAAAATTAAACTTGAATCTCTGTTATGATCTTAATAATGTTTGTATGTATTATCATCTCAGATAACATGATCAGTTTGTCTTGCTTACAGATAAAACATCCGAAAGGCGTTTTGTGTAATTTGAGTCACACCAAAGAGCACAACATTTTACATTGAGTCTAACTATTCAATGATGAACCACATTTTGTAGCCTCAAACAGGTCGGTCATCAACTCGGGTGTCACAACGAACAGTAAGAAGACGACGTCACGAGCAGCCGGTCTTTCTTACGGAAACACCCGAGTTGAGAAACGTGAGCGTTGCCACCAATGACACATGGGATATCACCAGCGACATCTATAGGTCATCGGATGAAGAAGAGGGAGAACACTCTGGTATGATAGTTTTTTGTCAGCTTCAAGGCCTTTTGACAATGTGAGTGTGAATACAGGTTCGTTGATGCCTTTCCAGACAGCCTGTAGAAGATATCAAAATCAATTCCGACTTGAAGGAATCATGGATGAAGCACTAAACAGAAGATCTATCCTTGGTAGAGATTTGTTGACTATTATGTGACTGAGAAGTTTTCGTACGCCACCCTTACCCTGGCAGAACAATATCTTTTCGGCCATTCTGGGACTGTTAGGCTGGTATAGGACCACGGCTGCGAGGTCATGCTTAGGCACGTATGGTGACATTATATAATGCTAACCAGAGACACAAACTCAAAGACCGATAGCAATATATATTATTTACACATGCACACTTAAAAATAATGTATCAAAGGTTTAATTTTGCACTGTTTGGGTAATATTACATTACAGGCCGTTGATACACCCTACATTTTGCGATGTTCTTTTGTACCAGTTGTTAGGATTACTATACTTACTCTCCTGGAAGATACCATGGACCCTGTTATGGCTTCATTTCAAGAAGCCATGGTTAAAAAGTTATGTTTAAACTGGTTTGAAAATTTGATATGTTGACTTTTTCTAGCCTGGACTGAAAGCTGTACGTGGCAGTATGCCATAGATACTACGATAGTTGATTGCTCTCCAATGATTATGAAATATATGAACTGTAACACTACGAATATGCCTCGTGCTAAAAAGAATGAGTTCTTGACGGAGAAACTCTGGGATATTTATTCCAGCCTTTGGGTGCATCATACTGACGGAGTATTTGTTTTAAGTCAGAGCATGATGGACGACGTAAGCCTATAGATATAAAGCTACGACGTGTTCTATATATATAGTGCCTTCTATAAATCTAGATCAAAACTACCTTGAAGTTAAACTACCCTTGACATAATGTAATTATACCGGCACAGCGTGGGTTTGGTCCTATTTGCATTCTGACAGATCAATCGTCGTGTGCTTTACCCTTGACATGTTGCAGGGTGGGGACCCACTAAGGTTCAGATAGCACTGGCAAGGGTGAGGCATGGTGCTGTAAGTTTATAGTGGCCAGTAAACAACATAATGGGGGACACAGTGTTCGATTTGACAAGCAGGCCGACCAGCTAATCACCTCGACTTAACTACAGGAGACAGGACTGAGAAATCTGATATGCCATCTACCTGAGCCAGACAGCAATATGAATAAACAATTCTTGACAGAACCGAGGTTGAAGTAGGCCCATAGAGGCCCATACAGGCCCATACAGAGTCTGTGTCTATGTAACGTCAGCGCATATGGAAATTTATTGAATCTTTAGATCACTACACTTAAAACAAATGTTCATTTGCTACCAGAGAGGGCAGAGGTATGAACTAAGCTGGGTTAAGAGAAGACGAGTTGTCGCCTCTTCTGAATTAGAGACTCAACATATGGACTGTCTCCAGGAACAAGATGGTGCACCGTCCACACATAGGAAAGACTCCGGTCTATCCGATTTTTCGGAGACAGAATTTGTTGGTGGGATTTTTTCATTCATTTTTGGGGTTGTGATTTTTACATAATGCTTTCTAGGAATAAGTCTCTTGTACATATACGATGTTTATGGGTGCGACAAACAGAGCACAACTTCCTGACAAACCTCCTAACTAAAGGCCGAAAGAGCACCACCGAAAACTGTATGGATTCCAACAGCAGAGCCTTAAACAAGTGACGGGAGCGATGGCTGAGGTATTCTAAGGCTCTTGTCTTTCACTAGGTTCACATGAGACAGCGGTTCAATACTAATGTCGGACAGAGAATTTTCGACATTCTCCAGGTTTCCTTGTTCCTGGTAGCAAAAAGTCAAGACTCGACTTGCACAAACTTGCTATTTGTCACACATGGTGAGATCGTTCTTCAGTTAACAGCCATTAACACACTTAATTCTATTTGCCAACATCTAAGTGAGAAATTCTGGTGTAAGCTACATGTATGACGTTAAAATGTTACAATCACCCCAAAAAGTATATTCAAGCAAGATTCCTCACTACTAGTATGGTTCGTAACTGTCTGATTGGTTTTACCCTGACCCTTCATTTCCAAATCAGGGATGAATGGGCAAAAATGCTGCACCAACTCTATTCTGTAAATCACTTCTTGGCACTTATCCGGTATCCGTTTTGCAGACAAGCCGAGGCACCTGGCTGTGGGGGAGGTGATGAAGGTGCTCTATGAGAGAGAATGTAAGCGGCTGGGGGTGTGTCCCGTGGGTGCCTTCCTCAGGGCACCGGGTAAGGCCTCCGTGGAGCTGAGGAACTATTCTCTGGGTCCCAAAGGGGCGGCGGCTCTCGCTGTACCACTGCTGGTAAGTCATCCGCTTTGACTGAAACAAGTTTGAAACCCACTATCTTGCTATGGATGCGTATACTTCAGATGTAGACAGCTTATCTAGTGGGTACCTTTTCCCGCGCAATGACATCTCGGATCCAAGCTGGTTGAACGGGTCTTCTTTTCGATGTCGTTAATTTTATAGAATCTTTTTTTAGATTTTAACTCCAGATTCATCTTTCAAAATTGCAATGATGCACCTGTAATGCAGATTTATACCCTGAGTGTGACGTCAAAGTTTTTGGTATCTGCCATTAGCTGGATTCGTCCGTGACGTCCGTGGACCTGGAAGGTAACAGTATAGGCGCAGAGGGACTGCAAAGTATAGGAGGGGCATTGTTGGAGAGTAACTACATAACACATGTGGTAAGTGCTTAACGTATCTACAGTGTCATGTCTAAGTAGCGGAGTTACCTGAAAACGTTTTCATATTGCATGTAATGATTTTGTTGCAGTCAATGGTACTAGCTTCATTTTCGCTAATAACTGCGTTTTTGCAATTCCTGCTTTCCGAAGTGTATATTGACGCTTATAGGTTTAGAAACTCAAAGGCGAACCTCTGCTTTTCAGAATTTAGCCAATAATCAGATCGGCCACCAAGGGGCGCTGATCGTCAAACAGCTTTTACTGGGTAACTTCTATATTGTACACATCAATGTATCAGGTAATGGACCAGAAATCTTTCTTCATACTCCTAGCTGAAGGTCATAATGGTTATGAAGAGATATTCAGTTTATATCCACGGTTTTGTCCACTCTTTCAGTTAAATTTAGCGTCAGTCATGAAACAGTTGGCAGTTCTCGATACATCATCAGACAAGAGCCTCTTTTATGTAGTATAATTTCGAATCATGCACGCCGTTCCTCCTGCCATCAGAACAGCCTGTAAATATCACTGGTAAAGGAAACCAAATTTCATGGATATTGTATCAACTAGTTTGCACTATAACTACGAGCTTTTGACAGTCACAAAATGTCTAATTGTCGTCCGATATTTTCACCTTTGGCTGTCTTGTCCTGCGCATTTTTCAGAGAACAAGTTTACTGACATGGATGCTGGCTTATTTGCCCAAGTTTTAAAGGTAAGTAATTTCTTGGCAATTAACACCCCTCCATGCCCCCCCCCCCACCTTTAATGTCTATTTAAAAAACTAATTTCCATTAACTTGACCAAGAATATAGAGTAACCAGCGCAAGCTTGTTAAAAAGGTGGTGAAACCCATTTCAAGTATTAAGCGCGTCCATCGCATAGAAATGACACTCCGTTCAGAAAACCAAACGTGTTTGTCGCAGTACCCTTTGCAGTCATTACTAACTCACCCGTTTCTTCTGTATAAACAGGAGAACAAACACCTGAAGGAGATGATTTTGTCAAAAAACGACTTTGGGGAGTACAGTGGAAAGGTGCTTGGTCCAGAGATAGGTAAGCGAGTATGATGTGATTTATCCAACTTATAATTAGTTAAAATGATATGCAAATATGGTCATTTGGCCAATCGGATCTGTTGACTCATTTGGATAAACCGTTTCATCTGTGGTGCAGCCGATAGACCACCGACCTTCGAGCTTGCAAACTCCGGGTACTCCAAAACCTGACGTGCATTATTTAGGTGAAAAATTAAGTACAGCGTTAAACACAAATGAATTATGTAGTTTTTACGATCTCATTCGTTATGAAAGAGGCTGCTTTGGGGTATACAGATACTCCAGATCTGCGAGCTACAACATCGACAGGGAGCGGATGTATGTGTATATTTGAATATGTGTTAACGAAACTGACCATATTCAAGATGCTGTGTGAACCGTCTGTAGAAAATGTTTCTAACCTGTTCAAAATGATATCAGTTCATGTTTTCCTAATCATTACTTCACAGCATCCAATGATAGTCTCGAGCTACTGGACTTAAGCTGGAATCAAATCAGAGGGAAGGGAGCGATAGCAATAGCTAACGCTGTAAAGGTAAGGATGCTGTGCTCTGTTATAATAACACTGAAAATTTTTATTTATCTGGCGTTTCTGATCACTATATACAGTACCGGTAATGAAATTTGCAACCTCTCAGATGTCAGCCGCATTTATTGTTGAAGAAAACTACATGAGAGGGGGGGGGGCGCTGATTACACCGCTACATCTTGGCAGATAACTGCCTGGCCTCATACTGTGGTCATAACGCTCAACAAGTGACACATGCAATGTCAATGGTCATTCCACAAGAGACGTATTTGTCATTTGTGCCAATGGCGGGAGGGGGGAGGGGGGCCTTCACTGTTGACATAATTTACGTGTTTATGTGGTTGAAATTTATACTTAGCGCCGTCCTTAGAAAACATATCTTAACATGCATAATACTTTAAGTGAGATCTCTTACTTCTTAAACAAAAAATTTAACCCGCGCATGTACTTTGCAGCCTTTAATATGTAACTGAATACACAGAATGTACGTCTAGATCAAATCGTTCTGACCAATAAGAACTTCACTTACCCTTGTGAAGGTTCCACTTTGAGGCCTAGAAATTTTGCTCAACCAGACTTGGGTTCAGTTCGAATTAAATATCTCATGTCGACAGGAGAACGTTGGCCTAAAGGTGCTACGGTTGGAATTTAACGGTTTCGGTAGCGATGGAGGTTGTGCCATGGGGCAGGCTCTGACGGCGAATCGCACCCTGAAGGAGTTAGATCTATCTAATAACAGAATCCCAGACACTGCTGTCCGAGACATTGCCGCGGGGCTGGCCGCTAATGATGGCTTGGAAATCTTCAAGGTTAGAATCACACAGCACCACAGACTACAGACAAAAACTTATGTTTCATGCCATTTAACAGTATTTATTTATTTATTTATTTGATTGCTGTTTTACGCCGTACTCAAGAATATTTCACTTATACGACGGCGGACATCATTATGGTAGGAGGAAACCGGGCAGGGCCCGGGAGAAACCCACGACCATCCGCAGGTTGCTGGCAGACCTTCCCACATACGGCCGGAGAGTACGCCAGCAGCTGGTCTTGAACTCACATCGACCGCTTCGAAGGCTTCGGGTCATTGTGCTGCGATAGCGCGCTAACCGACTCCCATTTAACAGTATATCCGTATGCGTAACTTAGCAAATCTTTAAATCCAAAATCTAAGGGTATTTACGCTTACTGAACATATATGAATTTTAACCATTTGCTAACTACCGCATGCACTGTCGTCGCTGCTCTAGTTCTTCTCTCTATGCTGTTATCTTTTGTACCATGGCTAATCTACAAAATCAATGATTGCTCTCTCCTTTAATGTCTTATCTGGATCAATTGAAGAATCTTGAAAAACAACTCCTGCCTCCGGATCCCATTCCGGACCACCGTTATATATAGAAGATTGGTTCTTCCTCAAACTTCATCCAAATCTCTGCCTTTTTTCCGTAAAGTCGTTGACACACACACGCACATTCAGACAACTAAACGCCGGCAAAAACGTTATCTGCTTTAGGGGAGGTAACCGCCTAATCCTTTTCAGACTCGCGCATGCATGGTAGTTGCTGTTCTTTTCTTCCGCTGGAAACGATTTATATATGATGATCGTGTACGGCAACACGATATTGAATTGATTATAGTAACTGCAGGTGGATTTCAGGTAACTGCAGGCGGGTTTCTGGTAACTGCAGGACAGTTTCAGGTAACTGCAGGCAGGTTTCTGGTAATTATAGTCGCACGGTAGTGGTTTGCTTCACCTATTAAATGGACCGCCGTCCTATTAATGTGATACTGGTGCCAATATATATTTTAAAAAGTAACATGAAAGACTTCAATATAAAGAGTAAAACCAGGGAATTTACGAAGATGTGATAGTTGGTGTATGGTCACACCATTTCATGGTCCAGTGAAATCCAGCCTCTTGTCAATATACCCTGCTGTTTTGCCAGATAGGCGTGAATCCCTTTCAACTGCCAAGCCCCCTGGCCATGATAGAGGCCATCAGCCGGAATGACACCGGGGCACTCCGTCTTCTCGATCTGAAGGTAACTGTTACAGCCAAATACTCGGTCAAAGAGATTAAAATCTGATTCACATTACAAAGCAGCATACCATGCGATGCTTAAGATACATGTCCAGGTATTCGTGAGCACAGCATCATGTTTAATTGCCATATCAATACAGAGAAAGCTTTTCACTCCAGTTCGGAGAAGCAAACAGTAAACGGGCGCTTGACATGCCATATAATGAAGGGCAAATCCAAATGCATTGGTCGGACCAACCTTGATTTCTCAACCTTCATTGACACATGCATGGTTTTGCAACCACATAGGTTTGTACAAAAAAGCCATACTTCCTGATCACAGAAGATGCTACCTGTTACGTGTACAAGAATCTTCGTTTTAAAACTTCACGATGTTCGTAAAGCCAAGTATTCTTTGCGTACAAGGGAACATTTCCAGGCTTGACGAGTCCGTTCCAAGCCGTGTGAAACCTCATTCCCATTACGCTGCAATGCTTTACGAGCACAACCGTACAGAAACATTATAGTACAAAAAAGTAGACTGCTTGGGCCGATTTCATTTAGGTGCTGTGTGTTCCTCATACCACATGTACCCCTACAGACATATCTGGAACCTCGATGATAAATTTCGCTTTTTTAATCTATAGGATGTTTGTGTTTCGCAAGACTTCCTTGACGTGCTCGAAGAAATCCAGCAGACAGGACATTTTAAGGCGATCTACGGTCTTAAGTCCAAAATCCGCATCATCAAACCTGAACCTTCCCTGAGAGAGGTCATCACAGGCGATGAGGAAATGACCTCACCTGCTCAGGTGGATGACCGCCAGAGCAAGAGTGACATTGGTGCCAACGACAACCCATCGCTCAACGAAGACAATGACGCCAGAGAAGGTGTAACTGCGACACCTGACCAGGACATGGACAAGGATGATGATCGGGAAAATAATACTAACGGGACATTAGTAGAAATTTCCAACACTCCCGACTCTGAACATCAGTATGAGGATGAGAGCCAAGGCAAAGAAACTGAACAAATAAATACAGGAGAAACCAACACCGCAAAAGAAACAGATGTTATGAATCCCGATGCGGAAGGTATTGAGGAAACAGAAAAGGAACAAAGTGTTGCAAGTTCAGATAGCGAAAGGGAGGTTACCTCACGGGCTCGCGAAAGAGAGGCTGCTTCACATGCTAGTGAAAAAGAGGTTGCTTCACGTCGTAAAGATGATGCTTCACCTGCTAGTGAAAGAGAGGCTGTTTCACGTGCTAGTGAAAGAGAGGCTCTTTCACGTGCTAGTGAAAGAGAGGTTGTTTCACGTGCTAGTGAAAGAGAGGCTCTTTCACGTGCTAGTGAAAACGAGATTCCCTCACGAGCTAGTGAAAGAGAAGTTGCTTCACGTGCTAGTGAGAGGGAGGCTGTGTCACCTTCCAGTGAAAGAGAAGTTGTTTCACGTGCTAGTGAAAGTTAGGCTGCTTTTCCTACAAGAGGACACTGTAAATATGCAAAACCTGGCCTCATGGGTTGTTGTTCTTAAATGCCAACTGTGTAGATTGTGGAGATACTGTCTCAACCATGCAGCTATATACGCTATGTACACTTACCACTTGCTCATCACTACCAAACTTATGGTTGGCTCTTTGTGTTCTGACAGTTTCCCTCTCATGATCTGATAGCTGTATTGCTGTAGTCCGTCGATACGGTAACCCACCAACTGGCATATGATATATATTCTTTCTGACTTACAACAGTGAAAGTGAGTGGAATGAAACTTGTCATGTACTGCTTTAACAGTTCCTCAAAAGTACAGAGATTGTACTACCTGTGTACAATCGGGTACTGTGATGTTGATTCTCTGTCCAAAATAACCTTACGTTAAAGACAACCACAAAAACAACAAAAATTGTAAACACTGTACTTAAAAATGTATACAAATACATCTTTCTTCTGTTTCTGAATTTATATTGAATAGAGTTGAATGCATTCAAATATTTTAATTCTAGGGAGGCTTTCTGGACAATATCTGTATTATTCCCCATCCATGATATCACATTAATATTTCAAACATATTTTTCTTTGGCATGTCATGTGATCAACACCAAGCACTCATTATGGGCCATAATGCACATCTTTGCATTCAAACATTTGAGTACATTTAATTTTGTTAAAGACTGTTTTTCATATACAGTTTACAGTTGTACATCAGATGACAGTGATCATTTCATGTTTTCACTTCCCTTGAGACAGAAACCACGAAAAAGACTGAAGTATCAGTGTTACATTTACACATTAAATAGGTTCATATCTAACCGATTCACTAGCCCTAAATCTGTTTCTCCACAACACTGTATTGACTTCTTAGAATCTTCACAATGTAATATGAAACAGAGGAAAATATCTGCTTAAATGGTGTCCATCGATGAGAATATAATAAAATGTCTTAATTGCTGCACAACGCATACATAGTGCCAATTTGTGTGTACTTTTCACACACTCGCTGTACGGTGTTCAGCCTCTGGCTCTTCATCCCAGACTTCATCCCCAGAGCCTTGACAGCGAATCAAGATGGAATCTTAATACTTGACCGCAGGGAACTCAGCAGGTGTCAGTAAGTCCGTTAGTCCAGTGAATCCTACAGGTGATAACTTTCACTCTTAACATCACACAGTCAATCAGATTTTAGGAGCTCCATAAGCATCTGGCATCCTCTCTATGGAATACCTGGAATAAAAAAATAACTTGTCAACCACACATCAATCCATGTGACATATTGCAAGAAGTACTTCAGGTAAAAGTTCATAGACTGAAAGCATGAAACGGCCTTAAAGTTTCACACTGGTCACACAATATGATGTAAAAGATTTCTATCACGAACAGCCAATTAAGAGATAAGTTTGTGTGCAAGAACTGTCAGTCAGGGGAATGATACATCACCAAATAAACATTTAAAAGAACAGACAACACCAGACCAAATGTATATATGTACTGATGAAGAATCCCACTCATAGTTCAAAAAAACATCACTTTTTATTTTTGTGATGTAGGACATCCGAGAAAGCGCAGTTCAAAGTAAACAAAAACGCCCATGTAGGGAATATCGAATGCCCCCCCCCATGCTGTAAATTTTAACCAAGAACAGGCAAGATATTTTTACCACTCGAGAAGGGAACTGTTTTCGCTGTGACATCACCTGTTCCTAGTTTACTATTTTGCCATATAGGAATAGTGTTAAATCAGCTGTTTTCCTTATCATTATAGGACAATTCTGATACCAGTATACTCTGATATTCTGATATAAATCCATTTTTAACACGAAAGTGGTAGTGGAATACATCTGGGGATATTCCCCAAGGTCTCAACTGGGAGGCCAGAATGCGTGGCCTTCAGTTGTAATAATAAAGGGGCCTGTACTTCGCACACAAAAGCATGTCATCTTCTAATACTGAAGAGCACAGGGTACAGATAAGACGACTTTGTATTTCTGGTTTCTCCCAAGTCCTCATAAGAATTCCACATTAAAATGTGATTTATACAGTTACCAAGCAGGTCATAAAGATATGCCAATGTCCGTTTAGGTCTGTATAGGCCCATATTCTGAAATAACTTTGGTTATATTTTTTGTTGTCTGTTCTTTTAAGCTTTATTTTACAGCAACGTTGAATCTGAATGCTGTCTAAATATACAGACCACTTCAAATGAAGTATGCACCATACAGAAGGCCATTTCACATGGGTTTCAAATACTATCTATAAGATGAAAATAAAAACTGATGTCCCACTGTGGAATGTTTAGCTGCAAATCATTCATTGATTGCTACATTTCAATGTTCAGCATGATTATAGACATGTAGTACTGCATCAACATCTGTATTTAATGTGCAAATACAACAATTTAAGTCTGTTTACCAGCAGTCAAAGTATCTGAGATGTCACTATGCTTCTGCTTAATCATTATGTCCCGCACAGAACCCCAATATTTTTGACAATTTATTCACTGTAAAAACACACAAAAATTCATGGAAAACATATCTGCAGTCAGCATGAGATGATCATTCACATGATGCATACTTTATCTAAAGGTATTCTCGTCCTTTAAAGCAGAAAATATAAAAATGATGTGAAAATCACATGGAATCACAGCATCAAAACATATTTGCAAATATGGTCTTTAATATTTTCAGCAATTTTTTTTTCAGGAGAAGAGTATATGAAAATATTTTTGCATGGTGGGTATTTGGGACCAACTTTTGGTGTTTACCGTCCTTGCATAATAATGTTCTAAATAAGGATGTGATGCATGTCTAATAAATTTATTCTAATGTAACTTCTGTTGTTCAAAAGTCTACCACACAAAACTTTTTTAAATTGTCTTTTCTCCTTAAAGAAAAATGGAAAAAAATATTGAATATCACATTTACAACTAACTTTTCACACTCTCTGATCTGAATTCTTATGTAATTTTTATGTTTTCTCCACTTACACATATCATACACAGTTTTGTGAACTCAGCTTCGTGAACTCATGCTTTCATGTAAATCTGTTACACAGACTCACATACTAACCTGTGCTGTGCGATATACATGATAGGGACACCTGGTATTTTACGTATCCTTCTCTTTAAATCCTTGTCATGAGTGGCCACAATGTAACATTTATGCTGCAAAACACATAAAAACATTAACCAAGAGTGCGACAGAGCGACAGACAAAAGATGTCATTTATTGCAAACTACACCATCATCACATACAACTGTAGATCTACTGTATGTACTCATGGTAGGAAGGAGAAAGTGATATCAGTCAAACTTATATTAATTTATCAATACATGTAAATAAATACTGCTTTTATCACAATTGCATAACTTTTACACCTGCACAGGTTCTGATTAACAACAGAGCACTGTCGGCTGTGCCAGAATTGCACGAAGTTACCTCCCCTTAACAAACTTCTGGTCTGCTGTTGATCTCACATGTACACGTAACCTGGGTCAGCCTGTACAGCAAGCTACACGAAATCAGCTCTCTACCTGGGTAACCCTTTGGACCAAGCAGTCATCTGCGTACGTGCCTTTGTGTAAACACGGCAGCCTCTGAAACCTGTCATCCTTCACAATCCTGAAAACATACAACACAATTTCCATTTGTGATATTTTGATCAAGGAGTGGCATGATCATGTCCTCCATACAAGTATCAATAATACCGTGCTTACATCCCTACACTGAAATCTTCATGATAGTATTATTTACAATTTATCAGACAACATTATCTCAAGATTTAAATTAAACTTTGAAGTGCATAAATTCAAGCTCTAGTTATTTATTTATTTGATTGGTGTTTTATGCTATAAGCTCATGTTTGTGCTTCACTGTTAGGCTTTTTACAATTCTACGCAAGTGATATGGACACTTTTGTAGTTACCTTAAAGCTACTCTGTATTTACTTCCCAGTTTTTCTAATTCAGCCATCACACAATCTGTTATGTAAGGTATACCTGAATAAAACAAAAGCCAATCCTATTAACCAGTTGATACATTGCCTCTAGAATTTGAAGAAAAAATTTTAAAAAAAACAAACAAACAAACAAAACAAATCAGTAGATACATCTGGATAACTACTGTATGTTTATGAATGTCTTGACTGCCTTCATTAATACAATTATTGGACTTCTAATAGCAGGCTTTGATTTCACTAAGCCCAGTGTGACATTAAGTCCAATTATCACCCAAACATAACAGTTAAGTCCAAATATTACCGGGACATAACACTAAGTCCCAGAATTACCCTGACATAACACTAAGTCCAAATATTACCCAGACATAACACTAAGTCCAAATATTACCCGGACATAACACTAAATCCCAGAATTACCCAGACAACACAAAGTCCAAATATTACCCAGACATAACACTAGTTCAAGCAATTTCCAATTTTAACTTTTTCACTCGTTTTGAATTCTGACTAAAGACAAGTAACTTTGCAAACTCTGCCTAAAGTCAACTTACACAAAATGACACAGAAAACAGGAAAAGATCTACAGTACATGTACTTAATTATTTCTCACACAAGAGAGAAAAAATTTAGTTTTGTGTCTAATATTCTAATTTCATTACTACATTTTCTATAACATTATTACAAGTACTTACATTTAGCATACAGACAGTCCATCATGGATTGTATAATATCCAGCTTGTTTTTGATTGAAAAGTTAACAAAGTTAGTGTCTATGAGTACATGATAAGGCGGTCCCAGCTGTGTGTTGTACTGGAAAAACATGGCAGAGGAGGCCTGGGGGCTGAAAAAGATCAAGATATTTTGTACGGACTAATGTTGCAATATAGTGTGTTTCTTCTCAACGCTTCTCATAACAGTGAAAGAGCACAATATAGGCAGATCCTTGTGTAGGGTTAACTTCCTTTGAAAGACACGAGACAACAGTTTTACTTCCCTTTAATTTGCCCAGTGATCAACTGTTAATCAATTGTCCCAGACATGAATGAATGATTATGGCTTAACATCACATCCGCAATATCTCTTCCATATCATGACAGGTGTCACAGACATGCCCCTTCCTTGTAGTTAACGATTTGACAAGTTCCTTACAAATGTCAGACCAGTTAATCATCATAGTGAAAGGGACCACATAAACCAACATTTCATTCACCTAGATATATTTATTTATTTATTAATTTGATTGGTGTTTTACTCTGCAGTCAAGAATATTTCACTTAAACATCGCAGAACACCATCATGGCGGGAGGCAACTGGGCACAGCCTGTGGGAAACCTTTCCACGCGCAGCCGGAGAGGAAGCCACCATGAGCTGGACTTGAATTCACAGCAACTGTATTGGTGGGAGGCTTCTGGGTCATTGTGCGCACTAACCAACTTAAATATATTTAAAATACAGCATTAAATTTCAGAAGTGTAGAAAAAGTAAAGAAACTGATAATTTGAATATGTACCCAACATGATTTTAGTGAGTATCAGGACATATGCTTTCTCTACATCACCATCCCCTAATCAGTGAAATAGTCAGACTACAATTCACCTGAGTATGTTCATATCTAATATAGAATGATTTATTTATTTGATTGATATTTTACGCATTGCTCAAGAATATTTCACTTATACGACGCCGGAGAGCATTATGGAGGGAGGAAACCTGGCAGAGCCCAGGGGGAACCCACGACCATCTGCAGGTTGCTGACAGACCTTCCCACATACAGTCGGAGAGGAAGACAGCATGAGGTGGACTTGAACTCACAGCGATCACACTGGTGTGAGGTTTCTGGGTCATTATGCTGCACTAGTGCACTAACCAATTAAGCCACAGAGGCCCGTCTACTATAGAATGTATAATGAACATACACTTCTCTGACTTTCAGATTTTGTGGGTCAGGCTTTTTCCTCTTCTTTTTAATTCTGTCCTTGGACTTTCTACAAATCAAACACAATAAAATAAAAAACTAAGTTACTTAAAGCTGTAAATGTACATAAAAATAATCAATTACAATGCAAAATGATTTTAATCTGTTCCCTCCTCAAAGTTTTAAACTAAATTTGACAATAGTACATGAAATGAACCTTCAATGTGGCACTGGCATAAATATTCCACTCAAACACTGAAGCTCTACATATTTATTTTCATGTTAATTCATTAAGAAAATTAACAGAAACACAAACACACACATACATGCACACACACACACACATGGTTGATTTATTCTTTTCACAGAGATATATCACTAAACTTACATCCTGGAGTCCTTCAGGCTGATCATCCTCTTCATTGTAGCATAGCGCTTGGCTTGTTTGGTTTTACCCTAGCAGAGGAGAAAATACATGTCGGGATACCAGACGCTGCCAACGGTAAAGACAATTACCAAGAAAATTGAAACAGGGCTCATGAGAAAGCTTGAGGTACAGTATAGCCTGTCCATTATTAAAGTAGTAAGAAACTTAACCAAAAAGCATAACCCAGTTCTCAAGATACAGCCTTGGGCCCATTTTCACAAAACTTTGCAAATCATTTTCTAGTAGCGGTACTGTAACCTAGACAATGTCTTTCACAAGAAAAATTACGACATAAGTGACTTACGAAGTTTTGTGAAAGTGGCCCCAGGCCTTAAAAATTACAACTGAAGCACAACCATATACTTCAACTTGTGTAATGGATGAAGGATTTACTCTGTGAGTCTGACAAATGAATATTTGAGTGCAGATGTCCACAACCAAAGTCCAGCACTCAACTGCCTGAGCTAACGTGAAATTCCCATTAGCTACTGTTACTGTTAGTATAAGAACTGGGAAACTGCCCTCTTTACACTCCGCTCCACTCAAATCTGTCCCCTGCTCAAGATGCACCCATGTCCGTCCACAGGTGCTGAGCCCCATGTTTCATGAAACCTGTTTGGTCATGGCACCAATGGGCATAGATGGAGGTTTACTCTGTGGGTCACACAAGGGTCTGAGCTTGAAGCTCCACAACCAGGACTTTGCCAACAGAGCTAAAAGGAAACTCCCAATACCTGCTGCGGGTATAGGTGTCATGAACTCGAAGTCGTTCTCACTATACATATCTTCACATAAGTCTATACTTATGTCCAGACAATGTCACAAACACCGCCACTTTCCCACGTCGTCAAAATGCTTTGCCTTACGTACACTTCTTAAAGCAGTGAACTGAAAATAGACATGTTTTACTTCAATAAAACTTTAAAGCAAATGCTGCAGAGACAATATTGAATAAAGGAGGGAAATAGTATTTGTCAAGCTGAAGTTGCTTTTTACAACACACGGCTGAAGACTAACAATCGACAGCATCCTCAGCTTTATAACACTCCTAAAATACAGGGAGGCGGCGCAACTATCAACATTCAGCTGTAAACAAATCATTGAGGGTGGTGTTTCCGAAACTTGATAGAGCCGGCAAACAACAGCCCTCAGTAATAAAAATTAGAGCCAAAACAGAAAAATAAACCATCATTCACCCAGAATTCGCATTACCATAATGTGTCTGTGTTGATCCTATCAGAGAAAAGAGACTGTTAAAAATGGTTTCTACTTCTGCCACGCTACTTTTGAGAAATTTCAGCCGATGTTGTCAAAACCGGAGTTTCACGCCTTCATAGCTGAAGACTAAATAAGGGAGATAATTCAGGTGTTCCGCCAGAGAGGCCTCCAACAAAACATTACTGCAGCTGTTTGAAATGTTGTTGCCTTGGCTTTATATGTCGAAAATGCCTCGCAAAGTATCAGAGAAAAGAGGTATCTGTGTTTAATTGTGGGTCCATACCTGCTAACTCAATTCTACCTTAGCCTGAATGGAACCAAAAACAAAAAATAAAAATAAAAAAGGAGAAAGAAGAAGAAAAGTGAGCAGTTTGTTTTCAAACAGATCGACATGGTACTAACTGACCTGCGATGAATACAAACAGAGATAGAGAGAAGGGGGTGGGGTGGGAAGAGTGAGACGGAGAGGCCTGGTCCGTATGTTGGATAATGCATCACCCATCAGTGTTATAGGGCTATTGTATCAAAATAAACCTTTCCCAGATAATCTAATTTTGTACTAAAATTGAAACAGAACAAGATATATGACTATATCAAGAGAAAAAAGTTATGATGTTTTTGAGAAATCGAAGAAAAATCCAAGTAAGTTCATCTTCCAAATTAATTAATTAATTTATTTTATTAATTTATTTGATTGGTGTTTTACGCCGTACTTAAGAATATTTCACTAATACGGCGGCCAGCATTATGGGGTGAGGAAACCGATCAGAGCCCGGAGAAACCCACGACTATCCGCAGGTTGCTAGCAGACCTTCCCACGTACAGCTGGAGAGGAGGCCAGCATGAGTTGGTCTTGAGCTCACAGCGACCACACTGGTGGGAGGCTTCGGGTCATTTTGCTGCGGTAGCGCGCCACGGAGCCCCCCCTCCAAATTAATAGATTGCGCTCAAATATAAAGTACCTTCTGAACCTTCATTTATACACGTCTGGCTTTTGCTGCATGTCATTACATAGGCAGGACACAGCAATGGAACAGAGCCCCTGGCCGCAGCTACAGAGTCACGATCGATTTATTTATTTATTTATTTATTTATTTACTTATTTATGTATCTGAGTGTTGCCCAATGCCATGTTCAATAATTTTTCACTTAATATATGCGATGGACGTCACTTTTATGGTTGGAGAAAACCAAAGTGCCCGGCTTAAACCACCGACTTTTGGCAAGCCACTGACGTATTTTCCCACATGTGACGTACAGATATGCACGCTATATATATTAGTGGAAGACGGGTGGTCTTCAGTTAAAAAACGTTAAACTATGCAAACGGTATATGAGCATCATCCACCCCTTACTGTCTCCAACGCCTCACGGGCAATGATACCGAGGAATCTAACAATTCCCTATGTAAGACAGATTTTGAATTCGCACATCGTGTGTCCTGTCCAAGACACACTTAGTCTTAGCTTATTGTGATATTATTTCTATAGCTAAATTCTGGTTTGAACTTTGAGCTAATTTTCAGTTTTGTCGTTAACGTGTAAGACTACATCAAGGGTTAAAACTAAAAATAAACATCCCTAGCGTACATGCTTACTGACAAATTGACACTTTCACCGGTTACTTGCGACAATTTGTCAACTATCTCTGTGCTGAAGCCTTTTATATTAAGCCTCATTTTCAGGTCAGTGAACTGTCTGACTTAATTAAACCTCTAAGACAGTTTTGTTATCCTGAGGCCAGAGTTTGCATCCAAGTCAATCATTAAGTAGGCTGTGATGGTAGCTCCAAGACTGGAAGTGCTTATATATAGAATGTAGACATTCTTGAAGTACACATCTTTTAATTGACCAGATGGTTTTATATGTATTTAAAAAATATTTGCGACGCAGACAGAAACCATTATTGGTTAAATCATGAGCTTACAGCATAAACTAACCTTACATCCACCAATCTTTTCTCAGTCATTATACAGAATTTATAAGCCTTGTCGTTAATGCAATCTGTCTTTCTAAAGATGCCTTTTCACGACATTTTGAAAAGCTGTTCAAAATTCTTCAGGTACCTTGTCCTAAGTCTGTATATATATTAACAGGTAACGGATGACATGTCTATAAGACGCCGAGTGACGCAAGCCAAGAAGTTGTGTCACTTCAGATTTGGACGTGGTTTGATAATTTTTGTTTATTTTGTTTATTTTCGTTAATAATTTATTGGGTGTTCAATGTCGCACTCAAGAAATTATGACGGTGGTCAGGTCATTATGGGGAACCTTTCCTCCTGAAGTAATTCGGGCAAAAACTTTGTAGTCTTTTGTTAAACCTTGCCTTCGTCATGCACGGTGTCTGATGGTTGTATGCGGTATAACCTCGTGTAGTCTCTGTTCTCGCTGTATACCAGAGGTCATCCCTTCATGAATGCAGAGTTGACTCTGTTAACTTTGGTGGGTAATTCCAGTCAAGTTCAAGAACACGTTACAGGTTTCGTCCAATGAAATGCCAAAGGAGATTTTGTGACCAATCAGGGTATACCTCTTATATGGATGACCTAGTTAAGGCTGTGACTATGATATAGGTATAAAAACACTAATAAATAGCCTTGTATTTATGTATTAATTTCACAAAGAACACCCAGTTAAGCTGTATTCCCTAATTTTCGTGTGCCCAAATAACACTTACTGTCAAATAACCAGAAGCCTGGCATACAACATATCCAAATATCGTTAGGGGTCAAGATTTTCTCAAAATAAATCAGCTCGAATGCAGGTACTACCGTCCTAGCCGCCATAGAAACAGGGTGAAGGGGGCACTTGCTCATTGGACAATATTTTTCTCTGTTTAATTGTAGCCACAAGTGATGGACTTTTTTCAACTATTACTTGTCATAGTTTATACCTGCAAAATTACCTGTCCGTACTTCAAACACTTCAGAGATACAGTCAATCCCTACCCGTCCCTACCGTTTTCTGTGCGCCTGAATCTTGCATACAATATCGAATTAGTGTTTTTATGCCTATAACTACCTGGAGTGTCCATTACTTTGAAGGATCCTCTTGCCGCGACATGAAAGAGGACAAGATGACATTTTAAATTTACTCAAGATGCCATTGACACGATATTCCATTTCAGCACACTGAAGTGTTTTGATGCTAAGACGATTAAGTCGCTATGATCTTTTATAAGACCCGGGTATATTGCTATCTCTTCCTTTGGGCTAAACATATTACATGTCGCAACTGAACCAATGAGGCCGACGTACACATTAAACATTTCAGAAAAAGAGATGTTCTGACCCATGCAGTAACTTTCGTTGTAGCAACCCAAAGTCTACGAACTTTGGCGGGCCATTGTACTGGACCACTCTGATTCTTCAACTGGTTCACAAAGTGTTTATTCAAGCATATTCTGAAAGCATTATTCTGTGTTAATGACTAATGATATTATGCTTTTTGGAAAGCCCTGAAACTGACCGATCCAACCAATAGAGTTTTGTCTCCAAAATCAAATTAAAAATATGTATAAATTGCACTGAAATTTGCTCGGTCATATGTGAAAAGGTTGAGGTGTTAGGGTAGAATAGATTTGTACACTGGATCCACAGTGGCCTAGCACAACTGGCCCGCAACAGACCAAGGTATAGAGCCTATTCTGGGCCTATTTTCCGGACTGACGCTAGTTTGGCGAATTTTTGCCTTTAAACCGTTAATATTGATATATTTCAGAGTTACACATTCATATGCATACAAAATTTCGTGAATTTAGTGACGTTTATGATGAAACTGGCCTAGTAATAACATAAGGCATGTTGAAGTTTAATAACATTCTTAAAGATGACGTTAAACAACAATCGAATAAATCATTCTTGAAGTTTAAGGGGCTTTCAAGGTAAACACTATGAAAACACCAAAGAAACTCAATAGTAACACGGAAACTTGAATTTTCTAACACCTATACTAATTTTCAAAACGTCTCGTTCCCAACTGAAACCTCTGATAAAGCCATATGATTGTCCCACTCTTGCCGCGATAGTGTACTGCATTTCTAATCCAAAGTATAATTTCCCTCTCATTTTTTGGCATTTTCAGTCGAAATTATAAGGGTTTTTGAATGGCTTCTAAAATAACAACTTTTTGTAGAGTAGTAAACATAACATTTGAAGGAACACAATCAAAGGGAAATAAAGTATATGCAATAAAATTAAACTATGGATTTACCGTAGTTTTTGGACAATTCTTCAGTCAGGTGACAATAGATCATAACAACCCTTGGAGACCTGAACTCTCGTTTTTTTTTTTTTCCTCTTTGTCTTATTAATATTCACGAGACAATCGGGTTCACTATGTCATCATTTGTTTTTATGCATCCACCCATACACCAAATAGCGAGCTCCCAGCATGGCAGACGGAAAAAGTACAGCTGAAGGGCCTGTAGCAAAAACGTTTTGTTGGAGGTATAAGCTGAAAGATTTCATTGTGTGACCTAGTTACGACGAAGGCTTAACAAGGTCGATCTACCTGCAGGCAGTGCAAATTCAGTTGTGGACCATGCCGCAGCGAAGCGAAGAGAAAAGGTGCCATTGTGACAGTGATATAGACCCGTTAGTCACAGCTAATAATCATTGATTTTTTAATGAACGTATATATATAGGATATATGTGGAGGCATAATTGTCGGTAATGACATATTATTATTAATAAAATAAGAGAAAATTACTTTTCCCTCCTTCGTATAATTCTCCTTCAAACAAGTATCAGTTTTCATTTACAACCCAGGACATTTGTCACAAAAGTTATGTAAGTGTATTGTTAACGATAAAATCTGCCGGGTTCTCTGTGTAAAATAGGGAAACTTGCTGGGGTTATTTTAGAAGCCTATAATACATCGAATGCACTGCTAGCATATGAGCTGTCAACAGAGATCACTCAGTGGAGTTGGCTTGCTTTCCCTTGCTCTCTTGCGGTCTCGAAAAGCTTGCCAAGGAATTTTTCTGTTCCTCTTTGCATGTGTTTTACGACTGATGGCTTTCCCAACGCTGGGTAGGTGAGTTTGATTTATGGGAACCGGAATATAAGAATGTGGCCTGTTGTTGGTACTTTGACATTGTTATATGAGCTGCGTGTCCGGGTGGATGCCCGGGAGGGTGCTAGGCTGGGTGTTCGGAAAAGTTGACACCATGGATACAACACTGCACGTGCCTACTGTTATATACAACCGCCTGTTCTACATGCCAGTTGCATAATGAACCGGATTTCAGGTATCGACAGTACTTAGCAAATGTTAAGTATTTTATGTGTAGCACTCTATGTTTAGAAGTGTTGGAGCGAAAATGGGCCTAGGCATTGTTGGATACTGTTACAGAATACAATCGAAAGCCTACAGTTGAATGAATAGAGTTGCGATATGCCAAACATATGTACAGATATTCTAAGCATGTGCCCCAGCAGTGACAATTAGAGATTGGTTTGTTTACCTGTCATCACCGAGATAATATTGTCCTAAAAGAAGGGTTTTTCACATATTGAATATATCGATATTCGTGGTTTTTCTCTGAATGTGCAAAATTCCGCAGAATAATGGAGTCTTCTAAAAGCCGTCTATGTGATAGTTTTGCTTTGTTTAGGCAAAAAGACTCGATCAGTTTCTTGAACGCGTTATTCTTACCATTTTGAAAGTCATTCTCGAGAGATACAATCATTAGGGTGGATGTGATAATGATTAATCACGTAAGCTGGCTAAATGTAGCACTCATATGATACCGTTCTTGCAACACACATCAACATATCACCGCAGTACTAAGCTTTTCTCTGTATATGCAGGTATCAGTTTATAGATACACCCCTCAATGACTTACTTATTAACACCAGAGGTCCCACTCTTACAGGGCCTAGGATAGAGGAATGCCCAGACTGAGACTGACCCACGTACACTTCCAACGATAGGGGTGTGCGGCTTTTTTTAATCGACTTCACTGACCAGCGT
This sequence comes from Acanthopleura granulata, assembly GCA_016165875.1. Taxonomy (NCBI): domain Eukaryota; kingdom Metazoa; phylum Mollusca; class Polyplacophora; order Chitonida; family Chitonidae; genus Acanthopleura; species Acanthopleura granulata. The sequence goes on from JABBOT010000010.1 coordinate 18,263,265, forward strand.
TATCTAAAAGCGTAATCCGAGATGTACTCCATACATAAGAAACAGATTTTAGGAACGCCGGAGCACGGGTTTGTAATATTAACATACATTATCATACCATGCACTATGATACATTACACTTGTTTGTACTTAAATGCCTGCAGATATTACACCCTGAATGTGTGTAAAAAATGAATGCATTTGTTTCACATGTATGTACCTCATATACATAAATACATGCTACAATGATGGTAACGCAATTCCAACCTCATGCATTATTTCGTTAATAAAAATGGTGGCCGAATGCTTGATATTATTTGCTTTTGAGTTGAAACTGTCCACTTTACTGTAAACGTAGTATAAGGAAAATAAATGCATACATGTAACCGGAGCAAAATGGAGCATGTTAGCCATGTTAGGACGGAATTAACATGCACTCATAGCGCAGCACGATGTACTTCAATATGGCGATATGCCCGAGCCAGGTCATGGGTGCGCTATGTGAGCTACACTTTCCCTTATATTGTACACAGCTACATACGTTTTAAATTAAATTCCACAGGAAATGAAGAAACTTAGACGTTTTGTGGCTCAGTAAAATTGAAGGCTATGGCGCGTCTGTCGCCATTTGGCTTGGGTATGATGTAGAGATAAACACATAACGGCCCTAAGCAGACAAGGTGTGTATCACAGTAACAGTTCTTTGGAAACGCGTATTGCAAACTGAGCTTAAGTAAAGCTTGTATGTGCTACTCCAGTATATATATGAATGTTCGCTCAGCTTGAGCACGCCGGTTAAAGGTATGCGATGATACAGGCCTGAGTTAAGTATATTCAGCCAGTCGTCATTCCTACAGTCATACGTTCTATGTATGCCTGTATTTAGTGCACAGAAATGCAATAAATATGCATAATTGTTAATTAATATAACATAATTGGATGAAGTATGATGTACAGCGATCAGATCAGCTCTCATTTTAATTAGGGAATAAGTAACGCCTGCAGAGGACTATGCATGTATAATCACCCAGACCATGCAATGGAGACTGTATATGACAAGATTTTTTTACACTTTGAGATTCTTGTATTCTGCGGTTAGCCTCCTTGCTATATGATTGCAAAAGTTCGAGGTCACAGATACAATTAATCTTGCGGTTTAGCCTACATGCTAAATTGACGCCCATGTTCATTGTATCACATTTACGAAGATATAGGCCTATATCAAGATCATATGGCACTTTGTTGTCAAAGGCTTTAAACAAGCGAACGGCGTTCATGCATCGAAGCTGCATGAGTGCATTTATAGCCCAAGAGTGCATGTAGGTCAAAAAACACTAACTGAAGAAAATCCGTGGGAGAGGAACTGTCGAAAAGCATTCCTTATAGTTTCGTTACAGGAATGAAAGTCGACAGTTCATTAGCGGGAAAAGCCAATTGTCACTCGGTTTAAACGTTCTTTGACGGAGTGTTGGATCGCTCATCAAGAGGTATGTTACATTCCAGATGGTTGGTCTAGATTATATTATATCATATGCATTTATACTGTTTTAATTAAGCACGATGTACATTCTACAAACTCCTCGTCGTCATATGACTGAAAAATTATTGAGCACGAATTAAAGCCTAAGCTTACATACATAAAAGCCATGTTTTGTTCTGTGAAGCGTTATCCTTTGTACCTGAATATTTACTTATTTCACCCCGGGCCTTGTCAGCATCCCTGGGCCAACAGCATTGAATAACTACACGCCTACAGACGATGGTGAGGGAAAGGTCGGCCCATATGAATACATGTATCAATACAGGCTAAGCATAGCCGAAATCTTGATAAACCGGGCACCGATCAATGTAATAAGACTTTACCTTCGACTGTTGTTTATTTTGTTAATTTTAAGAACTGACCTTTCGATACCCTCTGGATTGTACATAGCCTATTTACGTTTAAGATGGAACATCACATTGGCCTGATGCTAAGACTATATGGCCTAAGCCATTGCCTACACATGAAGGAAGGCTGGCTGAATATCGTATCAAATGATGACTGAATGCTAGTTTGTCAGCAGTAACATATACAAGTTTGTGTACCTTTTACTTGTGTGCGGATTTACCGGCATGCTGTATACATGTACTAGTAACTGACTGGCCTACTACCCCCATTTGAGTCATGCGTCCTCACAAAACACAACCAGAGGCACACAGATTGCCGTACCAGTGCATAGTAAGCCGTTGAGGGTGAATGCTACTCCACTATATGCAACTTAACGTCCAGGTAAGTGCATGCATGCACACATACCCTTCACATTTGAGAGTCTTTAAGCTGCTTTAATGCTGCTTTGTTTTGCTTAGTATAAATAATCATTATTAATTGGTGTCTGCATGCTCATTGTTTACGCCCAGAAAATTTCCCGAATTCAGCATCGTTACGGTCTACCCGATCTACAATGCTGATTTGTGTTTCAACTCACAGACCATGCGCAATATGTATGCTGCCCAGTGACAGTGTTTTGCGCATATTTCTTTATTTATTTATATATTTATTTATCTGACAAGTGGCGTTAATGGATACAAATCCATTGTTTTTACATCTTTGATACTTTCTAACGCCCTAATTATTAATTTTCGTGAGAAATTCGAGTAAACGAAGCATATCTTTAAAGCGAGTCTTGTTTCAGATTATTAGATATATACTGGCGTCCAGGTGTTAGTGCTATCGATTTGAAGAAAATGTATCGATTTCGCGTCACATGATCGAGCTGTATCCAAGCATTTTTCACTTATGCGATTATTCATTTACATGACTGGTGGAAGCAGGGTTGCCCAGGGTTTCTGTTTTAATTTCTTCGGTAAAGAACGATCTTCTGTATAATACCATGCTCTGCCTTATTTATGGAGCTTGTTATTAACTGTTTCAAAATCATGTCGATCCAGGACACATAAACCCACAATCGTTCTGATTCTGACGCAACGTATGACGTTGAATGTGTTCCGTGTTCATGACGTATGTATAGCTGGCAAATGTTTAACAAAAAGAAAATGCTCGGGGAGTGTAACAAAAATAATATACATATGACTACTTCGATATTGTCATACTTTGATTGCCAGGCCCTTAGTTGACCGTATGATCAAACCAGAAGTATATGCACTAGCATATATGTTTGGCCCCTGACCATATCTTGACTGAGAGCTCGTTGGTGGGCTTTATTTCTTTATTTGTTTCATTGTTATTAAACGCTATGCTCAATATAGGCGTAATGATACAACCAGAAGTATATGTAGATCACAGTCACTCTTAGCTTTTGAGAGGGTGTAGCTTCTACAGCGGGGCGCTGACTCAAGCAAGATTAAAACTTTTTATGAGACAATATTTGGGTCTAATTAAATCCCAAGACCACTAGAGCTTGAACTTTTTGGCCGTCATGCCGTCAGGATCGGTTTTCAGGCCAGAAAAGGAATGCTTGCTTGGATCTAAACACGACGTGGCAGTTACGGCATATAACGTGATACTTGAAAAGAGTACGAAGTGGAAATGTACAGATTAGCACGTGCCCTAGACGTACATGTTTATGCCTGTACTTGTTATTTGGCAGTACGTTACATTGTCAGTGTTGGAATGTTTATACTTTATGTATATTTATAGTCACAGCAAAGCGTAACGCATCTTGAGTATGTATTAACATCTCTCGCACCAATTTCCCCGCTTCCGCAGGTTTCCTCTGTTTGTGGTATCTGAAAGTTGGATGTATAACATCTATTACATAGATCACTGTCTTTACAATACAAAAGCTCTCATCAATATATAACTTCATGTTCAGCAGTTTTGTCGATATTTATTGCCCCGGGGGCTGTAGTGTTGTGGCATGATGCACTTTTACTTCAGTATAGCATAGTCCTGCGTGTCTGGTTAGCTCAGTCATGTATAACATACATAACCTTAATGTAACCTGTAGAAGCCCTGGACCTTTATTTACCCTCGTTTAACCCAGACGCCATCAGATTACGTTAGCACCATGTTTGTCCAGGAATTCTCCCCCACGATATATCGCACTTTTCCGTCAAACTCCCAGCTAAGGTGTGGAGGGAGCTAGGAGGGCTGCCGGTTGTTGATAATTAAAGTATAGTCGATGTTCTATTAGTTATGACAATGAAGCCTTAATTGGGTTACGTATGCTTATGAACGATCATAGGCCAACAGACTGTATTGTCGATTTGCGGGTTATTGAGCAGGTTCCATTGAATAGAAAGATCAAGAGCGTTTGACTGGTATAAATGTATGGTGGTCTAAGCATGGCCATATTACCAGCATCCGTCGTAAATTACATCAGATTTGGAGGTCAAGGAGTCAACCATGTAACATAACGTCTGGCGACGACATCATTCTATTGGGTAACCGTAACCGTCTGAGAAATATAGACCTACACCTTTACATCGAGCACCTTGCCATCATGTCTCAAACACTTATAACATTAGTATCAAACTCTTCATTGTGTGTATAAATATGATATGAGACATACCCGTAGCGAAGCTTTCCTCCCATAATCCAAAAACTATATGCTTACCTGACCGCCATGCATATAGGTTTATTACCTCGGCTCATGTAAGTTAGTTCGCACGACCAGAACAATTAGAGGACGTACAACAGAGAAGATCAAGCCTGGATATCACAGGGATTGAGCGATCGGTGTACTAATCGTAGTTCAGCATGCACGGATAGCGATAAGGTGATTAACGGTCATTTTCCGTTAATACCAAGAAATACTCGGTGCAATTCGTGCAATCTGTAGCTGTAACTTGATGGAAAACGCCAAGAGCTACTTCCGGGCTGTGCACAGTAAGGTCAGCCGTGATAGTGGTCCCAATGGTAATGTGTCATCTTATTAGGAGAGTGCGGAGAACGTATACATGGCTAGGAGAAATGAGTTCTGCTTAGCACTTTTTCGACATTGGTTACAGGATATCCGGTTTTTCAAGCAAGTATGCAAATCCCCATTGTTTATATATTTCCATGTGTACGATTGGACAGTCACTTTTAAAATTAACTTTTATTTGTAACGGATTATTTTGTTTGCACTGTGGGGTTTTAATATTGCAAGGTTTACCTTTCATGCCATTTCGCAAGCTTTGCCGAATGCAAATGCCATGGAAGTGCATGGCAATGTAGTAATTCTCACTTACAACACACTGTAATATTATATCATATGTGAGGAGGGGGGATCGTCTCATTCTCCGATTTGTACAGACAAATTGCGATGAGAAAGAGTCTTGTTATATTTACCGATGTTACTTAAGCTGTAAAGACGTTAGCGTGCCAGCGAAGCGCAATGACCCAAGAGCCCCCAACGAACGTCTCCCAGCAACCTGCGGTTGGTCGTGGATTTCCCCACTGGCTTTGCCCAGTTTCATCCCAAAGCTGACCGCGTTATACAAGTGTAATACTCACTTATAATTGTATAAGTGAATGACGTAAAACACCAATTAAACAAATAAATAAACTGTATTGCAAATTATTTTGTACCGGGGCCTTAAATCGCTTTGCTGGTCTTTTAACTGTATATATTCCGGAAGGCTAGTATAGTTATACACTTTGTTCCATTCTAGCGCAGGTATAATTATCAAGTGATATTTTTCGAATTTACGACTCCTGTGTTTGGTAATATTCCTTTTCTTATCATAGCATGTAAAAGACTTTCTGGGTTGACCTTGTGTCGGGAAAGTAATTTACCATGTATCCATTCAGCGGAGATTATAGATGCCCTATGCTTTTGGTGCTTTAATTGTCACATATCTACTCTTATAACTACACGTCCTATGTATATTTCACCTCATAATGACCCCTTTCTATTGTGCTGTGTTCTGTTTGACCGATGTTCAACAGTTCATCTGCTCGGTAATAAAACCGAGTACGCAGACGTGAAACATGTATGTGGTAAGTCATCTATTCACCGCATGCAGCTTATTCGATGTAGCAAGGTGTCAGGTGCGGTTTTACTGTTGTCATAACAAGTAGTAACATTTGGTTCAGTAACACTGATAGTCTCTAATACCGTTACCGACCTAGAGATATATTGGGAAGAACATCTGTGTCCCTGTGCTATTGATAGTAGGCATACATGCACGTCGCTAGACTAAATGTATTCATTATACAGTTACTCCTCGCTTGCATCATTTCAGAGATGACCACATGATGTACGTCTAATTCGGTCTACAGCCAGCCATGCTGACTACTTCCCAGCCCTGTGGACTCGACGGTCTACACGATAACGTCAGATCCGGCGATGGATACAACCTCCTCTCGACGTCAGCTGATAATGTCCTGAAGACGGCTTACACATCCATGCCATGTTTACCTACCTTTTCAACTCAGGTGAACCATACTAGAGACGGGTGCCAATCGTTGCCAATCCAAGTTGAACATGGTGGCTTTCATAAGCTGTTGGATGAGCCGCCCACCCAGGATGGTACTGCTTGTAAACATCCCACCGGCTCTGATTTGGAGAAACCCGTGAAAAACTTGCTGGCGTTAAGCATCGGCTGGATGTTTTACTTCATGGCTTTCTTCTCACTGCGTTCTCTCCAGAGCAGCATCAATCACGTGGCTGGTTTGGGTCTCGCCTCTCTCGCTTGCATTTACGCCGGTTTTCTCTTAGGTTGCTTCGTCACTATCCCGATTGTCAGAAGATTTGGCACCAGGCGAATCCTAGCAGTCGGTCTCTTGTGTCATATCATCTACGTGGTAGCTAACATCCATCCTAAATTTTACACCGTCATTCCGTCATCCTTGCTCGCCGGATTCTCACAGGTATTGATGTGGACCGCTCAAGGCGCCTACCTTATCAAACTCTCAAAGGAGGGAAGCGAAAGCTCGGCAAAATCTCTCAACAGTACCGCCAGTATCTATTTTGGAGTGTTTTTCCTCTTTTACTCTTTGGCACCGGTGTTTGGTTCCCTTTTGACTTCGGTTCTCATGAAAACGGTGGTCGTGCCGTTGGACCACGGTGTCCATTTCATAAACCAATCATTTTACAAGACACATGGGAGCGTTGGTGAAAGTTTCCATGAATATGATTGGTCAAATATCAGTTACTCCGTCCCTGACACGCCTCCTAAGTCGTGTGGCTTGTTGTTTTGTCACTCAGGGCTTGATAATGATGAAGTTTTCGTCCTTCCACTACAAACCCGTATGATCATTTTCGGGTCGTATGTTATCGCCATGCTCTTGTCTTTCACCATCTTTGGACTGTTCCTGGACGAACCACGTGACCAGTGTCAAACGGACAGTAATCCGCATTATATTCCACAGTTCAAAGCACTATTTGACTTTGTAAAACATCCAAAGTTTCACCTGTTGGCGCCTATCATATTTTATTTGGGAATCCAGACTTCATTTCACTCAGGAGAGATTACAAAGGTAATGTAACTGCATACATGCTCTGTACAACCCATCGATAAATGCTAAGAATTGCTTATTCAGTTGCCTGATGTGTAACGTACGTTATGCTTTAGTACATAAAGGGACAGTTTTAAGGATATGGGACAGAACTTTCAATACGGTCTTGAAAACATACCACAGTTATTTCAAAGCGGCATTGAAAATGCCAGAGATTTCAAAGTAGTTTTGAGCACGTTCTAGAGATTTCTAGAGGCTTTGAGAACATATAATAGAAATGAGAGGTTAGGAACATATCAAAGAGATTTCAATCTAAACGGTTTTGTGAGCATGCCGTGGAAATTTCAGAACTCTTTTGAAAACACACAACTGTTATTGACCTCCGAAGAATTTTTTAGAACATGCCATAGAGATTTCAAGGCAGTTTGGAGAAAATATACCAACTGTAGAGAAATTCTTTTGAGTTTTGAGAAAATATCCCAGAGATTACAAAGCCGTTGTGAGGACATAATTAGTTTTTATAGTCATTTAAACAGATGTACAATTCTCCTAAAAGTCTTGTGATTTAAACACTAAATTTTTTTGTCTGTTTTAACCATTCATGCTCTCCAACCAGTGAGCTGATATAGGTCTATTGGTTTCAAAATAATAACCAAAAAAAAAAACATTAAGACCACAGAATGTTCGTCGTTTGGGAACCAAAAGCAGACAAATTTGAAATCGGCTTTGAGAACCTGCTGCGCGTAGACATTTCAAAGTGGCTTTGAGAACCTGCTGCGCGTAGACATTTCAAAGCGGTCTTGAGAACACATAACATATGAATCTGTTCCGATCTGAATTACCTCTATAATTAAGACAGAAGCAAATGTAAATGTACGTTAAGTCCTTTGAAAGTTCATTATCTGGAGGCCTCTATGTGAGAAATAATTATGCCTACATGTGGAAGATTTCTGCAAGTTTTTTAAATACATTTCAAATTTCATTTCCTTTTTATGTTAATTTATCTCGGCGTTGGATGTTTTATGGTCAATGATATATGGGACAATACATACCTCCATAAACAGTAGAAAATTGAAATATCTTTCACCAGCACGGCTTTCACCTATATATATGTAATTTTTCCGCCAATTGTTTCTCGATTGTAGGAATTGCCTCTCAGAACATTAGTCATAATCTTTTGACTTCAATTCTCAGGCCTACGTGACGTGTCTGTACGGGATGGAGATGGTCGGCTTTGCTATGGCCGGCTTTGGCTGCTCTGCCGCGATCTCGTCATTTGTCACTGGCTACCTGAAAAGGTACATCAAACGTCTGACGATTCTGAGTCTGGGTAAGTGTGGCAAACACCAAAGAGGCTTTTTATGCCAGAGTTTTGGTTATAAATCGTTTTTCTTCAAAGCAGCTGATGGGCCTCTGATGAGAGAGGTCCCAGGTTCGAATCCAGCTTTCCCTTTGTCGGCTGTGGCCGTTAGTTCAATTCTCAGCCACACCTGTACGTATGGCAGTGGTTTACACGTATTGTTGTATTGTTGAAAACTTCATCAACACTTTACAATGTCAAGCATCAATAGAATAAATAAATAAGTAAGTAAATAAGGGTGCCTTGAGCTATTCATAACATTACTTTAATCATTGAAGAATCGAGCAAAATTATAAAATCGTTAGGGTGCTTTATTTGCAACCATAATGTGTTTCATTATGTAGAATTGTTCTGGTTTTACTGGCTATATAAAACAAAAAGAAATCATCAGTTCACGAAATAAGGAACTGAATGACACTCACTTAACACTGCATCAGACAGTAATCTCCAATGAACCTCGGTGTTGTATTTATTTGAAGGTTTTCTCGTGAATGCCACGTGTCTGATAGTGATGGGCCTGTGGATACCGACTGAGGATAACTTGGCCCCTGTGCTGGTTCTCATTTGTCTGTGGGGGGTGGCTGAAGGGATCTGGATCACCCACATCAACTGTAAGTTAGTCAACTAGCCTTCCTTTGACGTTGTGAGTCACTCAGCTCGCCTTCCATTGACGATGTATGTTTCTCAACTAGCCTTCCTTTGACGTTGTGAGTCACTCAGCTCGCCTTCCATTGACGATGTATGTTTCTCAACTAGCCTTCCTTTGACGTTCTAAGTTAGCCAACTCGCCCTCCTTTGACTTTGTAAGTTAGTCAACTTACTTTCCTTTGACCTTGTTAATTAGTCAACTTACCTTATGACCTTGTTAATTAGTCAACTTACCTTATGACCTTGTTAATTAGTCAACTTACCTTATGACCTTGTAAGTTAGTCAACTGGCCTTCCTTTCACCTTGTAAGTTAGTCAACTAACCTTCGTTGGCCTTGTCCTGTTTTCTAATTGCCAATGATTTATCTCTATGTAAACTATGATAGTGCCGATCTGTTAATTATTAGCTTCTAATCTGATTGCTAAAATTAAGCTTTAGGCGAAACGTGCTAACTCAAAGGATATTTATAAGGTGCTGGCTACTTGAAAATGCTTCAATCCTTGAGAATTGTGGCAATATTTCTTCAGGAATAGATATATCAAGGCTTATCCTATGACTGACAAAGTTCAGAAAGCTGTAACAAAGTTCAGAACACAATGGCGACGTTCAAATGTTATGACAAAGGTCAATAAGCTGTGACATAGGCCAAGAACGCTATGACAAATATCAGTAAGCTATAACAAAGTTCAGAAAACTATGACAAAATTCAGAAAAATATGACAAATTTCACAAAGTTATGACAAAGTTGAGAAAGCTCCTGGAAAAAAGTATCTGTATTACCTTTAATCAATCCAACATGCTCTTTGCCTAGGTGCTACTGGTCTCATCTTCCCGGATAGTATCGAGGCAGCCTACACAGCCTTCCAGTTCATTGTGGCTCTAGGCCTGGTGGTCGGCTACTCCGTGTCACAGTATCTGTGTATGCTCACCAAACTATACATCGTGGGGGTATTTGGCGTCCTTGGTATGGCCAGCTTTGTGGTACTCAAATGGGAGGTCAGTAGAGACAAACGGTTATCAGTTATCGGTTAAGTGCTAGCACCTAGGGTAAATCCAGAATGGGAAGCCATTCATGAATCAACTCTGTCAAAGGATATATGGACATATTCCACGCACAGGGGCCGATTAAAAAACACAACTGCGAATGCTCGATTCCCCAAAGAACCACTTCTACGAAACACCAATAACGCAAAAAATATTTTTGACTGAAGTAAAACTTTAAAACTTCGATGTAGTGGTCCACGAAGCTCAGACTGTCATACGTTAGTGTTATCTTTACAGCTTTGGGTATTCCCGATGTTATAAATTATGTTTCCAATCCATTGACAGTTTTGTTATAATCATCAAAAATGGTTTTGTGTAGAATCGCCCCCACATGACAGCAACTAAACATCTTTTCCCGTGACAGACACGTGGAATTGACGGAGAAATGTGCACACGTATTCTGCACCAATTGCACGTGTAAACCAACTATATGCAGTTTGTAATCAATACTACCGTGAAAGTTCAAAGGGCTTCCTGTAACAACGAATAAAATTCCAATCAAAAGAACCCTTTGTTACCCTTTGTTATATTCATTAATTGAGTCTTCGTGGAATATACTGCTTGTTGATGGTAACATTTGTAACTGGTTTTTGTCACAAGTTACAGAGCCCAGGTGTGACTTACAAATACTACATAAACCGTGTACAGTTCCCACGTAGTTACTTCCACGCAATGTATGCTTGTGTTTTTTCAAAATCTGAGCTTACAAAGCTTACCTAGAACTTACATAATACAAAGACATTTTCGGAATTGGGAATCCTGAAACTCCCTGAAGGAAATAATTAAGTCAGAAGCCGGTTTCACGAGCGTAATTAATGGAATTGTGTCCGTGATTTGCCTCCGAATTGAACAGTGTTGAACAATGGTTGTGAAATACCTCAACGCAGACATAACAGGTTTGTAAGATACTTTATATATTTCTGTTCTGTTTTGCCTTGTGTGTAAAAATTTTGTCGACGCCTGAAATAAGTTAAAACTTAGCTCATGATTATCATACCATTCCATACAGGTTACATGGTGACAAATTAGGTTGAAGTTTTGAGATGTTGTAGAGAAATGAGAGAGGTACGCATGAGAATATAACAGCATATCACGCAAATATTTGGTTAAGTATAAATTTTTAGTTAAAGTTGACAACCCTAATATGTAATAAATACGCTCGGGTACCAAGTGGAAAGGCAGTAGTTAAGAGGAGATAAGTATGTTGGTCTTCATCGCCTTGTAGAGTTGTGTCCCTTCCTAAGGGAACGGGCTAAGCATCCAGTCTAAACTTAGGGGTATAAAAACCCTAAAAAAATTCCTTACTATTTATGTAGTAATTTCGCAAATAACACCCCCTAAAACTGTATTAGCTAATTTTTGTTCGCCCAAATGACACATACTGTCAAATAACCAGATGCCTGGCCTACAACATATCCAAATATCATTAGGGGTTAACTGCCATTTTTTCAAAATAAATCAGCTGGAATGCTGGTACTAGCGTCCTCTGCCACAGAAACAGGGTGTATGGGGCACTTACTCATTGGATAATATTTTCCTCTGTTTAACTGTAGCCACAAGTACTTTTTTTCAATCATTATTTGTCATAGTTTATACTTGCAAAATTAGCTGGCACTGCTTCAACACACTTCATAGATACAACCATTCCCTACCCGTCCCTACCGCTTTCTATGCGCCTGAATCTTGCACACAAAATCCGATTAATGTTTTTATACCTAGAGGCAAATCTACTCCTGCGTCGAGACTTTGGCCTCTAATGTGCTGTGTCGCCATTTTACTACGTCATTTTCCGGGTTTCCGTATATGGCGGGAACAAGACAGACAACGCGTAGATTTAAAAAGTTTTGAGACGGCAAACAAAACCGCGGTAAGAGTTGAAACGTTACACTTTTACCGTATCCTGTTGGCAGAACATTAATCCTGTCCGGCCTTGATATGCATAGAATAATCTTTCGACCTGCTTTTCTCAGGGATCTATGTTTGTCACTCTCAGAGAAGGTTTGGCGTACAGCAATAACGAAGACTCTCTGGGGAAAGCTATCTTAAATACTAATGACCTTACGTCAGAAATTATTTGTCAAATTGAAAAAAATTTTGAAAAAATTCGAAAGTTCAAAAATGAATATAGCTTGCGTGATTTGGCCATTTTTTCCATTCACAATGAAAATTTTTTTCTTAGATTTAAAAAATAAGACCGAGCAAACTTTTGCGGGGAGGATGACCACTAAATGCACACGATCGGCCATTCCTGAGGTAAATCCGAAGATAGCCGAAGTGGATCATGATTGGATAAGTATCGTTGCTCACTATAAACGGAAATGCGTCACTGGCTTAATCAAATCAATCACATTGCGTTTTACATTATGATGATTCCGTAAATAGTACGCCAGAAAGCTCGTTACACTGTAATTGTAATCAGCCGAAACGGACTTTGAGAAAAATAAATCATGAAATGATGGAATACTTTAAACACTGTCCCCACACGAAGAACTGTCTTTCAAAATTGTTGCCCAAGCGAATGAATGCGGAACCTAAATCAGCCAGGAGTACCACCCGCTGCATGCGTACGTATGTAGGACACGAAAACCGTTATTGTAAATCTACAGAAAAGATCTACCCTATACTTTCTACTATAAACACAGGATATGTTGAGCAAAGCGTGTTTTGACACTTTCATCAAAGTATACCATTGCAGTTAATAAACTATTTAAGAGGAAGAGAATGCGCGATTTTTCTTTCGACAACATTGTTTGCAAAGCGAAGAAAATATGTCATATATATACATAAAGTACATTTTATGTATCAGTTTTGATTCAATTATTAAATGTAAATTTTTACATATATGCCAGATAAAAGTCTGAAATATCAAACGCTACAAGGTCATATGTGCATACCCCGTATATGCAGGTCCTTTGGGTACATTATACTATTCAAACCTCATTGAAACAAAAAAAAAGGGAAGCGACGACAGTGTAGTATATAGTTGGAAAATAGTAAACGTCACGTGAAATCCGGCCTCTTGTCAATTTATCTCAGATACAGGGCTTTGCTCTAGCTGTTCACGTCAATGGTTTACAAAGTATAACTTACACGCCCCATAACACCAGGATTCAGCAGAATTGGGTAATAAATTCAGCAATGTCTGTTACAATTTATTAGAAGTCACTGGTCTATATCGAGTTACCCCTTCCCCCCCCCCCCCCGTGACGTGTATTCACCACATTTAGTAAACAGTAACGTGAAAACATTGCAAAAGCGGGCCAAACCTCGGAAACTCTTGATCCACAAGCAAAATCATGGCTTACGCAAGCATAACATATAAAAGACAACGCCATGGACAGTAGAGCAGAGACGAGAGTGTGATAGTATAGTTCCCTGACAAGTATACAGTGAAATACGGCCTCTTGTCAACATGGCTCAGCTGGGGTTTTATTCTATAATTGTTTATGCAAAAGCTTACATGATAGCAACTCATAGCCTCAGCAGAAGTAGGTAATAAGAGTGCAGTGATGTCAGTTGCAATTTATTTACCGTTTGGTGGTCGAGAATTACTCAGAAGCTGTAATGTAATACACAGTAACATTGAAACAATGCAAAGGCCTCTGGAACTATATGTTTGCCACTGTCGCCTCCACTTAGAGTAGCTTTACAAAGGAAGCGAGTTTTGTCCTACCATATACCGATGAAAGTCCAACCAAGCCATTTCCTGTTCATGGCGTATACACATATGGTATATATCCAAAGTTCAGGTGGGTTTTCCGGTGCCGAATCCATGAAGTGCATAAACGTTTTCATGATCGAAGGGTTCCACATGAATCCTTTACATGAACCTCACTGATGACTTTTCGCTGTGGTACAATTAAATAAAAACTCGAATCCTGTATTTGCATTTAATTCTTACACGCATATGATAAAATAACCCCAAACGACACAACCACATGTTCCATTAATACTGGTGCTCTCGCCAGTTTCTCGTATTTCACATTTCTTTTTCAATCATCGCTGTTATATAAAAGACGAGAAAACATGAAAATGATGCAAACTTCAAACGTCAGGTATTGGAAAAGTGGACTTCAACATTTTTCGCGATTTTGTCGAAGTGTTATACATGCATTTTGGTCCCACTCTTGGTTTAACCGAACATTGAAAACATTTCACTAAAATACCTTAATATATACAAAGCAATATTGCCACCAGAATGTACCAGAATAAACGCAACTGAAAATTCGCACAAGCGCTCACAAGCCGCATGATTAGTTGACGATGTCAAACAAAGTGTCACATTTTATGACATTTGAATGTTTAAAAGTTTAAAGGGAAGCACAATATACAACATAAGAAATAAGAAATGTTTGGGCTCTTGTTCTTTGTTGAATTTTCGCTTTCGGCTCACCCACAAATCACAAAGTAAAATCAGTGTCACCATACAGATCTGGACACTGATCAGGAATTTGGTGAGTGTCGTTTCACCGGATTCTACTCTTCATCGAAGTGGGTGAAATGGTTTGAGTACATAACCTTAAACTCCAAACAAATACATAACCATAATATAAGATAAATTCACACGATATAAAGACTTGAGAAGAATTTTATATAAACTAAGGAAAACACATAGACCGATATAAGTTAACCGAGTTTGTAGCCGCCGTGGTATAAGTGAAATATTCTTGAGAACGGAGTAGAACACCAATCAAATAAATAAATAAATACAGAGGGAAAGCGTTTCAGGCCTTGTATTACAGGTTGGCATTCTATGTTCGCTATATGAAATAGTCTTTGCGTTAATAACAGAACATCTGTAAGCTAGTCAACCCTCTGTATTACAGTAAAATACTCATACAGCATGACAGATTACAGCATGGAGAACGACACCAGATCAGCAGCGAGTGGGACAGTTAGCAAACGGTCACGCGTGAGCGGTTAATTTTGTTAAAGTAAATGCTGTCTTAAACAGCAGCAACTTAGACGCCGCATCATAACTTAAGCAGATTCAGGTCAAATGGGTCTGGTGACGTTAATTACTATATATTAGACGTCAGTGGTCTGGAATGTTTTCATCACATGCATTTTCTAGGCGTTAACGTGAAAACTAATGCAAACGCCCACGGCGACTTCACACAGATATGCAGGTATGCAGAAACACATTTATAGGGAATTTTACAACTTCTTCTGTTCTTCAGAACTTTCATTTAAAGCTATAGTGGTATTTCAAGTTAATTTTATTTATTTATATATTTATTTGATTGGTGTTTTATCCCGTACTCAAGAATATTTCACTTATACGACGGTGGTTAGTTTTATGCACGATGGGAAGAAACCGCAGACAGATCCCTGAGGAAACCCACGACCATCCGCAGACAGATTCCGGAGGAAACCAACGGCCATAGGCAGACATACCTCGGGGGAAACCCATGACCATCCGCAGGTTGCTGCCGGACCTTCCCATACACGTAATGTTTCAGATTAATAGAATAGTGCAAGTTGTTGAATTATATGGCGGATGGTTTTCCAGTCCAAAAAAATATCTCAAACAAAACATAATCGACCATGCAAGTAATTCTTTATTTTAAATGACTATAGTACAGAGTTCGTTAAGCCTTCAGGATATCAGTATTACCGGGAAATAAAACAAAGCATATCGTAAGAAAGCCTATAAAATGTCGCATGTTTATTGTTACCATACCTTTCCATCCACTAGACGACGTTGGGCGATAGAAAACCAGCGGTGGAATTTTAAAAGGAACCCACTTACGGAGAATTCCGTGTCGTTCAGAATCCTCGTCGATCCACATACATGTAGGATCTACCATAGGCATCGAAACTGGCATTCGTATACCAGCCATCAACCAAAATGGATGTTCCGGGTCAGTAATCAGAAGACCAGTCACAAGGTTTAACACAAAGCACCAAAGAACTAAGGAAATATATAAAGTAAGAGTCAGTGGCTGAGTTATACTGAATATTTGACGTTTACCAAGACCAAATAGGGATGATGCGCGCCAGAGTGATATCAATTAAGAAATTGGGGCGTATACGTGCAATGAGAAGCAGTCAACAGTTTTTAATGACGACGAGAGGGTGCAAGAAATGTTGCAGGAGGATGAACTAAAAATAAATAAATATAAATTATAATATTTATTTATTGAATGATTCATTTTTTGTTTAATGACACACTCAAGAATTTATCAACATAATTTATACTGCGACAATAACGTATGTAAATAATTTTAATCTATGCACTGGTCGGCATCTTGTTTCCAAGTGGAAGTTTATTCTCACCATAATGCTGGCCGGAGTCGTATAAGTGAAATATTCTTGAGTACGCCGTAAAACGTTAATCAAATAAATAAATAAACATACACATGGAAAATTCATGAGCATGGCTTTAAACAGTTGAAAATAAAATATTTATCTACAAACAAATAAATCTACAACAAAATGTCTCAGAAAGTGACAAAGTTATACAATTTGGTTAATAACAACCCGAAAGGCAAAGATAAACAAATTACAGCTACATGTGGGCTTATCCAAAATTGTACATGTAAGCTTCACTATGTAATGTATGTATAGGGATTCAACGTAGCCAGTGCAGAATATACCAATACACACACCTAAAGCATCTCACATATGAAGTCCGTTTGTTTAAGCACCGTTATCTCTTTAATCGTGATGATCCATCCGCATGTAGTAACAATCAGCCTATACACGAAATTCACGACAGCTTATCGGTTATCCAGCCTATAAGTATATCGTATGATCAACACATGCATGAAGATTTTGCTCTTGATATTTCTTACGTTGAACATCGGGTTTTCAATTTACGAAATATGAATGTTTTATAATAGATGAGAAAGCATAGGCCTACTGTGGATGTATACAATTTATATGTTGCTTAAAAACAGGATTATTTATTTATTTACTTATTTATTTATTTCATTAAAAGCTATAAAAATTACATAAAATTAAAATAATAGAAAAAAAACTAAAACACACCTGAGGTATATTTAACAATGCAATATATTTTTACATTGAGTTTTAAAAGAAGATGGGGATGTAAGAGATAAATGTTTGATAAGGACTTAGCTGGTCTGGCGTGTTACAAGCATACGTTTTGCTTATCAACAGAAGATGATGACCACTACATATAATTCCTCAGTTACAACGCCCGAGAGCAAAGGATATGAGCAATATATATTTTGTACATGCGACGTACACGCCTGGCCGGACTAATAGGGTAGTTTTGAGTTCGAACTCTTTCATCGCTAAAGGGAAGAAAAGCCCTACTGTACAAAGTGACCTGTCAAAAATGTTAGGCAATTATTTCTGATTATATTTACTATAACATGGACGTCTAAGAAAAGTGTCACAAAAACTTATTTAGACTAGACGTACGGTAGGGAAAACTGAGGAGTTGAAAGTGTTTTGGCTTAAGAAGCTGCTACCCTAACATGGCGAGAAAGGTGATCGGTAAATTAAAGTCAACAAAATTGCTAGACAATTTGGATAAGTCACATGACACAGTCAGACTTTTTTTACCTTTGCGACAAAAGAGATCGAACTCGAAACTCAACTATTGTAATGCACTTTTTCTTATATATTATACATTATGTATGTATATAATGTATTTTCTTATATATTTTTCTTGAATCCTTACCTTGAAATCGTTGCTGTTTTGGCTGTGTTTGTTCTTTAAAGCTCTGCAATTTACAGATGCATATTTGTCTCAAAAACAGCTGTTGTTTGACTCATTATTTCGTATAATTCTTTTATATGTCATGAGAAATGATTGAATGGATGTTAATGGCTTGCAGCCATATCGAGTATGGCGAGAACATCTTCGTACCAGGAGACAGTGTACGATGCGAAAATGAGAAAATCTGAAGTCAAACAAAAGTAGACGAGCATGCACCAAACCAGCCAAAAAGAATACAAACCTCAGTCAAAATTCAAAAATCACATTACTTCACATTAACAATCTACAAAACGGTGAGTAGTATAGTCCTAATGAACAAAAATGAGCCAGTAGCTTTTACAAAAATGAATAGTAGAATCGTCAGCAACGTTGTTAAATAGATGGAACTGCCTGCAGAACCCTCGCCCAGTATCGACCAAGTTATTATACAGTCAGCTGGAATATGTTTGAGACGGAACAGGGTTAGGTCTGCACTTCTGTCACGAATTAAGACGTAGATAATGCGTAAATGTTCTGGACTATTATCTATCATAATCTTAGGTTAAGACGTATAGCTGTATCTCAACAAAGTTATACTAAACTGACAGAAAACGACACAGGACCCTTATTAACTAAGACGTAATGACGCGATTCTCTCTACACCTATACACTTTTTATCCGAAATAGATTATACAGGTGAATGTGTTTCTATTTGTTTATAATCCGGAGACATACATCAGGTCTGTAACTTTTGTACATTTTAGCCAAATGTTTAAGTGCTATTTTTCAGCGGCAGTTTTATTCCTGTAACGATGAGCTAAGAATGGTAATTTTATCTTTTAAGAAAGTGCTGTTTCACTCCACATTTAGCAGCTGGGCATTTACGGAGTGGTGGATTATCTCCCTTACACCACGACAGCAGTCTTGGTCTCTTAAGTAGCCGTGTCGAACAACTCCTTGTTTTCAAAACAATGTCTCTTTGTTCATGTTTAAAAATTTGTTTATCAGGCAATGTGTTTATAGCAATGAAACATGACACGACTTAACGATGCACGTGAGTACTGTGTGACTACTCAGACAGTTTAGGTTATGGATAACTTCTAACAGATGTGTTAAGCGTCGACTAGCTCTGCAGCTGACCGGACTTACAATACATCTCCCAAAACAAGATCTGCTCATGATCGATTTTTCTGCTGGACCTGAATTTTTGTCCTTGCTGCAGGAATTTCCGGTACAGACAGATTCCTAATCTGAGAATAGTGATGACTCAGCGCGATTTATAGACATGCGCAGTGAGCCGTGCCACGTGGACTGAACCACGTCACATAGTAGATTTACCTTTGCTGTCTTCCCCTGGGGAAATGGGAGCCACGAGGGTGCCTGGGTATCTCTTACACGTCAAGGACACCATCCTGAAATAGGTACAATAAAACTCAAGCTTTAAATCTGTATGATTTGGCGGAAGAAAACATTGCGGAAGATATCCAACAGGCCGCCATATTTGGCGTGATATTCAACATAAGAGCATATAAAACACATGCTCACGCGGATTTCGACCGTTCTGAGAACAAAAACCGAATTAAAATTTGAAAGTATTCATTAGCGCTAAATTACAGCTGCATCGGTGACAGTTAGCACGGCGAATTCATTTGTTAATTGCATGCTAAAGACAATTAATATAACACCAAGCCAAACATGATAGCCTAATAAAGAAAAAAAATATATTATTACGAGAAAAATTCCATAACATGCAAAACACTTCATGTACTGGAATTTAATGTGCTTCTAAATTCCTTTGACAATCATAAATATATATAAACATACATTGGTTGAGATTTATACGAGATTGATATTTATTTGCAAACTGCAACAATGTTGCATGTCTGGCCAGCTCATGAATTGTTGCATTATCTTTCCATCCATTGTCGCCACCTTTTGTAATTAAAACCCAAAAACATTTGTTACCTATTTTTATTATAACTTGTTACGCGTGATTAAAATCAATTCTATGTGTTTATATTGAACTTACACCTGATAAACACTATGTGTTTACAATCTGATCAACAGCACATACACCTATAAGGTATGATGAAAAGTAAAGCAGTTTAAATTCTTGGCCTATTCCATGTATGTTATTTATACAAGCACAATATTCTCCCTAAATGCGCCATTGTCAGGTGTTATATAACTGGAAGAGTCATTTCCATAATTCAGTTATTTAAATAACGCTATAAACTCCGTTTGGGTCTGACAAAAATCTAAATTATATGCAATGAGAGATTATTATATTATTTATTATTGCTAAAGTAAGAAAGGAACAGGTTAAGCGTTTGCATTTTGGAGCTTCCTGGGGAGAGTGAAGTTTGGATGTTGATGATGAATATACACGACATTATCCTCCTGTAATGTAGGTGTCCAGATAACGGTTTTGTTCACATCGCACTTTGTCAGTCAGATGTATAAATGTGTTGAATATTTCCCAGATACGATGAGGATGCTTAAGAGCGTGACGTTTGCAATTCCATTGTAGTAATGATTTCATAGACCACAACTATAACTTTGTAGAACTTACAAAACATCGAGGAATCAGCAGGAAAAAAATTTTAAAAAATTAAAATTATGTTATTGATTACCACATAAATAGCAACAAGCACAGGCAACCAATACTATTCCCCTATTATTCTTTGCATGAAAACCACATTTCAGCAAATGAAAATTCCGTTCCGTCAAAACACAGTTTGTTTGAGATATTATATATAGTTTTGCCTGAGAACATACACAGAATGTAGGATGGAGTTTGACTTGACGAAGGCGTGAATTCTTCCACATGCAGGCCTGTCATCCACTAGTTAGGTATAATCCTTTGCATGTACTTCGGAAATCAAGTTGAAAATGATGACATTTTACATGCGGTATACATTGGGTAAAAAGTTCAACTTAGGCATATAGACCGTCTGACAAATTATTCATTATCAACCTGAAAAGTTCTATATATGGATTGATGTCAGTTTAGCAGTTTAATATTTGACAAAAGCTGCTGGCCATTTCACGTTTACATAAACTGCATTTACACAAAATATACTAAATAAAAAGATCCTTCCAGTAACAATGGAAATTTCAATACATTTTAACATCGTTTTAAAGCCAGTAAGCTTAAGTACTGCAGAAGACACCGATCAGATAATAAATAAATAAAATACATAAATAAAATCAATTACAATTCTATACATTCTTAATGAAAATACTCGAAAATATATATTAAATTAAAAATAAAATGACTCTACTTTAATAGCTTCATAAACTGATACTATAAATAAATCTTTCAAATGCATATACCGGTATAAAAGATGTTATGTCACGCAATTAAAAATTTATCTTCATCCAGATTATTTCAATAGTTTCACCTGCGTTTTATATACACATAGTGTGAATTGGCTAGTTAATAACTACCGTAGGATTACCGTAGAAATATTAAACTTATATGAAAGAAATCCTGCGGAACAAACCTAACACAATGGTTGAAATGAATTTTCGATAAATAACACTATTTAACCCATGTATGAAACATTCCTTTAAATATTTAAATATAAAGATATTCCTTGAATATTCCTTTAAAAAACAAAATCTTAAAAGCATCCGTAAAATTTAATAATTCATCTTAAGTATCTCATAACTGTATATAAATGGTCCTGCATATAAGGAGAACTAACTATAAATAGATGTTACAGAAAATGTAAAAAGCTGTCAACTTTTATCTTTTTATGCTGAACTTCTGTTATTGCGGTGGTAATACTATTTAATGCAATTGTTATAAGCATTCATGGACAACACTGTATATGGAATCTGCGCATACGCAAATGGACACGTATTTAAGATGACAGTCACGATGAGGTGACTTAAATACTTAATCAAGAAATATGCAAAAATACCACCTACACCCATGCGGCAGAACAAGACAACCACAATTGTCTTTTCATTTTGATAAGTTATATTGATTTCTTATTTGATAACATGGGTTTGTCCAAACTTGCATGCAATTTATCGTACAGATCAAAAAGAAAGAAAAATGGCATGTTCCTTGAGTAATTCTTGACGAGTGACGTCTGTTACATTACAGTTAACATCACCGCCTTCGTTCCTTTTTTTGGTCTAATTCTTGGGAAGAGGTATTGTGCTAGGGAATTGTAAGTTGCTAATATTTAAGCATTTGTGAGTGCGTGAATTCGGATGTTTAGCGTGTTTCAAGCCCAAATTATTTAAGCATTTTCATGAATAGTCAGAATAAAGCCGTAACTGAGGTAGACTGACCATTTACCACCCATCACACTGCTCTCGCTGCCCTCGTTTTATTCTTTATATGTTCTACTGATTGCAAAAGTAGAGGCATGAATTTCACGAAAAGCGCCTCAACCTCACAAAAGAGAGTTTGAGCGTTAATCCACCAGATATCCTGCATGACCTTATATGGTTTTATAATAGTGCATGTGAAGTGGTCCAACCCAACTTATCTGCATACAGCCCTGGACAACAGTATGTCATGTATACCAGCATGTTGAAATGTACCACAGTTCGGCGAAACAAACTTTTAGTGAAAAATTCTAAAGCATTCAGAACAAATTCCATCACGCAGAAGGGCGTGGCTAAAAAAACGGAAATGGGCTGTATTCTCCCAGTGTCATGGCAAAATTCTAACTTGTGAAAGGGGAGCTTTCTGCTGATTATCAGCTCCCTTTCATAAAGACTGATACTGTGAACCTAGCAAAAATGGGATAAATTGTTACAGATTCTAGTTCTTCCACCCCTCCTCAGACTGAGCTGGAGATAAGGGTATTTTATGAAACTCCAGTGACGATGTGTACATACACATGAAACCTTACGCTATTTAAATGAGAACATTTATACATAAAGATGTACACGAATGTATTTTTTGGCGCTTTTCAGGGTGAATAACCACAGAGGCTCTGCATTGCAAAATTGACTTATCCCTATATCTAGATAGCTTTAAAATATTGGTATCGTTTAGTGTCCCGTGTCTGGGATGGCTTTGTCATCTGCGAAAATATATATATCTTATGCATGTTTGTCGCTGGATGAAAACGAGTCAGTTGAGCTATAAAAATTATTCTTAATTTAGAAACTTTTGACTAGTAAACACATGCACATGTAGCTTTGTGTTTACTTAATGACCTATATATACGAGGTATCTGTCCATGTTTTGAATTGTCTCTTTATTTCATATTTTATGTCTGTTTACTCTTATTTATTTATTTATCACCCTTCGCATAGCCTGTTTCATTAAGTAAACACTTTACTGACACCTCGCCAGCCAACAGCGATTTGAAATGGTATTAATTTAAAGACCCAAATCTGGAGTGGATTTTTGGATGCATAATTATGTATAGTCACTTCGCTGTATTCAGGTATACACAGAGTGTCTGCATGCATGTTGCTCACTCAAAAACATTTGACTTAACTGTGAAGAAAAAGTATATGTGTAAGCTTCCAAGAAAAAGGCAATTGTAACTTAGTACATGTTACTTCTGACCTCTCTTACCGTACGATAATGAAATGTTTCTCACACAGATGTATCGGTGTATATGAAGGATAGCAGTGTTTGGTGGCCTTTATATTCTTTACAGCGAAATACTCTTCTGTGAACCACCTTTTGAGCAATCCCTTTGGGCATTTATTCTTTAATTATACATTCTTACCCTCAAAAATATATATGGCCAATTCTTTTGTATATAAAAGTACGACCATTAGTAGATACGTCTAAAAGATTCGATTTATTTGTACATATTGTTACATACTTATTACATTTGTACGTAACAAATTTATATGAAAGCACTATAGTTCAAAACAATGGTATACGTGAGCATATTTATAATAGAATTTTACACATGTCCCATAAACATTTATTTTACAAAAGTGAAAATAATTTTTCATGGGTCAACTTGTTTTTGACATATGTACAAATATATTTATATATTTCTAAAAGTTTTGGTTTATTTGTACGTATTTGGAAAACTTCTGCAAATATTTATGTACAAATCCTTTTTACATGTGTATAAGTCCTTTGTGTATATACACAAATACATGTATAAATCAGTTTGTTTGTTTGTTTGTTTTTTTTTTTCTTGTTTTTTTTTTGGCACACTTGAAGAAAAGAATTGGACATATACATATATTTCTGTTCATTTTACATAAGGCAAAAGGATTGTGATATCTAATTCATTTGCACATATGTACAAATATTTGAGAATGAGATACTTAAATATATGCGAGAAACGCTTCTTTTACATTGATAAGTACAAAACGATTGTACATATATACAATTAATACAAATAATATAAATTGTACATATACACAATTCTTTTGCACATGCGTTATATATATGTAAATTCTAAAACGACTTGTCAGACGTGCACGTATATGTGTCTTTCAAGTGTAATAATGTCACAATCTTTACAAATGTAACAATGGTGCAATCCTTGCAAATATAACGATGTCGCAATCCTTACAACAGTTTATGCCAGACCAGAGAACAGATTATATGAATACTAAATACCTTGTATCACCATTAAGTGTTAACACTAATGTTATTGATTTTGATACAATGTTGCTCGAAAAAGACGGCATGTGCTAAGTAGGTTAACGCATGATTGACTCGGACAACACAATCTTGGGTCTCGGCTTCGCGTTGACGCAATGTTGTGTAGTCTTCGTCAGCTATGGTGTAACCTCTATATAAATTGGTGTACAACATTTGTCTACAGGATGTCTATATAGTATATTATAGTGTGTGAGTATATAATGTAAGTTTATGTTTGAAACTTTATACAATCTTCAAACTTATAAATGTTAGTAATGATAGTCATGGATGAACGTCTGTAGGTCTATAAATATTTTCACACTGCTCATTCTGTACTTCTTACACATAAGCAAAATAAAATAAAATTTAGCTTATACAGGTCTATGAAAATCTCTCATATTCTAACTTTTATATGCGTTTTTGTCAGGTGACGCGGTTAATCAGGCCGTGTTCGCTATAAGTCAATCGGATATCCCTATATGTCATACTACATTAATACAAACACAAGCACAGACAGTCCCGCCGTTAGACAGATACATTAGAGTTAGCCTGCATGTGCACGCGGTTCCCATGACTACAGACTACATTTGTATTGAGGCAAAGCAACCAGCAAGGAAAAGAGTAAACTGACCCTATTCCATATTTGTTCTTGTCGCTAATCAGGCCGAGATGTTTTCTGTACAAATTCATATATCAGTGCTGGCTTCATGGCACATAGTCTCAGTATAATTTCTTGGCTATCGCTGATCTCATACAACGCACATATACAGACCTGTACATTTATTTGATTTATTTGTTTGGTATTTTACGCCGTACTCAAGAATATTTCACCTGTACGAGTAGGCCAGCATTATATTGGGAGAAATCCAACATACCTATATAAACTCACTGGCCGTTTGAAATCACTATGGGAATGGCAAACACCATTTTTCAAAGCAACAGAAACAACAACAACAACGAATTCACTATTCTAGTGGAATCGAGTTGAAATCAACTCTGAGCTTTTCAATATACTCTATATATGCAAACCTTCATCCTGATGGTCAGTAACACTGAACAGTGACAACAAAATATAGATCCATGCTGAAGATCTGTAAATCTTCATTTTCCCAAACTGATGTGATATTTATTTCCAAACGCAAACTATAAGGAATTCAAAAACGTTTTCTTCATATTTTTCAGGCCTCCATTTTTACCAGCCATCGATGAACTGTATAACCTTTAATACCAACGACAGGTAGATATTGGTGCTTTAAGAGGCCAACTAGAGTCCATTTATATTTTTGAAAATTTTTTGTCCTTGCTGTTTAAAAAATACAGTATTAATACACGTTATTACTTCCATGTACATACTTGAATATGAAAGAAATATAGCAAACGTCTTGATTACATATATTTTATTCAGATTAGAACCCATGCAAATAAGACAAACTTAATGCAAGGTCACTATATGTCACTGGGAATGCATGTGATGATCAATGGATAACCTACATGTTAATGTTAGCCTTTTGTCTTTGGATTTCACATCTTCCGATTGTTATGCGAGTTTAGATTTTAGAAATGTCAAGGCTTTTAAATCCCCATAATCTCATTATTTTCCTGGATATTCTTTGTATATAGTTTTCCAATTGAACTTGATGATCCTTCATGATGAAAACATTTTACACACCAAATTTAAGACAAAATACAATAAAAATGTTAATTCTTCCCACCAAATACAATGAATTTTTACATGTATGCTTGATCGTACAAACTTTGAAGGTTTTGAGTTCGAGTAGTAAATTGAGTTAGAAGTCAATTTTTATTTAATATATTAGATAAATTATACAAACTTTTGTTATCTTTATATATATTAAGTCATATAGACAAATGTCATATCTGTCCCATATAGCCTATTTCTTAAAATTTTCCATTGTTTACATTTTGCTATATGTAAGCTATATACACACGCATCTGAGTATCTATAAATGCCAGAGTTGATGGTATTGCAGAAACCTTACAAAACGTTTAAAAATACTTGAATTGTGTAAAGATTCCATTTAACCGGCCTGGTACCTGGCTTCATAAGCAGAACGATTCATTTATGCTCTGATCATACAACAGTATAATAATATAATAATTATTTCTACCCATGACATTTAATGGGTATACATCTTGCACCACTCCGTTTATATGTCTGTGCAAGGGATTACATAATTACCCGATTGTATAAAACAATAGCTCAATAACACTGCCTCAAATGTGGGACATAAAGAAATATATTTGGTATATAGGACTTAACTTAGTGAGGTTTTGAATGATGTGTACAAATTGAAAGCAAACATAAATCTTTTGTATACCCTCTACATATTTGGTGTACAGAGAAATCTATAGTTGGCCATGGGTGTTATACACTATTTACATGTAATTGTATAATTATAAATATAGCCTGTCAAAATCACCCGGACATATACATCTGGGTTTCCTGCATGGTGACAACATTATATATAGCTGTGTTGCCCAGGCGTGCAGGCCATGCAATATGGCGGAAGTCTCACCGGAAGTCGCTCTCTAGTTTAAAATAACACGTTCAAAATGAAGTCTGGCGCTTGTAGTAATTTCCTGGGCTTTTTGTACTGGGGCATTTTAAATGAAGGGCAAAACTCATTTGTGGGTCGCTAGCTCCGGGGGAAATGTGTAGTCGGCTTAAGATATGTTTGAAGATCTGAGCAAGCCCAAGCAGAAAACTGTATACACCTTATTTATATAGGCCTACATTATGCATGTATATCCCCATCTCTATCATCCCCGTGGGCACTCATGCACATTCCATTTGAATGCTAACAGATTATCCTTTATCCTCCTAAAATATTTTGTAAACATATACTATAATATATTTCCTGTCGACGGTTCAATGAAAATGAAAAAAGGTTAAGATTAATTTAACAAGGGTAATGAATAAAGTATTGAAGGCAAAACTCTGCTCACTTATGGATGGTTGTGTTAATTAAACACAATGGCAAACATAAACACTTTTAAATTTTTTTATCGCTTTAGTAACTGTAACAGTCCATGGTAATTAAGGAAATTGTTCGAAAAAGGCGTTCATCTGACGTATATCTGGTTTATTCTGGCCTTCGTAATTATATAAAGAACTTACAAAGAACATATAAATGAAGAGCTTTCAAAAATTATCCACACTGCTGCGTTGTTACAAGTAATGATAATAATGCTTGGAAGTCAATTTTAAGTATTTCATTTACGTTCCACAAGCCAGATAATTCACTGAAAATGTAACTAGAACACATGTTATATGCATCAAACATTATATAGGTTATATGGTCACATCGTCCATTGGGGTTCAATGGGAACCCAGGTAGAAAACTAGCTGCTACTTTTCCTTATGTCTGTGGATTCCGGGATTAACACATGTATTAGAGAAAGACTATATATAAACAAGTCGTTTCCTAGAGCCTAATCTCTGAGGGGTAACCTTTGGAACCCCTTTGGGGTCCGTCAGAATCCCAGTGGGTAGTATTATGATTAAATGAGAATGTGTGTTCATCAGTCGTCTGTACCAATCTACTGCATGAAGACCCCATTGATACGCCTTGTAGCATATCAATGTGTTTAGTCTATAAATACAATGGGAAAATTTTATTCATTTTATACATATTTAAAAAAAATTTATATCGTTGAGTGCTGTTATAGGGGAAAATAAAAGGCCTATATGTTAAGTGGTTGTTAGTAACTTTGAATATAAATCGTACGCATTTGCTTTTAATAGCATGCAAGTTGTCTGTATACTGTGGCTTTACTTACAAAGCTGGACAGAAATCCTTGAACATCACCTATAATCATCAGCAGCGCAGGCTTATTTCCAGTATATACCTAACCTGGAAACACCACATACCATGATATACGACTGCGCATGTCACGGCGACCTGAAACTGACTGTAGGCCCTACAGTTATATACGGCACGAGCCATCACAGAAAACTAGCATTGTCAGACAGGAGATACGAGGGTAAATCTCTGAAATACTGCTTCCGTATGTGACTAAACATTTTTTGTTTTATACACAAAGTATCCATTTAACTAATAAAACGTTGGTTCCTTCTCCGAAATGTAATAACTTACTGGATAAATAATTTCACGGAATGCCACATACACACACAAAAGGTAACTGCATGTGACCAAAAATCAGAAGAGGAACGCGAAAAGAAGTTAGACATCATGCGGGTTGGAAGATCTGTTTCTGTTTTACAAGTATAAGTAATCTAACGCTCTTCATAGTCTGCTGTATTTTTGAGATAATGCGTGCAGTTTGCCTCCATGCAAATAGCGATGCATCTGGGAAGAACATTGCCAATCCTTTTAACGAGATACATATTATATTATTCTTAAACGGCCTACAACATGACAGCAGGTGCTGTATTCGGCTTCAAAGCTCCTAATATCACATACATAAAAGGCTTGTTAGAAAACAGGAAAACTGTCAAAAGGTGTATACAAAGCTTCTCATAGGTTATAGCCCGTGTTATGGGAAAGGGTATAGGATCCAGCCTAACGCCTTTAGCCTGAATACATAGTGCACATATGTGCATGTAGATACTTAGATGTTGTGACAAAGACAAAAATATTTTCACCCGGTATAACCTTTTAATAAAAGTTTATTCAGCTAGACATGACTCAAGTATTCACTTCAGTAAATAGGGGGAAACGAGAGAACTTAGAGAACTTTTGATATATATGTACACAGTATTTGATAACCTACCTTATATATTTCACAGCTTGTTCCAAGTGGTATAATCAGTTATGAGTTTCACAGCTGATGGTACTTCCCTCATCACCTAACTTTTTATCACACAGGGTATGAATGAGTCCCAAACGTCCCATCCAGCGATATGGGCTTTAAACCATCACGTGACCAGGCGGCATACCTTTGTTGACCTCGGCATAAACATACAAGTCTGGGCATGTTGATCACGGGAGATAACTCATGCAGTATATACAGCTGACCACGAGCAAAGCGTAATACCATTCGTTCAGTTTCGGTTGATTCCGGTTTTCATGGTATACTCGTGTGGGAAAACCCTGCAATATACACCCACACGATAAGGATGTAGTTGTCAAGATGATGCAAAGGAATAGACAAATAAAATTACTTTGAGGAGTTGAGTAAATTTTCTTCAAAATTTAATATTTCTGCAAAAGAAAAAAAATGAAAGTGAATTTAGAATACTTGGGACATACACTAAATTTTCAACTTGATATTCTTATATGGCATGACAACATAGGGAAATTCACATAATGATGTGATTTTGAAAATGAAACGACAGGTTTCTACGGTGAACTTCGGGTTTCTCCCCGGCAAAAATCCTCTAGTGTGGCACCGACAAGGTGTCAACGATAAAGAAAGATAAATAGAGGGGATTTTTTTCACAAATTTAGTATATCGCTTTTTTTTTTGGAAATGACGTGAATTCTCTAGGTTATCAACTATACGTGATTTACGAGGAAAAGTTCGGGAGGACAAAAGACTTGCAGCGCAAAATATAGGAGCGGCTATGCTGGGGGAGTTGGTTTGAGTAAAAGTGTCCCCTATATATGGTATATGTATGCCACTGAACACCACAGATGTTACGAGTCACGTCCATTTGATTTGCTCTGGAGGATTTCTTCTTAATTGCATAACCCATAACAAAAAAATCACCCCTGCAATCACCTATGTGGGTGGTCGCTTGATTCAACTCGTGGTTGATGATAAATCTGAGACAAATTTGAACTTCACAAATTTGGTCACTCATATACTATTGCATAAATTATTGGGAGTACCTCTTACACACACAGGTTGCGATATCTATAGCAAAGGTCATAAAGTACTATATATAGGCCAATTCAGTCATCGAAACGCTATACACCTTTGACATTCCTATAAGACTGTTTTCAGCGAATTGTCCTGTAGTCGAACGAGGAGGTCCACAAAAGCCAGATGGAAAACACTCCAATATTTTTTTCTACCACTAAAACTATTCATAAATTCATATTAGAATTTACCTGTCTTTTCGAAACTCGGACCTGGACAAGTAGGCACTCCGAGGCTGTCTTATAACGTGGAATGTAAGCCATAACCAAATGAAATAAACCCTTAGGTTGGAGCCTCAGTTCAGCTGAACAAAGCACGTTGTATGTGGCCCTAGTACCGAATCTTTCGTACGTGGTCAATTTTATTAGGACTTGAGGATATTGGTTAACCATTACCGCCATGTTATACCACGATATCATGTAGTAAGACAATATATATGATAATGACGGGATCAGATGACACAACTGTCAACTCACGATGTTTTGAGCAGTGTGTTCTCAACCCTAAAGATCAAAAGACAGCCTCTGGTCTGATGTACAGAGTTGCAGGACATTGTTTGAAATCAATCAGTCATGCGTGTCTACAAAGACATCAATGCACACAACTCATTGTATAGAAACTTGATTGCACGTTGTCAGCAAAGAAAATATTCGCGTTGGCCTGTGTGCGCTTGGAATGACCGACTGCATCAGATTTTTTATGGAAATTGATAAAGAATGTACATTGTAATGTGGATAACATAGCAAAAACATCTAACAGACAAAATAAACTTATCGGCTTTTAAACTGTGACAAAATCGAGAAACTAATATGTAAAGAAATGGAGCGGGAGAGGATAGTGGTAATAAAGAGGACAAAAAGTCTAAAAATGGGCTCGATTATATGAACAAGTACATCTGGAATCATAGACCACCATTATTTAGGGTCGTTTGATCCTTAAAAAGATAAGGTACAACTGGGGCTTACAATGCATCATAATGTGTCTGTGTATGATTGTATGTTTGTGTTTTACGTCATACCCAGCAATCGAAGGGGAGTCCTGAGAATGTATATATACTGTGTCTTCTTGTGGCCGGGCGCTTGCGCGAGTGGAGAATCGTGCCGAAGATACCAGACATGACGCCCCACTCAGTCACATTATACTGGCACAAGGCAGACCAGTAGTGTCTGCTTGCTCTAGCATGTCAGTGATGGGCGCCAAGCGAGGCAGCAATAAGTACCATTTTAAAGTCTTTGATATGATCCGACTCGGGAATCATCGAGGGTCTTTCGACTCCGAGATGTACTTCATAGTCATCGTATAAAGCAAGAAAACAACTGCATGGGATTGCATGTAACCCTAAAATACGACTTACTTATTTATATGATAAAAATATTTCCCTTATACAACGGCTGCAATCACTGTCGTAGGAGAAAACTAGGCAGAGCTGAGGGGAAACCCACGACCATCCGCAGTCTGCAGGCTGGCAGACCTTCCCAGGAGAGGCCGGAGAGGAAGCCAGCACGCATCAGCTGCACAGACATGTAGCGACCTCTTCGTCACAGAAGTCCCCTTTAAATTCGAGATGTCTACATATATATGTAAGGATTTACCATCACATATATTCTTACAGATCGATGATGTAGTTTGTGTATAAATATAAAAATGCAAAGCGCCCCTAAAACACCATTATCGCGCAGGCCTGCGTGTTTATATCTTATGTTCATACGATTTCTAGTTGTATACAGCCCCATAGCTCAGTGTGCTAATTGCGGGAACTGCCCATACCAATAAATAATTGTGATTTAATTTATTACATTTAAAACGTGTATAGCGTAATATAGAACATTTCTTAAAGTCGTTTACCACAAAGGTCAATAAAATTCAAAACTTATGGAGAATTTACTGTGCCGGACGGATTTGATTGGATTCACTGGTGTTTAAGGATCTGTTCGGAAATTTTTCACTAAGAGTTGAGTTTATAGCTGAGAAAACCGCTATTCCAGGAGTAAACCGATTTACCCAAATGCATAACATAAAACATTCTGATTAAAAGCCACAGCCGAGAGCTGGATTAGAAAACTCCCGGGAAATTTATGTTTATGTTCTGCATTTTTTTAATCTTACATATACCTGTCCGCAATTAAATTGTGGTTATTCGAATTTCGGCCTCGCAAAACGATTTGTTAGCGTTTTTCTGTGAACATAATTCTATACGGCGTATCATGCATATATAAACGGCGAGTGATTCCTTGTAGGGTCTATATGTATCCATTGCCCTGGTGGATGTGATTAATGAATACGTCATTATGACGACGTCGTAACCCAGGTGCAATACATACTTCAAACATCTATTCTATATAGGCCACAGGTGGACTTGAACTTGCATCTTCTGATCCGAAGCCTAATCCTTTACCAACCGAGCTAAAGGGAAACTCTCGCGATACTAATTACTATAAGTATTGAAAATCTACCACCTTGTCACGAATGACATACATGTATATCCTTGTGGAAGTGGCATAGAGAAAAGATCATCGGCCCAGTGATATAAATTTATTTATTTATTTCTATATTTGATTGGAGTTTATCCCCGCGCTCAAGAATCTTTCATTTATATGACGGCGGTCAGGATAGTGGGTGGAGGAAACCGAATTAACCGATCTAAACCACTGATCTTAACTATATAGGGTCCTGATAAACTCACTGACTTAAGGCCGCAGCTAGTACAATGCATGGGCACTGAATTCGAACACGCGATTTCGTTGATCAAAGCCAGTGCTTTAAACATCTTAACCAAGGATGCTCTGGATATATAATATATTAGTGACTGTAAACTTCGCAGGAGAAGTGGGCTGTGCCCGATCCTATAAGCACGTGATATTATCGGTCGCATGAGGCCCCAGCGTTAAGAAGTAAGGGTATATTCATATAGTAATTTCAGGTTGAAGTCCAAAAGTCTTTTGTAGACTTTAAAACAACATGCTTGAAGTCGCCCAAAACTGATTAAATTTTTACTGTCACAGTACAGTTTCAGTGATCAAAATTGTATCGATTCCATGCACATAGTTAAGAGTTCGATATTGATTACAATTATTAAAAGCTAAAGCCCGCAATCGCTTTGTGAAGCAGGTTCCTGGGAATACATGCAAGCATTCAGATCCCAGATAAATACGTATAAAAATACTTCATAAATAACCCACGTCTATAATGAACAACAAGAACAACATCAATCCAAATTATACCACTTTATTATTTATAGAAAATTATAAACATGAACATTTAGACAACAGTATATACACTGCCGGAATCTTGGGAAGATAGGCAGTCATGGGTTCAAATATAACAGCTCCTATAAACAGCACTTTGTAAAATTTCAACAGTTTAACAAATAGAAAATCAACATAAAATGACATTAATGGAAAGGGGAATGGTATTTATATATATATACATGCATGTGTAAGCCAAAACATTTCCAACGGATTCAGCTTTCACAACGACGAGACACACAATCAGCTAATTGAACATCATACTGAAGTAATATAAGACACATTTCCGCCCGATACATGCTTTCTGGAATCAAACATGTCTTTATCGGGGGAGTTGGGGGTCCACATGTTCACTTTCACCGATTACAACACAATTAATATTGGCATTTACATTCACCAGATAAAAACACTTTCAAAACAAACAATTTAATCATACACATATTTTACGCATGCGTCTAACAAAATGCGAGTTAAAACAAAACAGTAAATACACACACAAAAAAAACAATGAAATGGCATGATTAATATATGATTATAAAAGGATCAACAAAAAACATGGCAAACTATTAAATGTGCGTTACATAAAAATGTCGAGTTAAAAAAAAGAAGCTAAATGGCGTTAAGCCAAATAATACAATTCTTTGCATCACCCCAAATCCTGTTTAATATGCCTGGATGAAACGGCCGAAAGTAATGACCTGATAAAACTATAACTGTTTGGCATTTCTCATGATTCTAAGCTTGTAGACACATCGTCCCGAGACCCCTATAATGATGAAGTGTGTGACGAAACAAACAAATTTCAGTGGCTTTTTCCACTGAAACAAAGTAACTGCATGCATAAACAATTACTACACGCCATGAATAAAAATATGATTAAAAAATGACATCAGAAATATTCTGACAGGACCGATGACAGGACATAAGCTATACAATTTACTAGAGAAAATGATGGTCTAGAAATGAAGTTCAATGAAGGTTGAAAGTGTGTAGATATGCATGAACTATTCTCTGTTTTGACTTCGCGGAAAATAATGCTACACTTTCGTAATTAGTATGAAGATATCAGACTGTTCTAAACACCACACAGACAAGACTCGCTTTGTTTCAATGCCATTCATTAAAGATTACTTACTGAGCAAGGCAAACACTGTCTGATGATTTTAGCAAGATGTCAAATATTTACTGACTTATCATCCGTCAGCCTAGAGCTTCCATAATACTGACCAGGCGTTAAAGAAAATCTCATTACTTTGTTTTCTTTGCACATGTACGTCATAGCTCGGGAATACACCGGAAATGAAGTTTGTGGTTAATGTTATTCTGTACTTAACTTCAGGAGTACAAAACAATGTTTGTAAATGAAAAATGTCATGTACAATGCTTTTGTTTGACAACTCTGGAATGGCAAAAGATATAGCACGAATGACAACGACAACCACGTGACTTTTGTGTGGCTGTGTTGATTATGGACTTTAACAAAAGAGAAAGATCTAAAGGAGTTACATAGAAACACAATAAAGATGGACGCACTTCCGGTGTGAACATAACACTACCAAGCCCTTATACGACTTAAAAAGAAGTTGGACTTCTTCGTTGGCATCCTGATTCACTTCAGACAGTGTGTTAAGTATACATTTCCCGTACAGGTTTTGTATAAACTTAAGGAATTTTCTAAGCATTTCCTGATAACAGAGTTACACAGAAAACCCCGGGGACATACCCTGCAAGAACGCAAAACTGTATTTGTAACGCAAGGCATTGGCTGAAAACGCCTGTATTCTACTCTCAAAACTCTCTCGTCGTTGAAAACGACTGCATTGTTCAACACTGAAATGTCAAAAGTTTGCATTCAGTGTTGTTTTAGCTACAGTCCGGCAGAGCGGCTTTTCTCTCGCGCTTTTCGCGGGATTTACGCCTCCCTGATACATTCTGTACAACTGAACATGGTCAGTCATTCATGGCCTGCCAAACGGGCCAATGTCACTCAATTGCTTATTAACATTAACTGCACCGCCCACGGTGGGTTCGCTCCGCCCATCAGTTATGACCGCCCACGTCAAGCTGCAGTCCCCTGACCTCCGAAAGCGCCTGGATAATGGCGCTCTTTTCTCTCTCCATTTCTTGAAGTTTCCGATGTAGCTCCGCATTGCGCGCCTCTAACATCTGACAGTGCTACAGAAATTAAAAAAGCAATAAAAAAATTGAAAATCTCTCCTTTTTAGACACGATTAGCTAGTGATGTTGTCAAGCAAGAAAGACACTTGCCAACATTAACCTTCCTCTTCAGGTATAACGCTTCAATCAACATAAATTTCAACACATAATCACCGTTAATCTTCATTTTATCATAAGAAACATTATCCACCCATCGATTACTACTGTTTCGATTAATATTAAAAATCCATTTATAAACGGCTGAACAGAGAAACTGGAAACTTTCGAAATTTCGGCATACCTCAAGAATTGAAGCCTGTTCGTCGCGTTTCTTTCTGCGACATTTCAGGGCTGCTACTCTGTTTCTTTCTCTGCGGATTTTCCTCTTCTCGTCCAAGGATGCCTCTTCTTCTGGACTGAGAGCCTGTAACAGATTATACAGACAGCTGATGAGTGTTTGAGCACCATTGGTGTGGTTAACTTACATACAGGAATTGTAAAGGGAGAGACATCTTATATCAATATTTTATGGAAGTGGTTACATTGTACATACATGTATACACTGTATTATTGCACACAAAAAAACCTGCAATTCCGCATCTGCCACCAATGTAATTCCGTTTTCAAATATGCTGTGAATTCACTAGAATTCACTAGTTTTCACTATGGGTTGTGCTGGTAATTTGCAGCAGATATCTTTGTACATATCTGATAAACACGCGAACAAAAATATACAGTAAAAAGTAAAACGAAATAGGCAGTACTTATACTGCATGCAAAAATAGTATTATTTTTACAGTGTACTGTAACAAGCCATTCAACGTATAACAACTTGCACCATTCAAGTGGTTACATTACAAGCAGGAATTGCTGAGCCACAAATACTATTAACAACTTACAGTATCGAGGTGGTTACGACATACATACAAGTATTTATCACTTCCCCGAGAGACTTTCGAAATTGTGAATGAAATAACAAGGAAGAGATTCCTATTAAACTAGCCCATGAATGAATAGAAGAAGTACATGCATAAGAATCTCTTCTCTGTTCAGAACTGTTCAAGAGCAGAAAAGATACACCGTCTTGCAGAATCGTCATGCTAACATTACATACAAGAATTACAGCAAGTCAAGCAACTGATAACCGTGCACTCCGAAGGTGCAAGTGGCAATGTTACATTCATTAATTGTAACTGGCACCAAATGGGTACGTAGAACATTCAGTACCTTCAAGGTTTAGATAATGAGCTATATTCAGGAAGGCGCAATCATCTGAAACATCGCGCTCTACATATAAACTTATATTTTCAAATCAAGGCACATTTAGGCCTCCGTATACCATGAAGTCACTATAGTAACTAACAACAGCTGTTTAGGTCTGGATGAAGTGAACGTACATTATGTATCTTCAGTTTCACATTTACTCGCCTAGACAATGTAACTGGTGTAAGCCTAATAAATACATGTACATTCTTCTAAAATCGGAGATGTGTATGTGCACATATAAACAGTTTTGAACTCGGTAAAATTTTAATATTAGTGTCTCTCTC
The DNA here is from genome assembly GCA_016165875.1 of Acanthopleura granulata. Taxonomy (NCBI): domain Eukaryota; kingdom Metazoa; phylum Mollusca; class Polyplacophora; order Chitonida; family Chitonidae; genus Acanthopleura; species Acanthopleura granulata. The sequence continues at coordinate 18,300,744 of JABBOT010000010.1, forward strand.
TTCCCTACTTCCTGGAACTTTTCACGAGTAATTTATAATAATACAGTTGTACATATATAATATCACTTATATCACTATTTCATTTTTGGTGACACTCATCAATCTAAGCATCCTATACATTCTAAGTCTACACGTAAACAATTCTTCATCTTTATTTTCTTTCAACTATTCATAAGCCCTGTGGTTTTATTTCGGTAGTTTTGTGGTTTTGCGTTGAAATTTGTAACAAACAAATTTTTAACACCTCGTATATATAATTCTGAATTCCCTCTGAATTGTTGAAATAAACGTCTCTAAAAGAAAATCGTACAACTTAAAATTAGTATTAAAATAAAAATTCTGTTGAGAATTCTATTATTGAAAGAGCAACGACTGGAAGCAATTTTCCGAGAGCAATATACTTCACCTGAAGACAAAAACAGCGAAGAAACTGTAAAATTTACAAAATTCAGAACAAGTTCATGTTTATTATTTATTTGGACAGAGCTTCTGTTAGCATAGTACACATTTTTACAAATCTAACGCGGTATCATGAAACATTTAACCAGCTTGTTTGTAAATCATTTTAATGAATCCAAATTGCATGCATGCATTATGTTCCTGAAAACGTTTGCTTATACCGAGAGCAATGGTTATGAACGCCGTGACAACATCTTTTTATACATTGATTTGGAATTCAAAAAATTAAATAAATATTGGGAAATTAATTCGATAGAAAGTGTAGTGGGAAGCGCTTTATAGTAGACTAGAAAAGTTCTGTCGACAACATATACCAATAAATTTGCATCGCAACAGCTAGAATCCTAATTTAAAGAAACTCAAATGTAAAACATCTTATAGACTGAAATATTTTTTATGCCGAATTTATCAATATATATCCGCAATGAAAACTAGAAAATACAGCAAAACAAAACTATATACACAAAGTAGAAATTGTTAGCATAATTATTATAAAAAAGTGAATTTAACTGAGTCAAATCTTACGGGTTTGTGTGTTGTCGGGGTGAGGTCTACCGTCAGCTCTTCCTGCCCTCTAGCTAACCGTCGGTTCTGTATAGTGCACTTTAACTCCTCCTTGATCAATGGCGTTAGTTTGCCAGTCTTCAGCACCGTCATGGTGGCATCCAGCAACTCTTTGTCAAAACTCCGCTGGAAAACCATCGTAGCCGGTGGACATGGCTTCTCCTCTTTGGTCATGCTCACGTTAAAGATGTCAAGAACTTCCAGATCTGTTGGGCTCAGTGTCCCCAAATCTCCACAGATCACCTCATCAAGTGTACAAGTCGCCATTTTGTCTGTGAACATATCACATGTATACTTTACCAACGCACATACAAACGTGTCCATGAGGGGCTTAGTATCAGGGCGGGCGGGGGGGGGGGACAATCAATCAATTACTGTATTAATGATCGGCAAGTATTGCTACTTTGTTAGGGAGTTGTAAAAACTTGCATTTCTAAATCCAAATGAACTCATATGTATTCAACTGAAGTAAGCCTGTACTGGGTTTTACTGCGTATGACTATAACCCAGAATAAACATTTTTGCCTATACACCAACATAAAATAATTCGTGTAAATCCGCCAAAGCACTGGAAGGATACAATTCTGTTGCCTTTCAAATATATTTAATTGTCACAGACCATCATTATCATGACCAAAATCAGTTAGCTAAAATAATACCCTGGGAAGCCATATTGGATTCGGGAGATATACGTTGCTCTAACGTTGGATTCCCCAGTAATGCGCTATTTATAGGAACTATTTCTGCTGACGAGGCTGATTACAGTCTCCTCGCAGTGTCGACATGTTAACCGCACAGGCGTGTCTCACTGTCTATGTAAACAGTGCGCCACAGAAAGCAGGCTAGGGGAATCCCCTTTTTTCTAGGCATGCCTCTGTACGATGAGACAGCGTTAACAATACCCGGCTACTGTGGGCGGGGGATCCCGAGGCTAAACGGACCATGTTATCCCGCTAAGACATGTATGGGCCTGTCCCTAACGGCATCAAGACCAGTCTGCAGATGATGACGCTGGGACTAGGTACTTCCATCGGATCAGCTACAAATCTTAACTTACAAACTTTAACACACAGAATTCCGTAGGCCTGCACTTTAAAGTATTACAAACCAATACCTTCCTAGTGCATTAACCCCCTTCCTTAAAGTTAACAATGATATAACATTTAATATATTATCTAAAAAAGATTGAAAATGTCTGGAAACGATGAAGGAAGCAAATAATGCAAACCAGAGAAATTAATATTTTTAAAACCATGCCCACCACTGTTTTTATTGTTTGGTATTTATTGTTACATCATCCAAACTAAATTTCTCCTGCATTTGAAGTTAAAAATTATTTTGGTAAGTTGAAAAATATAAGACAAAATACAGTAGCAGCAGATATAAATAACATAGCGTGCATGAATGTGAAGTTGTCAAGCCAGCATCTGCAGCTGTACTATGGTGACTGTTCTAACGAACCCTGCCCCCTGCGGGAGGTGACACTCACATTTGACAGTTTACAAAAGTTATCAATTGCAGTATCGATGTGCCAGGTATCATACAAATCCAATAAGAGGATCATTTACCTTTCTTTCGTGTCGGGACCTGTCCGTGCTATACCTTTAAAAGCCACGTGCGAACTGAGCCAGTCTGAACGAAGCTCTCCTATTTGTTACTTTTGACAACAAGTCTGGGCATGTTTAAGCAAAGGCCCGCTCGCAGCGAAGGGAGATAATTTAGGGCGACAGCTACGGAATTCCCCTCGCAAACATTACTGGAGAGTTTCGCCCCTTGTTACATTCCCCGTTACTCAGCACTTTCAGTCACCCGGCATTGCACCGGATGTAAGACACATGCACGGGTATTAATGAAACATGACACTGCACAGTTTATGTCATCAGAGTAACAAATATACCTATATATACCTATATAACCTATTAGTACCACAGGCTCTTATACGGTTGAGGAAAGAATCGTTATGTCATAAACTTCGTCTGGCCATATACATGTCCGCAGGATTTACGTATCCGGGGCGCTGGGGGTGGGGGAATGGAGGGGGAGAAGGGCACTGAAGGGGGGCAGGGTTGTATGGATCCAGATAGCAGCCAGGAAGGCCCCAAGATGCTCGCCGAATTTGATACTTGCCACACCCAAACGCCTCGGCGCCCTGCAAACAGTTAACTGTTGGATACAGAGGGTCAATCTGCAATCCTGCCCAGGATGCTAAACCATTATCAGAATACCCAATGTCTCACTTCCACGCATACACTAATCCCCCCTTTCAACACTGTATTGTCACACAGGAACCACAAACCGACCCTGTTGTAGAAAAAAATTAACCATGCGGAAAACAATCGAATCAGGGGAAGCAACTCCTTGAAGCTTAAACTGCAAATCACTAGCCTGAATTGGGAGGGAGTGGTGACAGAGGGTGTTTTTTATCAAAGATTCAAAACGGTCGTAACGTTACGCCGGTCGCAAGTATCAGGGGGGTGTATGCCGCTAGTATGTGTAACATTACGATCACTTTGAGAAATTCCCCCCTTCCTTCACTCCCTTGTGTCTACTGAGAAACAAAAGCCAATGATGTGAGAGTAACCCTATCCTTCCAGCTATGACCAGCAACAGCCATAGATATAGAACTACTGATGTCATAAATTACTACATGTATAACAATAGGATTTATAAGATCGAATTTATTGCCGATCTATACTACACCACCCCTTGCACATTTCCTGTAAATGAGAAGCAAAGACAAACAAGACAGATGTAAGATTTTGTATCACAGCGTAACCGAAAGCGCACAGAGTTTTTTTCAGTTGGATGTTCCCATACGGAAATGAAACCCAGGTTCCTCCAACCATAAAACATACTGCGCCATCTTATAAATGAAACATTCTTTCAGTGCGCTGTCAAGCAACAATGAATCAAATGCAGAAATATATAGCACGAGGCCTCTGTACTTTCCAATTCACATACAGTCTGCTTTTATAGGGCTTTCTGAAGCAAATGGTGTTTAAGATTCAAAGCTAACAAGAGTTTTATATCTGCAGGAAATAGAACAATTGTTTCATGTACTTCTACTGTTTTTGTTCTTTAATTTGCTTTAAAGAACAAAGCCTGTTCTTGATTTTTCCATTACAGCATTTTAATTGTTATAAATGTAGCTTTAAAATCGTAATAGCGTATGCTAAGTGAAACAATTTTCCGTCTGTCCTTAAGATAGCACCATTAAGAAATCCCCAAACGCATTAAACTTTGGCATTGCTAACTGATAAATTCCTACCTGTATATCGTTGGAAATTTTCATTTATATGAATGTATTTGAAAATCTCAATCTTTAAATCCATAGTTGTGCATGCATACGCGGACGTTTTGTGAAGAAAAATAGTAAGTAAAGAAAAATAGTAACTCTTTTTATTCTGTGTTATGAAACGTACAGATGCCGGCAAAAAAGCTTGTCCAGTGCCAAGCCCTGGGTTTCTTGCATCACAATAACACTTAACTGGGCTATTGGATTAAGGCCGAATAACTAACGTCTTTCAATCGCTACACATAAGGTACGAGCTCAAACCCTTTATTGGGCAGGGAACTTGTAGATTTCGCTGGTCTCACTGTCCGAAAAGTCTTGGCGATAATCGATGGCCGACGACTGTATTATGTCCGTTTGAGCACTCTACCGTTCATTGAACACCACTTTCACCAATATGGTATTCTCAAACGTCGGAAAGTTTATACCTAGCTCCAGATAGCCCCAAAGCTTTCGCACTCATTTGAATACGGAGCTACAAATGCTGACATTGCAAAATCCTGTAGTTCGATATACACATAGCGGCAATGTAACGACAGTTCAGATCCCTAGACAACTAGAAAACGACAAACGCTGTGGCCTTAGCTTCGTCCTGTTGGAAGCATCGCGCAAGAACTCTAGGCTTACAACATGATTATGCTATGTCAACATCTGTAACTCCGTGCTCTAAACGTAATGAGTGCACGATCTTCGGATATACCTGGAGATAGTTTACACCGCAGACATTCGTGTTTCTCCAAGAAAATGACAGCCGTCGCGTGAAAATGTTGGAGTACGACGTTAACAATCAAATAAAAAATAAATATGCTAAATGAACAAGATCTGGATTACAGGTCTGACGAACGTGTGTGACGGGTTAGAGTGCTATAGCGTAGCACATATACATATACATATTTTAACGTACGGCAGTATATGCAGGAGCTGAATAAACGAGAGCAAGATATACTTACCAACGTGGTCGCCGGTAGTAGACCGGGAGGTGAGCGAGGTGCTGACAAATGGATTTCTCTGGAACATCCAAGGAATGGCTCGCCTCAAAGATTGCATCAGGTCGGTGTCTCCGTGTTACCACGCCTGAAAAGCAATGTGAAAACAATGGAAAACTCAGAAGAAAATAATTTTTTTTATTTATTTGATTGGTGTTTTACGCCGTACTGAAGAATATTTAACTTATACGACAGCGGCCAGCATTAAGGTGGGACGAAACCGGATACAGCCCACGGGAAACCGACGGCCATCCGAAGGTTGCTGGCGGACCTTCCCACGTACAACCAGAGAGGAAGACAGCGTGGGCTGGACTTGAACTCACAGGAACCGGTGAGACGCACGTTGTCATAACACCGCACTGGCGCGCTAATTTCCTCGGCCAGGGAGGCCCCCAAATGAAAATAAGGAAACCCTTTCATTGCCGACGTAAAGCTGAAGTTCATACTTTGACCCGGTTCCATACAGGCATCAAAGACATGTTGACTGCAACCATTATAACAAAACATGTATAGACTTGAATATGATACAAGATAAGTAACATATAGCCTTTGAATACTTCCCCCTCCCCCCTCCCGCTTGTCTTTGTAGGCTTATACTCAGCTGTATATACAATGAGTTATAGGCGAAAACCGTTATAAGGGGAAAACCGTCATATTTTGTCAGCGAAACGAGCTGAACGCAACGAATCTGGCACTTTTAACGCTGGAATTTTACATACAGGCCACCACATCGGTCTCAGCTTGTATTTACGCTATATACTGTTATTAAACTTAGGAAATGAAGTAAAGTACATAAATCTTCACTGAACTCCGTAAAAATGTACAAGAATCGTACGTACACTATTGACCATTAAGAGCTGTCACGATTTACAGAATTCCCTGCAATTTAGTCATACTGAAGTACTTTTAGCTGTTAACTTTGTATACGGGTGCTTCATTTAACTCGAAGCAAAGGGCATAGTGTTGGATTTATTCACAAGCAGCTATTAAAACGTGCGTTAACAGCACTTATTTCTGCATGAACTGTAGTGTAAAATATAGACATCTACGTAAGATCTTCTGACATTTAAGGATTTGATACATCGTACGTTAAATAGATGTACAAGTGTGCAGTTATATCGGAACTTATCAAGCTGGAAGTCGTCCATTAATATTTATCAGACTTTTATTTAATTAAAGGAATAAACCATTGAATAAAAGAATATAAGTACCTCGGTCACACTTGTCGAGTTTTCGAGCTTGTCGAGCCCTTTGATATCGACGTCAGAACAAATGATCCAGTGATGGGACCACTCTCTACATTCACAGCAAACTTAACGATTTAGTCTCTAGCAATGACCTACAAATCGTTACATCAGATTCTGAGGTCGATCTTTCGAGAACCCGGCCGTGTCCTCTAATTCCTCCAGGGACACGCGCGTGGCTGATGTAATCGGTCTACCAGCATATATCGGCCATCCTGATTTCTGCTCTGAAGATTTGATCGACTGTATAAGGCGACTTTGCAATGCTCATGGGCATTGGTGCAGAGCCCGGGGGAAACCCACGACCATCCACAGGTTGCTGGCAGACCTTCTCACGTACGGCCAGAGAGGAAGCCAGCATGTGCTGGACTTGAACTCACAGCTACCGGAGTGGTGGGAGACTTCTGGGTCATTGCGCTGCTCTAGCTGGCTAACCGACTTAGTCCACAAAACAAACATAGCCCTAATATTGTCCTCGCCTAAATTTACCTTTATACAAGCCTGGCCCAAATTTAATAGCGCACTTACTAACCCGTGTTATTGCGTTAGTGAACTACTCTTCTCCTACCAATATGGCAGGCAATCTTGTTTGTTTGCAGTATTTAACTTGCCACAGATCGGTGATTCGTCCCAGAGAGTATATAAGGTTTTCGTCACTGCTAAAACTCAGCGCAATTCTAGAAGGTAAAAAGTTTTATGTATGATATTAAACGGCAATCACTGAATGGTTCCCTTGGAATATGTATGGACTCGTATGCCCCCCAAAGATATTCAGCTGCCGTTTTACAATGTCCGTGTTCAGCTGAAGGGCTTCGTCGACATTTGGATACTAATTTGCTTTGACGTTATATGGACAGTTGCGTGCGCCATATGCATATACCAGATGCAGAGGTATCAATGCTATTACAAGAAAAGAGCACTCATTAGTTTCATACAGCGAAACGCAAAGATATGGAACCCAGCGTAAAAAAAAACCAAAGGCAATAAAAGAGTCCATTTTGTAGGTAAAATTTTATTTAGGTAAACATATGAAATGATGTACATATATTTATAAATACTTATAAATACTATAAACTGACATGGAGTCCAAAATAACTTTATCAGAACACTGAATGAATGAACACTGGATGAATATTACAAATCAGTGGGACCGTTTTTAGTTTAAATACTTAGGTAAGAAAAAAAATCGCAAATTTTGAAAATAAGTTCTTTCTCAGCATCTCTTTCAATCCTTCTCTTTATTTGTATTAAAGTGAAAAACAGCACATGTTCAAAGTTCAGTATGCCAAAATGATTGGGCAATATTATGTTTCTTCCGGTAAAGTGTTTTTCCCTAACAGCTACTACGATAGTGGATACTGATATTCGACCGTACTCCGTCAGCTAACATGAAGCGAAGCCATTGCGTGTGAGCTGTGACGCAACTGTTCCAAGCGCGGAACACTCTTGTCACCAGAGACTGTAATAAACTACAACTCAGCTGTCTGGAAATATTTTGCACTGTTGTTCACACATGCGCTTGTCATAAGAAAAATATAACATCAAAACAGTGTCCTGTCCCTATGTTATTACATGTTACATTGACAGTCAACAGTTTACAAAAACAGCTTAAATCTCCTAGCTCTCTGATTTGTCAATCTCTCATAAGCTTAAAAGCATGGACGCCTTCAGATCCCCAATCAGCAGCAAAATACTCCACATTTTAAACGAAGATAATTCAGCAAATAAATTCAAAGTTTTTGCAGTCAAGAGAGAATTTTGTAATCTTTTTAAAGAACAGTGTATCGGTCATGAGCTGCCTTTTACTTTAATATTAAGGTTAGATAAATTTTAAAAGTTTTTGTGAAATCAGCAGTTGTTTAGCTTTCAGAATATATATAAATATGACCATATTTGAACAGTATTTTAGGCTACACAATTCAAAATGTAAAATTTTGCTTACGGGGAGTTCTAATGTCCTTCATTGAAAACTTCAACTTAGTCCACTACATGGATTTACGTGTATTCATTATTTACATGTAATCAAGAGACAGAGGTAGCACTTGGTCGAACACAGTGAAAAATATATACTGATATCAATTAATCACAGTTGCTTAATCCTTTCACAACACGTGTAGTAAATAAAACTGGCAAAAATATGCAAGCAAAACTGTTATCAGTAATGCAAGACGGTAGTGTTTTATGAGAAAACATACACATGTAGTTATTTTCGCTGAGGTGATTCACAGGTTAACACATCCTAGTTCTGAGGGTATTAAAGAACTTTTCACGTTGAAACATATATGTATCAACTGACATGTTGCTTACGTAATGAAATATAAGATCATATCTATGATTTAAATTCACAAGATAACTGGCCAATGTTGACACATTTAACGATGTCATTACACGCCCTAATCAAGTAATCTCTTTATTTTGTTTAATCATATGATAATCTACCAACACAACTTTCCCCTTGATCACAATTTCCTATCAAAGCTTATGTATCCCTCTAGATCTATCACAACACATTTCACAAAAACATCACAAAAATCCCTGCTGCCTTGTTTGCACGTGATGCACATGCTTACATCTGTATTCATGTATGAGGTCGTTAGGCTCATGACAGTCAAAACATTGCTCTTTGGTTTGCCAAAGCTTCAGCGTTCAAAGCAAGCAAGCCGGTTGGTCAAGAGGTAAATTATAATAGATCTTCTCACAGTGCTTGACTCGTCCTTTGCTTGGTTCGTCACAGGTACAAAACAACACAAACTTATCAAAGTCACGATTCAGCCATGTTCATAATGACGTCATCACTTTCTGTTTTCGTGATGTCAATGTTCATCTCTGACTTGAGATACTGAAGGAATCTGCTTTTTTCTTCTTGTAATTTCCTCACGCTTTCAAGCAGATGGGCTCGTTCGGCTTCTAAGTTTGTCAACACCTGAAAATACAAACAGAATTTTGTTTAATTCACTGAGTCATTCAAATGAAATGACGCACAGAACTGAAATGTGCATGGCATCGCTTCAACAACCATCCACTCAGGCCAGCGATGAGATATGTGTACTGACATCCTATTCTGGTTCTAGACAGTTGTGTCCGTATATTTTTAATGGCTTTGAAGGCTGAGCATGAAACGTAAACAAGGCCTTCACTGAAGACCTATACACACCTTAATGATAACGATTTCACAAACAGATGACTCATCATAAATAAGGTTAGGTGAATTTCTTTCATACAGGCTATAGAAACACTTGACCCGTTTCTTTTGGACAAAACAATATCATTCAACTGTGCCACTGAGCATTGCTATATTTCCTCATGAAGGGCTTCAAGTGTCGAGTCCACAGTGAGCAATTCGTCTTTCTAAACAGATTATATGAGTCTTGTGTACTTTAATCTGTAGGTATTTGTCATCGTTTCTTATCGTGGAGCTCTCAATACATAGTGTGTGTCATATATATTAAGGTGTGCAGTGGCACTCTGGGATAGCTTGGGATGACGTCATTGTTTATGCACAGCGAACTCTACATCAGATGAAAGGAATGCACCACAAGCTAATTAGCATGCATAACAGTTTGAGGGGTGTAAGCAACAAAATGTATGGAGATATGCCAAATGTCAGATCTACAACTCAACAGGTAACTAGTACCCGTTAATCATTTTTAATCATGCCGCACAAGTTCGGAGATTGCAATGGTTTCTACTCAGAGCCAATGTCCTCCAAAATAGTACAAGGGTACTTTCGAGTTTGTTGCGTTAAGAATGACCAATGGAATCCTGTACTCCAATCTCTTGCAAATTGAATATTTAACTGAATGAGTCAGGGCGTAATTGTTTTAAATAACTGCGTCTTCAGGCAACTAAATGAACAAAAGTGAAAAAGGTTTCCAGGTTCGTTCCTAATTTGTAATCTGTCCACCTCCAGGAGGTTTATACTGGCCTATCGAATGCATCCATTACTTGTGTTCAAATATCTAAACAAACTAACAAATTAACCTGAGTGGTCATATTCCAAAGAGTCTGAATAAGTAGGACCAGTTCTGCACTTACAATGTATCTTAGTGAGGCGGTTAAATTTCTGCGTTAATAATATGTATAGCGCGTCTAAACACACTCTATAAATCCTTACACTTTACCTGAATGCACCGTGGACCGGATTCAAACACGGGACCTCATAGATGAAAGGTTAACCATCTTCTTAAGGTTAGCTAAGGTTTGATTTAATCAACACGTAGCCACGTGTGTGTTTACACTCAGTGGAGTGATATAACAGCGAAACGATGTAGGTAGTGTCGGACTTAAATTAATGAAGATGTTTTTAATATTGCTCTCAAGAAATGTCGGTGTTAGATACTTGTTTGCGTTATATGCATTTATTTGCAGTCAAGATGCATGGAGAAGATTTGACACAATGACGAAGACAAACGCGTACCTGCTCCTGTTCCTGAGCTTTAGACCGTTTTCTGTCTCTGTACGCTTTGGCAGACAATTTGTTTCTCTGTCTCCTTCGGGCTTTACGTGCAATGCGATCATCTTCCGTCGTCTAAAATGAAATATAATAATATATAATATTATTTATAATACATATATACATATATATATTTTTTTCTACATCATTTATTCAAGGATTTATAACTTGGTTTATGCATGCAGACTTCAGAAACTATACAGTTGGGAGACTTGAGGCCTTTCCCTTAAGTCTGACAAGTCTGCAGCTTAAATAGCGAGCGCTGGAATCGAACTTCCTTCCCCACCCATCAAGGGATGCGTGGCCACCAGTGAGTGCAACAATTTGACGAATGAGCCAACCATGACATCCAAGATGACAAATCTAAAATATTTTCTACATTACGCAACTATATATAACGCTTTCCAATCCTCCCACACGCCTGTGTGGACATGCATATACAGGTTCAGTATGAGTCTTAGAGTCTCGAATACGGACTCATATACATAATTATGTATACACTGAATCTTTAGATTTGTTTGTCATCCGCAAACAGCATCTAATACACAATTATATATTTACAATTCATGTATGTACTTCAACAGAGAGGCTGTCATGAGGCACTTCACCTCCACCCACATCGTCGGTGTATACCCGTGACTCTCACGTGATCTCACCGTAACTGGTATCCACGCACTGTACACGCCGGCTGGGATCGAGTGGTTGGCACCCACTTATACGTGAGGCTACACGCACCCGCCGTCGGTGCTAACTGGCATGCACGTAACTACAGCAAGGTCAATGTCGATCTTATATATCATTATTTTCCAGCCATCAGTTCTTTTAAATATAGAGCTGGAAATCATGATAAGATCATTGTGGCAATTTGAAACTTGATGAAGTTGGGTTTATTATGCACTAATACCTTGGCCTACTAGTTAACTTTCTTAGCTGAGGTCATGTACATGTATATATATATATATATATATATATATATATATATATATATATATATATATATATATATATACATGTACATGACCTCAGCTATAGATATATATGTATGTATATCAATAATACCGCAATGGTATCCATTTAATGGTAAGCATAATGTTCATATCGTAAACGGTTGCCCACATATTCAATCAATTTGGATATTTGACTAATTTTCATATCTTAAAGGTATAAACTGATGCACGTACCTGCTGTGTCTCTGTGACGTCACTCTCTGTCCCATCAAACGTCAATCTCCGCTCCAAATCGGCCTCTCTCGAGTCCCGTGTCCCCTCACTGTCACTGTGGGTGTTGTGATCTAGGTGGTCCGTCTCCTCATTCATCTCCACATCTCCCTCCCCAACCCCCGGGGAGTCCAACCTCTTAGCCCCCGATGTAGAGGGCTTCTTGACTCTCAGCGCTTGCACAGCCGTCTCCGCGGCGTGGACGTCAATGACGTCTGGACTCAGGATAGCAAAATTTGGAATGTTACAAGTCATTTCATTGGTACCTTCGTAATTGTCATCCGGCTGATGACTGGACGGTAAGTGTCCCCGTGATCCTAAGTGGGTGACAGGTGCCCGTTGGTCTCTGTAGTGTTTCTTCAGATGTGGGTACATCACTGGTACAATCTGACCAGAGTGAGCGAAATGGTGAGAGCCTACAATACGAACCATACTGGATCAGCTGTCAACGAACTGGAGTGGTGAAATACAGTAACTTACACAACGCCTGGAAATATATAGGCTCGCTCAGCAGGGTATCAAACGTAGGGTCCACGAACTTCACCAGTTATATCCACTCTCAAGTGAACACCAGACCAGTTTAAAGCAGAAAGCTGGCAATGGTTGTGTTCAAATCCTTCACCTCGAGTCAACTGTTTTCTTTCTCGGACCGGTGAATGGTAACGAAGAGAAATGTTGTAGCCGACTGTTCAGTCGCCAGTCGTATGATTAAGTGCACAGGTCAACGTCCACAGCTGACTATAACAACGCTGAGCTATAAATAGAGTGGGTTAATTCTCATGGGTCTTGCGTCATGCGTCATCCTGCTTAGTGGAGGGCTATAACTGATGAAATTGACACTGTGAGGAGTATAGGGTCCGGTCGACGTGCGCGTGATCTTGTTACTTGAATCCTTTTCCATTTTGGCTCGGAATTTGCCTATATATCCTCAAGCAAATTAAACCAGATGTCTTTCAAGATGTATTTAATATTTTCTACGTCTAAAGAAGCCGAAATTAAAGCTATACTTCACTCGATTGGAAATATATAGCACACTATGGAATTCATTTAAAGGCCAATGGATTACACACTTTCTCTCCCCTATATACATGGATGACGTCATTTTCCTGCCACATCAAAATACACCTGACACACTGATTTGGGCATATTCTATTCTGTATGATTTGTGGCAGAACTTCTGGCAGCTGATGTATGTGGATTTCGATGAAAATATGAGCCATTACTGAGACGGTTTTACCATGTTCGTGGAATTTCCATTACGGATTCTCGGCAATCGTACATCTAATTATACAAGAACAATTTTCAGAAAATGTATTGGTTTCTTGTTAAAATGGTGAGTCAACATATGACCAAGTCAAAATTCTAAACTTCTAGTTCTACAAGATCGAGGTAAAAGATTAAATTAAAATTTCCATGGTAATCACCATTCTTTCACGCATATTGCTAATTAACCGTCTCTTGTCCTACACACAACATACCAGAATCGTGAAAGTTCGGATTGCGGAGAATGTAGCGTTATGATTTTACTGCCTACAAACACTTACTTATCTATCGTATCATTATGAAAAGCTTATATTACGAGTTATTTAAAGATGTTATTGGTAAATTTTAATAACTTTCCATACGGCAAAACAAGGTATTTTTGTGTTCAACGAGTACCCCCGCCCCTAGCACCGTCCCCCGCAGGCACAAAAATTTTTTTAAAAATATAAGAAAAAAAAAGAAAACAATGATTTGGCCTCAGCACCTGCACTACAAAAAAAGTCATTAAGAAAGAAGTTTGCTGAAGTCATTGTGAAGTTTGAAGCTTTCGATTTCAAAGAAAAGCGAAAATGGCCCGTTTTCACATAGGTGAAATGCAATGGCATTTTCTTGATGATATACTGTGTCAATATACAGTATCCTGTCATTATGTAAAGCTAAGGTACAATCGACTGTAAAAAAAAAACAACGTAACACTTCCAACAATGAAGAAAACGATTTAGGTTAGTTATATAGGACTAGCTGGAATGAATATGCAGCTTATATACATGAGTGTCGCGATCATCAACTTTTTCCTCTCATGTCGCAGATTCAATCAACAGGTATTGCGAACACCATAAAACCTTTATTGTCATACAATGCCAGAATGTCTATGGTGGTTACATCAGCTTTCTCTATTAAATAGCCTAAATCCAGGGATCCTTTGATAAATGGTGCAGATGTAGACTTGAAATGACGTGCAAGTATTCGGCTGCTCCGATCAGCTGATCTGATGAAACTGCCATAAGGGCAGCAAATCACGTACACAGTTACACATGCTGCACAGTCACGGGCGAACATTCTAGAACGTGTTGGCACGCTGACGCAAGCCTCATAACGAGGTCAGTCGAAAACTAGGACGATCAGGGGAGACTACTCTGGTGCTAAAAAACAGCAAAGTGTTGTGCAATTTTACTGTGGTATAGAATGCATCATAAACAGACCAGAAAAAATGCACTGTAAAGGTTCAAGAAATAGGTCTTTGTTGGGAATCGATAAAGTACTGACGTCATCAGGTAAGACCTTAAATGGGCACAGTTCCTCTTTGGACAAAACGTCCTATTAGGGTGCAGCTACATAAACCCTCGTTGCAATTTTAACTGCTGGACTTTCAAAGTCTTACGCAACACCCCGAATCATTGAAACACGATTTGAGACAACATACTAAACATATTTCTTGCCACTGGCATCTTGATTGAGATGCCTTTATGGAATGGTTATTTCGTATTCACCTGTGGGGGGTGGGGTGGGGTGTTTGTGGGGGTTCGGAGGGCTACGTCATAAGCAAATGAACTAGAACCCCAGAAGAATTTGGCTTGCATAGGGAATGTTCATGTTTATCAAAATTCGGAAAAGGTTCAAGTGTGGAAACTGTAACAGAATGACTGGTTTGACCATCTTTTTTTCGAAATATATGAAATTGCACATCATCCTGGAATTTATCGTGAAATAAGGAGAGAGTGGCGAACTCTAACTTTAAGCAAGTTTTACGGAGAATTCGTCTTTGACTTAAGATGGTCGATGTTATATACGCGTGAAGCTGGTTCGAGAATACAGTCTCCAGTGTGAGAAAAGTTAAGCACGGAAGTGGTTTCAGCTCAAAACTGAGATGCAATTGCTTTTCGTTCGTAATATGAGCAAGCACAATTCTGAACCACGAACATGATAGGGAAAAAACTCGGAAAATGACTAAAATGCCTTGCGTGAATTTGACGTTATAAAGCTGATAATACGGACACTGCAATATAATGCATGCACAGGGAAATTGTCAAAAATTGCCAAATGTTTGCTTACCTGTAAAATTATACAACCAAGTGGGAAAAGTGGTCATCGATAAAATGCCCTGCATGAACGAATGCAAAAGTCTACCTTTGTCTTTTGGTCAAGATTTCTTTTGTGTGTCATATGACAGCTGATCATCTCATGAACGTGGTATAGTTTCCCATAAGATACCTAACACACTGCAGTTTGTATTACTGGTGAAACTCTCAACGGTGTCCCGATCTGCGTAGGTCTTATACCTGCTTTGTAGCATTTATAAACGTGACGACACGTCTCGCATAGTTGAGTAATGACTGTCTGTAACGAGGCTGTCTCAATGTTAATGGATTCAAGGCCAAGTATAATTTCTCATTCAAGGTAAACTCGAATTCGTCAATATGACTTTTTTCTAGTCTTCATTTTTTTATAAATCACGTGAAACATGTCCATCTCTTTGTGGGCCTTATGTAAAGGTACGAGTCTTTTACATGCGACATGACCACAACGAAAGTGCCACTTCCGGAGTGACGGAATTGTCAAATATAAACCTATAACCTTAAAGAGTGTACATGATGTAAAAAAAACTACTATACTATTTATTGTTAATGGAACATGATTTACTGACTTAGTGTAAAAGAATAATTTATTGTAGGCCCTACCCCAGGTAAGTAGGAGAATAAACTGTTGTTTTAAGGAAATGGGCCTACCTCTCTGTTTACTCTGCATTCTGAGAATGATTCAGTATATAGATGAATTACCTGTACCAGTAAACCAATGATAAAATGTGTAAACCTTAAGGACAGAACAGATATTACATATTGTATAATGGGGATAAAAACCCTGCTAGAAAATGTCCTATTACGCCTCTAATTTGGTGCAACTAACTTTGTCATTCATTCTTTCCTGCGTTTTGTTAATATATTGTCTAGCTGCCTTGTATACGTGTATACTGAGAGTCAATCTATAAACAGATATTGTTATTTCTCCATACATGTATCAATGAATAAGTGAGAACTAAAGAAAAAAATCTTTGAATATGCATGAGCTAGCTTCACCACCGCCCATTAAACTTCATAAACGTTTTGTTAATATAAATATGGCCCTGAAGCACATCTTTTCAGGTTAAAATGATTTTAGCGGCTCTTTACTGAGATTCCATATTCATATAATGGTAACTACCTGTAATGCTTGCTCGTGGAAACCATTAATCTTTTTCATGACACCATGGTAACGACGCATCGAACATGTTTACATATATCAACTCTGATCCCAATGGGCCTATACGTTTTGGGTAGATCACAATTGACTATACTTCTGACTGCCTATAGCGTGTTGAATGTTGACAGGAATACGTGAATTGGGTGAATATGTTGCCAAGCAACCATAACAACATGATAAACTGACCAGTCCATATCAGTGCATGTTACTTTCCACAAACTATCCAACTCGTCGCACACACGACACTCATCCGTTATTCTCTTCCAAAACGCCAGTTTTAAAATCTTAACATTTTCTATTAACGTGCATGTTCAAATGATGCCGTACAACATGTTAAATGCTGTAAAGAGAGAGAGAGCCAACAGCTTAAAATGATATACGCCGGGTAAGGATTGTTCGCAGGTAGTACCATAATGTTAGAGTACAAGATTTTTACCATTCATTAGTAGGAACACAATATGAAACTTAAAAAATGTTGACATTTGACATAAGATAATATAGCTTTATATAGCTTCTTGTTAAAAGTGTAAATCTACACACGTTTCCTTCCTCGTGTCACTTCTAAACTGTGGGATTAAAAGATATTAAATGAAGTTAAATATAACATTTAAGTTTTAAGAAAGTGGAAATCCTCTTACCTTTAATTGCGTGTTTCTCTGAAAACCGGGTGATTTAAGCCTGTATTGAGTAGACAACTTTCAACAGGATCATTACTGTGCCATATAGACTTAAATCAGACTTCAGAGGAACCTTTACCTTACAGTTCTCTGCGCTATAAAACTGTCACTAATAAGAGTTGCGTCTTAGACTCTTAGAGCAAAAAATAAAAATTAGCATTTAAGGCCAAATATAAATTCAGGAATGATACATCACAAGTCAAAACTTAAGATTAAGACAGCTACGTGATTCTTGGACCGGGATTCCACATTTACCTTAGAAGCCACTTTGATTTCCTGTAAATTCTCCTTGCTATATTCAACAAATCTCACAAAGGTAATAATTAGCCACAAATTATATCGCGTGGACCTCTGGGCCCCAGACGTACATATGAAGTGTTTCACAGATACAAGAGCGTATATAGGGACTGTGTTCCACGTTGTGATGTATAAATGCGCAATACTGTAGAATTTAAAGGATTCCCCTTTTAGTCGTGACGAAAGCCCGAATTGTAAGTCAGCAGCTGACGAGTCACGTGACGCATAACCCCCAACTGTTTCCTTTTCGAAGTGAAAGCTTGGACGTATCATTACGTGTATCATCAAATGTAAATTTACAATGGGTAAGATTTTTAAAAGAGGTCATTAAACGATAGTTTCTTTCTGAAATGGACCTGCATCGAATAAAATTAGATCGACCCTCTTCAAAACAGCGAACAAAATCTTATACAGTATGAAGTTATCAGCACGAAGAGACTTTGCACAGATAAGTCTCCTTTTTAAAGTGCCAACACTATTCACATAATGTCGGCAATATTTATTTATTTATTTATTTATTTATTTATTTATTCATTTAATTGGTGTTACGTCATAATCAAGAATATTTCACTAATATACGACGGCGGCCAGCATTGTGGTGGGAGGATACCGAACAGAGCCCAGGAGAAACCCATTATATCCACGCTAACCACTCGGCCACGGAGTCCCCTCCAATATTTTATAGCTCAATCACTATACTAGTGCTGAAAAGTGTGAGTTGTTTCACTGTTATACATTTCATAACGTATTCTTCCTCTATCAAAATGTTCACGAATTCAAGAATCGTAAAGCTATTATAACTCGATATTCACATGCAACGAGTATAATCTTGGTTAAGGTATTTTGTTTTGTTTTGTTTGTTTGTTTTGTTTTTTTCTTGTTTTTTTTGTTTCTTTGTTTTTTTTGTCTTTTTAATTTTGTCTTTTTATTTTTTTTGTCTTTTGTATGTTTTCTTTTTTGTTCATCCGGCAATAAACCTTCAGCAAATACTCGGAAAATAATTATAACTGTAAATCACACTCAGTGAGTGCGATACTTATTTATTTTTTTTATTATTATTTTTTTTTTTAGTGTTGTTGCTGCCCTTTTAAGACAAGCTGGCTCATCACAAGCAGCAGTCCTTCACCTCACTGTCAAAATATTCGTATTTAAGTTTTATTTCTTCGTATTTAAGTTCACATCCACATGATGTTAATGATGATGTTAATTAAGACGTTCCTTTGTTTTCTTTTGTTTCTTTTTCTCCGTCACTTTTAGGCCATGCAGGTGACTCATAACTGTAAAATTACATGCAGGAATAAGTATGATCTTCATTAAGGTGTCTTCCTTTGTCTTTTTTTTCTACTTTTTTTTTAACCCATCAGATGAAAAAGCCCTTGGCTAAACACTTAAAAACATAATATAACCGAACAACCTTCCTTACCTTTGTTGTTCTCTCTTTCAGACCAGCTGACTCATAGTATCAACCCATCGCCAAGCACTCGAAATGTTTGTATTTATAATTGCGCAATCATGTACAATTAGTATGATGTTATTTAAAGTGTTTCCTTTGTTTCATTCCTTTTTTTCTCATCACTTTCAAGTTTTTTGACTCATCAGAGGCAACAAACCTTTCACAAAACCTTAGAAAGTTAAATTAAAAGACCACACAAAAATGAAGTTAAAGTAAGTGGAAAGAGCATTAAAAACTGAATCTGGAAATACCGTCACTGATTTTTTTACATTCTTCCCACCAAATTAAATGCAGTCAAAAGCTTTGATTGTATGGTGGGGTTTTCTTTTTGGCCATACTGATAATGTGGTTCACCAGGGACCCCATACCGACATTTTTCTGACCTTAAAGCCAAAAATTAATGTCATTTCCATACA
The DNA here is from genome assembly GCA_016165875.1 of Acanthopleura granulata. Classification (NCBI taxonomy): domain Eukaryota; kingdom Metazoa; phylum Mollusca; class Polyplacophora; order Chitonida; family Chitonidae; genus Acanthopleura; species Acanthopleura granulata. The sequence continues at coordinate 18,320,302 of JABBOT010000010.1, forward strand.
CAGGCAAATATTACAGGAGAATTCTTCACAAGAACTTTAGTCGTGTAGAAGCATAATTTTGTACAGATAGTTTTGTGACGTCACTGGTGAACCACACTATCAATGTCATCCGTAGAAAGCATCATACAATCAAAACATTTTATTGCGTTTAATTTAGTGGGGGAAAATCTAAAAAGAAATTCAGTGAAGGTATTTTAAGATACAGTTCTAATGGTCTTCTCATTCACCACAACTTCATTTTTGTGTGATCTTTCCCTTTAATAGAATAAGGGTGTTTCGTGTTCGAAGTCTTTTGTCGCTAAAGGTAAAAAGAGTCCTACTGCATCATGTGACTAGTCAGAAATGTTATGCATGTTTTGATGACTTTACTTTACGGATCACCTTTTGCACCGTGTTCAGGAAGTACAAACGGCATTTCTATCCTTCACGAAGTTTTTAAGTTGACAAACCTCCATCTCTTCAATTTTCTCTATAGTTCGTCCAGTCTGAATAAATTTTATGGCGATTTTTTAGATACTCGTGTTATTGTAAATGCAATCAGAAATACTTGCTTAACATTTCTGTTGTCACGAGGTACAGTAGAGCTTTTTCTTGCCTTTAGCGATAAAAAGTTCGAACTCGAAACTTCCGCATTGCACAACCACGTGCATTGAGCATGCTCTTTAATGAGGTATTTTCCTTCGCATGGTTGATGTCAGAACAGTGGATTCGTGACATGCAAAGGAGCCATGGAGACGGAGGTATTTTGCCACTAAATCAGACATTACAGTCTCAGTTTCAACACTCAGCGGGATAGGGGAGTGGACTACATTCAGTCATGCAACGGATTGTGTCGCCTTTGTCCGGAACATATAACGGGTAGATTCTTCTCAGGATTCTTACGAATTACAATAGGACAGAGGAATAAAATCTACTAACAGAAAGTACAACAAGCAAAGTGCTAAAACAAGCTTGTGTTGTACAAGGAATGATGCAATATCCAAGTTAAATTCAGCGACATTGCACACATGTCGGCAATCACACACAATTCGGCAAATTTTGTACCTTTGCGTCACCTGACACTTTACCTGAATTCAAACGCAGATTGAAGTAGAAAACTTAGAGAAATACACTTCATAAAAACTGGAACAGTGGAGAGCCCCAAAGACTGCAACTTTACAGAATTTGCGAAAATGGGCACCGGATTTGGACACAGCGATCGCATTGGTACATGGCCATAAAGAAGAGGCAATAAAAACTACTTTTCTCATAGGTGTATCTTATTTTAAAAGAGGTGTATCTCTAAAATCTACTAAAACAACATAATTTTTTACATTAAAAATTTAGACTGCAACATTAAGACTTTACAGACTTGATTATCATTAAATCCATTAGTCTTGAAACAGCACGACGATGGATGTATATTTCACAGTCAAGAAACCTTTACACCCACGGGTGAAAAATCAGACACAAGTCACAAAGCTCTTAAAACATAACAAAATTTATTAAGTTGGAAAAATGAGTTCAGATCAGTTCACATTCAGACATTCAAGATGATAGACTCTAACTAATACGCACCTTATATACATGTACCATATGGCACTCTGACAAGTCAAAAATCACACAGATTAACAATAAACAGTCTCTGAATAAATGACAACAACGATCAAGGTCAAACACGCATATACTTTTAAATACACTTAAGTCTTCTATTCTCTTATACAATATATAATATCTCAACGAGGTCGGAGCCAATTTGTACCTAAATACAGGCCTACAAAACTCATGATTTAGCAAGCAGCTACGTCATTCCCGTGTACGATGCATTTGCATGTGACGGCAAAGCAGGTTGGTGACGTCATAGCAGGATAGTAAATTGGCTGCAGATGTTATCCACATAACAGCTAGGGTCGCCTGAAACTATGAACCATTTATTTGATCCGAAGCTGTAAACTTTCGACAACGCACCGGGTGCACAAATCCCCATGAATATATATTAATCTATCTTCCTTCAAGCTACTTCAAAAAAAAAAACAAGACTGCAATGTGCTTTTATTGCTGCGTCAATGCCAGCCGGTTGATGGTTTTTACCAAACACACATCCGCTGTCCATGGTGAGCCACTGTTTCTACTAAATGCAGTATAAGAATGTCAATTACATCTCAAATGCTTGAACAGATTCATTGGTAATATCTCATGTCTACAACAGACTGGTGAATATTATACTCTTTGAACCCTAATGGTTTCTAGACACATTCAAGTAAATACTGTTTGATAAATACGTGAACATGTTCTCTGCACAACAATCTTAAGTTAACACTCGCATGGCAAGTAAGTACATAACGTGATCTAAACGTAAAAATCACGCAGTATCTCTCCAAAACGATAGTACAAATCTGATTATTTTACATACCAACTCTTCGTTTCATTGTTCAAAACCAGAGCAAAGATCGCTCTAGCAATAAAGCTTTGAACACTTCGATCGGCTTTCATCGTTTCTCTATTTTCCAATTCTCTGACAGCCAATTGATCAAATTCCTCATATTCAGTGACTTGTAAAAAGTCTCCAGTATAGGAGTAAGTTTGAGCAATCTCCTAGGTTACAATCTGAGCAAACAATGATCAAAAACTGGCTGACTTGGACCAAAAAAGGTGGGCTGATGGCGTCATGGGAGAAAGCCTGAAACTCTCTGAATCACCCAATCTGTGAAGAGGTCAAATTCATGAAGTCCATTTCTGTGCTAGTCAGTCTTCATTCGAACTCCACATCAGACAAGGATGGGACAGCCGAGGACTGGTCGTTGCAGTCCATCAGTGTGTACGTATGGTCATTGTTCAAAAAGCTAACGGTGCTGTGTGCGCATGGTCGCTGTTTCTTGCAGAATGGCGCATGCGCATCGAGCATGTCCTGTAGGATTTCTTGTTCCCTTTTGAGTCGCTCTATCTCCTCCTGATAGCTATCCCGACGTGCCTCTAATTCCTCAGCTTGCTGCCAACAAAGAATTCCCCACATTTCCAAATTACTCAGATACCTGGGATAGAGTCCAAAGACTATGTGCTGCCAGCTAAATTTAATACTATTATTTATTTATTTGATTGCTATTTAACACCGCACTTAAGGATTTCCCTTCATGCACCAGCGGTCAGGATTGTATGGGTGAAGGAAACTGGAGTGGCCGGAGTAAACCACCAGCCTTTGGAAGACACCTTACAAGACGCGCGATTTGACTGACAAAGAACTTACTATGCTACCTCGCTCATCCAAAGACATCGTTTGTCCATGATAAATTAGCGTGTGTCTTGAAACTGGTAATATGACGTAACGAACCATAAACAATATAGATCGAGTGTTTGGCGCGTGCAAGTATCAACTGTTGCTAACTGTAGGTTAAGATGTCCTCATAAACTGACCTGTTCCAGCATGTCACCTCGCTCTCGCTTCCGGTTCCTACACTTCTGCGCAGCTAACTTGTTCCTCATCCGCCGGATTTGTCTTTTCTCCTCCTCCTCCTTTGTCAGCTGTCAAATAAACAGATAGGCCGGTGTAACCCATATCTCACTATGTTTCCAAAAAGCGCCTGGTCTAACTCTGGTGGATTAATCTAAGGTGTCCTGGCTTAAGCTCACATGCCCTTAGCTGATATGCCATTGTGTCCTCCCTCAGGTACTTTACCACCTCTCACCCCCCATCACACTCATATACTCCGTGCCACCTTCGATCTAATAAATGAAATCTTCCAAAGTATACGTTGTACCAATTTCGAGAAGTACTTTAGCATATATGCGTAATCACTGAACGACGTGTAAATTATTTCTGTAAAGTGATTATTGCATATGCCTATAGGAAAGTTTCTGCTTTATTTTACCCGTCTTTTATAAAAAAAACAGTTGTTTTCCATAATACCATCTTACTGCCATCTTTTAAAAAAGATTCCATTGGGTAAACAGACACCACATCTAATACAGAATAAAGAGGGCTAACATCAACACTCCAACAAACAGTGGATTGCAACATGAACTTCAGCCCTGAAACATCAAAAAATTTCAGAAAACTTAAATGAAACACTTCAGAATGTCTTTGAAATTTGAATTCATATGGTTCAGGCATGTCGTGTCGATAGTCATTGTAGTACCTGTTCTGTACATGGCCCCTTTAATTCTACTTCTGGAACTGGCTTGCCGGTTTCTTCCAGGCGTTTGCAGATGGCCTCCTTCAGTGTGTCCTTTATTATAGGGGTCATAATTGTGGAAAAGTCCAGGTTCTTGATCATGTCCTCGTCGCTAAAGAACACCGGACTCTCCGTGTTGCGGGTGCTGGAAGAAGACGGAGACGTAAGGATGGGCGTGGAGAGTCCAGGCACGTTACAGCTGTCATCATAGAACTCAAGGGTCGGCGTCATCACCATAGTGGGCTGGAACACACAGATTTGTGCTTGTTAGTTAAGGTAAAACACGACACAAAAGTTACAGCAGAGGGACTGATTTGACTCTGACTGAATGAAGTTCAGCGTACTGAATTTAATTTCTTCTTCAATAAGACAAAACAGTCCACGTCAAGGTGTAAGAAACCGGAGTGCCAGTATAGTAAAGCACCTGACACTGGCAAAAGTGTACTGTACACAGTATGCCATATTGTTGTGCTATATAGCAGTTTATGCAAGAGATTTTCAAATTACTTGACGTTGGGCCATCTATTTAAGCAGCCATGTATAAACACGTCGCTGACAACAGCTTGTTGACACTAAAGCCTCGAGAACAGTAGAAGTATCGTGAGGAATCTCAAAGATTCCACGTCTGAGGCATGGGTAGGACGAAAATCTCGTCTGGTAATGAAGAATAACCACACACCCTTCCTCCTGTCGTTTTATATAGAATTTTGCTCCAATACGCCGAATCAGCATTGGAGTCGTCTCGCGAGATTAACGCTGTTTGGGAGAGACGTGAGTGGGTGCTTTCACAAACTAACGCAAGTTAACGCTAAAAAGACGTAATTTCCGGTAGTCGCTATACCTTAGAATCTTGTTCTTGATGTACACACTACCGAAATCAGGTCTTTGTAGCGTTATTTTGCATTAGTTTGCGAGAGCACCCACTCTTGTCTCACCCAAACAACGTTAATCCAATGCCGTTTCGGCTAATAGGCAACGCCGAACGATGTCATCAGGTACGTTCAAGAGTTTTGTTGGAGGGGTTTTTTTGGAGGAGGGGGTGGGGGAATTCCTTTTTATAAATCGGCACAGTATTAGGGTGACCGAGCTTCATCAGTCTGGAAGAGCAGTACGATTTTTGCGGGAACATATGGCACGGTACCTGACAACATAGAAGCGCTCTGTACACAGTATCACCTGGTTCTTCAAAACCAGCATATACAAATAAATGAACGAAACATTATCACAGACTCCCATCTTGATGAATTTGACAATTAATGTATGCCAGCCGTCAGCTACATACACTAATATCAAACAATATACATAAGCAGTTGTTTTTTCGACTACCGATTATTGTCTTGCATAGGAAGAACTCAGCTCTATGCCATATACATAAATAGAAGCTGTTGGCGTGTAACGGACATACATCATATTGTAAATTTTGAGTGCCCCATCAAAACACCGCACAACAAATAATAATTATAATTTCAGATATCAGAAATTGTATATGTGCCGTCCCCTAATCATTGTGTGTCCAATGTCCCGAGTGTATTGTAGCTACAACTTGACGGCACTGTCTTTTTTGCCATACATATAGCCGTATATACGACTTATAAACAGTGTTCTAGCATCACGTGATGTACAGCCCGAATGAAGAAAGACAAAAAAATAAAACCCTGAGGTGTATTAGTCACACAAGTAATGTTTACTTTACACCGTTGTTGTGTCTGTACATCCGTTAAACACACAGTTCACAAATCTATTACTCCAGTTTACGTGTGTTTGTGAGTAGTCATATGACTTGAAAAACACATGTGAGCGGTGTATCCACTATTTAGTGATATACTAGAGCACACACTGTCACAGTTGCTTTGGCCTGCGGTAACCCTGGCTGAAGCTTTCCGCTTCTGTAAAAAGCACCTGTTTATCGCGCCAGGCATCACGGGAGTCGGCTGACAATGAGTCAACGAGCAGGGATTCACTGTCGCCCAGGGCAACTCATGCCGGCCGGCCGGCCGGCTTACCAGTTTATAATAAGCTCCCGGGCATATGACGTCGGCTAGCTGCCACAGCCGATGCTGAACGATGACGAAATCTGGGAGTCTCCTTGTGTGTATGCAAACAAATCAACATACAGGCCATAGCTGAACAAGTACACCGTGGTGTACTCAAGGATAAACTCAAGGCCGGCGTCTGTTTAAAGCCCCGGTTTGGAATGGCGGAGGGCATAGTATACTGAGATCCGATGACTGAGAGTAGCCCAGAAAATAAATACTTAAACCCATTTCCTACAAACTCGGCTTGAGCAGAACACACATTATAGAATATCTCTTTTAATGGATATATGTAGGCCTTGAAACCATACATCTGTTAACCTGTACACAAGTACGTGTACCTATACTATATATGATTTTTGTAACTATTACTTAGAATTCTCAGTTAACTTTAGCTTTTAAATTATAGTTGCTTACACAGGCCGGTGTATCACGTATGCACGTAATTCATATATGTGCTAAGGCCAACACGCATACGGTATATTATATACATGTTATATGTGTATGCATACTGAAATAGGGCTATCTGTACATATATCTGACCATACATACATATACATTAAACGTGTAAATACAATCCACTACCAGGAAATAACATTAAAGCAACTGTAGGTTGGTAAGCTCAGGCCTAACTGAAAGCGCACGGCAATACAGGCTGATTATAATAGCTATCAACAGATCTGTAAATTGACTATTAATTCCAGTATTTACAATTCAACATGTATACTATGTGAACTCATTCAAACACTACACCATACGGACAATATTGGGAAGGATACGGGCGGGGGTGGGGAGGGAGGAGCACCGGGCACTGAATAATCCCCCGAGAAACAGTTTGTCATCAAAGGTACACCCGATTAAAAACGTACAGCCAACGTATATAATGCTTTGTCACAGATGGGCGGCTAGTCTACGGCCTGCATGCACTCCATCCTCGTAAAGCAGGCTGCTTGCCCTTGATTCATAAAGAAAAACAGGAGTAATGCTTACCTAGTGTGTGGATGTCGTATGTTTAAATTTGAAAATGTCAGCGAGATCCCGTCAATCAGATCGCGGTCAGGTTTTGAGGTCTGAGGAATGAATGAACTGGATTACACCACGGCGGTGAAACCACGCTGGAAGGTTAAACAAAAACGAGGCTACAGGGAATTCCCCATCGCATGTTTGTACACGCCCAGTACGAAGGGAGATAATTCTGATAGCTGTGCTAAATTGCAAACAGCGATAACAAGAAGTTGTTTTTGTTGTTGTTTTTGTTTTTTGTTTTTTATTTGTGTTTTTTGTTTTCTAATGCAGCGCAAGAGAAACAATATAAAAAAGAAATAAACGGAATCAAATAAATATTATTACAAGAGGTGTGCTTCAATTTCTTAAACATGTCCCCAAGGTTAGTCGTGCGCGGTGCTGGTATTTGCTTTGACGCTATTCAGGTCACGGCCCTATGACTAACAGGCGCATGATTCTGTATCGATCGTCACCCGAGCGGCCCGCGACTGCGCACAGAGTGTACCTCTCTGAATCCAGGAATTTCGCGGACATCAGCATATATTATGCTACTGTTTACACATTAGATGGTGAGGTAAAGCCCCAGGCGTAAATCAACTGGGCTTCGGCAAAATATCAAACATCAGAAAATTCATATGCCGCTATGATTATAGGAAATCATGGCTCAATACATTGATTTTCTAAGTCTACATGTAAATACTTAGAGAACGAACATGACTGACATATGATGACCTGAGTAGATATGATTGTTTGTAAACAGACATTTTGTTTATTAAATTATATAACTACTACAATTAAAATGTATATAAACATACGTACTATACTTTATTTATTTATTTATTCATTTATTTGATTGGTGTTTTACGCCGTACTCAAGAATGTTTCACTGATGCGACGGCGGCCAGCATTATGGTGGGAGGAAACCGGGCATAGCCCGGTGGAATCCCACGACCATCCGCAGGTTGCTGGCAGACCTTCCCACGTACGGCCGGAGAGGAAGCCAGCATGAGCTGGACTTGAACTCACAGCGACCGCATTGGTGGGAGGCTTTCTGGGTCAATGCGCTGCGATAGCGCGCTAACCGACAGTGCCACGGAGGCCCCCTGTATTACACTCTCTTAAACGGAAATGTTATACAGCCCCCCACTGTCCCGTATGAACTTTAATAAAGTTAAATCCCACAAATGGTAGTAGTTGGTAAGGGAAAGCAGATGTAATATTAGGTTAACAATTCAAAAGTTTTAGAAATTTAACTCTTCACAAAATGATTCCTAAGTGTTATAATTTTACACTTATCTTACCAGTCAAATTTGTGTTCGGCACTATATTTGTTAAAAATCTTGTAATATAAAATCACGTTTTAACTTTCAAACTATCATAATATACGCGACGCCGCATTTGACGATGTGGGCGATTATATTTTACACCATTTAACATGTTTTATCATTTCAACACTTAGAATATGCTGACATTGTAATATTTGTATTTTAAGAAAGTATCGTTTACACATATGAATGGCCGAAGTCTCCAAAGGCAATACCTATACATATGGCACAGGCAGTCAACCAGGAGCTACACTGTGATCAAACATAGTGTACATAAAAAGAACAACAACGTCAGTGCAATTTGTAACATACAGCAGATAAGGGCAGGTGAATATGGATCTTATTTAATATTCTTATTGTCACATGTATGTTAGAATAACTAGTCCACAAGAAACCTAATCCAGTCATTAACCCATTTATGTTTTTATTAGTACTTGTTTATATTCAGTTTCAGTCGATGAAATCTTCCATATGGTTATTAGCTATTGTTGATATTCAGTTTATGGATGGGATCATTGCTAAACACTGTACGTGCAGCTGAGAAACCTCAGCCACACCTATACGCTCACATAACAAAAGCGTTGATGTACACACAGCGAGCAGGTCAAACATACATCAACACAGATTCACAGTGAGGCTGGCCGAGCCGGGGAATCCCCCGTCACGTGCGCAGTCGTGACATCATTATGCACTATGAAGGCCAACGTGGCTCTTAAAACATCATGTGTGTGTGCTGAACTTGTTTGCATGCACTTTTTGTATGTTCAACTGGCCACAGTTTCACCTTGGAGCTTCTTTCCTTAACTCAATACAATATCCATGGGTCAACCGGTAACGCCGTTGAAAGCACGCTCCTTCAGGCTTCTGATGTTTATGGTATCTAATGTGCTGGAGTCTAACATCCCTTTACAACCTATGTAAATTGCAGGATGAGATATTTCAAAATCTACTCTGACGTGTACTCATTTAGGCGTTTTTCAACTCATTTTATGTTTCTAAATAAGTAAAACAATAACAGCCTACAAAACTCATTTTCTTCGGTGGCACTGATTTGTACTTGCCACCGTGAATCCTATCTCATCCATTCAAATAAGTTTTAAAGTTGTGTTATTTGGCGTAAATCAGTCGCAATCATCAACCACGTGTATAGACTAGTCAAGAAAATCAAACCACTTTTTACTTTCACAGCGAGACTATATTCCCTCTTTCTTCAAACTTTTTCATATTCATAGCGATGGCCTCGATCTCTCAAACTCTCTTGAAGCGTTGTTGTGCCCCTGTCCGGATGCAAAGCTGATTGGGCTCCGATGAGCAAGTTTTGATCAGTCTTTATATTTACATGCACAGGTAACTGAATAATACCGAATACCGCTCCATAAAGAAGTAGTTTGTTCCTGTGCAGGGTAAAGCTCGTTTGGATGACATCATCTCAGCAAAACTTGCCAAGGTCAGAAGTTTGGAGTCGTTCCTCAATGACCTTCTGAGTCACCCCTGTCATACGAGTAACCCCTCACCCCACCCCCCAGCCTCTTGCCCGCCACATGGTACATCGCGACACAGTATCAGTTAGCGAAATGAATATGCCAAATCGACGGGTAACACCCCGAAAAAGACATATGAGTAATATTTTCATTGAATTCAATGGCACTTTACACTGTCACCCATTCGATTAATACTCTCACGCATCATTTAACACCGCTGTCATTTGTGATTTGTGGTTGAGCCAAGTAACAAGAGGCGTATATGAGCTTACCGGTTTTATTTGTGCCTGTATCAAACAAAACAAACATTATATACACGTAAGGGTCAAGGTAAAGTTTAACAAAGAAGTCTTTTTAGGAGTGTGTCGGCGTCCACGCCTTATTCCGGCGAGCATCTTACATGAATGCATTGTTAGCCTAGACATTTATCTTCCTATTTATTTCACGGCATATTTTGTGACAAAAAGCAGATCAAACACGATATCCCAATGTGTTTAAATGTGAACTAGTATACATTTACTGAAAGATTCAGATATATAAAAGAAATACTGTGATTTCCACTCGTGAAGAAAGAAATGCATTCTTCCTTTCCAAATAATTAAGTAACAATGGAAGTCGGATCATTCAAAATTCCCATTCTTTAACCTCTTATATAATACATGCAGATGTGTGATTCTCTGCATGTATAAGATAACGTATATAACGATTTAACACATGCAGTCTTCTGGAATGAAATGTTTAGAATCCAAACATTTTAAGAATTCCCCTAATGAACCTGTTTCGTCCTCACTTGAACTCAACATCCAACCCTTTGCTGTTATTTCATTGACTTACGAGCCTCTGAGTTGGCCAGACATTCAGGGTCCTTTTCACTTTGAGTTTTAATGGATATAGACGTGGACGCCTATGTATCTGGTCATGTAAAAATTGTGAATGCATCTTTGGCCTGCTTTCGTGATACTTTACATACAGACCACTTAAGGGCCGTAGTGTCATTGTGTGAAATAGCATATGAATCCCATACATGTAGATCACGTGTTTCTCGTATTATGGGTGTTCTGCCACTAAAGCGACTGTAGTGGTAAAACTCTCATAGAAATGCCAAAACACGGACTTCTTCTAACTTTTCTGCGCTTTCCACATTGTGATACTGGAAGCAAAGTATTGCGCTTCTATTGCACATTCCATGACATGAATAACTGTATGTTTGCACATTTACCTAAACACAGCTAGTGCATGCAGGCGCTAAAATGTCGTCGCGTCCAATCTCTTATACATATACTGCTACCTCTATGAGAATCACGGATCAGATCATTAACTTTATCTACACTAACCAGATTTTTTCAGAGAACCAGCTTCAATGTAATCGGAATCTAAATAAAATATCAGTGGCCCGATTCCTTAATCTTTTTGTAAGACCCAAAGGCCTTCTCCCCACCCGTTTTTGTTCGGTAAGAGTACGGTAGACCCATAAGCCTTCCACTTCCCTTATTTCTTCACTTCGCATGTCTTTATTCCACATTCCGTGAAGTGAAGAAGTAAGAGATGTCTGTGATAGCTTCCCAGTAGGCTTTGGCTGACGCGCAGGAGTATGTGGGATCAACGGATCCACGCAGTCTGTCGAGGCCAGGATTTGATTCTATTGGAATTAACTCATCATTTCTCATCATCAAACATGTCATATACATGTATACAATCATGTAATTTTCTAGCAGGTTTCGATTAATTCTCTCTTTCGAGTTCCACTTTTAAGTGATCTGATTTGTTTTGCAGTACATTCCATGTTCTGGGTTTTTTCTGGGGTGGTGGTGGAGGGGGTTGTTTTGAAGAAGATACTTTGTTTTGTTTTTTGGTGTGGGGAAGTGCGTGTGGAGGGGGGAGTGCGTGTGGAGGGGGGGGGTCTTTTTCTTTGCCCCGCTTTCATTTTTCATTTGTAATAATGTCACCGGACTCAATAGCTCTGTTTTGTGGTGGAATTTCATGCATTTAACTCCTTTATGGCTGGGTTGATTTGTCAATCCAAAGAGATTATCCATTTTCGTGGAATGTACACATGTATATATAGGAACAAACATAAACTTCGTCGTTGCAGCTTGCTTCTTTCTTTCTTTCTTTTTTTTTTTTTTTTTTTTTGTACTCTATGAAAGATTAGCGCTAATCTCGAGTTCTCGAGCTTTCGAGCCGAGGATGTTTTTTAAAATGTGCGGCTTGAGTACTCAAGAACGCGTGATTTGTAAATACCGTGCGAGATTAGTGCTAATCTCGAGTGGTTTTTACTTATCTCGTGCTCTCGAGCCGCGTGGTTTTTCAAACCCAGCAATTATTATACATAAAGTCCCTGTGTCAGTAGCCAAATGGGCACCAAAGCACACACGGGGCATTGCATCAACGACACAAACTCCACTGTAATCCCAAATATATACCTCTGCCAGAAAATTTATTTCAATGAGATGGCCGAAATTATGTATGCTGTGATACACAGGCATATGCTATCCTGGTTATATAAATGCAGTAGACACATTCCGGAACACAAACACCAGATCTTGCATATTTTGACAAGGGAAAATTGAAGAAAACAAAATGTATCTAGGCACATCTGCAAAGCGTTTAAAGAACGATCTATCCTCATACCTCAATAAGTAATTGTAATGCACGCATGATGCCGATGAATACTTCATGTGAGAAACGCAAGGGGAAAAAAACTAATTCATATTAACCATTGTGAATTATAAAAGATAACTGCTAACGAGCCACCACTTAACCGAGTAGGAGATTTAAAAAATATCTGAAAGAGAATGTTACTTCAATTAATAATCTGCGTGACGTCAATATCTTGCCGCCATTATATGTACATGCTGCGGTGGGACGATCTATTTATAGCGGGTCTCCCCCGTTACCAGGGTTCCCCCGTGCGCGAGCTACACACATGCCTTACCTGTTGTTGAAAAATGACTGCGCTTTGCGGAAATGGTTAGTTGTGGTGAGGTAGATATGAGTTTGGCCCTTGATAAATACACCATGCAGGTAGACGTGTCTTTATAAAGGTCTTCTCATAGGTCCGGTCTGTAGCTTCCTAGCCCTGATCGCGGTATGACGCCAGCTCAGGGTAGTCGTCTTGTATATAAACTGCTATGGCATGTTGCTATATTTAGACACCACGTGACCAACAAAGCGTCACCGTCGCAAAAGCCCGCCTTCTGGGCTTCCCCCCTTTCAAATGATGTACATGTATTATATGGCAGCTAAGCAAGTGATCGGCTTCATTGTGAAAACAAATCATTCAGGTTCGGCCTACAAAACCGAGTGTTATTGATTTCTGGCTCGCGCTGTTAGGCGGACAGAGATGTAGGTTAGTGGATGGTGCTATTGAGGCTGTAAAGATGATGCCAAGGCAACGTCTACGGTAGCTTGTCAGTACCATGCCCAGGGACTCTAGGGTGAGTCATCGCTGATTCGGTCGGCCTTAGTCATACAGGTAACTCTACAGGTGTGCTGACTAGCCACCTGTAGATTGAAGATCAGCGAGGGGTCGGGATTACACGTAGTGACACGCTGGACTACATTTTGTGATGTCTTTAAATGGAGAGAGAAAAAGAGCGCCAATCAACCGGTATATATACGGTGCACATGATTTTCAGTGTATGTTTGATACCGTTTACTTATAATGTACACCAGGCATCCTGAATTGTTGCGATGAATTGATTTAATGCGCAGCACTCTCTCGACTCTGTATAAACTCACCCTGTATATAGAACCTTCCGTTAATTACACCCCTTAAAAATAGTGCAATAAGCCCTAAATAAAATATGTATCAAATCATGCATGATATTAGCGCTCAGATCTAACGTTTACAAATTTCACAGTTACACCTGGCTGCCCTTTTTATTCACTGTAAGCTTAGGATACCCCAAAAGAAGAGGAGCGAGTGTGAGATAAGATACATCAGTCATGTATGCCTGACTTCCAGATAGGAGGTAGGTCAAGCACTGATCGGCCCTGTGTTCAGCATTACACACTCTGACCATCGCTAGTGGCACTGTATAGGTGTATATAGTGCGTTCGGCAAGGCGTATCAGTGATGAAACGTTGTACATGTATGTCGGCACAGGGACTGGCCACAAAGGAGAATCCGCCTTTATATGACCGAAATCATACTAAAGTAATGTAAATTCTGCAATAAATATATAACATGGTAGAAATGACCAAATGGCATACATTGTGCGCCCGGCTGATCAGTATGTACTGTTCACTGTGCATGACATTACACGCGGCGTGTTTCTCGAGCCACTGGCGTTCTGCATGACTAGCCAGGGCAGGATTCCGTTCTCATCGGCAGACTGTGAAGCCGGATCCATCTGCACTCTGTAGAGTCTGGAGAGAGTCGGCAATATGATGATGAAAAAAATGCTTCATTATGGGTGTATAGGCCTATAGTTGTTCAGGTCACAAATGTATCTATCTTATGACATGCGAGAGCTTCGTCTTGACTTTGGTTCCTGTTGGTACATTTCAACACAACTGGGGTCTTGTTGGAACATAAGCTTTGAACTGTGCAGGTAGCCTAACTGATGCACGCACACTTACCTTAAGTGGCTACAATAACGATACTCTCAGGAAAAGCTAAATAAATGTTTGTCTCCACTGAACCACACACCGCACTCATCCACACAACCTGTGTTTAAAGGTTGATCCTTCTGGCGCAACTACCAATATTGATGGAGGATTACATTATTGTTACACACTCAAACAAATATCCTCCTTTAAAGCTGGCCTCGAACTGACGACAGACAGTACTTTCGTTGAACCAACGAGTTAATCCATTTTTGAGTGCTTTTTAATTCACTATCAGGAACGGATTACTTCAAATACAAAAATGCAATCCATGATCACTCACAGAACGGACTAAAGGGAAGATTTTTTGTGGGATACTGTAAGTATATATACATCGAGTAAAACAATTGCACGTCAGTCATTGTTTATAACTATACTTTTACATACATAGATTTACTAGAGATAATGTCTCGAAATTCAGAATATGAACCAATAACACAGTGACGTATCCTATACCATGCAGGACACTGTTTACACTCGATGTTTACTTTTATAAATCCGGAAAAGTTTAAATACAACGCCTGTCAAAAAAGGCTTTTTAGCAGTTTAATGTCACAGCTGAGCTTCAGAAAATTGTATGGTAGAAAACGTATCAATTTTGTCCTCCTTACGAGTGCCTCATTTTTATTTATTTATTTTTTTACTTTATTTCATTTTTTTTATTATTATTATTTATTTTTTTTTGGCTTTTCATGAATCATTTTTTCTGATTTTCTGAATCATTATCTATATATTTTAGAATATCTATGGTGAAATCCCCCGGCATATTCCTCTCTCCTCTTTGACCAAAGGCAAGGTTTTTACGCTATTGTCTTCTCGTCCATGTATACATTTAGTCGTCAGGCAGTGATGTATAAGAACCTATATGGCACTCTGTAAACAAAAACTGGATCACCGATTACTCAGATGGTGTCCCAGTTTTTAAAGGCGGATTTTATATCGTTTACAAATAGATAAAATCTACATCACGAATATGTAGTGTCAATTTGTTCATATGTAGTTACCCGGATGACAGCCCAACAAATAATCGACATACCCCGGCATAGATAACACCTGCTGTATATGTATATCCGTAACTGTATACACCACTCACACACAAAACCTGCTGACACGGGGACTCTCCGACACTAACCATGACGTGTCTATCTGCCTTTTAAAATCCGACTCAATAGTACACCGTGTACGAAAGGTAACACCGTATGAGTGACTATATGTGGCGTATAGAACCGTTCCCTAATGAAGCTTTGTCGGTTTAAAATCCCAGCTTATTATGTGTAACTAGTGAGCACATATATATATGTACAGATAGGGGAGTCCTCATTTATATGCATTCGCCTGCATTGTATATATGGCACCACCATTGTGCCGTTCGTGTGGCTTTATCACAAACAAACGCACACGATTAATATATACAGGTTTGTGAGAACTGCCAGCAGCGAGCCACTGCACCTTGGGCATAATTATATAATTATACGCACTCTTTGACAAAGCCCCTCTAATTCAAATACCTCGGGTCGGGTAATACGAATAGACTTTAGAAATAGTACTTGTTGCTGCCTCGCTTGGCGCTTAGTATTGAGAGGTTAGAGCAATGAAACTGGTTAACTCGGTGTCAGTATAATGTGACTTGGTGGGGTATCATATCTGGCGTTTTCGGCATGATGTTCCAGTGGCGGCAGCTCTTCGGCGGCATGAACTCGCCCTGCCCCAAGAGGACATACTATATGCTCACTGAAGGACTCCTCGTGGTCATATGACTGAAATATTGTTCAGTACGACGTTCGACCCAAAGCACCCTCTCACTCTAATTCAAATGCTGATAGTGTTGCTAGATACATAACCTGGTGAAAGATTGTTCTGTTGGAAAATTCATAAAATACACACTGCACCGAAATTCCATTCTGATTTGCCCCCTAATTAAACTGCTCCTCTGGCGTGCATCGCCCCAGTGGGACGGAAAATGTCAATACAAACTAATCCACCCCCCCACCCCCCATTAAGATGCTCCACACATAAGATGTTCGCTAGACCTAGCCTGGATTCCTAAAGCAAAGCGGACTAAGACTGCAATTGTCATGATTACAGACCTACACATGTGACAGACTAGTGTTGGCATGACAGTTATAACGATCTTAGCCTTGCCCGGCTGCATGGAATCTATCCTGACCCAATACCGTTTCATGTAGGCTACAGCTCCAATCAGCCGAGGATTAGATTACACACACATACAGACTCGTCACATGTAAACCCGCGGTGGCATCTCCAGGATTCCACCACACACACACGTCACATGAACACCTGCCATGACATCTCTACGACTACGCCTCATACATATCCGTCACATGTACACCTGCGGTGGCGCCTCTAGGATTTCGCCTGCTACAGTCTCTTCCCTGACGTCCCTAAGAATCCACTATATACAGGCCCGTCACATGTGCACCCGCGATGGTGTCTCAAGCATTCCGCCACATATAGACACGTCACATGTACACCCGCGATTGGTTTAAAATACAGATTGGTGTTGCGGATAAGTATTCCCGAGAGCATCCCATAGCACTGTATACAGACATAACTATCGTGTTTTGATGTAGAAAAATTTCCCTAAGCAGGCCTACTTTGCTATATATATCGGTGGAAAAAAGCGGAGGTGTCTGGTGTAAACTATGGACCATTGGAGAGTCTCAACTCTACATTGCTCTGTATTAGCGTTGTGCTTATACAGTAAGAGTTTTGAAAAAGTGTGAAATTCATAAATAAACCCAAACCCTTGCTCCCAGATGAGCCCATCTAACTGAGACAGGCTATCACAGGTGAATTAACTGAGCCACTGCTGGATTCGAACTCTCGACGTTTTCGCATCGATGTGTGAATTCTTTGTATCGCAATCAGTTAGGCTACTTGTGATATACAATATATCAATGGAGGTCGTGTGCCATGAGGAGCCTATAACATTGTTGTAAATGTAGGCCAAATTTGCGATCCTCTACACTTCACATATATGACTTACTTAGAGAGTGTATACATATGCTCTGGCCGGTGGGTGGTCTGAATGAGCTCTGCATTTGAGAAGACAGAATTGCCCTCGAACAGCTAATCAATATAGGATCTACATCAACACGGATTTGCGGTTAAGGGGAGATAACCGATGTTTCATAACCTATTCCAGTTCATGAATCAGGCCAACACTAAGAAACGGTACGTTGCTCCATCTGTTATACACTAGCCCACATCTAAGTTGGTTTAATCTTCAATGGTCATTATAAGAGAATTTTTAATTTCATTTTTTTCAAATTTTAGCGGAATTTTATCGAAACAAACAGAACTCGTCTGTCAAAAAAAAAAAAAAGATTCTGAAAAGCGCATGTTCGGCGATGCCAAAAATGCGTGCTTATTGTCAAAGTGAGCATACTTACACAATTTGTCCAGATATTCCTTAGCCGGATCCGATATATAGCTCTGTTTCATACAATTCTGAGCACATCACATACGACTATACAATAAATACGAACGCTTTTGCCGTGGATCCACGTGACCAGCAATGTTGATAATGACCATATATGGTAATATCGCTAGGTTGTCTGTGTATACCCCGTATTTTTTTATACCCTGTAACAGTGATATTTAATAACAAGTCAGGTAACACTTTAACAACTTGAGCATACAAGTGTGGATACACCTCGAGTTCTAATTCAATATCATTGTACCTGAGTGTCTACAGGTTTCGGTAATCTATATTTTCGGATGATGTGTATGTATTTAATACACAAAAGAATTTTATGCACTCGTCTGAACCGTCTGGTACAACACTATATTTGGTAATAACAAAGTCCCGCTCTCCCGCCGCCCTTGTGTTGTTGACCATTGACACTCGCTGTGCTGGAAGGGAAATCGTTAGAAGAGCCTAGAGCTGTTCTGGGTTACTCCCCTCTTACATTCATGCACGTATCATGTACCAGTATATATATACAGTTAAACGTTTATATATTATAAATGTCAGTAGACAGTATCATCACTTCATATCGGTCCTGATGGAGAAACACAGCTGGTTAGTTAATTAGTTAGTTGGCTACTTGTTTGACAAAAAGTACTGTGACAACTATGCTGGGATGTACACGTGCGAAATCACGCCATCACCGAGCATACTCTAAAACTCGGCATACACGAGAGCTCAAACTGGTGTCTAGTCGTCACTTGTATGAGACTCAATTTTAACATTGTGTATTAATGGGAGAAATGGCCAGCTCCGTACGACTCAAAATCTCATGTATGCCGTGCTAAAGCATACACCTTTCCTTGCTCTGTTAAAGACACAGTCACGATCAGACCACGACTCTGGGCATGTCAATATTAACCTAAACATATTACACAACTGGTGAGTTCGAATCTCCGTGTGGTTCAGACACTATGCCTCCTTCTTCACCATGTTTCAATTAATGGGTTGTGATATATTATGATGCATGATGTATAAATGACAGTAAATTTTAAAATTTTCTTCACCAAATGCCAGTTGTTGAAACCGGGATGTCTTAGTATGCATGTATGTATGCTTGGGTTTTACGTCGAACTGAACAATATTTCAGTCATAACAACGAGTTATTAGAATGCGTATAGGCTGTGTATCCTTGTGACAGGGCGAGTCCATGCCGCCAAGGTGCTGCCGCCACTGGAGCATCATGCCGAAGTCACCAGGCATGACGACCCCTCATGTCTGGTACAAGTACCTACCAGTTCTGTTTCCTTGCTCCAACTTTTCAGAACCGAGCGCCCAGTGAGGCAGCAACAAGTCTGATATGACCCGGCCCGGGATTGATCCCGGATCTCTCAACCTCGAGGGGGACGCTGTAACCACCATGCCACCGAGGGATAGTCTAGCAAGAAGGCTGGTGTAATATATTGGCAGAATAAAGAAGCTAATTTGTTAATGATATAAAGATTGAAAATCTCAGCTGAGGATAGGCAAATGTATTAGTTCAAGCAATAACATCCGACCACTGTGCACTAATATTTTAAACTACAACGAAAATCTTCAACAAAAATCTTGCCTTTATTGATTCCCCCGCTCTCACTTTTCGTGAGGCTATAGTCAAAATACGCGGTCAGCGACGTTCGTCTTTCTCCATCATGTGGGGAAATTCTCCAGTCACTTGCCAAAGGTCAGTGGTCTTTCCCGGGCTCCAAAGAACTATACACACTATACGTGTGGCATATCATGTTAACGGTTTAGTATCGACTGTAGTACCAATCAAATGAATAAAATAAATGTGGTAGCAGGACTGAGCTGATTGCTTAAGTAGGCTTGTGCGCACCAATGGCTGGAACAGATCATGTGCCGCTGCAATCGCGGACTTGGGCTGCTAGTTCGTAGATTCTCCCGCTTTTTGCTCTTGGGGGGGGGGGGGGGGGGGGTCTTTGTGACAATTGTGACGACGCTCGAGCAGCCATTTTTACAGTGCGTTGGAGTTCGCTGAAGACCTTTTGTCTGGACCAATATCATATACGTCACGCGTGAGAATGTTCATTAATCGCTTGTCAAAGGTCAGCGGTTCACCCGAGGTATTCCGGTTTCCTCCACCTTAGAAACCGACCTCCATCGTATGTAGGAAAATCTGGGATATGGCGTTAAAACGTAATATATATAAACGTAAACGTAAATATATAAGCAAATAAATATTTATATCTGTTACGTGTGTGGCGTATGGGGCTAGGGTCTGTTTAAGTTGCTATCATTTGAGCACTTTACCTTTCTCAGATACCATTTTATCCAGCTAGGGCCCCTTAAATACTAAGTGATACGCCCCAGAAATTTTGATATACCATTCTGTCTAAGTAGTATAAATGCCCGTTTGTTGTATATATGAAAAACGGTAAATAACTACGGGGGCATGATGTGTGGAATAAGAGCTATATTTCTCTTCTGAAGGCTTGTCACGCATGCCCCTTGAGTCGGCTTGCATGAAGTTATTTATCTAATTGGTGTTTCACATTTGTTCGAGAAGATTTTATCTATATCACGGGGGTTTAGGCTATCGGTGGGTGAAGGTAAATCCACTGCACATCGCCAACTGACCCAGAGTTGCTGAATTCGAATGAAAGCGTCCAAACCGACATTCGTATACTAACCCTCAACCAAAATGGGCGTTCCAGATCAGTAAACACAAGAGCAGTTTCCAGAACAACGTTTAAAGCAAACCACGAAATATCTAAGAAGTGTATAGTCTGGCAAAGTTGGCAAATGGTCACACCTTACTGGTGAAATCCGGCCTCTTGTTAATTTACCTCATTTAGGGTTTTGTGCTACCTTTGTGTTTAAGAAGTCACAACTTACACATCCCGAGCAGAACAACACATAGGATTTAACAAATGCACATGTCAAATGCTGGGTCCTTCTGTATATTGCTACCCAAGTAAGAATGTATTGCATGCCTATAGCTTACATATGCGCAATTCACGAGGCTGTGTCCAAGATTTGTTTCCTAATTAAAAAATGCTGGAACACTGATTGGATAATACCACTACACAGACGCTGTATGTTGTTGGTACACCATAACTGTTTACGCTGTTTTTTTACACCTAATTAAATGTATCAGAATTTTATCTCCTGTGGATACAAAAGAAAATTTTTACCTTGGTTACCCTTCCCCACCTATCTGGAGGTTGCCAAGATGACAAACATCACAGCAACAGTTCAAAAAGAAGAGAATCGTGCTGGTTTGATTTTTTTATTCTTTCCCCTTTGTCACCGCTTTGTACAGACCGATGCAACGCCATGATTAGTTCTAGCAAGTTTACCCATAAGTTATTATCTATAAAGGCTAAGCCCTAGATCCTTCCTACTCCCTGCAGTCGTATTTTCATGTTAGCATCAATAAAGCATTTATTTCCGTAGAGCCACATGTCTAAGCTGTTCGTTGTCCCGTGTTGTCCGGTCGCACAGCCTCTAGTAAATGCACACGGGTACAAAACTGCTCGACGGTAAATCCATTTCGAAAGTCATTCGCGCCGAACTCGCCATGTTGACGTCATCGTTTTCGGGGCCACTCTGGTGTTGCTGTTTACTTCCGAGTCTCGGTCGGTAAAGGCCGGCCAGAGCCGATTACTCGGCGAGCGGGCCTTCTAGTCTCGGTCGTTAAATAGTCTGGTAGTATCTGACCCACGTCAAATAGTGATATATATTTGAAGTTGGTTAGGTAGTACCAGACTAGGTTGTTAAAGTCCACCGACTAGCTGGCCCGTACCCCTGTGCATTTACTAGAGGCTGTGCGACCGGACATGTGGGTCTACGGAAATAAATGTTTTATTGATGACAACATGAAACTCAGAGGGAAAGCACGGTATGTTGGCAAAATACGGCTGCAAGGATCTAGGGCTTAGCATCTATAGATAGTAAATCTATGGGTAAGCCTGCTAGAGCTACGCCATGATGAGAGAATTATGGGTTCCGCTTGATTAGTCGAAAATTAGCCAAACTAATTCATCCAGGTTCGTGGGGTTGTCACGGGTATCGTTCCTGATGGCTCAGAACATTGGAGCATCAGAAATAATGCCACTGGTACATATCATGCCTTAAGGAAAACCACGGCAGTCAAACTTGAATCATGTAAAAGCTATGCCCTCATTTTTTTTAAAGATCTTGAGACGTGTATGTTCCATGTTGTATAAACCACTTTCCCTGCAAACACAATCTAGGTCTGTACTGTTCACATTGTTCTCTGTGCTTAATGAAGTCGGTGTAATATTTCCTAACATCCTGCAATAGAGTCCTCAGTCATGCACAAGCCAGATTACAACTCTGCACGGGCTCTGAATCCGCTGTTAGATGCAAGCCGTGGGATATCTACATTGCAGTCTGTTGATGGCTTCATGTTACTTGACTTCGTCCTAATTTCTTACTTGATATACTTTCCTAGTTTTTTAGTGCTTTGTGTTAAACCTTGGTCTTGGAATCTGGCCTTACGGTTATTGAGCTGGGACATCGTGGTCAACGATCATTATAAGAACATCTGGTACTACACCATTTACAATTCTGGTAACATCAGGCACATATATACATATTATATATATGAACCTCGCCTCACAATCCGGGGTATAAGATCACAGACCTTCCTTTAGTAGAACCTTACACGTGTCCAGAAACACTCTACTTCATACAGATAATATCCGTGTTCTACATTTTCACCCACATTATGTCATTTATGGAGGTAACATTATCTTTCTGTGTGTTGTGAGTTATCGTCTGCATCGCCTATAGGTATAGAGTTCTATATCGTGATAGTCATCAGATAGTCACACCGTACCGGTGCAACCCACTCTCTTGTCAGTTTACCTCAGTTAGGGTATTATCCTAACTGTTTATGTAAGTGTTTAAGAAGTACAGTAACACACTCGTAGCACCTTGGCTAAAGTAGGTTTAGGTAAAAAATTTAATTTTAGCGATGTTAAATGCAATTTATCATTTGCCACACGTCTAGACTGCTTTCTCAAAATGTATTACATGTAATACATTTACCTAATAATATGAAAACAAGGCATGGGAAACAGACATCGGGGATGCTATGTTCGCCACCAAAATCTTGCTTTATGCTGGAATATATTATAAAAGACGACAGCAAGGAGAGTAAACCAGAGCAGTGACGACAGTTTGATACTTGGCAAATGGTCACACTTTAGGGTAGAAAACCGGACTCAATTTCCCTTAGTCATGGTTTTATTCTAGCTGTTCATGTAAGTGTTTAAGAAGTAACAATTTACTCGCCCCCTAACACGGTGGCTTAAGCAGCACAACACACAAATGCAACAAGGCGAGATATGTACATGCCATATGAAGGGTTCTTCGGTACATTGCTGTTCAAGTAAGAATGCATGGTACATGTATTTGTTTAGTCCAGTGTACGTGGACATGCAACACCGACATTGTAGTTGTA
Source organism: Acanthopleura granulata (assembly GCA_016165875.1). Taxonomy (NCBI): domain Eukaryota; kingdom Metazoa; phylum Mollusca; class Polyplacophora; order Chitonida; family Chitonidae; genus Acanthopleura; species Acanthopleura granulata. The sequence goes on from JABBOT010000010.1 coordinate 18,343,826, forward strand.
TTTATGTTTCACGGGAGGCAACTCTTTCCGCCTTTACAACACTTCGTACTCACCGATTCAACGCCATGACAAAACCTCACCGTGCAAGTGAGAAACACTTGGTTTCACTTATCTGGAAAATCCGTGAAAACTAATTTTTCCAGACCCGCCGGAGTGTCGTCGTGGGTGTCTTGTACATGATGTCCCAGAACATGGACTCATCAAAGATTATGCCACTGGAAAAGCCGCACTTTTGTAACATGAGCGCAAATCATGTCCAAAGAAAATCCATGGCAATGAAACCTGTAAAAAGAAAGAAAAAAAAAACTACGCCCTCGGTTTTTTTTTTTGTTTTGTTTTGTTTTTTTTGTTTTGTTTTTTTGTGTGTGTGTTTTCGCTATGCATGTATATGAATCATGCATAGTGAAAACTTCATAAACCACTTTGCCTGTCCATATCACCCAGGTCTAAGGTCTATACTTCGGATTAATCTTTCCTGACATCGCACAATCGAGCCCTCAGCCATACACAGGCCAGATTACAACTCTACATGGGCTTTGCATCCGCTGTTGGATGTCAGCTGTTGGAGAGACACAGCTCGGTATTCCTTGCAAACTGTTCAATGCTTCACTTATATAACTTCGTCTTAATTTCTTATTTTATATAGCTTTCCTGTTCTTTGTTGGTTTGTGTTTGTGTTTTTGGAAAGTGGCCTTACGGTTATTGACGAATAACTCCACGGCGATCGACGATCGATACTGATATCTGGCACTACACGATTTAGATGAATGGGACACATATATAAAGGTCATTAATTACCATCGGTTATATGCTCGCAGTATCCTGTAATCGAATATACATGACTAGGAATAAAGCGTGCTAATGAAAATAACGCCAAGTATAATGTAGTACTTCATCATACGGAGCAAAAGTAGATGAGCAGGAACGGTGTGATAGTTGATAATTGTCACACTTAACAGGTGAAACCCGGTCTCTTGTCAGCTTACCTCAGTTAAGGGTTTGCTCTAACTGTTCACGTAAATACTGTATAATATACTACGACAACCATACTGCAATACAGTAATATGCCACACAGGTATATTACTGTATACTTATATGGTAACCGTGATGCTACACGTGTCTTCCTTGTGTACCAGTACCAGAGAGGTGTCTGGATTATTCCCACAACTCAACGTTACGAGTGCGATGAGGTTTATGAGTGCAGGAAACCGGAACTGAACTTTTTGGTTTGGATTTGAAGCACATCAAAATCTTGTGGGAGTGCACATGTCATTCAGAAATTAAGATGCTCGTCCGGCATTATTGAGGTAAAAGTTAAGGATAGTAGAGCATAGAAGACAGGAGAGTATAAACAGGGGAGATTACTCGATGTGACACGTGCATCTTCTGAGAGGCTAAATTTCATCGATGTTGTATTTGGTATGAAGGTTTATGGCTGACTGGATTTTGTCTATCTGTTTCATAGTTGTCATAGCTGTTCTAGTTCCGCTTAACCTGGAACTAGGGGCTATAAAGGCATTCGTATTTATTACACCAACATGTCGCTTTTATGAATAGGTACAATCAAAGTGTATTCGTTCTGGGCTTTATTCATTGGCTATCTGAGGCTGAAATTTGATTTGAATGCCATACCTTGAAATATCGTCTCTCCTCTACATTATTGCAAACTGAATCCCGTTTCTCTCTTACATGTTAGCAACTTATTTACTACATATATTTATATAATTACTTACATGTAGTTTGCTGCGGGAGCTGATGTTTTAGATTTTTGGGAATGGGTCGTGCCATTATAGCCATTCTTCAAAGTTTATCAGGGGCATACAGATGTCGGACGGGTTAGTTTTCACACTCTTAACTGTATACACGACATCATTTGCAGAAAAATGCCACACAAAAAACGAATCCTTTGAAGACTGTTATCTTTGGTTCCAAAAGATAGATATTACAAAACCACACTTAGTTTTTCTGATGTACGTGCCTTTGATCCTTCAGGTGTTTGACCAGAAGATGGCAGATACATCTAGAAACATATGTTATACACGAGACTCCCAAATTGTTACCCGAGGCAAACATATAAATGGCAAGGTTTTGTCTTGTTATTTCACACTCAGATCTCCTGTTTGATGACGTGCAAGATTGCCTCGGGTAAGCTATGTCCTGAGAGCTATACGCCATGCACTGTAGGCATTACGCCAATACAGGCGTGCTTCCTGGCCGAATGGTTATATAAAGCGGTGTATATCGATCAGCTGAGATACAGCCCAGATTATTATATACCCCTAGGTCACCAGAACATCTGTCGTGCATTGCTTTATCTGCGTAGACGTATTACGAGATAGAACCACCGTGATGTATTTAAGCATCGACATATATAGTTGCAATCAAATGGAAACTTAGATACCGGCACCGGTACCGTTACCTATATATTTTGTTTGAACTGCCATTTTTTTAAATGTCGATTTCCTTGTCCAGGAAATCGACAGTCTTCACTGCATGACTGAAAACTGATGGTCGCTTCTCTGTTACATGTCACAAGGTTTGTTTTGTATTTATGTATATTATTTCTTACATATTCCTTCCGGAACTGGTGTTGTAGATTGTTATGGAAATCCATCGTGTGATTATCGACTGAAACGCCCCTTTATGGTTTGCCAGTTGCATACGGATGTCGAATTTAAAGCCTCTTATATAAATTTTCGAGAAACCGACAGAACCAAATCAGTACCTATAGTTATGTATGTTATTATTTATTTATTTCTTAATTTGACGGATAATTTACGTCATACTGTAGAATATTCCACATCTATATATTAGAGTGGCCGTGTCTAAAGAGATGACCTGGAGAATGATCATAAAGAATCCACCGCACTTCAACAGGTACATAACTAACAAGCCCTCTGACGTTAGGCAACAGCCGGTTAACCCAGCTCAGGCACACCATCTTCTCTCTTACTTCTCAGTCGGCACGCTAGCCTAGTCCCAATTTTAAGCAATTCTAGACCAGCAATGACTGATACTTTCCGGTTAACATCATTGCATTTTACCAGACTTCAGCCGTGATGCTGTAGGGGATGTGTAAGTTGCTATTATTTAAGATTTGCATGAACAGTTTATTTATTTATTTATTTATTTTATTTTTTTTATTTATTTGATTGGTGTTTTACGGGGTGCTCAAGAATAGTTCAACATGCATAGTTAGAATGAAACTCAAGCTGCATGACGTAACATGACAGGGGTCGGATTTTCCTAGTTACGAATGACTATTGGTCAACAATCACACTATCATAGCAGCTCTCTTTTGTATATCATATGGTTATCATACGATGGAAAAACTAAATACTAATAATTATATATAATTAAAGACACACTTTAACTGGAGACACGTGTTTGCTTGGTATAGAGGCTGACATATGTATAAAATATCTATAGTACAGCATATCCAGATTCGTTCGTGTATCAGTCACATATAAAGACACCCTCTCAACTTCACACACGCTAACAGTGACTAGACCCATATGTGAATCTACACTCTTTCTTATGTTAGTTTCTTTTAACATCATGCTTTGTTTTCTGCTGCACTTAGTTACAGCTTGTTGGATCCACAGAACGAATAAACGTATCTTTATAACATGAACACGTTCCGGTAAGGAACTCTGGCTGATTGATCTTATACAGGGCGGTCTACTTCATGCAAGGTACCATATGTATGGCCTAGAAAGTTGTGTCTTAATAGGGCTCTCTTTAATAATATCTCATTGGACCATTTTCATGAGGAGGTTTATACAATAGTTCACTGTACGCACACAACAGACCTGAGTGTGACTGTGACTGTTATCTAAATAGGCAAATGAGAGATGATCAGTGTGCTAGCGCAATGCAAGGACCCAGGAGCCTCTCGCCAATGCCGTCGCTGTGAGCTCAAGTCACATTCATGCTGGCTTCCTCTCCGGCCAGCTGATGGTCGTGGGTTTCCCCCGATCTCTGCCAGCTTTCCTTTCACCATTATATTTACGTCGTAGCAAAATATTCTTGAGTACGGTGTAAAATGCCAACCAAATAAATACACAAATACTTAAATACTAAGTGTCAACGCTAAAAGACTAAATAGTGTTTTGCTTCCATATATGACATAGCGCTTAGAACGATGCCGATTTAACAATTCTAATGATAAATTGTGTTTAAGTTTGGAAATTAATCTGACATTGGTTCCCAGTGATGGAGCACTCCATATCCCATTTGAATTCCTTGAATCAAACATTATACCATTTTAAATTGGGCTTGAACACTGTACTGAAAAGCCATTCCTGTGGTTAAATTTGGTTACCAGTGAACTTATCAGTTCTTACTTATCAGACTTACCAGTGCTGATGTGGATTAGCCAGTTATGGTGACTGAAGTCAGTTTTATTTTCTCAGCAATACCCAACAATTTTAACGCAGATGTTATAAGGCAACATAATGTATCCTTGTATACAGCTCAAGGAAAGCGAAGGCTAAGACTGAATGTTGAGTTCTGTATGTATTTTTATGTTATATACATGTAGTGTATTGTTCCTATGGTGGAAGTCTGTCTGGTTTAGTCTGGAATAGAATACATGTGTATATTATTTTTGTATTTTTGCTGTCTGTTATTTGCAATATATGGTATGGTAAGTACATGTGCCCGGTGTGCAAATATACATGTATATATCCTGATACACTTCCAATGCATGCAGTCACAACGAGGCTTTTCACCATTATTGCAGCTCTCTTCGTCGATGTATTATTCAGCTAATTATATCCTCAACAAACTATACCCTCTCTTTCTGTTGTCATTATCAGGTTATCGGGTAATCAATGATCAGGTAATAAGATAATCAAGGATCAGGTAATAAGATAATCAAGGATCAGGTAATCAGGTAACCAATGATCATGTTGTCTGTATAATATAATCTGAACTGTATGTAGTATAATGTCACAGTACTTCGAAACTACAGTTGGAACACAACGATGTAGAAAACGGAAGAGGTTTTCGTGTTTTCACTTTCACCTGTACTCCAGGTCAACACATTTGACTTTTGACCTATCTTCTGTGTTGTACGTATGTGAAGACCTGTTTCTTGCTCTGCCACTTTCGTGGAACTGACGTTGTAATTAAATGAGGCGTTGGGTTTACATTCGTCAGTAATCTTTTGTTTTCAAAACAAATGTTTTTACACTATTTCAGACGGATGTAAATTATAACGCCCATGTCAAACGAGTCAAATTCCATCGACTATGAATACGTGTAAGCATTTGCCAACTGTGACACTGTCGTCGATGCTGTGGTTTATCTCTCCATGTTGCAGGTCTTTGTGTGCGGTACTGCTTGCACGTCGAGTCTGTATATACCTCTTAGTTGCTTCTTACTCAGGCGACCCTCGACCCTCTGCCAGGATGTCAGTATGAAGGCCCATTTTCCTGTTGTTCATTCCTCCCCGCATACATATTCAGAACGTGCACTTGTGTAGTTCAGGGGACAAGTACATGTATACCCTAAACCTTCTATAAAATCATCTGTTCAATGGGCTCTTCTCTATATAACATGTCACGCGGGAAATCTGTCACCTTTGTTGCAATTTATGTCAAAACGTATGAGGAAATTGTGATTTATACCATCTTCTTACGTATACCGTTTTTTTACTGGTCATTTCTCTCAAAAATTAACATAATCCCTATCTGTTTTGTAGGTTTAGAAGTTGTAGAGTTTAGAGAACTGTTTTGGTCATTTGCATAGTAGCAGATATAGGCTTTACACCTCATTATAATTATACATTATGTATCAGCTATAATTGGTTGATTACTCTGTGGTAGAGCGATGAAGATGTCTTGTAAATATATACAACGATGGTAAAACTTGTCTTTACCCATTAGTTAAATCGACTCACTTACCCATTAGGTATATCATACACATGTATGAACGTATCACATGTATGGAATCACTTACAGCATTCCTTGCTAAAGGCTCACTATGTGTGAACACGGCATGTGTTTGTGTCAGCATGCATATACACGTTTGGGACGTCATACCTTGTATGAACGCTTTTCAACAAAAGAGTCACTCCGCGACTTTGTTCGCGTGACCCCCAAACGCTGTCGGGGTGACGGCTTATTTGACTAGTATCACGGGCTACAACAAACAGGAACTAAAATAGACTGATTTCGTGTGGAATTTCCTCATGGGTGTCAAATCTCTGGCTTAATATAGACCTAAGCCTGTGACATTTGTTAAATTTAGAAATGCGTGATTCCAGGTTAGGGTTATTGCCTCAGTTTTGAATGGCAATAATCGACTTGAGTCACTGATCCATCAAAACTATGCAGGTCATATCACTCGGAATGACATTAGAGTCCAACCATCTTTACACAAGGAGGAAATCTGAAAAGAAGCAAAGACAAATGGCAAGTTTTTAACTATAGTATTCGGTTGATTGCATCCAAAGACATAACCAAGAGTCTCATCCAACCAGTTCATCGAACTGAATAAATTAAGCTATTCATTAAAATATGGTTTGAATTATAATTCCCGTGTATACCTTTTTACAGCTCTTCGAGTGTCCAATACGACATATTCCAACCATGTATTCAAGTAACCGGATGTGAGTAACAGATGAGTGAGAGGAAACCCCAGTGAGCAACAAGTCAGGATTCATTCCGGCCTTGAACAGGAAAATGGTAATTGTAGACCTGGAATCAGTTTTGATCTTCCCAGTTTAGCTTTCATAAATACAGATCTGTACTCTTACATTTACTTGCCCGGAACCGCGCCCGTTCTAGTGTATTGTCTTCAGAATGCCGGAGCGGCACGCTACAAATACGTATTTCCTTATATATCATGCAGTAATTCTGACTTCACATCACCTAGTTAGTCGTGAATAATGAAGACTATAACGTAACAAATAACACAGATGTATTCGTTGCATCGACAGCACGCCAAACTTCGCTAACACCCATTTCCATTCCAGTCGTCTGTGTTTGGAATGACACCAAGAAGATTCACACCATGAAAAGAGCGACCTACAACTTCTTTAATGTTTTTTCCCTATATTAGTTTTGCTTTAATAATGCACAAAAGGATCTATAAGAAACTATATTATGGAAAGGAAGATCATCTTCAGTTTGTGACAAATAACCAACCCCTCATCAGCAACGAAAACACGTGATTTGAAAATGACGGCTCTCGGAGTTCGGATGCTGTCCGAGTGGGTATGTCTGTTACATTTGTGCTAATTGCGACCTTATGATCTGTATGACTTTGAGATCATAGATACATGTTTTCGTCGAGAAAGGCTTTTACGCTTTGAGGACAGAAGAGGCTACAGGACCGTGTTCCAGGCTTGTAAATGTAACGATTCAGAGAAGTTAACCTGGAAGCAAAGCTATGAACATGGCCGACCCATCTCAGAGCTATTTTATATGGTACCGGTGTTCGTATGGGCCTTCCCGCTTTTCGTAAAGATGCCTTTAATAATCGATGGACGTCAAGTGTGAACGTCAAACGTGGGAAGATTTGTAATCAAACAGCCAAAGGTCGATTGCACTGGCACATGGCAATGTGTAGTGTCACTCTGCCAGTAAAACTGACCCCCGTTGCACAGGTGAAACATTCTTGAATGTAGCATGAAACAGTAACCCATCAGATTATTTATCTATTTATTTCATTGGTGTTTTAACGCCGTACTCAAGAATATTTCACTTCGATGACGGCGACCAGCATTATGGTGGGAGGAAGGGGAAAACCTAAGACTATCCGCAGGTTGCTGACAAACCTCCCCACGTACAATTGGAGAGGAAGCCAGGGTTAGATGGGCTTGAGCTCACAGCGAGATACACGCATTTTTGAGGGACATCTTGGTTATTACTCTGCATTACCGCGCTAACCCCATAGGCCACGGAGGGACATCTTGGTCATTACTCTGCATTACCGCGCTAACCCCATTGGCCACGGAGGGACATCTTGGTCATTACTCTGCATTACCGCGCTAACCCCATTGGCCACGGAGGCCTCTTCCATCAATAAATCAATCAATCATCAATCATAAGCATGACTGAAGTCTTGCTCTTCGAAACTTGGTGTTTCCACTGTTCACGTTAGTACCAGTATACAATACACCTGTTCAGTTCCATTTCTAACAAAAATGCACTTTATTTAAATTGCAGTATCAAAATAACTGGCTTCTATGAATATGCATATTATATGCATATATTATAGTTAATATAACACATTGCACAATGCGAAAACCTGGATGTCTGGTTACTACATACAGGGGTATATATACGAAATGCAGTTCTTCATACATGTTCCTGGTGATACATGTAGTAATATATATGTAACGATGCGTTTGTGAGAATTCAGGAAATAAAGGATTACTAAAATAGCTATAGTTTTTTTGTGAATGATGTCCTTTCTACAGGGTTCACACGGTCGAGATGAAGTACATACACGCTTCATTTTCATGATGTATATTTAAGCTGAAAGTTAGCCTTAACTACCAAGGGAACTTACATGTATGTTATACAGATACGAAGTACACTAGGCTAAGTGCTACTTAGCACTAAGTATGCTTCGTGAAATTGGCCGAAGTAAATCTGATGAACATGATGTTATACAACATCATCTTAGTAACATCGTCATTTTAGTAACATTTTCAAAGCGATGCATGCGCACCCTTTTCTGAAGTGTTTTTCTTTTCTTTCTTCTTTTTTTTGGATTCCAGACTGACTAATTTAGGTCACTTTCAACACACCTCCTTTTGAGTTTAATTTGCTCAAATATTTCACAGCTGATATTTTTTATAACAATGCCCATGTATTTAAACACATTCCATACATACGCACGTACCTTAATATGGTTTACACTCAAATATTCCCAGTAACAATTAACAATATCTAAAAATCCAGATTTGTACATTTCTTTTCCCACCTTAACATTAATTCAGAGTTTGCTTGTTTGTTTCCAGGTCTTGTTTGCTTGCTTGTTTTATCAAACACATATAGGTACCTCCAGATGAGATGACTATAGTGTGTTTAGGAAAATAGGATATAACTTTGTTTTAGAACTAGCGAACCACTTGCCATTGGTATTCAAATTTTCGGGGTTTTTTTCAAGTTTTTAGCCCGTTCTAAGCAACCTTTTGGGCATATTATACCGAATACATGAATATGCTTCATAGTACTGCTCCTTGGAGAATCTAACTCATACTGAGCACAATATACTTCGGTTACATGGACTTATATACATATATATGTGTATATCCTTCAAACACCCGGCTCGCACATGCTGATACTATGGCACGTTTTCTTTCGTGGAGGTGGCTAGCATGGGTAACAAGGTGCTCGTGTAAGCTAACAGTATGCACACACATAAAGCCTATAGAGCTTGCCGGAGGGCATATGTAAACTGTGTGGTAAGTATGTAGGTTATACGTGTAACCGGGGCTAGGTCACAGCTATGACTCATTCTTACTCATACATCTACTTTTACTCTTTCCTCTTTACATCGACTTAACGGTTTTCGTCGACCACAGTTTCCCGCGTGTATGTGAAACGCAAACTAAGTGCGCTGTACCTGCTAAGTAGCCCGGGATTTAATATGTAATTTCTCCGACATGTCGTTTGCTCTACTGTAAGACCGTTCATCTTACACTATAGAGAATATATATCTATATAGCATATATTATCAAACCACGTTAACAGAGCAAAATATATATTCAACAGCCATTTATATCCTTCATGCGTTTAACTGATATCATCTGTCGGTGTACTGTTCGCTGTCAGTGAAGTGTTTAACACATTAGTGGTGTATTTGATTTCTACCTTTCACTTGTTGCCATCGTGTACATGGAGGGGACTATTGAGCTTTACTTTTATAGTCTGTGCATTCATGTACGAGTCCTTAATCCATTACACACCTTGTCACAGTGTGTAAGATGTATTGCCGACCACCACGTGGCTCGCGCGCTCGTTAATTAAGCCGCTTAACATTATACACTATGTCTTAACACTCTTGATGTACAGTATCTTATAAACTCATAAAACAGGCCTTATTCGTGTTTACAGAAGCTATATTGTTAAATAGTTGTATATACGCCGAATCGGCATTTGTAGCTGTGTCGAGAGATCACGCTTGTTTTTGGCGAGATAGGGTGGGGGCTCTCGTGAACTATCGTTATTTCAAGCAGATTAACAATGTTATTGTTCTTGTTGGGCGCGAGAGCCCCCGCCCTGTCTTGTCCAAAACTTGATCTCGAGAGACTTATGCAATACCGATTCGGCTAATTGCCTCTACTGTATTAGCGACTACAACTTGTCTATGACTGCAAGTCGCTATAGTCACAAAGAACCGAATCACGGGAATTTGCCCCAGACGCCCTAGAGCAACCCTTTGATCAATGCAAGATTTTTCTTACTTTCATATGAAAGCCGATATATCGCACATAAATGTGACCTTACTATGACTGTTTGAGTGTAAACTGATACATACACCAACTGTGCAGGTGTCAAAGTATTACAGGCTTTCTCTGACATTATAAGCCAAACAGGCCCTAAAATTTTCAGATAAACTGTGAAGAAACTATGAAACTATGGTCGGCTAGCATATACTACTTGATTGTCTGAGAACTAACTTGTACACCTATTACTTGCAGATTGGATAACAGGCTATTGTTTGATTTATGTTTGTCATATTTTAACTTTGCACGAACTAAATCCGGTTGAGTTTACAAAATGAAGCCTATGACGTATATTTAGTCATCTATACACCCTGGCCTCCCAACTGGTATCCAAGGGAAGAGTCAAATTATCTGTTATATTGGACCATTGTCACGATACATCTGAATGCCCGTTTCTATGATGTGTTATCTTTTTAGTTTATGTAGGACAAGGACAAGGGTTATATGTGGGCGTACGGACAAAAGCTGAATCCGTTCATCTTCCGTATAGGCCAACACGTTTTCATATGAAGCATGGGCCTGTATATAGTTTATGGGGAAAAAAACACCTGCATTACATAATGTGACTATATCAAGACGTCTCATAAAAACTGTTCAATTTCGCTTTTTGAAACAGTGATCTGGACTATACAATGACCATTGCACTATAACTGGATATGGTTTTGTCCGAAAGGTACAAAATGTCCTACAAGCTTCATACCAAGCAGCTGATATTGTCTGCCGCAGTCAGGTCATGCGTTATAAGTAAGGAATCTCTGAGTATCCAGAGCAAACTGGACGAGTGATTCTTTTCAATACTTGAAGGGCATGGCATCATTTTGTCATCCAAAATATTTTTCATTGCGGGTAATGAGACAGTTCAGCTTAAAGATTCTTCTTTTTCAAAGATTGAATGATTGTGGTTTTGCAAAACATAGGCCATATATGAGCCATATCATGGTGATCTGTCTTACACACAGACGATCATAGAATGATGTCACGTGGTAAACTTAGATAATCAGGAGATACTTAAACACTTCTTTCCTACGTATTCCAATGTTATTATTACACAAACTACAAACCATTAGGTGTTTATAGAGAGTTAGGTCTATATATCATCACTTCTTTACACAATTATATCTATTAACCATCATAATGTCTTTATTGGTCTTATTTATTGTCCCATACTTTCCCAATGATTATGTAAACCATTACACCCGTATAGGCCTGTCGCCATTATCCCCGTGCACCAACAGGTCTATGAACCTTTAACCCCTTCACACCATCGGATCTATATAAACTAGTATATCTGAATACATAAAATGTGTACACATATGTATAAGTACTGCATATGCATAGCCTATTCGTTCAGAGGAAATAATATGCTGGGGAATGAATATAAATAGAATGTAATGTATGGAAATGTGCATGTGTGTAATATTACATATTGCCATACACAAAAAACACATGTAATCTCAACCAGTTGGCGGCGGAGTAATGAACTATTTATAGTGAAAATCTTTTTCATTGATTATTCATTACTTTTTATTTCATTGGTTATAAACAGGTCTTAAGAGTATTTCACTTTTACACGGGCAATGATGAGGCCGTTTGTGCAGTCTTATACGTTCGCTTCCATCAATATAGCGTACAAGTGTATGCGTCATACGTGAGGAAGTTAACAAACAACTTGTCGAAGGTCGGTGGTTTACCCAGATCGCCCCGGTTGCCTTCGCTCCATAAAACTGGCCGCCATTGTGTAAATGAGCCTTGGGACGGCATTAACTAAATTAACTGATACATTTTACAACTACGATCGAGAAAATGAGTGAAAGTAAACAGAACAGAAAGCCGGTCTACGAAGCCCGCCCCAATCAAATGACAGATGTGTTGATGTTTCGCGGCAGATCAGCAAAGAGATGTATTATAGTTGTTGTTTTTCTCTTTTGTTTTGTTTTTGTTGTGGTTTTTTGTTGTTGTTGTTGCTGTTGTTGTTGTTTTGTTTTTGTTTTTGGTGAGGTCTAAATCTATAATATATTAGTTCATTGTTCGAAGGTTCAGATTGTGGTAGATTAGTACTTATTTGTCACTTGTTCCGTATCCACTTATTTAACTCTTATGGTTGGAAAGTAAACCTTTTAGAATTCACTTTTGACGGGTCATGCATGACGTAAATGGGCTTTCTGTAAATACTAACTTTTTGAATGGCCACAAATAGTGAAAAGCTAATTTTGATTTAGAGGACACATTAAGTGATCAGACACCTCATGTGTGTTGCTGGCTATTTCACTTGGATCCACAAAGCGGTCAGATTCACGTATATACATAAGCCCAGAGAGACAGGGTAGATCTGTACAAGTTTTAATGTAACATTAACGTTTCATTGTCGTTTCACGCTTTTCTTCCTCCTATAAAGTGATTTTAAGGCTCTGGTGCATAAGTTACGTAAGACTGATGAGGTCTGTTGTAACCTATCCCACGTCAGGCGGTGTTTTTGTAACGGGGAGTGCTTGCCGAATTGTCTCCCGTTATACGTTATAAAAGTACAGTAAAAATAGAAAAGCCGAAAAGCACTAGAAACTCCATCATCTTCAGTAAGTTCAAGGTGACGGTGTTGAATCATTTCCGACCAAAAATAATGTTGCTTCTCAGGGAAAATAAATGAAATCATCTAATATGTATATTAATATGGATAAACATAGCATATATACTGATTTGAGTTTCAAAGTCATGATGAAAAATTCAGCTCCCCCCCCCAACTCTTCCGTTCTCAAACGGTCAAGAGCTGCACGTGTTCGCTTCCCACCACGTGGTTAATGTTATGTAATAATCACATGGTTGACCTATAACACGGAAGACTTTCATGATAACGCTTCGTGATAATGCCATTAGTAATACAGAGGTTTAATAACTCATGCTCACGTGAAAACGGCGACCAAATTGTGACATATTTGCCTTATAAACACACTCTTCCTTACGGTTAAGATCTTTGGTTATATTTAATGTAAACTAGTGTAAACAACTTATGGTTATGGCATGTTAGCCGGTCTCCTGGAGGTTTATGTGTAGGCCCCTACGGGTGTACGGGTACAGAACGTGGACAACTGAATTGAACCAGTGTGATGTACACATAAACCGCGTAATCCGGAAGTATACAATTCTGAACATTGCTCCACGTAACTTGCTTCACCCAGGATCAAGTCCTATATATTTCTAGTCGAAGCTGACAAAATAAACATCCGCGTGACAATTAAGAGAAATAGGAGGTCTTATATGGCAATGGCTTTCAAACCATTATTGTGCAATACAAACACCAACTCAATGAGGAAATTATATGAATGAATGAATGGGTGATCAAAATGGCTTAAAACTGAGAAGATAGAGATCATTTATATATTTGATTTCTGTTTCACCCAGTATTCGAGAATATCTCACTTACTCGACGGCGGCCAACGTTATGGTAGGGGGAAACCGGGCAGAGCTCGAGGAAACCCACGACCATCCGCAGGTTGGCAAAATAGAGAGGTATAAATATGCAAAATCAAATTTCCCAAATTGTAGAATTGGCTGTATTTCACCCGGCCCTATATGCATGGGTCACATTTCTCATACTTGAATCAAGGAAAAGAATTCTATTCACAACGATGACGACGCAGAAATAAATTGAATTCACAAAGTGTGGATGAGACCCCGGATTGCATACATAGATTCTTCTAATAAATATTAAGGGAAAAAAATGGCCACATTAAGCCGCACATTTAGGCTTAATTCCTCTGTAACCATCTTGAAGCTGTGAGTTACAGCTCATGGACTGTAACAGTGGGCCAGAATGGGAGAACAGTTCACTAAATTAATTTCTCCAACGTATATAGGTTTAGCCTAGGCTGTATTCCATCACCAGACATTGCTTACTGTTGCCAGTTCCACTTCGTTGGGATATTTCCCTCAATAAAAGACCCGAATTTACGAGACTACAACACAGACAGGTTTCAGTTTCGAAGAGTACTGCTGGTACACAGTTTCATGAAAATGGCTGTCTATATATCTCAGTGCATCAGGCGACTAACCCAATATCTCTGATCTGAACACTCAATCAGAAGATCTCAGTATGGCTGAGCATAGCTACATGTACAATCCATTGAGCACTGAACCTGCGTAAGTATACCACGGAAAAAGAAGTGTTATCAGTCGTACAGTGTTTTGGATTTCTGCACACCTCTGTCAGAAGTAGGTTCATCTGTTCGAATAATCTACAGAAAGTGGCTCATTACTTTTCACATGTTAAAACATCACCGCATTTGTGTCTATCGATAGAGGTTTATACGATGATTGTAAATATACTAGACTGGATAGCTTCAAGCTTAGCGGAATATTTCACCCAAAAGCGGATATGTCGGTCAGTCGTCGGTGCAATGAACAGTCTGGACAAATCAGTAAGTTTCAAATATTTTATTACTTATATATTACCATGCATATACACATGAGAGGTGTACAACTATGAACATGACTTGACACAAGTGAAATGGATTTTAATAGCGAAATGTACGCTTCATCATCAATACTTAAAATGCACTTCGTAAAAGAGAGATTTGAATGAAGAGGAATGCTGATAGCCATACAGCCTTTAATTAGCACGACGCAGCAGTAACAGTATGTCATCATCATAAACAGCCAGTTAATAGCACGAACATATGGCCTGCTAGCCGACATCGTTCATGTATATACAGCCTACCAACTATTTCAGCGAGCATGACAATCACACGACATACCATCATACTCAAATGTAGTACGCACGACGTAAAGGGAAGACTTTATATAAATACAATATAAATATTTCGTAGCACCTGGCATCTTTAATATGTAGATCCAAAATGTAAAGTTTAAAAAAACTGCCCTCTTCGGTGTAACTCTGGAGACAATGAATGTACATTGTATATAGGTATATAGACGTCACTGGCTCAACACATGTATATATGTATATATATATTTATGTATACGAGCGGTTATGACACGTCTAGGCAACCAACCCCTCAAAAATACCCAGAAATAGTATCATCAAAATTACATTCGAACAGCCATGGTACAAAAATCGTAAACATCATATGCATAAATTGATGGGTATTTAACGTTGAAGATCGCATAGCTGAAATGGTTTTTTTGCATAGTACATACACTATGTAAATATCTCGACAAGATCGCGATCTTAAGGCTTACCAGAACTTGGAAAAGAAAAGTCCTCGGCGTCATTAAGCGAGTGAAATCAAACATTTATGTCTTTGAGTGGATTTATTGGCCGAATCCGGAATTAGAAAGAGAGGAGATTCTCTTCACATGGGAACAGGCTGTACCGGCAAGCTTCACATCGCTGTGCAAGGAACAATCAGAGCTTACAGGCATTCCCAACACAGGCCACTGTTTGCCAGGGCAATTATTCTCATAAAGCCGAGCCTTCTCTGCCAAATGTACAAAACGTGAGCACTGGAGACTTCCACAACATAGATGGCCGTCACTAACACGGTGTTGGTCTAAACAGTCGTGCTGAAACTACACCGTAGGCGACATTCCGGCACAAGAGACGGGAGAAGACCAGAGTTATCAGCTAAATTTGGACCATCAGGGGCATAGGCTAGCTTAAATCGGCTTAGAACACGCCTCAAAATTATAAATACAAGTGTAAACAATGGTTTTCGAACGACACAAGAGGCTTTTCAAAATTCACCACTAAAAAAATGAAATAAAAAAAAAAGAAACAACCACCTTCTACCAATAAATCTTAACAAATATCGAAACTTTAACAACAGAAAGTGGAACAGAAAATTATATTTGTAAGAGTAAACAAACAAAAAGCATTTATACAGCACATTTGCCAAAATATAAAATATATAAACTATTGAAACATATCCAGAACTTTTGGATCTGAACCACGTGACCTGCACGGGACTTTCTAGATCCATACACAAAGAGCGACTGTCTTCACGAAATACTGAGAAACAAAGTCTAAGTCTTTGCACCACGATGCTTTCTAATGGCTCTGCATCGGCTACTGGCATTA
Source organism: Acanthopleura granulata (assembly GCA_016165875.1). Taxonomy (NCBI): domain Eukaryota; kingdom Metazoa; phylum Mollusca; class Polyplacophora; order Chitonida; family Chitonidae; genus Acanthopleura; species Acanthopleura granulata. Next base: position 18,360,325 of record JABBOT010000010.1, read on the forward strand.
TCAGACAATAAAAAGTCCATCTGTGTCTTTCTTTGCTGTAAGACCACAATGCTGGGTATTCCGCATGATTCAGCAGTTTTTCATCGTCCCATGACCAAATTACAAAATGGTGATGTTCAGATGAACATTTTCTTTTTTAAATTGTCTCAAAAGTTTGAAATATGAGATGCTTTCATGGCAGCGGTATCAGCATCACAACGAAATGAGAGTTGGGGAGGTGACGCCGTCGGGACTATTGTCCGCGGAGTTTCTGTGAATCTGACTTGCACAAGATGGACCCCCGATAGGCGTCAACCCACTGTGTCCCTCAAAACCATCAAAGCTAAAGAATCCGCTAGATGGAGTGGTGATGGAGATTCCTGTCGCAGACGACAGTGTGACCTGGGCTAGCGATCTAGCTTGGGCTGGTTTGGCCTGGAGAGGCAGGGTGCTGGGTCGGGAGCAGGGATGGAGAGAGTGATGGTCCGGTTTCAGTGCACACTGACTACCGTACTCGTCCACGTAATCCGGTACTTCCTGTTTGATGGTAGGCATGCCGTTTGGAAACGCTACCGCACCATTGCTGCTATGGTCTGTTTCCGCTCCACAGGCGGAATGGAACTCCGCCTTTATTCGGGTTTTATCCATAATACCATCGGCCTTACACAAAGGTTTGTGTGCCTGAAGGATGAACTCTAACTGGTCCTTTTGTTTTTGAAGAGTTTGGATCTCAGATTCCAAGGTAGATTTTTCATCTTCAAGTTTGTCCGTCTCCTAGAAAAACAGAGAAGAGTAAGGGTTCAGCCTGACGCATCGCTATGGGCACAGCATACAGTGTTGTTGTTGATATCAGCTAAGAGTGGTGGGTGTGAGCAATGGCCAGATAGATTAGTCGTGCGTGGGAGATAAACGGGTCAAATTAGTCATTAGATGCTAGCATATTCTAGTAAACCGTAAAAACAAAAGAGAAATGGGGCATGAGAGTGTAGATATTTACCGAGATGAGTCGGTTCGTATGATCCACTCTCCTCTGACGGCATTTGGCAGCAGCCACTTTGTTCCTCTCTCGCCGAATTCGCCTCCTCTCGATTTCTTCTGGGGATGCCTGTGATACACAAAAAGAAAAAAAAAACAAAACATTAGTCACATATAACGACATGTATACATATATACAAACATGTACATTTAATGAAAGTTATACAAGCTATAATTTAATGTTACCAACAACAACGTACGTAGTACAAACATCTGTCGATAGCAGGCCACGGTATTAATCCTGTATGTATCGTACAGCCTCTATACACTGCCTGTAACTCACATGTCGCGATGTATTCAGTCGGATTCGAGGGTAGGTCTCCGGCATGTAAAACGGGTGAGGGGTTTGCTGTGGGTGGTAGGGGAAGTGATGACTGTTGTTCGCTCGGTAACTCAAGTCCTGTGGGGCCTGATATTGCTCATTCCCATGGGACCAAGGCATAGGGTAGCCCGCAGAGTTCATGTTGAGGTGTCTCTGTTTTACGATGAACCAGAAAAGAGGACCAAGCCAGTAGCTAGCTGTATAATAGTCCTCGGTCCACAGGTGAATCAGTTTGAGGATCAGCGGATAGGCCGCGGAAAGCAGGGGAGCGCCACTAGTGCATGACAGTGAATGACTGGCAGTCGTAGGGTTCCGCGCTTTAAGAACTGCCCCTGCCCACAGGTTTCAGTGACGACTTTCCGCTTGTTTCGCTCATACCAGGAACTAGCATTTATCAACCACCTTCATGTATTAAAAGCTTTTCCGTTCAGTTTCCGCAGTAATTTACACGTAGACTAGCCCCAGGGTATTTAATTCAGCACAAAGCTTGAGCGTATCTCTATAAGAGGTTCATTGTCCGATGTCTAATTAGAGTGGTAGAGCCGGGGCCGTGGGATTCAGGTGGTTTCGCTCAGAAACGAAACTATCGAGACACCGAGATTTTCCCTCCGCTTACCGAAGATACATGTGGCATGTGAGTTACACGGGTGCTACACACTATATACAGGTCAGAAGTAATATTATAACAGTCTTCTATAACAGGTACTGTACAACTTTAATCTCGTTACGTAACTAACAGCGATTTTGTTGCCATAATGGTTTAACGTTAACGACTGTAACGGTGTCATTAGATCTTCTCGGGATCTTTCCATTTGTGTCTTTTGCCATTATAATACCAGCAAACACTTGAAGTAAATCCCATGACACTTCTGCCAAAATTAATATAGTTAGAATTGTTCCTTCTTATTTTATGATATAACACAGCAATTTTAGTATGCCCCCATTACATCAGGCCTTTTCTTGATAAGTATTTTCTTTTCATATTCTTTCTCTTAGGAATGAGTCACCTGTCCACACTTGTGAGAGTTTAAGAGATTAGAGTTCTAAAAATGCATGGTTACAAAGACAATCCTTACATCGTGATATAAGCAAAGAAGCCATTTAGGTTACGCAGCCTTCGTTCCCAACTTTGAAACGCCTAACGAGTGAAGGTGTCAATGTTTCAGATATTCTCTCGCATTTTGTTTCTGGTTTTATTGAACTTTTTAACTCTAGATATCGGGCAAAACTTCACATGCAGCATAAATGATATTCTACAAGAGATGATGTCTTACGTTTGAAGTGAATTCAGGGTCTTCTTCCAGACGCCGTGACTTCCTTCCCCTGGCTGAGGGGTAAGAGGTACCAGTGACAACAGCCTTTCCCGAAATCTGCCGAGCGGTCTTCGTGGCAGGGCCCATCCATTCTTGGTCACTATCACTGTAGTCATAGTGGTCCGGGGTCCCGCCTGGGGTCTGATCTGAGCCAGAGATGGGGTCAACGATGGGCGGCACGAAGCCGCTCTGGGTGAGAGGATCATGCCCTCCCGAGTTGACGGGTACGGACTGTAGCTCGATGAACGTCTGCTCGATGCTGGCCAGCGTCGTAGGAGTAAGAGTGGGAGTGGTCCCTGTGGTCACCCCGCTAGCGTACGCCGGTAAGGTGTACTGTGGGTGGAAATAATGCATGTTCATGTAATCAGGGATATGGTACTGAAGCATTGTTACAGGTAATAACAAGTAGTCTAGAGGTGAAGCTGCTCACTGCCGCAGGTGAGAATAAGTAAATCCACAATTAACCACAAGGTAAGTCCACAGGGAGGGGGTGGTGCAACATATAACTCTCCCTTAGGGTAGTTACTAAACTTCGGAGAAGGTAACGGTCTGCAATGCTGTGCTGTCAACTGAGAGACTGTGAATGGCTCAACCACCACCTATTACTCATACTATATAACACTGGCCTACTGACACTGTTTTTTTTTCTCTCTCTCCGCGAAGCACGGAGTGGTTGGCCGGCCTACAGCTGATTTACATGTATGTGTTTAACCGGCAAATTTCCATGCCTCGATCTCCTGTGGGACGTACAGAACATGAGGGGACGTATAAGTTGAGGAGAGATGCCGCGCCGGCCAGGGCCTCTCTCACACGGCAAATGGAGACAGGAGCGTTTTTCCAGGCGGATCGATCCGTTTGGACTAGGGTCACGTTGCAAGCATCGGCATCGACAGGATCCTAAGACAGGCTGTCTAGCACGTAAAGGGTAACAATAAATAATTGAACACCAAACAGAACTATATTTGAATGAAATGTTGAATGGACAAAAAAGTGGCTGTTCCTCGACAAGTGGGGAAATTTTGACACGGAGAATTTTATTTGAGTTTCCAAGGTTTCGATTTTGGGTTACCTGAGGAATTGTCACGGGCAGGCATTCAGTCGTTCAAGTTCAAAGTCAAGAAAAACTTATCGGCAGCAAAATCAATTTTGCGATCCGGGGTGACACAAAAGTATGCACCAGACATACGCGTAACGTAAAACACTTCAAGGGCTCGATGGTGCACTGCAATTAAGTGATCGAAAAGCAAGTGTCAAATTCGACCCATTATTAATCACAATGGCAGTGCTAAAAGGGGAGTTGATGTCAACAGTGCCGGGGAATAGGAGCGACACAGGCTGGATTGAGAGCTGTTGAGATCTTACTTCGTCTCCAAATTCAAACAATCCATGTGAATGTACGTACGTCAGGTCAAATCAGTTTTCTGAGGTACCACGGATTCTTTTCATACCAGGATGTGAGACAGGTGTGGTGCACGGCAATGTAAGCTGGCAGAGAGATTTACAAAGCTCATTGACTGCAACGTCTAAATACTAATGAATCCACTGAAGGGCAAATGTGTGAATTGGAAGATTTATTGACCGATTGATTGATTGGCTGGTATCGATTCAAACGCAATTGTCACTTTAAATGCACCACATGAATAACGGTTTCGCGTTCCTACGCTCGAACATTCCATATACAGACGGCTGGCACTGACCTTGTGTCAAAGCACGTCAACAGACCGCCTCCGCCCCCTCTCCATACCCTCCTCAGTTTAATCGAAATGCGTCTGTTTCGACTTGATTTCTGAATTGTTTCTCATCTAAACTTACATGTGTCTCGGACAACGAAATCAAATAGTACGGGGCAGTCAAATAAAAGGGTACATGTAACTGAATCAAAATACAGGACAAAACGAGAGATACACCGATTGACCCATACTCTGGAGCCTCCCACTGGCTGGGTTAGGCCTTAACCTCCTTTGTTTGGTCAAGCTATTGCACGCTCGTTATATGAGAAATTGTCACTGCCCTTCACAACATTTAATACTCCATTCCACCCTAACTCTTCTGTAGAAGACACAATGTACAGTCTAACTTACCGTAGCCGTAGGAGCTGCCGGCTCCCCATTTGCCATGGACGACAAGATATCGGCGACATACTTGGACTCGCTAGCTACCCCGACCTGAGATTGCGAGTCATCAGAAGTACTGTCCGAGGGATTTCTGTTGAACATCGCTGACCACAAAGGAAAACTGTGTTTGGACGTTATAATATTTGGTCTAGGGTTAGAAAATCGTAGTATAAGTGTGGCCAGAAGTCTCTGGCTTCCGGAGAATCTCCTGCTTCGAGTTGCGATGAGTCACTGGTTTGTAACTTGTGGAGGGAAAATACCTCTACGCGCTTATAATGTACAGCATGAGTCATCGGCCAGTTATAGTGTAATGGTCTATATTTAGAAACATTACCTCACCATTCCGGAATAGCCGGGTCACGTGGTCTCTACATATGGCCTGCTGTGCTGACGTCACCGATCGATTGACGTATGCTCTTATTTCTGATTACGCTGCTTACCAAGGTAAACAAGAACAATAACGTCTGAAACATAATGCAGACTTATAATAGTCGACAAGACGATATTTTCCCGAGCTGTGTGTATTGAAATACTCACTATTAGCAGTAATTTTGGTACAGTTGCCATCCCAACGTGAAGATTATAGCCACGCCTCTTATACCCATATATAGAATAACCAGGCCGGTTTATTCTCATTCATATTTATATATTCTTTACATCTGCTGCCACGAAGCTTGGGTTGACCTGTTTTTTTCTTTCTTTCTTTTTTTTTTTTTTGGTTTTTTTTTTTTTGGTTTTTTTTTTTCAATGCAGAGGAAACTTCTAGAAACATCTTGAGACTCGCCAGATACGACGAAAACTGACTCTGGCACAAATGATTACTACTAGTTACACTCATATTACATGACAAGTATCAAAATGCGACTAATTGCAGTGACTTTGTTCTAACTCTGCTGACATATATACCAGGGCCAGCATGACCTTAATTTTACATAGGCGTGTAGGCTTACAAGGGGTCAAACTGAAGTGAGTGGCGTCCGAGGGACGCGATCTGTAAACATATCTAGGTAGGCCTGGTACTGGGTCAAGATTAAGCCGTGCTCGATGACCACCCCGGATCAACGCGATCAAAGTCCAATATACTCTAGTGAGGAGTCGACCTAACCACCTCAGTACCATGCAATATGCTTACGCGATTCCGTTTAGATACTTTTCGCCATGTTTTCAGGGTTAACTAATTCTATGTATTGCGCAAGATCCACTCAAACTCTCACATAGGCCTAGTGCACTGCATGTGATATCGCCGTATAGAGCTAGTTCTAACTAGTTCATTTTCCTGGTCGGGTTATTTTATATTTTGGATAGATTTACAATTGAAATCAAAGGGCAACTGATACCTATATTTGTAGTTGTCCTAGTAATTATTCACGGAATTCGAGTTTGAATTTTGAATCGAATTTCTTTTCTTGAAAATCGACTGTCTTCACTCCATCAAAAGACACTGTTCTCGGCTTCTCTCAAGACTACGTGTTACCAAATTGTTTCCTACGAACATATATTATTCCTTGCACATTCTTTGTTGAACTGGTGTGATGGGTTTATTTGCAGATGGAGTGTAGGATTATCTATTTGCATGGTCTGCGAGTGTTATATGAATGGCAAATATCACGCTTAATTTTCTCAAGCAGACCCAATAGGTGGGATGTCTTGATATATCTCTAATAGGTGTGATGATTTTTATTACGTTTAATCGCTATATGGTGCCATGATGATATTACCTGTCAGCTGTATATCTGAACATGTCGACTGAATTTCGCGGGGAAAACTCAACTTGAACAAGTGGAATGACTTTACCATAGAGACTGTTTATCCCTTAGACCATGTTTTGATTAAGTGGATCACTATGCAACAGGACGATATATCAGTTAAAGATGTGATATCCTCTCACCTTCAGTATACACTTTATACCTGAATAAGTGGAATTGCTATTATCATGAACAAACTATTACTTTCACAGTGATGATAGCTTTCTCTCGTCGACCATGCGTTGACGGAGAAATAAATTTCACCATGCAGCAGACCACAACTAGGAGAAGTGTGATGAATTTCTCAAGTCGACTATGATTTGAACAACTGATATATTCGTGTATACGTGCATGACATGATCGTGTCGTACTGGATAGACATATAAGCAGTAGTGATAATGCAAATTCTGCTGGGTCCATCCGGTTTCTATCTCTCAGAAACGCGCTAGTGATTACAACCTCTGGGACTGGACATCGACAACCAGATGTGCAACACGTAACTTGGCACCTGTGAGAAGAACGCAGTTAACCTGAATTGTTTACTTGTACCGCTTGTCCCAGAAATCTTAAAACTGCAAACGTGACAATCGACATTCTGACGGCGGCCTGGGACTGACAGATAGTGCTCTTCACAGCAGATAGGTATGGGTATCAGTTTGCTAGTATTGTCCATACCCACAAGACTATGACAACATAATATGAAGATAAAGCAATGAGGGTAAAACCAGAGCAGCGACGAGAGAGCCATAGCAGGCAAATAGTCATGCGCAATCGGTGAAATGTAACTGATTAAAATAATTGTACTTTTCACATGCCCTAGGACCATGACCTAAGGGGAATTATTGAAAAAACATGCAGTGACATCATTTACAATTTACTATAGACGTCATTGGCATCTAGAATTACCCCAATGCTGTGTTGTAATCACATTTAAAGTGAACAGTAACTCGAAAACAATGTAAATGGACCAAGACAGCCCTATTGCATGCATGAAATGGTATGGCGGCCTCGTTGAGAATCGTTCACTTTCGTATTGTGTGTACATGAAAGGAAAGTCTCTTTCGAATAATATGACGCTCTGGCAGAGAGTAGTTCCAGTGTATCACAGTTTTAGTCAATTTCTTAACTATACGTGAATGATCAAATTAGGACCTGTTTATTATTTATTTATTTATTTATTTGATTGGTGTTTTACGCCGTACTCAAGAAAATTTGGATGGAAACGGTGGAAGGAAACGGGGGAGGGGGGGGCAAGACCATCTGCAGCTAACGGGTGGACCATCTGTTTATTAAGATCATGCTATAACAATACTGACGTTATATTACAACAGAGATTAATTGCACCCCGTGACGTGACACTAGCAGTCCTAATTGTGACATGTCCTCCGTTCAGCAAGACCTCAACGATATGATCGTGTGCTTATGTTCCGATCTGAATGCATGGACTTCGTGTGCCTTAAAGCACAAATGTGTTAAGAAGGCCTTAACAAAATTTTAAGTGTTTTTGCATTATGTGACTGTATTGCAGGCTATATCGACTTACAATTAAGAAAAGTAGTAAGCAAGTAAAGGGAAGTTTTCGAACACAGTATACAAGTACTTTATCTTAGGCACACCTCAGTATCAATCAGGTCTAGGCGTCATAACAAAGTACCAACGGTCATTCACGCGTAATGGGCGTTCCAGGTCAGTAATCGCAAAACAACGTTCAACACAAACGACCAGAGAACTGAGAAAGCAAATAAATAAAGAAAATAGGACGGCATCAGGTAAAATAAGGAGTCATCACTTTGAGTCAATAATACCAGAATGGTCAAGGCGTGTAACTTAATAATTATCCAAATCTTGTATCTCCTATTAGTTTATACTGTGTCCATTAATCGAAATGTGTATACCTCAGCAGCGCTAAAAAGCACTGCATGTTGTATGAACATCTGTCATGCGCGGTTCGCAAATTGTGTAGTCAAATCTAAAAAGATTCCGTCACTCGTTCAATTTAGAATATCATCATTTAATTTCTTCAATGTTATCAAAGCCACATTGGAATTAACAACCTAAATACATTTCGTGTCTAAGCATACACACTGACCAAGGCCTTTACAGCGAGCATTTGTCCTCTCTGGAATGCACAGCATATGTATGTGTGTATAACGGTATACACTGGGTGGAATGTGTAAACATCGACTGTTATGTGTACTCACAGATAACTACAACATTCCTCATACGCAATGTCATCTCATCTGTTAAGTATCGACATTCCATTCACTTTTATTTCTCAATGGAAATGGTATGGTATATATAAGTGGACTCAGTTATATATATTTTCATCGCTAACGTTGTCATTTTACGCCCCCACCTAATGACTATGTATGGAGCAGAACGTGACTCCCGTATATTTCGCATGGATCCCTGGACTTCCTGTTTCCTAACTATAATAGTGAGGGTAGATATGGTGGTATGATTAAGCATAGAGTGGCTGCACATATATGATAGCTCTATAATCATCGAGGCGCAGTGCATCTGTGCTCTGGATTTAAAGGCATCGAGTCGAGGTACATATGTATAAGGTGACCTTATAAGCATCGAGTTGCGGTAGATTTATATTTATTTATTCATTCAAGAATATTTCACTTGTACGACAGCGGCCAAGATTCTGATGGGAGGAAACCGGGCAGAGCCGTGGGGAAACCCACGATCATCCACAGGTCGCTGGCAGACCTTATCACGCGGTACATTTATGGTGGATGTATTAACATCGAGGCACAGGATAAATACGGTGGTCCTATAAACATCGAGTTCCAGTATGTGTGGGCCTATACATGGTGGATGTATGTACAGTGGATATAAAAAAATTGAGCCTCAGTAATATAATGGTGGTGTAAACTGAAGGGCCCGAACTGTGCAATTGTTATATAATCTCCCATATAATTCTAAACAGGCTAAGCAATGTATGGGTGTTGCCATACATTGATTGGCTAAGTGATCTAAAATAAAAAAAAATTACTTCGTATATTTATAACCTGCGACTGAATATTAATCAATCCTTGTTTAGAAATGCCTCTCTCTCCGAGTCGGCCTCTAGCCGTCACATTCAAACATGGCGAACTTGACCAGCGATGATGGAAATCCAGTCTAGCTCTTCAGGCTGTGGATTTACAGGACGAGGTTTGTCAGCTTTAACAAATCAGGCCTGGTGTTTGCCCGGGACTCTATTCAGGTCTCCTTCACCCATAAACCTGGTGTAACCCACATGCTCCGGTTTCCTTCACCCATAAACCTGGTGTAACCCAGGCACTCCACTTTCCTACAACCATAAAACTGGCTTCCGTCGTTAAAGTGAAACATTCCAGAGCTGGACGCTAAATAACCCCAATCAAATAACCCAAAAAGATAAATACACAAAGAAGTCGTGAAGTTGGGAGGAACATTATTTAGGAGAAGTATAATTAAATAAGAAGTCTAATCGTTATCAGATGCTAGACGTGACTCGGTTGTATATTACATGATTCCAAGTGGGAGACACAGAAGGTGCAAGATCTATCCCAGCTCTCCTTGTTTATGGCTTCATTATCACAGTAAGCGGTTGACATCGCTCCTCGGCCGTTCCTCCGCCGTTCTCCGGCCGTTCCCATGCTCTGTTGTGCGTTTCCTGAAAACCAAATACCTTCCAACGTGCAGTCTGGTGTTCAAGTCTTTATGCATCATGTGGCGAAATTCGTCAGTATTTGTCCAGAGACATGCAGGTGGTTTACCTGCGTTACAGCGTTTCCACCACCCATAAACCTGGCCACCATCGACTGGAGCCCTTTCCTAACTCTTGGGATTTAAAGTTTTTTCAGTTCACGACGTTAGATTTAACCAATGACATCGCGACTGAGAGACGAACTCTTGTTTGAATACTACAGGTTGAGACGTTAAAGCATGCAGCTTTGTCTGACTGCTGCAGAAAGATGTTGTCTCCTTTACCGAGGGTTTCTCTTCCCTCGGGACTAATTGAGAGTCAAGTAGCCTTAACTGCTTCAGTTATATCCAGCAGCCAACATATATGAAGTCCCGCTTCCATTCATCTCGCGCTGGCTCTGTTATACGGTATTACAGGGAAATGTTTGTTGGGCAGGTATGGTTTCTATGGCTGGTTTCCTACTCCCTCACGTGATTTGACCAGAGTTATATAAGTGATATAATAGTACACCTATCAACTACATAAATAAATAAATGAATAAATAAATAAATAAATACTCTGATCGCCGTGATATGTAAAATATTATTGAGTTTCCCATGAATAAAAAAAAAACAAAGAAATAAATGCACAATTCAGAGCGATGCGTGCATAGTAAAATGTTATTGAATTTCACAGTTTAACTGCATGTAAGGAGACTATAATGTAAATATCTATTTATCTGATTTTTGCTGAACACCATACTCAAGAATTGTTCACCTGTAACGTTTGTTTCTGATAAATTATCAATGTTCACAATATAGTGCTTTATGAAAACATGTTAGTATCTTCGGTTTAAGATAAACCACCACTGCGCAGTATTCTTTTACTGTAAGTAAGTCAGTCTCTTCAAATTAAGGTAAATCACAAACTACACACAGTGTAGAATGCTATATGCTATTTTGGGTCAATATGGCTGTATCCGGCTTCCACAGCATATGCAGTTTGCCTGTAGTAAAGCCTGTTTTCTTCTATACCGGATATTCCATTACCTACCCATGACAAACATTGTGTCCAACTCCAGCCATTGTTGTGTATATACCCACGTTTCCGTCAGACAAATTACGCGGGTCTCGTATTTTACAGAAATAACCACAATATGATCCTGTCAGTATGTTTTAGACATGCTTGGTTTCAAGGAATGTTTTCCGGACTCTATATTTAGATATGCTGTATAACGGTTGGCGGTCATGGTCAGTGTGTGTTTATACAACACGGTCCAGCAAGAGTGTGTTTATAATACGTCCACTTGTCACTAACATGTAATTGTCCTTATGGAAAACAAATTGTAAAAGCGATTGTTGTTAACTATGTCGCGCGTGACTGTGTTGTTTACCTAGTACATTAACATAAACACGAGTCTAAAACACATATGGCACAACGGTAAATACGAATTCTCGGTAAAATAAACATGAGTGAGCCATTGCAAATCCTTACATGAAGGCTTCAGTTTCTATGTAGGGTATATAACGAATAGGGCGACGTCCTATTATATATTGTATATTATACATATATGGGTGTAAGTAAATATACAGGAAAAGTACATCAATATGATACGAAACAATAAAGGAAGAAAACATTGAACATTCTTCTTATTTCGCGGTATATGCTTGAATGACATGTATGTATATTCAGCGAGACTCACTAACACGCCATTTTTATAAGAGGGTTACAATGAAAATATTTATTAGTTATTTTGTTTAATTATTTACAGTGGAGATGTTGAGTCAACATGTTGAAATTTGGTCAATGTATAGAACATACGAAATGCCATTAGTTTCCACATGTATTCCTTCTGGGCATAATTAGTTCGTTAAATGCAAGGTTATTCGGGGATTCTGCTATATACCTGTAAATATTTATGTATTATGATAGACAACCTCACCGAAAAAAAAACAAAAAAAAAAACAAAAACCTCAAAACTGAAAAAGAAAAAAACCTGTCTCATTTTGTAATATAAATCTCTTTTATATTCATGCATTTTTGGCCTGTATCTGACCGTGTGTGTGTATAGCGTATTGCCCAGTTCACATCTGAGCCAACATTGCAGTGTCAAGCACAAGATCTCGATGTCTGCAGACACGTCTTAGTGAACATAGTCGACGATGTATATAGCTGTATGAATTATGCACAACATATGTGGATGCAGTGTACAAGTACTTAACCGTGACAAGTGTAAATATTGGCAAAACCAATTAAGCAGACCTGCAGCCCATATATTATCATAAATATGTCGGCGTTTGTATTTTTCTTTGAGGTGAAAAATATATATATATATATATATATATGGGCCTTTGAAATTCTGTACTGATTTTACATGTACCTATTGTTATGACATATGTAAATATATACTTTGCTAATTACCATGTATATATGAAAGACATGACACAACTGTAATTAATGCATGCACGTTGATTAGTGAGCAGAACCAGTCATGCGAGCGGGCAAATCGCCCGGGCACGTTTTACCATGCATCTGATGGGATCTTGTGCCGATCATTTACCTATATGCATATACGCATGCGCACAGGTGTGCAATACTCATAATGTTCCTGCACGTTTTCCGTTTTCTAAGAAGGAAAATTCCAGAATATTTCCACCACATCGCTATAAATATTCGGAGCTGAACAATGATTTCACCAGAGTTCCCAGCTTATTATGTGCAGTTTGACAATACAGAGTATTTTTCTCCTTTAGCTGCATGAACAGTTTTAAATACCCTTGCTTGTTTAGCACTGGAATCCTGTTCGTTTTATCATCCAGATGTTAAATTCATGCAACATAATAATTATTTAAATGTTAAGTTTTCGTTATAGTACATGGTAACAATCATGCAATTCAGGAAATACTGGGTATATATATATATGTATATATTAACTGCACTATTTTCATATTATGGATTTTGTGATATTGTGCTAATACATGTAGCTGTCCACATATCGCATGACAGCTTTGTGAAAAAAAATCAGCATCTTATCGGAGGAAATCTTGAGTGTTTAATGAAGTTTCATCTGTTTCATTTAAGTTACATCATATCATATTATATAGAGTTTTTTTTTCATGTGATGTGAACATGCAATACTGTACAGCTCACGAAAAGAAAAACGTCATTTGGGCTGGAAAAGTTCATATGGTAACTCTTGGCCTATACATAAAGTAAGTTACTTTAGTTTATCATTTACATATGTGTTAGGCTTTTCATCAAGTGTATATATACATGTGCAGAAAGGTAGAAACTAGAGACAGGAAATGTGCAGTGGTATAGAATATATACATAGTCCGTTGGTGGGTTGTTATTACATTATGTATGTTAAATTATGCCCGTTAATGTGATGAAGCGTGACACAGTTTACACGAGTCAGGGTTACAAAGTGCGCGTTTGTTATACTTAACTGAACTCAGCCATGCATCTATCGCACGAATTAGCTTATATAATTTTATATCATCTTGAATATCATTTATTACCAAACCAAAAAGAAACAATTAGCAGAAAATTTAGCCGACATATAATTTACACAGGATTCCATGTGACGTTGTATTTGCGACACTGCGCTGAAGCCGATATATCGAGTTATGTTAATTTCTCAATGGACATTTCACTCAGTGCGAGTTTTCTAATACCTCACTGTAAAAATGTGTTATTTAACATTATTAAGGTTAAAAATAGCATTTTAGTGTCAAGAGAGCAATATTTAATCATACATCTGCTGTTAAATGGAGGTCGTCTAGTTCATCTCGTTTCACGGTATACATAATTGCATTAGACCAGGTGCGGTTCTTTCTCCGAATCTGGGTTTGCTTTTGTTTTTCGTGACCTTAAACTGGAGTTATCAAATGCTGGCGTTGGTTGTGATACTGCTGGTTGTCTTTGTTTTGTTTTCTTCTTCAACATACACCTTGGACCGGACTGTTGCTCGCGGCACGGTCAGCATCATGACATCATTTATAAATACGAAATGAACCATTGTAATTGAAAATCCAGGTGGATACGGATTGAAAACTCCTGACGTTAAATGTAACAGTTGCTTAAATAATGCACACGGTCATACCGATTTGGGCCATATAATTACCAACGAATTCAACAATAAGTGATACAGTTGTGAGGAGGCTCAGAAAAGAAAATTATGACTTCGAGCTAGTCTGTTATTAAGAAAATCTGTTGTTAAACAGTATCTCTCTAAAACGATAGTGCTGTGTAACAGACATTGACAGCTACCAATTATAGTCAATTTATATAAAATTCTTATTTAAGAAGCTACAAACTGCATGTATGCACTGTATCTTCAATATACCTTGTGGTATTACTGATAAAGTTGTTATGCCAGCACTGTTAATGATACTTCCTCTTTTGGTGTAAACTTGCGCATGATCGTGGGGTTTTCGGGGCAATGTCCAGTTTCCTCTCACCATAAAGTGAAATACTCTTAAGTACGGCGTAAAACATCAATCAAACAAACAAATAAATAAATCGTTTGACGTATGACTAAACTATGTATAGCCAATGCCAAAGACATACATGTACAATTCCTGTAATCATCCAATATGGCCGTGTATGTTTGAGAGAACTACCTATAGGTTGTTTGTGCTGCAGATGAGAATGATAGATTTTAGGCTAACATTTACAGGATGCTGTCAAGTTATTCTAATTAATCGAATGGTAGCCATAAATGATAATAATATTATACACTGTTTACTTCGTTATCCCGTTCTTCCGATATACAGTCTAAAGGAGTGAATGTATAATATTTCTCTTCTGCATATTGGTTTTTATTCAACGAGTTCTGTATCTATTGCATTGATTTGGTGGGCAATGTGTATATATATCAACCGCTATGCGATATCAGCGTATTCCATATTCACGCGAATTCACGGAGCTGACTTGGTACAACAATTGTATATATAGGACAGTCTGCAGAGGAATAGTTTTCGATCGACATTGGTTGTCACACTACTTTGTCAAGTTTATTCTCACTGATATGTGATTTGCGTGTTTCTGGGGTAAGGGAATGTCTCAGCCCCCGGGCAGCCCAGTCGGTATGCCGACGCGTACCCGGTAAGATGCGGCGTTCACTGAAGAGAAGCTTCCCCCGGACTCGGGTCCCTCCATCAGGCGGAAGACTGCGGGACCACGTGAACCTCCCGAACAAACACCGCTCCTCCACCGAAGACCCTGTTACTGGCTAAATGTTTGATGACTGGTCCGGAATCTATTGACAGCCTCTAAGCCTTTTGTTTGTCACTTTGTTTACTGTTTGCTTATTGTTTGTTGGTTATTTGTCCACATTTGTTTGTCTCTCCATTACGACAGTGTTGACAAGTTGCGCTTTCGCATTGCTGTGAATCTAAAGATAGTGTATATACAGTGGGAGCTACACAACCGTGGATATGCGATTCACCCCAGATGAAAAGAGGCCTCTCTGACACTTATCCTTGTTTCAGAAGGGAGGCAACTCATGGTACTCTTAGTGATTACATTTGTTTGCAAACCTGAAGTCCTATGATCACCTAAGACTGGGTTCGTTACAACCTATTCAAACCCATACAAAGCAAAATCGCGTATACATTTGTCGAAATGTACATATGTATCAGGACGACTAGATTCGCTGGTTCCAGTACATAATTATTATTAATTATTAAACACACCATCGGATTTCCACACTCACTAGGTCGGGGTAGCCCTACTTCTTTTTATATATGGTTGCACGCATGTTATTCTCTGTAATTAGGATATACATTATAGACAATTTTATCTGAATCTTTGAGAGATCTAAAGAACAGCATGCGTTTATGTTAAAATGGTGAAGTTGGAGGAAAAATAAATATCTGACATATGCCCTGCTAGAGAGCCAGTCTCTATACAGTTTTATACAACGTTTGCTCAGGGAATGAATGAATGGGTGGTTTAACACCTTTTCGCCAATACATGTGTATCTTAGCATCAACGGGGCGAGTCTGCACGCTTGGAGAAAGACGATGTATACATGTATTTAATTATACATTTTATGAATGTAGGCACCTGACAAAACCCCTCTTACGTAAAGCCCCAAGATACCGGTGAGAGGTGAGTTTAAACCAGCAACGGGAGCCTCCGTGGCTCAGTTGGTTATCGCTGCTAGCCTAGCATAATGACCCAGAAGCCTCCCACCAATGCTGTCGCTGTGAGTTCAAGTCCAGCTTATGCTGGCTTTTTCTCCGGCCGTACTTGGGAAGGTCTGCCAGTAACCTGCGGATGGCCATGGGTTTCCATCGGTCTCTGCCCGTTTTCCTCCCACCATAATGCTGGCTACTGTCGTTTAAGTGAAATATTCTTGAGTACGGCGTAAAACATGAATCAAATATATAAATAAATAAACATGTGGCCTTTTTAACCAAGGGCGTCCGACAGACAAAATAGTTCGGTATATAGTAAATTTATGGGTTGGTTTAATGCTGAACGGATCCCATATACGCCCCACACCCTTTCTGGTGATATAACGTTATCATTCCATAGATATGTAGTGAATGTGAGGGAAAACCGGTTGACAAACCTGCATCAGTACTGATTAAGATTGTTCATAAACGTATTATGGGCTCCATAAGGATCAATGACGATCATAATATCTTTTATAGCTTTTTGAACGACAGGCATTTGTTGTCTTCTTAAATTTGCCTTTTGAGTAACTATAATATAATGTTAGCCATTAATTATTTATTTATTGTTTTTCAGGGAAAAACTGATGAAGTTATTCTTTTTGCGCTATTTAACGATTTTTTTTTCTTGAGGGGAGGAGGGAGCATTTTCTTTTTTGTAATTTCACTGCCAGTTTATTCATATTTTTCATCAGTGCTCGGGAATTTCCGACAGTGACATAAAGATCCACCCCCGCCATGCACTATTTGGATGACACTAGGCTCTACGTGTAAGAAACGACTTGGGGATTCACCACAATGCCGGCCGCCGTCGTTTTAGTGAAACATTCTTATGATAGGATTCAATGTGTAACCCGTCTAAGACTGGTAGATTATATAATCAACACTCTTCTCAGTTTGCTGGTAAATATGAGGGTTAGGCCTAATTAACATCGACCAGAAAACACGCGTGTGAATGATAACAAAGTATAAATGACACATATATTTATAAAAGTTACATCATTCCAGTATGATCTGTATTATTCTAAGTTTTCTCTGTGTCTAGAGTTGTGTCGTGGTAAATGCCGCCGAATCCCCCAATGTGGGTTGAGTGGACGGCCATCTAGGTTGGCTATTAACTTCTATCTTTCTCTCTGGTTGTGTGTATAAGTAGATGATGTACTGAATGCTTATCCAGCTATCTGTCTGTAGACTGGCCAACGGCAGATCGTGAACAATTGCATAACATGAAAGTGTGTGCAGTATTTGTCCAGATCGTCGTCAAGCTTCACTGTCATTTAAATCTTGAATAAGGCCGTTGCAGAAATCTAATGATAGTCAGCACAGCTAAAAAAGCCATGGCTTTGCATACGTGGTCAAATAAACACATTCATGTTGATTGGCTTTGTCGATGAGAGGTAACCATGCGGAGATATATAAGCCACAAAAACAGCGATGACAACGCGGGAACTTATCAAGGCCAATTTAATCATGTGCATACATATCCTGGTTATAAACAGACCTTCTAAATGTGTGGCATCATTTGAATTTTGAAGGCTTGGCAATAGCATCACCTCCTCAATGTCAACGGTTCTCTTTCGCCTCGCTGCAGGATTTATTTATTGGAAATTTACACCGTATTCAAGAATATTTCACTTCCTCGCTGCAGGAGCCTTGACTGAAATGAACACTGCAGGTGTAGTACGACTCAGTTACAGATTAGCGTTAGATATATCATCCAATGAAATGTCTCAGACCAAACTTTCATTTACATATCTTGTTTAAGTATGTGACGCATATTTAAGAGAGACACTTTATTTGACAACAACATATCCTCCGCTGTGGCAATACATTGTTAGATTATACATCAACCGAACTCGAATTACCTACCTAAGTCAACCCTGAAAGCATGAAGGGATGACCTCTTGCATACCGAGAATGATTAGGAGATTTTTATTATTATTTTTTTTTAATCATTTATTTATTTATCGGTAATGGCGTCCTTTTTGCATGGGTATACAAAACAGACAGCGTATATCACCTGACAAACATCTTTATGCCGAGTTTCATGAAAGTGCTGCCAGGGCCGAACCAACGATACTCTATATAACTCGTACAAGTGGTAAATTGGGGCTCAATCCAGAGTCGAATTGGTAACCTTGACACTATGCCTCGGTCAGTATAATATGACTACCAATAGTGGGGTGTCGTGTCCACTGTCCTCGGCATGGCGTTTCAGTGAGGCAGCATGAATATATCGGTACTACGACGGGCTTTCTATAAAAATACATCGTCGTGATATAACCGAAATGCTGTTGAAAGCTATACGCTAAACCCAAATCAAAGAAACAAATCTGTATATGTCCTATACACCTGAAGAGCGGAAACAGATATACCGGTAGGCGTTCGGAATTTAATCTGAACTGAAACGTCTTTAACTGTATATATTTTAACAAACAGATAATTAATTGTTATCAACACATTTTATTACAGACGATAGTATTCTACATTCATAACATCACAGGCAATGACACATATTATAATGTGTATATATTCACTAAATATAAAGACAACCTATATGACTAGTTCTGAAATGTTACCGTAAAACATTGTTGCGTTTGTGTAATAGTTCCGCGAATAATAATTATAATAAACTTTTGTTTTACTAAATATATAAATTAAGTTCTAAAAATTGTAAAGTTACTTTTAAGTTAATAGTATCAAAAATAGGGATAAAATGTTTCTCTGAAAAAAAAAAGCAAGATATAAAAACGACAGACAACTGCGTGAATGCTACTTTATGAAATGTAGTGTCATTTCGTTAGAGAGGGCCTCTATTTTATTGTGAGGTCCTATAAAATGCAAGCAGTTTGAGTTCTGGTTGTACTCTCTGTGAACTCTAGCTGGACTATTTACCTCCGGGTCAGCACTAGCGAGCGCGTCTGCCGGTGGGGGGCGCTGTGGGCTTCGTTGTGATTCCGTCAGCAGAACGTTCCTGGTCTTGAACCAGTGATGGCCGTTGACAGTTCTAACACATGGTCGCTCTCGAAAATTGAACTGAAAAATGAAATTGATCAGTTCCTTACACTCTTTTGAAACCCGTTTCAGTCGGTGCCAGGGAAAATCTAACTTCTTGTGTTCCTCCAGTACACCTTTGTTTCCACGACTTTCATCAAAGGGCATTTTGCCTGTCACAAAGATGTAGATGATCACACCCAGCGCCCAGACATCCGCCTCTTTTGCGTCATAAGGTTCACCCTTCAAAATTTCAGGAGCGGCGTAAGATTTGGATCCGCAGTACGTTTTACTGAGATCATTCACGCAGTCGCCCTTGACGAAACCAAAATCGCAGAGTTTGATGTTGAACCCGGAATCGAGCAGCAGATTTTCCAATTTGAGATCTCTGTGGGCAATGTCCTGATCGTGAAGAAAAGTGATGGCGTCACAGACCTGTTGGGCCCATAGTTTGGCCATCTCCTCCGTCAAGGCACCATTTTTCTGTATGAACCTGAGTACGTCGCCCTTCTCTGCATACTCCAGTATCATATACACTCGCCGATTGTCCGTGAAATATTCGTACATGTTAATAATATTTTGATGCTTAAGTAAAGGCCAAATGTGAAGCTCACGCGGTAGGAAGCGTTGTTGGAAATCTTTTGGCGCCTTCAGTCGGTCGACAATTTTCACTGCCACTCTCTCTCTTCTTCCATCAATCTGTTGCGCGAATTTTACTTTGGAATAGCTGCCTGACCCTAGCGTTTGTCTCGTCAGGTAGCCATGTTGAGCTAGAACCGCCCTGTACGTCGGAGCGTATAACACAGCTACGCCCTCCTCGGATTTTGAAGCCAACGGGGGTTTGACTGATTCCACCTCAGTCTTGAGCAGCTCAAGCTCTCTCTGAAGATGAGCATCGTCGTTATTTGAGAGAATAATTTCCTCTTCCATCTCAATCCGTGGCCGTTTTCGAGGGGGCTGGCTCATCACGGTGTTTTCTTCACGTTTCGGCGTTTAAACCAAAAGATTTACGCTAAAGCAACAAATTGCGGCTGCTTGTCCAAACCTAAAAAGGCCTTTGAAGCAGTTTAGCATTTTGTTGATGTCTCGTTGGTAGGACACCGTTCTGCATTAGAGAACGAACGTCATTTCTGTCTTTTCGCGACGTTTCCCTGTTGACGTCACAATGGCATCCGGGCCAAGATGGTCGCGATTGTAAGCACCGCGAGATCTCGTTGCCACGAAAGTCTTGTTTATTATTCCGTCCAACTGTTTTTGGATGTTTGAGTAAGGATTTCATCTTTCCTTGCCGATAATAATCCAGCCAACTGATCTATGACACAAATTTTCATCAGTACACAATTAATGTTGATCACTCGGAGATCGCTAATGATCAACCGAAAATGGCAATATCCCAGTGACGTCATAATCAGCAGCCGTCATATTTTCGATCAGCGCGACGTCGAGCAGCCATTGTTGTAAGCTTCCGTCCCTCTAGATCTGCCTATCCGTTCCCTTCATCTCTGCGCCATGGCCTCTCGGATGACACCCACATGCCATGCCGACTAAACTCAGGGTGAATTATGACTTCCAAAGCACCCAGAGATGCGTTTATCGTGTCTGACGAGGAGGCCGAGTTGCGTAAGAAGGGTTACGTACTGGGCGTGACTCTAGGGGAAGGCTCCTATGCAAAGGTGAAGAGCGCCTACAACGAGGCCGATCAAAAGAGAGTGGCTATCAAAATCATCAACCGGCGGAGGGCGCCAAAAGACTTCCGGGAAAAGTTTCTTCCCCGCGAACTTCAAGTGATGAAAGGCTTAAGCCATCCAAATGTCATCCGTCTCTATGAAATAGCGGAGTTTCATGGCAAGGTAGGCTAAACTCAAATTTTTCATCCTCCGAGTACGTGGTGTGCCAGCATGGTCATGTGATATTTGTCTTTGATTCGCCCGACATGCGAGATGATAAATGGTTCAACCCCATACTCTGATAAATAGTTTTGCATTCACCTGTCTCCACTGTTGTCGTGAGCGAAACCGTTATAGACCAGTCTAAGTGGTCTGATGCATGAAGTGTACTGGACATCACTTACCTTATAACCTTTGAAATATGACACCCATGCCCTGGAGGGCGGGGAGTGGGATGAAGGGGCGAAGGGGTCTGAGTAATGCGTGTGAAAGCTCATCTGCCACTTGCAAAAGTTAGTTTGTTTACTTCATCCACCCATAAAGCTGACTGCTTCCCGTCATGCAACAGAAATATTCCTGACAACAGCGTGAATCCGTCCAATGTATGTAGCAGTATATAAATGTATAAGGGTAAGTTATAGAGTCAACGTCCATTCCACAAGACGGGGTGTGTAAAGTGATCTGTTCTTAGCTGGATTATCTTGTGACAGTATTGTGCGGAAAATGAACGAACGAATGATTATCCCCTTACTCCAGATTGGCAATGTCTAGAAAATAGTATATAGGACTATATGCATTTTAGGTGTATAATTAGTATAAAAACACTCACAAATGTGTCTTGAGTATCGATTAACTATGTATGTACATTAGGCTTATGGCCTGACTGTGTGTGTATGTCCAAAATACTGCCTTGTCAAACGTAAATACAGGCCCAGTGTAGTAAATGTTCATGAGGTAAAGAACTTACTACTCATCATCAAACGGCCTTTCTCCCTGTTTTAAGGGAAGGTTTATTACTGAACAGCTATTTCATTATTACCGACGATGTCATTGTTTTCACTGCTCAAAATGAAGGGTCTCCTTAACAGACATACAGTAGTTGTGCAATAATCGTTATAACATCCATGTATGTAATACAAATTTACACAGGTATACATCGTAATGGAGCACGCGGGTCACGGCGATCTGTTAGAGTACATCAAACTGAGAGGGGCAATCCCCGAAGGTCGTGCACAAGAGATGTTCCACCAGGTGTTAATGGCTGTGGAGTATCTCCATGCCAACAACATCGTGCACAGGTAAGCAAACCGTGAGTCTATATACATGTACAACAGCTTGTTCAACTTGTTACATACATATACATGTATATCGAAAGTAGCGGAGTATATTAACTCTCCAAGGCTACAGTATACGATGGTGAACAGCATTGTGGTAACAATGTACATCTACGTAGTTTTGTGCTCCGTGCAGCAGTACACAAATTGTGTACCCGTAATGTGTGTAAGACACCTACAATCACATGTGCTGGATGTACAAATTCGTAAACATTCGTTTGTAGAAAGTCTATGCCTATGTTATGTGGAATAACGGTTAGAACTCTACTTAATGAACACCACAGTACTCCGATTTCCTTTACACATAAACCTGAGTGCTGTCATATAAGTGAGAAATTCTTGAACAAGTGTGGTGTTAAACACTTAAACACTGATGTCAAAAAAATAAATATAAGTAATGAACAATATATTCATTATAAACAACAGATTAATTTATACCCTGCACAATCAAACAGGTAGAATAATAACTCGCCTTTGTCATATGTATCAAGATCAACATGCATCTGCTTAAATATTTAAACAGAATGACCACAGATATAGGGAAGTAGTCGTGTTCTTTGGGTAAAAGCTATGTGTTACTTGTGTTTTGATGCAGGGATCTGAAATGTGAGAACCTGTTACTGGACAGCATGAACAACATCAAAGTGTCCGACTTCGGCTTTGCCCGATTCTACAAGCCTGGAGAGTTGAGTAAGACGTTTTGTGGCAGCGCCGCCTATGCAGCACCGGAAGTATTACAGGGCATAGCTTATTACATCCCCTTACACGACATCTGGAGCATGGGGATCGTACTCTACATCATGGTATGTTGCACTTATATTACTTAGTAATAATGCATTCTGAGAGTTTACAAAACTGTATATCTTATATTCCCCGAAAACCTCAAAACAAAGAGCACCTCTGCACATTCAGGCGTGAGAAAGTTCGTCAGTAAGTTGCCAAAGGTCAGTGGTTTACCCCCAGCGTCTTCAGTTCCTCCAAGGATAAGAAATCTCCACCACCGTATACAAGTGAAAAATTCTTGGGCATTGTGTTAGACAACAAACAAATTAATATGGCCTTCAAATCTATATAGATATTCGCCTTTAATATTTCATACCGTTGACTGCTTTATTTTTTGTACATTTTTCACCACGTATACCGTCCACGCGTTGTAAATTTATGCTATTTTGACGACGATTATATATCCTGGAGAGAATTCCATGCATTAACTGTCTGGGTGATCTTCAGTTAAACTTTCCGTAATGCTGACGGCCATGACATTAGTGAAAAGTTGAACATGCCATTGAACAACCATATAATTCTCTCTCCACATTTTCATTTAAGATTAAAAAAAAAAATTATTTCTTCAAACCCAGTCATGGTTCGCCCGCAGATGTCCATTCTTGCCCGGTTTAGCTTCCCAATGCATGTAAGTTTCCCAAAAATTTCAATGATAATGATGATAATGTTATATCAGTGATGATTTATGTTGTGTTTCAGTTATGCGCTTCCATGCCATACGATGACTCCAACCTGAAAAAAATGATTAAAGATCAGAAAGAAAGGAAAGTTGGTTTTTCTAAATCCCGCCGGGTCTCAGATGAAGCTAAAAATTTGGTCCATGCCATTTTGGAAGCCCAAACATCTAAAAGAGCTACACTCAAGTCAATTAGAGAACATCCATGGCTGTCTCGATTTGCAGATTTTCGTGCACCGATTTTACCCGAGTCTGAGCCGAAAACATCTTCGGCATGTGTAGCACAGACGGAAACAACTGACCCTGCCGAAAACCCGTCACAGGAAAAGCCGGAAGTGAAGGATTCGGACAACGACTCTTCAGCGCCTACTGATGAAGTGAAAACAAACACAAGTTATGAAGGAGTTGTTATAACGGATTTAGTCGATGAACTGAAACGGAAAATAAGTTAAAGCTGTCATCTAAGTATATCTAAACCCTTGGAAACCTGCTGTTGGAATGAAACAATATCTTACAACACCAGTATATTGCATCTGCATGTATAGGCCTACTAAGTTATCTGACAATAAATTGCTGTTGAAAAATACAGTTGGTTTTGAATATTTATTTGGAACATATGTTTAATAGTTTGGATAATTGGCTTGATTGACGTGAATATGTCGTAATAGATCTCCTTGATGAGATTATACGTCAAATTCAGACGTTATATATATAGGATCCCATTGATGAGAATTTCAAATTCAAGTTACGCTAAACAAAACATACAGGAGTCTCATCCGATGTCATGCCATCGCCGTCACAGCCCGGGAAAGCTGCTAAAGGAAGGGTGCATTTTTTTCTTTTTTATGTACGCAGACGGAAAACTGACATGGTAAAAAAAAAAAAAAAAAAAAAACATAAAAAAAAAACCAAACAAAAAAACAAAAAAAAAAAACAGACATCTATCGTAATGCAGGTCTCATGAAGAATGAAGAAAAGAATAATAAATAATATAGACCCTTAGGCCATAATTTTACCATATCTCTTTAACGGTTCCATATGTGTATCTGTTTTTACGGTCCGTATAGCACGTTCTTTGCATACAGCTACAAGTTTCATTATAACGAAGTCCAGGTATGTTGGTATAAATATATTTAACTATCGGTCTGGCATTGAATTAATACTGTCTACTCAAGAATGTTTCACTTATAGACCTATACGACGGCGGTCATGTCCATGAGAACTATTTGCTCGGAGTAATTACTGGTATATAAATGTACACCAGGCCCATTCGCCCGGCTTGTTCCGGTGTCCTGATAGAATTCAGCTCCTTGATCCATTGCCGAAAAAGGCAAGAATATAATTAAATGCAAAGCAGGTCGGATTGTAAAGATTCAGGTTTCTGTGTGGGTAGGGGTGAGAGAGGGATGGGGTCACATGGCATGTGGCAATGGGTTTGCTGCACAAAAGTTTATGCGCGTTGGAACGTACATGTAACTATTTAAGGTAATATTTTTTGCATTGGTTCTTAACAGAGGAAGTAAAGGATTAACTGCGTTGCAATTTGGTGTAATACCGATACTAGACAATATAAGGCTAAAGTGTTAATTTATCGAAGAGCTCCTTTACGCCTACACATGTACACAATGCGTGTACACAAGCCTGTATGTTACATAAAAACCTCAGAAGTAGTCACATTATAATACCATAATTATATTCGTCTGTTGACGTAATGTCTCCCATATGAGGTTGCGTGGATAAGACAAAATATCCACTTTAGTTTTCTATGTTTTTCATTCTTACTTTTCGTCATAAAGCGTTTTTATTTCCCTGGTTAAAGCCGTGAGTAAGTGTCCTGAAAATAGGGCAAACGAATCGGAGTTACCTCCCTTTCGACAGCCTCGTTTTCATTGTCCGCCACTTCCCGATTTGCATACAGAGTAAGGGAAGTTTAGTGCTGCCAAAAACATTATTTTCACGGAAATTATTTGATTCCTTAGCTAAAAGTATACTGGAAATCATTCGTAAGTATATTGTTGTATGTTTGAATAATGTATCCATAAATACTGCAGACATATATGATCAGTATCAGCCGATGACTCCAGTCGTAAACCATGTGATCGGCTTATGCTGGTGGTCGCCAGCTGTTGTTGTTGTTCACCTCTGTTAAACCGATACGTTCATTGACCTCAGTATTGTCCTTAAGATCAAAAAGAAATACTACAGCATTGACATGCCAAATTGTAGCTATAAAGTAGATCTCAACCTACCACACTGACTCTTCATACAGTGAATCATTTGTGTGTTGAAGCAGATGAGATTTCAGAAAGATATTGAGTACACGTCGGCGTTTGCCATACGACATAGGCGCGTCGGTGCGGAGGGTTATTAACACACATACCATCCTGACAAATGCTACCTGGTTCAAAGATGGAAGGTTGTCTCATCATCTTTAAATTTAGCTGGCGCATTGATAGAGCAGCACTTCACGTGAGGTAGAGACACTAAACACTTTATTGCTGCTTTGACTCTAAGACTAGTAGTGAAATAGCCTAATGAATTAGACGTATTTTATGATTCAGTGTCTTACGGAGGTCCAAAAACAAGGGGTATTTTCTTTTCTTTTTCTTTCTAGATGCTGCCTATCCTTTAAAGTCTGTATGTTCCTTAATCAGCAATGGTCAGCTGAGGGGATCGATTGTGGCAGTGGTTTTAAAATGCTTGTGTAAAGCTCACATCGCTTGTTGTAGGCAGTGGCCCCATTATTAACTACTTGCTAGACATTTTTGTTTATCGTAAATTCTCCACACTGTGGGAGTTTTCAGTTATTGAGCGGTCTATGTAACAGCGTGAATCCAGCACCGAAAAACTCAATGGAGATTACCAGATTCTCTTGACGGTTGACAAAACATTGCGGATTGCAGGAATTCTTGCACAAGCATTTTAAAACCACTGCGACATACGATCCTCTCAGCTGATCATTGCTAGTTGAGCAGATTTTAAAGGGTAGGCAATATCTATACGGATAGGAAAATACCCTTGGACCTCTAAAATACCCCTGGACCTTCAAATGGACCTCTATTAGACATTGTTTCAGTAGCATACAACCTCTAATTCATTAGGCTAGGAATGAAAGACACATAGTAGAGTGACATCAGTTCATTGAATGAAGAATCTCCATTTCCAATGTATTCGAGACTGTGGACATCCGGGCATTAGCGGTTTTACTCGTGCCAACCCGGTTTGCTTGTGTAGACATGGCAGTGAAAACACTGTCAGAATAACATGGAAATTAATAGGGAACTCTGCTTCATGGCCTGATTTGTCCAAAACTAGGTTTCGTTAACATTCATAATTTTTGTATGTTGTGCAGATTGTTCTGTTGTAAAACATACTGTATTTACTGGTTATTGTCAGCTGTAATTCTCAGAAGATTGTCCAGTGTTGCTTATTTTCCTATCTCTTCCCATGTTTTCTTTCACCACGTCGTCTGCTGGCCGCTGCCTCTAGCAAGTGAAGTCCCCTTATGTCTGTGGTCTTGAATAAGCCATACTAATTAATGCATTCATTCAGTGATCTCCTTTTCGCATTGAACATCTGAGAAGTGTGTCAGTGGCCAACAAAGGCACAAGCCTTGTCTTCACAACTCCTTTAGCAAAATATCTCCCACTTGCCCACCTGAAAATAAAACACTGTCCACCATGTTGTCAGTTTC
The DNA here is from genome assembly GCA_016165875.1 of Acanthopleura granulata. Taxonomy (NCBI): domain Eukaryota; kingdom Metazoa; phylum Mollusca; class Polyplacophora; order Chitonida; family Chitonidae; genus Acanthopleura; species Acanthopleura granulata. The sequence continues at coordinate 18,387,827 of JABBOT010000010.1, forward strand.
ACAGCCTCGAAGAATATGGTCGCCAACTTACCATCCGTGACAAACTCAGATGCTATTTGTGGTAGAAGAAAATATTTGCCATATCTGATTTACTCACCACATGTACATCCACTTATGTTTATTGCCAAAGAGGAAAACTTTGGAGACCTGTAATGTTCATCCATAACCTCGGAAAACAGCTCTTTGACTGAACTTGTGACAGACTCAACCAAAGCCGACACCACTGGCAAAAAATTGTCCTAGGCCAAAATTAAACAGTTCAAACTAACTCTCAGACTAAGACTTGGACCACATCTTTGTTTTGTCTGTCTAAAAGAGTATTTCCTAGGACAGTATTCACAAGCGGTATATTCTGAGTGCCACCTGTCTGATTATTAAAAGTATTCTAATTTGCTTCCTTTGCAGTTGATGTGTGGAGTTAACTAGTAGGATTGAGTGAGTGCCGGGAACAATGTCCTTCCCACCCCGACCCCCGATGGGCATGCCCCCAATGGGCCCAGGGATGATGCCCCAAGGCTATGCGTTTGCTCCAATGGGTAGGTTCACTTTGTTTATTTATTTATTTGATTGGTGTATAACACTGTACACCAGAATGTTTCATTTATATGACAGTGGCCAGGATTTATGGTGGTAGGAAACCTGGCAGAGCCTGGCAGAAAGACTATGACCATCTGCAGGTTACTGGCAGACTTTCCCTGGAAAGGGGTTCACCCTTGATAGGGTTAAAAACTCCAGTCATATAAATTTATTATAATTAATTCTCTGGAATTAAGGATGTGTATAAAATTTAGTTGTATATTTGTATTTGTTGTTTACAGGTATGATGCCAATGGGAATGGGGATGATGTCTGCTGGACCTGTAAGTTTCTACTGGTATCATTTCATACTATAGTTCATTCATCGACACATCCACATTTTGTTTAAAAATCAACTGCAGGATCCTTTTCCTTTGTTTAGGCAAAAGGAAGTGTCATCTTTTGGTGGCTGTTTTGTTCTCTGGCTTGAGAATATTTTGTCTTGACCATGTGTTGTAGTCTTTGTGAAATTGAGAGAAAAATATTCATGTAAACTTATTTCTGGGAGTCTCTTCCATGGGTAAAAGGGATTGTCCTGGTATGAGAGTTAAGCTCTGTACGGTTTGATTGTAGCTCTCCTAACTTGCCATGGGATACGAAATAAAAACTTAAAAACCGAAAAATTCACAGCAATGTTAATGAGTTCACTGTTCCCTGACGTCTTCTGTTGACAACATTAGGTTACTCTTGTATCTGACAATGTGTATCTGTTCTGTGACAGATGATGCCCCAGCCAATGCCTGTGGTACCATCAGGCCCAAACCAGCCCCTGAACACAGTCAAACCCTCCAAGAAGCTGGTTCCTCAGGAGATCAAGGTAAGGCCACGACACCAAACATCAAGCACAAGATGTATTTGTAATAGTCTGTAAAATATTGCTCATAACCATCATAAGTTATTTTATATCACTTTTTATATTACACAAAGTGTAAATTGAGCCCAGACGAGATGATAACATGTATACTCCTGAAATGCCATCCTGTGCACCTGTATGTCCGATTGTTCTTCCTCAACATTTTGTGCCCTCATACCAGAAGTCAAGTACATGTAGCTCCTGTTGTATCACACAGTTTATTAGTTGCAGTTTGGCCTCTCTCTGGTGTGCACCTGTGCTGTACAGCCTGCTCAGCCTAGTTAAGTTTCCTCCATAAACTAAACTGCCATGTTGAGTTAAATGTAGTAAGGTAGAGATTAAAGCATCAGTGAAATCAGACTATAGTAGACACCTATGGTTACCCCAGGGATGCTTGTTTTACAGGATGATAGTGAGGAGAAGCCTCCGGTGACCACAGTGTTTGTGGGGAACATCAGCGAGAGGGCCCCAGATGCCATGATCAGGACCATGTTGCAGGTCAGTGTAAACGGAAATCACACCAAACAGGTCCATGTGGACAACAACAGCTGCTTTTTCCTTCAGAGTAGGAGTCGTTTTTTCATGATGTCCAGAGGTTCAGTTCAGAGGTATTTGAATAGAAGTGATGACAATTTCAGGAAATAAAATCATCAAAGTATTTATTTATTTGATTGGTGTTTAAATGAAAATTTAAAGCAACTTCAAAGTTGTGTTTCTGTTAATATCCAGTAGCATTGTACCAGTACGTTCTATGGGTTGTTCTGTTGACTCTTTTTCTTTCCGGTAGCGCACTGGCGTGAAAATTTTTTCCAGCAGTGCAGTGGGAAGGTATAGTTATCACATTTGCTAATAGACTCTTAATTTTCCAGAGATGTGGAAATGTTTTGAGTTGGAAAAGAGTGCAAGGTGCTTCAGGAAAATTACAAGGTAAGAAATTTGTGTCATAGCTTTGACTATTAAATTGTAAATTAGGATTGAAGTTAACTGGTGATGAGTATTTCTGGATGTTAGTAGATTTACTTTAACCAGGACAAGACTAGTTCTACAATCAGTCCAAATGGAATTACTTGAGTTAAAAGTAGACCTGTTTGCACACTTCGCATGTCAAACAGTCTCTGAAATGTGATTTACAGATTAGCTTCCTCTCCTGCCCTACATGGGAAGGTCTGTCAGAAACCAGCAGGTGTGCGTGGTTTTCCCTCAAACTCTGCCCGATTTCCTCCCAACATAATACTGGCCGCAGTCGTACAAGTGAAATAGTCTTGAATACCATATGAAACACCAGTCTAATAAATAAATGTATGATTTATGTTTTTGATTACAGCATTTGGGTTTTGTGAGTATGAAGACCCAGAAGCCACCCTGAGGTGTATACGCCTGTTAAATGAATGGGCCATAGCTGACAAGAAACTAGTCGTAAGTTTATTTTGCATTATTTTTTTCATAATTCAGGTGTGTAGTTTTGGTGTTAAAAAGTATCGATTATTTTGAACATGTTTCAATGCATATTGGCATGATAGAGATTATTGTGTTTGCCATGTGATAAGAGTTTTGTCAGTTTGTTTAGATAGGGTAAAATATGGCATTTTAAGACACATTATACATAAGAACTGTAGTCAAGACTGAAAAAATAAACAGTGGGCGTAACAATTGCTTTAAACACTTTGTCCCAGAATCATTCGTCCTTAGGTGTACAAGACTGTTGCGTGAGTGTAAATTATCATGCATAACTGAGTATTGCTGTATGTTCTAAGGTTAAAGTAGATGCGAAAACAAAAACGTTGTTAGATGACTATCGTGCTAAGAAGAGTAAGAAGGAGAATGGTGACAAGCCTAAGCGACCAGACATGGAGGAGGGAGAGGAGGAGCCTCCACCCCCGCTCTCGGCTGACCTGGACGAGTTCTCGCAGCGGGAAGACCGTGTGGCGAAGGCAGGCCTAGACGCTATCATGAGGGAATATTCACACGAGCTCAACAAAGTCCCCCCTCAAGGTGAGACATGCTGATGTAAGAGTGGCCTGTATACAAAAGCCTGCAAGTGTTAGCCCAAGTTTCAAATCATTTCCAAGTTTTCCTGTGTAAATTTTGTCAGAATTTGTTGTCCTGTGTTGAGACAGTGATACACCCCTATAGCTAAATCTACTCTCTTCAATTTATCCCTGTGTGATTTGAAAGCCGTTTTCACCGAGGTGCAGATAACTAGACAAACATATCAATGTAACAGATAGGGCACTAGGGCAACTATTCGGAAAACAAATTTTTTCATAAATATTTTTCCATTTGATTACCTTCTTCACTTCCAGCAGAACCAAAAGAAAACAAACCCAGAGAAAAGAAGAAGGAAGATTTGATAAAAGATGCTGTAAGTAGATAGAATGGAAATCAGAATGTCAGTTACGTCATGATGGGGCTGTGGTGGTTATTGGGGCTGTATAGCCCAGACTACCTCAGTACAGACCACTCGCCCTTCAACAAATAGGTAGTGTTCAAATCCAGCTATTGATCGCTGTGATACAGTCTTTTACATCAAGTATCTGACGGCTCATTTATTACTGAAATCTTCCTGAGCAACAGTACAATAGACCGGTCAGATAATATATACATTGATAATAGAATGTATCCAGAAGCATTGGGATCCATTAATATCAATGCATAAAGACTGTTGGACAGCTCCTGTGTCTTACTCTGTCCATTCCGGGTAATCTATGTTCAGTGCTATTTCCAGCGCTTACAGTCTCACATGGTGACATTTTTTGCTACGAGATCATATTTCAGTTGCCACGCTCTTTGTCTGGATGACAAACTACAGAATTTGATATATTTATTTAGTTTATTAGATGGAGCTCTGATCGATATAGTTAAACTGCGCACACTCTTTTGGACGTATTTGGCAATACATGTGCATTGCCCCATCGGAAAAGATGAGGCATCACAAAAATCTCTTTTTTTTGTTTTTGGCTTCCTTTTCTTTTTCTTTTTGCATAAGCCAAGGTGGGACAGCTTCGATGAGCAAGTGTGATATAGTTAAAAATTTGAAATTGATAAGTTCAATAACACATGCGGATATCGTTCTGTTTGTCGACCATTTGATGATCATTTTTCCAAAGAACACACCTCCGAATTGCATATCTATGCAAATCTTTCATACCACTGTTTTGTTTTCCAGGGTCTAGATGACATGGGCTTAGAGGATGATAAAAAAGAAATCATTAACAGAGAAATCAAGAGTTTCCGTGATGCTCACAAGGTAATAGTTATACACGTTTCTCAGCTATGCATTCCTCTGATTTACACACTTGAGTAATGTTTGAGGATGTGAAACCAACAAACCTGTAACTGTCAGCTGATGTGCGAAAACCATTTTATAACTTTCTGAAGCTGCAGTGTTGGAAATAATTTTTCTGGCAGAAAGAATGCAATGTTTACACTTTGATATATGTCTGTGACTGTTACAGGTTTCGTTTTTACGATAGATTTATGCTTTTCAGATTTCAGCTTGATCTTTAATATTCAAATTTGTATGAAATTTGGTACGATGAGAAAAAAGACCAGCATCTAATTGTAAATATAATAAAATTCAAAACAATAAGACCGTAAAACGATAACATGCAGTGCCAACAGATTAGAATATCTGCCTGGCTTACATGAGATAAATGAAATTGTTTTGAAGAAAAGTATTTATTGTTTTTGTCACCACGGCTAATAGGTGTTATTTCATTACTTATAAAAATTTACTAGATACTGTCGCTGCTAAGTGCCCAGCCTCTGAGTCCATGAAAAATGCACTTTAATATTTTGTAAAGACCACTTGGTAAGTGTCTACGTGAATTCCTTTATAATTCATTTTGAACCTTGATGCCCGACTTTTTGTCCCGTGATGTGGGTAAGGTAGAATCGTAGGTGGTAATCAGTCAGAGTGCTTGAAATGGAGCCTCCATGAAATGCCTCCAGGCTGTCACCCTGTCTTGGTTGAAGTCAAAATTTATGGTTACGGACATGAATATCTGGGAATATGAAGGGTTTTATAAGGATTGGTTTAACTGTAAGAATTACAGGGTGTGGTGATGTGAAATATACATAGTTCAGTAATGAAATGTATGATGATGGACAGTGAAACAGCGGTATAGAGATAAAGCTGTAGGCAGATGTGCCATGACAAAACTCAAACAGTGTAAAATTAGGTGCGATACCCCCATCCCCTGCCCGAAGCTGTAAACCCAGAGGTCAGTGCCCCTACTGTATTCTGTTGTCGGCTAGTCCCGAGGCTCCAGATTTAGCTTGGAGGTGAGTCCTTTGTATTTTTCTTGCTATTTTACCCAATGTCTTCATTATTTTCATAGTCAATCCAATGAGTGAACCTGTGGTGAAGAGTCAAGTGGGAGAAAAATACTCCTGACTGGTTCAGTGTGTTGTCCATTGAGTTGAGAGACTTTGAGAAGCCTTGACTTCACAGTGTCATTTGTAAATAACTCTGATGAGAAATCGGTCAAAAAGAAATTTTCAATGGTTATTGATGCTGAACAGTTGTAATTTATGTTTTCACAGGTGCTGACAGTACCTTAACTAATAGTCCCATTGTATCACAGTGTCAACTAAATTTTCAACCAGCTAATGAGGCAGCCTTTAGGAACTAGCCCCAGTTCCATGATACTTACTTAGTGTTAAGTAGTCATTAACTAAGTGCATTTCATATCTGCAGAACCTATATTGTGGCATTTAAGGGCAAAGTTAACTAAGTATGCTTCATTAATCTGGTCCCTGGATTATACGAGAATGTGGTACGTCAGGCTAAAATTTCAACAGATTGCACTGTGAAGACATGGCTACACTGCAATATTTATCTCCCATCAGTGGACAGATCAGTCTGGTATGTTGCATAAATAAATGAAATGTACAAATCATGCTTTTTTGACCGCTCCTTTTTTTTTTCAGAGCTCCATAGTTAAATCAGTAATCCCTGTAGCTTGTTTCTGACTTAGCTTCATGACGCCTTCTCATGCAATATATGACCATGCTATCAGCTGATAGTATTTGAGAGGAAATGCAGTGATCCCACAACTGACTGAAAGCATAATTTATTGATTTGATATATTTTGTCACTTTTTGTAGTTAATTGAAAATTGATAAATTGGAAAGCCATATTTACTCTGCGCTGTTGAAGGTTTACAAGCCACTGCAGCCTCAATATACACTGTAGCTGTTTGTCAGTTACAAAGGAAGTACATGTGGCTGATGAGAAATAACAGGAAATCAGTGAAATAAATAAGCGAAAAAAACCACAAAAAAACGATGATTAAGTAAATTAAAATACGCATATTGCCATATGCAAATTTTTTAGCTATGATGGAAAATTTTGTTCATTATTTTGCTGTAGTGTTTTTCTCACGTCTTAAGTATAAAATGATAGATTATTTTGTAAAAGAAAAGTGAACAGTTTTAATATAGCAGAGGGAATTGGAGAATGCACAGTGAGATCATTTTTAAGACACGAAGAAAGAATTTGAGGTGAATGTTGCTGATAAGTGGATGATTAGTGAGGAAATGTATTTAATGGAAATCCTAAAGACTCCTTAAAGTCCCTCATGGAGGCTGGGGGAATATCTTTTCCAGGAATCCTTAATGCTCTTAATTTAGTTGGGGATGGGAGGGGAAACTGCCTTTAACTGTGTTTATCTCTTTGTGTGACAGCGAGAGGCGTGTTCAGCGTTCTCTCACCAGAGGGCGCCCTGAGTATAGCGAGTGGACAATGAATGGTCATCGTCTGGTAGGCCTCACTAGACTGTATATATAGGGATGAGTTGGCTGTCCCCACAGGTGAGGTGACTGGGTGTGGTCTGAGATCATCAGTCCCTCCCCCTGTGGGGGATCAGGGCCATTATCCCCTGTTGTATGTGTACCAGACAAATGATAAATCAGTCCCAGCTGTTTGGGGACTTATCTTGCGGCATCAAGCATAGACGGCATGATCTGTGCTCTCAACATGTTCTTTGTGTATGTGTATGAGATTTTTGTGTGATATTAAGTACATATCGGTTTTGGTAATTAAATCCCTTTGTGTTTTTAATATCGAACTCAAACTGCCACATAATTCTTGGCTGCTTCATATTAATGTGGTCATCAGAACTTGGCAGATTTTTCATGTAGATGTCTATGAAGTGAATGCTTTCCAAGTATGTGAGTGGTTTTGTATTTATTAGGAACATTTATTGTTGTGAAGTCTCTGTGAAGCTGACCAGCTTTTGGTTATTTATTCCACAAAATTGTGTGCTGAATACCTATCATGGAAATTTGAAATTAGCAAGTCCCTGACAAATCCGGTTATCGGATCCAGTGAGTCCAAGAAAAAATTGATGCAATTTAAAACTATTGGATAGTATTGATTACTCTTAATTCAATAGCAAAGCTGTCCCTTTCATCTTATCCAGAAAATAAATAAATGAAGACCAAACAAGATGTTTAGTCTGCTCACAGACTTTTATATTTTTGTTGAAATTAGTCTTTGTCTTACAGCGAGCAATCCTTGTTAGTTTTGTCAGTTTGGTCTGTGTATAACTGGATGTGTAATGGAATGTTTTTTGTACATCAGCTCGTAGTGTACTGTCTGTAGGTGTGCTTGAGTTCGTGTGCAAACCAGAGTATTGCTGTCGACTCTGGTGTTAGTGTAGAGATGATCCGGTCGTTACAACGGTGTTGTCTGGCCTGTTGTAGGATGAGGACGACCCTGAGCAGGAGGATAGGGAACGATACAGGGATCGGGACCGACTCAAACGGGACCGGCGAGACCGCGAGAGGGAACGCATCCGGGAGCGGGACTACAGGGAAAGGGAAGAGAGGGAAAGGCACAGGGACCGCAAAGAGAGGGTCAGAGACAGGTCGTACGAAAGGTCACGCACAAGAAGTAGGTCAAGGTCACGAGAAAGACATTCCCGCATCAGGTCACGTGATCGTTCCAGAGAGAGACCAGTCTCCCGTGACAGGTACAGTGTTGAATGTCCATGTGGTTTAGATAGATAGGATTGCTATATTAGACCCAAGATCTGCTCAATTCTTTTGAGCCAAGACTACAGATATACCATCCGTTGGAAGGTCTGCCAGCAACCTACTGGTGGTTGTGGGTTTACCCGGAGTCCTGTTTCCTCCCACCATAATGCTGGCCGCCATCGTATAAGTGAAATATTCTTGAGTATGTCATAAAACACCAGTCAAATTAAGAAGTAAATACAACAGATATGTTGATTGTAACTACGATGACAACCCATGTTATAGAGATAGGTAGCCATGGTAGTTACAATCAACTTAGCCCATGATTGCTTTGTGGAATAGGGTCCTGGAAGTCTTTTTGCTTCACAAGAAGGTTTGTAAACTGTATGTACTAAACACGTTTCCTTTTATCCTGAAGAAATTTTATCAATGGATACTAGAATCCATGACTTCTCTAATAATGCAAATGAAGTAAATTTTCTTCAGTAAAGCATTCATCAATGATCAAATACTAAATAAAATAAAATAAAACACACAATTGTAATACGTAGACACTAACTGAACTTAGCCAGCCAGTTTTCAAATGTCTAAGCTGCATTTCTGGGCCCCATTTGTGATGTACTTGAGCATATTTGAGATATTTGACAAAACTCTAGATAACGATTTGTAATTGACTGGCCGAGTATTTTAGCATTATACCTAATGCCTTTATCTAAGCTATGTGTGTGTGTGTGTGTTTCAGAGACAGGAAGGACCGAGAGAAGGAGTTAGAAGAGGAAGAGGAGGCATACGAGAGAAGAAAGCTGGAGAAGAGGTTACGGGAAAAAGAAGCAGCTTACAGAGAGGTGAGTGGTGTCTTGTCAACACTTCTGACTAACGTCAGCAGGAGTAGATTACTGATGAAGATTATGAGAGCAGTTGTTACTTCACCAAGACTAATTGGCATGAGATTGTGGCCAGCTCTGGTGAGGTGTCAGATGATGCTTCATTGAGTCATTGCAACATTTGAATTTCCCTGATAAAAGAAATGTCTGATTGTAATGTCACCATCAAGAGGGATAACTCAGCGCCGAGGAATGAATGAATGAATGCTTATGGTTTAACGCCCTACTCAAGAATATTTCACTTATACGAAGACAGTGTCTCCTTGGTGCAGGACAGATTTCCACCGTATCTTTTATCTGGTGCTGCCTCACCGAGACGACTTGCCGAAGACACCCAACAAGCCACCACCAGTCACATTATACTGACACCGGGCCGACCAGTCCACCCTCTTATTGCTGAGCGCATAGCGAGGAAGCAGGATGTACCATTTTTTAAAGTCTTTGGTATGACCCGACCCAGGTTTGAACCCAGATCTCCCCGTCCGAAAGCAGACGCTGCGCTATCCGGGCGGGTCCAGTGTTGAGGAGATCAATAACCAAATAGCGTAGTAGTGTTTGGAAGTCAGGAATTGTTCGTCAGGAATGGGAAGCTTTCTTCATAATGGATATTTTAGTTTATTTAAATACTTCAGTACCAGTATAATTGGATTCTCCCTTATTGGTGAATGAATGCTGTTTTAACACATTTGCATTTATTTGGTGTTCTCCTTTGGATTTCAGAGGTTGAAAAATTGGGAAATCCGAGAAAACAAAAAATCCAGGGAATACAAGAAAGAGAAAGACCGGGAAATTGAGAGAAAGGAGGAAGAGGTATCTTGATTTATCAGTACCATTAATTTAATATAGAAATGCAGCACAACTGGTACTTTTAGTTATAAGAGATTTTTAAATCTGTTCCTGAAATAATTTAAAATTATACCTTAATATGATCATTTGAAGTCCATCAGTGTCTTCAACTACAGCTGCCTGTCTGTCAGTATCGTTAATATTATGGTGATGTGGTGCTCATGGTGCCAGCATGTATCATTTTGAGCGATGTAATTCTCTTGTGGTATTGAGGTGCTGTCATGGATCATTGCCTGACCACTGGTACCATGTCAGATGGTCAAACTTGCTGTTTGACAGGTGAAGGGAGATAACTCTTTCTGTTTTGTACAAGGCTTTGTTTTCTGCTTCAACAGGTTCGGGAAGGCAGACGGTTAAAGGAATTTCTAGAAGATTATGATGATGAAAGGGATGATCCAAAGTATTACAAGTAAGTTCTGCCTCTTTTTCAAACCTGATTCAACTAATATCCCCTAAATAAAAGATGCGTTGTGTAGACTGACATTTGCTGAGAAACAGCTATACCTTGATTGGGGAAAAGGAACTGTGTTTATAAGTGTATGTGATGAGGACAGTATTAACGGTGCTGTCTGTTGTGTTGACAGAGGCAGTGCTCTGGGGAGACGACTAAAGGAGAGAGAGAAGGAGAAGGAAGTGGATGACCGGGACAGACAGAGGGAGAGAGAGGAGCTGGATGATATCAGACGCCGGCTCCTGGAGGAGGGCCATCCCGACCCAGAGGCAGAAATAGCTAAGGTACAAACTGAATAGTTATCTCGTTAGGGTGTGATGCCATACTCAAGAATATTAACCCGTAAGATGGTAGTCAGGTCTGTGAGAGGTGGAAAGTGGGCTTTGAGAAAACCACCCGAAAAACCTGCAGTCAGATGGCAAAGACGCTGTGGCGAGATAAAAGTGAGCCACCCCAGGAAGCTCACAAACTGCTATTAACAAATTGGGCCTAGCCTGGTCTGAGTACCATTTTTAGGAGTTCCAAGAGAAATTTAACCTTTCTGTAGTGCTATTGTTTTTTCTGCTACTTCTACTTTGCTCCTCGTTGTCAAGAATACCAAATTGCCAATAATAATTTTCTTTTATTCATCTGTCTCTCACTTATTACCTGTCCGGGCTATGCCTGGCTCTAGGGGACAGTTTTACTTCTGCTTTCCAAATTTAGAAGTAAAAGAAGTGTATGTATCTTTTGTTGCTGCTTGGGGTGATTTTCTGCAATTTATCAGTTTCAGTTCAACAGTTACAGTTTTACTGAATACATGTTGCTTGGTTAAAGCTTTCTGCAATACTTCAGCGCTATTTTTACTCTAAAACTTAAGATAACTTTTGAGGACTGTTTGTTACAGATTGAGAGGGAACGAGAGGAACACCTGAAACCTAAGCAGGTGTTGATAGACCCTGAGCCTCCTGCCCCCGAGCCTGTGGTGGAGAAGGAGGTCGCCCCGCCTGCCCCTCCAGCAGACCGCTCACCTGAGGATGACCGCTCCTCAAGACTGCCCAAGATGGCACCCACTCTCAAGCCAGTGGAAGCCCCGGTGAATGGCGACAGTTCAAGCGTGGCGTCTGATGAAGACTCACGGTTCAGTTTTAGCACAGCTCAATCATTATCGGAGGAACCCTCGGCTCCAGTGTACGGCCCCGCCCCCAAGCAGGAGGCGGCCATAGCCAAGAAAGGTTTCAGCGGAATCAAATTAGGTGAGGTGGTATTAGATGGCTTCCCTACAGACACATCAAAACAGAAATATGTTACATGTCTGGAATCTTTCTTTCAGTGCGACAAATGAATGTTTATATCCAGTGGATTGATATACGAAGGCCTTTACTGGCTGAGTAACCTATTACATGGCTTATGGCAGTAGTTCACTCATTCTTGACCAGTGTGGTCGCAGGTCATGAACTGTTAGATATATTCTTGAAACATCCTCCCTTCCAAAATATCCTCAGTGAAGATCCTGGGCTAAATGATTTATTTATTTATTTGATAGGGGTTTTGTGTTTTGTTCATGAATACTGCACTTATGTAACGACGACGGCCAGCATTATTTTGTGAGGAAGCGAGCAGAGCCCAGGGGAAACTCTCGAACATTCGCAGTTTGCTTACGAACCTTCCCATGTACGGCCGAAGAGGAAGCCAGCTTGAGCTGGCCTTGAACTCACAACGACTGCATTGTGGAGAGGCACCGGGGTCATTGCACTGTGCTACCATGCTTACCACCTCGGCCATGGAGGCACCCAGTCGAAATGAGCAACTTTCCCATGGACAAAATTTTTGCTCGAATACAAAAATTGTGAAACGGGTGTAGTTCCTGAATCATAGCCTCTTAATTTTGACCATTAGCTATCAGAACATCTTAGTGCATATTGTGCAGTAAGACTGGTATGTTAAATTAGTCACGTATTCTGTAGAATGTGTAGTTGTACACATCACTTTCCAGGAAAGTCTGCAACTCTCTCATGTCTGTATTCTAGGTGCTTCTGAAAGCCCCACCGACAGCAGTAACAAGAGGAAGAAGTTCACGGTGGGGGATGTGTTCAACCAGGACGATGAGGAGGGAGGGGAGGCAGCCAAGAAGAGGAAACTGATTCCCTTGGATTATGAGGACACCTCGGAGAAGAAGCCGAGTACGGCGGAGGAGAAGAGGCAGCACATCAAAAAGTTGATAGAGAGAATCCCCACAGCCAAGGATGAGCTCTTCTCCTACCAGTTGGACTGGACTATGGTCGATAGGGTAAGATCGACATGTAAACAGCCTCTTCCTGGGAATTCCAGTGCCAAGTTGCACAAAGGGATTGTAACTACAACCCTACAAGTGACTTAGAGGTGGTGGTAAAAATAAGTTTTAGTCACTTACACAAAGGGGTTTTAAGGTGATTGTAACTTTTCGAAGTTACAATGGCAAATGTGCCTGTCAGTGACTTTTTCTGGCCGTCATTTTTAAGGTTTTACATCATCATGATTCAGCAGCTAGTGACATGTGAAATACACGTTCGAGACGGTTAAACTGCACACCGTAAAATCACTAATTAGCAGTCTACCTAAGGCAAGTATTTTTCCTCAAAGTTCATTTTAGGGCAGTTGTAGATACATATGCAACTGGATCGTGCGGCTTGTAATTTTTGATGGTAAGTTGTGATAGTGCTTTGTGCAAGAGGGTGTCCATTTGTAAATAAGGGTCTGTAAAAGTGGTCAGGGGGATTTTACAATCAACTTAGGCTTACGATGCCTTTGTGCGTCCAACCGCTGGTCTCTTCTTGTTTTTAAAGAATGTTGTATATTGTGACCTTGATAATACTCTTCAAATGAGAGGCCTGGAATATTTACCTATCTCCCCGTCAGCTGATGTAGAAGTATATCTTGAGGCCTCATTTAGCATTTCACAATATCGATATTGAACTGTTTTTCACAAACAGCTTTTTTTTTCCGTCACACCTTATTAACACATAAAAATACATTATAAACTATTCAGGCGTTCTCTTGGGAACATTGCCTGCCTTAAACAAGTTGGCCCAAGTACTGTAGTCTTCCATTCTTGTCAGTTCTACATCGCTGTTTCTGTGTAGTTGTGCTCCGAAATCCATGGGGTAGTTCTCAAACACTTCCACGGAACAGCAGAAAATAAAGTGTTTTTAACACTGCCTGATACACCCTGATTTGTTTTCTTACAGTCATTAATGGACAAGCGTATTAAACCTTGGGTGAATAAGAAGATAGTAGAGTATATTGGGGAGGAAGAACCAACGCTGACAGATTTTATATGTCAGAAGGTCATGGCACAGAGCTCGCCTGAAAATATCCTCAATGATGTGGCAATGGTAAGTGAGAGGAAAACATTAACCATTAACTTTTCTTTTTGATACCACGTTCAGTAATCCTTTCGAGATCACTCGAAAAACGTGTCACAGATTATGAAGTTTAAAAGAGACAGGAGAAGTTAGTAATTAGTAGTAATTAGGTACCGTAGCAGCGTGGTCTATGGTAAATACTGAAGTACGTGTTTTTGTCTTGTGAAAACCAGAATGTGTCTTTTTATCAGGTGCTTCATATAAATTCTAGTGGAAATTTGGTGAAAATTACAGTCATACATACAGGAGGTTAGTCAGAAAAAATGGGTGTGTAAACAAACCATTTGGAGGCCATTTGGTTAGAAGAGGGTGTCCAGATTTCATTAGTTCCTATATGTCGCATTTTAAAAATGCTGAAAGAAGGGAGTTCAGATGACACTGATTTTCTGTTTCACATATGTTGGTGTACAGGTATCTGGCTAGCCAAACATGTAACAATACATGTTCAGAGATTACCATAAATTATTGTGTGCTTTCTCTTGTTTCCAGGTATTGGATGAAGAGGCTGAAGTGTTTGTGGTGAAAATGTGGCGACTACTCATTTACGAAACAGAAGCGAAGAAAGCTGGCTTAGTGAAGTGATGCTGGCCTCGTGAGGTGTAAATTGTGTCTATTTGTCATGATATTCCGTGATCACACACTCTGCAGGGAAATCACACAGCCATGCTATCTGCCTGCTTTTATGTGAGACTGAGAACTCGTGAATGGTGAAGTCTAGAAGTGCTAAAACATGAAAAACTAAGCCAACTCCAGTGAGTTTTGCAGCAGTTCACACGACAGTAAAGATGTCAGAAATTTCCTACGTGATGTCTATAATATGTGTTGTGGAAGTTTTGTCTCGCGCAGTGTACATTGACAGGTGGTATTTTATCATGAGAACATCATTCCTTCTGTAACGAATTAATTAGATATCTGGTCTTGAAACAAAGAGAGGATTAAGTCTTATTTTATCTTATCCCTGTATTACTGAGTAATACTTAGTCCTCCGAGTTTAATAGTGTACAGCATATGGTTGAGTGTGCAGTATTCATTACTGGTATAATGTTTGTAGTTACTTACAGGATAAATGTTGTGCTGGCTGAAAGGCACACATTCTTCAGTTGTGTGTTGTTGCTTTTTGCCTCTGCAGTTTGCTGTCCGTTTGCTTGATGCCTCGATGCAAGTTGATTACCACACAGGTATGCTGCTCAACTCCACATAATGGAACTGCCCTTAGTATTAATTCAGAAAAAGTACACACTGCAAACTAGTTTTACTTAAACGTTGACATATACTGTTCTACTCAGATAATCTCCGTGTCACAAAACAGCATAATTTCAGACTTTGGAAGCTATCCTATTTCTGAATTCACCAATATTGAAAGCTTTTTATTGGTAAGTTCATTTGTTCTTATATATTCCAGTAGTGTTTTGCACTGTTCCAAAAAAATAGCCTTGATTTGGGGAAGTAGTTTCCGTTGACTTTTAATGCTCTCTGCAGTTATACGAGGATTTTAATTTATGACACCGAAAGTTGTCTCCCCTTTCGTTCATATGCGCACGTTTATGAGGTTAATCCGATTGCTCCGGTATCAATATTTACTGTGCCATGATGTTACAACCCAGTCGTTTTGAGTCCCCGGTATGTTCCAGAAACTTATCCTCATAACATTGTCTCAATCAGGCCCAATGTAATTTTACCATCATTTGAAGTCGTTACCAGTCTGTTGTCAAATCAAAATGGGGGTGTAAATAAACTTTATTTTGAAAGTATGTTGGGAGTGTTAGTGAATGTGTTGAGTGTATCTGTCGTTTTGCTAGTGTTCGTTTGTATGACTCATGTACACATGAGCGTCCTCAAAGCACATTGTTCATGAACTTTTGTCTTTTGCATTTGACATGATGTTTCAAGCTTATAAACCCCAACAAAAATCTCAAGTCTCTTGAGCATCTTTATTTTCCACGAAGGCTTCAGCGTTTTTGTTCCTCTTGAGCTCGTCTTTCGACTTGCCGTGACCACACTTTTTGTTAACTAGCTTTGAACTGTAACAACGACGGCAAGATTGTGATATTTAACAAATTTGTCACAATTACATCAAGGGGCTGTCCATAACGTGTGTATCCTGAATGTCTAACATTTTCTGTCCCGCTACTCCGACCGTTCCCACTGTTAGCATCTTGTATAAGATGCTCCCCCAGCAACATACCATAACCACCAAGTCTATTACTAGTCCTGCTCATGCTGGCTTCCTCTCAGGTCGATGGTGGGAAGGTCTGTCTCCCGAGCTCTGTACGGTTTCTTCCCACCATTCTTCTCACAGTCGTATAAGCAAAATATTCTTGAATATGTGAAATACCAATCAAATAAATAATCAAGTCCACAAATTACTTTTGCAGTGGTTAAATTCAGACACAAGCTTGGTAAATCGGGGGGAAACTCTCTGAGCTCCGTCTGTGGTTCCATGCTAAACAAAGACAAGGACAGAAATGTGTAACTTTCTATTTCCTTGATCGCGAAATGTTGCACTTGTGAACTCCTGTACAGAAACCAGAACATATACTGTTTGACTGGGCCTGAAGAATACAGAGGACTATAGAATAGGGAGTAAGAGTTTTGTTTTTTCTTCGTTTGTCCCGCTGACAGGGAGTTCCGTGTCAAATTTTGTTTAACACATCCATTTCAGTAGGAAATTGATAGAAAGTTTTCTAGCCTCCCTCAGCACCAGAGTTCAGATGAGAGCAGCAACGCAAACTGTCATTGTGAAAACGAAACGAACGACCATTTAGTGGCCAGACATCTCAAGCTGACTACACTGACCACGTGTCAATGACGCGACCAGCTGCATGACCAGAATCGGTGACAGATGACTTCATAGCCGAGGGGTTAGCCTACGAGCGCAGCACAGATACTTAGAGCATCTCACCAAGCGGCCGCCGTGAGTTTCAGGCTCTGGCTGGCTCCCTGTCCTTTCGCACGTGGAAAGGTCTGCTAGCAACCTGTGGATTATCTTGCGTTTCCTCCGGGCTGTGTCCCGTTTGCTCCCATCATAGTGCTGACCTCCGTTGTAAGTGAAATGTTGTTCAATGCGGCACAAAACACCAATAAAAAAAATCATATTTCGAGCTGTCCTTCTAATGGTGGATAGACAATATCCGGTTAGATAGGATAATATCAAGTGAGGCTTTTTAAGGTACGTGTTCAATGATGCTGGTTTGTACAAGGGTAACTCTGACCTTGGTTCAGGGGCTGTGATCAAAAACATGCGAGGATACCACATTCTTCCAAAATCCTGTAGTACCACTGGTGAGTTTAACGTAATACACAAGTAGTGTTACTCTGAAAAACGTAGGCTTCATTATGACTCAATATTTCAATAATTTATTTTGCCATCATCAGGGGTGATGATGACAAAATAAATTGCTCATAATGAAGCTTACGTTTACTACTTGTGTGTAACCACATTATGTACGGTGTACTCCAGGGGCTTCCAAGGTCCTGGGACCCCAGGGAATAACGCTGAGAAGTCACGACCCTCCTGAATGCACGTGTTCCTCTCCATCCCTCTGTGACAGTTCATGTAAGTATGGTCTCCTGCCTGATCACGCTAGTCCTCAGCGCTCCGTTCACATGCGCTCAAACAATGAGAGTTAATGTCGGTATTTGACGTATGCATTTGAACATACAGCACCAACAGCTGCATTTTGCACTGGCCTTCATGCACCCATGCACATTCTGAGCCAGTTGAAATTGCAAGGCCTGTACATGTGTCCTTAAAATCGTTGGAGAACATCAGACGCGGTACGCGGTAAGAGTCGAGGACACGGCGGTGAGAACATGACTTACAAATATAATTGTTTTACCTTAGTTCGTGTCTGTAGTTTTTACATCAGACATAGCTGTTGATGTTTTGCCCGTACTTACGTGGCCGAAGGGATAGAGCACCCGACCAGAGACAGGGAGATCCGGGTTCAAGTTCAAGTGAAGGCATAAAACGTTGACAATCTTGGTATACGCGTGGGTTAGCACTTAGATCAAGTTCAAGGCGCATGGAATGGAGTGGAATTACTTATTTGGCGTATGCAAAGCCCGCAGACGGTGAAAGTGTCCCATTTTCGCGTGCAATGACTACACATGTCCGAGGCGAAACGGCAATTGTTCCATTCTAGTACGCGAGTATTACAATGTAGCATTTTGCCCACAAATCGCCAAGGAAAAGCCAGGAACGAATGACTATGCAAATTAGTCCAGAGTTACTTCAGGCGAGACAATGAAAGGGGTACTTTCATGGAAGTGCTGCTGTCCGTCCCATCTGTATCGTGAATACGAAATTTGTGAGAAAAAAAAAAAAAAAAAAAAAAAAAAAAGAAAGTTCAAAGCGTCGTTGTCCAACTTAGGTACCGCATTGCCATTGTTGAGCCAATGGTGTGGGCTGCATTTCGGATCCGTAAGCGTAGATGGCTTCGGTCCGCAACCTTACCGCCCATTTGTATGTGGTTTATCCAGGCTGTGAACTATTGAAATCAAAGCAAGGAATGGCTTTCTACCTTGCGTGTGTCTAGTACCTAGCCACTGTTGAGACAATGATTGGGAATGCTTTTTATTGCATGCAGTGATCGAAGTTGGCTGCTAATACTGTATATTTCAAAATCCATTGATCAACGATCATGGACTTACAGACGTGGATTTATACACTTTTCCTTCAACTCCCCTTCCCAGACATGACTGGGGATCTGTTTGGTGCTCAGTTTGTCCCAGAAAAAAAAAACCCAAGGGAAGGTGCACAAGTTTCTTCTTGACTTTCCTTTAACAAGCCTTCAAATTTTACTCCTTATAATTTTATTATAAATCTGAAGCTCTGTATTAAAGCTTGTGCGAAGCCTGTTAACCTGGAACTTGTGCATATTGCCCTTTTTCTCCCTGGATTGGTCCAATTGCTGGTCGGCTTCTGGGTGGTTCATAATTTCTGACATGAGACAAATAATATGGAAGGGGATGCAAAGATTTATGTCTCGATGTGAAAATCATGTAAGGCGAAATGGCCTTTAGAGCGAGGTTTGCGTGTCATGCAAGGTTACGTGTCAGTCCTACCACCTTGAAGAAAATTCACGTTGAGTAGTGGGACTTGGCATCGCATGAATTAACCGTAACCAGCCCCACGCGACCCTGCAGTAACAACAACTTATACGTGGATACAGTTCATGTAATGCAAAATCTTCAGAATGATTAAAATGACAGGTAAACACAGCTGAGTCAGAGACTCCCTCCCCTCCCCTCCTCTCCCGCACCCACCAACTTTTGAATTCACTAACCAGGGAACATAACACACAAATACATCCTGAACACTTGTTTTAATTATCATTATGTGTATTTACAGTCTGTGCCCTCTGTCTCCTATATGTACAAATGGATGAGTAATGTCTCCTATACATAAATAACAACTGAGTATTTCACATAATTTTAAAAATTTTGTACAAAATATGGATTCATATTTACGGCCTATATACAATATGTACAACTTTGTGTGGTATAATTTGAATGAAAGCTCGATGGTCCTTTTTATAATGCACGATGTGGAGCCAATAGTCCTGTATTTTTCAAATGAATATTGTCTGTTGTCCTAGGTCTTGTAGTTTCGACCATATATAGCTTTATAGGTGGCAATAATAACCTGAAAGCCTGCTGTACTATCTTACATTGTGCATCCGTTTTTATATTTTACCGTTGATGTATGGTATCCCTTTGGTCCGGCAAAAGGCATACATCTGAAAACATCTTTTATGTCCAGTTTTATGCATGGCCGCCATCTTGATACACAGCGATAAACGTTCGTGGCATTATCACCGTGGAAAGCTCCGCCCGCGAAACGTAATCACCTTCAAGACCTAACGTTAAGCAAGTGATGTTCTCAGTGGTCAGTCATGACTGGCGTTAAATCAGCGATGCTCTCTCTGGTCAACCATGACTTAAAGTTAAGCATGCGATGCTCTCATTGGTCAGTCAGATCTGCGCTCTGAGGATGACAGACAAGCTTGCAGCACTTTTGGAACTTTACGGGCAGCAACAATGAGAACTTGGCAATAAGGCAGCCACTTCCCGGCACCTATCCCATCATTATGATCACAGATATAGTTCAGTATAATTGATCGATTGTCTCAATACAAGGGCGTTGTGGGTGATGTGTATCGCATCTCTTTGTACAGTCTGGAGTTGGGTGGGAAAGCACTAGCGACTAGCGTCAGGTTACTTGTGCTCTTGGAGAACGCGGGATTGTCCAATCCCCTCTCCACTTCGATTTCACTGTTACTGCTGCTCTCTGACACCGTGTCCTTGGCAGCCATCTTCCTACGTCGACACTGCGAGCTAATGGCTGCCCCCGCCACCCCACCCACGAAGATGACCACAATGCAAACCCCGAGAACCAGGGGCAGACTTCCGCTACTCTCCCCCTCGCCATCAGCGACGGCTTGCACCGGCTCATCCACATGCTTGATTCTGGGGTTCGTGTCTTGACCGGTCTCTTCGTCGTTCCCTGGTTGCGGGGCAGCGTCCGAGTGTGCTGGAGAAGAGTGAGATACCTCCGAATCCGGTCGGTAGGGCAAGGAACTCGTGTCCGGCTCCGACGGGTCACGATTTTCGGTGGATTCCGGTAAACCGAAAGTAGTTGAAGATGGCGTCGGTTCCTCGGTGTTATTGAACGATTCTGACGAGTTCTGCACCCCATCCCACACTCTCTCTGCGATGGCAGAAGCGTCCAGGCTGTCTAAGAGAGAGGATTGGTCTCCAGCCTCGGAGTTGGCTTCTAGTCCTACGTCGTGACCTCGGGATCGCCACATGATCCCGATGGCAGCACTCAGGGTATCCGGAATGTCCGTTGCCCGGGCCGTATCGTTTCCGGAGTTTGCCAGAACGGTCTCATTACCCGAGGTTGCAAGAGCGGTCACATTTCCTAAGGCTGCGTGAACAGTTTCATTTCCCCAAGACGTGGTGTTCGTGCTGGTGTCGCCAGCGAATGATTCCAGAACTTTCCGAAGTACCTGGCTCTGTGTGTCGCCGAGGCTAGGCTGACCGCAAGAAGTCTGTACCAATACCTGCAATGAGAAGAAAAACATGGTGTCACACTTTTGTAACAAGCTGACAATATAAACTATATTATGCATGGGAGTATTCATACATGATTGGGTGATAGCTGTCACTATATATATATGAGTGTTTGACAATGAGTTATACGACGCCTGCCGAAATCATTACCTGGATGGAACAGGAAACGAGCTTTTGTCGTTTGTATCCTGTCGAACCTAATACCTGAAACACTCAGTGCCAGATCATTAACCTCATTTAATTTTTCATTTATTCATCACTCCAGAATTTTTAACTTATAATTATATGATAGCGGACGAAGTCAAAGATACTTCACCAGTTAATCAGGGCCTGTTTTAGGAAGCACTCACTAAATTCGCCTGGTGTAATTTTCACAACAACATATATAGTGCAGAGATGCGTTACCAACCATGCTGAATGCCCTTGGCGTATTGTTAAGATAGCTTTGTAAAACCAGGTCTCTGACGTAGGCCTATATACGCCGGATGTAAACCATCCCGGGCTAGAGTTGAACACTCCAACTCCCCGATCGGTCTGGTAGTCGGTCCAGTGGTTTGTCGCCAGAACCCATTTTACCGCTGCGACAGCCAGGGCGTTCATGGTATCGATTTCTAACTAAAGCCGGTATATTTTTATTAAGAGAAGAGTCATTTGGGTGAGGTTTCATGGTAATGGAATCATCCCTAATTTTTCTATGTGAACTTTCAGAAAGTCCTGAAACACAATCTAACGGAATTCCTGCCTATAGACATCCGCTGAATCTGATGACAGTATAACTATAAATAAACAGCTAATACAAGCACATACTACTCAGTGAGGCGGATTTTATGACAGCACATGGCGGCACAGCTATAAACAGTGTCACGTGACCGGGAGACCGCGGGTCCGCTTGACCTCAACCTGTAATCTTCCCTGTTAAAATCTCCTACCGTCATTTTCCTCTGCAAACTTACGTTACATGATTCTATATGTGCCCCCCCCCCTTCTCCCCTGCCATCTGCTTAGCCCCGGGGCGTTATCCTCGCGTCATGACGACACATAATGTTCTTACATGCTCTTATCCTATTGTGTCAGAGTTTATGGGTAGATGGATAAACAGCAATAAACTAAACCCCTAGGCTCTGTCAGTGTTGTATAGAGATCCCATGGTAAAAGCATTCATGCCTCAGGCTTCGGGGATTCCCCCTAATACACCCACCCAGTACCACGCATTGATCCACTCACGTTCAAGTAGCCGGCTGGTTAAGGATTTTATACGATCGGACAATGTTACTTTCCTAACAAAGAAAGTTGCCTTATATCAACGCGATGTTAACACATTCCCCGCTATAATATAACCAGATCTTTGTCAATGTACGAGACAAATGTTTCCGGTTAGACGGCGTCTTTATACCGCCGCCTATTATCAACTCCTTGAAATTTTGTTTTATCATCGTGTATTTTTAGACGATCACATTTTTCCGCTGGGTAATAGTTCGGCCTTATAAGATATATATGAAATTAAAATATTTTGGTCATATAAATTGGTTATGGCTTCCCTATATGAATTGACAAAAACGCAATATGTCGAAAACACATGTTATGATGGGAGATATATATTTAGCTAATCTGGTTTTGTTGATGTCTCACTCGTTTACATATGTCCACTCAGCGGGAGACATTAC
This sequence comes from Acanthopleura granulata, assembly GCA_016165875.1. NCBI lineage: Eukaryota > Metazoa > Mollusca > Polyplacophora > Chitonida > Chitonidae > Acanthopleura > Acanthopleura granulata. The sequence continues at coordinate 18,410,541 of JABBOT010000010.1, forward strand.
AGACCAGCCCGTCCTACAATCCACTCTTAATCGTTTTCTCACGTTAAAACTTTTATCGTTCACCGTCAAAAGTTTAGGGAGAAACTGGGGGAAGTGGCTGTAAGAGTTAACACATAGCTCATGAAATACGTAGAGAAGCCTTAGCGCAGACGTGAGAAAATCTTGTTGTGGTCATGTTGTAGTTGGTTGCCTGGATTGTTTAGTACCACCAACAACAGCGTGGAGGGTGGGTGATACGGGGGTTGGGCAGACAGTAATGGATTTCTCGCTGTTCATTCTGTATAACATGATAACAGGAAGTCATATTCAGAGATCACGTTATAGGCCTTTCCGTAAATCACTGTCCGAACTGACTAAAATGGTTTTTATCGGTGAATTGATGAGGTAACGTATGAATTGTAGGAGAATGCACAGATACGCCTGAAATGTTTCCTTAATTCGCTATACATAGAATATAAACAAAGATTATTTTAATCCGTAGGTACATTCAATGCTCCATCATTCGCTGGTTATTTCATTTGAAGCAAGTAGACCTTCATACTCTGTTGTGTCAGTTTCATTGCCTACATCGATTCAAAGGCAAACAGTAAAACAAAACATAAAATATACACTGGTTACTGCTGGTTCAAATTAAGTAAGCCAGTCAAATTTATAAGTCGAGTTTAAAATTGCTACTCAGAAGAGACTTCTATGCTGTGAGCTCTTACTTAACCCACGATGACATCACTATACTGCATGCTAACCAGTCGAAGTTTGCTTTGGTGAGACAATGCTTTGTTGAGGTATTGTCCAGTTCCCTATCTGCACTCATTGTATAAGATTTCCCTGTATTAAAAAAAATTTTATAAAAAAAACAAAAAAAAAAAAACAACAACAACAACAACACAGCCCGGGTCCAAGCTGTTGAGCCAGTTGTTCATCTCACGATGTGAGTTTTCGCAATGGCGATCTCCTCGTGATTTGCGCGGATCAAGTCTTATCGGGTATAGTGCAAGAGATCACTGCAATTTTTAAAAACTTTACTCAAATGGCCATTGATCGATAAAAAATGCAACAGTCATCCTACATATATACATAGTATTATTGAGTGAATTGAAACACTTAATGTGAACATGCATATTCACGGGTTAATGGTTTAAGCATGCTCTTGTCACATAATGGATGAAATACTCTCAACGTGGCCTGAAGTCATTATCATTCATTCATTCATACGATCTCGACAGAGAGTGAGAGTATTTGACGTCGCTTGGGAAAAGCGTATAGTGATATCAGGGGTGTGGTGGATCAGTATATGGCATACTTTGTCCTAAAATACACGATGTGCACCGTTCTGTACACATAAGGACGTATTTGTGTACGCCTGCATGGTGAGTTTTGTTTCACAAGCGATTCTCTGTACATAGTGTGTAGCCGATGCACTGGCTCGTGTTCAGTTTACGATTTGGGTTGAAGGAATCCCACGTCGCTCTATAACTGCTACAGAATTTGTTTTAGAAGTGCTTCACCAATATAATCTATTGTCCCATAATGACAACAGCGTATATCTTTGTATCCGATGTACAGGGCTGTATCTCCTGTAATTTTTATTAATTTACATGTTATCACCGGAACACCAGTATAAGTTTGTTGTAGACAATCGGTCTAACTCAATAATGCAATAGTCTAGAGGTACGTATCACTGAACATTTATAATACACTCTTGAACCGTTCAATTCACAGTAGACAAAATCTAACTACTCCTAATTTAATCAACGCATTGGGAAAATAGTTATGGGATTACGTACATGTACATATTTACGTGTTATTTATATTTCCCAAATCTACTTTTAATTAGACCCATTTACAAATCTTTCATGAAGGAAGTATTATCTATGGTAAGATTTTCCGCAGTTGTTCAGACGTGTGTTGCGGTATGACAGAACACGTGTGGAGTTATAGGGGGAAATGGGGTGTTACACACGGCTGGTTACCGGTAACGCGTTAACACTCTCCAACACAGGAACAATGGGCAACTGCATGGGAGAAAAAGACTTAATTGTTTTAAAAGTTCTCCCTGTATATCGGACTGGTGTTCATGTATCTCTGCACATAAAACCAATTAAGACTACAGCTAAATTATAATATGACAGACCGAGGAGGAACCTCGCCGACAATAGTCCACGCGGCTCTTCCAGACACACAAGGATATCATGCATATTCAGTGGAGCAATTTGACTTGTTGAGTTGACCCTAGAGAGGATTTTGTACATAATTAAATCTCAGTTCATGGACATGTCAAATGAGGAGATATGCAAATTTACCTTGGTCACATTTCCACATCACTGATCTGGAATTATCAATGTCCAAGTTTTAATTTAATGATCACTTCGTGGTGGGTTTGTCAAATACCGGATCAACAAGAGCTAACCTATAGGCCGACAAAGCTAAGACAAATTCGATGGCAGAAATTTCATGAAAAGGGAGTGTGCCTAGTGTGAATTCTATGTACTTTCTGGTATGAACACATGTGTTTTTCATTAATAAATGTACAAAGGATATTTTAACGTATGTAAAAGATAAATGTTTATACTTACCAGAGAGAATACCACGATGGCAATATGAAAGAGTTTGGCTGACATGGCTGATTTGGTATCCAATAATTTCCTTCTCATCCAAAGTTGATTGACACGATGTGTTACCAGGCTATATCTGGATAAGCATAAAAGATTCTGGTTCCGTGGGCCTTGTTTCGGACTGACTCCAGACTCTCGTTTCTCTCACCTTCCTTTTATCAACTCTGCCAGCCGAGATCGGTCTGTAACCACATGATATTCGCACCGGGATTACATATCAGCCAATCACGACCCTCGAGCACGACTGGCGTGACGTCACCGCTTTAAGCCTGACACACACTCCACTATCCCGTTAGGCTCGCGACACCCGGATTGAGCAGGCTGACTTGAAAAACACGTGGGCTGCTCAGTGTTTGAACTTTCCGTTTCATGCAAAAGAGTCGTGTTTCAGGTCGTGTTGAATATCCCGCGACAAAGACCACAGTTAGCACGCGAACAGCTCAACCCCTTTGGTGACAGAAAATGTTATATTTTAATACACGACCCGAATAGTCTTTCATGTGCACTCATTTGACATAAATGAAAGCATGTTATAAAGTTGTTTATATTTTATGTGGCTTTAGACACAGTGGTTTGTACGTTACATTGTGACGGAAAGTTTATACTGTAACATGAAGGTGTGTCGGCGTTCACCTGGAAATAGCGTTAATATATCAGGTGTGGCAGACAAAACGATAAAAGTAGGTCTATAGTCTTAAATTGGCAATTAATCTAAATGTTTTTAAACTTTAGATTTTGGTATTTAACGCACATCATTTAAAGGCTATTAGATACCTTCCCTGAAATTTCAGCATTCTTTAGTGAAATTGTACTACAAGAGCGGTTTTATATTTTTCATTTTTCTAAATTTTCGATGACATCTGTCACGGAAACCAGGCCTCGAACAGGGATCTCGTATAGTCCAGACCCCCGATGCAGCTTCGTCTGAGTGCATTTTAAAGTTCGTTGCTTTTTGATTCTGTTTCACCTCTGACGCCGAAATTCACCCGATAGACACAGCAAAGTTTTACATGTAACCGACTCTTACTGCAAATGTATTAGCCTCTTTTATGTCTTACTTACCCCCGGTGATTTACCAAATGGTTAATGTTTGTATAGTACGCCTACCTTGGCGTTTACTACTTTTTGTTTAGTGAGAAAACGAAAACTGACGGCATTATGGGAATCCAGAGTACAGGATGGTGTATTCTGTAACGTAATAGTTGACGGTATTGGTTTCTGTATGAATCTAGTATTGATGTGATTTCTTGCATGGAATTATCACTGCAGTATTATAATGATGTATTTGATTAAATAAGGGGCCAGTTTCAAGAAAATAGTTTCAGATAACAAGATTTTTCACAAAATTTTTATTGTATAAATCTGTATGCACGGAATTCAAATTAAACTCGTTGAAATCAGTATTAAATTGATTTTATTATCCAGTTTGCACATACATGTATATGCGCGCAAACACAATCCAGTGAAAATCACGTCACCATACCCCAGGTACTTCACATATACTGTGCTATATATCCTCATTGTGGTATCTGCTGTACAGCCACCTGTTAAACGTCAGTTGCTATTCACAATCAGCCCTTTAATTGTGTATAAATTGGAAAATAATTACATTGACTATATAGCCACTCTGTTCTCAATGCACGTACAACGTCAAAAAACGTGCGTGAGAATTCTGTGGGGGGTAAGAGCTGGCGTCATCAGGATCGATTGACAAGACTGATTTGTCATGGGGCGCTCTGTGGGGGGCCCGCTTCCTTCATCGTTTACGAATTCTCCAGCCCGGAAATGGCTTCTGACTTATATGACACTTTAGGGGTTAGTTTAAATTAGTGTCTAAAACAAAGGGAAATGACGGAGGTATTTGTGAGATGAAGAACAGCCCGTTGTGTGTACAGTCGGAGTTTCGTTTTGTTTATCATGAACAGGACGTGGAGGGGAAATATTTTGACAAATCATCCGATGTGATTGTTGTTTATCAGATGTGATTAATCTTTATATACAGTATCAGTCCAGCGTTATTCTGACCAGTCTATATTATTGGCCTTTATTGGCTCTTTATCTCTATAATTTTCATTTCGGCATTTCCGGAATGTCTTGATTTTGTCCTTTAACACCGGATGTGTACTGATCGGTCCCTGAGTCCGCATAGGCCTATATATACAGTATAGTGGTTAAATTCCACGGGTTGCCCGTCCCTTGAAACCCTTGAAACGACCCTCGATATGCACACAAACTGATTGCCCTGCCCAACTATAGAAAACTTCACAATTCACACATCCTACTGGCCGTGGAAATGCAGCTTGAAGATCTCCCTGCTAAATAACGATAAACTGTGTAAACACGCACAATCGCATAGGCCGAAATTAATTCTTGAAGACCTTCAAATGGCATATTCTTATCTACGGATTTTATGAGTGAATATGGCCAAGTAACGAAGATTTCTATACTGGAAACCATGCGCCACGGACCTCGCCGGTTTGTTCTAATATTCCATAACAACCACAAATATGATTGGGTTAGTGATCTGTGTCGCCCACAAAATATGATTGAGCTATAGGGATGTATAACAACCACTGCCAATATACAAATCAGCAGATGAAGTACAATCAGAAATTAACGTTTGTTAGCGAACTAACAGGTGTTAATATAACTCAAATATAATATAAACAATCACAACTGTATTCGGCTAGTGATTTAACAACCACAAATATAATTCGGCTAATTATCTATAACAATCACAAACAGGATTCTGTTAATGATCTAACAACCATAACTCTAAATCTGATAGCGATCTATGAAAACCACAAATATGATTCGACTAGTGATCTATAACAACTGTATACGCCTAGTGATTTAACAACCCCAAATGTAATTCGGCTAATTATCTATAACAATGACAGATATGATTCGGCTTTTGACACATAACAATCAAAAATATGATTCGGCTAGTGGGCACCAACATCTCCGAATATGATTTTGCGGTGATTTATGACAACGACAAATATGATTCGGCAAGTGATCATTCACAACCACAGATAGGATTCAGTTATAGTGATCTAACAATCACAATAAAAATTCAGCGGATGATATCTGCCTGTATAACAACCACAAATATAATTTAATAAGTTAGTCATTTAACAGGCATAAATATAATTGAGCTAGCGAGCTAACAACCACAAATGCAATTCAGCAGGCCATCTACCAACAACAAGTATATATAATTGAGCTAGGGAGCTAACAACCACAAATGCAATTCAGCAGGCCATCTGCCAACAACAAGTATATATAATTGAGCTAGTGATCTAACAACTATAAATATAATATATAACCTGCAATCTGGCAAATACAGACACGAATCAACCAATGATTTAACAACCGCTAGTACAATTCAGCAGATGATCTAAGAACCATGCACAAAAGAAATTTGATTAAACTACAAACTGAGTGATGTAAATGACACAAATATAATTCATCTAACATGCACCGCAGGAACCAACCCCGAAATTAACCGAGTTACGCCAGTGTTTGCCATAATTCCATCGGGTTATAGACTCCTGTAGAGGCCAGACCCTACAAAACCGTGCATGCCTAAATCTTCAGATTGGTAAATCGTGTAGCCCTGCCTCACCTGAATTTGCCTTTTATGTTTTGGGGTAAAGAATTGTTTTTGTGTTATTAGTTGTATATATTTTTTTTAACTTTAAGCTATCCTTAATCCGATAAGCTTCAACTTTGTCATGTTGTCTTTTTCTTGGTTTTCTGTACAGTAGCTGTATGCTAACAGCATCCTCGGCCATGTTATCTTGATTTTCGTGAATAGTTCTAATCCATCGAAGGGAGCGAGCGCTGACAGGGTGATGAAGATGCTCGACTTTTAATCGCTGCACGACACGCGAAGTGTGGGTTCAAAACGACTCGTCGTCCATCAATATGGTGTGCATATCTGTACCTTGTGAAGGCTCGAAAGTAAACCTTTGTCACCTCCATCAATACGCCTGACCGCCATCTTAGAAGTGACGACTTATATATATGGCATTCAGCACCAATCAAATAAATATATTCCATAAGGAAGAATGGGATCTGCAATGTTTCCGAGTGTGAGTGTATGTTACCAAAAAATCTGGAAAATATCCAGACCGTATCTTGAACACGTTATAAACAGGATATGATAAGAAATATTCTGAAGAACGGTATCGAATAGGCATCAAATCAGTACATATTAGTGAACGGAGCTTGAAGTGAGCATGTGTGTGTACGTATTCAGTTATAGATTGAGAAAAAATTGACAAACATTCAAAGTCAATAGACAGGAGATTTTCATGTAGAATTAGAGTGTCACCAGTTCCTGACTTATACCGGGGCGCGTTCTACCCTTCAAAGGCAGAAAAATGAAACACCAATTACTCATAAAAAATACACGAATAAATTCTTAGTAAAAGCGATTAACTAAATTAAATATGATGTTTATTTTTATCCAGTAGAATTATCAGGACTTCCGTCACAGGTAAAATTGCTATTTCACAACATGTATTTGTCATTACAATTTTTTAATTATATGCTTGTCTTTTCATACACTGACCTTTGGCCCATAAACTGCCATCCTAGAGATATATTATACACGTATGGTTTACAGAGCTGTTGACATAAATCCATGTCTCTACAGTTATTTTACTAAATACACCCCGTTTCTGTAAATATTCTTTTAATTGCCGAAAAGCACACATATCCATTGGAAACAAAAATGTAGCGAATTTACAGCTGGAAAGATACCGGTAACCAAAATATCTTTATTTTTTTTTATAACAAAAAGCTTTTTATATAAGCAAATTGTGCCACCTACCCAATGTTCTTGTCTGTAGCCTACACGTTATGCATGTATATTTATATTTGAAACCGAGGGCTCAGTCGGTTAGCGCGCTATGGCAGCACAATGACCCGAAGCCTCCCACCAATGCGGTCGCTGTGAGTTCAAGTCCAGCTCATGCTGGCTTCCTCTCCGGCCGTATGTGGGAAGGTCTGCCAGCAACCTTTGGATGGTCCTGGGTTTCCTCCGGGCTCTGCCCGGTTTCTTCCCACCATAATGCTGGCCGCCGTCGTATAAGTGAAATATTCTTGAGGAAGGCGTAAAACACCAATGAAATAAATAAATATATTTAAAACCATTAACGTTGACAGAGAACTGAAAACTTACAAATACTGAAGTGTATAACAACAGCTTCAAACTGATATTCTCTTGGTACAAGCTTGGTAGGTTTTGTTTTTCTTTTATTATTTATTTATTTTATTTTGGCTGAGATCAGTTGTTATAAAATACAATTAGCCTTAAACACATGCTTGTTAGGCGTGAGGCTCGTTGTTGTCCCGCCGTCCCGCGGCTCTCTCACCGACTGTGGAGTGCGATGAACATGTGTTTCATGCCTGATTTGTGCTGAGCTGAGCCGCACAATGTGGAGGAGGCCTGGAGATGCTGGAGAAGCAGTTCTCTTCTATACGTGTTCAGATGTAATGTGAAGTCATTACACAAGGACAATTTGCTTACTACAGATTTTCTTCACAGCATGCAAGACTGAAAAGTAAACAACACTGGTTAAAAATAAGCCACATACCAGTACATTTTAATAGACGGTTCACGTTTTTGTGTTTATTTCAGGTAGCCTGCTGGTAAATGTAACAGTACATAAACTCCAGATTACTGATGGCTCACAGGATAACGGCTCTGTAGGTTTATATCTGTGTCTTGGAGTCCGAACGAGTACATTGTTTTTATACATTGGTGTATTTTTTATTTCATTTTATTTTATTTTTTTGATTGAGATATTACACCGTATGCACTGGCAAGAAAATTGCACTTGTACGTGAAAGATCAGTCTATAAAGATCAGTCTATAAAGACGTTATGCACTGTCAGATCACGTGATAGGCGTGATGACAGTTTCAAATCCTTCCGGGCAAAAAACGAAAGAAACTGTTTACAGCAATATGAACTTTGAGTCAACCTACTGTCTGTTTTAACTCTAAATACATTTAATGTACGAACAGGATGTGACATTCAGAAAGTATGACGAGAACTGGATACATCCATTATTAACATGAAAACTGAGACCTAAGGCAAAAACGACGACACAATATTCCTATAAACGGAAACTTGAAAAAACGGATTTATATACGTATCCCACTGCTATAAATAAACCATATGGTAAATTTGAATCTATTTTCGTGTAAACGTAACGGATTTCCTGACTTAAGGCTCTGTCAAATGATAGTGTCTGAAGACTTAAGTTGGCAATTCCCGGAATAATGACACCGAAAGCTCTGCATTGGGGAGCTTCAAGGTAGGGTGAAGTGCGTGAAATTTGAGAGTGGGCGAACACACAGCTCTTGTAACCTAAATCTCACATATGACCCGCAGTTATCCGGATCCCTCCGTAGACAGTTAATGATATACGGTGTAACGAGACACCACAGCTCTGCGCCCGTGAGATTATGAGTTCAAACCCAGCCATAAAATTTTTGATCTTTGACCCCCCCCCCCCCAGCCCTCCCATACATTGTTTAATGCAACTGACTTCACTGACAGAGGGTGGAGTAAATTCGTTTCGCCAGAGGCCATCATCTCCTACAGATAGGGACTGGGAACTCTAATTCCTCTGTTAAACCGACCACTACGTTGGTAAACAGCTGGATTAAGATTCAAACTGATTTCAGGTATAAAATACTTTGCAACCTTCTTCGAGGGCTTCGTCAGAGAACTGATTTACGACACATGACAGTCAGGAGCCCGTAGCCATGCATCTCTGCTGTATGTTTCATCATGACAGTTCTGTTTGACATAACATAAAACTCTACAATGGCCCCCTGACGTTTAAACGTGCAATGTAATTTCTAGAAGAACAAAGTAATCACACTGTAGCTTTTACCTCACCAATATATTCAGCTTAATCCCTGTGTTATGAATGCTGATTGTTGCCTTGTACGCATGCATATATAGGCTACTACTGCAAAATACCGTTTCTCAAAGCTGCAAGCTAGAAAACTGAAAAGATAAACTTAATGGAGAAAACATGTTTGTTCTTTTATATAACTGAACACAACTCTTTCGGTAGTCTTTTTCACACAACGTATTGAATATAACACTGGCACGGTTTAAATCCAATCGTTTCAGAGTTTGGCGAGTGACGTTTATTCCATTACCACCATCGGAAATGAAATCGTGTATCCTGAGAACGTATACAGGGATAATTAGAACAGTTTAAAGAAATATACACTCAGAAGTCACAGTCATTCTACAACTTGAACCTACATGTTTATTCCATTATTCAAGGAACAAGGAATGAACACCGTCTGTTTCGTATGAGCCATGACCCTGAGCGAACCAGGATTTGTATGGAGTGAAAACTAGCATGACCTGACGAGGTGTATCACACGACACACGCTCGGCTGAAAAGTCCTTCGTCACGATTTAGGAGAAATTACTCAATTGATTTTTGAAAGTGAGTGTAAATAGAAACTTTCGTGTCTGTATTTTTGTTTTCAAATTTTAATTTTAACTTTTTTCCCCGACCTGTCTGATGAGCTACAGGACCTTTATGCAGCAGTTTTCTGACCAGTATGTATATGGAACGAGTCTGTGTAGTATGGCCACGCTCATCTTATAAAGGAGAAAACAAAAAATTAAGTAATCATCTTCCGTAAGCCCACTAAAATCGTAAAATAAGCACTCTAATTTTTTTTTTCAGATTTTTTTCTCACCTTTAACAATATGGATATGAATTCAAGGTGGGCCTACAGAAAACATGCAATATAATGATTTTTTCATTATATAATGACGTTTTTCATTGTGTCATTAGCAGATTCTCACCATAATCTGTGCGTAATATCTTTATTTTTTTAATTATGTATGAAATATTGCATTAGTAGCGCAAATGCAGTTGGGGAGGTGAGGGATCGAGTAAATCGTCCATACCATCCATTATACCGAACTGTATGGACCATAAAACTCACGTTACAACCTCAACATTAAACGGCATTTTTCTTGGTCGACAAATGTGTATTTTCCATGCACAGTTTTCCATGGTTCATCTGATGACCCCTTTCCCCCTTTCCTAGGCCATGTATTACACTTCTCTACGAAATATATCTTATGCATCTGACACTATGAACGCTCCCTCCCCCGCCTCCCCCGATAAATGAGACGACATATATACAAAAACCCATGAAGTAGTCACAACAACATGGGTGGGTTAAGGTGTGAGAGTAATAAAGACTTGGTCACAAATGACATGAAGAACAAAAGATGAGTTATTTGATCATGTATGTATGTGTATGTATGTATGTATGTATGCTTGGGTTTTACGTCGCACTCAACAATTTTTCAATCATATGACAACGAGGAGTCATATGACAGCGAGGAGACATTGTTTTTAATGTCTCCTTGTGGCAGGGGGAGTCCATGCGGCCAAAGTGCTGCCGCCACTGAAACATCATGCCGACAACAGACATGACACCCCATCCAGTTATATTTTACTGACACTGACTGAGTCCTGTTTCCTTGCTCTAACCTCTCAATGCCGTGCGTCCTTGTTGAAGGAAAGCTGTGCTTTATTACTTTTTTCATTTCGCATCATAATGAAGATATTCAGGTGGTGCTGTACCCCCAGCCAATCAGGAAATTACGTCAGTATCTTAAGCCGTCAGAAATTTTCGAACAAAGGCCGCGTCTGTAACCTGACCAATCACCTGGCGTTTCTCATCACAGTCTCCACACACATTCAGTCATTTGGCGGTTGAAACTGGCCACAACAGTGTTTCTGTGTAAATCATTGTTAATACTCTAGATCGTGATACACACTTCTGGTTCATGAACAGTTAATAAAGGTCACCGAGTGCACAGCTCACACCTGCATGTACATGTAATATCCAAGGCATCAACATGCAGACAGGTTATGAAGTAGCCCTAATTCACGCCAAACGCAATTAAAAGGAAAGACCTCGTAAAAATGAACTTATGGCGAGTGAAAAGACCATTAAAAACTGTATGTGAAAATATCATAAATGATTTTTTTAGATTTTTTTTTTCACCAAAATAAACGCAGTCAAATATTTTGTTAGTATAGTGGGTTTTCTAGACCATATTGATAAGGTGGTTCACCAGTGACGTAACACAACTTTTCTACACCTTTATGTTCAGTTCTGAATATTGTTCTTGTGAAGAGTACTTCTGTAATGTTTGTCTGTGTTTGGGAACGCTACATTAAATTTCTGCTTCAAGACCATAGAAAAGTTGGCGTGACGCCACTGGTGAACCACATCATCAATATGGTCTATAAAAGCCAACATACAATCAAAACATTTGACTGCGTTTATTTTGAGGAAAATAAGCCTAAAAATGCAGTGAAGGTATTTTCAGATACAGATTTTAATGGCTCACTCTAAGTTCATTTTTACGAGGTGTTACCCTTTAAATACTTGATGTCTCAGTATTTCCGCTTTATGATACCAAAAAATCGATGCACACTAAATCGGCACTAATTTCGTTCATTTTTATGTGATTACCAGAATTATTGTTATATATATAACATACATATGTAATTATATGTTATTGTATATATTAATCACCCACGGACATAAAAACTATCAAAACTATTTGAGCAGACAGGAAGACTGACAAAATCCTACATGACTGGATAATTCAATAGAGTGTTTAATGTTACCTGTAAAGGAGGTAAGCGTTTAACTGTCCACTCATTTTCATACATCAAAGTCATAATTTCTGATTTTTTTTTATATTGTTGTTTTTACAACATAAGAAGAATTCCCATCATTTTTGGAACGAGAACAACAATGTTTTAAGAAAGACTAACAGATATAAAAGCAATTTTAATTTCAATTATGAAATTTATGAATTAGGTCAGGCCGCTGACCTCATTTATTAGATGACGTCACATCGATCATTAGCCTATAATAAACCTTTACGCTTCCTTTCATGCAAGTGTCAACGTTTATTCATTGGTTTGATTAGTGTTTTAAGCCGTTAAGCAGAACCCAGGAGTAATCCCGCGGCCATCCGCAGGCTGCTTGCAGACCTTCCCACGTACCCCGGGGAGCCATCATGAGCTGGAGTTGAACTCCCAATGGCCACATTTGGGCGAGACTCTTGGGTCATTGCACTGCACTCACGCTGTGCTGTACTGTGCTAACTCCTTCGACCACGGAAGCCGCTGCAGTATGTCAGTGTTTAAGCCCCTGGTAAAGAGCGGCGACTGCCCATTTTGACACGTGATATCGTGAACGGGACAAAATGCCCACTGTAACTTACTTCGTCACTGTGCCTTTAACCCTTTGCCGTTTGTGGACCCTCAATCCACTGGAAAATAGCCCGATTTTAGTGCTACTTACACCCAGGTTGTTCAGACAATATCAGCTAGCTAGTAAAGGAGCAATTAAATAATGGTCAGACAAAGTTTGCCAGTCGGTTAATTTAATGGGAAAATGTGATATGAAGTGGTTCCCTGTCCAAAGCAGTCCGGTTTGTGTATAGACCCTCCAACAGCATTAAAGCATTTGAATAAATTTAGATCTTTAAAAATATAAACAAAGAGAAAAAAAAGTATGCGTAGTTTTCAGTTTTCCGACTGATGAACATCATTATTTTCAGGTTTCTTTCTCTTGAACCTGAAATCCATGTGATTATGTTCACTTTCTTCATTTGACAGCCGTTAGTCACTCTGACAAACTGCCCAGTCAGTCACGCTCCGGTCATTTTGGTCACCTTAAAATAGTCGTCTCAGAGATGGGAATTTGGGAATCTCAAATTGATAATTTGGAAGAACATGTGTTAGTCATGTCTGTGTCCCCACCGAGGAATAGTAGGTCAATTCGACGAACTAATAAGTCATTGTGATGGATTTATCCTAGTTCATTTTGATGAAGAGCACGACTACAAATGACCAGCTAAATGTTCGTCATTATTATGAGTCTGTATTGGTAAATGTGATCATTCTGAAATGCTCATCCACGAGATGCAAATCTGACCACACTTGGTCAATATGACCAAGAAATGTTTTTCAGTGAAAGAGCGTCTCGCGGTTGTGGTGGAAGCATTTTTAATGGCCAGTGTGACACACACAAGCTAGTTGACGGATTTAATAGATTTTATGCGATAAACTCAGGATTTGCAATTTGTTACTTTCACATTTTGATTGTCCAAAAAAAATGCCTTTTCAAACAGAAACCTACAAGACATGTAATTGTCCTTAATCTCCTGTGTGAACGGAATGGCTGTTGTTTTCACATTTCCACTCATGAGTTGCAACTGAAGCCAGAAATTTGCTCCAAACAGCCATCGTTTAAAAAGGAACTATTTATAGTTCACCTCACTATGAACATTCATACCAAAATGTCATGTCATTGAAACTTTCTATTTTCGGTCAGTTGCTAAAGAAAAATTGAACGAAGTAACCCAATTAAAATAGAAATCTATAAATTTCCGACATACCTGAACATGAACCTACATACCAAATATAAAACCATTTCTGAAGGAGTTTGACATTTAAATTGCGATTACGTCCTTCAATACGGACAATTAAAAGGAAAGACAGACGGACGGACGGACGGACGGACGGACAGGCATACAGAATGGATGTGTGGACTGACGAGTATGTCTATGGAATAGAAAAAAAATGAGCACGCCAAAAAAAAAAAAAAAATGAGCACGCCAAAAAAAAAAAGGAAGGAAAAACTGGCCGACGACATTTTCTTATACAAGCCCAGCAAATTGTCTTTGTATTGTATAGTGTTGTGAACAGCATATCGATTACCTGATTCCGGATGTACTGATACAGGTGATATGAGGGCGTGACTTGTTTTTTGTCTCGTACCTTTTGTTTGTCCTCAGCAAGGTGAGAAATTGGTTCAGGTCCGGAAATCTCTATCCTGAAATTCCACGGTGCAGACCTTGACACGGATCTATGTAGACATGTGCACATACTGTCTGTCTGACAATCCGGTCACATGACCGAAAGGTCAGGTGTTCCTATTTGAGCTCATTTTTTTCAATGACCTTGGTCCTAGCAATAAGGGTAGGTATACAAAGGGATATGTCGCGTCTTCATCAAATTCATAGCTTAGGTTTGGTTACGTAGCACACCATCCTAGCCAATTGAAAACTGCCTTCGTGGAATCCTTAGTCATCGTGGAATCCACAGGATGTAGAGGATAGGAATGTATGCCAAGCACCCACAGAGCGAACACATTTTTGGAGATCATCAAATGGGAAATTCTGAAAAATCCTTCCAGCCTTCAACAAACAGTTCCATGCAAGCTATGTACTCCTTTATTTTTGCCTCTAGTACATCACATTTTTCGGCGTAAGTATTCCCCCAAACCCCACAACTACTACACAAGAGTAAGTATTCCCCCAAACCCCACAGCTACTACACAAGCGTAAGTATTCTCCTAAACCCCACAGCTACTACACAAGAGTAAGTATTCCCCCAAACCCCACAGCTACTACACAAGCGTAAGTATTCTCCTAAACCCCACAGCCACTACACAAGAGTAAGTATTCCCCCAAACCCCACAACTAAAACACAAGAGTAAGTATTCCCCCAAACCCCACAGCTACTACACAAGCGTAAGTATTCTCCTAAACCCCACAGCTACTACACAAGAGTGAGTATTCCCCAAAACCCCACAGCTACTACACAAGCCCTGCAACGCTGCAGCAGAGAGCGATGTGTTTTACTGCTATTAGGACCACCTTGTAACCAGTCAGTTTTTCATTCCACGCCCAGGGATTTCTGGCCAATCAGACAAGGAGTTTCAAGGAGTTTGTGAAGCATTTTTCAGCGGTGTGAGGTGCGGCACATGTAGTTCAGAAATCTGAATTTCGTGAGGAAAATTTGGTAAAACCTGTTATCAGGTTTTGAAATGAGAAACGGAAAATTTCTGTTATTCAACCGTCTTTCGTTGACAACATTGTGCTGCTTTCTTGTTTGGTGATTCCAACAGAGCATTCTTAAGAATAAATGTTGTTACATTGCACTTACCCAGTTTTACTCAAAGTTAAATGAAAAATGAAACCATATGGGAAACCAACCATTGCCCTTTGTTCCCTGTATTTGTATCCTCAGGCGTACAGATAAAAATGACATTATTAATTTCACTCCTGTTTAACCGATTCAGCACTGAGGCCGTCATACTCTCTAACCACAATGCCACATGCCCTAAGCCTTTGTGGTTCTGACAAACACGTTACTTACAGTATCCCTAAGATATAGACAGCTGAGAAAAAGTAGTTGTCTTTTTCATGACTTCAGAACTTTTTTGACCTTTCTTGACAGTTTGAAATCTCGGTTTTCACTGACTCGGGTATATTGTTCAACAGTTGTGGTAATCACCAAACATTCAACTCTTTTAGACGAGCATCAGTGGGGGAAGATCATCAGTGGGGGAGGACACAAAATCATTAAGGTTTTGAGAGTGAGTCAGTGAATGTGTGGAGAGAATTATAACGATTTTTTCAAAATTATTTTCGACATTATTACGGTCATGTGGCGCCTAAATCCCATTTTAATCCACATATATCGAGTTTTAGAACCAAGCCCTTTCTAGTTCTCATGCGGTTTTAAATCAGGGGATTTGCCAGGTATACAGGGTGATGCCGTGGTTTCTCTGTTTTTTCCTCTCCTCAACGAACCTAATCGCCGCTATGAAAGTCAAAGACCATTAGGGGAGGGCAGAAACAAAGTATAGCCACAACAGTGGCGGAGAGACTTGTGGAAGGAAAACAATCGTCTATAGGTAACAAGCAGAAAACCAGTAAAGACTTAGTTCTACATTAGAGGTCTACTTTTTACAACTGACGCCTAATTTGAGGTTTGGGATTTGCGGACAACGTGTCATGTTGTTCTACTCCTAGTTGAAATTCATGTCAGGATTGGAATGTCTGATGTTCGTGCCTTTTGTGTGGTTTGTAAAGTTGTCGTGCTGACAATAAAGTAGGCTCAATCAGACATTGATTATATATGGTACACCCGTATTATGCCTTCACATGAGGCTATTCGGGCTATATCGCGATCCGTTTAGAATCATATGGCTGGGAATGTCAGGGCTATATCTGGTTTTGCTAAATTTATTAAAGACTGGATTTCTAATAATACCTAATGTTTAAATTGGCTGAATATCATTAGATTAATGGTCTATGATACACGTTCAGCAAGTCACATATACCACCGTCAGGATGCCACCCTACATCGTCAAAGGCGAATGATCCCAATTCTTTTCTCTGGGTTATCTGAAATGCAAATCACAACTAACCATGGCAGTAGGTTACACGTACGTCACTCACGTGTAAGTGAGGTCAGATGTGACGTCAATGACATCAGATCCCATCGCTCAAAGTAAACCGTCGAACCGGCAGTGATTTGTATCGAACTTCAGTTTCATATAACAGGACAATGTTCTTTAAGCATATAATTAATCGGTCTATTAATATCGCAAATATTGAAATTTATTTTAGATATGGCACCAGATTTTCCTTCCAATAAAGTCGATGGCAACCTGGAGCCGAATTTGCTGCGCCTCATCCTTTACATTTCTTTGTCAAACTAAATAGTGTCATCTGTAAGGGGCATAATGGCACAACAATGACAAAATATACAAACGACATAGCTTAAAACTGACGTACTTTGTGGTCTACAGGGAAATGTTTAATATGCTTTCTCTGTATAAATGAAATTTAAATGAAATATACTTAAATATTCAATCCAAACAAGCTAACAGATATACATGTAGGTATACCCTATCACTGCAGACGTATAAGTTGACGTTAATGAAACAGTAACACCAATTGTATTTGTAAACTTACCGTTCCTGAATAGATAATAATTAAGAACATACACGGAAATTAGCTCAAGTGAACACGTTTTCAGTGCAACACCTTTTAATATTTCCGTGTACCAAAGTTTCGGTGTCAGTGCATGCTTAACCAAGCTTTCTTGAGTTTGAGAAAACATTTAGCACTGACACCGAAACTTAATTTGGTGCCTGGAAATACAAGTATACCGCTATGTGTAAAAACTGCTGGGCAATGTGTTATTGACATTTAAGCGAATAAATCCACACTGTCACCAAAAGGTGATGACGGTATGGAGCTGGTGAAAGTAGAGGAGTGCGTGGACCAGTGCACGTGCATGACGTAATTACAGGAAAGTTCACCCATTTACTGAATCTCTTATCTGCTCAGACAGTTATATGTATATGATACATTTTCAATTCAAACGGGGAAATTAAGCTGTAATAAATCTCTCTGTTGAGAATAACGTTGTTTTTATGAAAGTCTTACTGACACAACATCTTCATATTTGAGGTTATAAAAACAACAGGAACATCCCAGTTGGCGGTGTGGTAGACTAGCCCACCCTGTGTGCTGAAATCACCGGACATGCGCAGACTGGCCTCAGTCACGGTCTTGAGGTCACAGAGGTCACGATCTTGAGGTCACACAATATTGTGCTGGACGCCTTCCGTGTGCAAGACTCTTTAATTGTCAGATGTCTCATTTGTAACAATTGGATATGTGCCAAATGTAGATTTCCACATGTCAGTAATTTGTGCAATTCCCCAAAACGGACAGATAGGTCATTCAACGGTTAGGCAACAAAAGGGTTGATAGATTGTGCTTAGATAGGCCTACAACTTGCTTAGGCCTACTTGACTGACTGATTGAATGGTCAGTAAATCAACGTAATATATCAAAGCCAACCATTCTATCACTATCCCAATCAATCAATAAATATATATACGTCCATAGAGCTAGGGCGATTGCTGTAAATTCGCCTAGCTGTCGTTCGTTTACAGGCTTTGCTACTGCATACAGTTGACAAACACAATCTTCTTCATCAACTTGATATCGCGCATTCTCAAAGCCTCCAAGTTTTGAACTGCATCGCATTATGATCCCCCAGTTTATCCTAGCCATCTATACCCCCCCTCCAGGTATATACACGTGCCGATAAAACAAAGGAAATTTATAGGTCATGCATCTGTATATAGTCTATAACAGATCGTATAGGAAATGCCGGCAGTAAGGTAATTTGTAAACAATACATTTCTAGAGTTATATCAATAGGAAACGCGTGTTGTTAAATCGCTATTGTTAAATCGCTATTGTTCAGAGCCATGAGTGTATATCTGAACAGTCTTCCGCCTTGGGCGTGCATGTTGAAATATATATTTAAAAAAAAAAACACTACAAAGTTTGTACACGTGACTATATTCTATGTTTCACATACATGAATGTACACGTGTGGTGAAAGTTAATCCATACTGAACATGAAAAAAATGTGTAAGAATAATGGTAATTCCTCGTGTATCGCTGAACATACGTGTACGCATGTATGTTGACCGAGTGCAATGCATCACAGTGATATCATACGCCTAGCCATGTTATATTTCTACGATAAGCCGACGCAAATTTCATATTTAGAACTATATGCTGCAAAATATACTTGTTACACCCATATGTGATTGTGATTAGTACAGCTATAATGTAGCATTATGAGAACGTGCAGATAATGTGTGCATGACGTTACTGATCGCATTCTGCATTGCATAGGTCATTTAAATCTTTTCCATCACAATAAGCTATAGCTATTACCAGTGATGACCTCCAGGGTAATTGACAAGCGTCTACAACCAAAGCATCTTGTATGATTTGATTTCCGAAAGCACCTATCTAACAACATATACACACCTAAATTTCAGCAACACTTGTGCGAATACACATTTTGAGGTCAAATTATATCCTTCACGAAGAAAGAGTCATTGTTCACTGAAAAGAGGAAATATAGATAGGTCTATACGTCTACAACACATTAAGAATGTAGATACACAACTATTGGCAATGGGTACGTATAAATCTGTTATAGGAATTTCATAATGGAATTACGAATAAATTAATGACTAAATAATTTTCAACTAACTTTACACAAGGGCTTGCACTATTGCAGTCATTGCAATGCCCACATATTAATATTTAGAATAATATAAGTATAGCTTTAATCGGTTTACTATGCAGTTAGATATCGCTTGCAAAAACGCTTGGGCCTATCTCAGTGGATAAGTGTGATATTTTATAGCCAAATCATGTGCTCATGAGTATGTGGTAGAAAACTATTTAGTTATATTGCCTGGTATTTGTTATTAAGATTCCCAAACGTCGTCAGAATATAGAGAATGTCTAAATTGCGCGAATATGTTGCGCCCAAACACTCACCTCCATAGAACAAAGGTCCTCGAGAAAGGAGCAAAAAAAAAAAAAAACAAAAAAAAAATAGTGCAAAATACAACAGAGTAGTGTTTTGATCAAATTTACATGCATTTATTACGTGGAATGCGGCTATACCTATGTTAAAGGTCAAGAAAAACTCCAGCAAAGTAAATCATATGAGCAGTTCGTGAATTATCGACAAGAGCTTTTGCCGCGCCCTGCATTGCATAACAATCTGGACGGTACTCGCAAGATTATGCACCAGTTACAACCCGGACACCCGTATTCTTGTATTTTACTACATATCTGCTTGTTTTATTGACTTAAAAGTTAGAAGTACAGAATTCTTATATAATCATAAATACACCGACATCTTCAGTCAGGTAGAAGGGTCTTAGCTGAATCAGACAATAAAGGCTCTGGCTCGCTGTGGGTATTAGGCCCCTGACCATGCAATGAGGTCGCGCGTTTGAATCCAACTCTAGCTGCTTTGGCTGAGACATTAAGTCAGGAAGTTTGTCGATTAAATGTCAAAGGTCGGAGGTTTATTACCCGGAACTAAGGTTTCCTCCACCCGTTATAGCCTGACTGACGCCAAATGAATGAAACATTCTTGAGTATTCGGCTTTAAACAATCTAGAAAAAGGGTAAATAAATTAACCTGATATACCATTTCATGTGATGTTACAGATGGCACACTTGCTCTTCCATGGACAAACCCCTATACATGGACGTTCATTTTTTAAAACCTTTGTGTTGTAAGCATCAATTAGTGTAATAACGTAGTTATAAAACAAACACAAATTCGCAACAGCTGCGGCATCGTGCAAGAGGATATTCAGATCCCTGGATAAGTGAATGGCCATTTTACAAGCTAGGATGCATCGACAGACAGAGCGACGTCTTGCGCCGCTTGCCTCAACTTAAGAAAAAGAAAACAAGCGGAAACCCTAAACGATGTTTTTCCTTTCCAGTTGAAACACATTATTTTATAAATAACTGAGTATAGCGAATTTATATGCATAAAATAATTTTAGCGTTTTTTTTTCTTTTTCAACGTGCGTATATTTTTTAAGAGTAACACAGACAAACACGTGTGCGGCTTACACGTGTGTCACGGTGTGACAAGTGTACACTTGGTGGTCCACGTGAACAGGCAATAAGTAACAGCCGCGGCAGTAATCCGTGAAAAAACACAACTCACTAAGTTCAACACCTTATTCTTTTCGGTGAGTTTGTTTCTACATGTCCTCAGCTGTAGGTCATACAATGTGGTCATCTGGTGAATTATACAATTACATGCCCCTAGTGGGTTCAGTCGACTGGAAATCGTTTTGGAATGAGATGTATCTTTAATTAACCTATGTTTTTTTTTTTCAAATTTCGACCACACCTGTTTGCCCAGCCTGGCAGAGATAACCTTGTAGCCAAACAGCAATATTCACAGCTGGTCTAGGGGCCTTTGTGCAGAAATGCTTTCCCCTTTTGTTGAGTTTATATTCCCATAAATCATTAATATCCTGTACGTGTTGGTAAAATACACCGATATTTAGTCAGAAACGTGTGCAACTCAAAATTTGTGAGAAACGTGTGCAACTCAAATACCAGTGAGAAACGAGTGCAACTCAAATACCAGTGAGAAACGTGTGCAACTCAAATACCAGTGAGAAACGTGTGCAACTCAAATACCAGTCAGAAACGTGTGCAACTCAAATACCAGTGAGAAACGTGTGCAACTCAAATACCAGTCAGAAACGCGTGCAACTCAAATACCAGTGAGAAACGTGTGCAACTCAAATACCAGTGAGAAACGTGTGCAACGCAAATACCAGTGAGCAACGTGCGCAACGCAAATACCAAGATGATTACAAACATGGAATATTATTTATTTTAGTCATAAATATGTCGAGCTTATTTATACAAACGATAAATGCGCAATCATACAATTCTTACGAATATTATATAAATCACTGATCGAAATAACTATAGAATGGCATCTCAGTTTTAAGAAAATCTTCCTGTATACTCGCACTGTTTATAAACAATGTACATTACATACATCGGAGGACTATTTACACTTACAGTTTTTAACTCGTAATAGCCTGACCCTGTTCCAATTTCATCATTAGCGCGGCCCAGACAGCCTAAGTTTAAACCCGTAACAGTCTAAGCATTACCCAGTTTCCTTCACTACAGCGGCCCAGACAGTTTTAACCCATAAAAACCTGATCCTGCTCCAATTTCCATCATTACAGCCGATTTCATCAATATAGTTATAGCCTACTCCCTTGTCTTGTACAGTTTACTCCCCCTGCTGTACTGCTTCCTTCATCATGCTGAAGTCTACTCTCCGGTCGCACAGATTACCCTCTAGCCTTACAGCTTCCTCCCTTACTCTCTTGATGTGCAGTACCTTCCTGTGTGTTACAATCTGCTCTCCCGTACACCTTACAGTTTGCTCTTCCTGTTTCTGCGTTGCGTTTGCCCATGACCAACATGCTCCCGATAGAACTGGAGAATCCTGGCCCAGGAGTGTTCCTGGGCGACGTTGTGCGCCTTCGCTTCTCCTCCCCACACCACCAATACTGTACAAAACGGAGAATTAGTTCAGCAAGTGAAGCACACATGCCAAAAATAATGAAATTAGCACAGAAAACCAAAGTACAGATGTAACGTCAGAATTCAGCAGTGTTGCACGTGACGTGCAGTCTGCATGTCAAATCTGTCAAAGAGAACAACAGTTATGGCGCCGGTCACTCAATAAGCTCGATCTATATCACCACATGTAAGTCCTAATAATGAGCGAGCGAAATTTTAATCCTATCTTCAAATAAGATTCAGCTCTGATCATTTGTACCTTTTGGCTATGATGCATTAGACATTATAAAAATGGAGTACTTGGTGTCTTGTGTGTTACTTACGTGTTTCCCCACCCTCTTCACCTTTGTACTTTCCCAACTCACGTGCTAAAGGTAAAAGTGAATTATACGTTAACAAAAAAGCTTCGGAACAATTTTATTACATGAGTGTTCTTTGGTCCCGTGCATTCCGCAAATAGATGAAGAGGGCATCTTTGTGCATTTATTTATTTATTTATTTAACGCCGTACTTTACAACACATGCAATGTTTAAGAGGAAACAAGGGATTTTGGCCAGTTGCCCGACAGAGAACTTACTTAAAGTCCATGCCAGACCATCGAAATAAGATGCATTTTTCGCATCAGGCAAAAACAACGTTTCGGACAAAAAGCCAGCGAGGACCCCAAGCACCTTCATGTCAGATGAGTTTCTTTGTTCGTGATTCCTGTAAATATGATTTACCTGGAGTTATCCGGCCAAGCGTTTTTGATGAACACGAGAAATCATGTTGGCATGGATAACTTGGTGCTATCACAGACATGATTACTGGCATATTGCCATTAAGATTATAAAAATCTGGTATCTCTTGGTAGTGTTACACAGGCATGGTCTCAACTTATTAGACCGTCTGATGCCATGCCATGAAGTCCGACGACATACCACGTACTCTACTTTCGCAAAGCGGGATATAGGTATCTTTCGTTATCATATACCCACACATACATACATATATATATATATATATACATATATATATACATATATATATATATATATATATATATATATATAGATAGATAGATATATATATATATATATAGATATATAGATATATATATATATGGTCAGAACAGGCCACCATCTGGCATGACCTCTAAGCAGTTCTGAGCCTATCCAGCATATCTTCTTACCCAGTAGGGAGTAGTAGGAAGACCGACAGTGCGGGGCATAGGGCGGCTCCAGTAGGTGGCCTGCCCCTGGGTATGTGATAACCTGGATGTCCTTCTGTTTCTCGGCCGGTAGGAGGTTGATCTCCCTGATCACGTGATCCCCGCTGTAGCCACCATCGTCCTCGGCTAACAAGACTAGGAACTTAGCCCGGGACCGACCGAACTGAAAGTGAAAGCAGATATATATCATCACGCTACACACTAACAAAAATAAAACAGCTGATGGCGTACAAGACAGCTTGATGGCGTACAAGACAGCTTGATGGTGTACAAGACTGTTGATGGCATACAGGGTTGCTGATGGCACACAAGACAGCTGATGGCGTACAAGACTGTTGATGGCATACAGAGTTGCTGATGGCACACAAGACAGCTGATGGCGTACAAGACTGTTGATGGCATACAGGGTTGCTGATGGCACACAAGACAGCTGATGGCGTACAAGACTGTTGATGGCATACAGGGTTGCTGATGGCACACAAGACAGCTTGATGGCGTACAAGACTGTTGATGGCATACAGGGTTGCTGATGGCACACAAGACAGCTGATGGCGTACAAGACTGCTGATGGCATGCAGGACTGCTGATGGCACACAAAACATCTGATGGCATACAAAACCGCTGATGGTGTACAAGACAGCTGATGGCACACAAGACAGCTTGATGGTGTACAAGACAGCTTGATGGCGCACAAGACAGCTTGATGGTGTACAAGACTGTTGATGGCATACAGGGTTGCTGATGGCACACAAGACAGCTGATGGCGTACAAGACTGTTGATGGCATACAGGGTTGCTGATGGCACACAAGACAGCTGATGGCGTACAAGACTGTTGATGGCATACAGGGCTGCTGATGGCACACAAGACAGCTTGATGGCGTACAAGACTGTTGATGGCATACAGGGTTGCTGATGGCACACAAGACAGCTGATGGCGTACAAGACTGCTGATGGCATGCAGGACTGCTGATGGCACACAAAACATCTGATGGCATACAAAACCGCTGATGGTGTACAAGACTGCTGATGGCACACAAAACATCTGATGGCACACAGGACTGCTGATGGTGTACAAGACAGCTGATGGCACACAGGACTGCTGATGGTGTACAAGACAGCTGATGGCACACAAGAGAGGTGATGGAACACAAGACAGCTGGTAGCGTACAAGAATGCTGATGGCATACAAGACAGCTCATGGCACACAAGGCATCTGATGGCGTGCAAGAACGTTGATGACACTCAAGGCAGATGCTGGCATACAGAACTGCTGACGGCATACAAGACTTCCTGTGGCACGTACAAGACATCTGATGGCATACAAGGCTGCCGTTAGGTTAGGTTACTTGCTGTGACTCGTCACCCATACAGGCACAATCCCAAACCTTCATCCCGCCGTTGACCAGCATCTTCCATATACTTTGTAATCATTTAGATAGGACAAGGATTACAATGAGGACAATCATCACAACAGATACTGTCCATTTTGATTTTCGCTTTTAGCAGAAATTCATTTATGTGGTTGGTGTTTTGCGCCATTTTCAAGAATAATCTTACATAAAACAGTAAAAATTCTATTTACATTTTATTTCTTCCAGCAAGCCCATCCTTCAGAGGGACAAAAATGTGTTTTTCGGTGTTTTCGCCCAGAACTACATCCTAACATTAAATTTCAAGTCACAAGATTACGCAAAACCGTAATCAAAAATCGTTGCAAGACAGCAAACTTAAATGTTTCTTCGTGATACATAGAGGCTCTATTCTGTAAATATATAGGTCACAACAGAAAATCTTACTTACAGGAATCACGTGTTCTCTTTCGTAGGGAAAAGCCCCTGCCAGAATAACACCTTCTTCTGTATGCACCACTTCCTCTGGGCGGATCCTAAATTTTGAAAAAAAATGTCACTTAAACTTCTACGGAGACGTGAACTTTAGAATACTTGTCCATTTAAAGCAGAATGTCGTGAAAATAGAAATCTACAAGCAAAGTGAAAAAAAATGGTTCAAGTTTAAATTCCACCAATAATTACTTTTTCAAAACCTCAAATATAAGAATGTGCCGTTCATCGTGAAAATGTGGGCGGCCATCTTGGCTATAGGCTACAGTAGTCGGGCATAAGTCAAGCTGGCTAGAATCCCCGATAGCCAGACCGGGTTTCAGTCTTGACAATGTGTGGAAAAATCACAAAATCCTTTGTTCCAATCTTCTGGGTATTCCCTGCAGTAAGCTCGGAAAAGCAACTTCATAGTTTGGTGGTATCTCTTCAAAACACCCTGGGACTGAGGATGGTAAGCTGTGGATTTAAGCTGATACATCATTACTGAAGAAATAGAAAATTTGACCCTTAGTCAGACTGCATTTCCTTAGGCAAACCATACCTGGTGAAAAACTGTAACAGGCCATTAACTATGTGAGAAAAATCTAGTAGCTGTATCCATAATAGTCAAAAAATACTTGTATCCTGACTTAGTTCTAGGTAATGGACCAACACAATCTATAAGTACCTTACTAAAAGGTTCACCAAGAGCAAGAATAGTAATTAATGGTGCAGGCCTTGGACTATGTTGTGATTTTCCTATCAAATAACAGGTGTGACACGTCTTGCAGAAATTAACCACATCCTTGTGAATCTTAGGTCAGTAACAATGCATTGTGATTTTATTCTCTGTCTTTCTAATGCCTAGATGTCCACCTGTGGGAATCTCATGAACCATTCTAAGTACTTCCTGTCTATAACTTGGAGGTACGACGACTTGATTGAAAATTGCCCAATCATCATTAGCCGATACATGAGGATGTCTGTACTTTCTCATCAACAGCTCATCCTCCATGTAACAACCAACAGTTACTGTAACTATTTCCTGCACAGATAAATCAGACTTACTTAACTCCCTTAATTCAAGATCTATCTGTTGTTGTTTAACCACGTCAGACCGAGAGAGCACAGGGCTATCTAACTCCTGATCATCTTCTACACCGTCAATATTATGAAAGAAAATTCAGCCGAATTAATATTAACAGCTGAATCCTTAATGGTAATAGGAGAATTGTCTCCTCTCTCTTTCTCCCCTTTTCTGTGACCTGTTAACCACAAAAGAGGGAAATATACCTGAAGGTCTTCTGTATTTTCTTATCTCCTGTTAAGTCATTACCCAACAAGAAGGAAATACGTTCCACAGGTAAAGTAATAACAGCCCCTACAGTTACTAAAGCTTTAACCAAATCAGAAGTAAGAGTAACGTCTACTAATGGAACAGGCATAAAATTTCCATTAATACCCTGGATCAAAACATGACTGTTGGCCTTATCATAATGTGCAGGAATCACATCTGCCAACATCAAAGACTGACAAGCCCCAGTATTCCCGCAAGTATACGAACAGGGAAGGTAGTTCCATTACCAGTAACCACACCATCCGACACGAAACCCAAGTACGTCTCTGGACCCTGAACTACTTCCTTAACTTGTGGTTTAACGATAGGACCAACACTACCTATCTCTAATTGTGACCTCACTGGTTTACAGCTGGAGTTAACAATAGTTACTGACTTTCGCTCCTCTTTTCAGTACTGGACATGTCGACAGTATGTGCCTTACGTTTTGACAATAGCGGCAAGGAAGTGGACTTATATCTTGAGGTTTGGACTGAAAGATCTTCTTGTCAAAAGAAAAACTCACATTTGATTTAGGTTTCTCACCTGTCTGCTTGTCAGTATTAAACTTTGAAGTCTTATTAGAATTCCATTTCTTCTGAACCTTAGGCTGAAATTTTTGCCCATTAGTCTTATGATCAAACTCATATTCATCAGCCAACCTGGCTGCGGGCTTAACGTCCTTGACCTCCTGTTCACAAAGATAACCCATGACCTCACTTGGAGCACTGTTCTTAAATTCCTCCAGGAGAACAATCTCCCTTATATTCTCAAAAGAAGTTCAGAGCCCCGTACCAACTATAAAACAGCCTTTTTTTTTTACCCCTGGCACACTCCACGTAAGTTTCACCCGACTGTTTCATTAACTGTCTGAACTTCTATCTATAGGCCTCCGGTACAAGCTCATAAGCTGACAAGACCATTGCCCTAACTGTTTTATAATCTGAAGACTGATCTACTGACAAAGCAGAATAGATCTCTGCAGCTTTACCTTCAAATGTATTCTGCAGTAACATTGCCCAGTACTTTTCAGGCCACTCCAAGCTAACAGCCACTATCTAAAAGGTTAGAAAGAACCTTTATACATCCTTATCATTAAATTTGGACACTAATCTAAAATTTCGAGCCAAATCAAATCCTTGGTGACTAAGACTAACGGCTTTACTATCATTACCCTTAACCTGAAGTTCCCTCAATCTGAACTAGTACTCACTCTCTAACTTCCTTAATCTTTCTTCTTTTTCTCTTTCTTTCTCCTCTTGTCTTTTCTGTCTGAAACGCTCTATCTCGTTAATTTTCTCTTTTCTGCCTTTCTCGTTCTTTCTGCCTTTCCTCATATTCCTTTTCTATCTTAAACCTTTCCAGCTCTAACTGAAGCTTAGCCAACTCTAGATCACCACCTTGATTCTTAGTAGGTAAAGTATTACCTAAGCCCAAGTGTTTGCAATTAGCATTCACCATTTCACTTTTCAGCTTCAGACAGCTTACCAACTGACAAATCTTCACTATCACGGAATCAATCTATATTAAATTCCTCGGCCATAATGACACAACATAGTGTACAAAGAAACTATTTAAACAGTTGTACAAAATGTGAAACCCTTTTTGATCCAAAACAGGAACAAAATCACCGTTAAACAAGCTGAAAATAAACGTGCTACAATCTAGCAGAAGCCGGTTTTAGTTCTTGGACAAGCCCCGAACATGAACGGTACCACCATCGGAGAGGAAAAGTGATAAACAAATGGCATGTTTAACTCTCAGACAGCACTAGGCTTTACACAAGATCAAACCAAGAAACACAAAAACGCTTGACAAAGTTCAATACATATATTTCAACAAAATAAACGAAGACTACTACTGACAATAATATACAAAAACAATACAAACAATTACAAAATATATCGTATCTTACTGATGATGGCTTCCAAACCCGGATGAGAAATTCCGGCTTCCAAAGGTAAGTCAGTCCACGTTAATATAGAGTGTACAGTTCTTGAGAATTCTCGAATCGAAGGATGACGGTCCTGTAGTGACGAACAGCACTGGGTACGGTAGGCGGACGATGGTTGAAACAAAAGAAATAAACTCATAAACACCGAAGCCTCGAGAACACGCGAATGAATTCCAGCGCAGGCCACAACGTACACAGAGGAAAAACTGTAGGTCAGACACTGACCCATTCAGCTCAAAAACAAATAAGAAAATATAATACATTCTTTTAAACACGGGGTTCATAACGCCCTGAGACAAAATCACATCTATTTTAAAAGAGCAGACGACTCTTAGATGAAATGATAAAAAAACTCAAATATGGCCATCACGATTATTTTTATATTTTTTTTACAGTAAATAAAATAGATAAAACTTTCTAAAATAAAAGTTTCTACGGTGGACATTTTGAACCTTATTGAACAGGTTGAAGCACAGTGACGTCACCGATTCTTTTATGCTGTTAAATGAACTATAACTGTTGTATTTCGCATCCACAACAAATACAGATACAGACGTAGCAGTACATGCATATTTACGTTTAAAGTTATGTTATAGCGCAAACAATCAGCGAATGTACAGCAATCAAAATGTTTCGGTGACGTCGCTGGGCTTCACCTTGTTCAATAATGTCCAAAACGACCACCAAAGAAACGGAATTCTTATTTGTATTTTACTCACTGAAAAAAGGGAAAATATAATTATGATGACCATATATAAAACAAGTAGGTTTTTCGATAATGCCTACTTTATCTAAATATCTCTTTGATCGACTCATTTATTAAGCCGAAAATTCAATACCTGGGGACAGTGCGCTGCTAACAGAAGGGAGAGTTCTCCACCCTTGGACACGCCTCCAACACCGATTCCACCGCGCTGAACATCCGGTAACGAAGAAAACCATTCAACAGCCTCCTAAAATTTCAAATTTAGCTTTGAGCATTTCTTTCCTTTGAACATTCTAACAACCTAATATGTAGTAATAAACTGCAATTATTGATAATTAATTTCTGAAAAGTGCAAATATATTTCATGTTGATTACATATTAATTTTCATTTTTTGCCATGCGCAGAGCCAATTTGGCCTCGTCACATAAAGTAAATGACAGCTCATGACTGAGACTTTGTTCATTAAAAAGATTATAAAATTCTCCCTTCAATGTGAGAAACTGTTTCAGATTGTTTGAATTCGTTGCTGAATTGTCTTCGTTTGAAGTGTGGAATCTGAAGTCGCCCATACTGTTTGGCTTAGGAGAGACTGACCAATCAGAGGGCTAGGAGATATGAGTTGTTTATTAGCTGTGACCTAAATGTTCTGAGTTGTCTGTCAATGTAACATGTAATAGCACAGGGACAGCACACTGTTTAAATGTTGTATGTTTTAATTATAACAAGTACATGTGTGAATAACACCGCAAAGTTTACCCAGACCATCATGTTGTGGTGGGAGTAAGTTTGTAGATCATTTCATGTTATAAATTTACATATATACGCAAGTTTCAGCCACAACCTTAGCACCTTACTACAGTCTCTGTTAACAAGAGTGTTCCGTGCTTTGAACAATCACGACACGTGTCACGGTCATATACAACGCAACGTAAGATGCGATTACGAATTCTAGGGTTGGCTTGGTGTTTATGCATAGTAGACTAATATCGTCTATAACTGAACAATGATTCAGACAAAACCTGTATCAAATTTACCAGAAAATACCCCAAGTGTACACCATCAAGAGTCCGTGGTAAATCCTTGTAATTAAAGTAAGGAAGGGCAAATGTTGTAAACCCTCGGGAGGCCAACAGGGATGCTCGGAACTCCAGTAGACCCCCAGCAGTGCCAAACATATCAATCACGCCGGGAAAAGGGCCTTTACCTGTGAAAAAAAACACACTATTCGTGTTACGTGAGATGTACCTGACATCATTCTAATACCTACCTGAGAAGACAGCGCTCCAAACCACATCTATGTGTGATAATTATAAATATATATATTGTTAGTAGCTTCAGCAGCCTCACGATCACAACAGGAGTAAGTACCAGGTATACCTAACCTTCAGGCTATATAGGACAATTAGGCACGTTAATTAACTCGTAGACTTCTGTCGTCATGCCCAATATAACCTTACAAATCTACAGTGGGTCCACCGTGAACTAATTGTTTTCTTGGGAGGCGCGGATCTTGAACGGAAGGAAGGTAAATTTGTCCAATATAAAGCATTTGTTACATGTAAAGAAGCAACAATATCTATACCGCATCTTTCCACACATATAAAAACCTGTGAATAATAAGCCCAATATGTTAAAGGTTTTATCTAGATGTATATTTGATTCACTTAGCTAATGTTTAAACATGATAACACATATGCATATGTATGAAAATGTATGAGCAAACCGATGTCCGGAAACATGCAGTAAGCCCACAAAGCCTTCCTTATAGAATTCAAATAGTCCGATGCATTAAATCTTTCAAGAAAGTTACAAAAAAATACGGTACAATGCACTAAACATGTTTCGGTCATAAGCACATGCTGAGGCAAGAGATAGTGGTTACAAAATAATGGAGACAGAGGCCCAACGACCTTAAAAACAGGTAATTGATTAAAGGTCAATGAAAATTAAGTTCTTCTACATATCTAGGCGTAAATGTGACACAAGTTTGGGAAGTTATGTCCTCAGATGGACAGAGGTAAGCTCTCCACCTGGAGGCACGAAAAGCGTTCCCCGTATGCTGCCATGTTCTATCTCCGTTCGTGTTACAGCCTTGTCCATGTAATACCGCAGAGCCTCGGCTGTGGCTAGGGGGGCAGGAGGCGAGTCCCACAGCTTCTCCCAGGGCAGATGCCCCTCCCTCAGGGACAACAGCACGCGATAAGGCACCGTCACGTCTCTCTTCAGCAGCCTTAGCCCCGACCTCTGACCAGGGACGGACTTCTTACTCCAGAAAAGGCCCATGGGCTCAACGCCTGTATAGGTATATGAAAAGGTAAAAGTGTATCTTTATCAGAGTATATGTTGCTCTGTCACGAATACATGTATACTGTTTACATGAATGTAAAATGTATGTTAAACAAAGCAGAAATAAATGCGGCTACGACTGACGTCGGATTTTATCCGCCGCCTCCCTCTCGAGTTTTGTTTTGGGAATTATTGCCCTACCTACAACGATATATATCAAGGATTATGATATTTCATATATGCGACACAGAATACATGTAACCTTGGGGATATGATATTTCATATACGCGACATAGCCTACATGTACGTCTTGGGGATATGATATTTCATATACGCGACATAGCCTACATGTACACCTTGGGGATATGATATTTCATATATGTGACATAGCCTACATGTACATCTTGGGGATATGATATTTCATATATGCGACATAGCCTACATGTACATCTTGGGGATATGATATTTCATATATGCGACATAGCCTACATGGACACCTTGGGGATATGATATTTCATATATGCGACATAGCCTACATGGACACCTTGGGGATATGATATTTCATATATGCGACATAGCCTACATGGACACCTTGGGGATATGTTTCATGCAAATCATATTGTGATCAAGATCACAGAAAGGTGACGCACACGTTAAAACCTTAAATATTACCACGTTTCTTAATAAACGGTTATATTTCATCTCTACACTAAGGTTGCGAACTGAATGACTTTGGACAAACATTATCATATACTCCCATGCCTTCTGAGTTTTACGGAGCCAAATGACAAAAGATTTTTGCATGCAATTTAAAATTTCCTTATCCTTGGAAGATGGGACAAGCTCTATTTCACACAATATGTGTGTACTAAAATAAATTGACAATTTACATGACTTGTTTCAATTTTGCTGAATTCTGCATTTTGGGTATGACAAATTTTACCGTGCATATGACACTTTACGTCATTGGTTTATTTCACGCACATTATACGCCCCTGTCCACATTATGGCCTGAATTGTTGCACGTCTCAGAATGATGACGTTGTAGTAGTTTAGTCCTCTACATACACAGTACATCCAGGACAAATCGCTGAGCCAGAAAAAAGGCTTTCACCGAGGAGGAATTTCCGTGATTAGTTATATCTATATGTCTACAATTTGCTGTTTAATTAGGTTTAAAAACAATGACTGGCGTCTTATATCTTACACAGTTGACTGATCGAGATTCGGGTGCACAGAAATTCTTTCTGTTGAAGTTCCCCAGCGATATTCCTACCCCGCAAAGCGACATGCATGGGAAGCACGAACCACAAAGGTGAGGAAGACATACAAAAACTTAGAACATGCATGCTCATCGTCGCTTCCGTTCTAAACGTCAGCCATAACCATCCTGTCCAGATGTTATCACCCCGCTGATTCCATGCCTTTCTTAACTGGAACTCCTGAGGAAGAGGTCTGGATATTCTTAATTTGAGGTGCCGTCTAATGTCCTTTGTATATATTCCTTTTGGATTAAAGCGGGACCTTTCCCGGCACAATGGAAACTCGGGTCCAAGCTGGAATCAAACGTAAATAAATAAATAAATAAATAGACGTGTTAGAACAAACCCGTGTAAGTGCCTCCCAGACAAGGAGTCGTAGTCAAGTCAATTTTGCCGTACTGGTCAGACAAGTAATGACCAGCCGAGCCGAACCTAACCCCATCCTCCTCCAACTCAGCCTGGACAGTGACCTCCTGGCCTGACCTCAGACCGGTCACTGTGATGTGTACCGGGTCATCCACGAGAGCTGAGACCGGACTGACAGACAGACGGACGGACCCAGGCGACATGCCACTCATCGCGCGCTCCCTACCTGCAGAAAGTACGAAAACCGCTAATAAAACAGGGTCAGGTAACTGAATATGACACCGGTATGAAAGAATAGGCGAATACGCATTTCAGTATGTATAAATATATAAATTAGTTAAAACATCGTAACTTGTGTCCCTTTTACCGGCTATTATTTTAATGAAATAAATGTTAACAATGGCTTCAAGCCCGTCATGACAAAACAGAAAATTGAAATTTCGACACGAGTTACTTCCCAGTATAGAAGTGAAAACTGGAGCCGAATCGGCATTGGAGACGTCTCGCGAAATTAACGCTGTTTGGGCGAGACATGAGTGGCTGCTCTCGTAAACTAACGCAAAATTACGCTAAAAAGACGTGGTTTCCGGTAGTCGCTAGACCTTGGAATGTTGTTGTTGTTGCGACTACCGGAAATGACGTCTTTTTAGCGTTATATTGCATTAGTTTGCGAGAGCACCCAGGCACGTCTGGCCCATTGGAGCCGTCTCCCGAGATTAACACTGTTTGAGCGAGATATGAGTGGGTGCTCTCGCAAACTAACGCAATATAACGCTAAAAAGACGTGATTTCCGGTAGTCGCTACAACAACAACATTCTAAGATTTAGCGACCACCTAAAATCACGGCTCCAGTGCCGATTCGGCTTATAGGAGTGAGCACACACGTACACACGTACACTCGCTGGGAATTAACATGTATTAAAATAGTAAATTGGATCCAGTGTTTGTAAATCCTCATGTGTTTTTGGTGAGGTGTCAGGCCTGGTGTCTTCTTTCACCAGATTAGATGCATGTACACAGACTTTTGTCTGATTCAGTTCAATAGGTAATGGGTGTAGTACACGTGTGGTTGTGCTTCAAGGGCCATGAAACTTTCAACGTCAAAATATATAGGCCTATGCAGTGACCATATAGTAGCCAGATAAGGTGGCGTCATTTTGGGAAAATAATCTTCCGGCCTGCGGAGTCATATATATACATACAGGAATACAAGAAGAATAGTAGAGTAGTGTAATATTTAGGTCACTTTGTATTATACATGGTGTTTGCAGTATCATAATTCCTACAAACAGAACAGCCTTGATGCTTACATAAAAAAATGTGATACAATACCGGTTGGTTATTACAGTGAGGTACTTAATACATTATCGGTCGCAACAGTTCCTCAGTGCTACACGTTGGACAGTAACACTTGACGCCTCACATTTACACTTGGAAAGGCCCATGTATATACTGACACTGGGAAGACCAAGACTCGTTTTCACAAAAGTCATCACATTTTTCCTTCAACCGTGTTGTCAGAGTTAGAATACCCCAGGCCATACGCCATGGTTTAAGAGAGAAGCTAACGGTAACAGATTTACGACGCCTTGCACAATTGAATCCTGTAATATAGGCATTCAGTTTAACCAGACTTGCATGTATCGCCTTTAATACGCTTAGAGCTAAGCTTTCCGTCCTAAATCTTCTGACATCTGGGTCACTTACTTGTACTTCATTCTCGCATCTGATTCTTATGGTACTTGTATAGCGTATGTGTAAGTTTAATATCAGTATGGAATCAGCTGGCATGTGGTTTTATTACCTTTTCTCAAGTGACCAGTGCCTCTCCGTGTCCTGGCCGAGACGAGCTGGTCAGTCCACAGCCGCGCGTATTGAGGATATCTGATCATAACAACATGCTATATACTCATCCTCGACCTGCTGGTCAAATAATGATAGGCCCCTATAAGCCGAACCGATATTGCAGCCGTCTCGCGAGATTAACGCTGTTTTTAGCGTTATTATGCGTTAGTTTGGGAGAGCACCCACTAACGTCTCGCCGAAACAGATTTAATGTCGCGAGACGGCTCCCATGCCGATTCGGTTTATAGGCCCAAACGTCCATACATGTATTGTAAGTCTACCTTCAGTTCACCCGTAGCCTTTAAATACAGGTCAGTTGTCCCCATAACGAGCGTCGCGTGGACTTGGCTACGTGACGCAGTCAAGGACGTATTATCATAAAGTAGGCTTAATTCCTCTCGTACAAGTATAGACCTAGATTTAACTTAAGCTGTGGTCCAGCAGATCTCCCTAAAACCCTTGCGCAATACACGATGTTGGCATAATCCGAAGGTAACGCGACAAGAGCGTCGAGCTCGTCAGAAAAGAGGAGACCACATTTTTGGGAAAGTCAGAGTACCGTTGACTAACTCGTTAACTGACGTATTACTTTTTTTTCTTTTTTTAAGTCGAAGGGAGATAATCCATGACCCTGTAAAAAAGTTGTCACTGTATATCTCTTAATGACTCAAGTGGCAAAAGCGTCTTTTCATGCCTACCGGCAAACAATGTCATGGGGCATTATGGTGGAGGAAACCTGATTGAGCCTTAAGGAAACTCTCTACCATCCACATGTTGCTGGCAGACCTTTCCACTTACGGTCGCAGGGGAAGTCAACATGAGCCAAGCTTGAACTCACGGCTGCATCGCAGAGAGGCGCCTGGGTCATTACGCTGCACTAGCGCACTAGCCACCTCGCCCACAGAGGCCCCACCTTCCTTTCTGAAGGCAGTAACTATATCTGTAATGACACTGACTGTGTGGAACTGTTTCATTCATAACTGGCGAACATGCAATTGTGCTATCCAGATATTTCTTTCTTAGTTCAATATTGTAACAACAGACCATAATTTGCAAATTGGCTTTAGAGGAAAGACGAAATTTCGAGAAAATAAGTCGACATTTCTAGAAAGAAGTCGAGATTTCGTGAAGGAAACACTCAAATCTTCAAAAACATAGGTCTGTAGAAACATGCTTAATTCCACACTGTGTGCATTGGACTTTCATCATCTATATGGATTGGTCTTCTGTTGAGATGAAATTAAAAATTTCAACGTACATGCAATTCAAATTATCAAGGTGGCATTTAATGAACGTTTCACGTACATAACATTGTCCTACAAGACACGGGATCGATCCCATATACAGGCTTACACCAGACAGCAACCCTAAAATTTGTCAGGCATCTGCTTTTACTAAATATAGAGCTGTCACGGTACGTGTGCTCAAGAAATGTACTTGATAGTTTCAGGTTTGAAATTTTCTACAGCCAGCTGCTTGAAAAACCTTATCAAAAACGCAACAAGAACCTGGCATAGTCATAATCTCTGGATTCCTATGCATGCCTTCATTGTTCACACATGCAGCTGTTCATGCAGTCTTAAAGACCGACTGTGTGTGTATAAGGCATGGGAAAGGTCGTCAGTAACTTGCCATAATTTTGCTGCTGAATATGATTTCCTCCGACACCAAAACTCGCCACCATCCAGTAAGTTAAATATTTTTGGCCATGGCAAGTCAAAATGTTATCGATCTATAACTTTGTAATAGATCAGTTAAATTGTTTTAACGTGGTCTTTTGTAAGGACTGCCTCGGAACAGTGGATTTTACATCGTCTTCTGAGTGCTGCAGATCTCCCATGTGTATTGCCCACTACAACAGTACTGTGGAAACCGTGTCACATTTTAGTGATTCAGATTAACGTGGTCATTTTCCCAATATCTCTAGTATTGCATAGTTCTGTTCTTCACAGTTAGCTAGTTATATATGGATAGTTGCACCTGTGGGAGAACAGTGGCAGTAATCTTGCCACATTAACCAGGGCTCTCTTTCTGGGAGTTATTGGTGGCTATATTCATTGTAACTGCCAGGGCAACATACATATCTTCACCATTTGTTGCCCTTGCAGTTTCAATACAGCTAAACGCCAATAATCATTTTCTAGAATAGGGCCCTGTTGATTTCAGACAGGAAATATTTCTCCAACTTCCAAAAGACAACAAGAGACAAGAAACCAGTGTCCTATTGTATTATTACAAGTTTATTTGGATGTTTGAATGAGAACAGAGGCAGTCTGACCTGATATTTCACCCTTCCATACACAATTATAATATGGTCATTGAGAGGCTGAGTTTGACGAGAAGGAAGCTAGGCAATAGGTACAGAATGACAGGGAAATGTGCGGTTATGGGCAGCTTAAAGTGAACTGTGGCGAAAGCAAACCCTAAAACTCTGCAGGCACCACTGGCGCAAGATCTCAAAAATAAATGCTGAATGTGATATGTAGAGAGTTGTAAAATTTGAATAGTTGCTCCACACCTGCATTTCAACAGTGTATTAAAGCGTGTCCCCAGCATGACACATGAAATGGAGTACAGCAAGCTGCGAGTTGTCAATCACTCCAGGTGTGAAGGAGAACAACTGGCCAGGTACACACCATGCTAAACAAGGTTCTGCCACTGGACTTGACCACCAATACAGAACAATTTCAACATCTGCTGCTTGGATGTCTACATGTCGGTACACACACACACTCTCAGCGCTTAATATCATAAAACCACATAGAAACATTTGCATTAAAAGGTGCATAAATATAAAATCAGCACCTTGGCAATTTGCATATTAGTCTGACGGCCACATCAGTGACGTTCAAAATGATCTGTATTCAGCCAGCTACTTGTAATCCTGTCTACACACTTCATCTAAAATCCAATATGAATGAACATGAAATCAAATGCTTGAAACAAACAGAACTACATAGGCACCAC
This sequence comes from Acanthopleura granulata, assembly GCA_016165875.1. Classification (NCBI taxonomy): domain Eukaryota; kingdom Metazoa; phylum Mollusca; class Polyplacophora; order Chitonida; family Chitonidae; genus Acanthopleura; species Acanthopleura granulata. Next base: position 18,448,775 of record JABBOT010000010.1, read on the forward strand.
ATCACATGTAGCAATACCTTTACGATTGTGATTTAGGATACAATATTCTTTGTGCTCACTTACAGACAGAGCAGAGTTATTTGTAGGCATACTGAGCTGATTGGACATGGTGGGGGGGGGGTCATTAAAACACTCAAAGGCTTAATCTATAAGCAGTGCTCAAAGCCTGGCATGTAGTCATCAAACAGTGAAGCCCCTGGACTTTTTTCTGTTAAAAAGGCACATACTGACAGTATAAAGATTTACTTCCCATGGTCTCTCTCAGTAAAGAATGTGCAAATCATGGCAGTGGTTGCTAACATTATCTTTCAAAACAGAAACATTCCTGTGACTCATCCCTGGTCGCAGGAAAATTATACACATTTCAGTTATCAAGCCACAGGTTATCCAGAAAAGTTGAATCACACTCTGTAGCAAGCATAGGTTCACTAAGAGCAAATTTATCACCTGTTGCTTGGACATTAACATACAAGTTTCTGCATATGTGACTTCAGCAATGTTAGTTCATGATAAGTACTGTAGTAGCATACAAATTAAAAGCAGGTAGTTTGATCATGAAGGATAATTGTACACTGAATATAACTGGAGCCAAAGACTTGTGGCTATTATATTGTACGTAATGCTCAAACTGAACACAGCCTAACTATTTGGCTTTGAACAATTGGTCGTGCCTACAGAGCTGTAAGGTATGAGTATCATTGAATATAGTTACATATACAATTATCAGTCATTGCTTTCTGACTATGTTACAGCCAGTGGCACCACTGGCTCATAATTACTTTATAGTTAACAGATCAATTGCACAATTTCTTGGAAATATGATGTATTCATACTGAGGGTTAGTTTCTAGAATTTCTGAGAAATGATATACAAAGTAAAAACCATACACTGCTTGGCCATGGAGCCGTGTTCATTATCAGATCATTTCACCCTTAACAGAACAGGTGTGGAATGTACCCCAGCAGAGAGATGAAGCAGACCGAATGTTTACAAAATTAGTGGAGATCGATTCCTAAGTGACAGATCCAAATGACAAGAGTTAAAAGCAGCAAACCTCTACCAACCCATCTAAAACAGGAGAAATGTGGAGAGTGACATTGCATATGATATTCTGTGATACTTTAGAGAGGGTGAATGAATAAGGAACAAGCCCTGAACCTGTTAAGCAGCAGGAGCCAGAAGGATGTTGCCAGGGGAAAGTGAAAACACTTGGCTTGACTAGCCATGGGCGCAGGTTCTCTCCATCAACACACTGGTTACTGCACGGAACACTGCATACTTGTATACCTGCGTATTACACAAAAGGCTGGCTAAGATAGTCACTATATATGGTTATTCTACATATAGTGGATACAGAGTGAGACGGGGTAAGCCGAACGATATCCAGGTCCAACTTTGATCATCTCTACATCACTTCATTATGATAATGTAAGTAGTATAATATGGATGTCGCCAATAATAATTATAACAATATTACTTTTCATAATATTAATAATTACAATTTAAAGTGGCATGAAAGGTTATATATAAACACTAAGTACAAAAGCGGTGGTACAGTGAGCTGTTATGTGCAAAGATAGAAAAGTTTGTATGTACAACAACTGTACAGGACACAGCGGATACTGGCGTGAGGCAGGCTAGGTGGCAAGGTGGTTTCCCATATACATTATATACATGTACAGAGCCGTGTGTCCCTCACAAGGCTTCAGCACACCTCACACGGACACACGTTTATATCATACACACCACAGCAGTAATATCAGCCTGTAATTATGAAGTACCAGGCCGGAGAGTGTCTTCAGGGCTGTGGAAGCAGACAAGGGAGAGAACCCCCTGCCCATGATACCAATGTATCTCCAGGTGCTGCCCCCTTTGTACAGACTGTAATTGTCATCTGGAGATATAACTCTTAGGAAGCATCCTGGGAACAGGAAGACAACACTGGTAATCCCAGCCAGAACACATAGGGTAATGATACAGCCTTAACTGCTGGGGTAGATTAGGGAAGGAACACACAGAGAAATGGAGGAGGGGCCCTTAAGGGCAAGTCCTGGCACGAACGAGGGAGGAAAAGTCAAGGGTTGCTGCCTAAATTGTGCCTTTCTTGATCATGGCATCTGTCTACCAAGCCTTCATGTTCCTGGAGGCCATGAGCGACAGCCCTCTGTTGGACAGCGGGGACAACCCAGGACGATATGCTTATTGTTTGGGCCAGGACTATAATCGTGACCACTCGCTCCCAGAGCTGTCCTGTCCCTGATCGCGATCGTCCACCAAACTGTGGCGGTTAGAGCCTGGCGGGCTACTCGGGTTGCTGCTTGTATTGGAAGCTAAAGACAGTCTCCAATTTCCAGTCTCCAAGGCATCCTGCCATTTAAAAGAAACAAGGATCAGTTATCATTAAATTCAAAAAACATTTAAAAGAGAAAATGTTTTAAACATGTACCTTGATTTCTCATAGAATAAAAATTGCAGCAGCCACAGTTTAAAATTTATCAAAGGTTTAGTAGACATGCTGATGAAACATGAACCAGTGAATTCTAGGTGTTTTGCCTTTTCCTTAGAATGAAATGTAACACAGTAAATAGAGTCAGAAAAACGTAAATGAAGTGACAACATGTTGACGATGAGCGACAGGCGACATGCAAGGAAATCATAATGAGGGAAAACAGAACACATTCTGCGTGGAAAATGATTACTGTGATGTACAAAAGCAGGATCTGGAAGAAAGGAAAGGTCTTCAACAACAACATTACACATCTGTTCGCAAAGTCAAGACATTATCCTACACATCATGAACACCAACACTGTAATCACTCCAAACAAAGTCACTATACCAGCAGAATCGCCATGTTTATGGACTGGAAGCAAAACTAACAAAAAAATAATCTATGACTAAAACCCAAAACTTGGAGTGGAGCTACATGTATGACCAAATCCCAGACGGTAAAGGACATTAATGGAAATGCTAGATGTTACTGATTTCATAGAGAGACAATGTTAAAGGCATCCTGCACGACGGTACAACAGCTAGACGGGAGGCCACACGGACTGCCAGCTGGGATGAGGTGTGATCAGGGGACATGCGATCAGCTCACACAGAGCCAGCCATAACAGCAGTCTGCACACACACACGTCCATTTCATATTTGCTCATGAAAGTCAAGTTTGTTTTGAGTTTTAATGTAAAAGGATTAAGCCAACATCTCGTATACTTCTGATATTTAATATTTAAAACCAAATATTATAATCTTTTTCTTTCTAGCAAGAAATGTCAATAATTCAAATGTTAATACCTGTCAGATATCTATATAAACAAATGGTTCTATTTTTATGATTATTAGCAGGTGACTGATGAATTAACGTCTCTCACGCACAAAAAACACACTGCTTTGTTCTGAATAAACATAAAATTGTCATATTGTTAGAGGTCTGATTTTCATTTCAAATGATTTATTACTGATATTGAGGTACAATGCTGAGAGGTGAGAGCCTGAAGCTGTTGGTGCATGCTGGGCGCGGTTAGGGCCGACTCTGGGAGAGTTTGGGGGGTGAGGGGAGTGCGGTCATGCAGGGCTAGAGCCGGTACCCTGGCATATCTACTCCTGCCAGCAAGTCTCATAGGTGTGCACAGAGCTGTAGTCAGTCTCAGTGTGGAGGTGGGCACCGCCGGGCTCTCGGCTGCTCGAGATCTGGCAAAACAGAAAGTCACACAACCAAGGATGAGGAGAAATGGGTGAGATCTACAGAGAGGATGCCTCATGAGACAGCTGTCAGTTGTGGTGTGACCCCGCTCTCTGACTCGCCTCCCGGGCAGAGAGGCACCTGCTGGGCTCGCCTACCGTCCCACATGAACCTCCCCCTCTTCTTGTCACACGCTCGACTGAAGGATGGAAACGACAAAAACATGAGAGCTCTGGGCATCCATGACCCTCTCACAATGTCGGGGCACTCACTGTGGTAGCTGCTGCGGTGGCCCAAGTTAGTTGTGGTGGCAATATAGTACATGGCACTAGTGCGGGAAACTACAAGCACTGGTCTACGATTTCATGCCATGTCCTTTGCAGCTGCAGTCATTTGACTATTGCTCCAGGTACATGTCAAATATCAACATTTACAACAGCTCATTTCTTATGTGTTATACAAAGCCTCTGTAGAACAGATATTTCCTGCTGGTCAACCTAGAGTTGGAGAAAATGCATGGTAGTGCCAGCCACTGCATCCAGTGTAGTGTTGATTACTAGACAGATGAATGCATGTGCATTAAGTGTCTTCAGACTGTGTACAGTGTATACAAACCCACAGGTATATGCGGTGAGGTGGCCTTAGCAGAGGTTGAGCACCAAGCAAGATCACACCAGTTGACAGACGTGTACAGAGAATAGAAAGCATGTAACCTGACTGTGCTTGGCACTGCAGTTAAGTGTGGGATTTACAGTGAGCTGAGATCTGACAGCTGACATCACTCTTCAAACCTCACACACAGAGAAGCACGGACTCAGGGGAGACTACCTAGTCATGCCAGCACGTGACGAGGCTGAATAAGAGGTTACAGTAGATTACAGTGCTCAAACTTGACCAGTGGTGACTGACCAAACAATCACTTTGGGGGGAGCTGATTTACACTGACGAGAAATGATTCACTCTACACACCACCATATTTCACATCACATTCACAGATTGTGATGGGTATGAAAATCTACTGCAATCTGAGATTATAACTTTCAGTATTTAACGTACAGCTAGAAATCCTGTGTAGCTAACGTGTACAACCCTTAGGAAGCTTAGAGGCAAAACTACACATCTCCCTGTTCAGTGACCAAGACGGCAGAAAAAAAACAAACCAATAACTACTGTGTTGAACTGTGAGTCTATAAGGGCAGATAATTAGGTGGCTAAGGGCATCTAATCAAGCCATGTTTCTTACCTGGCATGTCTGTTATTTTGCTGTATGAACTGCCATGCCTCGTTTATGCTAGTTTATTCAAAACATACCATGCCTCTATTAGTTATAGGTGAAGTATTTCCCTTCCTATTTGTATATACTGATAATTTTCTTTACATAACCAGCAATTTGTCATCGCCTATGTATACTTGTCATTGCTTTTGTATATTTGTCATCGCCTAGGTATATTTTATTTATCAATTTACCAGAGAAGCTTTATCCCCCATACTGCTGCCCTCCCCTCACATCCATCTTTGCTACATGTATACTGATCAATGTCCAACAGTAATAATTTACACTATTCTCTGTGTTAAATGTGAAGTACTAATCACTTTCCTACAGGTCCAGTAACTTAGCATCCCTTTCACGTTCTCAGTCGTTTTCCTGTAGGACCAGTAATTTACCATTCTTTTAATGTCCCAAGCATACTGATTATTATTGCACAAGGCCAACAATTTACCACCCCCTCCATGCCACACCTACAGTGATCAATTTCCTTACAGGGCCAGCAAACTGCCATGCCTCCTGTACTACATGCATATGAATCACTTATCAAACCCCAAAAGACCCCATCTTACATGTACACGCACATCTTACATGTCTGCTAACTTTTATACCGGACCAATAATTTACCCTCCCTTGTGTGTCCCACCACAGTTACCCTGCTGAATGACAGCGTGTCCTTACCTCAAAGATAGCACCAGCATCGCCTGAGCCGGCATGCTCCTGTGAGGACCCGGACATGTCAGCTGGGGAGGCAGAGACCCCTGAGGGCACTATCCGAGGGCTGCCCCCACTACCCCCACTCCCACTGGGAGAGTCCCGCCGCACACCTGCATTACCTGCAACAGTAATGTTTATTTATTACCTTTCAAAACCTTTACCTTTGGTGAAGAACTGTTAAAATTAAAAAAGTTCATTCAAAAGTGGTACAGTACCAAGAATTCTGGCGTATTTACCATTACCATGGTACATGTCACACCAACTTTTGTATACGTACCATGACCAGTGATTGCATCACAAATCTGTTGTGCAGTTCAATGAAATTATGGTATCATTACCATTACTAGCTATTGCCTCAACAACCTGTGGTGCATTACCATAAAATATTGTTGTATTCACCACTACCAGATATCGTCTTGCCAATCTGTGGTACGCATGTGGTACTATGCAATTCTGATGACTTGTACCATCTCCATTATTCTATGTTACCGTAACATGAACATGTTCACTGTTTACCTTCTAGGCCTACTGCCTAAATATAAAGGTGAGGTAAATTTTTTTATCATTACCATGCATTGTCCCACCACTTTAAGTGTGCTACAGTACTGGAAAACTTTCTCACTGTCTAGTGTTTTTCACATTTTCCAGTGTTTGCCTTACATTAAACTGTTGTGATGTCCTGTCCAGTGTTTGCCTTACCATTAAGCTGTGGTGCTGTGCTGTCCAGCATTTGCCTTACCATTAAACTGTGGAGCTGTGCTGTCAAGGGTTTGCCTTACCATTAAACTGTTGGGCTGTGCTGTTCAGTGTTTGGCTTCCATTAAACTGTGGTGATATGCTCTTCAGCATTTGCCCTACCATTAAAGTGTGATGCTGTGCTGTCCAGTGTAAGCCTTTCCATTAACCATTGGTGCTGTGCTATCCAGTGTTTGTTTTACCATTAAACTGTGGTGCTATGCTGACCAGCGTTTGCCTTCTCATTAAACTGAGCATCTGTGATGTCCAGCACTTGTTTTACCATTAAACAGTGGAGCTGTGCTGTCCAGTGCTTGCCTTACCATTAACCTGTGGAGCTGTGCTCTCCAGTGTTTGCCCTACATTTTATCTTTGGTGCTGTGCCTTACCATTAAACTGTGGCGCTGTACTGTCCAGTGTTTGCCTTACCACTAACCTGTGGAGCTGTACTGTCCAGCGTTTTCCCTACCATTAACCCTTGGTGCTGTGCTGTCCAGTGTTTGCCTTACCATTAAACTGTGGAGCTGTGCTGTCCAGTGTTTGTTTTACCATTAAACTGTGTAGCTGTGCTGTCCAGTGTTTGTTTTACCATTAAACTGTGTAGCTGTGCTGTCCAGTGTTTGTTTTACCATTAAACTGTGTAGCTGTGCTGTCCAGTGTTTGTTTTACCATTAAACTGTGTAGCTGTGCTGTCCAGTGTTTGTCTTACCATTAAACTGTGGAGCTGTGCTGTCCAGTGTTTGTTTTACCATTAAACTGTGTAGCTGTGCTGTCCAGTGTTTGTTTTACCATTAAACTGTGGAGCAGTGCTGTCCAGTGTTTGTCTTACCATTAAACTGTGGAGCTGTGCTGTCCAGTGTTTGCCTTACCATTAAACTGTGGAGATGTCCAGTGTTTGCCTTACCATTAAACTGTGGAGATGTCCAGTGTTTGCCTTACCATTAAACTGTGGAGATGTCCAGTGTTTGCCCTACCATTAACCATTGGTGCTGTGCTGTCCAGTGTTTGCCTTACCATTAACCTGTGGTGCTGTGCTGTCCAGTGTTTGCCTTACCATTAAACATCGAGCTCTGCTGTCCAACATTTATCTTACCATTGAATTGTGGGGCTGTACTGGCCGGGCGTGCTCCACGTAACTGGGCCTCCTGTAGTGATTTCATGTTAGGCTGGAAAAGGCTCTTCACCCTCTGCTGGATCTTGTCACCCTCTGAAGGTGCCCCACCCGACTGCATGCAACACAAACAGGTGTATCATGGGGAACAGGGCCATGAAACAATGCAATATGAAGGACGACTGAACAGTGGACTATTTGGTGTGTTTATTTCTCTTTCCTTTATTTCTACATGCATAATGTTTATAATCATAATTATTCCACATCTTCATATCTTTAATATATTCCCTTCACTAATCAATCATTATTAATTTTACAATTAAGTTCAACTCAGTCCTTTCATCAATCTTTCTCAAACTTCAATGAATTTTCTGAATGATCTCAACCATATGCAAAAAGAAAACAACTGGTTGAACACTTAAGATTGAAGTAGTGGTAGGCAGTTTTTACCTAATTTTTTGCTAAAAACATATTAAACATGACTAGCAAGATTGTGGCGATGACTTAACTATGAAAGTAGCAAACTGATAGTATCCCCCAGGCCTCCCACCCCCACACACCCTTAGTCATCAGGGGACTGTTTCACGAAGAAAGTGCAATGTCTGGTAAACCATAACTACCATGGCGACGTATCTCTACAGTATGTGTCGTCATGACACTTGCGTTTGACATAGGTTACTCATTGTTTGTAAAACTGCTGACGCATGACTAACCTTGGGTAGATCTATGAGCACTTGCATGCCTTGATCAGGGCCCATGTGGGCGATGTGACTGAAGTTCATCGGTGTAGAGATGAATTTCGACCGTTTATCACTTCTGAAAATGAGCAGTAGAAGTGATGTTAACGCCTGCATGATTCAGTCGGAGAAATTTTTGTGTTAATAGGGTAGGCTGATCAATTAAGGCAGGGCAAGTCGCATCAGCCACACATAAGCAGATGTTATTAGCTCACTTTAAGCTAAACAGTTGAACACAATTGTTTATAAAGGAGATGTTATGACAAGGACAAGTAAATTTAATCAGCAAAATCATTGACAATGATACAGGGGAAAAATTGAGAGAGCAAAACTCAAAAGGCACGAAGCAAAGCTTGACTTACTTTAATACTTATTACATAGCACAGTGCGAAGAAGATAGGTTAAGAATTTAAAGTCCTTCACAGGGAGAAGGAAGGACAGTTGATAGGAGACGAGTTTGAGCCTGGCAGATCATGTTACATAGGAAGAAGGCCACAACACTGTTATAAACAAAAGAAGAATTTTCTGTAACTGTGACCAACTAAAATGCAGTCAAGTACTATATACGTAGTCAAACCGTACAGTTCCATCAATACGACAGAGAAGCCAAAGAAATACCTCCACCCAGAAATATATGTGAACAAGATTAATCTACAGAGGCAACTAAACTACTGGCTAGTACACAGATCACATACATACTGGGATACTTTACATCTTTGTTGGACAGGAAAAAATTATAATGCATATATATGAGCAATACATTTCTACTTATACAGTCTACATCCAGCTTGGTGCTGGATGTAGACTGTATAAGTCTATATATCTATAACGCTAATCTATATATTAAAGCTCCAATCTACATGTTCATGGGCATTATGCATGCATTCAAATCTAGGTGTGGCAGACAATGATTTGTATTGTAAATCATTTGTCAGTAAGTGCAGCAAAGTAATCTGATTACATGTGCATCACTCACAAATATACATAACGGTCAAAAGGTTTTTCATGACAGATATACCAGGAATGTCAGCACGAATCCTAAGAAAGCCGTCCATTTTTTTCAGTACTAACTCAACAAGTACCTTTGTGGTGCCAGAGCTTATCACACAAGCGGAATATGGTTACCCAGGAGGGCTCAAATACATGTGTAGATAAGCTCTGGCACAAACATGTTTGACCTGACTGAGATAACAACTCTCAGCTCTCAGCCAGTTCTTGTAAATTGGAGCCTTGTTCATCTGTTATCAGGAGCATTAGAAGACATTCATTTAACCATAACCCTCTAGAACCACCTCTAAATCATTTATACAGATATACTGACACACTGCTAGAGGGAGGTAAGCGAGGCAAGCAAAGACAGGGTCAAACACTGGTGTTGGTGTTGTTAGATAGAGCCTACATGCATACAGGAGCCTCCATGACGTGTGGTAATTGATGCATGTCCAGATACCAAGCATGCAGTGGACTGTGTGACTGATAAGGTACTAGCACTACCACCCAGGCCAGTGCCCTATGGCACCAGCCCACCCACAGCTGTCCTGGTTGACCCAGAGAACAGAGGCGGAGTAGAGGAAATGCTTACTGGCTGCCTGTCACAATTACTTGTTCTGGGCCCATGTGAGCCACGTGGCTGAAGTTGAGAGGTTTTGAGATATCCCGGCTTCGCCGCTCTGGCCTGATATAAACACAAAACACCAAGTCAACATCTTGATTGCACCTCCCCATCTCCTACCATGTACAATTCACAACCTTAGTGCCCATCCCGAACTCTTAGAAGTGTAAGGTATGTGTGTGTAGGTATTCTGCATCAATATACAATGTAGTCCACATAAAAACTGCTTCTGACTTGTATGCAGAGATTTGTACACCTCTCTTCACATAGTTGTATTTTAATATTACGCTGTAATATTTTTGTCAAGGCTATTAAAGTGATATTCCACATTTATCTTGTTGGTCGTTATTGCCTGTAATACATGTAGGTTGTCACTATCTTCTTTGTCCTGAAGGAATGTTTTGTTCTAATCCTCTCAACTATCTTCAGCTATAAACCCTTCAGAGATGAAGTCAACATGTTTACATCACTGAACCTTTCATGCATTTACACATGTTTCTATTAAGAAAATACACTTAACATGTGATAAATTAGAATCTTGGGAACTTGGGAGCAGCACAGCAGCTCTAAACCATCACACATTCAAGCCAACCCAAACGTCAGGGATATGTCAAGGGATACAGACAACAATGCCACTGGCGTAAGACAGCCAAACAGAGGGACAAGTCATCAACAGACTATAGAACCACCAAGTAGCAGGCGCAGGGGAGGTTGGAAAACTTGACAAACAAGGGGAGATTACTCAGTTCAGTAGCAGACCATTCATTACAGCCTATTTCATGGCAGATTTTATATGCTGTGAAAATTATTAATTTCTGAATTTACTTCCTCCTCAGAAAACTAAGCATGAAGTCAATGAACATATGTAGCTTATGGTGTTTCACATTTTTCACATTTCACCTGACGTTTCATCATTCCAAGCCTTAGAATTGTTACATTAAACAATCCCAACATAACCCTGGCTGAAAATTCCATGGATTAGTCTTACAATACAGCATGTCATACAGCCATCCATTTGACAAACAGCCAACCTGTCAGGTTATCATGCCATATTTCTGCAATAAACATTCAGATGCTCAATGAACATTTGCCTTTCCAACAAGCTGGGTTGTGTCATCTTGTGCTTTAATCCCTTAACACTACCTCTCTGATATCATGACCAAGTTCATTAAACAAATGTGTTCAATAACAAAAGCTCAGCTTCTGTCATTCGCAGTGATGACATTTAGAATGAGACGTGTTGTTTTCCTTCGGAGTTAACAGTTGATAAATCAGGGGGAGATATCCACTTTTGTGACAAAGCCAATTCAATGTTTAACATGGTCACATCCACTAGCACTTGATTTCGTTTTTGATTTTCCAGGTTTCTAATAAGATGAAGTCTTGAACAAATGTTGCTGACTCATGTCCAGTCTACACAATGTTTTGTAACCTTGAACCACAGTTCTTATGTAACCAAAAGGTTTTATGAAGAAAATCTTATTCTGATTTAAAAAAACATATATCATGAGAGCAAGAAAAAAGGAATTCAGGTATAAGATCATGGGCAACAGGGAGCCTGGAGAAATGAGAGCAAACAGGTATGGCAACAAGAGGAAACAAAGAGGTAAGCATGTAGAACTGGTCTTCTGAAAAGAGCTTATATTTTAATAGTTACATTCCTAAACTCGGCTTTTCATTAAATCTCATCTGTTAATAATGACGATTAAGCCGTTACCAGTCCTAAATGTCTATCCCCCTTCTATTCTGCCATGAAGGAATATACAGCAAATCCACAGAATTAAGAACTGTAAAGTCTCTCATAATTCACGTGAAGTGTAAGGAAATAGTTCTACAGCTGATGATCATAAACAGACATTTGTTCACCGCCCTCTGATTAATAACAGGGCAATGACATTAGTTGTCACCCAACCCTTCAGACAGCTGTATAACCTACACACAAGACATATGATGAAGGAAGATGTCTGGTGTAGTCCATGACACTTCATGCCTCTGGCATGAAGAGACCTTACATTCTCCAAACATAATGACTTTTCGGAAAGAGATGACCATACAACAGTTACCAAGCATGTCAAATATGCTGTAACCACGCTGTAACTGGACACTTTGGAAAGAGATTCTGGATTATTTTACAAAGTACACTGCCTTGTATTCAACTACTTCGAAACTGAACCTGAATGAACATTTGCTAGAATTTATGTTCTTTAAATAAAGTGGTTCACGTGTCATTGGTTTCTTTCACCAACAACCAAATGTTTTTCAATGGAAAAATCCTCATGTCGTCACTGCTGTTCTTAACAATAAGATTTATTCAATGGTTCACAACTTTCATGAGACATGTTTTGGATCTGCTTTAACATGCGATTTTCCATCATCACAACGCATCTTACAGTTACAGCCATGCTACACGCTACTTGGAAAAGCCCACATTTCCTTCGATACTCTGAGAGAGAGTGTCACAGGTAAAAGGCCTGGTCACAGGCCCTTCAGACAGGCAGACCTACCCCTTTGCTGCTCTGTCTTCTTCCCGGGTCTTGAAGGAAAACCTTCTCTTACTCCTGTTGATGCCTCGTCCCCGCATGAAGTCAGGGACCAATAGCCTCTCCTGAGCTGTAACAGAAAATGAAACTGCCCTAAAGCAACTCTTAGATTACTAATGCCTCTAGTTTATTTCTTTATTTATTTATTGACTTATCTGATTGGTGTTTTACCCAAGAATTACATTGATACAACAGTGACCAGAGTTATGGCCCCCAGGAAACTAGGCAGAGCCCAGGGAAACCCACAACCTCTGGTTTATAACATTTAACTGCCCCTTACTACAGAGTTAGGACTGAACTACATGTATTTGGTTTAGGTTGAAACATTTTCCCTAATCTTTCATTGGGTTTGAAGTATGAGTATCCAGAAAACATATTTTCATGGTACATGTAAAACACATCTGGAGCGCATCTGCACAGCTGAAGTTTTACACTGCAAACGACGCAGTCAACCCGGGCGTTCACACAGTTGGAATACACAAAATCACCCTGACACCCGCCAAAAATTCATCATTACCTCCATGTGCTTTGTGACACACCACTTATTGCCACACCCAACAGCCCCTTCATTCTATCACAATATCGAGGTCCCAAGAAACATCGTAGGATTTCTTGACATGTCAAGTGTGTACACATTTCCCCACCAGATGCATATCAGTAGAGTTCAAAGTTTCCCTCAGACACAACACATAAAGCTCACAGTTATCTGATTCCAGAAAACTGATCCCAGTATTTATCAGTGACTTTCCTTTTCTGTATATTGGTGCCAGCAAGGACCCAATATTCCTATTACCAATATCATCGAATAGTACACTGCAAATATCCCAACAGGATCTGGTTAAGTCCACAGCAGTTACCTTCCTGAATGTTCCTAAAGTAGACAATGTGCTGGGTGTCCGGGGTGATGCTTAGGTTAAGGGAGCCATCCTTACACAATGGCTTAGTCTGCGAACATACAAACATCATAGGGTACAACACTTAGAAGAGTACTGCATGAAAAGCAAAACTTAATACACCACATATTCTGAGTTCTCTAACTCGGTTCAATAGTGCGATGACTTTTTGTCCATTTTCAACTCTAACCATAAGGATGTAGTTATGACTACTGTACAACTAAGTTCCATTAGGACAACTTATTAACTTGGCAGAACAATGCATCGCTACAGCTACACCGTATTCCTTTTGTTAAAAAAGCCGTCCTGGGTGTGCTTTACCTTTCTGAGACAGAGGGTCTGCACCCACTCTGTGTATTCCACATCAAACACAAACACAGCATTTTCTGTATGGCAGCAGAGGTAGGGATGCGAGTAACCTGAACACACAAAAACAAATACATGTACTTTAGCTTCAAAGCAGCAACCTTTTTCTTTTCCTTTCCAATAAGACAGGGTAGATTTTAATGTTGAAAATCTACAACTACCGGCAACTTCTCTCTCCATGTTTGGTTTTTCAGCATTGTTTCCATCATATCACGTTGCTGTCTCCTTGTAGTTGGCAGAACCCAATGCCGACATATTTATAAAGCTACCTTGCTAGAAAGCCATGTCAAATACATCAAGCACGGCACCCCCACCCTATAACATTATGCTGAAAACGGGCAGACTAGTGCCTGATCTATTCCTCTTATGCTGAACACAAGATTACCAATGTTAATGTATAAGGTACTACTCGATTCAAGACTGAACCCCAGCTCTACCACTCATAAGGCACATACTTCAACTACTGTCTCTACGTAAAACTAGAGAATCTCACACGTGCTTGTACATAATTGTAACTTACTGATATGAAGAGGGGGAGCTGGCCACATGATTTCCTGCAGACGGCTGGGTTTGCCACTGCTGTCCACATACAGGGCCAGTGCTGCAAACAGCCACACATCAAGTCATTATCACTACCTTGTCAACACAGTAAATTAGTACAGTTATCTAATTAACACAGTACAGGTGTGCCAGTTAACATGGCAGAGGTAAACAGATTACTCCAGATGTAGCAATGGCGAGCTGATAGGCCATACTGGCTGATGTTGTACAGGATAAGTGATAAGTACACTAGATATATATAACAAATTACAGATACATATCAATTCCACTTTTATAAACTAAATACAAGGCAAGCACAAGTTACCTCATAAAAAAACAAGAAGAGATGAGCATTTACAGAACATTTCCTTCTTTTCATTGTAATAAATGAGCAGTCATGTAAACCTTTGCTGAACAACAGCCCTAAAGGTGACTTGTGAACAAACTGTTATATACACACAAATAAAACAAATACAAAGCAGCACCCAAAATTTCTCCGCACTCACCATTGAACACCAACAAGTACTCCTTATTGTGTTGTATTTCTATGGCCATCATGGCATCTATTGGGGATTGTAACAAGAACTGGAGGCTGTGTTCCTCTGTGTTCACCAATGCTGAAACAACAGTACATAACACTCCAACATTTGTTATACGTATGTATCAACACGTTGCAAAAATGTAAATAATTACAGTTCAAGTCACAGCAACAAAACAATCTGTTCTTTGTGAATGACTATCTCACCCCTGATAACAAGCAAGAGACATGCAGTTCGTAATTTCATATTGAGAACTTCAATGAAAATACACATAAGAAACTGGAACCAATCTGAATACCGGAATCTTCCCAATGTCTTTGGTGTAGTAGCACAGGCATATGTGGCACTGTCCCAAATCCGATCAATTCTGCACATGCATGCTGATGAGCACTCAAAACTCATATCAGTGAACAAATGACAGACAGCTTAACAGGCCTTTGTCCCACTGACAACAACCCATCCTACTTACAGATAGGTGCTCCATCCCCCTGCACACTGTAGACAGCGAAACACGAGGGGTACCCGACACAGAGTCTCTCATTAATCATTTCTATAAACTGCACGGTGCCTGGCACCTGAATGTCCTTGACCTTTCGGTGTCGCTGTCGTGTTTTGTTAAGTTCGTACACCTGAACAGTTCGTTTGATGGCCACGCAAAGCGCCACTGTGGAGCCCTGCCTCATGAGGCCAGTACAGAAGAACTGGCAGCCTTTCGTCTCCTGAATCTTGACAACTTCAGCCTCATAACCGTCAAGTGTTGATCTGTGCAGCAGTTTCACATGCCGCTGTTTTCCTGTGGACATACATTAATCAATTTTCAAATATTCAAGTTTCTTGCTTTGGAGAATTTCTTTGAATACATTGTATTTGTCCTAAAAACACTTGCCCCTCAAAAATGAATTTGACAAAAATAAATGTCATATAATATTACTCTTGCTGCTGAGATTCAGATTTTCTAGTAGGTTATCACCCTACCTTTGAAACAAAAATAAAAACACCTTCTCTATGAACTTTCAAAATGAGTAACTTTGTCATGGTTGAAATTTTAGGTTGAATAGAATGAATACACAAGAAATACAAGTACATGTAATAAGGTATATAACATTATCACAAATTCTTCTCGTTTCACACAAATACCATTTATAAAGTTGCCTGCAGGCATGTTAACAAAACTGGACCGCATGCATCTGCACTTCTTGGTCTCAGAGAACTTGGGAATCATGTGTCCTTATGCAAATAGAGCAATGGCCAAGTGTACTAATTCTCTACCATCATAGAGGACAGTGATGTTTATTTGAACTAACTAATCACATGTCATGTCATCTGAGGTGCAATCCCATGACTGTTAGTATCAGAGATATCAAGACTCCTGGATTAGGAAATTCTGATAATCTCTGTA
This sequence comes from Acanthopleura granulata, assembly GCA_016165875.1. Classification (NCBI taxonomy): domain Eukaryota; kingdom Metazoa; phylum Mollusca; class Polyplacophora; order Chitonida; family Chitonidae; genus Acanthopleura; species Acanthopleura granulata. The sequence goes on from JABBOT010000010.1 coordinate 18,464,914, forward strand.
AATACCAGGGTAAGAGAGTTTCCTCTCACTATATTTATCAAAAGTTTGACTTTCTTAAGTCTCTTTATTAACAAAGCTGAAGTCTGTCCCCATACTTACCACTCAGGTATATTAAAAGTTGTTCTTCCTCGACTAGTTCAATTTGATACACCGGCTTCTTTTCACTTTTATCCCCTATTCTGATGAAAGCTGAAAATGAAGAAATATATCACACTTTGCTCCTTAACCAATGATTGCCATTTCAGCATTTTACAAGGAAACTTGCCAAAGAAACCTAATTAGCAAAAGGAGCACATAAAATGAATCCAAACATTCTTTATCAATTTCAATCTACTTTCTTGTAGAATATATCAGTAAAGGTAATCTCCATCATAATCGGATGGGTTAATCAACCATAATGCAATACTTACTGTCTTTACTCAACTCTGCCACATAAAGACCATCTTCAGTTCCCAATAAAATTCTATTGACATCTGAAATTGACAAAGATTGAGTACATTTTACTTCTAAGTTTTTATTTTACCCAAATAAAAATGATTACCTGTATGTACAGTGCTGCTTAACTTTATTAAATAAAGAGATGGAAAAACCATACTTAAGATACTACTCTTTACTTACTGTGCACAACATTACAATATTTCATCATTTCACAAGCATGGTTGGACCAAAATAACATTTCAAGTTAGAGGTATGATGAACCCTTACCTAAAACAACAGCTGAATGCGTCCCTTTCACAAGACTCAAAGCATTGTCGTAGATTTCTTGAGCTTGATACACCTGATGAAAATAATGACACATGTACATGTACAACAAAAAGTTTAATTCTTCTCTAATTTGCTTGACTTTTTATGCCACATTCCAGAAAATTTATAGGATAGGCAGTTAGGTCAAACAGTATAATATACCTCAGCGTCACTACGTCCAATTCACACGTTTAGGACAGAAATATCAAGGGACTGGATTTCAGAATTTGTTAAAAAAATCAAACTTTATTAGATCCACAAATTGCTAAAACTGCACCAAGGCTTCTATTTCTGGAAGTGTTCCAAAACTGTCATTGATCCTTACAAACTTACACTGTGAAAAGTTATAGAGAGAATGCTACAGATTCAAGTTAGACTTACTGCTTTGTTCGGAAGCTTGTTTTTGCGTAGAAGTTTGTGGAGTTCAGTGAGTGCCCCCACCCACCGCTGCCGGTCAATCTCAGAGTCGGCTAAAAGAAGCACCTGGTGTTTGGAGTTAGGTGGGTTCATTTCACTGACCGTTACCTGCCAATGACAAACGTGACAAACTCCATCACAAGTATTTCAGTACAATTTCGATCTTTACACCTAGTCATGGATTAACTGCAGAAAGAGAGAGGTAACTTACCAAGAGAAAACTAAAGATACATCTTTATGAATTTCATAATCAGCCATTTCAACAAATTTATCACTGATAACAGCACCCTAATGTATAAAGAGTAACACATACAGTATGTAATATGTTGCATTCTCTGGGCTCTGCTTAGTTTTACTTGAATATTTTATTATTTTCTTATTTGTAAATGTTATTTATATCAAAGAGTTAAAATTGATACAAGCTTTTCTGTATTGATCACAGTACACTGAATACTTACCCTGAATATACAAGGTATGTCTTTTTTGTTGGCGTGTATCACATCAGTTTGTGTGACTGGGCTCACAGAAAACTCTTCATCCCTGCAAACCAAACCACAAACCACTGAAGTTAATACAACACATGCTATACTAACATTACCTGCATAGGGGGTTTTCTAGCAAATTTCTACTTAGAAACTCAATTTGAAAAAGTCAGGCAACTCAATATTTTTCCATCACCAATGTACCAAAAACTCAATTAATATCATAAAAACTGAAAACAAAATATCTTTTAAACTAAATTTTCTGACATTTCTCGTGGTTATCCCTGTTGTACAATGCACTAAAGTCATTGCAGGTATAGCCAACACACAATAATTTACCGAAATAAAATGTACTAACGAAATGAACATACCTAAAACGCAACACAATAGATTATAAGTAAACACAAATAATATTTTGGTGTAGGATCAAGGGAGGATCAGCAAAAAGCAATTTCATTTGACTTGCTAATTAATCCTGAAGATTACCCTCCTGACATACATGATAGAGATAATGCCTTGTCATATGGCCAAACTGACCTCATGTCTAGCACCTGACTGACCACTGGAGAGGAGACATGCTTCTGGTCGGGTTGGACATCATATAAAAATAGTTTAAAATCACAGACTACTACAAAAAGCCGGGACCAGCCTTTCTTTATCCCTCCAATCCGGGGTCCCTGTCAGGGAGAAGAAACACCAGCATATCACACACACATGTATGTAAAACCATCTAGACAGCAAAATTGGTAACAGGAAAAACAAGGCTCTTATCTACAATTTCACAACACAATACAGACATTCTCATATTAAATTTTTTTTTTGACCAAAGCAAAATAATGTTTAACCCGGTCAAAGACAGAGTACAATGCATAATTTCACAGATAATACATGGTTCACATTTCCTGTGGCATTTAGCAAAAAAGATACCAGCACACTTTCTGTCAAATGAACTATTCCCACGGCTTAAAAGAACAGATCACATTTGAACAAAGCACACCTCATCTTTCGAGCTGATTCGAAATATGGTCTTTATTATTTTGTGGTATTTTCATTCAATGATTAAAATGGAAACAAAGATGCAAGTGCTATGGTGGACTTTTTGGGCCATATCGAACAGGGTGAAGCACAGTGACGTCACAGATTCTTTTTATCATCTAAACATGTACTGACTGCTATACGTCCACGTTCTACATGCGTCTATATGTAGTACAACATCTGTATCTGTATTTAATGTGGATATGCAACAGTTACAGCACGTTAATGAGTAAAAAAAGAATCTGTGATGTCAGTGTGCTTCAGCCAGATCAGCATGGTCCAAAAAGTCCACCGTAGCACCCTAGTCTTTACTTCCATTTTAATCATTGTAAAAAAAAAAAAAAGACCATATTTGATATTGACAAGAAATGTCATGTTTGCTTTGTTTAAATTTACCTTGTTTAATTTTAGACGATGTTTACTTTCTTTAAATGTGGTCTTTTCTTTTAATGCAGTTGATTAGGAATAGGAATATTAACATAGTACTTCTACTTTATTAACTCATTTGTTTGTTCTGTGCCCTGATTTACTTTCCCCTCTCATCACTTACCCTGACAAAACCCTCATGAGCTGTACCTATTCCCTTATTTACATCTATACCCAATGGTCGTCTGGCTGTAAACAGACATAAAATCAAATCATATATATTCTTGTCAGAAACATTTCACATGTACAACACATATTTTAAAAAGATAAATGGTTTAAAAATAATTACATAAGAAGTGTTCATGATCACATTTGTCCCTGCAGCAGTAGTGATGTTTTGTTTAATTAAGATAAACCAATGTACATAAATAATGAATAGAATATTGTACACTAAATTTATATACCCTAAAATTGTTCCCCTAAAATTTGAATATTGGTAGGATAATACAACTCAATCCTTCCAAACTTTTGGATCACATGCACACTTATGTCAGAATGTGTTGTTTTGTACTCTTTTCAATTCAATTGGGGAGAGCTGCTATTCATTTTTCTTCTTCTTTTCTGAGACTATGATCATTGAACCATTTATAATAGTGTTAAACAACATGTAATTGTTTTGATGTGAATGTGTGACAGGATGCATAACTCTAGTGTAGAAGACTAAGTGTTTCATGTCAAGGTGGCATTCATGAGGATAAGTTCTACAGTCCATAGTCCAAAGAATAAAGCATATATCAACAGACTGGAAGATGGTCTTGTGTTTATTCACGAAATTATTAGTGCTGAGAATGCTGACAACCTATCTGGCTTTCCTAACACCAGTACAATGTTTCATCTCTCACTCCAAATAATATTAATGGTACATACAAGTTTTCAAATGTCACTGTCCAATATTCTGTACTTATACTGCTATTTTCACCCACAATCCTCCCCCCCCCCCAAGGAATGCATACTTACTCTGGTCAGGAGGCACAGGACATACCATGGGGGCCTTGTTCATACAGTGGGTGTGACACGAGTAATTACATGCTGGAAAACAACATAGCAGACAATTACTTGAATATTACAAGACAGACAAATATACCATTATATATTGAACTACAATTCCCACTTGTTCATAGCACAATGTGTCGCGAAACACTGAGTTCATGTCTATTGTTATCCTTCATGCTTTATCTATTTCACTAGTGTTATTGACATAACCTTGTCTAGCCACCAGTTCAAAGCCTCTACAACCAACATGTTGAAATCTGCTCTAACAAATACAAACTACAGGACTATACATGTGGCCCATCCATTAGTGTCTTACTTACTGGTACAGGTAACCTCCCTCTCTCCTGAGCCCTACCATCAGTGAGGTACAGAGGTTACAGTTCTACCTCGCCCATGAATGTTTTACTTACTGGTACAGGTAACATCCTCTCTCCCGAGCACTATCATCAGTGAGGTACAGTGGTTACAGTTCTACCTCGCCCATGAATGTTTTACTTACTGGTACAGGTAACATCCTCTCTCCTGAGCCCTACCATCAGTGAGGTACAGTGGTTACAGTTCTACCCCGCCCATGAATGTTTTACTTACTGGTACAGGTAACACCCTCTCTCCTGAGCCCTACCATCAGTGGGGTACAGTGGTTACAGTTCTACCCCGCCCATGAATGTTTTACTTACTGGTACAGGTAACCTCCCTGTCTTTTGAGACCTTCCATCAGTGAGGTACAGTGGTTACAGTTCTACCCTGTCCATTAATGTCTTACTTACTGGTACAGGTAACACCCTCTCTCCTGAGCCCTACCATCAGTGAGGTACAGAGGTTACAGTTCTACCCTGCCCATGAATGTCTTACTTACTGGTACAGGTAACACCCTCTCTCCTGAGCCCTACCATCAGTGAGGTACAGAGGTTACAGTTCTACCCCGCCCATGAATGTCTGTCTTACTGGTACAGGTAACCTCCCTGTCTTTTGAGACCTTCCATCAGTGACGTACAGTGGTTACAGTTCTACCTTGCCCATGAATGTTTTACTTACTGGTACAGGTAACATCCTCTCTCCCGAGCACTATCATCAGTGAGGTACAGTGGTTACAGTTCTACCCCGCCCATGAATGTTTTACTTACTGGTACAGGTAACCTCCCTGTCTTCTGAGACCTTCCATCAGTGATGTACAGTGGTGACAGTTCCACCCGGCCATTAATGTTTTACTTATTGGTACAGGTAACATCCTCTCTCCCGAGCACTACCATCAGTGAGGTACAGTGGTGACAGTTCTACCCGCCCATGAATGTTTTACTTACTGGTACAGGTAACACCCTGTCTCTTGAGCCCTATCATCAGTGAGGTACAGTGGTTGCACTTCTGGGGCACCCCAAACGACTTGACCCTAAACTGGTGCTCCTTGGGCTGCAGGACAGGGCGGGGCAGAGAGTCTGTCCTCCCAGGCACGTCATACAGGTGGGCGGGTACGTCGGGTAGGGGCAGTTCATCACAATGATCTCCCTGGGTGATGTCTGTCTTAGAGTCAAAGTCTGTCTCATCACCCACACTGCTCTCAGTGTCATAGGGGTTCTGAGAAACAAACAGAAACTTATCTGGTGATACAATCAACATTTCTACCATTTGATATACTTTATTTATCTGACTGGCATTTGATTAGAATTTTTCATGGATATGATGTGACCATCTGTATCTGTGAAGAAAACGGGAGTGTTGATATGGTAAATACATTTTATTAATTACTTGCAATAGCCAGAAAATAATGTATACATGTGTAGTTTATGTTTACTTCTTCACAAAAAAGAGTAAAACCACAACAGGAAAATGCAACTGTTGTTCATCGGATCATGCCTTGAACAATGTAACTGTAGTTCATCGGATCATGCCTTGAACAATGTAACTGTAGTTCATCGGATCATGCCTTGAACAATGTAACTGTTGCATACTTACATCATTAAACTTGATTATTTCTTGCCACTTTTCAATAAAAGATCCAGAGGATTGCACTGAAATTAACAAAAGAGTTGGTAAGTCCATAACATTTTCAGGGAAGTAATAAAATCATGATACAGAAGAATGCAATACAAAGTTTCAATACCCATTACAAAAAAAAGAACTTTCCCTGGCTAGTCCCTGTTGCATGCATCCAAAAAAGGGATACTTACTTGATGTGAGTTTTTCCTTTTCTTTCATCAACAAATCTATTTCTCTTAGCAATCTGTCTATCTCTCGTCTGGCATCCTGAAGTTTGCTGAAGAAGGAGAATTAAAATTATTGAAAGAGTTACAACAAGTCTTTTTCTCATATGTTGTACTTCTGAGGCAGTCTTCAATGAGCATTATCTGATATTGGCCATGGGTTTAAAACTGGTTAACAAATTTCAATGGCCAATAAATACTGAATAAAATAACGCTTAAATTTCATGATCAAAATTTTTTTCCAAAATTCCTAAACCTATAAATTCCATGCTTAATTGATTGTGCTTAAACTGGAGGCGAACATGCTGACAAACATTCTCACTTTTACAAATACTCAAACACACCATAATTTAACTCCCATGTTCCTCTTCAATGACTAATGTAATGGATCAACTCACCTCTCTGATTCTACATGTGCAGCCTTCAGCTCTGTCATCTCATTGTAGATCTGTTGCTTAGCCTGTACCTCATTCTGCAGACTAAGCCTCAGGTTCAGAATCTCCATCCGGTCAACGCGACGTGACCGGCGGTTCGTCCACTTCAACCGCTCCTGAAGTCCACAAACAACAACATTCTCACTAAGAATCTATTCAACTGATTTATGCTAGTTGTAATTTATACTACATGTATATTCAGAAACAGCTGGCTTATGTCCCCTGAAGGAAACCAAGCTGCATGAGACTTCCTGTAATAAGAGTTAGCAGAGAAAGCTTAACCCACCTCAAACATACTGCTTCCTGGGTCAATCGCTAGCTTATGGTATCCAGTGTAGAATCACACCTCACATCACTGTTATAAGGGAGGTCACAATAAAAAAACCCCACATGATGGTATGTGAAGGAGGGAAAATCAAATCCTCGTCTTTTAATTAAATAACTTTCATCAATATTACTAACATGGACATGCAGTGCTGAACTGAGACTTAGCAAACACTTCTGCTTCACAATGAAATCCAGAGCCATGTGTTAGGGCACAAAACTCACATTCTCATCTCCTGTCATGTTCATGCCCTTCAACTGGTCCAGTTCGTCAGTCATCTTGCCGGCCAGAGCCTGCAGATAGCCTCGAGCTTCCTTCTCTTCACTCACCCTGCAAACATATAGGATTGCTGGTCACAATCATGTACTGGTAAAACATACAGCATCGCTGGTCACAATCATGTACTGGTAAAACATACACCATTGCTGGTCACAATCATGTACTGGTAAAACATACAGCATCGCTGGTCACAATCATGTTCTGGTAAAAGCATCATGAATGGAACACAACCAACAACTTAAACTGCAGTCGAATTAGACAGTAAGTGAGGCTAGAACACACTAGGATCATAAATGTGCACTGCAGTTAACTTAATTCTATTCGGGAATGAGAAAATTTGCCTGTATCAATGCACTGCAGCTAATTTAATGCTACTTTGGAATGAGAAATTTGCATGTACCAAGGCATTGCAGTTACATGAATTCTATATTATGTAATGCCATTGCAATATTACAACTGAAAACATAAACTGAGGCACATAAACTCTTTCAGAATGACAAAAATTATGGAACAAAGGCAGATAAAAACCCCTATTAAAATGAATAGGTATAACCTATGTCACATTTGCCATCTACTATGACTTCTTTTATAGATGTTTATCCAGTGCTTACCACTTTTTGTGATTTCCTCGATCAGGGTCCATGAATTATGATGATTTACACACTGTTCACCATCTGATGATTTCCCCGATCAGAGACTCCCAATTTAAATGATCACTGTTTAGCCACTGCTTACCATTTGATGATTTCCCCATTCTGAGCCTCCCAATTTAAATGATTTCCATACAGTTTAGCCAGTGCTTACCATTTGATGATTTCCCCATTCTGAGCCTCCCAATTTAAATGATTTCCATACAGTTTAGCCACTGCTTACCATTTGATGATTTCCCCATTCTGAGCCTCCCAATTTAAATGATTTCCATACAGTTTAGCCATTGCTTACTATTTGATGATTTCCCCATTCTGAGCCTCCCAATTTAAATGATTTCCATACAGTTTAGCCATTGCTTACTATTTGATGATTTGCCTGATCTGGGCTTCCCGATTTAGATGCTTTACACACTGTTTATCCAGTGCTTACACATTATTTACCCAGGGTTTACCACTTGACAATTTACACAGTGTTCATCCAGTACGTACCATTTGATGATTTCCCCAATCTGGGCCTCCCACTGAGCCACAGATTCTCCACGACTCCTCAGGTCAGATAATTCATCCTTTACCTGGTTGTACTCCCTCATAAGCATGTCCAGGCGATCTTGTTTCTGAAACACCAAGCACACACAATATCAGGTGTGTATGTTTCACACAACACCCCTTCTCATCTCCAACTCCACTGAATTTACTGAAGGTACAAAACTGGCCTTTCTTAATATTTTGAATGACCTAGGTTTCAAGGGAACTGGATGTCATTCAGGTATGTCTTTTACATCTTCTTTCAAACACAAGAGTGTAGACATATACTTCTTGTCTTTTATTACTTGCTTCTTACAGTGCAAAATAAAATGTATGAATTGCAAAAGGCAAATGAAGAATCAACAGCTACAGACAAAAGACAACGAACTGAATATTTATTTGATTGTTGTTTACTGTCTTATGCAAGAATTTGAAAAAGTAAAACGATGCAGGTAATAATAATGAAAGCCAGACATGAAAAGTGAAGACTAGCACTCCTTCAATATTAGGTTAATCAGCACAGAGAACCTAATCCAGACACAGTGGCTCCTCTCCATAGGCCGGCTCAAGCACCGCCCACCCACCTCGTTATTTTCTCGCCTCAGTCTAACGACCTCCTCCGTCAGCTCTCTCTGCCGGTCCGTGTTCTCAAACTGCACATGATCCACCATGTCCTGGTACTCGGACACCTGCTGCTTCAAAGATGTCGTCTCCTTATTGAGGAGGGTGTGGCGAGACTCCGCCTCTTTCAGCTGCGACATCACTGAGGCAGCCTCGGCCGCGTGCTCAGACTTCAACTTCTCAATCTCCTCTGCATGTTCCACCTCCTTCTTTTCCATCAGAGCCTTCAACCTGACAATATACACGTTACAACATCATCAACAGACTTTCTCACAGTTTATAACCTTTATCACGATGGCATAAGCATTGTACTTCATGCAATCAGAGCCTTCCATCTGATGATTTGCATGGCATAACAACAACGAACATTTATACAGCCTAACTTTTACACTTCAATTATCGCCCCACCGTCCTCCACCTAATTTTTCCCCGAGATGCTGTTACATACATCTGTACATACTTTGAGAAGTTTTAGTGAAGAAAACCTTCAGATGTAGTACCTTCTTTGCACTCAGAAGTTTAGCCATCAAATTATTCACTGAACCCATGAAATTCTGCTGATTTGGCTTAATTAACATGCATCGTCACACTGTGTCCATTTCTATTTTATATGCGTCAGAGGCAGTCAGTGTCTAATAAACTTCATATAGCATTCACGATGTAGTACACCCTACAATAACGACAGAGAGGTGTGTCAGGGAGGTTTGACAATAACTATACCTGTTAATCTCTTTATCATTGACAATTCTTGTACTCGGCGTCCTGCCTAGCTGGCGCTGTTTTAATGTTTCAAAATCCTTTTCCAGATCTCTGCAGTACTGCTCGGCACTTTCCTTCAGTTTCCTCTCCTTACTGGCCTGAGCAGACAGCTCATCCCCATGCCGCTTCAGCTAAATGCACAAAAACATAGCACAGCTCAGACAAGAGAACCATAATGTGAAATTTTTCACTTTTTGCTTTACCTTCATTGGGGATTTCACTTAGAGTAGAATAGAGTACATGTACTACATTTATGGCATATATTAAATTAAAAGAGTAGACAAAGCTTAACCCTACTGGAATTCTTTGCAAATAAAGATATTATTATATTTATGCACACCTATTTACTGATCTTAACAGGATTAGCTGAAAACACTTTCCCCACTCAATTAAAGGAAAATCAGCTTTGCCAGACAAAAATCCTGTTACTTCCACGTGGTAAGACTGAGAAATACAACCAGTGTGTACTCACATCTTCTCTGGTCTTCTCTGACTTCCTTAGTTCTTGCTTCACCCCCTCTAATAGCTGCTTGAACTCTTCCACCTCCTCGTCTTTGTTCCGTAACTGTCTCCTCATGTCTTTTTCCCGAGCTCGGTAACGCTCTTCTCTGCAGGACAGAAGTCACAAGGCACGGCATAAGCATACTGTTTACAAATGCCATTTCAATAAGAAGGCCAAAAAAAAGATGGTTTAGGAAGTCAGATTTCAGCCTGAGATAGGATAAAGAAACGATGATTACCGGAAATATGAATTCAAAACGACTGTATTTCTGTGTGGCCATTACCTTCCCTCGACTGTAACTACATATGCACATTTAAGCAGCGTTTTTTTAATGGTGTTCACATATGTATTTACAACTATTTTTCAGATATATACAATGAACAAGTATTGGCTGAATTCTGACTGTGTGCAGCATACAACTTTGACCCAGGTTACTCATACATCGCGTCACAAGATGTTAGGCCATCACAAAGATTACAGTGACTTACTGAGACTCTGCCTCTCTGATCTGCTCCCTGACCCGCTTAAGCTCCTCAACTGTCTTCTCCATTTCACGGTTCTGCTGTTTGAAGTCTTCATGGTTCTTCTTCAGCTCCTGTGTTAATGAGACAAAATAAACCACACTATTAACAATATAAAGCCACAGTAACAGGGCAAATATTTCACATGGCACAGGAGAATCTATACACACTGCTCACTAGATCTGAAGTAATCTCACTTCCCAGAAGTTACCAACAGCTCCAGTGATCGCTTCTTGAATGGATAACTCAAAACTTACCATCAATCAAACATGTCTTTTCAAAACACAAATGTATGAATTGAAATTAATCCAAAACCAGTCTTTAACTCACAAAATATGAGAACTAAAATTTCATTAGCAGAACAGAGGAAGGACTCTGAAAGTTTTTCAGGTGTAGTACATGTAAGAGTCAAGGCACAGAAAAGCTACCAGATCTGACTGAGACTGCTGAATTCTTCACACACCTATCAATGACAATGCCAGATGAGAAACTTGATCCCACATATTAAATACAACTGCTGCAGACTGTCATGACAGTTAAGTTGTTTTATGAGACAAAGCTTTCCACCAATAAAACTTGTGTGACTGCTGGCTTCACTACATGATATAATCTTTTGAAGACAGTATTACCAAATATATAGTGGCAATGAGAGTATCCCATTATTGTCATAATCACAAGGACAAATGAACGATAAGACAGCACCATCACTACTGGGCACCACAGTTTCTTAAGGCAATAAATACGGCATAAAGCCTGGCTTGAATGTTCCTCTCACAAGGTAATACTAATCAATGATGAAAATCAGTATGAGAAAACATAACAGAATACAGTATGGATAGGAGAACAGAACACACTGTGGATAGGGGAACAGAACACAGTGTGGATAAGACAACAGAACACAGTGTGGATAGGGGAACAGAACACAGAGTGGATAGGGGAACAGAACACAGTGTGGATAGGGGAACAGAACACAGTGTGGATAGAGGTACAGAACACAGAGTGGATAGGGGAACAGAACACAGTGTGGATAGGGGAACAGAACACAGTGTGGATAGAGGTACAGAACACAGAGTGGATAGGGGAACAGAATACAGAGTGGATAGAGGTACAGAACACAGAGTGGATAGGGGAACAGAACACAGAGTGGATACGGGAACAGAACACAGTGTGGATAGGGGAACAGAACACAGTGTGGATAGAGGTACAGAACACAGAGTGGATAGGGGAACAGAACACAGTGTGGATAGAGGTACAGAACACAGAGTGGATAGGGGAACCAGAGCATTGTCAATGTTCTTACTCTCTGGAGATTGGACTTCTCTTCTTCCAGAAGCTTGAGTCTGCGTTCAAGATCTGCCTTTGAGCTCCGCACCTTTTCTAGGTCCTGCTCTGTGCTAGTTTTGTCTGTCTGAGTGACTGGGGGTGAAAGAAGTGACACATGGAATTATTGGTATAGAGAACTTTAAAAATCAGGGTTTTCATCATTTAAAGAAATAAATTGTGTCAGGTATAGTTTATATTCATAATAAATAAGCCAACCCAAAGGGAGGCAACTTCTCACTTGATAGCCACTATACACTGTTATCAACACTGACTTATTACCTGCAATCTATCTTGGGAGCTCGTAAATTTCAGTTTCTTTTCTCTGAACATGTATGTAGCCTCTAGTAAACAGTCAGGTTCACATGTAATGCAAATTCAGATACCAGTGTTACATCCCACTTGTGCTGTTCGTATCATTATGAACCTTTATGTGTGGTAAAAGTCATCACCTTTTCTCACTAACCTGATATGACTTTATGAAGAATAGAGTTCTCCTCTTTCAGCTGACTGATGTCTTGTTTAAGCTGACTTATTTCCCCATCATCCTCAGATGCTGCTCCTGCACCTGGTGGTGGCTGACTCTTTGTGAGTGATTCTGGAACCATAAATAAAACACAACCATAAACATGTGTACAAGAACTTTTGCAGCACTGGGAACCTGAATGTTATCAGCCACCTGTCTTGAAAACCCTGAAATTTCTATCTGAACCAACTAGTTTGTCTGGTCGATTTCATAGATGCCAGCATACAAGTTTCAAACATAAAATGATAATACAGCATATAAAAATACAGAAAGTCAGCCTAGACATATACAAGTTTCTTTTCCCTTCTTTTCTGACTGGAAATGCCACATTTTTTGTACATCTTGAATGTTAACATTCAGCAAATGCTTAACATGATCCATGTTATTCTCACCCTGAAGTTTTCGGTTTAGGTCCCTGTTAATATCTTCAAGCACTTGTATTCTCATCTCAAACGTCTGCAGTTTACTGTCATTCCGGGTATCCGCTAAGCAGCCCTTGTCTGATATTCGGCTACAAATGCACAAAAATAATTATTCTGATACACATAAATTTTTATGCCATCTTTGATTTATTTTATAGGTACATCCAAAGAGTGAAAGGCCTGAGAAGAACAAAAGTTACAATTGATGAAACATAAAGAAACCAAAGTTAACTGCATGTACTCATCATTTTATCTTTTTAAACACTAAAAAACAAAACAAACATAATTCAAGCCACTTATTTATTACTGATTTGATTGGTGTTTTACACTGTGCTCAAGAATACTTCATTTGACGGCGGCCAGCAATATCCCAGAAGGAAACCCACCAACATCCACAGGTTGCTGGCAGGCCGTCCCACGTATGTCCTTACAGGAAGCGAGCATGAGCTGGATTTGAACTCACAGATACTGCATTGGTGGGAGGTTCCTGGATCATTGCGCTGTGATAGCACGGTAACCGAATGAACCACACAGGCCCCCTAATTCAAGCCGCAGTAAAGCTATATTCAATTTCATAATCAAAGTTACATGTACTTTTGGTCATACCTGTTCTTCGTAAATGTAAAACCAATAAAAGGTAGATGATGTCCCTTAAAAGCTGTGTGCGTTGATGGGGGTACAGTGTCCTAAAAGTGAGACGCAGAGAAAATCAGGTGTGATAACATTCACAAGAAGAATTAGTTTAGGCTTCATCTCCAACTCAAAACATACATGCTCTAGATTGTAGGTACCTTTCAACAGGGAAGGTTTAGACATTTCCTGATCATGAATTACTGCCGGCTTACATGTACAAGTAAATTAGAATGTCACAGATCACCTCACCCATCTACCTGTACACCTGATAGTGATTGGCCAAAAAGCAAAATTTCATTGTGTTATAAAGGTTATGTTTTCCTGCTCTCTCATGTAAAGTTCTGATTTTCATTAACTTTCATATGTTGATCTTTCACTTCTCTACTTACTGTATGTTTGAAGTCGCTATCCTCAACATCAAAATTAGAGGTGTCAGTAGGACTGCTAACATCAGGAATGTACGGGGCCTCCTCTGGTAAACATGAGTTAATAAGACTTACAATGGAAGTTATGTTTTGTGGACACACGCATGCACAACGAGCTGACACTAAAAGTAAGATAGTCATCACTAATATATTACTGTTTCTTTCAATGACTCAATTTACAGGTGATGTGAACACCTCAGTTAGATCTTTTCATCAAAAACATAGGTCAATCCATGTGGAAGCAGGTCTTATATATATTCCCCCAACATGACGACAGTGAACATTGTGCCCAAAATAAATCCATCCAAAGTAAGCTTTACCAAGAAAAAAAAATCTATAATTTCACAGAAACTGCTGTTTGAAATAATTAAGAAATGCACCATACAGATGGTAATTTGAAGGCATTTTCTTGTGTATTTTTACATGACTCATACTTGTAGAGCATAAAAGCTGAGCAAGGTACCAGTTGCACAAGAAAAAATAAGTGATCAGCACCCATGGCGACAGATTTTTTAAAAGGAAGACACCAAATTATGGCCAACAGCCTTGTGATTTGGCTCCCAGACACTTGAGGTCTAGGATTTTTCTGGTATCCTCAAAATTCCCCAAACCCCAAACACTGACTGTGCACGAATTAGGAAAATATACAACCCTGGTGGAAGATCCACAATTTGTGACAGAAAATCACTGTATGAAGCTGAGTGAAACTGAGCCGGAACTTACGCTGTCTGACATTTTCCCAGTCTATGCCAACAAAAAATGGGTGATTACGAAAATCCTGCAGCCCATTCTTGCCAAATCTCTTGTCAGCGGTGCCTATAAGTCGTCGAATGAGATCCTTTGCTTCCTGAGTGACATCATCCACATCACTGGGAAACTCAAAACGGGTCTAAAAACATAGTAATTTCATCTTAAATAATTCAAGTCCCACAAGACTAATGCAATCTTAATCTAAACACATCAAACAACGCTATCTCGTAAGGACTGGTACACATACAATAAGGTGTCACCAAACAGTACATCTCAATCGGCTGATCCATTCTATACACTGGTTACGTTAGTAAGAATTTTTTTATGCTAAATGATAAAATTTGTTGAGAATCGCTTAATCATGGGCCTATGACAACTAAGTGACCTTGGTACATGTTTAATCTTCCCAAAAGCTGAATACAGTCTAATCCAATTTATCTGTTTATTTTTAATGCAATAAGCTGTGTTATAAGGTTAGGTAGTATCTATAGGCAAGTGATAGATTACCTGATGATTCATGATCTTGCCATAGGTTTCCACCAGAGATTCTGCGTAGAATGGCGTTTCCCCATACAGCATCTCGTACATGCAGACTCCCAATGACCACCAGTCACACTCAGGGCCGTACTTCCCATGGCCGTCCTCCATGGCCTAACAACAACAACAACAACAACAGATGCCTTCAGTCAGACATCCCACACCCCATACATGTGTTGCTATACAATAGTTCTTCAGATGACTTTGTTGTTTCTTAGGTGTAAATGACTGTAAAAACGTGATAGTTCACAGATAACAAATTTCAACCACGGTAGCAACAATTCGGTGTCAGTACTACAATACACTCCTCACTCTGATGGTGACTTTTACCCAGGGAAGTCTGCTGATAATCATCAGCTTGAGAATTTTGGTAATACTGACACCAAAACGCTGATATCCTAAAATTCAACTCACCTGAAGTTTGTCATCCACAGAACTTACCATTAACTTAGTGGTTGTTTTGTCGGTCTTTAGTAATGATATAATATTATAATAATATAATTCGTATGCAGAGTTTGAGTTATGTCAATAAACTATCAACAAAATACAAAATTTGCTGATTTTTGCAATATTTAACACCGAAACTTAATTTTCTATACCGATACCACCCCATCTTAAAATTGATCCTACTGTAATGATCCTACTGTGCTGTAAATAATGCCAATTTCAAGTAAAAGATTACTTGATCTTTTCAGGTAAAAGAAAACAAATTTATATATACATTTTATGCAAAAAAACATTAGAGTGAGGGAAGAAATAGATTACGTCTTGAGAAACTGTACGTAGCAATTGTTTAAAAAGCCCCTCTTTCATGGCTTATCAAACCTAAGGAATCATTCCTCCACGCCACTCACCGTTATTATTTACTTCAATGATAAAGACAGTGCAAGACCTGAGATGTGGAAGCTGGGTGAGAGATGATACAATTACAGAGGCAGTCTGATATCAGCAAGCGAATACAGGGAGTCTCACAGCTTAACATTTGTCTTCAGTTTGGACAGAATTAGATACTCTCGATAGTGGCCAACCACGTGGCAGCATAGTTCAGAAATGTCAGCTGGCTTACAGGGAATCAGTCTGCATGCTTTCTGAGAGCTGTACAGTGGTGGTGTTACTGTATACATGGCTGGCGGGAGGGGTATCAACTCTTCAGATAACGCCTGTTGGGCTGTATAACCATCTTATAGCATTCTCTCTCGCTCTCTCTCTGCCCTTTAGTACAGCTCTATCAACAATAACATTATTGTGCTCCACCACTATTGCCACTTGTTGGGGACTCTGTTTTACATCATACACAGGAGCCTGGTATCAGCACTGATAAGCTGACTAGCTACCTGACACGCTGCCAGGCCCAATCAAACCCAAGGTCATGGGCAGAGGTCAAGGTTAATCAATGACAGTTGTGCTGCCTTCTGTCAGTTTTGTTAAACATTATCATTAATGTGATTCAAAACAAACATCTAGTTGCATAATTAACCAGTTGTACATGACATATATACAGCAGCAGGATAAATGACAAAACTTGACTCACACGTTTTCTGATAATTATGATAATTACATACAAATTATAACTTGACAACTATATGAGATACATTTTATTGTGCTGGTCTTTTACATAATGATCTTCATATGAAGGTACAATTCAGTTCTTGAGCTACAAAAAGAAAACCCATTATATAATTGTCGTATTTGTTTCCCACTTAATTTGATATGGACTGGGAGGCATACTCTTCTCCTCAAGTACTATCCAAGTAGTAATGTTTGTTCAACTCTGTTAAAGCCATTCCCCTGGTACCTGTATCTGATTCTAACCTATTTTATATACTGAACGGCTTAGACATGTCATCAAAAGATGCTCCACAGGGCCTTCTTGGTTATCATATTTATAGCAATGGCTGTTAATGGTGGCAGAGTAATTTATTTCTTACCCGGAGAATCTCTGGGGAGATATAGTCTGGGGTTCCCACAGCCACTGATGATTGGACCTGAAATAACACACCAAAAAAAATATCTCCAAGCATTTCTCCAGCATCGCCATAAATATGACTTCACATTTAAGCTGTTAAAATTGAAGCCGACTTGATTAAAGTCACTGCTTAAAACTTGTAAATTTCTATGTCAAAAATAGTCAATAGTGATGTATGTACATTTATGGAATATGAGCTCAGGTCTGTTATACAGCAACGTGCTTTACTGCAGACCACTGTATGCACATAGAATAGAGCTTCATTCTATTTATAGCACTCTTAGCAGACAAAAAAAATGTTAATACATTTACATGTTGATGTGATTTTTTTTTTTATACTGGAATGCTTATAATATTCCAGCTTGGCTTGGGGGAATTTATATATACAAGAACATGTAAAACCTCTATAAGCTATTCTGTAATAAACCATCATCAGTTAAGAAGACCTTAATAAGACAATGTGGTTACTATTTCTGAGAGCATTTCTTCATTTGCTGAGAAAATCCATACAAAGGCAGCTGAGTACGGGGTTTGTGTCACGTCAGTTACTTCAACCAATCTTAGAAAAATACTGACGAGTGCCTTGCATATTCGTGGCAAGAAAGATCTGCATTAATTTGTTTGCACATGCAGGTATTACCAATCTGTAATCACAGCTATTTACTTCTGTGATGGTGTGCATACACACACACATACTAATCAAGGGTGTTACTTGGCATTTGTGTTGCTACATGTGTTTAAGTCCACAAGCCACAGAATGAATGATCACAGCTTAACGCTGCTTCGGCAATACTGCAGCCATGTCGTGGCCATTCATAAGATGTTACAGGTGTAGATGAGGTAAGCTGTTGGAAATGTTAATCTATGCCACATGACCCTACAGGTACTTCTCCAGGTCACAGCTGGTCCTCACAGTACACAGCTGTGTGTTCTCCCTCACTACCCTCCTGGATAACTGTACCACAGGAAGTTATAGTGAGGGAAAACTGAGACAGCCACGTGGCCTCAAAACCAATAGGAAGTGACCCCTATGTGGAGGAAGGGTTAGACAAGTAAGCCTCCACCAGAACACAGAAAGCTGGTTGAATCTTAGTGCTTGCACAATGATTATAACATCCACACATTTCTTAGCAAATTACTATGTAATTCTACACGACGCTCACTGACAAACAGATGGAGTCAGAAATCAGAAAAATGTACAAATCCGATGTATACTCAATAAGATATTCACCCACTGTAGCACATTCACCATGACTGATAGCTAAAACTTTCACCAATTAAAGCAAATGTAGAAACGTATACTTTGTCATCTGTGCCTGTTATATCAGCTGGCACAATGTTAGGGAGTAAACAGTCCAAGTGTTAAACTGCAGTCCCTGATAATCTCTTCTCCACCTTGTTTTACAGATGTTAATTTACCATTTCATTGATAAGGCCATCCGCAAAACAATGTTTGTTGGGCAAAACTCGACGCTGTGAGAAAAACTAAGGTGAGTCGGTAGAGATTCTTTTAATCTCATTCTAGTTCTTGAAAAAGATAGGAATTTTAAAAGCAATTAACACGGTGGGAAAAATAAAAAGTAAAATTTTTTCAAAATACCAATAAATACTCCTAAGTTAAGTAGGGCCCCTCTTTGGGGGGGGGGGGAAAGGTCAGTTGGGATATGCCCAACGAACACATTTTTAAGGTTGGCCTTTGAGAGCATTTCCAGAACAACAAGCCAAATATCCCCTCCCCCCTCTCCGTCATAATTGTGTACAGAATTATACCATTGGTACCCTTTCTACAAGAGGCCCAAATAAAAACCTTAAGAACTGCCTTACCGTGCCATCCTCTAGAAGCCGCAGACAGGAGCCGAAATCGGCTAGCACTATGTGTCCGGTCCTGTCCAGGAGCACGTTGTCAGGCTTGATGTCCCGATGGACGTAGCCCAGCTTGTGGAGGGAATGGATAGCTAAGACCATCTCAGCTATGTAAAACCTGGCCATCTCCTCAGGTAGCCGATCCTCGTACTTACTAAGCAGGGTCAGGAGGTCCCCACCGCAGTAGTAGTCCATCACCAGATACTGAGAGATAAAACACCATCACTACAGTCAAGCCACCATAGAATTATGCACAGCATCTGAAGTCTTTATAAGGACAAATTACCTAAAATTTCATCCAAGATTGCACATGTAACTTGCTCATTTCGATGGATTTTTCTAGTTCCACTGATCTCAGAAAGGTGTTACAAGGATTGTTTGGAGGGTAGGATGATATCCTACTAGCAACATGAAAATTTCAGCATGAAGAGTAATACTTTACATTCAATTGCCTCTGAAAAT
This sequence comes from Acanthopleura granulata, assembly GCA_016165875.1. Classification (NCBI taxonomy): domain Eukaryota; kingdom Metazoa; phylum Mollusca; class Polyplacophora; order Chitonida; family Chitonidae; genus Acanthopleura; species Acanthopleura granulata. The sequence continues at coordinate 18,484,729 of JABBOT010000010.1, forward strand.
TCACTTTTCTGACGAAATTTGGGGTCATTAACTCCATAATGTCTTTGTCAACTGTTTAATGTAAAAAAATATTTTTCTGAAGAGAATACAAGTGTTCAGGAGAAAGACGACAATAATCTGTGTAAACATGTTGGCCGGCTGGAAGGCTGTCTCAAAACAGAAACTATGTGTTCCCTTAATACTGTTCTCTGACTGCTTTCACTAGCAGATAATGAATTTGCTCAGATGTATATTATGAAGTTCAGTGCCAGCTGTACAACCTAGCTTACTCAGAAACTGCTGGTGGGTTACATACCAGGTAAGTGTCATCCTGGAAGGCGTAGTGAAGGTTTGTGATCCACTGTCTGTCTCCATGTACCAGCACATCTCGCTCCTCCTTGAAGCATGCCGTCTGAAGTAAATAATCAACATGCTCATCATTAGAACCGTTTTTTTTTCTCCACATTTTTCACATTGATTTTCACAGCTTCTGGACATAATAAGTGCATAAAGTGCTTACCCAAGAGAATGTTGAGAATGCCCTGTCCCATGCTAGGACTGAACTATTCATGGCCCAGAAGGACCTCAGAACAGAGGGACCAGGGCAATTCTTGTGATAAGAACAATTTACCTATAATACCAATGCATAAACATGCGCAAAACTGAACACATAGCTGTTTCCCAGCTGTCATTTATCACTGAGAGGTTTCACGCCTAAATACTGTCACAGTTACAACAAAACCATCATCCACAACAGTTTGTTTAGATACCGTTTCAGTCTGAACTACTGCTGGACATGTCCATTTCTTTACGAAAAGGTGAAATATCCATTTGAACTATTTCCAACACTATTCTTTATGTTTGATGAGGCGTGCCTTGTCCATTGAGAACAAAATGTTGGTAAACCTAATAAATTCAAGTGTGCAAGGGCATAAGTCGCAGAGATCCGCTGGCCTCATACATTCCATGATAACTTCACTACAATCTGTTTGTTAATTGATACACACCCTCATCAAGGTGTTGTCCAGCAACTACCACAATGAGCAATGTTGAAGTTTTAGCAAATTTTTGTAATGAGTTTTCATGAAACAAGGTGACCATTTGATATATTGATGACGAAAAAAAACACTAAGGTTTCTGATTTGTTCCAATTAAGTTTCCAGGGAAGAAATTGGCTGGAAAAACCCCTGTACATGCTATAAATCACAACTCTTCAGGTGACTCTATCACCAAAGAACAAAACAACATGTAAAGATGGGACACTGACCAATGACAATGCTCTAAAATTCACTAAGCAAACTTTTAAAATTGACAGAAATAAGTTTTGCAATAAAATCTAAATGCATTTCAAACATCCATACTGTAATGACTGTCAATTTATTCCTGGCCTTGCACTTAAAAACTATGTTACACGTTGTCTTTTATAGACCGTTTGTCTCTTTTAAGGGTTTTTGCTGCTTAAGCAGCGTGATTAACAATATAGCAGTGTTATGTTTTATAAGATTATTTCTTTACTAAGAATGTCTTCCATTACAAGAAGCTCCAATTCTCCCTTGAAATTGGGCAACGAGATCATTTTATCCAAAATAGTCCTCGATCTATCAGCTGTGATAAAGATGGCAAAATCTGCCATCATACATTCTGTTTAATCTGTGAGCTAGCAGAGTATGAAATAAACACACATCACAATGAAACACCTAATCACTAAAATGTTATTTCATTTTTTCAGTTCTGTTTCTTAGCAACATCAGGGCACACAGAGCGTGGAAAAAACACAGATATTATTACCAAAACCCACTGCTGCAGGAGACAACTTAAATGGTTCATACATCAATATGTAACAGATCACATGTACTAACCAGTCATCTGTCATCATAAGACAGGAGAACAATTACCCCAGTGACCTAATGACGATAACATTATCCCTGTTTGTCCCTGGGGCTAGGACTGTGTGTAGTGGTTGTGCTGGGGCCACTGGACTCCAGCATGTCTGACAAAGCCTCTCAGATCTGCCATCAGGTCCAGACAGATCAATAATGCTCTCTGATTGTTATAATGCTCACTGAGCTACAGAGTCGCCAAATGCGGAGGATAAAAAAGGGAGAGCTAATGCACCATTCAAACACCCATGTGTCAGTGCCAGCCAGATTCAATCCATGCCTCTCCCAGATTAGTTCACCATTGCATATGTAAACACGTCCATCAAGGTACCAGGCAAAGTCAAAGAGAAAAGCTCTTCTGTCGAGCCCATTAACTCATTCCTACTTCCTCCTTTTTTCCTCTTTCTCTCCATTTTTTTCTTCTCCTTATCTTTTCTGTCAGCAGAATTGTTTTGCTACCTTTCCAGAATTGCCTTCATCCAAACAGTTCCAATCTATATTGTGAGATACTTGTAGACCTGACCTTACCTCTGCTCTCTTTAACATCTCCCATTTGTTGAGAATCTTCATGGCATACACACATTCCGTATCACGAAGCTTCACGACTGCCACCTGGAAGCAAAGTCACAGTTCACAGTCATTGCACATGACCAATATGAACATTATTATAATTATATGTCATGAGGTAATTTCTGGTTTTCACTGGTCAATACACCATCACATGATGTTCCGCAAAACATGACGTACTACGATCATGAAGCAATAGCCAACAATCATGCGCTTATAGCCATCAATCTCATGCACTTATTCTAAACAGTTATCTCCCTTTGCCACTCTCTAACGTCCACTTGTTTGTAAGTAAACAGTTGGACGATGGCTCTCTCATCTAGCCACTATGTACAAGTCCAGCTATTTAGGGCTTGAGCAGAGCAGGTTATTTTTTCCTTTTTTTTTCCATTTTTTTTCAGTATAATAAAATACATACTACATGCCCTGGGATAGGATATCAGGAATTGCGAGCTCTTGACAAGTGATATATATGCAAGTGATGATCCACACTCGTTGAAAATCACTTCTTTTGAGCTCACAATTCCTGAAATCTCATCCCACATCATGCACTACATATATAATGTCTAATGCGACAGTCAATATTTACTCGATTGTTGTTTCATGCCGTACTCAAGAATATTTCACTTATACGAGGGCGCCCAGCATTATGGAGGGAGGAAACTGGGCAGAGCCCACGGAAAAACCCCAATAGTCAATAGTCTTTGCTCTTATTTTATGGTGGTCAGTTTCATGGAGGGAGAAAAATGTCATTTCTGGTATTAATTTACTTATTTCACTGGAAGAAGTCAGCATCAACTGAACACTGACTATACCTCGTGAGAGGCTCCAGAGTTATTGTGCTGTGCTAGCACATTAACCCTAGCCCACAGGGGCCCTTCCATTTCTAGTGCTACAACATATTGGAGTTTATTGACTGCACAATTCCTTACATACTCATGTGACACTTGTCAAGACGTACATTCAAGTAAAAACACACTGGTATGAAACTCAGGTGATGAAGTAACCGATATCATACATGTATTTTTAGCACATGACTGTAGCTTTCACGTTCATGTACCTCTACTCCTACCCTTCTATAACACATGTAGAACACAAATACTCCAGCCCAGAGTTGAATGCAGATCTACCCTACCGCTGTAAAAGTCCCAAGTAGGCATATCTCCTTATTGACGTTTTTATGCTGTTCCCGTGAATATTTCAATTACCCTAATTCCTTAACCTTTTCGCATGTGAAAGAGCACCTTTCTTTATTTTTGATTTTGGAGACAAAACTACATTTGTTGAAATGCCAGATTCATGACTTCCCAAAAAGTATATTGTTATCAGTTAATACAGAATATTGCCTTCAGAATATGCTTGAATAAACACCTTGCAAACATGCCAAAAGGTTGAAGAATTACACCACATGACAGCAACCAGCATTATAGTTGGAGGAAACTGAACAGAGCCCATCCAATGAAGGCATGTCCTGACTACTAATCAAGTAGTGGAGATGCTCATCAACAGTTCTGTTACATGTACTTATTTGACGGAGCAATGACATTTGCTATAACTGACCTCTCCAAAAGCTCCGCGGCCAATGATCTTCAGGGTCTCAAAATCATCTCGCTGTAACCGCAGGGACTTGATATTATTCACGATGGGCTTGGCTGTGAAGGAAACAATAAGACGGCAATGTAGAATACGGGTAAAATTTAAGATCACAGATTCTGTCACAAGCAAGGTACATGTGACCTATGATGCCAAAGAACTAAATAAACATACAACAAACACATGAATAACTGTAAGCACACAGCTGTGAGCCTCTGTCATGGTCGTCTGAAGAGTTACATGTAACTATACATAATGAGATTCTATTCATACCCATCTCTGCCCATTCAGGTCAGGTGCTCACAACATGCATCTATCTCTGTGACCACTTCGTATTTCAGGTCACAACATGTGCACAATCAAACCATGAAAAATATAGGAATGTGCTAAGGTTTTGTACTAGTTTAATGTACTTTACTTCTGTACAACATGTACATGTATTTACTTCTCTTTTTCACTTCACATCTTGAAAAGGAAAAAGCAGATATGTTTTGACAGTTTATTGTCCACAAAGGAATGAAAGTACTAAATGGTAGTCCCTGCCCTCAGGAGTGGGCTGTGGGTCATTGTGTCACATATACAGACCATTAATACACTGTAAAGGTACACTGTGTACAAGTTTCCCGGCATCACTCTTCATAGTGACAACATTAACAGCATGTAAAACGGTGTGTATGTCTGTGTACATACAAGATATTAAAACTAGATATGGATCAAGCATACTACATATATGTGTGTAGTGCAATATGATTATGTTTCTTGTAACATTTAATGCAGACTTGCCCAACAAATGAAGATGTTCTACCCACCATACACGTGCGATAAACACAGAACATTCTTGCAGTAAGTAAATGTTTAAAATCTTTGACCTTTAACTAAATACACTGCAGACTAGTATTGTAGTATTGGTCAATAAGATGTTAAAGACACTTTATGACCCTGCATGCTGCAGAGAAACTTGTTTTTTGGGATTGTGGAGTTACTGTATGTGTAATAGAACATACATTACTTTTTTCCTCAGGTAACAAACATGTTATACATAAGGACAAAGGATGTTTGGCGGCTGATTAAGCCTTTCTAATTAACCAAATTAAGATGATGTGATTGCTTGTGCATATGTGGTACAGTGAAAACACACAAGTACATACTGCTGCTTCAGTAACAAAGGGGAAATGTTCTGGTCAGTAGCAATTACCAAAATTACACCAGCAATTACACAGCTGCACTATTCAACGTAAACCTATCCATAAAGGTGCAAATTCAATTTCAGAAATTAATTTAGTGGACCTAAGAAGAACCTAAAAAAGCGGTTATATGACACACTTTATCAAATGAAAGCATTTAAAAGAAGTCCAATCACAGCTACTGTAAATGAGTACATGATTAACCATGAACTTGAAACAGAATGTAGTCTGAAGGTGAACTGCTATGGACATAGGACATAACTGCAATACAATTTAAAACACAAGAGACAAAATTAACGGTAAGTCTGTCCTACACTATACGACATCAATGACTGCCAACTTCCAACTTTCCTCTTACCTTCACTGCACATATCAAGCAAGTTTGTTCCTTACACTATACGACATCAATGACTGCCAACTTCAAACTTCCTTTCAAGTTCACTGTACATATCAAGCAGAATATTTTTAGTTAACATGCCACTGAACCACCACTAGAAGCTCAACAACTTTTAACAACTTTCTAAAATGCTTACATCATGGAATGCAATATTTATCACATAAAAAGTTGTTACGAACGCAATATTAAGCCCTTAGCCCCCTGGGTGACACCCTCTTAGATATGGATGTTTGTGATTCATAAATTATTCCTGTACATGTATTTATGTTTGTGAATCAATCAAGAACCTAGAGACAGACTGGGCCATATCCCGCAAAAAATTTCAGGTTCTGATCCCAAACTTCATAAATACAGCGTGACTGTGCATTAATAAATTTTATCAAATGCAACTCTCAATGATGCTTTCTCGGGGCATTCAAGGATGTGAAAGACAGATATTTGTATGATAACTTTACCTTTTATTGGCATACTTGTATATTTGTGTTCAATTAAATTGCTATTTTTAAACCAGCTGGAATAGTTTGGACGCCTAAATGGGGGCCCAAAGGTTTTCCACAACTAAAATAGCTCTTGATATGTCCCTAACAGAGCACAGGGAAGTTAAAATGTACTACAATTATTTTTCATGTCCATTATATCTATAACATATGTGTATGGTGTATGTCCATGCCATGTATTATCCACTAATTGCTGCCCCTCTCTACAATGTACATATACATATGTATGCATACTGTATGTACAAGCATAAAGGTACAGGGTGTACATGCACATGTACATACAGTGCCTAACTATTGTATACCAACCCTTTCAGTTTTTATGTCCATGCAAAAATTACAGTGTACAGTACCCTTGAATAGAACCTGCAAGAAATCTGAGGATACAAATTCTACATTCCACTGTATGTAAGAACATAACTTCCAGCAGTTGGTACCTGTAACTAATTACAAGCACTAACTAAACAGGCCAGCAGGCTACCTGGGCAATACCTCATAGACATCCCAGCACTTTAGACCAGATTCATATCTGTTTTCTGTCAGCTTTGTAACATGTAAAAGAAAGCCAGCCTGTATGTGTATGTACATCTGATACATACAGGTACCTGGTACATACTGCACATGTGTGTGTGTGCATCTGCATTATGTTCTCGACTTCAACCAGACAGGTGTATGTGAAAAATGCAGGCCTACACTAAAACATATTTGTTTGATTTTGGATACTGTAGGGTTCAAATATAGGGCATCCAAGAACTCAAATCAGCCTACACATTTGGTATTCACTGTTCATATATGATTAATGAAGTGTGCTGCACAGAACAATATTGCCAGTAATTTTCTATAAGATTAAGTGCATGTACCTTTATTCCATATACATGTAGATTGATCAATACTTTCACGTACATCTAAACGTACATCACGTTTCATGTTTTTTCACCAGTGTAAGAATTTAAAATTTCAAACATGCTTTCCACAGTACACTATTATGTTGCCTGTATATCAAATTAACCACTGCACATGTTACTTCTGTGAAAATCATACGACTACAAATATCACATGACCACTACACATGTACATGAACAAGTAAAACTTGCACAGGGTATAATCACAGAAATTACCATGAACAGCACACCATAGAGATATTGTCTCGGATAATGTGAATATTTGACAAACTGTGACATTCAAATACTGCTTACACATGTAGATGTGCATGTGGCTTTATGGAGAGTTTGTTCAGAAAACATCTTGGTGTACAGGCCAAACCAACATGTATGTATCAATATCCTAGCTAAGTGTAAAAACCCCAGACAGATGTGTGTAGGGGAAGAAGATGTGGGACTAGCCACACAGTGTCTGCCAGTGTATTTATATCACATGCTATTACCGGTGGGATTAAGTCAACCTAAAAAGCCAGCTACATAAATGTAGTCTAAACAAGTGTGGAGTTAACATATCTTTGGCTGAATGGGATGCACAGTAACATGTCCTAGTGAGCCAATACTAACCTGGACTGCTACGGTTAAATGCTGTACTCCCCCCCTCCCATCTCCACCCCCCACATTAAATCTACACCAACATGTAAACAAGGAGGGGAGGGGGGGTCAGTATTATACACATCATCAGAGCTACATGGCTCAGTCTGGAATGTACAAGCGTACACAAATGTATGCATGCTCACAAATGTATGCATGTTCAGAGAGAAAGGCTTGGGGAAAATACATACTGTAATGTACATGTACTTCCAGTGTTACCTTTACAAACTGGAGTTACAAGAAGAAAATGGCTAATCCCAACAGTCGAATGATACGGAAAATTTGATAAATATTTTCATCAAAATCATGCATGAATTGTTGCTTAAGATACAATGACAAGACAGCATCACATGTACACAGTATATTATGATTCTGCGGCTATAACTAAAAAGAAACAGCGTAATAATGTGTGCAAAGAAATTAATGTGTGATTAATTCAAGCTATGAAGCTGGAGTAATTATAATTAAACAGAATTATACACCTGTCAATCAGGAGTAGTGTCTATGTACATGTATGTCGAATTACAAAGCTAAAGTAGCTTTTGCACACAACTACAAATACCTAGAGCAGTGCATGGCTTCAACACCACTGTACACACCCGGAGTAACGCAACAGCCAAGGAACTACACACCTGGAGTAGTGTATGAACACAGAACTACACACCTGGAGTAGTGTATGAACACAGAACTACACACCTGGAGGAGTGTATGGCCACAGAACTATACACCTGGTGTAGTGTATGAACACAGAACTACACACCTGAAGAAGTGTTTGACCACAAAACAGCAGCAGTGTATGTCCACATAATTACACATGTACACTACATGTCCACAGAACTGCATTGTCCACATCTATAATGCATGTCCACAGAACTGCACTGTCCACATCAATAATGTATGTCCTCAGAACTGCACTGTCGATATCTATAATGCATGTCCACAGACCTGCACTGTCCATATCTATAATGCATGTCCACAGAACTGCACTGTCCATATCTATAATGTATGTCCACAGAACTGCATTGTTCACATCTATAATGCATGTCCACAGGACTACAAAGCAGGAGTAGTGCATGATCACTACTACAATTAGGTCATATCCATTGAAAAACTAAGGTAACTATAGGTAGCTAAAATGTCCTTGGCCTACAGATTTGGAGTCAGTGGTATGTGTGCATTGGTAGAAGCACCAAACTGGCACAGTACATGTACTGTATGGCTTCACAGAACTAAAAAGCTTGATTTACATGTACATGCATGACATAAGTCATCTGCAAAGCTACAGTATAATGTATAAGCTATAATGTATTGCAATGTCCATCCTCTATAGAAATGCCAGAGGAGGAGTGCAGCTGGGTATGACTACTGTACATGTACACAGAGTAGCTGAGGCATACTGCTTTGTGGATACAAAGTGACATGTACAGGTCTTGTAGAGTACTGTAACAGCAGTGGCCAGAACCACAGAGGCAGTCAGAGGGAAGCCTGCACACTGTCTGGTTCCAACAGAGCACCCCTGCATGAATGAAGACTCACTGCTAAACACCAGCATCTGGAATAAATAAACAACCCCAGAGGTGCCTGTGTGGACAGAAGGCTCTCTTTGGGCTCCATCATTAACATCCACCATCACCACAAGTACATTTTTGGGGGAGTCTTGTGGTGCTGGGCAGGCTGGGTCACCCAGACAGACTAACCCCATGGTCCACATCACAGGCACATCTACTACACATGCATCAGTCCATTAGTTCCGCTTGTGTGCTCAGGAATCAGTGTATGGTGGCCAATGCATCCACAGAGCCGAACTGTGGTCATCTGCTAGCATTCATGAAGCCAGCAAGGCTATTAACACCTCCACTGTGACCTTGTTTATAGTCAAAGGTGACAATGACAGAATACATCTGATGTTGATGTCCAGAAGATACCTCAAGCATAATATTTCAGCGATTTGCCTTTCCACATGTGAGCCTTTGGAACCAGTTATCCAATAAGGCACACGTACTTCTACATCAGCAAAGACGTTTATTTTCAAACACTTATGGAGAATAAGCCTTTCATACTTATGTTATAACTTCACATTTTCTTGGGTAAGTGATGTAATACTTCAAAGGTCGAGGATGTTAAGGAGGCAGGATGAGCTCTGACATGTATGCATACACCCACACATACTGCATAAGAGCACTACTTTAATGCCCTGTACTGCACTGGATACATTCATGAATCCACATTTCTCCTGGCAGTGTGCAACCAGTGACCTTATGGTTTATTTTCATAACCAGGAGTAATGGGTTTCCGGTTTCCTAGAAACCTCATGTGGAAGTCTATAAGTACATGCAGTGTTCCATGCCTATGCATTCTACATGTACACTGCAAAAAAAACTTAGCTCACAAGTACATGTTACTTTTACTGTACATATACCTATATATACTATAAGGAGTGATGTACCAAATCCTAGAATGATTAGACACAGACTACCACACCCACCCATAGCTTAATGCTTTCAGTCACTTGTATTTAACTAGTGCATGTACATGTAAAAGAATAACATGTAGCATGTGCTATTTTTATTGAATCCGAGTGACTAGTGTAGAGACACATATCAGCAGGTCAAGCTGTAAAACATGTAGATAAAGTTGGTTTAGTTGCTGGAGAGGGAGTAGAGTGAGTCATCATGATTTCAGGACTGCCAAATACACATACACTCCCAATACAACAGTACTCCAAGAACCCAACTCCATAGAGGCTGAAGGCAAAATTAAACAAACTACAAGTACTAGTCTTAATGTTAGATAAATCTCTTGCCTGGACAGTAATCAATATATGCTTGTGCAATTGCAAGTAAATGGTCTAAGAGCCTCGCAAACATTATGCGCAGAGATTTAATTTCAACTGAACAACTAAAGTGGTTACAGATGTAGATGGCATAGAGAAAATGCAGTCATATATCCATGTACAGTTTATATTCAGCTGAAGGAGATCCTGAAGAAACACCAACAAGCACACGTATTTCAGAAAGAAGCTATTGTTTAATACATTCATTGATGACTTTGTTTTCAAATTTGTTAATCGCAGATGTAATAGAATATGTACATATACATGAAAATACCGAGTGAATGTGGGCTAGATCTGACTGTTACTAGCTATTTGTACACAGCACAAACGCGAAGATGAAATTTCATCCCAGAGCCTACACAATTAGATACATGAACTGTTATGTTGAAATTAATCGACAGGTGCAAATGACTGAATAAAACTAATAATAGTATGATCATAAAAAACTTGAACTAACCATGTTAATGTACTGAAATTACATGTACATGTATATGTTTCTTCAGTTCGGGGAACTAAGAGGGGCATAACTGTGGCCCTCGGTGGGCAATGTCTACCCCTATGTGCTGACTGACTTGAGAACTTCAGACGTTCAAGGCAGAAGTGTACAGTATGGTATGAAGTGTCTGGAGGCAGATCACTGCTGCTAGCCAGCAGGCAGACTGGCTGGCTGGGAGAAAGCATGAGTCATATTCAACTCACTCTGTGCCACTTGTAATCAAAGTTTGATTCTCTGAGATAAACAGTGTCATTAAAGCAGCTGCCATAAATGCTGTTAAAAAAATACCACAGAAAATAAAAAATAATAAAAAAAAAGAAAGCAAGCAATAACACAAACATCTAACAATTAGGCTCAGGATCAACAGATCAAGATAAACAACCTTCTGCACAGTGCTCATCATCTTTTTGGACACAAATCAAGATAAACATCAACTTCCCTGCTTCACTTAGTAGTTATCTATTCTTGGAAATATATGTATATACTGTATTTTCTTGGTATTATAGGCTTTGTTTTGAAAACAAAAATGGTTAACTCTCCCATTATTTGTGTTTAACACTTGACTGTAGGAGCTGCAATATTACCAGAGTACAAAACCAGAATCAGGTGTACACTATACATGTTCATGTATGTCCTTTAAATTAATGTTCCTAAAGGATACAGGAGTATATACAATTCAGAAGACCCAGCATACAGCCAGTCAGCTGGGTACAAGTATATAGATCATGTATGTGTAAGCCCACACTCATTTCTACTTCAACAGCAACCTTACAACAGCTACAAATATTTAGTATACCTACTTGTATGATTATCAATTGTCGTGTAGTGAAGAATAATATGCAGTGCCTTAACCAACTACAAATAATACTGTGGTCCTACAACACAATACCTATATGTCCCTTGTACCAATTTGCTATATGTGCACATACCATTGAGTCAACCCGAATTCTAAAATATCAGGGTTTCTTATCTCCACATTTTCACCAGTTTTCACTAAATCTCCATATTAATTTTTCAAGAATAGGGTGTATCAAAAACAATGACTCACCACTAAACCTATGATGTAGTGTGTACACTGCAGACTGACCTGAGAACTTATTGTAATTTATGCAAAGGACCCTTATCAGAAGATTGATTTATCACAGTCTGGTCATGTGGGAACCATAATTTGTATGTCTAAAGTAACAGTGCCAGTAATATAAAACAACTTGAGCATCTACATGTAGGTGACATCCACAGGCAAACAGTTACTTCTGGCTTCAGCTTTAGGCCACCGCATGCACCAGTATTTGGAAACCAAAACATCTGGTGTTTCAAATGAAAAGTGAGCTTGTACATCATGACATTCATCAGTATACTTAACACCTTACTGTTCAAACAACAGAGTTTGTTTCTATACACTAAGTTTCTCCGATAGTAATCCAATAATTTCTCAGGTGTGTCAGCAGGAATAGCAGGGTTGTCCTCATTGTCAAAAATTAATGTTACATTGTGTCTAACCTACACTTTGTATTGTAATCATACACTGTATGGGGCATTGGTTGGTGCTTACCCAAGCTATCACAATACAACCACACATAGAAGAAATACAGCTGCATTAAACAGGATAGAGCAAAACAGATGGAGGGGGGACCTATGTGTACACATAAGCTTAGTCCCTGTGTCCCTCGGGGTGTGCAGGTATGAAGTCCATGAGTATGAACTCATCACGCAGTGATCACTTAAGGTTACGCTCAGCCCATCATCACTACCTGTATAAAACAACCACAGAAACCTGTTAAATAAGTACGCAAGCAGCTGTACAAAATGTGTCAATGTAAGTCAATGGGATTTCCAGACTATGTGTATGTAATAGGTTTGTGTACATGCAGCAAGCTGAAAGCACTGTTGCATGTCCATTGTAAGCTGTGTATAATCTTTCAAAGAATGTACGTCAAATCTAGGTCAGCTAGTCATTAAAGCTGATGAGTAAGGTGTCTACAGGCAGGGATCCTGGTTCTCAGATTGTCAGCCTACAACTCTCCTGTCAAGGCTAAATGAGCTAGAGACTAATTACAGCCCCTATCAATGTGTCATCCACCTTGGCTCTCTACCTCTTATTGTTAACATAGGTGTGGCCGAATAATCATCAATATTAAGTCCTCTGTCAATGCCTGTTATTCCATGCAGCAGGCAACTCCTTATTCACGTTTGGTCTAATCAGTGAGAATAAAAGTCAGTTAGCTTTAGCATCTGTGCACAGCTTTCCTACATAAACACTTGACTTTTCATTACACTCATTCATAATGTGGACGTCCTGCAAAATTTTCTTGGCATATGTACCTATGTAACCCTGGGAAATATAATGCCATGTTTAACTATTTACTTTATTTGAAGGTGTATCTCATAAAATTTATACTAATGAACAAGCCTCAATAAGCCACGTTGTTTACAGGACATATGTTTGCTAGTATATATCCCACTTGCAAGATGTTGAATAGGCTTATGGGTGGAGAGAAACCACAATGCCTTGATGGAAACACAGCATCTGGTTAGATAATCGCTAAACCTAAAGAATTTAATGACACAGTTTTTGGTCTAGACTGATGTCATACATGTGTGTTCCCTACTTAGAGGAAAACCATTTAATCACTGACTCACTGCAAAAGCAAAAACTGATGAAGTCAACAACCATAGATACACCTGCACAATGTATAGATGATGATCATCAACACTCAAGAGCATGAAAATATACCTTTAAACTAACTAAGCAAATAACAAGAAATGTTCACACATGTGACAGCATATCTTACATATTTTACCTATTCACCATTTCAAAATCATGAATACTGTTTGCAGAAAATTATAATGGAATTTAAAAGAATTGAACCGCATATATGTCTTCTCTACCAGATACTCTGTGTTTATGATGGATTACTGTGTTTACTCTGCTAAGGATGGATAATGAAATGACCACCATCATGTCAGGTTGTGCAGTACATACATGTACATGTAGTGCATGGATAAATTATGAATATCATTTACAAGCAAATTATAAATACTAGAAAATATGTCTTGAACCAAGACAGAAAATGTGATAAGCATGTAGAATGTTTGTTTTCCAAATATGATAAATAAAAAAAATTTCAAACCTTCTGGCAGATGCAAATCTCAGGAAACCATTAGGGGACTGTTATTTATTTTTAGTATACTGAGCAACATCAATACAGTGCAGTAATTACTGGAATATAAATACATGTTCTGCTATACTGAGTCTGAACTGAATTGCCTTAGACTGGACATGATGAAAATCTGATCTGTATTTCATTCTGCAAGAGAAGTATACCTGGTGTTGTGACAAATCATCACCTGTAGACATTCCCAGACCCAATACAGACTGGGCATTGCTTACTTCACTTCTACCTTAATTGAACTTTTGAGATGCCACAAAATGGCCACATATATGTAGTATAATCTACACGTGAAATGGTTTCCAATGAACTTTTAATACCTTGATGCTTTTCAAAATGTCAAAAGAGTATAAATCAATGTGGTATTATTAGTACTGTCTAAATGATCAAAATATAGGCAGGCCAAAAGACAGGAATGGGGGGCCGCCTGCATAACAAGACCAGAGGAATGAAGCCAAAAGTTATGATTTTTGTGTTTGCCTGACTCAAGTAATTGTCACTTATATGATGGTAGTCAGCAGGGTTCAAAAAATAACGCTGCCAACTTGCAATCTGCGACATCTGTTTTATATTTCCTGGATACCGAATAAACAACAAAGTTTCGTGCAACTAGTCAGCATTATGGATGGATGAAACTGGAGTGCCTGGGGAAAACCGTTGCCCTTTGGCAAGTTACTCAAGTGCTTTCCCACATGTGACATGGACAGATGTATGCACAACATATTGGTGAAAGACAAGTGGTCTACTACAAAAGTTTGACTGTGCAAACTCCAACACCAGTGCCATCAACCACTAGCGACTGAAAAACAACTAAATCACATGCATTCCCAGACACAGAGAAGGGTCAGTGACATGTACAAGTGGCCTTAACACAGAAACAGTTTCTACGGCTAGAGTCAACCAGTTTTAATGACTTGATTGTTAAAAGAGGGTTTGCTGATGTCTGTTTTGACAGTTATTAAATTCTGACAGATTTAGGAATTTAGTGTACACCAAACATTTGCACACGTTCAAGTTGCAAGGATAAAAGCAATTTTCCACAATGAGGTGGATTAGGAATTTAGGATCCAGGAAATATAAAACATCACTCGCCAATTCGTGATGCCAAGCTGTACATAAAGCTTGAGCTGGGCTACATACGTAAACATTGTCTCTTATATATTAGACCATTATGACAAGTCATTGCAAGGATAGCAAATTACCTCAAGGAAGCCTAACAAAGACACAAAAAAGGTTACAGAGAGAGAATTATGCTTAAAGCAATGAACAATAGTTATTTTACATTCTTTTATATCCTCGTATTTGAACCTGCCAAAATGATTAACATTCTGTTCGTCATGGGAGATAATTTAGCCTTGCCCACCATATAAATGCAAACTAAAGTGGGCAATGTACAGGATATCTCTTATAACACAAAATTTCATTTGTCTGACATCTGAGATAGTATTGGACAAGATATGATATGTGTATAATTAGAAATGACAGTCTAAAAACTAGAGCCAAAGGGCTGTGAAATGGGTCTATTGTTCTTATTCTAATTTTATTCTTCTTGTAACTAGTTACCAGTTGTCTTCCAGTACAATTCGTTTGTCCTCTCCACGTACAAAGTTCGCATCCATTGTGTCCGTAATGGGGGACCCAACATCAGTACTTTGCACCATTTTATATCGATCTTTTCTTACCCAGCTCATGATATTAGTTTGAAGACAATGCATTGCACTAGAACTTGATATTGTAATATACTTTAAGACTAAAGACATTTTCCCTAACAAAATTTTGCAACCAAGTCCTTACCACTTCTATTTGTTTGGTTAGTTTGAGCACCAATTAAGTCCAAAATACATTAATTATCTGTATCACTGCTGAACATTGCAATAGGTCAAGGCAACGCATCATAATACATGTATGGTATAAATTTCTGTTAAGCCTGTATCATGTGTATCAGCAAGATGATTGCTGGGGGCTTTGCATCCTTCGCATATACCATCACAGCTTGTAACTGGTTAGGGGCATCTGCTAAATGTATTTTGTCAACTGAAAACTGGCACCACTTGACTGTTGTTTGAGGATTGACAGCTGACTTCAGACCTTGCACAGAATCACTCCACTGCTAATACCAATATTATGGAAATTTATTGTTATGCACAAAACCCCACTGAACACAACTGATCACCTAAGGTGGTAGTCATATGTAATGCGCAATTACAGAAATTACTTTCAACTGAAATGAAATAAAATTTGTAAAGAAGTTCATTCAACATCAGACACAACAGTTATTTTGTATGTTAAAATTGCTAATTTGAATCAGACACCTGATTTGTGAGGATGGGGAAGGGGCATTTTCAAGAAGCATATACGTGTATACTAAACCGAAAATCCAGCAACCTGTGGATGGTACTGAGAGGACTCAGGCTCTGTCCTGTTTCCTTCCACCATAATGTTGGCTGTCGTCATTAAGTGAAATATTCTTAAGCACAGTGTAAAACACCAATGGAATAAATAGATAAATAAATGAACTGAAAATCACATATTTCTCTAACGCTCAACACTTAAAATCATTTGAAGCTGCGCAACACATTTCTTTCAGTACAGAATTACGACTAACCACAAAGCTGCAAATGTTTCAGGATATTTGTTAAATAATATGCTCATTATTATTCTATAATAGCACAAATGCCTGCAGGTGCTCATATGCACAGAACCACTGTTTAAGTTACCCTGAAACAGGAGACAAAGCGATAGACAGGCCAAAAATTGCATGCGAGCTTTGCTAGGAAACCATGAAAGTATAACCTGTGTACTTTTTTGTAATACTATTATAAAATAAAGTAAAATATGTTCTTATCATACTATCCCATTAATTCACTCGATAAACCTTATTTTTGATATGATTGCTAAGAAACAAAACTTTATATACACTATATCAGGGTGTTCATTAGTAGCCAGCAGGCGGCGATTTTTGGCAGATGTGGATGGCAAAACTGCCTCCGACTAAAGCTGTTTAGAAGATATAAAGTAATATGGCTTTGTTATTGTTTCACTCTTGTGAAAGAGAATGCGTGTACCTTTCAGTTTTTCATTGTAAAAACCTCATTTACACACACTTTTGCCTCTATGCTATGTCTTGCATTTATCACTTACATGACAATACTTTATTTCGTGTGACAAATTTGATTATTTGACTTACAAAACACATGTTTTCCAACCATGAGCAACACTTCCTGTGTGACTTGTACAGTGCCTGGAAATTTGCACAGGTTGTAAATGTGACAGGCAAGGTACCATTCCGATACTCTTTGGCAGTAACCCGTTGGGTCAAGGTCAAAGGAACGGACCTCATCTAAAGCAGTACCATTGACTTCGACTTCAAGATCTGTGGCCATTTTTCTTGAGAATGGGAGATGGGCTCAGAGTTGCAATGGATGTCAGAATTAGGCCTATAAAGTAACACTCTTAGTCCATTTAGATCCACTAGCACCCTCTCTATTCCAGTTTTTACTCCAGTCCAGCCCATTACTCTTGGGCAGTAACCCAAGGGGTTCAATACAATGGCAAAAGAGCACAAGCGTATTCCATGACCTTTCGGGACATGCAACTGAAAGGACAATAAATGAAAGGACCACTCCAGACATAATTAAAAGTTTTATTCAATGCATAATCATTGCATATAAATCCCAACTAAACAATGAAGAAAACATCATGAAAGGAAAGCTAATATTTGACCATAACACACTGTCATGGTCAACAAACTCACTGACACTGAGAACTTCGGTGAAACTACTTCCGGAAATTTCTCCACATTTTTTCATGCCTTTATAATGGGCCTCTCGTGATTCTCACCAAAAACCCATAAAAAGTTTGACTAATAGTAAAACAAAAACCTAGAGTATGGTAGACGATAACTAGGTTATACATTTGTCGTTTCACATGAGCCTGCTGGGTTTAGTGACACAGACACGCAGAAAATTTTGATTAAACAAAATGGAAGTAAATAATACAAAACTCTGCTTCACACCGACATACATGTAAATCTAAAACTATATTTAGTGGACATTTATAATTTACGTACGCTGTGCAGATTCCTCTACTGTCTAAAATACCATAATTTCCTGTTATTATCAGACTTTGTTCTCAGAATATCAGTCATTGGTGTTTATTTCCCTATTTCATCCACCTTTCTGCCAGCACCTTCTACAGGAGAGTGAAATTCCTGGATGTGAACTCAATCTCAAATATACCTGCATTATATTATATCTAAATAAAAAGTCGCTCACCTGATAGTAATATTTATGCCTCAATATTTCTGAGCCATAAATTAGCGTTCTAATGGGCTTCTGATGCACACTACCAGCTACCACAACCAGGCATCAATCTACCAGTACCTTGAGGCAGGGTGGTCCCTATGCCAGCATGTATACAGCGCTGTATCACTAAAGCACAATTCATAAAATAAGACATGATACTCCAAAAAGCATTGGCACTGCAATGATCACTGTCTGCCTTTCCCCAACAATAAAATGTTGAGTGCCAAAGAAAAATGCAAGAGTACGAAAGTAAACTAGGTTTAGCCCATAATTTCCACAATAACATGCTGGTGTTTTAACCTCTAAGCCACAGTGGCGGTAACCGCATACACATGTACGTAACAAATGAATATCATGTACATGTACGTGTATTAGTTTCACAAACATATTTATAAATAACCAATTAACACTGTCTGGCAACTGTAATAATACAACCAGCATGTTTCAACAACACTAAACAAAAAAATTATTATAGTTCAGCTAAATCAGTGTATATATCGGAGAACAATTTCTTACCATACTC
This sequence comes from Acanthopleura granulata, assembly GCA_016165875.1. Taxonomy (NCBI): domain Eukaryota; kingdom Metazoa; phylum Mollusca; class Polyplacophora; order Chitonida; family Chitonidae; genus Acanthopleura; species Acanthopleura granulata. The sequence continues at coordinate 18,503,681 of JABBOT010000010.1, forward strand.
CACAAAATCTGCAATGTTCTTCTCCCTTCTGAGCGCAGCATTGCAGCACTCGTCGTACAGGACAATGAGTACATCCAGTAAGGATTCCACACTGACACACTTGCCATTGCTAGCCTCAACCCCTGAGAGATATAAGCGCTCTAACTTCTTCAGTCGCTCCTCTGTCATTGTGCCCCCGCCTGACTGTTGGGTCTGGCCGATAGGCGCTGCTACCCACTATCTGCAACACCAAGCTGTCATTGCTGGCCTCAAGCCTGCCATCCACACCCACCCGGGATACGCCAGACTCCTTACTCTAGCACAACTCGCACTAGTTACTTAGTCCACCAGACGAACTGCTTGCTTTGCGGGGCAAAGATTTGATTAAATGGACGATGCGCAGATAGGATCATTGGATCTGTACAAGTCCTAGTCGTACTTCCTGGCTCAGACACGGGCACTTCACTCAGAGCTTTTTTACTCTGTTGCGAGCGTCCACGGCAGTAAAGTCCCTCTGCTGGCCAAATCGACGCGCACCGTGCTCTAATCTACTCGCAGATTTACAGTATAAAGGATCCAATGCAAATACCCGGAGATTTTCGCACACTTAACTTACAGACACCGTTTATCAAGGTTTCCATTTGTGATAGAGCACTAAAGATGGCCGCCTATGTATCCGTGATGAATTGTGGGTATTTAGGAACGACGCACGCGTAGAAGGTCATGGGATGACGTCAGTTTACATTATGATAATTCAGAAAAGTCGCATGAATGAAAGCGAACTTCGAACAGCTGAAATCTACCGAGCAAGAGTTCCGTGCTGAAAGTAGTTTTAAGAAGTATAGACATATCCCTAAATGAAGAGCTCAATCACCACATGCATAAAAATTTGACCTTTACACCCAAATTATGGGCAATAAAGTATTACTCAGCAGGTTTATCTCTTTTAACGTTTCAAGAGGGTTGCTTACATAACGAGTAGTATTTATATAGGATATCTGAGACAAATACAACAGATAAAATAGCTACAGTAGTTCCAGTATATATACATGTTAGTTGCGAAACTTATTAAAGGGGTAGCAAGAGTAAGAAGCTTGTTTCATTTCAAATCTAATTACTACTTTGAATTCAACTTATCACTGTTAATTATTTATATGCAGCATTAAAGTTACACTGGCCGGATGTTAAACTTAGTTTATAAGACGCTCTTTATGCAGAATTATCACTTTGAAAGGCGGTGGAGATGGGATGGGTAATTACTTACACATTTACTTATTTATTTTATTTATTACGGTGAATGAATGACTTAACATTTCGTAAGTTCGTTCTGCCTGATTTCGAGAGTTCACTGATCTTTTTCGATGTATCATTTGTTTGGATTGTAGAATGATATTTTACTGGGGCAATGTGAGTTTTAAAATAGCATCAATAACAATGCCATTTTTATGCCTCCAGAGGGCACATTATAGGGGCGAAGTCATTTCGAGTATTTTTTTTTTTTTTTTTTACAATTTGTGTGGGCCTACCGGTTGGTGGTTTTACTGCATGAAGGATATCTCGGAAATTTGGGGGGGGGGGGTGAATCCGTCATGAAATGAAACGAACATTTCTCTAGTTACCAAGAGTAATTCGAAATATTAAATTTCAAAAAACTATTAAACTCATGGCTGTACTGTTTATAACGTTGATATTATTGTAATATTTGAAAAAAATTATAAAGAGAACGGCATTATGGATTTTGCGAAGTTTTGTACCGATTTTAAACGGTAACACGAGTGCAGAAAAGGCTGGTATTTTGTAAAATGTGTAATTATTTGGACTCTAAAATATTAGCAATTAAACTTCAGTTCGATTAGCCCTGATAAATTTTTTGCCAAAAAGTCCCCGAAATGGTTTCTATAAAGGTGGGTGGATTTACAAATTATCTTGGTAATTTTAAACGTGAGTCGAATAGTACTTTCGTTCCAAGAAACGGCGCATTTCAAATTTTGCCAATGTTTAAGTCTGAGATCGATGAGGATAAAACCTGGTCCGTATTCATGCCTTACTCTGGTCTATCGCGCCAGTGACGCAAATTTATGTGTATATACAGCGATAAAGGCTAGTCAAATAAATAAATTGAAGCCCACGGTCTTATACGTGTAGCACCGAGTTGAATCATCACTGGTGTTTGTTGTACCCGGTCCCCCAAGACAACAAGAGTGCTCTCCCCTGATTCTGCCAGATATGCATACACCCAAGCATGCACAGTCCTTGATTCTTAAGGATTTATACGTTATGCAGCACATTGCGCAATTTATTGATCTGTATATATCTGACAAAAAACAGAAGGATCCTTTTAAAAGTTAGGAAGTGACTGTATTACAGCCCTCATGTTTCTCGCATGTTGTACATATGCAAATTCTTGATCTGAATAGCTGTTCTGTATGTAACCTTTATCTGAAAACCAGGCTTAGCGCTATGTGTTCTCTTTTCATCTCGGCAAAACATACATATAATAATATTTGAATTTTCGAGTTTCATGACACGTATAGCTGTTGTATTTATTTTCAAAGCTGGCAACTCATACATGATACAGATTTCGCCTAACCCTATGACTAATATAAGAGTTATAATTCGTCCCAGCTTAACCTCAATGTTCTCTTAATCACTCGCTACTCGCGTGAACAGTATTCGGTTCTGCGTGTACCAAAAAGGGAATCTGACAAAAAAGGCGTTTTGGCGCCATTGGTATAATCAAGACTACTCTGCAAAAAACGACTGTGTACAAATTTGCAGATCCACAATGCATGTGTATCTGTGGTACACAAATTGTGTAACACTGATATGCACGCATTGTGGATGTGTTACACAAATGACACCAGTTGTGCACTTCTGGTACGCATAAATTAAGTGGATGTTCATTTTTACCACAATAATGTGTACCACTCCAACACAACAGTTTTTCGAGAGTATATAGATTATCGGCTATATATGGTAGTATTTAATCCATTGCAAATTAAAAATGAACACTTTCTTCATGAAGATAAATTTTTAAGAGCCTTTCTTCTGAAGCTTAATTCATTTTTTATGTTTTCTTTCCCATAACATACAAATGCATGTATATGTGCACCACTTTTCAGTTGTTTCTAATTTTAACAAACTTACTGGCTGCCTTCAAAACTTGCTTCCTGGAATCGGACATGCATGGCGTATATCGACTAGTCAATTTACATGTGTGCATAATCACTCACTCTGATAGGTAACATATATATCGGGGCGATTTATGAATTAGTCACATTTATATATAAGTACTATATACACCTATGCTGGAGTCCGAATTGGCGGTGGCACATCATTATAAACCGATGAATTTGTCAGGTCCTTCTAACAATGAAGATGTCACAATCTATTATAATTTAAACATGCATGAAGTTAAACGTTCAATAGTGTAAATCTATACAGTTAAGAAACCCAGTACTGGGCTTCAAAAACATTTTAATCTTCAAAACCATTTTTTGCCTTTTCTCATACACCAGTAAAGGTTCAAAACAAAATTGTACTTACGTGTATTTTTACTAGCATTTTATAGTGCTTTAATTATAGGCATAAATGGTAATGAAGCCTTTGGGCGCCAGTCGGCAGTAGTGCACAAGCAGACCTTCGTGCGGAGGCAATAAGATACAAAATACAGTGTAACAGCTCATGTCACTAGGATCGAATTATTAATATATACCGGCAGTGGTAAAACGTTTCACCTTTACACTCTTTTTGGAGATCCATGCAGCTTGAAAGAGCGCACGAGTGAAAACATGTAGGCTTGTATGGCTCAAAAGCGAGGCGAACGTGGGAGGAACTGTTTACCATACAATTAAGGAGCATTCGTGCATGCAGAGACACACATATACTTCCGTGAAAATCTCATTTGCACCGTCCCCATTCATATATCATATACATAGAAATGGATATATCTCCTGGAGGATGTGACCCATACCACAATTCAATCATTTCAAACCACGGCTGCATTTCAAAAACCACATTTTATTACAATCATTGATTTTGAAGACGTTGCATACATGCGCTGTAGAAACTTGCTTAATCATCTTCCTTAATCAGCGTAGGTTAGAAAAAAAATTAAACATTCAATATATCGAAACCTGTCAGAGTGACCTGTTTAGATGCATGCCTGTCATCTACATTATACATAACACTGAAAATAACTGCTGAAAACACATCTGGGTACAGAGAGTTTTCGTAATAATAAGAAATAAGAGACGTTGCTTTATGAATGGCATTTTGTGAAAGAAAAAAGACCCCCCCCCCCCCACGGTTCATTTGCGAATCGTTGTAATTATGTTGATTGTATACTTGACTGTTGTTTCTCTGCATAGGCATACGAAACGGGGTAAGAGTGCCCAACCCCAGTTTTTGTGGTCAGTGTAGAATTATTTCAGTTCATATGTGTATGAGGACCTTTATTAACTTTCATGAATTCGGCCCAGGTTACGAAGTATTCCGTTCCGCTTACCACAACGAAGAAATCATACAACGGTTCCTTAACTGCTTCAGTGCATTGCAAGTTATTATAATGATTTATGTGGTACTTCCCTGCTTACTTTCTTACTAATTCAGACATTGTTTTAACCATTTGTTGCTACAGTTATTTATTTTTCTTGACCTTCATTAAAAAATGCATCAGCGACGGCTTTCATGAACTGGAGGCAACCCGGATGTTAAGCTATGTGAATTCAGTTAATTCCTCGAAACGATAAGTGTACTTGCCGGATTGTGATTGGACACCAGTATTAGAACTGGTACATTTATTCACGGAGAAATCATTGGCAAGGTACTAGTGACTGTAGCTCAGTTTTTGATTGGCCAGTAGTGGGTTGTGTTGTAGCGAGAAGCTGGTTTGATCGACAGCAGTGAGTAACTCATTCATGTCAATCAGGCAGCTGGCGAGATGGCAAGGTGTCTTCTCCTCGTCTTCCTCTCGCTGATTTTATATTCAGAAGCGGCCACGAGGATTGATTTTAAGCATGTTGAGACGATGGACAGCGTGCAGTTCGAAAACTTCAAGGAGTCACCGGAAATCCGTGTGGCGTATTTTTACAAACGAGGTAACTAAATCCGTACTGAACACTTAACCGTGCCAATAGTGTCTAACAAGCTGTAGCTAGCCGGCTGATGCTGTCAGTGTCTTTTGCCTGCTCTTTTAGGGAGGTGTAGCAGGTATTGCGGTCAAAAAATCACGAAAAACACTAGGATATAAATGATTAGGTGTAAAAACACCACTCGAAGAGCATAAACTATGGCCTAAGACAGCGCATGCATATCAAATATGCCTGAAGATTAGCTAGTTGACATAAGTAGGTATTACATGCGCCCCTCCTTCTCCCCGTCCTCTCCCCCTCACAATATTCCATGTAATAGCTAGTAGGCTACTCTGTTCTGTTACAACATCCGGTGGATTGTTATTGACTGGGTATGAAGAATCCAGTCTAGAGGGTAAACTAAAAATATATCGTATTTCCTGTTAATATGGTTAATTTTAGAGGAAATGTTTTGTTAATCATGAACAGGAAATAAATGTAAATGTATGGGCACTGAAGATAAACAGTTGTACAGGTTTCATATCAGTCATTAACATATCAAAAGTGGTAGCATTATGTGAAAGAAGCCTTTTCTTCATTAAGGATGTCAGATCTGAAAAGGTTAAGAAAAATTAAGAGAAAAACAGTTCAAGGAAGATTTCATTATTACTTCTCAATTCTGTATAGAACAGATTCTAGCCGTGTACGTTATAATTTAGCTATCTGTATAAAGGTATTACCATCTGAAACCTTTTAAATTTTGAACTGCCCAAAACAAACTCAACAGGGCTATTGATTTTCCAACTCTGCAACTTGCATATAGCAAAGCAAGGATGCTACTTATAATGCAGTTTGATGTTTGTTATTATTTTCAATCTAAGGATTTGTCTTAACTTTTGCTGATGTGGAGTTATAAGCCATAATCATTCACTTATTCCAGCGAGTGCTCTTATGGTCTCTGTCAAACCATGGAGGTAAAATTTTAAATGAGGTGTTGACCCCCAAAAGCAAGTAGCTTGTTACAATCCAGCATACTTTATCTTGGTGCAACTTTATAGCATACAGTTGCCCTGATACCTGGTGAGTTGTGCTGTTTTTCTGCAGATTTGGCTTGAAGGGGGGATAAACTATCAAATTATAAGCGAGGGTCGAGGGACTTGCCTCGTGTATTTTGTTTTTATATCAGGGTTTGTGAGTTCAAACCCAAGAGTTGGTGTACAGTTTTATGTTTATTTAGTTATAATGACACATGTAAGTGACATTAATGAAAGATAAATATTAAGTACTTACATTATTTATATTCAGCCATTAGGATTTCTGGTCAGAGGTTTACTGTGTATTTTATGCGGTTTTCAGAAGTCCCTAGGCTACCATCTTTTTATAGAGAGTACGAGCGATCAGCTGAACTTCTGGCCACCTACTATGTTAAGTGTGCTGTGGTAAGCTTATAAAGTTTTCCTGTATTGTAATTAAGAAAAAAGATTTTGTGTGATCTGGTATTCATAGTGTAGTTTCTTTTGTACCACATATAAGAAATATAAATGTGATCATTTGTTTAAAATGGAAAATATAACTTATGCAAGTGAATGCACCGTTGAGTGGCAGATAACACATTACGTGAAGCAGAGATTGCAGATAAACAGACACAGCTGTTCCTCCTTAGTTAAGTCAGCCCTGATTGTCATGTAGTGGAGATGTGTGCAAAGGACAGGTGTGTATTGATCAGTCAGCAGCTGTGAGCCATTTGATTTCTCTGAGTACACAGGTGCAAACAAACGCTTATTGATTTCAGGCTAATAAAACATAGATAACACTGCTCGTTATGATTTCCAGTGCATTTTCACTGGTATTTGATTTGTATATGCACATTGTGTGGTAATGGAGTCATATTTTAATAGATGAATTGATGCTTTTAATAGGGCAGAATACATGTACATGTCAGGTAGTGTATAATGTGAACATTATTATGTGTTTGCACAAACAGGTAGACTGTACCTGTTTCATATTTTAATAGATGAATTGATGCTTTTAATAGGGCAGAATACATGTACATGTCAGGTAGTGTATAATGTGAACATTATTATGTGTTTGCACAAACAGGTAGATTGTACGCAAGGCAAACCCACAGAACATTGTCAGAAGAAGAAAGGAGAACACTTTGTCTTTGCCTTCAGGTATTGATATTTACCAGATGTGTAATATCTCCTTTACAGTATTGATAATATCTGCTGACATTTCTATGGTCTTTACAGGCTTTGGATTCCCTTGCACTCTATGGTAATTTTGGTAATAAATGGTACTGTAGTGACATTTTTTACTTTATATCAGTGTAAATGCCAACTCATGACTCCATGTACTAAATTGACCTAGCAAATGTCACTTTACAATATTTGATGCTTCCTAATTTTATTAAAGCGTGAACACAAAAACCTGCATTGTACATGTATATACAAAGCTCTTTGGTAACAACATTTTATTCCTTTGTGCTATTAAGTTAATTAATTTTAACCATTACTGATGTACTGGCCCCATGAGCGCAGAGCTGGCGTACACCTAATCATAACTTCAGAATAGTTTACTGTCCTAAAATAGTGGCTCAGCTCAAGGATTTCTAATTAAGTACTAACAATTATCCTATACACTCATGACAGAAATGAAAATAAGCTTTTAAATTCAAATCTGCCCAGTATTAATGTCATGAGTTAAGACCAAATCTGACATGAGTCTAAGACAGCGTCGTGATCCTGGGGCCTGTTTTTCTGCTGCTGTTTTCGTTTAATGGTGGCCTGTATCTGTCCTTTGCAGGGATGGCTATGAGCTATTACAGATGGAGTTGGAGACCATGTTTGACGTCAACTCCATTATGTCCAACATACTGCAGTAAGTCTGCTCTAATTCCAGACACATCTGGGAGTAGAACGTTCTATTTACACAGTCACAGCTTGAGCAAACAGAGAGTGATTACTAAAGTAATGTATGTTTTTGTGAAGTAGATTATGCTAAGTTTTCTCTCTGTAGTTTTTATAGAAGGCTTCTTCTAAGGTAAATTACTTGTGTGGAATGTGGAATTCTGTTTAGGGTTTTCTCACAAGTCAAAGCCATCAGAGTGAAGTGTTTGCATGACTTGTATTCCCACAATATTACATTATGTTCAAGCTGTAAGGATATTTTGATGTTACTTTCATATGATGTTATTGAATGATATTTGTCATGAATAGTAATGGGCATGTTTTCTCATGAATTTTAAATATGTTCATCAAACATGTGTTACATGTAGTTTTGTACAGACAATTACATAGTTTTCATTGTCAATTTAGACCAAATCTTCGAAAAATATCATGCAGATAAGATTTATTTATTTATCTGATTGGGAGTTTTGTTGTTGAACATTGTCACCCACCTTCATAGTTAACACTACCATATATAAGACAACTTTACAAAGACAAGTCCCATGAGCTATATATGTATACATATTTGCCATAATAGTAATCAATTGTCATGCAAATACCCCATACCTGCAAACTCCACCCTCACAAACCCTTTGACCTACAATCTCCATCCCCCAAATCCCTCACCCCACAAATCCTTATCCCCCCCCAAATCCTTATCACCCCCCACAAATCCTTACCACCCAGACCCCCCACAACCCCCCCAAACAAATCCCCCCAAATCCCCACCCTCCACAGATCCCCACCCCCCACAAATCTCTTTAAGAAAACAGGCATTAAAACTGTGTTTTGTTTCATCTTGCAGCCTAGTCATTAAAAAAAATTATAATATGTGAACATATAAAATGCAAAAACTAATATTCTATCATACTTGGTGTTTTCCTACTACATACAAAGCTGAACGTCAGTGTGGCTAAATTCACAGATACATGAATCAGAACATACTGACGTCACGACTCGGGTCACAATACCGACCCGGGGCAAAGTCATATCAACGTAGCGGCTTCTCAGAGGTGTTTATCCAATTGTTCATCAAATTTCATCGGCAGAGACAACTGTAAAATTACACACATAAATAAGTAGAGGATATCATGAAGTAAAGATTAAATACCTAAATATCGTGCAAGTGAGAGGTGAAAAGGATATCAGTATTTGTGTAGTTATTTATATTTTAAAATATCATGATTTTGTGTATTTTTGAAAAGACGTTTTAGGCACTGTCTTTAGCTGTAGCAGAGCTGTGAGGTTGCAGGCCTTCAATGACATTTCTTTGGTGTGAGATCCTATATATGACATCTTGTCTGACACTGTGTGAAGTAGAAATGTAACATTGTACCAGCTTATATTATCCCGTTGAGCTCATACTAGAACATTATAAAATAGAATGTTTCTTTTTTGATGTCATGGCATTTGGGTTTGAAATTTAAATAGGTTGTGTAATCACAAAAGTTTCAGTTTTATCAATGAATAAAATTTTGAGATTTCACTGACGTATGAATAATAAACAACGAGGCACGGTGCATATAAAAATATTTATAAGAAGGTTAGTTAGAAATTCCTGAAATTACATGTGGTAAACAAAAATTGATTTGCTGCAAACACGCATCACCCCTGTGTGTGGGAAGTTGGGTTTCCTCACAGGCTCGCACACTTGTTGATAGTGGACAAGTGAATGTAGCGATGGAGGGGTAGAAGTTTGTTTTAATTTGTATTGCATTTGCTCATTTTCCCAGTATAATAAATATGTAAAACTTTAGTGTAAGTACATGTATAATAGAAGAGAAATAATGATTTCTTTATCTAGTCATTGTTCATTTTAGCATGGAAAATGTGAAAGAGTTGAAATTTTAGATCTATGCGACTCCTCATTCTAAAATTTCAACTCTTCATTTTATTATTCTAATATGAACAACAATGAGTAGTTAAAGAGTCATTATTTATTAACTAATTGGCGAATAAGAATTGAATAAGAATATTTAACATTGACATTGTAGGCTTGTGTTACTTAGAGACGTTCCCATTGTTCAGACAGAGGAGGAGTTTGCCGAGCTGGAGAACTCGGTCAAAGGTCAGCACGACCTGATCTTCTCCTACCACCGGGCCATCGGCACCTATGGTAAATACAAGAGTATGCTAGTCAGGTCATAATTCAGCTGCTCCAGGGCAGGTGTAACAAAGAAGTGCACTTTTAGATCCAGATATATGAAATATTACCTGAAAAGTTATATTTTGCCTCCCAATAAAAATTTAATGGTAAATTTCTCAGATTCCTTCAAATTGAGCAAGTTGGCCTTGGACGAAAGTTTAGGTTAACTACAGTAATAACCTTAATTAGGCCCTGCCAACAAAATTGTAATGCTTACTTTAGCTTTGCTGGTATTACCTAAGTAGGTTAACATGTGTAATTAGCTGTTTATAAAACTACCCATAGCTAGTTGAAAATGATGTGTATTGTTTGAAGTTTTTGTAATGTTGGTGGTAAACTATTAATAATCATTGAAAGCTGAAATATTTGGAAATATTGAGATCAAGACAACATCAGAATCAAATCATACAGGAGAAAAAAAAAACAATTTTTAAGAATTGTGTATACATGTAACTGTGTTTTTACATGTGCATTTTGTTTGTTATTTAAGAAGTAATCTTAATTGTAGTCATTTAATGTCTTACTTGTTATACAAAGTATGTATTATATAACAATGTTTTGATATAATGATGATTGTGTATAATTGTGTAACAGTGTAAGATTTTTTTGGTTACAGAACACAGACTATTTATGGAAATTGCTTATCTGTACCAGAGCAGGTACAAGTTTGGAGTCACCACAGAGAAGAGCACAATATCAAATCTTCCGTGAGCATTATTATTAATCCATAAATTTAGAGCTGTCAGAATTTTGTGGAAAAACAAATGTTACTGGTCTAGATCAATCATGCAGAGCTTCTCTTTATAACAGTAATGCTTTTATGATTGGTCAGCCAAAGCAGTCGATACCCATGGCTGGATAATCATAACAACAGTTACTGTTTAGATATGTAGAAGTCAATCAGTGTTAATAAGAATATGTGGATGCAGAATCCTATAAGGGGGAGTTGGGGGGTATGGCACACTTCTCTCTATTTACGTACTTCTGCTCGAACTGCATGGTTTTACCGACTTATACCATATTGTTTCTTTTTATTTTTACAAGTGGAAGCATATTTAATTTCCATAAATTCTGATGTGGCTTATATAAGCCATGCTTCCTAGATTAGACAACACCCATACCTAGCTAGGTTTGTGAAACTGGTTTGGTAAGTTCACCTGTATGTGTAATCCTGCCATATGTATTGGTCTGTGAACAGGGAAGCCCTGAATGATCCGAATGCTCTTTGTATGCTGTGGGCATTTGATTGTAAAAACACTCCGAGAACATCGACAGCGGACACAATTCACTGCCCTGCTGTGAAGTTCATTGGCAAACTAGACATGGTGGATGTGGCTTCGTTTATAAAGGCTCTCTCATTGCCTAGTGTGGTAAGGCTCCACTCTGTATATATGAATGCTATATATGTACAAATATGCAACAGATCAGATTTATAACCACAATGTTTAATATTTATCTGAAGTTGTTATATTTTTTATCATGGCAATAAGTCATCCATGCCACTCATATGACAGTGTCCAGAGTTTGATATTCGTTAAGACCACTGTCTTCTACTAATGTAGAAAAGTTTGTCCGTGGCCTACCAAAAGTGGGTGGTTTATGACAGGCACTCTGATTTCCTCCATTAAATTTACCACTATTGTACCAGTGTAAATTCTAGAGTGTGGTGTTTAACATGAGTCAGATAAATAGATAAAAGGAATTCTTGCTCCTGTTGCTTCCCCTCTCCAGGAAAAAAAACCCCATTAATTCCTAAAAAAATATATTAATAAGTTTGTTTGTTCTCTCTTGTCAGTACAATATCCCAGAGGATGGCATGACCAACCCATACACTGAGGTTATAATCCACACCCTCTATCTTTACCATGACAACCAAGGTCAGGTACATGCCCATACTTTAGCTCAGGGCATCAGTGCCAACTACAGGGGAATGATTGGAGTCATCACCATAAATGTGTTAGTATCACCAGCTCTGTCATCCACATACATGTAGGGTATTGATGAATGCACAGCTTTCATTTTTAAGTCTCAGCTAAGTGTAAGTGTGTTCTTCTGTTTGTATATCATCGAATCAACAAGGGGCCTGTTTCATGAAGCATTTTTAAGTTGAGTAAGGCTTATCTGCCATGGCAAAGCATGTTATGCTGATATGAAGTACACTTAGCTTAGTGTGACTTAGCAGTAAGTATGCTTCATGAAACTTCATGGCTTTAATAAAGTCATGGTTTCTTTATGGAATTACATGAATTTTCTAATCTTTGCTAACATACTGTTTGACTACTGCAGTACCGTACCTGTGGTTAGTGTAGGAAATGATTAATACAAACTGTACGTTAGTTATATATATGTATTTTTTTCCTGATAAATATTTGTACTAATTTTTCAGAGAAACGCCAAACCTGCCCGCAGAGTTTCTGTTTGATGGTCCTCTGCCAACAGCAAAGCTGGAGCTGAAGCGTATTGTAAGCACATGTAACGAACTGTCACAGATCTAGTGTCATCGCTAGAGTAATCTATGACTACCTTCGATCGATAATGTATTTAACCATCAACACGCCAGACGCCTCTTACAGGCATTTTGGGCATGGAATGTCACCTATGAAAATGCTTATTGGGGATCGCCCAGCGTGGTCTTTCTTGAAGCCAGCTGGATGCCAATAAATGAATCGGCTTGATTATAAAGCTGGGAATGCTTGTTGGCTCTGAAGAGCTGTTGGATAGAGATCACCGGGAGTAGCGATCTGCTAGAGCAGTACATATTGGTGACAGGCTCTACAGGTGGATATCACTACTGGTAGTGATTAACATGAATACATGAATAGCTTTTAAGTCATCAGACATAGTTTCTAAGTCTCATAGAATGGAAGTCACACTGAGTTTGCATGTTACATATGCAAGACATTCCTGTTTAATTTTTTTGTTAACACTTGTCTGCTTTCCTAACTGTAAACCTTCAGAATGATGACCGGTTTATAAGTGGTGAGATGGACAGCGTGAGCCTGGGTAACTTTGTGAGGGATACCATGGAGGATTTCAGGCGTGGGGTTCGCAGGGACTCCAGGGCAGAGGCCACGCAGCCAGAATCTGAAAGCTACACTACTAAGATGGATCAAATTGAACAAGGTGAATATTCCTAAATATTTTACCTCTACTTTTAAATAATACTTGCTTTTTTGATATATGATGACTCTCTTAACATTTATTTGTATACATAACTTTTTTTCTTCTACATTGGCCACTTATTGAATTTGCTGGTTATTATTGTTATGGAATAAGTTAATGTTTAATATAAAAATAGCAACATGGCCTCATGCATATATCAGGACCTTTCATTTATTCATGAATTAAATTTTATTCTTGTATATGTACATTGTATGTTATTCAAAGAAAAGAAAGCACACTATCTGTAAAAACATTACCTGTATGTGTGAAAAAGTTAACGTATGTTGGTCTAACATTGTGTTGTTTTTGTCTGTTTTCTATCTCTTCCATATCTTCAGAGGGTAAGTAGCATGTTATTTCCTGTTGGCATTCACGTATATTAATGCTTCTCGTCATGTTTTAAAACCAGTTTTGATTTTAGTTAATGTCATGAAATGTGAGCACTGAATTTTCAGATCTTAAGGTCAAAGAAGCAAAACAATTGTGAAGATAAACCTACCACAACTTACACATAGGACCATGCAAAATGAAGTTTTAAATTTTACTTTAGAGTCAAACGGATTGAGCAAGTGATCTCTCTGATTGGAAGTAATCAGATGTGTATTGTGTGGCGGCAGGCATTTGAAATAGGTTTACTTGCATTAGGTAAACCAAAAACAAGTCTGTTAACAAGCCAGTGTTGCTGAACAAGTGAAAGAAAATGTGAAAATTATTTAAAACATCACCTGTGAACTGATCCAAGAGTGATCGAGCAGTATGAGTGATCTCCCTTTATGTGTCAAATCTTCAGTGGAACAGTTAGATGACCAAGTGGCCAAATCTGTGCAGGACCTGAAGAAGAAAGAGCTCAATCTGGAGAACATTCCTGCCCTGACAGACAAAACCTTCCCACAAATGCTCCAGCGGAAAGACTTCAACGTCATTCTCTTCTATCTCAAGAGTAAGTCGTGTTGTTTTGTGAACAGTGAAAAATCATTGCAACTTGTGAGTTTTTTCGATTCTACTCTTATACATGTGTGAAATGAAATATAAATCTCCAGTGCTCAGATGCCTGTAATAAAGCATGTTTTATTGAACAGAATGGAATTTAAGTTCTTGATAATAATTTTGATCAGACCAGTCACATATGTATCTTTCATCAAACCCCATCTTGTGATATACCTTGTAAATCACAAAAGAAATATTGTATTTGGACTAGTGATGGATAAATAAGTAGATTGGTGTCGATGCGTTGTTACATGTACATGTATTAATATATCTGGGTGACAGCCAAGGTACTCTGGAGCAGATTATATGTAAAGGAGGAATATGATTTAATTTTTGAACGATATAAGCGTAAAAGTCTTTCTCCTGCCTTGTCCTGTTATAGCTCAGTCCCTACGGCTTTCGTTTTGACAACCTTTACAATTTACACAGTAGTTTTGTTTTCAGAAATAAGCACTGTTGTACTTAGGGAGAATCTGGTTATTACCTCCAGAATTTCAAATTTGAATTGCAGCATTCTGCATTTGATTGGTCGAACCCAGATGTTAGAACAGTTTATCCAATGACGTGTAAATTTTTTTCTGTCATTCGGTTTTTCTCTTCCTATAGCTTTTATGAATTTCTGGCCGTTTTGGGTTTAAAACCTTGAAAATTACTACAGCTGTACCACAAAAGTTTGTGGATCTTTGTGGCCCTCAGAGAAATAGACATTGATCAATATCTTGGCTTGGCACTGAAAGCTAGGCACATTGTTTACTAATATTTCATTGTTTTACTGGATTTGGTACATATTGTCTTTATGATTTTTACTTTTGTTCTCTGTAATCCACAGTCGACACTCCCAGTGCTGCTTTCCTTCATGCCTATGCCGAAGCTGGGGCCAGTTTTACCTCTCCTGCTGACAGCCCATTGGCTCGTGTTGAGTGTTTCGATTGGACAGATGTTTGCCAGAAGGAGAATATTACGATGTATCCCACAGTGCACATTTATCACAGAGGACAAAAGCAAATGGTTTATAATGGCCATCTTGGAACAGAATCAATTCTGTCAGCCATTAAGCTGTGAGTTTGTGGGTAAAAGATAGAATAAGGCTTGAGACTTTGGCAAGAGTATGCAAGAAACATCAATAAATAAAATTTTTTAAAAAGAGGCCTCAAAACTATTTCTAAGTTAAAGAGCAAAGGCATTAATTTGGCTGCAATAGTATTAGCTTCTTTGACGTAAGGCTTATGTCTCACGCTTTGGTACAATACAGGCTTTCCATGTGACATACATAAGGTGTGTTGCCTTGGTGACTCATTTTGGCCTCAATTTCTTTGGACTTGGCTATCACCTCACAGGATACAAATTTGGTTGAAATATTACAGTGATAAGAAAGAAATCCTACGGAGTAAGCCTAACACCATGTTTCAAAAGGATTTTGATGAATAACACTATTTAACCCATATAACTGAAGTTTCCTCTAAAAAACAAAATCTTCGGCTGTGTCCGTAAAATTTTCCTGATGTGACGTGATGATATTCCTTGTATGATGTTGAATCAGCCAGATGTGGTGTTGAGTAAGGCATTTATTCTGTGATGATGTCAAGAGCGTTGGAAAGGGCAGCGTCAAATGTGTATACACGTTAGCGATGGATGATGTCATGCGTTCGTGGCTGACGTCACACCAGGCAAAGTGGAAGCGACAAAAGTATTTTGTTTCCATATACTCTGATGAAACGTACAATATCGGTTTTAATTCGTGACAATATTTTCACAATTTAGGAAAGCAATTCAGACTATCCCCGTCTTTATTCAGTTCACCTTGCTTTTAAGACACAGGTGTTATGTATACATGGTATCTGGTGTTGCAGATATCAGCTGGACGGGGTTGTGAAGCCCATGACCAAGGCTGAAGTGACACAGTTCACTAAGGGTTTGTTCCCTGACGACATCAGTCAGTCCACTCAGGTCTCCGTGCTTGGTCTCATGAACAATCACGCAGGTAAGGCACATGTATATGGAAATCTTTCTCGGGCTTACAGTTTTTAACATTTAATCAGTTAATTATTTTGTTGGCAGAGACAAATTGTGTTTGTGCTGTCTGGTAGCCAAAGTAAATAGTCTGCTTGATATTTCCGTAAATAATTGGCCAGTTTTAATTGAAACTCGACAATTTTTGGGCGTTTCTGTCTCGTTGTTCATGTGTTTGTCTGTAACAGTGAACAGTCTTTGTACTTTGACATTGTGATGTTGACATTGTCAATAACCTTGACATTGAAGTGGTCAGTAACCTTGAGCTCCATACCATATCTCTGGAAATCAAATTTGGTTTGAACTTTTATGTCAGAGCCCTAAGATCTGATCAACTTTTTAGGGTTGATAAATTTCCAAAAAACCTAAAAACGTAGAACTACAGCAAAAGCATGGATGCATGATAAATAATTACACACAGTACATGTCAGACCTCATTCATCAAAGACTTGTTTTATATTAGAAATAGGTGTATATGCATGTATATATACATTTATGTGTAACGCGTGAAGCATACGATTTGTGACAATTCTGTTTTTTCTTATTACAGCTATTACACAGTTCCAGATGGTTGCCATGGAGCATGCTCACCATGCAGCCTTTGGGTTGGTAACTGATGCCACCCTGGCTGAACAAATGTAAGTCCTCTGTCAGGCACTTTCCATCTCCTCCACTTGCACACTTGGGGCCTTGTTGTCACCTGGAATTAACATAGATGTTTATCTTAATCTCAGTTGTCCCCAAATATATGGAAACATTGGTGCAAATCTTATGTCCTCTTGTGCATTCTTTCCACCACTTAGAAAACTGACCTTCATGGTAAACATCAAAAAATCTTGAATATGGCGTTTAAGAAAAATCAAATAAATAAGTGGTACATTCAGACAAATAGTGATGTAATCATCAGGAACACTTGTTATAATCCTTTACTAAGTAAAGAAAATCTGGGGGTTTTTTTTGTTTTTGTTTTTTTTAACTCCTCAGTGTGTCATTTTTTTTCTTCAAAAGGTATCTTTGTAGTTATTGTTCTATATTTAAAATTCACTTTAGAATATGTAAATGTTATTGTAAGACCTGGAGTAATGACTGGGCTTCTTGTACTTGACATGACCTTGATTGTACCAAGTCGCTCAAGATTGGGTTATTCAATTGTAGTGCAACGGACTACGGAGTTACTCCCCCTGCCATACTTCTTTTCAAAAGAAATGACCCTCTGAAACCAGTGGAAATTTACAAGAAGGAGATGAAAGCGAGAAAGATTGGAATGTTTGTCTCTGCTGCCAGCTTACCATTGTTTGTGCGTATTACAGTAACTGAATACCTTATGAATTTCTAACCACTTCAGGTGGTAAATTTACATGTGATTATTATACAGCTGTCACAGTCATGAGTTTGTGAGTAGGCCTGTATCAAAGGACGTACTGATTCTGTGCACATGTTGTTGAAAGTGATTATTTTCATTACTTGTTGACATTTAATTTCTGTTCTCTTCACTTCAGCTAAACAATTATAAAAATGATAACAAATTCATGTGCCTCATGTTTTGCAGTATGATGGCCTATGTTAGTATTGTAAACACTGAGCAAAAACGCTATCAGATCATAAACACTGCTGGTTCTGCATTTGTTTGATTGGTGTTTATACTGTACTCAAGAGTATTTCAGTTCAGTAAAAGAGGGTGAGGTTGCTAGGTCAATAACACTTGTCAAATTCTGGGGGCAACAACTGTGTCGACTGTTCTTTACAAGTCGCTACATGTTATGGTTGTATTCCACCTATGTGGTGCGCAAGTTTATATGTCACACATGAAAAGGATTGTTACTGACTTGCCAAAGATTTGTGGTTTACCTCAGTTACTTCAACCTTTAAAATGGACTGTAAAAACAATGCATAAACATTGATAACTCATCTTATTTCATATACATGTATTTGTGCATGTGTTGACAGGGCCAGCTAACTCCAGCCAACATGCCACAGGTTTACCAGCAGTTTAAGCCAGTTGTGCTGGTATTCCTGGGGCCCAGGGACCAGGGTGTGGTTGAGGCTGTCAGTGAGGTGGCCAAGTCAGGGGAGTTTTCCTGGGCTATCTACACTTGGATGAATATGTGAGTAACATATCATAAAGCTGGATGAATGTGTGGGTAAAGCTGTTAAAGCTTGATGTGACAAAAGTTGGTTGGATTTGTGAGTTTGAAGACTCAGCTGTGTGGATGTCTAAGACAAAATTAGGTGAAGGCATGAAATGAAGGTGGATGAATGTGTGAGTATCATAAATCTGGATGAATATGTGAGTTAGACTATGTTCGATGAATGTCTTAGTAAAACTAGGCTTGATGCATGTGTATGGCTGAGATGGAGGAATGTGTGAGTTAAGCAAAGCTGGATGAATTTGTAAATTAGACTAGGCTGGATGAATGTGTAAATTAGACTAAGCTGGATGAGTGTGTAAATTAGACTAAGCTGGATGAATGCGTAAATTAGACTAAGCTGGATGAATTTATATGCATAAGAAACAGTGAGATAAATGTGTATGTGAACAAGAGTCATCCAGGAAAATGTAAGTGAAAGGAACCAGATGAAAATGCAAGTAATGCAAGTAACACTGTAAAACTGGAGGACATAAAGTTGCAATAAGCTGGATGAATATTTGAAGGTAACATTACGATGTATCTGCATGTACATCTGTAGTGAAACATACATTATTAACCTGGCAAGAAAAATATTGAGTCAGGGCTTTCCAAGATGTGTAAGATTTTAAATGATCCTTCAAATCCTTGAAAATGTTGAAATCATATGCAGTGAATTTTTTAATGTTATTTTTGCTTCATCCCTTTGAATTGTTTTTCATCCCTTTTGCAGACTGCCTTATTGTTGTGTGTTTCAGATCTGGTGTGGACAGTCCTGGCTCCTCACTGCTGTACCATTACACTAAACAGCCTAGGCTGCCTCATATCTGCCTCATCATACGCTATAAGGTCAGTTCAGTTGTCTGAGAATTCTCAGAGGTAATACAGCTTGTGAGATGGTAATTTCAGGCATATGGAATATGTAATCTATGGGCTTTTTTCTCAGGTTTTTTTTCTGGATAGTTTCTCTATAAAAACTCAGTTTGAACTTATCAGAAAACTCAATACTTTTTCAGCATCGATCATCAAAAACTCAGTTTATGTTGTGAAATCTCAAAACAGAACTTGTCTAAAGCTCAATTTTCCAATATTTCTTGTTGTGGCTAGACAAAACCCTAGCACTATATGAAAACTTGCAGATGCATTTTTATATTGCATATTATCTGACGTGCTGCTCACTATGTCAAATCTCTGCGTGTTGTAAAGTTGTCCTATTCCTTCCTCTTTAGTTATACATGTGTTCAGTTTTATTATGTAGTTATGTGTTTAGATATGTGTTTGGTTGGTGTTTAGCACCAAACTGAAAAAGTTTTGACTTATATTTGACAAAAGTCGGGTTTATGGGTCGTGGAAACCAGGCAGAGTCTGGATGAAACCACTGCACCATACAACCTCCTGACTTAAAGTCGTAACTTTATCACTTGGGATGTATTAATGTATTTGAGGGCCTCCGTGGCCAGTGGTGTAGTGCATCAGTGTGGTGTAATGATCCAGGTGCTTCTCATCAATGCGGTGAGCTCAAGCCCAGCTCCTGATGGCTTCCTCTCTGGCCGTACATGGGAAGGCTCACCAGCAACCTGCAAAGGGTTGTGGGTTTCTCTCAAGCTCTGCCTGCTTTCCTCCCGTCACCCCCATCGTAGAAGTGAACTATTCCTGAGTATGGTGTAAAACACCAATCAAATAATTAAATATTAATGCATTTTATTCTCTCCTTTCAGTCTGAAGTGTATAACTTCCCTGCTGTGGAGTTCTCTGTGAAGACCATCTCCAAATGGCTGAGGGATATCCATCAAGATAAAGTCTCCCCTTCCAGTAAGTCCCATCATCAAGAGTTTTCAGAATGCTTTCAGAATTCCAGCCAGAGTCGACAAGCCAATTTGATTTTCTGTTTTGAACGTCAGTTTTAATTTGTCTGCTTAAGTTGACCTATAAGGATATGACAAGTTTTTTTTCTCGTCAGATTTTATCAACCCCTATAACATATTTTTCCTGCCTTTGCGTCTTTGTCCAATAGTAGTTTATAATGTGGTTTCTGTTCTCATAGCTGTAAAATCTTTGAACTGAGTCATGATTGTCATTTGTATGATACATGTATACTGTGGCTGTACTAAAACTCATTCCATCACTGCTCACTGAGTAGGTATGGTAATACGTGAGAAATAGTAATTGCATTTCACTTGATTTAAAAACTCCCTTGATGGGTTATGATTTGCTGTCGTAAATAGATCAGTATTGAAATCTCAATTGTATACATTTCTTATGTTGGGGAATTTTCTGGAGGCTTTGAAAGAAATAGGTGTTGAAGGGTTGCAGACTTTTGCCTGGAGGCTGATAAACGATACCAACAATATAACTTTCCCTGTGAAAATTATCAGTGTTGAAAGACAGGCCCTGTCTTATTCTACAAGAGTCTGCCTGTTCGTGTATATAGAGAACAACGCCGCCACCTTGTTGGTGATTTGTTAAGGATGAAAAGGCAGTGTAGCCTGGGATTCAGTGAAATGACTCACCAGTGGTTGATTTCCTGTTCAGTTGCTACTTTGCAATGACCAAGGTCGTTCGGTGTCAGTGGGTTGAATGACATATTTTCTAAGACATTTACATTAATGGTGTCAGCTGAGGTAGGGGGCTGATAAGGAAACGATTAATTGTGGAAAGGTAGGAAGGAGAAAGGGTTTAGGAGCAAAGCATCATTATGCTGAAAGGTGTAAATAGTGACAAGGGCTTGAAGATTTGAGCAGTACATATATACAGCGAACATTAGACATTTAGATTCAGTGATTCTGGGGGAGGGGGGAGGGCTTCGCGGCTGAGGATGTTAGCTTTTTAGTGCGGCGCCATCACCCCTTGCCCCTCGCCAGTGCGGTAGTTGTGAGTTCCGGTCCAGTTCATGCTGGCTTCTTCTCCAGTCGTATTTCTTATAAGTGAAATATTCTTGTGTACGGCATAAAACATCAATCAAATAAATAAGTAATAAATAAATAAATCAATGATTCATCCAATGAGATAACTACAGAGTGGCCACATAGCAGGCCATGGTAAACATTATAGGCAGTTTTACTCTGGTGAAATGGCCTAGTCAGTATTTCTCGTAGCCTGCTTAAGGCAGGTGACTAAATGGCCCTTACTAACTGACCTAAGGTAGCTACGGAAGTTCTGTGAAACCAGCCTCTGTGACGAACAGCTTTATGTTTTTGCTGATGTCGCAAAGTAAGTAGAACTGCCAAAGGAGCAAGATTCTTCTTTAATGACATGGCCGTTTTATTTCGCGAAAGAAAAACAAACCCACAATGCAGTGTTAGTAATATCGTCGATTTTTACTGGTTTACTGGTTTTACTGGAAGGATTTAAGAATATGACTGTGTGTGGTGAACCATGACCTCTTGTCGGCGATAAATTCTGGCCGGAAAGTTTGGTGGACTGGTGTGGATGTGTGTCTAGCTTTAGGCATGTGGATCTGTGGACATTGACGTTTTATTGATGCCCCAGCAATCCTTGTTTCTAACCTGTATCCTCTTTGCTTGACAGTGAACCTTCCAAAGGGCAACTGGCGCCCCAAACATGAGGGCTATGACTTCCTACGTATGATAGATGAAGGGCTAGATGTTCGTGCTGGGGAAGATGACATGGTGGGCATTGCTAATGAGGAGGGCATTGGTGAGTGACAGGATTGCTAGGAACCATCAGCAAGTCAACTGGTTGTTGATCAAGACAAAGATAGGAACACCAATTTTGTGACTGAGGTCCTAATAAAGTGCCTTTTTTAACAACGGCAAATCAGTTCCTGACCATTTGGGTAGCAATGAAATCTTTCAATCAAATTTTTGCTGATCTGGAAAAGTATGAATGTAGAAAAGATGTTTATTATTGTACCTTTTTACCCCTGGCCAATTTTGGCCCAGGGCCATTGTAGTAGCAGGCGGCGTCCATCCGTCCCATATTTGTTGTAAATGCTTCATCTCTAGACCGGTTTATCCAGTGTTCACCAAACTTACACCATACTTACACACTGGCATGAGGAAGAAGCCTATTGATTTTCAGCTACTTTGACATTTTTCTTCAAGGTAATTGCGGTCATTTAAGTTAAATTTTATACAAAGTTTGTGAACGCTCTCTTTCTAAAAGTTCACCAAACGCACAACACACTTACACATTGGCGTGAGGAGGAACTGTATTGATTTTTCAGCGACCTTGACCTTTTTCTTCAAGGTCGTAGGAGTCATTTGAGTTAAATGTCATAAAAGTCTTGTAAACATGATATCACTAGGACAGGTTAACCCAAGGTCACTAAACTTACACCATACTTACACTTTGGCATGAGGAAGAACCCTATTGATTTTCAGTGACCTTGACCTTTTCCATTTCCTTCTAGATCATCAGGGTCATTTAAGTTAAATTATATAAAAGGCTTGTAAATGCTCAATCTCTTGAACAATTTGTCCCAAGTTCACCAAATTTATACCACTCCTACACAATTTTATGACTGACCGGTAGTATACATGATATCTCTTGGAATTTGTATCTATTCATTAAATTTTGCATACGCTGAAGGACTAGGGGTTTACAGTGCATCACACAGTATTTTTGCTACTGATTTGATTTTCTGTCTGCTCTTTGCCAGTGAGGTTACAGCTTATATTCAACTGATGCTTGTTTGCCTTCGCTTAAAGCCAGGGTATTTATCGAATACAAGTGAATGGAGTTGTGGTGTACTCCAAACAGCTGCCGTTTACAGCGCTATAAACATGACTGCCTTTGTATAAGTGAAAACTTCTTGAGTATGCAGTTTAAAACCTCTATGAAATGGGTATGATTATAAAAAAATTCAATGCCTGTGAAACTGTATGTGCATGTCACCATTATACCAATATAATCTTTTCATAACATTCCTTTTCCTTAAAAGCGCACATAGTATTGGGTACACAAATTGCTAAATTTGTTTTTCTGGTCAGAGATTTTAAATTTATTCGTCTGTATCCCCAAGTTTGTCACTGTTGAATTAGTTGGTATATGACAGCGTGAGTCCTTCAGAAGACATCTACATGGTGTTACTTCATGTGCAGGTTTTGATGAAGATGGCCATTACAGTATTGAGCATGGTATGTCTGAGGAGGAGAAAGATTTCAGCCAATCAGTGGACGAATCCTACAACAGAGACCAACCCGAGGACATTTCCAATGAAGTGGACACCATTGAGCACTCTCGACTTGGTCATCCGAAGCGTACAGGTCATAGTGACAAACCCAAAGCTACAGGCACAAGCACCCAGCAAGGGCCGACAACTCAGCAAGGGCCCTCAACTCCGCAGAATCCAGAGCTCAGCACTCATGATGGCGGTGAACTGTAACATTGCACCAACAGTTCCTCGACAGATTTGGTGCTCCTCACCTTCATGTACCATCCAGCGAAAGATACAGCAAAATCAATTCATGAATAATTCATGTTGCACTGAGGATAATATTTTTAAGCAGATATATTTTTATAAAATCTATATTTATCATTGTGTGAAATGTCTCATTTATACTTGAATGATGAAATATAACTTTCACATGTATGAGTGTTGTGTACTGGTAAATATATACAAGTGTGCATTCCAAAAGTTTATCTATATCGTGTGGACTGAGTGAAAGTTACTATAGAGACAGAGAATCTTGGGTTGTTTAACCAGGAAAATAAGTCTTGTTTTCAACTGTTGAATTTTTAAATAATATGTTTTACTTCATAAATTCCATGTATGCTCCATTAGCATCATTTATGCTACTGCCTGTTGACAATGCTTCTGTTTGCTTGGTTCCTTTGCTTGTTAACAGTGCAGCTGTTTGTTGACAATGTTTGGTTCCTTTGCTTGTTAAAATGCGGCTGTTTGTTGACCATGTTTGGTTCCTTTGCTTGTTAACAATGTGGCTGTTTGTTGACAGTGTTTCTGTTTGCAGATAGTTTCACATCTTGTTAACAATGTGGCTGTTTGTTGACAATGTTTCTGTTTGCTGATAGTTTCACATCTTGTTAACAAAGTTGCCACATGATGACTGTGCTTCTGTTGGCTGACAGTTCCATTACTTGCCATCAAAGTTTCTACATGCTGACAATGTTTCTGTTTGCTGACAGTTCCACTGCTTGTTGACAGAAGTGCTTCATGTTGACAGTGCTGCTGTTTGCTGGCAGCGCAACTGCTTGTTAACAAAGTTACCACAAGTTGACAATTCCTGTGGATGTTAAAAGTTCTGCTGCGTTTAGCAAATTTGCCACATGTTGACAATGCTTTTGTTTGTTGACAGTTCCACAACTTGTTAAAAACGTTGCCAGATGTTGCAATGTTCTGTTTGTTGACAGTTCCACAACTTGTTGAAATGGTTTCCAGATGTTGGCAATGAGGATCCCTCACCAGCTACTTCAGCTGTTTCAATCATCCCATAACCTATGAGGTAGTTTTATCGGGCAAGGTATGACAGTTTTCTCCACCCATTCACAGGACATTTTATATACATAAAATAGTATTGAGTCAATCCCCAGGTGAAATAAATAAACAAACAAATGATGATAGGAGGGAGTTAACCATGTAAACCATGTTAACCACGTAACTCTTTCTTGACAATGGTACTATTTTTTATTTTGGCTGTATCAAGTTACTTATTGATATATGTCACTAGTAGCATCTGTGTGAAGTGAACAATTCTTTTTACAGCTATGTAGATAATTTCTATGTAGACAATTTACGATGAATTTACAATGATTTTAGATATTTTTAAGGAATTGAAATCAGCTGACAACACTACCATTTTTCAAGCATGTATCAAGCTTCACTAGTAGTATCTGTATGGACTGTGTGGTTTTTGTGTTGTAACAGTGAAAATATACTTGGACAATTTACAGTGCTGCATGTATAAATTTTAGATATTTTTAATGATTTGAAATTGGTTCAGAATGATACTATTTTTGATTTATTGACCTGCTCCACTAGTAGTGTCTATGAATTATACAGCTGACTTGACAAGTGCGTCTTTAGTGAAAAGGTTGAAACAAATTTACAATGCTACATGTAGCAATTTTTAAAGATTTTTATTTAGTATTTAAGACTTGTTGGTTATTGTTTATTGAGATTCTTGACATGGAAAGGTAGCTTGAATTTACCCTTGTTTAATATATATGAGAGCAAGGTACATGGTAACTGTTACTACAGTTAGCTCAGGTCACCTGGACTCAGCTATAGAGTACTATTGTAACAGTTGTGGATATTGTTCCTGTTTGCTTGGACTCTCGTGGGTAACTTCAGAATCAGTCTTTTGGTTGGATTCCATTGGAGGAGATTATCTAGTTTCCCCACTAGAAACTGTCTCTTAATCCACCTCACTTTGTCCTGAATCTGGTTTGTGGCGGATAGTATGTCTTTTGCTCAAATAACACTGTCTCATCAGGGTATTGGTGCCACCTTTTTGATCTGCCATTGCTTTGTTTTTTAGTTGATGACATTTTTTTCTGCATTCTAATAAGAACGAAAAATAATGAATTGTAAATGCTATTTTCCTTGTTGTTTGTTGCTTGGAATTTGGTTGGGAACACTGTCTCATTTTTTTTCTTTCAAATTCTCATTTGGCTTTTTTGTGTTAAAATTGTGATTACATTCTGTCGTGTAACTTGTGTTATCTTTTTTTCTGTGAAGTATAACTTTTAATAACATTTGAAGTTTAATATTAATCAATACGCCTTTGATGGCAATTTATGTATTTTAACTTCTTTATGAAGTGATACATTGCTTCATTATACTTTCGTCCAGCTTGAAGCATCGGGAAGCCATAATCATATTTGTACAGACAGGATAATTATTTTAAAATGGTCCTAAACATACTTGTATATCATATAGAAGTAAGCATACTAGAAGACTAATTATCTTCTTCCCTATTGGTCAGATTGTGATCGGTTTCACCCATACGTTTTATGAAAGGACAATTTGCTCTGGGTAGCATACTGTCCTCTTTTTACATAGTTAAGTAAGACACCACCTTCCCTCAAATGTGTTTATGTTCCTAACTTGTCTTGATCTGTGTAAAAATAAATCACAAAAAGTCAGCAGTTTGGTGCATATTTATGGATTGTGATTGTAATTCATTCGTTAAACGCGTCCGAAATTTCTGCTCCCTGGACCAGCCGATGGTTTTCCGTTGTTCCTGGTGTGGTCCATCAGAACAAGTGGCAATCCAGGTCTCCAGCTACAAGTGCTATTTCATTCTTTGAGTTAATACTGCGTCTTTTCATTTTGGTGATCATTTATGCAGTAACAGGCTTTTTTTTGTTTTTGTTCCCTTTTTATTGTTTTGGCTTTTTTTCAGTTTATGTTTTGGATGTTGGTTTAGGGTTAATGTTAAATTTTGTTATCTATATGAATCTGATTTAGACTTATGTGCAGCCGTTTTAGACTACAGCTCTGATTTTAAAACTGTCCAGCAAAAGTTTAAGAAAGTTTTAGAAGTATGTGACTGGATAATTAACTCATTAACATGTTAATGATCTAATACTGTGGATGAATTGTATCTGTACTTGCCTTTACGGAAATTATTGAAACGTTGTTTGTAAATGTTTCGATCAATAAATGAAGTATCCATGCACGGTTGTGCTTTGTTGCACAGTCTATATGTATGCTCACGGTTTAGATTGGCTTAATGTAATTTACTTTCAGATGTTTAGGAACAGAAGGCAACACGGTATCTTCACAATGTCAAAGTATACAGGCCTGTGGTTATACTGAGAGAGATCTAATTATGTTATTTAGAGTTTAGTTAACTTTATAATCACTTGATGAATGGCTCGTTGGACATACAAGTGATGGTTCAGTCTTGGTGTTGGACATACAAGTGATGGTTCAGTCTTGGTGTTGTTGGTAAACTTGTCAAAGATTTGGTGAATGAGACAGACTGTGTGCCGACAAGCTTAAAAGACCAGACCACATTTTTAGAAAGTAGACATCCGCTGATAGTCAATTTCGTGCTGATTCCAACTGTGTTCTATTATTTTTTGACATTTTTTTTAAAGTGATTAAAACGAAATAAAGCTTGAGGTGCTCAGGTGGACTTTTTGGACCACATTGAAGCAAGTGACGTCACTGATTGTTTCTTGCCGCTAAACATGCTGTACCTGTTATGTTTCCACATCAAATACAGATACAAGTGTTGTACTACATATATATTCACGCGGAACAGAGACATAGAACAGTCAGAGGATGCTTTACAGGTAAAAAGAATCCGTGACGTCACGGTGCTTCAATGTGGTCCTAGATATCTACCGTAGCTCCTCACTCTTTATTTTTAATCACTAAAAAAATGCCAAAAAATAATGAAAACCATATTTGGAATGAGCACGGAATTACCTTTCAGATGATGCGTACTTTCGAAAAGTGTGGTCTGGTCTTTCGGAATCTACAAGTATCTACAGTGAAGATATCTCCCAAATAAGCCCACACTCGCAGCCAAGAAGTGTTTTAACCCCTGCAGCTTCGTCTTCGTTCCGTCATCTCATATGGACGAGATCTCGCCATCCCATGATATACCACGTGTTGTGGATATACATCATGTGACAGTTGGATTATTGTTGTTACGACATACTGCACGTGGTTATGCTCAGGCCTTGTTTATTTTCACGGAACGCGCCTTACGCTCACTAACTGCTCTTTGTATCACGCAGTTTGGAACTGCAAACGTTTTTATCACACAACATAAGAGTCTGGAATCTCGACAAGCTATTACCTCAGGGTTAGAGGTTAGCGCGTGAGAGAGCTGATTTCTGGCAGAGGCAGCAAAGCTTTCACTCCTTGTTCTGTACGATCCATGTGTTTGGCCACCTGGATCTGATCCCAGACAATATGGTGGCCGTCTTTCTCACTGATACTTCTGAATGTCAAAACAGTTTGAAGCCGACTTTCTAGACGTGGGAACGCAAGGATGAGCAGTTATACATGCATCAAGCTTAACGAAGTTAACCGAAGCCTAAACAGCTGCAAGATCAAAAATATTTGGATGGCGATATTCATCGTCTCAGTTAACAACCATGTTGTCGTTTTTGAAAAATCTCGCTCCGCCGGGAAAACCAAAACGCTTTCTTATTTCTTCCTCACATGTTTATTTACGGTAACATATGGGTGGGATCTGTGTGTGCGTGTAGGTCACCTTACTTGCCACGGGTTACGATGACATTCAGGTAGATCTGGATCATTGCCAAAACTGGAAATAGATCCTTTGACATCAGCGGCGTGTTATGTTTTTCCATCAGCTCAAAGCAACGAAGTGGTCAAAGTACGCCGAAACCCAACTATGATTGCACACAATGATACGTGTAACAAGTCCACCGTATTTCTTTGTTCGTAAGACAGTAGCATGGAGTACAAAAGCAGGGCAGTGACGGCAAATGGTCACGCGCAGTGTAACTGGTGAAATCCGGCCGCTTGTCACTTTTAAGAAGTGATTGCATTGGCAAAGGAAACCAGGTAGAGCCAACGGAATACCACCTCACCAAATCAGATATCTGACAAACCTCCTGACACACGCTAAACCCGCATCAGTGGGAAATGGGTTAGAACACACCATCTGATTGATCAGGGGTTTTGAAACAACACGGGAACGTTGGCGACTGAGAGTCACTCGTTCGCAAGTATCTATGCACCAATACTCTTAAACGTCTTGCATTCATTGGACAGTAAGTTAGACTGGTGGATGGCCTTACTGCTTTGGAGAGCGGGAAGTACTTCAGTCAGTATGGGGTGCGCGACTGCTAACCGTGAAGCACGCAAGGTAATGGGTTCAGGTCCGCCCTCAGGCGGGTAGTTAGTAGATTAACCCGCTCCCAGTACCCTGTGGTTTGGGTGACAATAAGCCGTCGGAGGTGTTCGTGAAGCTTATCTTGCGCATGGTTATGTTCGTTGAAATTGTCTTCCACCAACATATAGTGCGTGCATGTATATCCGTATACGTGGGACTGAATGTCGTCCCCAATGGTCGGTGGTTTATCTCGACAACTCTGGTTTCCTACGTCTGTAAACTAGGTAATGAAATTCTTGAGTGCGGCATCAAACAACATTGAACAAATAATTTCTTAGCAGTGTAACTTAGGATAGCTCTTGCATACACCGGCCAATCAATGGCCTTTGGAGCGTTGTTAGAATCATGAATAGTTTTCGAACCCGTGTCCATTGAACATAATGTTCTGCAATGTGCCAGGATATTTTTGTACACACGCATGTGTATGTGCTCTGCCACGTCTACTAAACTGTGGTAGATTCAGTCTTCCGCTTTTGCAAGTATGCACACTCCTTAGAGTCAATCGACCTTTCCACTTCTTTTTGTCTTGGACAGCCCAAAAACGCGGCTCATTGGGGGTCAACACGTCTGAAGCAAACTTGTGGCTTTTGATCGGAGCTTCTACAAATATACAGACAGGGCGGAGTATTCCTGGCACTCTGGAGAGACCGTGTGGTACGGAGTAGCGGAGAATTTGTACTACAGCTTCGCTCCAGTTGTCAGCACATGATCTGAAGCTCTGACCAGATGGTCTGGCCATTGGTACAGTTATACATACTATATACATCCTGTCACAAATATCGTTTCCAAGCTTACCATTGTTGCACATGCATGATTACGGGAAAACCAAAATACGGTGTTATCAATTATAAGTAGTTGTCATCAGTTTATATAAACCATTTTTTGCATTTTAAGGATACATTTTACGCGTTTTCAGCTTATCAAAATGTTAAAACAAAAACACGTGGGGTTTTATTTTCTGACCTCTCGTAGGCAACAACACATTTTCGCATCGGGTATGTATTGAGATGAAGACGAAATCATCGAAGGAATTTTTCAACTGTGTTTGTCGTAAATTTACGCCCACCTGATTGCAACACCCGACCTACTCTACACCTTTCGGCACACCAACTAGATCAGGGCGCAATATTCCTCTCGACCCACGCGTGTTCTGGGAACTGGTTTAATGTAGCCTGAGGGTAAGCTCATGACATCAGCGGGTTTGTCTCACCGTGCTTTTCGCTATAGTGCTTGAGGAATGGTTGTTAGCAAGCTGAACAGCGAACATGTAAAGGTGTAGTTTTATAGTAAAATAAATTGCCAACAAATATTCCAACAAAAGAGACCTATAACCACTTAGCACTTTTTTCCAAGTCAGTGAATGCTTTGGAAGTTTAATTCCACATCATTACTGGTTAAAAATGTATGCCTCTTTCGTTTACCGATATGCCCAGCTTTTCGCCAAGGAAATTGGAAATACAGATTTGATTTATTCGTTTTTCTAAGGAAAGCAATTTAAAATTAGTTAGGAGGTAGGCTGTTTGGCTAGGTAATAAATGACTCGAATAAACAAAATCAACAACAACTTTTCGATTAAAAGAACAGACCACATTAAATGAGGTAGGCATCATCTAATAAGTCATTTTGGGCAGATTCCAAATATCGTTATTATTATTATTGCTGTTGTCGTTGTTGTTATTGGGAAATAAAATGGAAATAATTATTGAGGTGCAACAGTGGACTTCTTGAACCATATTGAACAGGCTCTT
Organism: Acanthopleura granulata; assembly: GCA_016165875.1. NCBI lineage: Eukaryota > Metazoa > Mollusca > Polyplacophora > Chitonida > Chitonidae > Acanthopleura > Acanthopleura granulata. The sequence continues at coordinate 18,534,664 of JABBOT010000010.1, forward strand.
TTAGCTGCTAGACATCCCCTAATGGTTATACACGTTATATAGGGCCTATATGTCCATGATCTACATAAATACACATCTATTAGTACACCTGCAACTGGACATAATGTAATACTATTACACCAAATAGTTCAATATGGTCCATACTGTTTACCTCGGATCCAGAATTTTCAGAAAGAATCTAGAGTGAGTATATAAAGTTGTATTTCAGATAATGTGTATTCTTCATTTACAGGAAGTCTCTTGTTTTATGAAAGCAAGCTATAGTGAATTTGCCTATCGACTGGATAATTGTTGAGAATGTCAATACGTTGATTATACATGCAGAAGACTATCAAGCAGTTTGATTTTCTTTTCACAAAGGCGGGGTCATTTCGCACCGAATAAGCAGTCACAATTAAGGTCTAGCCATTTTGAAAAGACGTGTTTTGATCTGATATACAGGTTAAAAACCAGAAATGCCATAATTATGTCACGCATATTTGGCTGACCAGCGTCACCCAAATGCAGACAAACGATGTGCGATTTTCTTCTTGGAATTTTTGTCTTCTACAAGTAAAAAATCTCACCAGATGCATGTTTTTGTTTTCATTATTTTTGTGACATCACAGGTATACCATTCATTTAAGTAAAGTGAAAAATAGAACAACGACAGTTCAACTTTATATATAGGATAAAATTTAGAAAATACGTCTGTTGATTGATTCACATTATACAGTATGTATAATGCCTGGCCTGGGTTTACAGTTATTTTGATTATGAAGCGCAATCTGCGTTTCACGTCGAATAATTTACTAAATGTAACACAAATGCACTGAATATAAACTTTAGAAAAACTACACTCTCCTTTACGCATATGATTGGTAGAGTAACTATAGTGTTTAACAGACAAGCCATAAACTGTTTAGGCTTTCTTTTAGGCGTTTTGAGCCTTGCGTCTTTCAGGGATTCGTGTCTTACCTATGGTTGAGCAGTCATCCATATACAGTTTATGATACCCCTCACACTGCAGCAACTGAGATAAACCTGTTTGTTATTCTGGATTCGTATAGGTCCGAACAGGCTTAGTGGCCTGAAACGCTGGTTTTGATGCTGAAGACGGGGCCTACACGTAGACCAGTGCAGTTACGAGTTCGTATCCAGCTCTGGGAATTTGTTTTGTATGGCTAAAAGCAGTTGCAGCTATTGGATGAACTTCGGTTTCTACCAGAGATAATTCAAACAACCATCTTATAAGTGAAACATTCTCCAGTCTTTCGGTAACTTATTGAGATATTCTAGTTGTTCATTTTGTATTTAAGTCTATAATCAGTATCCTTTGTTTCGACTGAATGACCATGGTGGCCTCTGTAAAAATGAGAATTCTATACTGTGTAACATGTACAGCCTGTGGTACAAGTCACTAGAGAAACAACCCGCCTTTGATGACTCACAAGAGTTTTTGCGGATGTTTTAAACCTTTTCTTGCCAGCGTGTGATCGGCTTTAGGTTAACGGACGACCCCACCAGTTCACAGTCTCTTCTCTGGCATCAAAGTACACACCGTTTGCAGTAGAGATCGGTATGTCAGACTATCGTGAGGAAAAATGTTACAGGGTGCGGCGCGGCCGGTACCTGAGCGGTGTCTGCTGAGGAATACACGGCCTCCCGTCTGCTAATCCCCGGCTCTCCCTGCTCTCTGTGCCCCGCTGAAATGTCTGGCCCGCGCTCCATAAACCCCTCGCCGCATTCACAACATTGCTACATGTGGTTTCGAGAACTTAACTCCCAGCCTGGAATATTTCAACCAGTCTTACCAATTCATCTAAAGGGGGCTGTTCAGGTCAAACAATGCACCCAATGGTCTCTGTACTGCGTCTTGTAAAGGAATGTGAGCCGACTGCAGGCTTTGTTCTCAAATATATATACTGTCTTCCCTGAACAACACGGTCCCACATCCCAATTCCAATAGGCCAGCGATGTCCTGATTACGTGATAATCGTATTTGACGTATTTTTGTGCAAAACTGCGTCGCAGGAAATATTTTTGGATTAGACAATTTGGGAAGATCGTTCACGATGTTTCTGATTTTGGTTTACCGGTATTTTTTGAAAATATCTTCCGTTAAATCCATTATTTAAGGGAAGAAGGATTGCCTTTCGGTTAATCTAACGGAACAACCCGAATTAATCCGTTAGATCTACGGAACTGCTTATTAACTATTTTGCCTCATTATACTTTGAAATGTTGAAGTATAATTTTGATTGCCACTGACCATTTGCCTAAATTTAGCAAACATCAATTCAGCAAATTTCCTGCGGCATACTTTTCTCAAATGTTTCAGGACATATGAGAATTTGGCCTCGTTGAAGTTAGCTCATGTAATTTGAAATGAGATTCGAAAACAAGAGTACACGTAAAGAAAATACATAGGCCCGATTTCTTTCCTTCTATCAAGCGCAGAAGGCAAAATGAGCTCATTACACATGGTAGTAATTGCCTCTGTAAATTATATGTTTTTTTCATTCACGATTTGGTTAGCACTCAGAGAGCCTTGTCATGTTCATTATGCACTCCGAAATTTTCCGACAAAACACGAAATATACATCTAGTACCATTCCACATTCAGCTTTATTGTCCATACACACATGGGATAGACAAATACAGTTTACAGTAGTACATATGCATCAGATTATATGAAGCTGATAGACTATCCAGTTTTGCCTGCGTAGGCATATTGTTCGAGGACATGCATACTTCATACACGTGTAATGCTCTGGACAGAATATGTACGTTATAGCAGCCATATATACAGCATGCTGACACCGGCGCTTTTACTATCCATAGCTAATATTTCCTACAAATGCTCAATGTAGTCACAGAGAGAAAAAAGGTACCTTTTCTGTGGTTACCAGTGAGTAAAAAGTCAGATGTGACATTTCATTTTTTTCGTGGAATTTTTTCTTTGGATTTCGTCTAATTTGTGGAAACAGGTCTCAACTTGGTGCAAACTTTTTCGCCTTGGTGAAACCAGCTCTCACCTGGGTGAGAAGGTTTTTACTTGAGCGAAAACAGTTTCCACCAAGGTGAAAACTCAGGTGATATACGAAGCCTCGTTCTCGTTTCCGGCTCAACTGTCTGAAGATGGTAGAGAAGGACAGAACTTACCACACGTATGAGAGGCCGGGAGTTACGAGTCTGGAAATGTATGCTATCTCTTTCACAACACTTGCCTGATCAAGGCTCTTTTGTCCCATATTTGGGCTCCTTCGAAACGAATCTCCTAGTGTCTCATGAGATTCCAACTGGGGGAAAGCAGTTATATCATTTATTATCATTTGAAAACGGTTCCACTCATGCAGCGATGAGAACTGGTTTCATCGAGATGGAAACCATACAAAGAATGTTAAAGAACTTTTCAAAAAAATGACTACGTTGAATATTCACTTTAGGTCTCTTTGAGACGAAAAAAAAAGAAGAAAAAAAAAGCGATCGTCGCCACGTGTTTCATCACCTTTCCTGGATACTTACAAGATCGCTCAGTCCTTGGACCAATTATAGAGCTATATCCTTCTATACCAAAGGAGATCTGGAATAGAAAACTGAACCTGAGCAATAAATCAATCGTTCTAAAATAATTAAGGTATTAAACTAACGGCTGATCACAACACCCATTAAGAAGATCACAGGCCAGACACGTACGTAGTTCATGTTATTCCAGCCGGCTCTGTCGGACCACCCAGCGCTAGCCGTCAGGTATTTAACTGTGTGTTATCTCCTTGACGTTAGCACGCCGATTTCCACGCTACTCACCTGAGGTGGGCTGCTAGGTTTTTTTTCTCTTCACTACGTTATTTGTTTGCGCCCCAGTCACACAATCGTAATAACTCTATATGCACTAATTGTTTGTAAACACGTTAGTCTTTTAATTTGGTTAATGGAGAACTGACTTCAGGAACTGAACAACAACAAGGTTTCCTTGTGTATATATGTAGTCGATGATTAAGCTAACCTGACATGTACAGCTTCTGGGAGAATGGAGAGTTTGGGTAATCTGTAAGGTAAGAGAATACGGGCAACCGAAGATTCGGTGTTCTGACGAATAGCGGGCTTTGACAGGCGGAATCTTAGGAAGACCAGAAAAGACCGCGAGTCGAGGTGATAATAGTTTCGGAGAAGTCGTTTGCCGAACTAGTTATTTGAAACACGATAATGCCTCATCTGCAGCTCACAATGTTTCGACATTCCGCGCGAGCCCGCCGCCTGTTGAAGAGAAAAAATATGGTAATTTTTGACAAGTTTGCGAGGCGTAAAGGCGATGGAATATCTCCGGAACGCGGAGTCCGTCAGGCTAGAGTAACGAGAAAGTTGAGTTCATCAACCGAGAGAGTAACGAGAGACTGAAGTCAGCCGTATAGCCTAATCGAGTAAGCAAGCACCGCTTCGCGCATTGGACTTGACACTGGAAGTCAAACTCTTATATCACCAAAACTGAATGTCCAATCTTTTAATTCCACCTCTAGTTAGGAAATTCTGAGAAAGATTTTCATGTAACTGGGTAGAAGGTGCTGGCTACATGCAATGTGGCCAAAATCAATTCATCTTTGTTGTGATAGAAGCGCGGACAACAGTATAAGATCGCTCGGAACGCAGACGTTCAGAAGCCAGTGAGCGTTGATGGATAGAGCTCGGCTATATGTAAATGCAGCCTTATGTCCGTTTCGACGCCTATAAGTGTATCATATATTAACTTGGATCGCAAAATACCTACAACTTCGTGACATGACATAAACATTTGGTGTTGCAGCGGCCTACATTTATAATATATTACAATGTGTTCGATTTAGGGTCTCCAAAAACGCTAGAGTATCGTGTACTACTACATATAAGACCGGCGGTTCTCATATAGGCCCTGTGTCGTCCATTTCATACGGCTGCATGATGAAGTGTGTTTTCCCACAGATGCAAAGAACAAAAAAAAATACATAGGCGAGGGCAGTTTCTCTCAAAAGAAGCGAGCGGTATGATATATATATATACATATGTACAAATCTTCCCAGTTTGAGACATCATGAATACGAATTCATGACTTGTGTTCTTCCAACTATGATTGAAAAGTTAGATGCATTCGACGAATGCAATGTCCAGTTTACCTCATTATATATAGTACCACTGTCTTAAAGCTGACAAAGCTTCAGGCGGATTTATTTCTCAGTGTTGTTTTTCGGAGAATGATTTGAACGGATTTTGTAGCAGCTGTTCTTGTCATGCAATATCTGTCATTCCACACGTGATAATTTAGTATTCTGCTTGGCATTCATTTATTTCATTCTTAAACGGATTGTGTGGAAGATTATTATAGCTAAACCATCTTGTCTTGAATTTATTTGTCTGCTTTATGTTGGTGCCAATGATATCTGTTATCCAAGTATATGAGTGTTCATGATTTAGGGTTCTATTCTTTACGCCCCAGACGGAAGTATTTTGGCTCTGTTTAAGGGCTACCCATTGTTTAGGATATCCTCTAGCCTTTGGTTGACCTGCTGCCGCGGAAGTACTTTTTCTGCTCAGTAGTTTGTCCGGGATGCCGTCGAATTAGTGCGCGTCTGTTGACACTTGTGAGCAATTAATGTGAAAGTCCACTAACCACACTTCACCATTACCTTGACGGAATAAACTCTAGCGGCCAGTGTTGCGATATTCAGTTTTGTTACAATCACGGCTGGAAACACTTCCTTCAACATTTGACTTCACTTTAACAGGATAAAGTGCACGCGAATAATTTGAATGCTGTAGGAAATGGTGTCCCCGGTCAGTATTTTAACGCGTACATTGAAACGCTAGCCCAACCCAGTCTGTCACGAACCCCGCTGCTAGATTCAATTATTTCATACTGATAAACTTGAGACAGATGTAGATGTCGTCCTAAAGACACGAGGTGCGACGAAAAGTTGACACTTTAGCCACTGACAATGGTTCCGACACTCGACAGGGGGCGCTGAGAGCCTGCCCTGTCAAACATCATATGCCCTATCCAGGGGGCGCAGGAGAGCGAGCGACGCCTTGGTGTTCCTACCCTTGTCACGTTTTCCTGATAAAATTTGTTTATGTTTTCATTTTTTCGCACATATTATTGCAATGGTATTTTGTTTTTCTTCATTCTCAATTTACATTATGTATTATCGTTAACACAGTTTTATATACGACTAAGCGTGTTGAAAGCGAGCTTAAGCCCCAATCCAAACAAAGTTAACAAAAATCTTGATAGTGTATAATGGAAGGTTACGTGATGGTATATACATGTATATGTTCGTTCAGGAACCTTTCTTTGAAAAGGGCCGACTTAAGCTCTGATGTAATGCGAACAAGATGCCATTGCGTGGACTGAGTTCATTATGAAATATAAAAAAAATAACGTCTCAGAGAGTAAAACAAGAGTAACGACAACTCGGTGATGGCAAATGATCACAAGTATAACGGGTGAAATCTTGTCTCTTGTCAGTTTGCCTCATTTAAGTTTATATTTTAACTGTTCGCCTGAATACTTAAAATGGACTAACTTACACACCCCCTTTCACACAACTCGTAGATAGAATGTGTTAAAGGGTTCAGATCTCTGTTTCAGGACGCATACTTAGTTCTTGCTGTCGCTGTGAATTCAAGTTCAGCTCATGCTGGCTTCCCCTCAGGCCCTACGTGGAAAGGTCCGCCAGCAACCTGTGAATGGTGGTGGGTTTCCGCCGGACTATGCCTTGTTTCCTCCCACCACAATGCTGGCCGCCATTGTATAAGTGAAATATTCTTTAGTACGGCGTAAAACACCAATAAAATAAATAAATAAATACTTAGTTCTACGTGACCCTTAGCTAAATGCACCTCATATATCTCTACAACATACGTTGTCATAGCAGTAAAGGGAATACTTAGCTACGTGCATTTTATGAAACTGAGCCCTGATCTTTGAACTTCTGTGCTCACAGGGATGTGTACAATCAGTACAAATACTAAACAGGAACACATATGTACTTGCAAAAGTACGGTGAGTAGACTGAAACCGAATTTCTGTGTAGTAGCCGAAATTGTAATTTATATTACGCAGAAAGAAATACTTTTATGGAGAAAAAACTCTATACATCATTATCTTTTCCCAATGACCACCAATCGTCTGACGTCATGTCACGAACCAACAGAAGAATTCCACAATTTATGAAGGAAATCTGATTTTTGCTCGGTGTCTGTGAATTCTCTCCAAGGCAGACCATTGATGGGATCGTGCTCGCGTAAAGAGCAAAGTAGTCTTTCCAATGATTCCGTTCCTTTCCATGTGACTGAAGTACATTTCTCGGTTCTGTAAGGCTGCAAAAAGTGCTATGTATTTGTGAATCTATTTCATTGTCTCGATAATTGTATGCTTCACGACGTAGAGAAAATTCTGCTGCTATGGAATTTATAAATGAACAGATTGAAAGTTCGCCAGTCCAGTGAAGCTAACGACGTTAAATTCATGGGAGAACAACGTGTGTCTTTTTCAGAGCTCGAGTGGTTTATCAGGTATAAACAGTGCTATGTTGCACTATTATATAAACAGAGATGTCTGTACACAATAGTGTTGTTCCTCGCGTTTTGTAGAGAAGCGTGTCTATTGTGAATATACAAGTATATATAACGAAGGTCTGGTAGAAAAATTTGTCTTAGGTTCAACAATAGTAACAATACTGTGACCGACGTGGACGGTATTGAAGTTGCCAGTTTTACATTGCAGTGTTTCCTAGAAGTACCAGTGGTGGTGTTAAACATACTAATACTCTTGCATATATATCTGAGCGTAGTGTATAAGATCTCAATCTACTTCTTTCAATGGTACACTATGTATAACAGATCAGTGTGTCTACATTTAAAGCCTATCACTCAGTCATCAAAGACAAATTGTGGTGTTATCATACAGATCTGTCTTCGGAATCACATTTGGCAAATAACAGGATTTCTGTAAACATCAACCGTTTGTCGACACCTCTGAAAGGTGTCAGGTTCAGAGGCTATTTGGCCGTGCAAGCTGCCAGCTGATCACCGTTTGTTTGCCACTTTACCTTTATGAATGACTCTATTCCCCTAGGTAACAGTGTTTATTGTCGGCGCGCGTTTGTTTGAGGTTATGGGAAAACACCAGTAAACAAACAGGCTTTTTTATAGATTCTCAGATGAGGCCGATAATGTCACGGGAAATCGACGGGGCGGTCAGCGGCAACAGTCAGCCGCGCCTGTATATTTAGTTTCGCACCCACAGAAATATACAACCGTACAACACAATGGGGTGGCTGACGTGAGCAAAGCTGGCAATTTTACCCGCAAAATGTCGACTCAAGTCTTCAGCTGTAATCTAATTTATTGTTTATGTAAGAAAATCGCGGCCCTACTTACTAATTATCATCATCAAAGCTAGAGTCGGCGTGATTGGAGTGGCTGGAATACTTGCACATGTAGCTCGCTCCCGCCGCTGTCTCGTACAACCGTCGGTCTACGTCAGATTTACGCTCGTCTTCAACTCTTCACTTTGATCTACTTCGGGTCCGCGTTTCACAACACGCCCTCTAAGACACCACACCATCCATCTACGCCTTTATACCTGTGTACTTCGCTCACTGTCATATATATACCCCTTCGCATAGACCTTTTCCACTGCAGAATCGGAAGTACCGAAAGCCTTGAATTAGGTATCTGTATACATAGAACACCCATGTAGTAACTATCGACAACGAAGGCATATATATATTCTATGAGGTAGTCCTATTCAGTGGTGATAATGTGATAGACTATATCATATACATTAGAACCAGAGCAGCGCCGATAGTGTGATAGTTGGCAAATGGTCTCATGTAACCGGTGAAACTCGGCCTATAGCTCTTGTCAGCTTACCTCTGTCGGGGTTTTATTGTAACTGTTCATGTATAATTGTTTAAGTAACAACTCACACGCCTCTAGAACCCTGGGTCATTTCAATAACGTTTCGTTAATACGGTAGACCGAGGTAAAATATACTGACCCGTCATAAATCTTCGTCAGATATCTTCGTCAGTAAACCAATTAACTGACCAAAAACTCCAGTCGAATAATGGTGGGATTCGGATACATCCAAATGCCATAACAAACTCTGTAGGCTAGAAAAGTATTCATCAAAAAAGCATAGACGGCCAATGTTTTATTGACGATCTACTTATCATATGCCTAATTAAACATATTAAGACTTGGAGTTCATATGACAAGGGCATTTAATCAAACGCCTTGGTGCTATACTACACGATTTGGAAACTGATTTTATTCAACTGCCTAAAACATTAATTGCGTATTTTCGCCGTCATTGAAAACTGCTGAGTGATTGTCTTTGCATGAATTCGTCCTAATTTTTATATTTTATATACTTTCTCAGTTCATTGGTGGTTTGTGTTGTTTGTCGTTTTTGGAAAATGGTCTTGCGATTATTAATCCGGGACGCCCATTTAGGATGACGGGTGGTATTCGAATGTCGGTTTCGACGCCTATAGGCTCTTATAAATCACCTAAATTTTAGAATGATTTTTTGTGGGTAAATTTGAGTACCCAGAATCTCTGGCACTCTATTTTCATGACTTTGCCACGTTGGATATAAGAACAGTTAAAATCAAAACACAGGTGAGATGTATATTTTCGGTGAACATTACATATATAAACTATCATGCATGGCCAATTTTGATACTGAATAAAATTTACGTGCATGAAACATTAATCCTCTTCTCATTTCTGAAATTGCTGGATTAAGAATGTTCACTCCATCCTAATTCCTTATTCTGCATAATTTGCTGTAGTTGTTTGGTTTTTGTGTTGAATTTGTTGATATCAGATGGCAACATGTTTTCAGCTGAATTTACATGTATATTGCATATTTGAACATAGAACTGCAACTTCTGCATATGGATGCATGCAGCTCCACAAAGCTCTCAAAGATCGTAACATGTGTCTGCACTCACCTGTCTATATTTGTTAAAATGGCTACAGGAAACTTTCATATGCCCGTTCACAGGTTGATGGGAAATGGTTTTCTCTGTTCTCAAAGATCCCCTGCAGTGAATACCAAAAGAACTGAAAACGGAGGAGAGAAGATCTTTCTAATAAGAAATTTATCACAGGTTGCTTTTTACACATGACTCACAAACGAACCATCATACGGCGTATTCTATATATGCAACTCTGTAAATGGTTTAACAAACATACAAAAAGTTAGCACATCATATGAACGCATTGCATAAATCCGCTACTCGATAAAGGCATGTTAGAATGTAGAGAATCAAAGGATTGCTTTGCATGATGTAATGTGATGAACCGTGGAGTTAATTGCGTCATGCTGTATAATTGATTCAGCGTCTAACATGGTAGCCCGTGCCATGGAATCCTGAACCTGTTTCATTGCGCAGTCGTATATCCGTGCTGTTCTGAATGCTGAGTCACGCCCGAAAGAAAATAAGTCTGTATACGTCAAAGTAAAATTTTACAGGGACTCAAAAGTGTGAGAAAGCCTGAAAATGTCAGTTGTGGAGGCCGCTCGGTCAAATTGGCGTTTGTGGAAATTGCCGGAATTCTTGCGGCCGAGCATGTTGATGAAACTGGCATAGCCATATTACACCTTTTTCCGCGAGTCTTCCGCGGAATGCTAGCCTCTCTCTCGATCAGTCAGTTCCAGCCGCGGGCTTTTATCTGATCACCGGCTTGCCCGTCAATTTAACTGTTCTCGCTTCGTCTGCTCGCCTCACTAGTCCTCACATTGTTAGTATACTACACATACTTTCTCGGTAGAGATTCTCAAACGACGTGCATCTCACGGCCGAGGAAAGGGATATTTGGAGCGACGGTGATACTCTTGTTAGCGCAGCAGTCCGCTGTGCATGCTACTCAGCAGACCGACTGGCGTCTAAGAGAAGCGCTTTGAAACTATCTTTTTATTAGGATTCTGCAGTAAAGAACATCAAACATTGTTACTTACTGAGCCCAGTAAATACTTACCATGACTGCAGTGATATATAGAACATTCCCGCCATCACAAAATTCCTGCATTTCAGCTTTCTCAGTCAACATTATGTGCCTATCATCTTGACAGCTTTCTGGTATACCAACCGCTATTCAGCTTTCATATGTATCAGCATCAAGCAGGAAGTATATAATTGTTCTTCACTCTATACATATAAGTGTGAATGTGTTTCTGACGTGTATTTGGTGCAGTTCGTCTTTATGACAAAGAATACTCAGTGTAGCAAGAACATTGCGTCCTGAATGTTGAAAGTTTCAAGTTTGGGAAGAAAACGTCATTGACAAACCACTCGGTATCTTTGTATTCCTGATCGAATAGCCACATAAAGCCTTTAATGATACCGATCTATAGCCATCATCCTTATAACGCCACTAAAAATGGCAAATCTTAAGTAAAGACAAGCCTTTGTGAGGGTTTCTATCTATAGTGTTAAATGTACACATTCTGTAGAAACAATCAGTTTTTTGCTTGAGCTAAAAGCCAAGCGTGAATTTCTAATTTATTTTATAGCCCAGGCCTCCGTTTTATTTAATTATTTATTTGAACGGTGTTTTATGCCATACTCAAAAAAATTTCAATTATAAGACGGCAGTCAGCATTATGGTGGGAGGAAACCAGGCAGAGCTCGGTGGAATCCCACGATCATCTGTATAAGTTACTGGCATATCTTTTCCCACGGCCGGAGAGGAAACCAGAGGCCTATTTTACGAAAAGGGTGTTTTAAGGTTTCACCAAGCGTAACTACACCCCGAACACCCTGTTTTAATCGGGTCCTTGAACAAATGTGCGATATTCTTGGGTCACAAATTTTTCTTTTTCTGTTTTGTACACAAATGTCATGAACATTCAAAACTAAACTTCGACTGTACGGTAAACTTTCCATGAGGCTAACTCAAGATATATTATCTGTACAAGCAAACATCTGTACAGGAAATTTTTAGTTTCATATATACTATTATTCTCGTCTGGCGTTTCGTTTAAGTCACTGCCCTCATCTCGAAATATTTTTGAGACCAACATAAATTAAGACGCAGTGATGTGCTTTGTTGGAGAACAAACAACAACGACAAGTGATAAGCTTGTCTTTGCTTCAGTTTCCACCTATACAAATCCGCTAAAATAATTAACTTCTCCGTCATCTAAAAATATATAGAAGGCAGAAAATGGGGTCGTTAAGGATGTAACTATGCCAAAGTAACATGGAAACGTGACAACACTGGAAATTACATTGTTATGCCTTTACAATTAGGCAGGCGACCACCAAAGTGGAAGAAATGTAGCATAAAATTGGTAGGTTGTTAAAGCCGAACAAATGGCTGCTTGTTGTTAAGATACATCGTGACATCTGTTAGCGTGGTGATAAATCTGCCCTGGAGGCGCGGTATGGTAAGGGCCGTGTGTGATCGCTCCTGCACTAGCGCGGGTTAGTAAGCAAGATGTACATGTATTGGCGCCTAGGCATGTCGGTGCTCTGGTTTTGCTCTCCATACTCTGTGCATTTTTTATATTATTTATGCCCCTACTTATGTTTAACGTCGCTTTCAAGAACATGCCCCGTTTATTTACTACAGTGGTCAGGTTTGTGGGTAGGATACCGGGGGAGGAGGGGAGGGGGAAACAGCAGCACTTTACCAAGTATCTGACACGCCTCCCAACATAAGGCAGCAGCCGGGAGCTTCATTCGAACCGCCGTACTTTTTTTCTGCCAGAAGCGAACGGTCCAAACTGTAGCACTCTAAATACCGCTTGACCAGCGAGTCCCGCCCGGTTGTTCTAACAGGCCTGTCGGCGCATGAGCCGGTGTGGGTTTATGGCCATGTCGTATATATCAGACAGGATAGACATAGACAGGAGTCACTTCTGATAGGTGTGCAAAGAGTGACGGATTACCACCTGGTATTTAACCGCTTCAGTTAAAGAGTTAGTGTGCTGCTTGCAATGGTTTGCTAATCCCTTCCAGTGTGGCCCCACTCTGACCGGAATGTGGCTTCTGCAGCCCAGCTATGATAGTCGTCCTGGGGTCGCCGAGAACACAGAACTAACCCACGCTCCTTCAGGTGACGGTAAAGGTTGTGGCCCCGAGGGTGGGGCGTACAAACAGCATGGTGCCCCTGTTATCCTTCTGCCTGTGATATCAATGGTGCGTTGTTAAAATCATTGGTGACAGCATGTATGAAGCATCGTACTATTTCAGGTATAAACTGCTCACCGTAGGGTAGGACGTAGCATTATCTGTTAGACTCACTGGTAAGTGTTTAGGTGTACCAAAAATTTACAAAATCCTTCTTTTTTGTGATTGACACATAAAGATTTCGACTTTGGATTATACTTATTTATTTATTTGATTGGTGTTTTACGCGTACTCAACAGTACTTCACTTATACGACGGCGGCCAGCATTACCGTAGGTGGAAACCTGATGGGGGAAACCCAGGACCATCCGCAGGTTGCTGGCAGACCTTCCCACGTACGGTCGGAGAGGAAGCCAGCATGAGCTGGGCTTGAGCTCACAGCGACCGCATTGGTGGGAACCTTCAGTCCTTGCGTTGTGCCAAACCGATGATACGATTAATGTCAGATTACAGCATGCAAGAGGGCGCCTCTTTTAATTTTTTTAAATCGATAAAGCATTTACTTCCACTTAAAGGAGACCAATGACTTCATTGAATATCGATTCATTTCTGGTATGTCTGAATTAAACTATTCATTTATTAGACAAAAAGGAACAGCAGAACACGGAGGTACACTACCCAGATGCTAACCTTCCTGCTCAAACAAACATTTCCTAACATATGGAAAACGGATACGGCCACTCGCATGCAAGAGCCAAGCCTTTTAAAAACCACGAGGCACGAGGACGCAAGAATGCGAAATTAGGCAAAACCGCGGGAGGTTAGTACTAATCTTGCGTTGTCGCGTTCTGGTGCCGCGCGTGTTTTAAAATACGCGAATCGATAACGGGCGAACGCGAGATCATTGAAAATTCCACGAGATTAGTGTTATAATGTCGCAAAATTTTGTCAAACCGCGCGAGGTTAGTGCTAGTCTTGGGTTCTAGCGCCACGCGTTTGAAAAAAAAAAAAAACACGCTAGTGGCCGCATTCATCTTCTGCGCTAACCACTACACTACAGCCGCAAGATCTGTGAATGAACATTTATTTCTTCAACGTCAGTGTGTTAAAGAAAACAAAAAGACGATGTTGTTGTTTTATCCCTTAAGGAAGTTCTGGACCAATAAGATCTTTTGCACAAAGACTTGAAGTATTGCGATACAAATCCTGTGCAAATTGTGTTATGGGGCACAACTACCTTCAAGTGAGGGCTTGAAAAGGCTTAAAAGTGCATCGAAGTGGCCGAACTGAACACTGGGGAATTTTTAGTTGGCTATATAACATCTACATGTATAAGGATATTAAAACTGACACTCTATTACTAAGACATATGCACCTCTTTATCATATGTGTTAAACTTGTGAAAATAAAAAAAAAGTATTATTTTCGGACTTGTTTGATGTATCAGATCCCTGCCATACCACCTTTCCTCCTTTCCGTCAAGTTGCTGAATGCACTCTTAAACTTGCAGTGCACCCAGTAACGATACGGGTAAAACATCCGTTATGTGAATTTTAATGTTGAAGAAGAAACAGACATGGAAAATTAAAATCCACATCTGGTATCGGCTGTTAGCATCACATCCGTCATTAAATCCTATATCACATGAGGGCAAATGCAGAAGCATTATAATTTAAGATATACAACGTCCAAAGTTCATACCTATAATTGCACAGCAATGTGTTTAGATTTATAACCATATGTATATGAGCCAGGTGCCTCATGAATATTTAACATGAGGACATCTTGTTCAGTTCTAAAATTTATTGAGGTAAGAACCCTTTACCTTAATATGGAGCTTGAAATTATGAGACATTTTCTAAAAATTACAACTGTAACTGAGTGGGTGACAACTAACAGTGACATTCCTCCTGATTATATTGTTCTTTATCTAGTTGATCCACCGATCAGCTTAGCATAATAACTAGGCAAAGTAACTTCGAGGAAATTCACTCGCCTTCTTCAGTCGTCATCCTCAGTCGAAGTACTGACAGCTTCAAAATAAATGTCTTCGTAGTTATGCTTTGCTTATGTGTTGTTCTTAAGAAGCAGGATAAGCAGAGTGTCTGGCTATACGTCAGACCGCTCCACTCAACTAGTCAAGTTGTGTTATTACGCAAGAGGCTTGTTCTCTATTAAGGCTGCGTAAACAGCCAGTAATTAGCGACATGATCTGTCGGGGAAAAGTGTTTGTATCAGGAAAATGAACATCTCTGACAGCGAATATACTCCACGTGTACAAGACGAAACTGACAAGTGACGTCACGGGATGACAGCTGTTCAGTTCACCCTCGGTATAACATGTGTTACATCTCGATGTTATCGTCACCGACACGGGATCATTGTCTGTAGGCCTAGTGAGAAGTGGGGAATCATGAGTGGTGCTAGACTGAGGGACGACTTCACCGGCTGACGTGTGGAAGGCTGGCTTCGGCTTACCACGACCGATCTCTGCAACTCTCCCCACATCGATTAGGAACAGATAAGCATGACTAATGCGGGAAAGTAAAATATTTTTGTTTATTTTGACACTTCTAAAATCACATGACTTGGATAACTGAAGATCCAGCAAGCGCATTTGTTGAGATGTTAGCATTCTATACAATTACCTGCCTCCTCTGACCCCGAGCAGCGCGGACTTGAGAGAGAACAGCCGCCGTGCGCGTCAAGGCTAGGGGGCGGGGCAGTCCGTCAGTGAGTGGGGGATGAGAGGTCGGGATTGAGGGGCAAGGCTTAACAGATGAGGCTGCGGTTGCGGAGGAGAGAGAGAGAAAGTGGAAGAGAGTGTTAAACTGAATGACATCAATACAGACTGTTGGTAGGGGAGAGACAAAAAGTGGTGAAATAACGTAGCTTTGGTGTGTCTGCATTTACGCTGAGTTGGCTTCATGTTTTCCTTTGTGGATGTTTTATTGGTGATTTGATAATGTGACCAGGCCTCATAAAACTTTCCGACAACCATTCGGGTGTGTCTTGACCAAGACAATGTTATATTGATAGAGTATTATTATTACCTGCAGTCAGAAGACATCAAGCCAGTGCATAGTGTTTGTTTTTTGTTAACTTTCGATAAGTACGATTCGTAGTGCCAGTTATTTGCCAGAATATAAATCGCATCAGTCATCGACTGATCGAGTGAGCGTTGAGGAAGTATATACAAGGGACCAGTGATCGAGTGACAGTGAATTGAGGATACAAAAGAGTCGGTCATCAACTGATCAAGTAAGAGTGAAGAATGAGTTGTGAGTTGGCGAGCGATGATCTGGTGGGAGATTATCGACACAGCGCTGCTGGGGAGAAGCCTGGTGATGGATACCCCACGTGTGACTCCCGGAAGTCCGGCGTGTCCGAGGATGAGGCTGTCACGCACAACCTCCCACAGGGCTCCGGTGCCTCAGCCGTACCCCTCAGGCTGCGACAGTTACCGGCGTCCTTCTGGAAAGAGCCAAACCGACCTAAGACAGACTATTACTCCTTACCAGCCGTCAGCCTGGCATACTTGGCACATGGGTACAAACAGTACCAGCCCGTGTATAAGGATCTGAGCGGCGGGCCGGAAACTGCCGCTGGGAGATTCTGTCAGAGAGGTCTGTCCTCTCCTTCCCTGAAATGGGCGATGAGGGGAGCCGATACCATGGCTGACTACTTCTACCGGAATTACACCACCAAATATCAGTCTAGTAAAGTTCCGGATTTGTCCGGGTGGAGCCTCCGTTTACCGGACAGTGGACTGAAATTCCCACCCAGACCGGTGACAGGTGTTTCTTCAAGCCCTTACGTTTTATCCCAGCAGCGACGAGTGGACACGGACTTTGGATACCCTGTCCCAGGGGTAGGGCTTCCTACGGGACTGTGGGACGGTCTCACCCTCGGGCAGTACCCTAACCACCCGGGCCATGAGGCCCAGGCACCTTGGCGACCTGTCCCGTCCAAATCCACATCGTCGTACTCGTCACGGTACCACCCATTTGTTGTGTGACACACCCAGATGTTGACTCTGAACTGCACAACAGTGACAGATGTACCAGTATGGATGTACGAGCATAGAACGGTCGCCGTCTACCTTGTTGCCATCCGCCGGTATCATATACAGGCAGTTGCAGTACTAGGCTCACACGACCAGAGTATTGGCGTCAGAATGTGGACATCATTTGCTGTGGGCGTCACATGTGCCCGCGATCGTGATCCACCCGCCAACACAACTGTTCCACAATCATGATTTTCTCTGCAAGGAAGAACATAGCAGGCATTTCTGCTCACTTGGTATGGTCCTTATTCTGTGTCACACACTCCGCAGACCTATGCTCATGTAAATGTAGCCTCGGTCGTAAAAAAGGCGACACGATCGTGACGAGGCGACAGGACCTTGATACTGTCGTGAATGGGTCTCCGACGTGATTGGGTCACTATCTATATACAATTAGCCTGTCATAATGATGTGTGAGACGGTCGTGACAAGGTGATACACGGTCAGGATGATATGTGACATGTTCACACTGCGACACGGTGGGGTGTATATACCGAACCAGTGCATGTCTGCCTGCAGTGTTCATCGACATTTGTGATCTGGCGTCAGAAATGTAATCTGTGATTAGCAGAAAGCATAATCACTGTATTTCTGAGACAAAGAGATTTGTATGTGCCCTTAACTTCCTGACATTTCTATGAAAGACACACACAACGTGGAATGTCTTCAAGAAGGCTGTCAAATGCTCACGAACCTATATATGGTCAAACAATTCGATGAGAAGTTTCTGGAAAGTAATTCAGTTTTCTGTTTGACGGTAACAGTCTGTGCTGTGTAAGAAAGTTCCCTCTACAGTGAATCTGTCAAGTCTAGATACTACAGTATGCAAATGGACAAAGAGACTGTAACAGACAGTCGCACTGAAACCGAGTGAGTCTGCTGCAAGTCGCTTTAATGTACTGAGCAGTGTCTAATGACACTATAATGAGGCTTATGACATGCGCCCATAGATTTGGAACTTCCTTCATATATAACAAGTCATTCGGCCCTTGTCCACCCGGACATTGTATAGTGCATGTGTGTAATTCTGACGTCTTAGCGTGGCGCTGCACAGGGCCTCTAACTAGCCTCTGGAATCTTTGTGTTGTCTGTTTGGATGATTCAACAGGGCAGTCTTTACGGGATGTATCAGCTTAAATACCCCGTGGCAATTGTTTAGAAATCTGTCACAATATTTGAAATAATGTCATATATACTCCGTATTACTCTCCAATATATGTATAGCATTCCTCAACATTTCCGACTGATTATTATGACTGCTTGTTTTATACACTATATCAGAGATGTTTACATTTCTGCTAATGCGTGCCAAAATGTTTTTAAGCATTTTTTCTCTCATGGAGAGTTCACAAGGTTTAATACCTGCCAAAGTTTCACTTCAATTTTAGTGTGCAAAATTCTGACTAGTAACAGAGGCCTGTTCATGTTTCCATTACCGACTCAGTCGGTGATGTAATTGTTTTCTGATAGCATACACATTGGTTTGCTTATACTGGGCGAACGCTACAGCATCATGGCTTTGAAAAAGGTGTAACATCGCATTATTGGATCCAGTACATCTGATAATATAATCTCAGTTGAAAGGGAAAAAGTAACAAGGCTTTAAAAAAGAGAGTTTTGACCTTTAATGCCTGTGCGTTTTTCTGTATAAACTAAACAGCGGAGCAGATCATTCCTCGCTGCGTTTTGTTGGAAATTAAACACATGAACAGTGTAGTTAATATTTGTGACTGTTACTATCCCTTTAGACATATGCCAGTTTTTGCAGATACGTTCTTGTGTCGTATATAGGCACACAGGCATGTGCAAACTGTTCCGGTATATTAACATTGTATTATTATGTGCCAAATTTGAATGTGTTTAATTATGTATATTTGGTTGGCGTTTAATGAGGCTCAAGGATTTTTCACTTATTTGACGGCGATAGGATGTATGAATGGAGGGAACTGGTGGGTCTTGCATGAGTGAACCACTGCCCTATTTCACCAACTGACATATCTTCCGATTTATATAAAACAGCCTAATCAGCGAGAGCTGGATGTGAGCTTCTGGCTCAGCTGGCCTAGTGAGGAGGTAGGTTGACGAATCATTTGAATCAGCGAGAACGCCTGCCGACATGAAAACTGTGTGGTAAAGATCCATCTATATATAGACTTAAATATAGACATTGCATGATTTGATGACACTCTCCATACAAAACAGAAACGATAACAACGTCATTGTGGATGTGTTACACAAATTACACTGTGTACTGGTATATAAAACTGTGGATTTGCATTACGCCATAAATATTCAGTGTCCGACTCGTACTCGTACCATATGGCACGCTTTTATACTTATTTATTTATTTATTTATTTCATTGATGTTTTACACAATATTCGAGAGTATTTCACTTATATGACGGCCAGCATTATATGGTAGGAGGAGCTCCGGCAGAGCCCAGGGGAAACCCACGACCAGGTTTCTGGCAGACCATCCCGCGTAGAGGGAGAGAGGAAGCCACCTTGAGCTGGGCTTGAACCCACAATGACTGCTTTGGTGAGAAGCTCCTGGGTCAATACGCTGCCTTATAGCGCGCTAACTCCTTCGTTCATGGAAGCCCCCAGAGTTCTATAAGAACAAGCAAACGAAACAACAACAACAACAACAAAAAACAAAAAAAACAAAACAAAACAAAAAAAAAAAGGGGTGGGGACGTCACATCTATTTTAATCCTAATGTTAGATGTAATAATGCTGATGTTTGTGGAGAATATTCTGCATTGATAAACCTCGCACTTTCGTCCTTCCCGTGCTACTATTCACAAAATTAACTTAGAAACCGATATAAGTGCAGAAGTCCTTGACAAATGAGATCGTGTGTATACCCATTCATCTCCTTTTGTCTTTGTTTGGGGGAAGATTATCAGGTATTTATAGCGAGGGTTGGTGGTTTCAGACCGCGCATACATGCTGGGTTTTCGCCAAAAGTAAATTTAACAATCGTTTTATAAGATATAATGTGGAGTGAATTATTTATTCTTTCATTTTATGTAGATTGATATTCATCCCAGGCACTTTTCCTTTCTTTACTAGCTGAAGATTGAAATCAGAACCCCATTAAGAGCAATACATGTAGGACTTGCCTGAATTAAAGTGAGATTGTATACTTCACGCATCAATCCCGTTTCAACGCCCTTCAGGCACCTGGCTCGGAGCAGTATTTTCATTTCACATTTACTCGGTTTTCTCCAATCACTAATTTAAAAGTTGTCTTATGAGGAAAATAATTATAAATGGTAAATCATTGATTCATTTATTGATTTAATTGGTGTACTTCAGAACATTTGACTGAATATATTAGATGCCTGTCAGACTTGTGTTAATAGAGGAAAACGGAGAGAACCGGAAGAAATCCCAGCCCCACTCCCTGCAGGCATGCCTGACGTATGCAGCCGTAAATGAACCAGCGTAAATCTTAAAATATCCTCGGATACATGGAAGCTGTCTAGTTATTTTTAATCGAATGAAGAAGATTTACGCGGTAAACCCAAAGGAAGACCTCATCTTCGAGCCAGATGAAACCACGTTGCTGAAATACCACCCCAATTGGTCACAAACGCCAATAAGTCATTTGAACCACTTGTGAATTTCTGCTTTGCTATATCTATACATGAAGGTTTCTTCAATTTCAGTATCATGATGCAGCGACAATGAGCGACATGTTTATGTAGACAGGATGTTGCTCGGCATGGCGTGGGATCAACGAGATACAGCGTGCAAAGGGAAACACGATATTCAGATTACAAGGAATTAGACGACTGGCTTATGTATACATATAGGTCTGCCAACAACTTGGCGAAGTGGGTTTCCCAAAGGCTCTGCCCGGTTTCCTCCCACCATAATGCTGGCTGCCCTGGTGTAACTGAAATATTCTTGAGTACGGTGTAAAACACCAAATCAAATAAATAAATAAATATGTATATAGGGGCCTATGTAGTCTAGTAAATTAGGGCCTATACAGTTTTATTGTAATCCATCCAGGATGGTTTGAAATCCCTTGGAGTATTAATTTCAGTAAATACTGTACTGTTAAATACCATGATTGACTGACTGTTGTTTAACGCCATATTCCAGAAGTTGAAACTTTGTTAATGGCTATATTTATATATGCCAATGCCATGCAACTTTCCCACGTTGAGCTGCTTTGGTCTCTGGCAGTTATAAGCTTCGGGAAGTGCATTGTTCTTAGTATCAGCACTGACGACGCAGTAAGATATTATCGCCTCTGAACAACTGAATAAGAGGGGAGCAGTACGTGAGTTGACCACCGACATTTGCGTAGAGGCACAGTCTGGAGCACATAGACACTAGCATGCGGAGAAGTATTGACCTACAAGCCCACACTGACATATAGAAAAGTACTGATCCACAAATCCGCAATGACATACAGGGAAGCACTGACTCACAAATCCACAGTGACATACAGAGAAGTACTGACCCACAAATCCATACAGATATATAGAGAAGTACTGATCCACGACCCTTAATGACATACAGAGAAGTACCGACCCTCAAATCCACAATGACATACAGAGAAGTACTGACCTGCGTATCCACACTGCCATACAGAGAAATTCTGACCCACGACCCTTACTGAAATACAAAGATGTACTAATCCACAAATCCACATTGATAAATGGAGAAGTACTGACCTACAAATAAGCACTGACATACAGAGTAGAACTGACCCACAACTCCATACTGACATACAGAGAAGTACTAACTCACAAATCCACACTGACACAGAGAAGTACTGAACCACAAATCCGCACTGACATACAGAGAAGAACTGACCAGCGTATCCACACTGACATACAGAGAAGGACTGACCAGCAACCCACAATGACATACAGAAAAGTACGGAAATACAGAGAAGTACTCACTCACAATTCCACATTGAAGTACACAAGTACTGAACAGTAACTGGCGTTCAGAAAAGTGCTGACCCGTACATCCTTATTGACATACAAAAGTTCTGCAGACAATTGACCCAATGACATAGAGCAAAGTACTGACCCGTAAATACACACTGACATATGCAGATATAGCAATGCAGTATTGCAAATACATAGAAGTAATGACTTCAAAAACGGCAATGATATATACAGACATACATGTTGCTAGTACTGATCCGAGCATAGGTACCGACATTCACGTATTGATTTATGTTGTATTGTCCGACAGTGGATTGGAGTAAGTTCAACATGCATTTAATAGGTCAGTCAGTTATCTGTTTGAAGGTACGATTGGATGATATTCACAGCATGTGTGTATGTGGCCTGACATGGAAGGAGGCATATTTTACAGTTCGTCAGAGACCGTGTATAAGGCGCGGTAAATATCTCGTCGCTGTGTCAGCCGTCCACAACCATTTCTCGCTCGTTAATTCACGATCGTCAGCCGAGTAAAGAGGTTGATTAACAGTGCTATACAGTGTGGCAAGCTTCTGTAAAGTGTCTTATCTGATCCCAGTTCCACCAAATCAGGCCTGATAAAGCGGAACGATAAAGAAAGCCAGCTAATTTCTCTTCCCTTCTCTGAATATGAGATGACAAATGACAGAGATGCTGGACATCAATTTTCAGCGTTCCAGATTCGTTTGAGAAGGGGCCGTCAGTGTTTTATCTCGAACATTCCGGACTGGCAACCGCGCGGGCCGGCCATGTGGGCAGCACGTGGCCGCGATCCTATCAGCTCGTCACTGGAGTCCCATGTTGGCCGAGAAGAGGATGGAATTGCCCATCCACAGATAAGACTAGGATAATGTAGTCTCACAAAGTGGGCGCTAACGAAGCCACACGCCGTCCTTATCAGCAACCGGAGTTCCTAGCAATCACCATCTCACCGACATATACGCTGCCCAGCCACGGCCTTTTGCGGTGCAGAACGCTGTCTTGTTACGCAATTTCCTCGCCCAATTTAAAAAGCATCGACCCTTGTTGACAAGCAGCAACATGACGAAGCTTGAGTGAATGTTTGTTGTCAAAACCATTCCACGGTTTCTCTGTGGAAAATGTTTGTTTGCAAACAAACTTTGAGGGTGACTGGCTGTTTTGGTTTGGTCTTAAGAGAGTAATCCAGACCAGGTGGGCGACATCAGTGTAGTTGTTACCTGGGCGCTGGGGTTGGCCAATTCCATAAGCAGTCATGAAGATGTCACACAGAAAGCACAATAATGGTGAATAAAATACCTACCATAGGAGCCATATAACATTTTTCGAATACCACAATTACTCCATTTCGTTCAGATTTTTCTTATCCACAAACTGTTGACCAGATTCATACCTCCATATACTGTTTTTTTTATCCCTAAGCTAATATAATTTAACACCAACTTTTGAAGAACATTGCCTCTTTACAATCATGAGCAGGACAAGGATCAAGGTGTGAACTGCATGCATGGAAGAAGCTTTAGTTATTCTACGCCAAACAAAATTACCGTCTCTCATATACAACAGCGTCAGGCCTGTATAGGTTATTTGTGAAATGAATCATTCTATTCACACTGTTAAATTTGACTAACTCCATCTGATTAAAAAACCAACATATTTTCAACTAAATGGCAAAGCTACAACGTTTTCCCATATGTAGACTGCATTTACTCAATAGTACATTTGGCCATCTCCAGTTAGGATTTGTATTTGCATATAGGCTTATCCAGAAATTGTGGGGTTTCCAGTATTAAGTAACAAAGTCACAACAGTCGGGGTTTAATCAGCTGGAGGTTTACGTATATTTCAAATTTAAAACAAATCTGACCGACCAAATATAATATAATGACTGACTAATACTTGTATACAAATTTCACTCTAATAGCTCACTCAATAAAACAAGGCTGTTTTACACATGTATAGAACCAACAACCTAATGCATCCGATGCTGAAGCTATAAGCCGTCTTGACATTGTTAAACAACAATGCTGAATACTTACACAATGCGTGCCCGCATGAGGTAGCCAATTAAAGATGGACAGAATTAACGCTGAAGAAGGTGATTTTTCAGAACTCGATTACATTTCTACGGGCTCTACTTATACATTGAACGGTTCTTCACTGTAAGCAATAAAAGATTCCATGAAATCCAGGAACGTGATTAAAAATGCAAAAGTTGCAAAACATTTGTTATCTTTGAATTTTGTAACATTTGGAAACCAAATAGACAAGTATAATAACTTAAAACGATGATAACACTGCTTTCTTTTGCACCCCATCCAATTCTTCAAAAATTTATCAGCAATGGATAATTTTTAGCCAGCCTCACGCTAAATCATACTTGATGTTAATGGTAAAATCAGATAATTTCCTAAAATGCTAACCATGTCACAGATATAATTCAAACGTCTGTATTCGGTATCTACGTTGTTATACACTTTTAAACAGCTGTTTGTCAAAGAAAATTTGAACCTTTTACTTTTTATTTGCTAAAACAAGGTACATGGAACCAGTATAAAATCTAATACCCATATGGAAAGAAATCTGTTCTATGACAGAGATAAAACTCAGATTTAGACATAAATACCGACTTACATGTTGGTTAAAGCCAGCGACATAAGCCGTACATACCATGTGACAGTCATGTGCTAGACCTTCCTCCATCAACAATCATTTTTTTTTTCTTATTTTTTCGTGTATACGTATTTCTCTAATAATACATCCTCTAACCATCAATCATACCTAAATTTTACTCTACTACAACAGCTAAAATTTAAAACACTTCACACCTGCTTCTCTTCAGTTCACCGATAATACCAATCTAAACATGTACACAACGTTTTAACTTGAGCAATTTGTGAGATCACGTGTAAATTTACGACAGAGTACTTTCATAACAAATAAAAAAGTAAAGTAAATAAAGCTCTTGTTCCTAATGTCTGATGACCAGATCTTTATGTAAAAGAAGGAACTACATCTGTCTGCTATTGCAAAGTATCTTGTACTTTATTCATTAACTTAATTCGTTTGTTGTCCAATGCCATACTCAAGGATTTTGATTATTGCAGCCAGTTTTGTGGTGGAGGAAATCGGAGGGTGGGGTAAAGCACTGGACTTGGCAAGTTACTGGCCCACTTTCCCATATGTGACGTAGAGCTATGCACATCGTGTTGAAGGAAATGTGGTCTTCATCGAACATTACACTGTGCAAATCGTCACACAAGCGTCGTCAAGGTCACACCTATAAAGTGCTTAACATCTATTCTTGGTTTAACACTTTCAGACCACCACAAAAATAATAACTTACCTTTTGAAATGTTCTTTGTGTTAATCTTAAAGGTCAAAATATCAAAAACGTATCATTACTGGTAGTATTAGGCCTGAAGCGCTATGGACGCAACATTAAGTTATAATCAGTCGTTCAAGCGGTAACCTCATATTCACATACCTGCACTGATGCAAACGAAATCAAAAACAGAAGTGACGACAGTACAAAATAACAGCATGTCATCTCTTCAATAGAGAGCATTCTATCATGTCACTGTGACAGCACAAGTCAGCGATGTACATCAAACCACGTTAACGTCAATTAACAAACAGAAGTCCCAACTGAGGCTGAGAGACGGTTGAGATAATTCCAGCCCAAATGAGAAATATAGGTGCTTGGTCCCCATTCATATAATAATAGTTTTTAGCTAAGTCTGGCAAGTCTGGCTGGGGGTCATTCCACAAAACAATTTTCTAACTTAAAGGCAAAGTATCAATTGGCCTTTTATCCTTATTTTTCGGCTTCAGAAATTAAAATCATGAACACCTCATAAAATGTTATCTGAAGACAATCGTGTCCAAATTTCAACAGTATCAAAAACTTAGTTTAAGGCCTTAAAGTTTGATTTAAGTCAGAAGTGGCCTTCAGAAATATGCCCGTCTGCTATAAATAAATGATATGAAATAAACTTCAGAAAGTTTAATTAACAATGACATCTGAAGGACGTCAGGCTGCTTTATGATAAAAGACCACAGAAAAAACCACTGCAAGGATAAGTTTTCAAAACAACAAACACTTCCACCTCATAATCGCTAAATACCTACGTATGCCACCGTCAAATAGGTTGGTTCACAAAAGCATTTATCCTGCACAAGGAGGATATTGCAAGCTTCAAGAATATCAACTGAAGCAAACAGTGATTAATACAAACATGTTCTACAAGCTTTTTAATACCGTTTACGTTTTGATGTATAACAATATAAAATTACCATACCATGTTTACATTGAGTTACATGCAGTGAGGACAGCTTACTGATATCACAAAATCTTTGAACAGGGGTTCAAGTCAAATGGACTGACAACATCTCTACAGTATAACAAATAACCTTAACGATACTTTGTTATCCTTTATATGATATTGCAAACGCTTTGTAACACTTTTCTAATAATTATAACAAGAATGGTGAAGCAATATCCCATTTAGGATTGGAGGAGGGGTTGACACAAGATGACCGGTTAATCAGAGTGATAATTCTTTCCTCGTCACAGCATGTTTTCAAGCTTTATTACCACCTGAATTCAGACATTCATTAACAAGGATTAAAACCACTTGTAAGCTTTTCAGCCTCTGTGTTTCAGTAATAAAGCGTCCACTTCAGCCTGGATAGTCCGATCCTGAAACACAAAGCTGAGATTCAAATCTGTTTTTCACAAAACTCATGGCAATGTATCTGTCTAAAGTCAAGAGCTCAGTGCTGAGTAATTCATGAACAGATAATCATCAATACAAGATCTATATGTGCAACAGGTTTAAGGAACGTGAAGATGTCTCCAACATTAAGGTTTATCTACTTTGAGTTTTGCATTAAACATTTGTTCAATGACGCCTATGAGCTATCTGACCTCTATCATGGACTTGTCAGTCAACTGGTGACAAAATGCGTGGAGAGTTATCGCCCTTGAACTTTGGGTGAACCTTGCACATGTAAATAACATTGTAGTCAGAAATCCGTACTGGTACTTACATCAGTGGAGTTACTGGATAGCAAAGTAGCTTTCTCTAGCCATTTCACAGCTTCTTCTATGTTTCTTAGCTCTATATAACACTGCAAACAAACAACTCAAGTGGTGAGTTATCACTGTAACAAACAATTCTACTCGTAATAATCAACAATTACTCCAAGTTATCACGAACGTTTTTTTCTTCTTTTTTTTTGTAATATTTGTAATGCCATGATTTTCACAATACAGCAATATGTCATGAATTCTGACAATAACGATTCCATTGCTGTAACCCTTCTGGTGTTTTACGTCGTACTCAAGAATATTTCCCTCATACCATGGCGGCCAGCATTATGGTGGGAGGAAACTGGAGGAGCCCCGAGGAAAACCACAACCATCCACAGGTTGCTGGCAGACCTCATCATGCATGAGCTGGGCTTGCACTCACAGTGCCTGCATTGGTGAGAGGCGCATGGGTCACTGCTCCGTGCTGGTGCGATAACCACCTGAGCCAGAGAGGCCCAGCTACACAAGAGAAGGCTGGTCAGATAAATATCTCACCTTTGATATAAATAACATATTTTCCTTCCACTGGTTAGGTTTCAATACTTCTGCCTGCAAAAATGCAAACCAGTTACAAAGAAATGAAGACAAAATTCCTTGATTTGAACACATCACCTTACTGGTCAGTAGTTTAATAGCAATGTTATAAAAGTTAAGAGTAGAAAGGCGACAAATATAAGAGGGATGTTCTGTAGCATGTCTAGCAGTACAGAGAGATACAGATCTGTACAAATGTATATGTCTGATGTAGTCTGCCATTTGGTGTTGGTGTGATGTCACCTGTATAAAGTGTTCTAAAGCCTCCTCTACGGTAGCAGTTGGTGGTGTTCCAAACAGTGTCGCTGCGACCTTCCTCTCTATCCAGGTCAGCATGTACACCTGCAGAACACAAATACATCAACATTATAACAATTAATAAAAATTCCACCCCTTCCTCCTTAAATGTATTTTAAAGTGACCAATGCCTTAGCAGGAATCTGACACATCTGCTGACATAAAGACACAGCCTACCCACACACAGCAGTATTAACAGCAGAGATTTCAGTGACCTGATCTTCAAGTAACACCTACATGTAGCTATCAGATCTGCTGGATTGTCATCTTCAAAGTACATTAATACTGTAAATGACCTAAAGATTCGTCCAAAAAAATGCATTTTTAGAAGTAAATAAATTTCACAAAAAATATTATATTTGATGCTGAAACTTACATATTTTCCAGTAGGATATCACCATTCCTACCTTCCAAACAAACCTTTAAAGCTTCCTACAATCAATAGAACTCCCAGAATCAGGAAAAACGAGCCACTTTGTCATGGCTGATATGTTAGGTCATTTAGGGTGGCACATCTAAATCCCGAGGGAAATCATGAGGCTCTGAGATGATACTGCATCACCACATGAAGACAGTATAGCCACAATATCATTTTTGGACTAAAATTTGAAATGTAATTTTTTTTATCCTGCATGAATTAGAAATGATGGATGCGCTGTTAAACAAGTGAGTACATGTGTACTTACCCCAAGGCACCAGCGTCCGAGCAGGTAATGGGCAGTGGGGTCAGTGGGATTGAGGTCAATGGCCCTCTGCATGTGTTCCTACAACACAGCCAGACAACATCACGTCAGTTTTATACACCAGCAAGCAGTGTTATGAAGAGATTGGTCTCTTTCTGCTCCCTCTTCAAAACTGGCTGTAGAAAAGGTATATGTATGAAATAAACATTTAACACGCTGACTGCAGAAAACGAGATATCTCGTAGTAAGGGGCGTCCCACATCTTGCCAAGTACGAGTTAACTCTTATCAAATCATGACTTGGTAAAAAGCTTGGTGAAAGGTCCTGGTGTGAATTATAGGCATGATTTAATGCACTGAGTAGTTAATTGGTGAAGAAAATAAACAAGAATCCAAAATATAAGAGAAAATCAATCCAAATGGGCTGTATTTTGCACGTAGTAATGCGACGGAAATTGGTCATGTGACAGTCCCACTGCTTTGAAGTAGCCCATTCATGCCATGTAAAGTAACCAGTTTGAAATATTATAAAAACTGCAACAAAGTTTCTATTTGTTGATACCATTGCCCATAAGTCATAATATTAGGTGAATAATATACTAAACACACACGAAAAGATTGCCCATGGATACAAGTTATCTCTCAGACTGGCGGTGTCACATGCCCGTCAATTACATATGCCAGCTATGATTTATCTCGCACCCACGTGCAACGGTATAACTCCTGTCTAGCAAACGAGGTCATTCCCTTCTGTCACACCCCCAGCCTATGAGACATCTCATATTACCGGAATCCCCCTCCCTGTGGTTACTAGTAAAAGTTTAGAAAAGCGAATTCACTTTGAAGAAATTGAAAAATAGGCCAGGAACTAATATAATCAACATCTGGCTTATGGAGGTGGTCAGGATGCTTGTGGTCAGCAGTCAACGTGTTAAAGGGATCAACTTACTCAATCGTTTAACTGAATGACCCAACAGATTTAATCCCAGGGTTGGAACAGCGCCCCATTTTAAGGTGAACTCACCATTAATGTAGGAACACATGGTGTAACAGCAGGCCAATGAAACATAAACACACTGAGTTAATCTCTGATATGTTCGGTGTTAAAATATTCACTACAGCCAACAACAATATGTACTATGCAGGCCGCCAGAATAAAGTTCCCTGACAGCAATATTGAAACAAGATTTCAGTTCCGTGAAATATGTTTGTCTGGACACATTTTCAATAGGCTTTTGAGCTAGTGGTAAGTATATAAGCACCTCAAGGTTAAATGTCCTATGTGATAACATTCTGCACATAAAGTGTTCAAAGATATATACACATAGATAACAAAAGGGGCATAACTCTGTAACATCTTTGTTGTAGGGATCCCTTTTCAATATCACAATTCTGGACCAGTGGCAATTAAATGAACCTTTAAGTTTAAGAGATAAGTTATTCCGCAGATGTAGTGTTAATGTCAAAAACTTGAGAGATGAACGTCTTACAATAACATGACCTGTGATAATAGATAAGTGTGTGCATAATGAAGTTGTTATGGTTCAAAGTGATAGAGAAAACGTCTTGTTTTAAACATTAAGTGGTAAATATATATAAATAAATATATATCATACACAACACACTCACCCTTATTACATAGGCACTTTTGATTCTCTCTTGAGTACCTCCATACTCTGCCACAGCGCCAAGAGAACACGCCAGCCTGAAGGAAACATAAAATGAACACACACATGCATGCGCAATCCAATATTTACAACTTGTTAGCTGTTTTATTCAAAAGACACACGCCACTGACACAGATGTAATGCACTGATCACTAAATGTTAAAGCACAACCAATGAACCAAAATATGCTTGTGTCTCTCCCCTTTACTAGAGACTCTCAAACTTTTGGAAATACTCAGATTTACTTTTACACTGAGCTTGCACTGTATAAGCGGCATTTCAGGAGTCTCCCAAATTCATGCAGATTGAATCAAGATAAGGTGGGTGGGAGGGGGAGTGAGGAGCTCGCAAACTGATGTGGCTTAAGACGTGATTTTACGTTAACTGCCAACGGTGCTGTTGAGCTGGCAGACCCTAGTATGCAAAATGTGTTTTCAACCTGGCAAGCATCATAAAATCACGTCTTCGAATGTGCATGAAGTTGTGAGAACCCTGAAATGATGATTTGACGGAGATGAAATGACACGAAATTTTGCACCATTTGTGAGCACTTGCACACTCCTCATTTAGCTGAATGGCCGAGTCAGCATGGTCCTTGGATTCAAACATAAGTTCCTTTTTCTTCTCCGG
Source organism: Acanthopleura granulata (assembly GCA_016165875.1). Taxonomy (NCBI): domain Eukaryota; kingdom Metazoa; phylum Mollusca; class Polyplacophora; order Chitonida; family Chitonidae; genus Acanthopleura; species Acanthopleura granulata. The sequence continues at coordinate 18,565,672 of JABBOT010000010.1, forward strand.
ATTCCCTCGGTCTCCTTCAATCCCAGCCATCAAGTAGCAGGCCTTGGATAACCTCCACAAAAACTCTGGGTCACTCATACACTGTAACACACAAAAAAGTCACTGATACAGCTAAACAATTTAGGGCTTAACAAATACTCTCACTACAGTACTTGAAATACACACAACAAAAAATTCTTAATGAAACAAAGTTTAAACAGAAGTGTTCAGCATTTAATAGGGTTAGGGCCAAGATATTATATGAGAATAGTTTCCCTATATGGTTTTACAGGAACACTGGATGTGTAACTACATGGCATGAATTTGTCAGTTACAAAGGTATGTGTATTATATCATTTAATTTTTTGACAATCAGGATGATTCTAACCCTGAGTTGTCTCTTCTGCAGAGCTTCATAAGCTTGTTCTTTATCCCAGTCACTGCCATCCAAGTATTTGTCCACCTCGCCATAGAACTCTGTATTACTCAGAGTGTCACTGAACACAGCACTTAGGGTGGGGCTACGGGCCTCTGGGGTGCGGTAGTCACGGTTTGATTCCAAGTCACTGGATCTGCAAGGCAGTTGTAATGTATCAATCAATCGCATGGTATAGCTAATAGGATAATCCCTCTTTGATCAAGTTGTGAGATCATCAAGGACTATACTGTTTATATAAAATGATTAAAATACTATTGCTGGCCTATGGCTATGATGATGAGATCACACATCAGAAATAATTAAATTACATGTTTACTGCAATCATTGTGCAATCATGTTTTTCACCTTTTCATATGTCATAAACGCTATCGGGTTTTAAGACGGTAAAAATTCTAACCTTACTGGAGTTAATTACAAAGACATTCAGCATATTAAAATAATCTGATAATAAATATTAATTATTGTAAGGCATTCAGTCTTACCCTTCTGTTGCCTCCTCGTACACATCGTCTTCACCGCTACTGGCATGCACAGAGAAGTAGCCACTGCCTCTATTTCGTCTGCTAAGAGACGAACCCACAGACGCAGATCGTCGGCTACCGGCTGTTTCTATCAGTTTCTCCTTGATTTCGATTATCTCCCTTCGGAGATCCGAAACAACTGCAGATAACCTCAACAATTCACGATTGGCATTTCCATTGAGCTTAAAATATAATAACACACCACCACCTCCGACTAGTATACCTGTGCCAAGTGCAGCCAGAACATGGAGTTTATCTCTTGCAAATGACATTTTGTTTGCTTGTCTCTCACTCCATTCCCTTTCGGCGTAAGTCAAGCCGGATGTAGTCCTTGTTAAACTAGAGCGGCATCTGGTGGGCACTGTTCGGGAAGTAAACAAAACATACTAAAATACACATTGATCGAATTGCTACAATTTCATCTGAATCATTAATTACTGCGTCTCTTAATTTTGTGAATAATGACATCAAGAACAGCCCTTGTACTGTTCATGATTACGCATATATAAGGCAATTCGAAAAGGAGTGATTGATTTTAGGGGGAGACAACTTTGCATGCCACTGAAGAGTGACATTTGACAAGTGTGGTAGAGCTGATAGTGGACACCCTACACAGGTCTTTGTGTCTGGGTCAGACGAAGCAGACAAAATGCCGTATGTGTTGATGAGCACACAGATCCGATTGGTGAGTTATCAGATCAAGTTGGTAACTGTGTTGTGCGAAGAACAGACTTTCGTACCGGTACCGTATAACTGAAATACATACATGTACACTGTTATGTCGGCCTAGCAGTTAATTCTGCTAAATGCTTTTTAGTGATTTCAGACACTTCAGGTAATAATTTGTGCTTCATCACATAGACGGAACAACATAATGACTGAAAGCTACATATATGTTAAGAAATGGTGTTTCTGAATACCTTGGCATGAGAGTTTGTCTTGTAGTACGACATGTAGGCCTAATGCTGACGCGGGCATATCATATACCCCTCGGCCGACACATCATAATCATATGCTCTAAAATACTAGCGCGTTTGTCCACCTTTCTTTCACGGCAGTGGGCGAAAACCTTAATTACAAGCTTGCAATCAGTATGAAATTTTATTGTAACTACCGGTACCGTTATCTTTGATTAATAAATTAGCCTAACCACGTAGGCCTATAGGCTAAAGCAGATGTAAGTCATCCGCGTGCGGTTGCTAGATTGGTGGCCCGTATCTATCTCAGGTCTAAGATGTGAGGCGTAACGCTTATGAACGATGTTGGAATGAAGATGGAGGGCAACGACTCAGGAATGCAACTCCTGCAGTAACCTCATTTCATCCTCCCACAATAATAGGTCTACAATTTATAGGCTAATATTCAACATAGACAGCGGCATGGAAAGTGTACAGTTTCGAGAGCCACATTGAAGGTCAAGTCACATTGTGTTTATAGTACACACAGGGGTCAGATGTCCAGCATTCATCGTTTAGATTATATCTTCATATGGTACATGCTTGTAGGGTCTATAGTGCTTTTTGTAGTAGGCCTACGTGAACCTAGAGGTGTACGAGTAAGGAGATTTAAATTGACTATTTATAGATGTGATAAGCTTTTATTTATTTACCTTTTTAAAGGTAATAAATAGGGAATTCACAGAATAGGAATTTTCATCAGTCATGTGCGTAGGCTCATGCATCGGACGACTCACACACAGATGTTTTGTGGTAAAACATATTTGCACGAATATACATATACCTACATGTAAATGGAGTGTGTCTATGTAGATGAATGATTATGGCCTAACGCCATTATGGCAGTATATTACAGCCTTTGCGACGTCTTTTGAACAATGTCATTTTAAACACATGCAATATGTAGGCTTATGTTTTTAATGTGTATGCTATATTTTCAGTTCCACCAGTCCGTATAATTCCGTCCCAGTGTCAGCTGTATACATTGCCGTACCTTTCAGAGGGTTGGCACTATTGTATACTTACTTCAATAGCGCCTCACGCATTAAATTATATTTGTTTAACGGTTAGCCACAAGAGGTCTGATCAGTCCTGACTATACCCTACATATATGCTTTTGGGGATGTCCCGCTAGGCCTGCTTTGTTAACCAGCTGCGTCAGAATGCGATAGGTTGCAGAAGAGCAGCATGTGAACTCGTTTCAAAACGGTCAGATCTGGCCAACTGATTTGCAAACCAGTGTTTCCGATTGTGATTCCAATCAGATTTGACGTTTGGTCCATTGATAAACCGGTCAAGCCAAACGGACCGGAAATTCCCGACGTGTCGTTTCATCAGTAAAATAAAACTGTTCACGCCGTCGAAAAACCAAAGAGAATATGGAGATTTACAGGTAGATAGCCTATACAGCGTGTACAGAAGTGTGTATGTATAGATCAGGGTACTCCTACATGCTACCGATTACACTGCTCGCATTTTACGCATATGGAAATGCAGTACATGTAATAGCCTGCAGCTGGGGAACCTGTGTGTGGCGTTCAGTTCTGTGCCGCAAGGATATAATGATGGTTCTGTAGGAGAGCTAATGCGCCGGATCCACCAATATCGATCTTCCGTTCAATCAATAATCACGCATGCTCATCGTTAACCTAACGTTTGATTTGCCCGGCACTCCCCCTTATTTTGTGGAATCAGCAAAATGGCTACAAATCAGTGCCGAATCGTTTTGAAATGTAGGCCTATAAGTCGTTTTACTGAAAATTCAATAAATCTATATATGCAATTTGGATGCACTCTATGGACTGGCTCACACATACAGGTCAAGGAATTAATTCGTTTTCAAACACCCATTGTCATTTACGTCCTGTAGATATTTGTGTTTAAAATGCTGCAGTATTTGTCACCTTACTTATGACACCACTCGGGAGCATGGGTTTGTAAGAGTGTTTCCATGTCTTTGGTTACGTTTATAGACCGGTAATTGTGGTATAATATAAACCGAAAATTGCGGTAATGATGGAGACTATATTTATGTGGACGGATACGGTTGTAGATATAAACCGACAGTGGGGGTATTGTGGGTCCAGAATTGTGGCACTGTTGACCGAAATTTGTTACTCCATCTGGACTTATATTTGTCACTCAAGTGGACGGACATTTTGGGTAATATGAAGCGAAGATTGTTTACCCACATATAATGGAGATTTGTGGAACAACATTTGGAGATATTGTGGAACGTGGGCTTTAATGGTCGATTCTGAGGATCGTAATTTAATTGGACGTCAGGTGAAAGTTTCAGTTTGCGGATCACCATTTGGTGGATCGTCAGTCAGTTCGAGAATTAATTGTGGATGAACATTTGAGAGGTTTGTGGATAGCAATACAGCTGAGGTTTGGTGGATAAACACCTTTTGGCCTCGTGAACCATCAGTTGGCATTTGTTGATCAACATTTTAGATGTAATAATTGTTGAAGCTCACATAGGTGGATCAGTATTTGTTGACCCTGAAGATATCGTCAGTTGAGGTTTTGTCGATCGAAATTTTCTGTATTAAGCGTATCGGCTATTGCGTGGCGTATGGCGAACAGACAGATACTGTTTTATGGGCAACACTGGTGTTTTGTCAAACATAATGATGTCGGTAAAAGAATCATGATTGAGTTTGGCCTGTAGCAAAAATATTACTTCAGGCTAATTCAGGTTAATTTACCCTAATGTACGATAATGGAACCTAGTTATAATGTATAGGAGACACGTACTTACATTACAGTATAGACATCATCAGCTGACGGATGAAGGTTTACACGCGCAACCCTATTTTGCATTTCAAATATAGTCGAACATTTAGTGTTGTACAAGACATTTGCATAAAGCGAATTTGAAACGGCATAATGCTTTTATAAAGCAATATGTGTATATGTATTTTGAAACAGTTTTTTTTTCACTCAAAGAATCAGTCTGATCTGGTTTAAAGTTTGTACAATATTGTCTATTTCATTGGCGAGCAGGGTCAGGAATAACGTCCTTTGCCTCTCCGGTATAGACGGATTCCGTTAATTTTGCGTCTATAATTATACCTTTCTTTCTCACAAAGGCATAAAGTGCATATATAACTTAATTAAAAGATAATATCTATATATATTGCAACTTATGTATATTCACGTGTGTTTGCTTCTTTCCACTGAGTTCCCGTTGACAATAAAAGAGAGAGAAAAAGCCCGCCCCTTTGTCTTTTACACTGTTGCTGAGTATAATAAAGTATTATTATTTCACAGACAGGCTATATAGATGGACGAATTTTGTAGACGAATGTCGATACGAAGCAGTTGTACCCCATCTGTGTGCATTTGTGTTTTCAGGAGAATGGGCCCACCGTGGTCGGGGATGAATGGAGTGATCCCGATCTGATGGAGTACCTGGACGCCTCTCTGGGCAGGACGCTCGGCAATAACTTGTGAGTTCTTACCTGTCGTTAGTTATTCAAGTCGGGTCGTTGGCATACATGTTACCTCCGGCCAGCATGTTATGTTTTTTGCCTGCTTTTGTTTGCTTGTCTGTCTACCGGTTTGCTAGCAAATTCACGGAAATGTTTGGAGAGGACTCTGGATGCAGTTTTGTGCACATGATAGAGTTGTAGTAAGGATCAATCCATTAAATTTTGGCAATGATTCAGAAATTTTTCAAACGATTCTTCACAACTGACACATAGGACAGAAACGCAGATTAATGGCCCTTTGCATGTAGTGAAGAGATTTGTACATTCCCCTGTGGCAGAAGTGTGAGCTCAGTTGATGTTTTCAACTTCAAAACATGCTTTCATAATGATGTCTTTGTTGGAGATTCTCCCATATTTGTCATTCAAGTCATTCTTATATTTTGTAATTACTAGTAATTACTACTAATTACGATGTTCACAATCGTGGTATGAACTGTATGATAAGATAACCACACTGCTATCTTGCTCATTTTTCTGTCCAAAGGACGTATTTAGTGTATGTTCAATTGTTTTACTTGCTTGCAAATACCTGTCTATAATCAGTATGCAATTGTTTTCATTTGATTTCAAAGACACAGTACCAAGGTAATGCACATGTACAGCATATGTACGCCGCTCCTGTGAAAGTCAAATTTCTATGATTTGCACCTTGTTTCGTTTCCTTCACCAGAAATATCATAAATGGTCAAGTAACAACCTGAACCTTAACCTATAATATAGTGTACAAACAGTGATTTACTTCGGTTTGTATCAAACTTCAAATAATCGTAATTTTGCAGTGTAAACCTGTGTTAATTGTTCAGGTATCACACACCTTGGTACAGACTTACAGGTGACGGTGTTAGCAAAAACTCCTTTGTTTCCTTCCTCAGCCTGGAGTGGGTGACGCAGCATTGCCCTAGGGTCGTCCTGGATAAGCTGGAGAAGAAGGGGTACCGGGTGGTATGCATGACGGGCATCAACCAGACGTGCGTTTGGACGCTGTTCAAACCCGACAGCAGTCAGAAGAACGACAACAACAACAGGATGACACTACGGGCACCGCCTACGCGATCGGATGCCACGGAAGTCATGGATACCGACCCGGAGAAACGCTGAGATGTGGTCTCTGACTCCTCTTTGCATCTGTTGACTTTTTTTCTGTTTTACGGGTATTTTCGATGCATTCTTTTTACGGTTGTGGAAACCTTGCTGAATGGGTTTGCCAGATTGTTGAACAATTGTCCGGCCTCCGTGGACTTCACCTCTTAGTACTTTTCTTGCTCAGCCATCTTTTGTGTTAACAGACACTTGGCAAACAATGTGTTTGAGCTCTATGTTCAGGACTCTTCGTAATCTGTCTTTATCAACCACCTGCTGTGATCCAAGGGTGGAAGACATTTTGACCAGATGTGCCTCTATGGCTCAATCTTCGCCATGCAGACTCTTGATTTACGAAAATATTTAATTATACAAAAGCTCCAGACTTAAATAGGAAATGAATGAATGGATACAGGCACTTTGTACTGTTTATATATATGTAACCATACACATTTATTGGTGTTTTTTTTCCTTCTTGATTCATGAATACATTCAGCTACAGTTGTTTTTCAGAACATTTCCAGTGAAATTGCCATTTACTTTTGATTAATGTATGTTTTGTTGACAACATAATGATTGATAAAAGTACTGAGCATTTCTAAAATCCTTTTGGAATATAATGTATTTTGTACATTGTGTCAAATAATTATTTTTCATCATGTAAAACTGCAAGGATCTTGGGTGGCTATAAAATTAGACACAGCCACCTAATCTTAAATCCTCATCAACAATGCACATCTGCTGAAAACCATGGGGCATGAATATAACCAACTGATACCAGGTTTATCATGTGTCATTGATTGGTGTTATCCACCACATTGATTACCACAACACACACACCTCGATGGTCAGGTATGTGGGCGGAAGAAATCGGGCACAGCCAGTGGGAACCTCCATGTAGCTGATGATCCTTCATGACGTAATGATCCAGTCGAATAACCAGCGTGGATTCGATGGAGCTCGCGATCTGATTGGTAAATGGTCTGTCGTCTGCGATGAGAGCGAAGGCTTAGAAAACTCATTCACTTTAAAAAACAATATGCACGAGTGTTGTGAATGCTTTATCTGTGTGGAGAAAGATTTTTCGAACAAGTGAGAACTGTCCATTTGTTTGAAGGCGATCCTAAGCTACATATTTACTGTTATATTAATTCGCACATGAGATTTCACTGGTTAAATGGTTATCTAATGTATACAAATTTATTTAATAATTTTTTTTTACGCCGTGCTCAAGAATATTTCGCTTATACAAACACAGTCAGAGTTATGGTGGGAGGAAACCGGCCAGAGCACGGGGAAAGCCCATGACCATTTGCAGTTTGCTTGCGGACCTTCTCACAGTGTATAAAAATTGCATCGTCATTAATGATCATGCGACAATGTTAAGGCTATTACGTTAACGGTGAAGAGTCTCTCATTTGGCCATGCATGTCATACATATATATATACCATCATGAGGCGTTTCTCTCTTTGGATTTAACTGGCCAGTACCAAGAAACACCCAAGAAAGATGTGATTGATTTTGTTAATTATTGTAGGTTCAGCTGTTTCATTAATATATCAACTAATTAATATGTCGCGTGCGACAATTAAGAGCTCTTGATTCTTGTGGAGCACTAGACAAAACCAAGTTGCGAATGAAAACTGAACTAATAGAAGAAAAGCATTTAATTGTAAATACACAGGTTCCTTATTTTTTATATGAATCTGGCTGATGTAAATGAACAATACGAAATGTGTGTATCGGGAACCTAACAAGATTCGTAATCCAAAGAACTCTTTACCATACGTTAATTATACGACCCTTTTGCTGAATAGATCTTATCAATATTTCCCTTTGCAAAGAAAGATATAGACATATTGACTGAGAGAGATAAACGATCATTAATGTTACATGAAATCTGGATGACATTGTATAATTTACATTTCCATGGATTTCAAATATCGAACTCAGAACATCTAGGGCCCGTTTTACAAACAGAATGTATACACTGCAAAAGCTAATGGTGTGGTTTACAGTAAAAAGTGCTTGCAGTTTTGTAATCAATAATTTTTACTGTATATTTACACGTTGCCGTTGAGACAAAGTTAACTGTATATGTACAGCATATTAAACTGTTTAGTAACACCACTTTTACTTGAAGAATTACAGAGATTATTGGATTTACGGGCAATACCTTTGTAAATTTACATGTGTGATGAACATTGGCACCATATCTTAAAATTCTAAAGAAATAAAGTGTAAACTAACGCCAAAAATTGCAGCATTATTTTTACACTTGAATCCACTGTTCCAATTCACATCGCTTTGTGCTGTAAAATTACATTCTTTACTTGCGGTGTAGGTTATGTCCAACGTAATTGTCATGACGATAACACTGCAAACATACTTCGCCATGGTAGTTACGTTTCCCTAAACGTTGCACCCTCTCCATAAAATGGTTCCCAGGTTTGTACTGTTTTGTTTAAATACAATATAGATACCTCAGCTGCTCAATCATTGCGACTATTCACTGTAACTGAGTTATCATGGCAGCTAGTTATGTGCCAGTGCAACAACGCTATAGGCCTGGTGAAGACATAAGTGTATAACTTTTGCGAATAGAAGAATGGAGTTTTTCCAAACTAGCATGTGTATGCAGTTGTATATCGTTTCAGCGAAGTATGACATTGACCTAGCTTTATTAATGTTTCATTTACAGAACTATGATGACAACGTGGTTCTCCAGTTGTCCGTGTCACAGTATATATAGCAGTGTTTTGATGCCCGAGCCCTGGATACACCAGAACAAGATATAGACTCAAGTATCTGTTTCATTTGTACATCTTAGTATCATCTAGTATCTTGCTTACTATGGGCCAGCATCCTTAACGCAGGTTTTATAGGGTCATTCGTGTTGGGCGGACATGTATAGGTTATGTAGCGTTACATCTGTTGAGCCATGTAATTTGTTAGACATTATATGTTTATTGATGGTTAACGCTGTACTCTAGAATTTTGGACTTATATTTAGACCCACACTGCGTGTGTTCAGTTTCTGAATGAACGTAAGACAAATAACTCAAGCGTCTTAACCACTCAGCCACCGCCCGATGTTTACGTTAACTGGGGACAGACAAATCATGCACAGTACAATGTTAGTTGTTCATGGTTTGTGCTAAATCTGAAAACTTACTTGTTTTAGTTGACGCGTGAATCCAGTATTTCTGACAGACTGTGATACAAGAGTCTTTCATTACAGAGGCATATTATGTTAACTAAAGACGTATAACTATTAACCGGTAATCATTCCACACGATCCAGCATAGTCCTTCACATCAGTACAGTGACAGTCAGTTGTAATATAACCTAGTTCTCGTGTTTATAGTAGCTATGTTCTTCTCACGAACTGGATATTTCAAACAGTGAAACATTCACACCAATGTTTTGTATTGCTACTATTTTGATTTTAGATTTATTTGATTGATGTCCTACACCGTAAAACATTTACTTACATTATGGCCATCAAGTTTATGGAAGAGTAAGTAGGTACTGACAAATCCTTTGATGCCAGTCGCTCACACTGTGTCGGGTTCATAGCATAATTGAATTAAACTCTACGAAATTCACCAACAAGGTGCACATCGGCAGCCTATATAGTATAAGTCTGAATTTGCAAGAACTTACAACGACCAGGTGAAACCTGCTGATTCACTCTACCTATATAGAGCGAAGTACTGTTCGACACAGCTTTATAGCGAATATCACAAATTAACAAGTGCACTCCTGTGCACCTCTCCCGAAGAGAGGTCATTGAGCGAGTGAAGGCAGCAGATTAGCGTGCAAGAGTTACCGTTCTTGTCGTTCCGAGCAACATGATAAACTTCCTGGATATCTGTAGTAAAACGATTTGAGCAGCGTGAATGATATTCCACCAGAAGTTACGGGAAAACTTTTCTGAATACACTATACCATATGCCTCACCATGCTGTACTCGATTAGCTGATTCCCTCCCCTGAAGTAGATTTAGGCGTTAATGAGCTACGTGTATAGATAACTACACAGCCCCTCGCTGACTGACCGGTGAGAATGACGCAGTAAGATACACCATGGCGTGAGTTGAATTTCCTTGAGAACATTTCAAAGCATCTTTAACCGTGGTCTTGTGCCACAGGCAGGGATCTAACAAAAGAGTGGAACATCAAATATGTACGAGTATATGTTCTTACAGTACAAAGACCCAATCGGTAATCCTTGCTCAAACAGTGGGCCTACCGTAAGAGTGTATGCAGTAGTGAGCAACTTTTTTTCCATGGCACATGGTCAGATGATTTAATGCACAGGTGTAGCTATTACCATACTAGGGACATGAGATGCCAGTGCTAAGGGCATAGGATTTAACATACAGCTGTAGTTATATTACCAGTGCTACGGGCATGAGATTTAACATCCAGTCGTAGCTATTACCAGTGCTACTGTCACTATAACAACGACTACCACGACGACTACTACCACTACAGATAAGACGTACTATTATTCATATGGGATCATTTCATCCGAATCACGTTCGCGGAGAACCTCATAAAACAAAGGCTATCTATGTTTCATGAAAGCTCTTGTACTTTTCTCTAACTTCGCATTATCCACACGTGTTTCTTTGGTGTTAGATAAATGAGCAAGTGACAGTGAAAACAGAACAAGAAGGCACATGGTTTTGTGCGATTTTGCCACAGGCTAGCATCATTCGACGGAAGATCAACCTGTACAGGTCGTATATTTATTTTGTTACGACCAGAATGAGTGACTTTTCAAGGTATAGCATTGTTGTAAATGGCCAGACGTACATTTATGAAGGTGGAAAAATGATTTATATTTGACAAAGTAACGACTGCATAACACATATAGTAAAACGGTTAACTGTTGATTTTGTTCATTTCAGAGACTCCATGTATAAGGTTTTAATTGTGGGCGAAGTCAAGGTCGGCAAGACATCCTTACAGATCTGTGAGGTCAGTTTTTTATATCCAAAATTTCATTTTTCAAAATGTTTTATTCTTCTGTGTTTCAGTCTTTCTACTTTCCTCATCATCTATTACGCCAGATTGTGAGGTCCAGGCTCCAGTTTGTAAAATCCTCCGTTTGAGAGATACAGACTGCCGGGGCGGAAATTCATATATATGCAGTTTAGAATGTGTCTCAACATACATATCAATGCAAAAAACTGCTGAGCTTTCTTCATGCCGTAAAGAATGCTTTAAAGTACAGTTTTCCTACGGCATAAGCGGTCATTGCAGAAATTAAGTGGCTTGCATTTTCCACATCAAGAGCCAAAACAATTCTGTAGGAAGAGTCTTAATTGTGGTGAGCAGAAGTGGGTGTGGGGTGTGGGGTGTGAGGTGGGGGGGAGGGGTCACTAAGCTGGACCTGTGTTTCCTGTGTTTCCAGTTCAAGTTCATCAATGACGTCATTTCCGAAAATATCCTGTCACTGTCAGAAAACATGCATAAAAACGGGTTAATAAGAGATATTATTGTTTGGGGGGAAACGAAGAAAGCTATGGCAAGAATGTTTTTTCACATTTAAGGCATATTTTATATGTATATGAATATATTGATATAATAATGTTTTAGAATTACTTGTCATGTGTCCTTTACAGTATACTAGGTCACAGATATTAATGCAAAGTGCCCATGTTCAAATCATGACTCCTCTGGGCTTTTAGTTCCCACATTCCCCTTCCCCTGAACTGACAAAGAATCATGGTCATGACACTGTCCGTAGGCTAACGGCTTAGACTTTTTGTCCCTTTTCTTCCCTTGCTCAGGGGAACCAACTGCAGGAGGGATACATACCGACTGTTGGAATAGACTTTGTAAGTATATAGAAAATTTAGGAATTGTTATATGACTGCTTAATTGAAGTAAATATATCTTGGGGACTTGGCGTCCACTTAGCATAGAGAATCCAACACTCGGTGTATTACCCGCTTGGGTAGAGTCCTGTGAGCTAATTTCGTGAGAAGGTTTCGTGCTCCTCCGCCCCCAGGAGTTAGAAGATGACCCACTCACTCCAGGTCAGATTAAGTGTTCTTTAAAGAACAAATAATACTTGGAAAATATTTGGAATCTGAACCATTCGAACATAAGAGGCAAGCTATTTAAGTAACACAACATGACTGTAAATTGTTCCAAATTATCAGTAGTTTCTATATAGCATGCTGGCATATATGGCTAATTTTTAGCTCATTTATTTTAATTATGTATATTACTTGCTGATTTGTTTGTTTGCTTTACCTCAAAGTTAAGAATATTTAAACTGTGCGGCCTTATAGTGGCTTGTAGATGAGGTAGATGATAAAATCACCGCACACGGGCAGCAACCTGACAAAGCCCCTGACGTAAAGCCGCTGTCGAAAGTATATTAAAGAAGTAAATGTTCAAGTATCATTTCTATCAAAATCTTACAGTTCTAAAATAAGAAGAATAAGGAGATAAAACTTGCCATTCTAACACCTCTGCGGTCATGTATCAAAACACTTCAGTTGCATTATGTTGTTGCTCTTTTTTTTCAGTCTATAAGAACCCATTGCGTAGACGAGAAAATCATCCGGCTGCAACTGGTAAGTGAGCAACATGACGGATCCCTTTGTTTATTTGAATGAGCAAAAATGAAAACTTTCTTCTTTACGTAATTAGTCTGAAGAAATACTGGTGTAAATCAGTGCTTCAGTAGTGCATGTACAGCCTACCTACAGGCCCATTATACCCTATGATGTATATCAGCATATAGTACATTTACCAAATATGTTGTCATTGCAGTATGACACATCAGGGAGTGAGAAATATCGATCTTTAGTGACCTCGTATTGCCGAGCTGTTCATGGTATTATGATCGTGTATGATGTAACAAATCGGGTGAGTCTTTTAACCTGAAAAATACAATGCACTTAATACTTAACTGTTATAAGTTATTGTGAAAATGAATTGCTAAGAACTGCTGTTCTTGTTTGTGTTTGGAGATATATGCAATTTAATTTTGTTGTTTAATAAACTGTCGTCGGACAATTTTGGGAGACAACCTCCAGGAAACGATAATCAACGATCATCACAAAAGGGTTCCTTCCATAAATATCATGGTGCCAAGAAACTGTTATTCTGAGACTTACTCCGGGGCCTTTTACTGGAAGATTCTTAGGAAACGATACATAAACAAATCTTCACAAAAAGATTATTTAGGCAATATCTGCAAGCTGATCCTTAAACGATGCTAACAAAACCACCGATGGATGGATGATTTACACCCAAGGCAATGATACAGAGACTGAAGGTCTGTACCAAAAGATCACCGGATAAAGATCTACGAGGAAGAATTTTTCACTTATATGATAGCGTTCAGTATTATGGGTGCATGGAATAAAACAGACGTGTGATCTACCGATACGGACATCACATCGATGAGTTGTTTGTAATGGACTTAGACTAGACGAGTGTGAACGACCCCTTATTGTCAGGAAAATCTACAAATTCTCTGTCCACGACCAGGTTTTGTCCCGCACATCGTGTGAACTATATTCATTGGTACGCATCTTAACCGATCGATCCCCAATATGTTAGCACACAGTTAAGCTATACATGTGTATTCTTCCCACGATACGGGACTGATTGGTGCTTTGTAGCCAAGCAGGACTTGTCACACTCTGGAGAATGACATAATATTTCATTGAAACAAAAGCAAGTTTTGGTTTCTCTCTTTGTGTTTCAGGAGACCTTTGATAAAGTTGTCAAGTGGCTGGACTTCGTTCAGAAATATTGTTCAGATGACGTCCAGTTATTCCTGGTTGGAAACAAAATAGACCTCGGCGAGAGAAAGGTCACCCAAAGTGAGGGGGAGGCAAGTTTGCTAAATTGTTTTAATTAGCATGGGTGTGGTGGCATTCGAAGTGTCTACAGGTTGGAACACAGTTTCTCCAGTGACTGATTTTGACACAGAATCCAGCATTTCTAGCTGTAGTGGGCTTTTCCTTTCCAAATGGGCAGTTAAGGTTTTACTACATACCCATGAAACTTGACCAGTGAAGTCACGTGATCGAAACCAGCTTCAGCCTGTTCGGCTCCGGTATTATTCCAGGAGGTTTGACAGATACGATATGGTAGTCTTGGGGTACGGTAGCTTTCCTCCTGGCATTCCTCAGTTTCCATCACCAAAAACGAACCTCCAAAAACGAGCTCTCTAGGGCAGCATAATGACCCAGAAGCCTCCCGTTGGTGCGGTCACTGTGAGTTCAAGTCCAGCTCATGCTGGCTTCCCCTCCGGCTTTACGTGGAAAATTCTGCCAGTAACCTGCGGATGGTCGTGGATTTCCCCCGGGCTCTGCCCGTTTCCTCCCACCATAATGCTGGCCGCCATGGTATAAGTGAAATATTCATGAGAACGGCGAAAAACACCAATAAAATAAAGAAATAAATGAATCGAAAAGTGAAACACTTTTGGAAGGCCGCATATCAAATAGTTACAAAAAGAAAAAGGAAATAAATCAATGAGTGCATTATTTTAATGGAGATTACAATAATCTGGTGTTTAAGCTCGTCCTGATCTTGACCACTATGTGCTGGGTAATATTCAGATTTCAAGATCAAAATATTGTTTCTTCATGAAAGAGAAATTAATGAGACTTAAGAGCGCCATGCATACGTCAAGTCCATTAAAACTAACAGATTTGGATAGAATGGAGCTTTCACGATGGGAATGGATGGAAGCCTGTGTCCGTTGGATGTAACCAAAATGTCTCGATAAATGATAAATTACATTTGGTCTCAATACTGAAGGCAATTCAATAAACATAGCCATTTTAATTGGAAATGCTCGATAATTGTCATGTTTTTTATTTTTATTTTTCTATTTTTTGTCCACGATCTTATTCCCCTTAACAGGCCCTTGCAAAAGAGCTTTCTATGATATACTTTGAGACAAGCGCCAAGGATGGAGACAGCGTTACCAACATGTTCACATCTGTTGCCAAAAACCTGCTGATACACGTGGAATCGGAAGGACTTCGTCGTCACGCCTGTGGCGCTCCACGTCCGGCTAGGCGTTCTGCGGCCTGTGCTGTGTTGTGACGGCTGTTAATCACGTAAGAACATGGCCTGGAACACTGGCGAGTCGTGCTGTAATACTTCCTATCTGCTTGCACGCCTACAACCCGTAGACACAATCATAACACTGTGGAACCAGGGCGAAGCCTCCACAAGACGCGTGTTTTCGAGAGCGTCATTGACCAGGAGCATTGACCATTACCATCTTGGGTCCAGATTCGACGAGGCCCTGGAACCAGGATGGTCTATTGCTTCGTGCATATGCTCGATCTTACAAATGCCAAATGGCTTTAGATGGTTATACACATAGAAACTTACCGAATGTAGACAAAATCCTAACATCTAAGCAAGAACTGCTGACAGTAGAGTGTGATAGCAAAGGGTGAATTGAGGTACTTTTTAATGTCAGCTTTCAGCTGGAGACGATTGTGTCATCTATTGAAATCCAAAGAGTGAATCCGTCCTATTTTTTATATTTTAACGCCCATTTTGATCGACGGCTGGTGTATGAATGTCGGTTTTGGCGGCTGGCTGTAAAGCCGTGAAAATGATGCCAGCCTATAACTTTGATGAGCTAGTTGACAAGTATTGTCATCAGGGACACGAGTTATGCTGTATATTTATGTGCTGTTATTTGCGTGGGATAGCGCTTGTATAACATATAAAGGCAAGTTTGACTGGGGATTGTTCTCCACTATATCGCCGTTTGATAAAAATATATATCTGTGCAATAATAAATGTGGTAAACTTGTGAGTTTCAGCATGGAGATTTGTCTTCCGCCGGGTTACTTTCCCCGTTTTATTAATACAATCGGTACTTTCGGCGGAAATTGCGAATACTCTGACTTGGTTACAACTACGCGTCACGGACCAAGGTGCAGCACTATTGACAGTGCATATAAAACCTTTGACCAACACCCAAAACAATGTGATGTTAAAATGAAAATCTTTCTATTCGAGCATAAAGGAAGTATTCTGCTGTACATACTGCTTATATGTTTCATTTGATTTAAAGAGAAGAAAAACACTTTTCAGGTTTGGAAAGCGAGTTGTTTTCACTTTCGCATCGGTATCAACTCATTTTAATGCTCCAAATCGCCTAGGGTATGGCAATTAACGTTTGCTTGGCGAGAATAGGATACATCGACCAGCGAAATAGAATCCCAGCATAGTTATTTTTAAACTTAGGCGTGAAGGAATCAAAATTACCCGAATAGAAAGGGCCTAAGACTCTCTGGATGGTGAGAAGAAGCATTGGCTATTTTAGCTTTTAAAATCGATGTTACCTTTGGTGGTGTATGTGCCTAGCATAAAAACCCGAAGTGACCATGCCTCATATGCAGGCTCTGAAATTGTAACGCCCATTATACAATTGGACCATCAGTCGGTTAACGCGCTATCGCGGGGCAATGACCCAAGAGCCTTCCACCAATGCGGTCGCTGTGAATTCAAGTCCCGCTAGTGCTGGCTTCCTCTCCGGTCGTAAGTGGGAAGATCTGCCAGCAACCTGTGGATGGTCGTGGCTTTCCGCCGGGTTCTGCCCGGTTTCCTCCCACCATGATGTGGCCGCCGTCGTATAAGTGAAATATTCTTGAGCACGGCGTAAAACACCAATCAAATGAACAAATATAACTGGGGATGGTTTACACTGTGATGTATAACCAATGCATGAATATCTTGCTTCAAACATGATTGCCATATTAAACCGAACTTAAAGTCTACAACTATAGGTACCTAAAGAAAAAAAAGCCACGGGTGTCAAAGAAAAATATATAAAAATAATTAATAATATTTTAAAATTCGAGAAGATGGAATTCGACTTTGGAGATACGGCAATGGCGAACAGATAATTCCGAGTAGCCGTGTCGTAGAAGCCCTTATAAAGTGCTTGGTCATTCACTAGCCTTGAAAGTGTGACGAGATGCTTCAATTGGTTGCGACGTCCCATCACTAATCAGATCTAAATTACGAACGGTGTTTCTTACGGTGGATAGATAGACAGACATTGGTGCAATAATTCGACTTTTGAGGTCATTTTAAGAGTTAAGTTGAAGCATTTCGATACAAATGGACAAATGGCCATATATTTGTTACGATACTTATGTGTTGTGCAGGAGGCTAGGGTAATTTGTCAATACGAGTTGACAACAAAACCGCCTCGGGACAGCCATTGCCTGAGAAAGAGAAGATGTCATTGCATGATTTTTCAGATTTATGGTAGTGAACATTAAGTCTGCCACTGCATATACACAGGTAAAGAGTAAGCAACAGGTATCACAGAAAAATATTTAATATGATTTGGAAGCCAAGGTGAAATTCAACATTGGGGATATGACATGGACAGAGATTTCATTCCTTGTAGCCATGTTCTAGAAGACCTTGTGGACTTGGTTAATCACTAAACTTTTGTTGACAGCCCTGTAAGCGGAGAGAGAAAATGACCATTGAAAACGAGGATGTGACCACGAAATCCTGCCTGGGAAACCGTCAAACTCAAAGAGGTGTTTTGGTTTATATTTTTCACCATCATATTTTCGGTTAGGTGCGCTTAATTTAGGAAACGCCTGACGTTCTGCGGCTATCGTACAAAAGAATACGTGGCGTCATTCTAGATAGGAGAACGACGTCATCAAATGAGAGGCTAGGTAGTGACGATCATTTCCTTTGTACTCTGTTGATAAGCGGCGTAGAATTTTTGAAGCATTTTTAGAGTACCTATGGAAAACTTCTTTGAGAATTAATTCAAATTTAATGGCTAACTTAATGTTACACACAAACCAGGCAGGACAGAATTATATTTTGGTTCACTTTCAAATTGTTCACCTGGTCCGGTCGGTGCGACTTGATATATTGGGTCGCTGTGACTAAAAATTAAAGGGAGTTATAGGGACTCTAATAGTTTAGGTCATAACTACAAAAACATCGGTTCGAAAGCCGATTAGTTTTTTCAGGTGCGTAACCCATTTGTGGGGAGTCAAAAGACGTCAGGTTGTTTAGAGCCGAATCAGAAGTCTTTACACATGGCAAAGTAGATATTTATCTTGGGAGGTTATATGCAGGTATCAGTCATAGCTGCTGCAGTAGTGGCTGGAGAGCCATGTTGATGCCGGGTATCCCGTCTTAACACTTAATACCCAAAATAATTCCACCAGTGAAGGAGAGCACATGGTGTGCCTTATCCCATTATCTTATTAATATGTCTATGTTAATACTGGATGAGTTATGTGTGCCGCAGATCCTTTTACGCGGTTTACAGTAATCAAATGCTGGCTGCATGCCCACCAGATCAAGCGACGATTTAGTTTTACAGCCCAAAAAGTAAAGAAAAGAACGCAGCACTATTCGCAATTTATCTGGAATTTATCACCCTCTCTATAACCCATCTCGAAAAGAAATATGTTTCACGAAACTTCTCTCAGAAAGCCAGGGTGGTTTATAACCTTTTGGCTTCGTTCAGTATAAAGGTGAAGTAACCAGCGCAGTCGGGTAGAAGCAAAACTATATACATAGCAAAGATTTCCATCACACAGTAGCACGAATGCAGGGTCTAGAATGTACAACGATCAAAGAAGCCCGCTTGGCGTCATTAGAGACCGGAAGTCCTTATATAGGACTATAGTGAGACATCGTCACCAAAAGGCAAACTACTAGTACGTCGTTTATGACCGAGGCTCTCAATGTTGTTCTAAGTCAAATTCATCAAGAAGATTAAAGCGTTGTTTCCAAATTCTCGAATGGCTGAATGTGTATATATAGATTGTGTGTGTGGCCACCGGTGTATTACAGTGTTATTTGTTCAGTATTCCACGGTAATAAGCCAGTATACAGCGTGATTAGTGACGTAACTGGTCGATGCCGATTCTCATTCACTGTTGCATGATATAGATGAGTGCTGCACAAGTCACTTAGTGCACTTCTCCAACATAGAGGCCTGAATCGCACGAATGGTTGCCAGCCATTAACTCTTTTCCTGGATCTGTGTAACCACGAACAGCTTGTGCAAGGTAGGGGCCTAGGCCTACACGTCTCCCTTACCCCAAGCAGTATGTACCTCCCAGCCCAGTACTTATTAACTTATATTTTGAAGCACACAGATGGACCCAGACAGCACGTATTACATGCTCTCATAATGGTAATTTGTCAAGATATGGCGGAGTACAGCCATAGTGGCTTTAAACCCGGTCATTCGTTCATTTATTCATTCATCAGGGTCAATTTCGCGTGCGTATTGCATCCCCAGCATCTGTGGCGAGCAAGTCTAACACCCTTTTCCATGCATAATGTATAGTAGTGTGTGTTGTTGAACTGGTTGTCAAGGACTTGTTTCGGATTGCACAGTTACTCCAGATTTAACTGCCCGGAGAACGAGCGTCTAACAACCAGTCATGCGCAGTTATTTAACGGGACTTGGATTGCATGGTGTTATACCTGCACGGCCTGGTTGTCTGTATGTAAGGTATGGAGGAATCTGACGCAACGTCGCAGTAAGTACAACAAACGCGATGATAAGATTGCATTCCAAGAGGACGAAAGGTATTTTGCATAAGAACACATTTGATTGATTGATTATAATGTTAAATTAACTCCAGACAAGGCGCTGTAGATTCTTTCACATGGAATAAAAAGCAGCCATTGTTTATGCGGCGAAATCAGATCGTCGATTGCATGCAGCTCCCCGTGGCGCTGCTCCAGCTGTAAGGGGTTGGGAGGTACCGGGTGCGCTATTGCCATCTCTGATGAGTGGCCAGCACCATAAACTTTATTGCCGTCAAGTAAATAAAATGCCCTTAATTACCATCGTTAAAAAAATCCATGAGATAAAACTAAAAGGTTTCCGCCATTGTCATCGCTGACCTGTGTTTATGTACGCAAGTGTTTCCAAAATTATTATAAATAGCTGAATTACTCCATCAAAAATTTACAGAAATTAATCTTAAAGTTATGTTTCTGCATGAGGATTGTTTATGTTATCCGCCACATCGTGAGAATACTTCCGGTTGATTCATCATGCTCATTTGAGGATCAAATGATTTAATTCCTATGATTTAAATGAAAGATAATTTTGTTTTTACATAGTGATCTTTTCATCAAGATTTCGCTAATCGGGGCCTCTGGAGTAGGGAAAACCTCGCTTATGCTACGCTTTGTGGTAGGTAAGCCTGAGACGACAACGTGTCTGTCTGTACCTGGTATGTTGACAGGGAGATACGTGGAACCTCTTACAATAATAGCTTTAATTTTTAAACAAACGCTCCCTTAGGCTAACTGCTCAAACATAGTTCACCCAGTAGCTAATCCACACATCGAAAAATCGGCATGTGCTCGACCCGAGATTAATTTGTTCTGCTTCAGGAATACGACGCTGTCTCAGACTGAAGACAGGCTTCGTTTTGAAGCTCAAACAGAAGTGCATGAATAAAAACCACAAGTTGAGACATATTTTTCAATTTTGTCACGACGGTTCTCGAGAGTTCAACGAGAGTTGAAAACTGTAAACTGTTTTGAAGTTAAAGACCTTTGCCATACTTAAGATTAAGTCTAAGAGAGCGTTGTGATCCAGGGATCTGGATCAAGAAACTGCTATGGTAATCAAGTCAGACTTAGCCCAGCTTTAACTTGTGGCATTATGCCTGAAGTTAGATTTTAAGTCAAATGCTAACCTTCAATTTTGTCATGAATGTGTAAGACAACTCTGAAAGTCTGACATATCTTAGTGACCTTGGGGTCAGGTACCTGTTGGATAATGGAGGTTTCCTCTGTTTCAGTGTCCTCTATCAGCTGTCAGTCATATCAGTCGATTGTTCCTGAGTACAACATAAAACCTCATTGGATTATATAAATCAAATTGAATCTCGTCAGGATGAATGTCTCATCATATATATGTTCTTGTCATTATCTGACGTGATTCATCATATATCGAATAAACTTATTATTTAAAAATGTTTCATTCCGTACTCAAGAATAGTTCGCTTATACGCCGGCGGTAACAATATAATATTAGATATGTTATACTGTGTATAGTTATTATAACGGTCTGCCAGTAACTTACGGATGGTCGTGAGTTCCCCCGGGCTCTGTCCGGTTTCTTCCCACCATAATGCTGGTCGCATCGTATTAGTGAAATATTCTTGAGTACGGAATAAAACACAAATCAAATAAATGGATAAACAAGTTATTATGACCATAATAACGTGTTATTTTCATACATTATTTCATTTCCAGGATAACACCTTTGCCGAGGATGTGTCGACCACCATTGGTATGGACTGTGTAAGTTTTACGATAATCGCCATTTTCATTGCAGAGAAGTGGAAAACCACGCACATTTCCAACCGGTGCTTTAGAACACTTTAAGTTCGGATGCATCCAACACATGAGAATCAACAGATGAGATAAAAGAGTTAACTGAATGTCACAAACGACTGCATTAAGTAACGCAAACTCTGAGGTTTCCTTTGATGTATTCGTGATTACATTATTGTTTGACAGGAGGTGAAGACCGTGCAGGTAGAAAACAAATCTGTCAAGGTTCAGATCGTGAGTATTTTTTCAAACATGTATGAATCTTTTGCATTTGAGTTTCATTTTATTCAGTGAAGTCTGCCAGCGACCTGCGGGATGACTATTACTGGCCCCCGTGGGGTTAAATATTCTTGAGTACTTAGTAAAACTCGCATCAAATAAATAACTAACTAAATAAATAAATAACTAACTAACTAAATAAATTTAACTCGTCTTGTCTTGCCTGTTCCAATCCAGCTCTGGATGCGTCGGCTGTAGCTCTACGTCACAAGGTTTATCTGTCGATGTACGGTGGTTTACTTTCCCCCACCTTAAACCTTAATCCAAATCCAATGATACTATTGAAAAATGTCTTTGAAAACACCATGCAGTCAAATTAATAAATAACTAAAGCTGGCCAGATTAGAGATTGGCGCTAAAATTTGCTGATGTATCTGCACAAAAGTTTTGTAAGGTTTTGTGGAAATATTTGCAAAACATTGGCTCTCTCTTCTCACAGTGGGACACTGTTGGTCAGGAGCTTTTCACCACGGTTTCCTCCGCGCACTACAGAGTGGACGGTATCATGGTCATCTACAGCTCCGTGGACCAGGTAAGGTATAGAGTCAGGAGTGTGTGGTGATGTACAGCAGGCTTTCACCACGGTTTCCTCCACGCACTACAGAGTGGACGGTGTCATGATTATCTACAGTTCCGTGGACCAGGTAAGATATAGTGTCAGAGGTTAAAGCAAAAACTTGGAAGGTTTCCGCGAAATTTCGGGCAAACTATTGAACACATGGGATCTTCACCTCTCAATGATCAAAAGCCGCGTTTCTTTGAATTTCAAAGTGGCGTATGTAATAATGATTGGTGCCTGATCGATGTGGTTATGCCAATTTCTTGTAACCTTCTGTCCACCATTTTTCTTGGATTATGGAAAAAGGTTTACAGAACCGTATAATCCATTACAGCGGCGGTGTATATAAGCTGTCTACAATCCAGGTGTCGAAACAGACTTTCGTATACCAGTGAAAACGCACGTCAAGCGAAGTGGGCGTACCTGGTCAATAACCTCAAAGACCAATTTCCAAATTTCACCACAAACTAGGAGAGAAGTAAAAAAGTTCTTTATAGTAAGAAATTAACACGCGTTCGTGCAAGGGAAACCAGTCAACAATTACTAAGACGGAAAGACTAAAGGAGAGGAGGGAGGAGGAGGTAAATTAAACCAAAATTGTGAGCCATGCTAATTTATAAGTTGTTGTTAGCCACGTTATATACGGTATCTCAGTTGCGCTTTGATTGTAACTGTTCTAAAATCCAGCGTGGCGAAGAAACAAAAGAAAGCGCAAAAGAAATACTTGTAAATCAATTTTAGGGCAACTCATTCTAGATGCTTGTTTCCTCTCCTGGGTTTGCTACCTGTACCAAGATCCTGAAGGGGATGTGTTTGAATTTTAGGAATCATTCCTTCAATCGGGTATGTGGTTTAATGAGATAAATCGTTACGCTCCGGAGGGTGTGTGTCGCATGCTAGTGGGCAATATGAGTGACTGTTCATCACAGATGGTTGACGAGGCGACGGCTAAAGTATGTATGTCTTGTCAAAGGTTATCACTAGGTTGTATGAATAAAGGTTAATAAATGTGCCCTTGAATTACGAAAGGTAGCAAGCTTTTCTTAAGTTTTTGATGACCGACATTTTTTATTTGCCTCTAGATAGCAAAATTGTTACATGTGCTAAAAAAAGGAGGCATTCAAAATCCATATCTAAAATTGATTTCTCATGTCATTTGGGACTACAGGGATGAGCAACTTTGAGTTCCTGTGTATGATCTGGAGTACATAACATCAGTTGTCCATTTCCATGCCTAACAAGTTCATCCACTATTTATCAGTAGATGTCTCAACTAGCAATACCTTATGTTTGCAAATATGTGGATCATGGTGTGAAATGCTTAAATTGTAGAGATATGCAGATGAGATGGGGTCACCATTTATCGAAACAAGCGCTAAAGATGGCACGAATGTGGAGGAGGCGTTCATGAGCTTACTGCGGAGGATCATTGAGGATCCCACATCCTCCTTTAACAAGAAGAAGAAAATAACTTCTATGACGAAAGTACAAGCGTCGGTATGCTGTGTTCTGCAATAGAATACCGAGCAATACGGCGTCCACGAGTCTGCTATATGTCACCGGTACTGGACAGTTGGCGTTGCTCTACGTTTGGCCAAGACTGCTTGTGCCAAAATACATATATGCATATGTTGGTATACAAGCGACGACGTGTAAACAGCTCGGGAAAGTGGTCTTAGCTGGCCTGATTTGGTAATGAGACGCATTATGCAGTTTCCTTATTGGCCAATCATAATGAGCTGAAGCACCGACTGTACATTGGTGTTACCTTCACCATACAGAGGAAATTTCGTGCTGCCATAAAAGGTGCCACCTGTGTCAAGGCGCACCTCGGCTAAAATGTGAATATGCAATGGCTGTCCACATGTAATGTCAAAAATAATGAAGCTGTCCACATGTAAAGACAAAAATGATGTGATTAACCATAATGTTATTGTATTTCGCTGTGAAAGACAATCGTATTAAGTGATATCATCTATGGTATACGTTCGGTGCTTTCTCACCATAAAAGGAATACAAATACACCAGGCTTGAACTCGAGCTTCTGCTGTCATTGATTCTAAGTGGTATTTGTAATCATTCATTGTTGTAACGGTTGGTAATAAAGAACTCATTGCACGTAGATGGCCCTTGAATTTCTTGGCATTTACTGATACACTTTTCGGGTAGTTGACTGCAATCAAAATAAACAACAATATTTGACATGTCAGCATTACATCACACATTCTAAGTTATGACAAATGAGAAAATGTGCAATTTCCACTAGCAGAGATACGTTCATCAATAACATGATCAGTTACATAAATTACACACTTCAGAACAAGACAGATAAACTAAAAACGATTAAGGAATACTGAAACAATGGCTCAAAAGATCAGCATTTTCACTGTGTTCGTTTAACGTTACTTTTATCCCACTAAAATTTATCTCAGGTAAAGGGGAACAACTCTGCTTTAAAACATGTCAGCAAGCCGGAAACGCAGCGCTCGGCTAGGCGAGAGCGTACAGTGTCAACGAAGAAAGTTATTTACTTTAAACCAGGAAAGTCAAGCCGCTTATTGACACAAAATATATCCGGCTTATACACAGATATATACAGGTAGATACTTGTACGTTACTTTCAGACAATAGTAAACTGTATACCATTTTGGGGGCTTCGTTACGTTCTTCTGTTTTCACGTTGTCCGTAATAGTAATTCGCCATATTTGCGTCTATCATTCACAGGCTAAAACATAACTAAGTGACACCTAAGGAGATAGCCTCCCTTAGTCAGCTAGGCGATGATACGTGAAAACGCATGCATAAAAGTAAAAACATAATATCTGAAAGCAACAAACAAAAAGGCATTATGGCCGTTATAATAGTTATTTTCGTCGGGACATTCTGTGACAGATCTCATTCCCTGCCTCAATCAGTTCATAAGCAAAGGTTTTAGTTTCTGTGTGGATAATACACTTCATTTTTATATTTTGGACATCGCTTGATTGCGATCTCTTGGTAACCATTACACCATTACGTGTTTGATACCACTGGGCTTCTGTGCCAACACGCCGTGCCAGAAGGAGTTAACTTTGTGTAATGAAGACATGGTGTAATTTATTTAAAACCTTGCTTTTATACCACATACGATGGCTATATCACAGAAAAGTTGGATTAGTTACCTTCCGAGTGAAGGGTATATCAGTGTTTGTCGTACCCATCCTAGATGTTGTATTTCAAACCGACGAAAGCCAGAGATGGGCCATTAAAATACCAGATGAGCGTGAAAACGAAACATTTAATATAACAGTTCGCGAAACAGTGTATATGTTGTATGGTACCAAAAACGAAAACGTCTACGATTCATGTTAAGCTTTTCACAAAAATGAACAGCGCAGATCATCGATTTGCTCCTTTCTGCATTTCTTTTGTTCTTATTTTGTGGAATTAAGTCGTAAATCAGATCGTCATGCTGTTCTTTTCTTCATCATATCATTAGGTCTTGATGTAGCGATCTGATTGGGCAGGGCTTTATAATTTAAAGAAAAATGTTGTCTTTATTTGTCTCGTTACGGACAATATCGAAATTCTCGTGTATGTAACCCTTTCTATGGTTTTAATACACATTTCAAATTACACATCTTAATTGTGTCAGTAGCCATACATAGATGCAGGAAAAACGTAACTGTAACATCACTCACGCCCAACACTGCGTCATGAAACGAATTAAAATCAATGTGTGGCGACATTGTCCGCTTCGCTACCAGACCCTGAAAATGATGGGATATTTTTAGGGTTTATATTTGAACAAGAGATCTCAATAGGGAATGGATTTTGTTGAGCAGCATGACGAACATCAAGTGCTCAATATAGGTAAAGACCAGCTTTCAGTCAGCTTGGTCTCCTGGTGCTCGTCTTTCCAAAGTGGAGTAGCAATACAATGACTCAAGTTCCCACCGTGTTCTGCTCGGTGTCCTCTCACCAAAATGCTGGCCACCGTCGTATAAGAGACTATTCTTTAGCACGACGTAAAATACCAATCAGAAAAGTGGGAAAGAAAGTGTAAATTAGTCCTTAATCCCGGTATTAACTTCATACAAAATGACATTTGGTTGCTATTTGGATTAGACTAGGGACAGAAACCGCAAAAGTGAACTTAAGGTAAGTAAAATATAACATTAAAACTGTATCTGAAAACACCCTCACTGAGTTTTTTGTCGCGGGATTAAATGCAGTCATATTTTGTATGATGGGTTTTATGAGCCATATTCATGGATACCGACGTCACTTTTCTCTAGCCCTAAAGCAGAACTTCACTGTCATGTTCGCTTTGCCATACAGGACATACATTACATGAGTACAGCTCGTAAGAATTTTATTCAGACCTGAACAGATGTAGGTCTGCAAAAAATTTTGTGACGTCACTGGCAATACACTATAAATATGGTTCACAAAACGCTGCGCACAATAAAAACATTTGACTGCATTTAATTTGGTGAAAAAAATCTTAAACAATCAGTGGGGGTACATGTATTTTCAAATACAGTTTTTTGCGGTCGTTTTATTCATCATAATATCATATTTATGATGTTTGGTCTTTCAACGATATAAGGCTGTATTAACTTTTCAAACACTTCTGGACATCCAGTCCCAGGCCGTTAGCTCCGCCTAGCCTGCCCTGATTTGGTTGAGCTGGATGTGTACTAGGTGTTGCTACGGCTCCGGAATTCACGGCACAATGGCCAGAATAATGGCCAGGTTGTGTACATTGTAAAATAACTACCAGATTTACGACAATGTGGAGTGTTGCTGTAGAATGAGTAGGTAAACATGCAAACCGTTAACACATTTGCAGATAAATTTGCTTTAGTGCATGGGTCATGCGTTCTCCTGCCCGCTGAATGATTAGGTCTATTTCAGAGTTGGCATATAAGTGAAAGAAAGTTTCGCTATATAACAGACCATGGCAAAGTAAGAAAATGAAGCTCTTTACTATACTTTGACCTACGAAAGTTCCTCTCTGTGGTAAGCCCAGTATGTATCGGTAAGTATAAACATGTTACAGCTGTTGCGTGAAGATATCCATCTACCAGATCATCGTAACATCCTTTTATGTTTTCAAAATTTGCATCTTTAATTGGGAGTCACCCATATACAGGCAGTTATAAGTTTTGTGCTATTTCATTACAGATACCCCAAATTATATTCGCAAGCGAGAATGCAGAGGTATTTAATAGCATAACAACTGTACTGTGCGTTGCGTAACTGTCTTGAAGTTTTGGTATTTGATATGTATGGCTTCCATTCTTGTACATTTCTCCAGATTCGGTGACCATTGTTACAAGATTCTGCTCGCAGGAGAGACCGGTGTCGGCAAGACCTCCCTCCTTACTCGATATGTGGTGAGTTCAACTTGTTTAAAGTTATCCATTGCATCTTTGATTGAATTTTATAAATCCTCATACTAGTGTACGTATACAGAACGACAGCAGTTAACGTTTGGTACACAAGGGTGGAAGTAAGAAGATTAAATATCGCTTATCAAAGCAAGCTAGCCAGTTCTCACGTTACTTTGTGTCCAGCTAATTGTCTGTCCTCGTCATTTTAAAAATGTTTTCAAAACAATAAAGTATTCAAGACAATGGTCATTGCCATTTTGTAGATAACCTTACAGTTGCTTGACCTGCGCGCAGACCTTTCTTCTAAATGCTTTCATGTGACGAGCCTAAAACTTCAATACAAATCCATCTGGCACCGTTGCCGAAGCATGTTTAGACACTACTAATATACAGAAACGATGAACGTTTTCCGCTATAACATTATAATTTCAGACGTTTTCTTCAAGATTTGCTCGCCCACGGCCATATCACATTGAAGACACCAATCAAATCAATAAATAAATCAAGATTTGCTCAAACACCTCATGGAGACGGGTTAAAACTGTAGAGAGCAGCACTTAGATTTCAGATTTTTTGTTTCAAGTTTTCATGCCTGCTATATAACGGACTATATTACAGATAACTTTTTATTCATCTACAGGATAAGGTGTTCTTGAAGGGAGGCGAATTCAGTCCCCAAGCTGGTGATGTAGTTGTAAGTCAGACGTAGAAGATATTTCCCTTTATACGGTCGAGTTTAGGCACGTTTGAAGGTCCTTGACACAGAACTTTTGAAAACAATTTTAATGTTAGAGATAAACGATTAATTGTGTTATTCTATTAATACTCTGGCAGGAGATGTATTTTTGGAAAATAATATAAGTTAACTTTGTATTTCTGAATTTCATTAAGACAATACAGTACTCTGTAAAAGTAAATGTCAGTGATGTGATTATGTTGCCTGTTCCAGTTTTACACATGTGTTGCAAAAATTGTAATAACTGTTTAAAACCGTTTTATTTTTTTCAGAGACTCAAACACTTAGACTGTAGTGGTTTACTTGTGGACCTTGAATTGGTAAGACGTGACACACCATTAATAACAGTGTCGTAATCCCTACCATACCGAACACATTGCCAGTAAATCGGGGTTCAATCCCGAATCTTATCCAACCTAAGACTTTAGCATTGGTAAACTCAGCACCTCCTTGTGTGGCGATCAGCGCAGGGAAACAGGCGAAGTACTGATCCGCCCGGTGTCGGGATACTGTGACTGTGTCGTATGTAGTGTCTTCGACATGCCGCTCCAGTGATGCAGCAGTATAAAACAAGCCCTGAATGAACCCAGTCTGTTGCAACTCGCCGTCGTGATATGACCGAATTAATGTTGAAAGCCACCTTAATCCCCAGTGAACCAAACCATTAATCATATAGATCAAGATTCCTCTCCTGCCCTACTTGGGAAGGTCTGCCAGCAACCTCCGGATGGTCGTGGGTTTCCCCCGGGCTCTGCCCAGTTTCCTCCCACCATAATGCTGGCCGCCGTCATATATGTGAAATATTCTTCAGTACAGCGTAAAACACCGATCAAATAAATAAATAAATATAGATCAAGAAAAGCAATTGTATTTCTCTACTATTACCTAACAATTATTTGTTCAAAAGGCAATGAAGATTGCATGACATAAATTATAACTGTGTAAATTTATTGCTATAAAATTAAAATTAAAATAAGATAAAGTTGATTTGGTATTGTATTCCAATTGCTTGTGTACTGTGGATACTGTTATACTGCGTGTTGGTGGCATTTGGCACCAAGTGGCATTTTGTTGTTTCAGTGGGACTTGCCAGCTGAGAACATCGACACTGAAGTGTTGGCACACCTGAATGGAGTGATGTTTTGTTACAACATTTCAGACAAGGTTCGTCTATTCTAGTGATTCAACCGAATCAGAAACTCAATCACAATGAATAATAAATGAATTCAGTTCAGCTAGGCAGTCATCCTTCAATCTATTCATCCACCAAACCGTGTGACTTCAAATATTTTGTATTTGTCTTTGAATGGATTATTTATTTCACTCAAAGACCACTAAAACTATAGCACGAGACTATGCAGTTTCAAAAGAACGACAGAAAATGGCAAATAAAGAATATGTGTATACAATCTGGATCCATGGAGTGCTTTCTGGATGCAAATCACTTACACTGGACATTGCTTAAGATACTGGGATTCCTTTGCTTGGACTGAGACATCAAGAACGATGCGTTTCCTAAGGCTATCGGCCATTTGCCTCACTTCATGAAGCTGAATTCCTGTAAAAGTGACATATTATTGAGTACGACGAGAGAGAACATTATATGAAAAAATATACGTGTGAAAAATCGTGAATTTGTTACAGGAGTCGTTTACGCGTCTGTCGTATTGGCTTGAGCAGGTAGACAAGCACAGCAGCGACATGGTCTGTAAGGTGTTGGTGGGCACCCAGAGTGACTTGCCACGGACAGTTGACAGTGACGCCGGAAAGGTAAAGCATGGGAGTTGGTTTAAGCATATAGGTTTATTAAGAAGTACTCAGTAAGCAGAAGGCTTATAGTGCGTAATATACAATCATGTTTTCTGAGCGTACAAAAAGAGGAAAAAAGTAGTGATACAATAGAAAATGGAAAATTAAAAAAATACATAGCAGTTCTATCCATATTTATTCATGGCACATGTAAAATGGAAAGTATCTGATCTAAATGTAATGTCATTGTAGTAACATAGAAGGAGTTTTTAAAATGCTTTGTTTACTCTTTTGCTTAACATATTTGCTCTTTCATGAAACGTATTGTAAACGTATAGATTTTGGTTTTTCTTTTCCCCTAGATACAAGCCTGAAGAAAACGGGCATCTGTAAACTTTTACTTGGTGCAGTTCTGACGGGACTTCATAATTGCTGAGAAAACAGTAAAGATATAA
Source organism: Acanthopleura granulata (assembly GCA_016165875.1). Classification (NCBI taxonomy): domain Eukaryota; kingdom Metazoa; phylum Mollusca; class Polyplacophora; order Chitonida; family Chitonidae; genus Acanthopleura; species Acanthopleura granulata. The sequence goes on from JABBOT010000010.1 coordinate 18,596,676, forward strand.
TAAAATGCAACAGTATAAAGTAAATAAAGCTTAGACATACCTATATATGCTCTATTTTTGAATGAAACATATACATGAAAGTCGTAATTCTTAGGCGCTGTGAGGTGCAGGAAATTTGAATTGTGTATATTTTTTCCTATAGGAATTAGCGGAGAGACTGAACATTCCCAGTGTAGATACCAGCGCTAAAACAGGTTCCAATGTGCGTGCGGCGTTCATGGCGATTGTGAAGGAGCTGTTGACTAATGAGTACCCCTGGGGGAAATATGACGACATGAGGGTGCGTCTGGACGGTGAGGAGACTTCACAGGAGGAGGAAAACAGCTCGGTACACAGCCTTATCTCTGATCAACATGATGGAGGGTGGTGCTGTAGGCTGTTATAAATTCAGGGGATGCTGTATACTCTATTATCGTCAGGTGACAATCTGCCAGCTTACATCGCCAGGTGGCACTCTGCCCTCTTATATCGCTAGTTAGCGCTCTGTTCTCTTATTTCGCCAGGAGGTGCTCTGCCCTCATATCGCCAGGTGGCACTGTGTGTTGTATCAACAGATGGCACTGCACATTCAGGTTGTGAAGTGCTGATTTGATAAAAATGGATATGGTGGAGTTGTTGATCGTAATGCCTCCAGGTGTCGCTGTTTCCTAACATGGCCAAGTGGCGCTATGTTCCGTTATATCTCCAGGCGAACAGTCTGTGCCGTTCTGATTCGGTCAAAATGGGTATAGTGGAGCTGTTTGATGCGTTATCTCCAGGTGGTGCTGAAATGAAATCTTTGCAGAACCAGTGTAAACGCAACAGAGTTGACAGCGTATCAAGTGCAAAAACTGTAGCTTTGGAAAACATCCCTTTATATAATCCGAGCTGTTGAAAACCGCCTGTATTGGATAGATTGAAAAGGAGAAATGAAAACATTTGCAGTGATGACTCTCCAGATATAACTTAAACTGCGGGTATAGCTTCACATACAGATGGGAGCTCCACTGACAGTGCTATTCAACCGGAGGTCATTGCCCGTAAATGAGAAACAAGTTCATGTTCAAATCTCATGTAGGCTATTGTGTGAAATAAATCAGAATGGTAAACAAAGTATTGAGCTTTGTGAGTGGTATGCCATTGGATCATAATGTAACTGATGCCATTGGGTTTTTTTTTTATTTTTCCACTTTGATCCATACGCGTCCGTGTTTCGTTCATTTATGAATATTTCAGACTTAACATTTACTGGTTTCTTCTGACTATGTACAGCGTGGGACAAATTAATTTGCTTGTTTGTTCTTGATTGACATTTTGCTATTAATAGCCATATTTTATTTATTTATTTTTTGATGGGGGGGGGGGGGGGTAAGTTGCCACTACTTATGAATTCACGTGAACAGTAAGAATAAAACCCTAAATGAAGTGAATAGACCAGAGGCCAGATTGCACCGATAACGCGTGACCAATTGACGACTATCACTAGGTTGTCGCTGCTCGGGTTTTACTCTGTATGCTGCACTCTTTTATGTTTGTGATGTTGGTAACATGTAATAAACTCTGTCGATTTATTGGACTACTGATATTATCGAATGCTTCCCCATTGTTAAAGGAAAAACCCCGTAAAAAATTATCTTAGGACGAGCGAAAAGGCGTCACTGGTGAACCACATCATTAATATGGTCCATAAAACCCACCGTACAATCAAAACATTTGACTGCGTTTATTTTGGTGAGAAAAAATCTAAAAATTCAGTAAAGGTATTGCCAGATACAGTTTCATTCTTACGAGGTCTTTCTCTTTGACAATTTATTTTAATAAATGATATAATCAAAGAATTATTGAAGGAATATTAGGGTTTTTAGCTGTTGGTGTATCCATTTGCCTTGTACATGCACTCGAATATATCATAACATGTTTTAAAGTAGAATTCCGGACAGATAGATTAAAGAACATTATACTCGGGTAAAAGAAGAGCAAAGAAGAAACATTTCGAGTTTTCAAAAACAAGACAGATGTTATCAAAATTGTGAACTAGAGGCTGACTGTATGACGTCAAGCTGTCTCTACCGATAGCCATGAGTGTTGGAAAAACGGCTCGGTGCTAATTCTACAGTGTTCAGGCGGTTGTTGAATCGCACTTGTCGAATGAAAATAATTGAAGATGCCTCTCATACGCCGCGCACACACGATGAAACCTGTCGAATTCCACAAATCGTATGAAACAGCGTCTGCCATATTTTCATTCAGCTAGCCGAATTCAACGGTGGGAAAGGAGAAACCACACCGGTTTATAGCGGTGTACAAGTAATACAATGTCGTTCGACTTTCACAGTGCTCTGGTTCTTTAGTAGGAAAGACTGGATTGACATGAATAGAGGTGATAATTCTGTTCTTTGTGTATACGTGTATCTTAATAAGGTTACCTTGAGAAATGCTATTGTCAGAGTTTGGAGAACAGTGTTGCAATGCCTGCTCAAACTACTATATGCAATGACTACCTGGTAGGACTGCAGTCCGATTGTATTGGTGTGTGTGTGTGTGTGTGTTCTCAAGCAACCAAGCAACACTGCCAACGAGTTCGAACAGAAACTGCTCAGGTGTTTGTATTGATTATCGCTGACCAGTGAACTGCATCGTGGAGTTTCCATGGACATTGTCTGGCCTCCCCTACATGCTGTGTGTGTAATACAAAGTCAGATTGTATGACATATATATATGAATTGTAGGCATAATTTTCCTGAGGATGGCTGAGACATGTTGAGATGACGTGGTGAGATCAGTCAATGGTGTAAAATGGAGAGCCAAGGAACAGAGGACGATATGACGGTTCCACAAGAGTGATGAATGATTCCAGAATGAGGTGATGGATCAAAAGAAAGAGACAAAGATGGCAGCTCACGAAACAGATGTAAAGATGGCGGATCAGAAAACAGAGGGCAGGATGGCAGATCTGAAAGATCTAGAAGACAATGCGAATGAGTGAGAGTTTGTTTAAATCTTCGCGCTTTTAATAGTGTGTTGCTCTGTAAAATCGGAAAACATCAATTATACTTCGGTTAAGTTTATAGAATTCTAAAGCTGGTAAACTAAAACAAATATTTAGATTATTATTGATTGGCGTCGAAGCAGAGGAGGGGCCGAGAAAGTGTCTCAGAGACTCCGTGTACCATGTCCTTACTTTTCATGTGCAAGGATAGCCTCTACCCCACCCCCACACGGCCAGTTGACCTCTGACGCCATTCGGATTCAAGCTCATGTTTTCACAAAAGTTTTGGTTCTTTTAATTTACTATACTTCTGTGGTGAAGTATTCGCGGGACTGAGAAAGGTCAGTAAAATATTCATATAGAATATGAATTAAACTACATGTAAACAAGTATTTCTTCATATATAAGTCAAATTATGCAAAGCATGATATGGATGTTCTTAATGAGTTATAATACATAGTTTATTTGGAAGAAGCTAGTTTAAGTTTGGGTGTATGTCGCCCGATCATTGAAGTTCATACTCTATAATGAAATCATCGGTATGAATCAAACTATAAGTCTCACAGCATTATGTTAGCAAGATCTACTCAGTATAAGTATGGAAAATATACACCGCAATATAGTCGGACGTTATTTTTTACTTCCAGTGATGCTTTCTTCCGGGTTCTTCTCTGTGGTAACACCAATGTGGGCAAATCTTCCCTCCTCACACGTTTTACGGTAGGCTTACTTCACTGCTTACTTAGTTACTTCCTCTGAAAACCACTTCCCTTTGGATAATCGTGAAGGAGGAACGCATGCATGTATTGTCGATCTTGATCAGATTTTTCAAGGAATAACAAATATAGAACTTTTGTCCAGAAGTGCATCCATAGCTGGTGAGAATGGATTATTTCTACTATAGATGAAAATCCTGTAATGTAAACCCTCCTCCCCCACCCCCAAAGTCGCATATTCACAAATTAGACATCAATTTATTTCGTCTCTTGATCCATCTGTTTTCTTTCCAGGACGATACATTTTCGGACCAGTATTCACCTACGGCTGACCTGGAGTTCGTAAGTACATGAGTATTTTTTTTCGTATGTCAAACGTTTAGTTTATAAAACAGTTTACTCTGCGATGATACTAAATTTTTTTTTATATTTTTTTATTCTTACTCTACAGAAGGAGAAAACGGTTCACGTCGGTGGAAGAAACGTAGTTCTTCAAATAGTGAGTATAACTGTCGGTACATTCTCAACGTATTGATGTCTGGTTCCGTATTGTCAAACATACACTGTCCTGATATACATGTTAGGCATTTTAGGTCAAGATCCGCAATTTCTTGTTGTAGATCCGTTCTCAGAAATACATGCCAGAAAAAGCATAACAAGCATCGACACCCTCTGTACCCTGACAAAACATTGTCAATGGGGGAAAGTGAATGACTTGACCATGTATTTTGTTACAAATTGTTGTTGTTGTATATTGCAGTGGGACATGGGTGGAAAAGAGCGATCCAGTCCCGACTCTCACAGCTTTTACCGGGATTCCCACGCTGTTCTTATATTGTATGACGTCACAAATCAGGTGAGGCTGAAGATGATTAGTCACTTTTTAGTCTTGATGAAGATTTTAGTCAATTATCTAGGCCTACATTTTATACAGTAGTTCCTTTAATTAGGCTATACGATGGTGTGTAGAATTCTACTAAAGTCGTATGATTTTTCGGTTAGATTGTAAGCTGAAACCGGAGTACTCGGCGGAAATCACAGCCCCACGCCAGGCATGCTGAAAAGCATACTGACAGCGAGAATGGGATTCGAACTCGCGACCTCATCCGTCAAGTGGCTGGCAATCGCAGCTTCGTTCAATTTCTGTGTGAAAAAAATTACATAACATAAGAACACAAACATTTTCAATACGATTAGCACTTGAACCAATCGTTTTTGTCCACAGGAATCGTATGATCAGCTGAAGGATTGGCTGAAAGAGGTCAGAGATCGAGGAAAAGAAAACGTGGAGATATATACCGTGGGTAACAAATCGGACAAAGCTGATGCTAGGGTCGTGCAGTTCGACTCGGCGGAGGTATGATGTGCACAGTGTAGCGCTCATATGGTGTGTGTGAAGGTGGCTTGCAGTAATTCGTAGTAAACGGTTCACAACGGCACTAGGCATTATGTTCTTGTAAAAAATAAAACTGACCTTGTTGCCTTCTGCAGTAGGCTAGATCTCGTACCTGTTAAACAAACACAACTTCAGAGTCTCTACAAAATGCTATATCGGGATATTGGGCTTCAATTTGGAGCTTCTTTATATATACTCTATTACTATGCAATGAGTCACAGTTGGATCTTCTTTATATACTGCGCTTCTGGGTCACATGTGTCCAGTATTGGAGTTTCTTTATTACACCCTGTTGAGGGTTAGGCTGTATACACTGTTGACATGGTTGAGTAATATAGATCCCTTAGTGGATCTTCTGTGTATACCCTATTCAGTTGTATAAATCCAAAAGTGGATCTTCTTTGTATACCATACTGAGTTGTATAAATCCAGTAGTGAAGCTTCTTTACATACCATGTTAAGTTATATAAATGAAGTAATGGAGCTGTCATGTTCAGTTCAATATATCCAGCAGTTGATCTGCTTTATATATCATGTTTGGGGCCCCCGTGGCCAGGGGGGGTTGGCGTGCTAATGCAGCGTAATGCCCCAGGTGCCTCTCATAAATGCGATCGCCGTGAATTCAAGCCCCGCTCAGGCTGGCTTCCTCTCCGATCGTACACGTGGGAGATCCGCCAGCAACCTGCGGATGGTCGTGAGTTGCCTTCCACCATAATGCTGGTGGCCGTTATATAGGTGAATTATTCTTAAGTTGTACACATCAGTCAAATAAATAAATAAATAAATAAATAAATAAACAGGAATTTCCGTTTATACATAGATACTATCTGAACTCATATACTGGTAGTTTTGCTTGGGTTTAATATATGCGTCTTTATGCGTTACAGGATTTTGCCCGTCAGGAGGATGCTTGCTTCTTCGAAGTTAGCGCTAAAACAGGCCACAACGTTGAAAAGCTGTTTAATGACCTGGTTTTTCAGCTCCTGGTCACATTCGTGGAGGATTTACCATCGGGGAGGATGCAATTTGCTGCCCAACGGACACTAATTCGCCGGCGTTACTGGCGCTCAGCATGCTGCTCTATTACGTAACCACGGAATAAGTACTTATTATATAGAAATACAAATACCGTTACTATCAAGTAAAGGCGCGGTATTAAAGCGTGTGCGAACTTGGTGGATGTGATAAAACCTCGGTATGTCTATCGATATGTGCAATAAACACTAACAGAACTATTTCGGTGGGATCATTTATTATGCCTCGTTACTAAGAACAGTGACGTGAGCTAGCAGGACGGCACTGGTCGCATAGTCAGTATTACCACAGACGAGTGACAAGTGGAGTGGAAATGTAGACATCTTACGGGTGTCCAGGGGATTTTACATTGGGGATATGGAATATAATAATGCTCATGTAAACTTGTCGAGAAAATGCAATGTAAAATACGTAAGCTGTGATGGAAAAAAAAAGTGTGCTGTTTCTGATAAGATGAAAATAAATTTGCGTCGACAGATCGATGTTTTGTTTACTGACTCGGGTCGTGTGTTCTGCTTGGTCGAATTATTTCAACGCTATACAAAGGGAAATCGAAATATCTACCGTACAACAAAAAAGTGCTTTAACCATCGGTTCAAATCCGAACGATGCTGTTTTGTCGAATGGTTTGTTGGAATGTTGCACGACTTCTGTTATTGTATAAATAGAACATCTAAGGGCCACCATTATTTACAAGGTCAGTATCCAAATGCCCATAGTTTACTATTCATGTTGAATGCTACCAGTTATGTTGATGGTGATATTGCTTGGATGAGAGCCAGTATATAAACAACGTATCTTCTTAATAGACAGTCAGTCTTATAAACTGTATCGGTTATTTCCCTCATGGCCATAAACCAGGGAGTCGCGAGATCCGGGATCAAACCTGGTCGGACCATACTAAAGGCTTTTAAAACGGTACTTGTCGCTGCCTCGCTTGGCTCTCAGTAGTGAGAGGTTAGAGCAAGGAAAGAGGACTGGTCGGTCCGGTGTTAGTATATTGTGACTGGGTTGGGTGTCATGTCTGGTGTCTTTAGCATAATGTTCCAGTGACGCAGCACTTTGTAGGCCTGGGCTCGCCCTGCCACAAGAAGATACAGTACATGTATATAGGTCTTATACACATTCTAAAGACTCCTTGTCGTCACATAAATGAAAAATTGTTTCGAACGACGTAATATCTGAACATACATACATACTGCCTGTTTCCCTCCCACCATAATGTTGACCGTCGTCGCATAAGTGAAATATACCTCAGCACGGCGTAAAACACCAGTCAATTTAAGTAAATGAGTAATAATAATTCTTGGCTATTGCGCAAAGAAAACATTGCGATAAAAATAAATGAATAAAATGAATAAACTAAATAAATTTAAATAAATAAATAGATAGAGCCTATACTGTTCAAAACAAAGGAAACGCCTTCACAGTATTATCATTTTTGTCAACCCACAATAACCAGTTTTTACAGCGATGTGATGCTGGCATTGCCGCTCATTACACATTGATGATAAACGCGGTATAAACACATATAATGTACCACCCAGATTATGCATGCTGGTGCGCACGAGGGCACGCGGAAACCCAGCAACGGAGTCAACACGTGCAAACAAGCCTGGTCATGTTATAGATTAGTGCTAATCTGGCCCTGTACAGCGCAGATGCCAAGCCTTTAACCTTATATACCCACATACGCTGACCAGCGAATCGTTAAATATCCGTTATGCGCATGTATTACTCCGCTAGGTTCCTTCGCACGGAATAGTGTACAGGATTCAGTGAAATCTGCTGAATTTAGTTACAGACAAAATGGCACAGCAAGAATGGTAAGTTACAAGCATGAAGTTTAATTGTCTTTATCCAAACGATATTATCTGTACTATGAGAGTCGACGTTGCTAGGCAACTCTGGTTCATCGAAAGTTCTCGGTAATATCAGACTTTACTTATCCACCGGAAGTCGCTGTATGTAGTTTTGTCGCCTATCCTACGATGTATATTTTCGTCCCCTACTCAATAAATATTACACCATTAATCGATTCAACTATCATACTTCCAAGGTAAAATGAACAATCTAACTCACGTCGTTAGAATGATTGTAACATGGAACTATGTAATTTAGAATACGAATCCTGTATACTACAGATGATGGCTTTGCATTCTAAGCGGAGTATTTCTACTGCCATAATCCTATTCGGAAGGTGGTTCAGACTTACGGTCGGTAATATGTGTGGTTGGATTGGACCTGGGCTATTCGCACTAAATCACATATGTACGTAACTGTAATTACTGATAAACTATAAGTACCGACAAAACTGTAACTACTGGTAAAACTGTAGTAACTGACAAAACTACAATTATTGATAAGGCTGTAATTACTGACAAAACTGTAATTATTGATAAAATCACCCATTTGATCCATTTGTCATTTACTCAGTATCCAGCGCCAAAAATCAGCTTATCTTAAAGTTTTCAATGTTTCTTAAAGTTTCGAAACTGATCTTATATACGAAGCAGCCAATCAGTGCCTACCTTACACAGCCCCTCGGTGTCGCTATCTCAGTGACTGGCACATGTTAGCACCATTGCACTAATATTTGATGTCATTATAAAGCCCTCCGTACATTGTATTAAGCTAATTCTAAAATATTGTTCAAAAACTGTAATTGCATCTTTTCTACATATGGCCTCAAAATAGCCATTGTGTTTATATACTTCTCTATGCACCATAACAATTTTTATATCTCTGTGATGTTGTTGTTGTCTTTTACAGTGTTGGTTTATTCAAAGTTCTGCTCACGGGTAACGCTGGCGTGGGTAAATCATCCCTGCTTATGAGATACGCGGTAAGTTTATGTCCGATAATATTGCGTTACCTGCACTCTTGCATTGATTGATATCTTTGATGGGTAATTCGAGTTCATGTCAAATACATGTAACGCGTCATAGCGATGAAACTGTTGTGACCAATCAGATTTTTCGCATTAAGCTTGCAATGCAGACTTGAAATCAGATGATCATACAACATGGATTTATTTATTTATTTGTTGTATTTTTATGCCATACTCAAGGATATTTCACTGATACGGCCACGGCCAGCATTATGGTAGGAGGGAATCAGCAGAGCCCGGGGGAAAGCCATGCACGACCACCCACAGGTTGATGGCGAACCAGCATCCATTTAATAACAACATATGACGAGAATATATATACTGAGCATCTTCACTGGGTGACCCAGTTAAAACTACTTTTTTCTGGGTAGATCTAATTATAGTATTCAGTCAAAGGCGTTTTATAGCTGAAGTATCCGCTCACCTTTGATTAGCATATCCGAAATGAGCCTCAGACGTCGTAACAACGCCAAAAAAGGGAACTTATCGCCCACATTATCGAAAATATCATCTCCCACGGTCGGGTGACATCAGCTTGACTTGAGGGGCTATTTATGGATCGGTGTCTCCTGGCAGAAGAAATCAAGATCGTGTCAGTTTTTTCTCGATGAAAAGTTTCAGACTGATATGTAAGCCCACCTTGTCAGTTTTGATTTTGGGCAGGTGCTTCACATCGACAGTCACTATAGTGAGACGTCATATTGTTTATTTAGGCCCGCATAGTATTTTACTCTGTCCAAACGGTGTTTTTGTCCAGGCTCAAGAATGTTCACTCTGACGAATCGGGCACACGTATCAAATTTAAACTCTATAACGCAAAATTAACAAATTCATATTTGAAATATCGCAGTGATGCCACCATGTTTATAGCGGGTGTAAATCTGTATTAGGTATTTACATGCCAATGATCTCAAGCGTCGTAGGTTGCATCCGTCGTTCAGAGGCCATTGTGTTTAGAGAGCAACCAGCATGCAGTAAGCCTACACTTAAAATGGGAGATCTTTATATCAAGCAATTGTGTGCAATAGGGCTCTACAATCTTAGTCTCGTACACAGCTAGAAAAGTGGTGATGGCCAACCACCAATAATTGGTGAGGAGAAATGGTGATGACCAATCCCATCACCATTTATTGTTGATGGGATCACGCCATCACTATTCACTGGTGACGAGAAGCGGTGATGACCTGTCCCATCACCACTTATTAGTGATAATAAAAAGAGATGGCCTATAGAATGGCCCAAATTTGTTCCAATGAAAACATTTCTTTGGCAATGACGCTGATAGGTCTATACTTATAGCTGAGATATTTTATGAACATGCATGTGTATAATAGTGTGTATATATAAAATGTAAACTTTCTCAAGGTGGAAATATTATATACAGATACATAGATTTCTGTCAGTCATAAGACTGTTCTCCTCAATAAACAAATACTGCAACACTGAACTTGTTATGTGAAATATTTACAGTAACACTAGCTTGCATCTATATATATAGTATATTTGATGTATATGTATATCATTTTGCAGCCACAAGAATGCTGATTAACGAGTCTGGGATTATGTCCCACCTCTTAACAACTGGTTAGATTTTGCAATCTGTCCATCAGTTTGTCCCTTTAAGCATGTTTTAATTATTGTCTCTACTGTTTGTCCTCAAATATGGTACATCACTGTATCATATGTGTTTTCAAGTTTTTTAAAAAAAAAAACCAAAAAAAAAATCAAAACAAAACAAGAACATTAAAAACAGACAGTAGTTTGATACTTTCCAGTCTGTCAGTTTGACCATTTTTTTTTAACCGTTTCTAAGTGGCTGCTAACAAAATTTAGACATTTCTTTTATTCATTGAACCTCTCAGCTGTGTGTGTTTTGGTGATTATATGAAACTGTTATTTTTTGTACATAGGTTTTAATTTAGACCTTCCTATCTATAGGTAAAGTATATGGGGATGTCCCAGTAAGAGGTCAGCCCTGGATCTGACTGTGTTGTTGATAAGACAACATAAAGGATATTCAAGTTGAGGCGGACGGCCATATGATATGCCGAACTGCCTCCATGAGCGAGACTTTCCTCTTGATGGCGGCACTGTGTTACAAACAAGATATTCCGTACAACTCCATGTGAAACAAGTTCTGAGGCAGACTGAACAGAAAGCTTGTTGACTCTCCAGAGCTAATAGAGAACACTGGCAGGAAATTGTGTATTCTTGTAATATTTTAGTCGGGAGCAAGAAGAGCACAAGGAATTATGCACAATACTCGGGACAATAATCTTGCACAGAATCAAAGATGTGCCATGCTGCTGTCTCATGTTCACCAGGAGGTGTACATGACTGTTTATTTTCCTCTGCTAATATACTGTTATGAATCCATGGTCTTAGTTTGCTGTGAGTTTTTAGTGTATCATCATTTCACTGAGCTGTTAAAAGCTGACACATTGGGTTCATTTGATTGTAGTTTGGAATTCTATTATTTCACTTATGTGAAGGTGGGTAGTAAAACGCGGAGGGAGGCGGCATTGTTTTAAATACCATTTTTTGGTGTTACTTATCACCATCTTCCTGCCTGTGTAATACATGGGAATTACCGGGCTATTATACCAACAAATCCTCATCGCAAACACAGTTTGGACTCGAATGACTGAAGACTGGGAAGGTTCTTCCTTATTGTCCAACTATAGAGGTGTTAAAGATATACTTCAACAGTGTACAAATGTATTGCTTCTCACGGGAATTTACTGGTTTATGTTGCAGGTTGACATATATCAAGACGAATACCTTCCTACCATCGGCCTGGATTTTGTAAGTTGATCCTTGTCAGAATTCTCCACATCAACTAGCCATGTCTTTAGCAAAAGGAAAAGAGATCATAAACATTAAGTGAGCAGAAGAAGACCTTCATTGAGTGTACAATGAAGCCCATCGTGTACAATCAAAACATTTGACTGCATTTAATGCAGTGAACAAAAAGACACAAAAGTAAATGATGTTATTTCACATGCAATTTTTAGGGTCTTTCCGTTGAAACCTAACCCATTTTATCATTTCTTTAACATAGAGAAGTTTTCGGGTAATGTAATGGTTATGGGGATTAAGTATGAGTTTAGACTAATGAAATGTTTGTAGACTTCCTGTCGCATCCATATCAGCATGCCAGAAAACAATATGGTCACAACAAGGAAAGTTTAAAAAACAAATTCACGAAATTCTCGCCTCTAATTTTAGACACATAGATAAAATAAATCTAAATAATTCAATGAAAAGATACTGTATTTATATGTTTTACAGTTTAGCCAGTATTAAAAATGAAAAGTAACTGTCTCGATTTATCTCCACTACAGAAAGTCAAACTTGTGACTCTCAAAGACAAAACAATAAAACTTCAACTGGTAAGTGAAAGTGAAAACGATTGTGTGTTAACAGTAGGTGTGTGTGTACTGACCCATGTGTGTTGACAATGGCTGTGTGTGCACTGACTCACAGTGTGTTGACAATGGTTGTGTGTGCACTGACCCATAGTGTGTTGACAACGGTTGAGCGTGCACTGATCCATAGTGTGTTGACAATGGCTGTGTGTACACTGACCCATAGTGTGTTGACAATTGCTGTGTGTGTACTGACCCATAGTGTGTTGATAATGGTTGTGTGTATAATGGCCCATAGTGTGTTGACAAGCGCGGTGTGTACACTGACTCACAGTGTGTTGACAATGGTTGTGTGTGTACTGACCCATAGTGTGCTGACAAAGACGTTGTGTGCGCTGACTCACAGTGTGTTGATAATGGTTGTGTGTGTACTGACCCATAGTGTGTTGACAAGGGTTTTGTGTGCTCTTACCCATAGTGTGCTGACAATGGTTGTGTGTGTACTGACCCATAGCGTGTTGATAATGGCTGTGTGTGCATTGACCCATCGTGTGTTGACAATGACTCTACGTGCAATGACCATAGTGTGCACTGACTCGTAGTGTGTTCACAATGGCTGTGTGTACACTGACCCATAGTGTGTTGAAAAGGGCGGTGTGTGCACTGAACCATAGTGTGTTAACAACGGTTGAGCGTGCACTGATCCATAGTGTGTTGACAATGGCTGTGTGTACACTGACCCATAGTGTGTTGACAATGGTTGTGTGTTTACTAACCGATAGTGTGCTTACAGTTGTTGTGTATCACTGAAAAAGTACCAGTAGTGGTATATACAGGTGTTCAAAGTGTTGCATTGTCTCTGTTTTTCATATTCCACATGTTATATTATTAATGTCGTTTGGAATTGTTATGTAGACTGTATTTATGTATCTCGCTGTTGTCTTACTTCTGTATTTTACATTACATGATTGACGCGACATTTAATATTTTTGTGTTGACCCGGGCTGTTTTTGTGTTTGTGCATGCATGTTTTTTTCTTACCAAAAATACTGATATGATTATAAATACCTGTGTCTTGACACGAGTTTTGCGTGTTAACAGTGTTTGCCTTTTTTGTTAATCTTGTTTGTTTGCGTGCGAGGACTTTTTTGTCTTTCTGAGATGACATTGTTTCTCGTGTTTTTGTTGATAGTGTTAACCTCGTCATGCAACATATGGTTTTGCTGATAGGCCACAAATGCAGAATATATTCCCTTAGTTGTTCTCGTGTTGTATTTTTGCCATTTTGTGTTCACATTATTTTACATTTTTATGTTTTGTGCAAGGTTTTATTTCCATCTTGTTTTGTATCTTGTGTTGACATTCTTGTGTTTCTCATCTTGACATTGTTTTGTATGTTATGTCGACAGTGGGACACCGGAGGGCAGGAAAATTTCCGAACTATAACAAACAGTTATTATCGAGGATGTCATGCAGCACTTCTTGTCTATGACGTCACGGACCAGGTAAGTGGGTATACCATACACCCACCTGTTTAGTTGATTTTCTCATTAATTTCCAATATACGCATTTGAAATCAATTTAATATTCCTTGACTATCACTTTGAAGTGGAAGCAATTTTTTTGCCTAGTGTGTGTGTGTGACGTGGAAGGACACGCCTGCCGCCTCGTACTTGTGTCAAAACGTTAAAGATGAACTATCCAAGTTGATCAGTTTTTGCGCGCGAAGGTGAAAGTGATTTAAAGCATAAAACTCGCTAGATTATTTAAAAAAATATTTTTTTTCAAGGTCGATAGAGTAAGGTTCGTGAAACGTGGTTTTCACGCTTGATGCCCTCCTAATGCATGACTTCATCCTGGCGGTATGCCATTTTATACAGTAATCAGCCGTGCTAATTACACATCGAATTACGATAGGATGCGTTTTCATGCCTTCCCATCGAACACCTCCGTGCCACGAAAATGCATAATTGCCATGCGACGTGACCATTTCGAACCGAATAAGCACTCAAAATTATGCTCTAGCCATTTTGAGGGGGAGTGTTTTGATCAGGTGTACAGACTAAAAACATTGCGCTTCGAAACCGGAAATGCCACAGTTAAGTCACACACATTTAGCACATTAGCGATATTCAAAGTCAGAGAAGCAATGTAAGATTTACTTCCCGAAACTTTTGGTGTTAAATGTATTTTTTATTTTCTACAAGTAACTCATGAGATGCTTTTACTTGCTTGCGTAATTTTTTAATATCACAGGTACATCATTCAGACGAGTAAAGTGAAAAATAGAAACGGGACATGACTTAATTTGTTCTTCAATATTAAACGTTTTGAGGAGGTTACGAAACAGAGAAATCCACCTTGCTACTTTATCTAACAGCAGTCTTACATTTAATAAGACGGTTGGGGTTGGTATATCGATTCGAAGGGGTAACCTTGCCTGTAAAACGTGGGTAGGTTACGGTGAGATTTATGGTCATTAATCGACTACTTTTCATATAATACCAAAAAGATGAAATGTTATAAATTGCAAACGCTTTTTACAGAGCCGTTCATGATGTTCATGATTAACCGGTAACCAAACATTTCTCACGTGTCTCTGTCGCTTGCAGGAATCATTCGTCAGGCTGAAGGACTGGCTCATGGAAGTGAACGCATACGCCAACGATAACGTCATCAAAATTCTGGTCGGTAATAAGTCTGACAAATCCGACGCCCGAGTTGTTGATTTTGAAACCGCCCAGGTAGGCTTTTTTCTTACCGACTCTTAATTGACAGATTTGTTCCGGTACAATGGAAGTGTGCTGTTTATAACGTGTATACGTCAACGATTCCTCACCGGAGGAGTTCTTTATAAAAAAAAGTGCTATAAAAGTCACGTAAAGTCTGTAGTTTCCCAATGTCACTCCCAGTGAGTAAGATGCGCGAAACATATCCGCGAGGTACATGAGGTCCAATCCCAGCCTTAGACGGAAGGACATTTGTGGATTCCTTCGCTTTCGCTGGTTGTAAGGGCGAACAAAGTTGTAAATTGCCCCGGGCGCCCCGGTTTCCTCCCCCCACGGAACCAATCGCCATCATATATATAGGTGAAGTGCTCTTCATAATAGGGTTAAACACCAATGAGTCAATTATTTGAAAAATCAAATGGCATTGTGGCAAGCGTGCTATTAAAACTATGCATAAACCCTTTCACCAAAGTGGTTCAGCTTGGTATGACCTCCTCTTCGATTACGTGTGGAAAGGTCTTCAATCTTGTAGTTTTCAACCACAATTAAGGGTTACGGTTTATTCCACAAGGCCAGATATTGCCTAAGGAAACAGGTTACAAATAAATAAATAATGTAGTTTTCGCCAGTACTGATGACGACAGCCCCACTTTGAGAATTATGGAAGTGGGGCCGAAACTGCAGTCGTTGAAACCTGCACTGTGTGGGGTATGGGAGATTGGCGAAGATTTCATTTGTCGAAATAAACCGGGCATTCCATGAGGGTTGAGTTTTGAAGTGTGGCCAAAAATTGTAGATTGTTTAAGCGTATACATTGTGCGGGGCATGGCAGTGCATGTGCCCGAAAATTTCATGCACTTGTTTAAATCTTGGCGATGTTGAGTGGGGAGGTGTGGCAGAAAAGTGTAGTCGTTTAAACGTGGATTGTGTTAATTGTGGAAGTGTGTCCGAAACTTTCAGTTCTTGAAACGTGGGCACCTTCCCACAAAACTAAACACACAAATAACCAAATACATTGATGGGCGGATTGAATATCTGTGAGTTTTTATGTTTTACTCGTTTGTTTCCAGGCTTTTGCCACCGAGGAGGGAGTGAAGGTGATAGAGGTGAGCGCCAAGACAGGCGATAACGTGGAAAACCTGTTTACAGAGGTGACGTCCGAACTGCTGGAGGCTTTAGGGGAAGGTGGAGGCCAGAGCACATTGAGGTTACATGGCTCTGGGCGGCAGCGGCAAGGCGGATGTTGCGCAATCTCATAGTCAGCAACTGCTGTATATACAGACCCACTTACATGGACAACTAACTGCTTGGTGCACAAGTGTGACTATGGCCTTAAACAACTTATTTGCCCACGTACAATCTTCCCATCATTGGCGTAACGGTCGGTAATTCCATAACATGTCGACTTGTAACTCACCCATGCTCGTTCCACCAATCGTAAGCAACATTTCATTCAACCAATCAGAAACAATTATCCTTAACTAACGGATCGTGTTTTGTGAGTACATATTTATAAGACAGGCAGAAGATGTGTAAACACATTGTCATTTACCTTACTCTGCTACCCACTGTTTACTGCACAAAAGTTATTTACCAACACGTGTGACACAGTGGCTGTTCAGGCGAACTAGGGAGTCTCCATGGCCGAGAGAGTTAGCACGTTATAGTGCAGAGTAATGACCCACGTGCCTCTCATCAATGCGATTGCTGTGAGTTCAAATCCAGCTCATGCTGGCTTCCTCTCCAGCAACCTGGAGAAGGTCCAGCAACCTGTTGATGGTCGTGGGTTTCCTCTGAGTTCTGCTCGGTTTCCTCTCACCATAATGTTTGCCAAAATGAAATATTCTTGACTACGGCGTAAACCACTGGTCAAGTAAATGAATAAAAATAAATAAAATAAGAAGTACGCTTGTGATGTAAAAGTTCATATGGATATAGCAATTTGAGGATGAGGTCATACTGAACATCACACGCGTGCGAAAGGAAAGGTTCGAGGGCAGATAGCAAAACATAAATAAACTCAGGAATAAAAGCTGAATATGTATATTTAAATACATACATATGTGTCTAATTTTACTAAGCAATGTGTATTATACACTCTGACTAGCACATATAATCCTAACCTTATCAATATTTTACATCAATCCATTTTAAAATATTATTATATTGCTTTTAATACAAGTGATTTTGTGAATTGTTCATACTTGTCTTGCCTTTGTTGTTTTCCGTTGAATACAAAACACAGTACTTATTTCAGATGCATTTTTCGTGTATATGTTATGAACGGTGGTCATTCATGTACGTGACTACTAACCTTCAGAAAGTCTCTATATATAATTATCTCCTAAACTGCTCCTTTGCTATACAGCAGTGCTTGAGTCCTGTTGTCAATGCCACAATTCATTGTCATTTGTTCACGACAGAGTTGTTGCTGCAAAGGGTACTGTTCTGCTTGTCCTTGATCGTGGGTAACACTCCTAATAACGTTTGCATCTCATTTCCGACTAAATGCGAAAGGGTAAAACATATCCTGTACATACACTAGGGTATCTTCGTGGTGTATTGGTTAGCGTGCTAGAGCAGCACTCCGGGGCCTCTCACCAGTGGAGTCGCCGGGAGGGTTTAAAGTCCAGCTCAGGCTGAATTCCTCTCCAGACGTACATGGAAATGTCTACCAGCATGACCTGTATACCTGTTTCCCCCGGGGCTCCGCATGGGTTCCTCGTTTTCCTCAGGGCACAAATGACTCCCTCGAATAAGTGAAATATTCCTGAGCACAGCATATAAAACACCACTCAAATAAATAACAACACATATGTGGGCTATTAGGGACACAAACTGAGTTAACAGAATGTGGCCATGGGAATAACTGGACCACCAGACTAAAGGAGGAGGTATGATCAGGCGAGAAATCTGCCCATGGCGGGTACGACAAATTCCTACATTACATTCTCTTTTAATTTCGACGTATATAATATATGAGAGTATATGATTTTGTAAAAATGTATAAATTTTTGAATTGGCGAAACTGTTATAACCAACTGAAATGCCCCCTTGTTCAATTTGGTCAAAATCGTGCAGTTTTGGACCTATTCAAGCCAGGATTTAGGCATAAAGGAAGTGAAACCCCGGAACAAAACTTTGCACAACTCTTGTATTTTAATGAGTTTGTGCTTCATGCAAAATATCTTTTTGGGACCACACTTCCTTCTTAGTTAAAACAATAACGTTGTCTCTTGATGTGCGCAACCTGATCATTATCTTGATGCGTACAGAAAAATGTCCATGTAAACTTTTGTTGACTTTAGTGTAGTGGTTAGGAAATCTAGGTTTGGATCAGCGGATTGTGGGTTCTAGCCTGCATTGTTATATCCATGAAAATGTGCTTTTGTTTTAATTGCACAAGTTTGTAATAATATTACATAATTAAACATTTTATGAAAATACACGTTGATCTTATATGTACTACATATTTCATCCATAGGTAGCTTGTTCCCAGCTCACCTTGCATGTAGTGCGAAATGTGTGACCGCCATTATAACACTACACACTAAGTCTCGAGATATAGCGATGAAAATACGTGCTAACATTGTGATGTCTACGAATTTGATAATTTCTGCTAATTAAAATACTCTGTACGTTAAGATACAACCATCGTGTTCAATGGTGCGTGTTAAACGTGTTTTGTGCGGCAGTCAGAAGGAAAAAAAGCCCCAACAAGATGTATTCTATTTTCATTCTGTAATATTGGTCCATCATGCAATTCTGCTTACAGTTATATTTTGAAAAATAATAATGGTAGAAAATTAAAGCTTGATTAGATCATCAGATCATTGGACGACAAACCTTGTATCTGATAGAAAGGTGTTCACAGAAACCAAAAAGTCAAAGAAAAATATAAAATGTTGGAAACCTAACAAGTCTATATGAGGCCTTCTGTTCGGTTAACTAGAATGCCGATGACCCAGTTTGCGGTTTCCGGTTACCTGATGACTGACTGGTTGTCACAGACAAACTAACTGATTTCTGTCAGCAATGGGCAGTGCTAGTCATGGGTATTTCAGTGACTTATCATATCTCCTCCCTTGTTTGTGTTAAGGGTAGAGGTTTTACGTAATTTTGCCATTAAACCAAAGTGTATGGCATTTGTTCACACTCATATCCTGTTTTGAGAGCAGGAAATTATTATCTGTATGCCAAGTATCTGGCTAAACATATGTGTTATATTGTATTTCAAGTGTTAAGGCGATGCTTTACTCTCTGCTTGTAGGCATATATCATATACACCTACATAGCGGTCAGAAAAGGTGTATGCCAGACTTACTCCAGCACTCACGGTTCATATAACTGAAAAGGAGATAAGGAACTATTTATTTAAATAAATGTCTGTGGACAGCCAAAAGAGGCCGTCTTTTTAACCCATCATTATTTGGGAAATACTCCACCGGCCTTGACAAATAGGTACGTATAGACATAAAAAGCCAATCTAAAAACGATTAAATATTTATGTTATATATACGTTACATATCAACATGGCCAACTTGAAAGAACGTAACCGAAACGTAGAACTAACTCACAGAACGTAGTTTAGGCCACCCATCATTCATTGTTAAACTAGAAATTCCCCGTCCAAGGCCAGCTTCAATCTGTACCATTTATGTCCAAACAATTGAAAGCCAAGCGCTTCTAACCTTTACACCAGTACAAATGTAAGCAATGGCTTTCTACCCGACTGATGTGTTCTCTGCATATATTTGATAATTAGACAACGTAAGCCACGCATCACGTAACAGAAATCTGGATCAAATATAATCAGTTAACTGCTCAGGGTGAGAAGCCCACATTCACAACATCAGAGCATGATCAAGACTTTAAAATTGGTAGTGATGCAGTTATAAGGGAATGAGCAAAGTATACTGACCGGCTCAGCGTCTGTATATATAATCAATATCCAATTATCACTTTTTGTATTTTGTTTATTTTATTCTTTATATTAGGGTAAAGAGTCTTTTCTTCATCAATTCCTCGTAAACCCATTTTTGGTGTACAGATGCATACTGCTTGGAATGAAAAATACTGGAAACTGTCTTGGCATTTATGACATTTATTGACGAAAGCTTGAATTCCGTGGTGAGAGCTTACAAAATGTCAGGTAGTGAGGAGGCTGCGAGTGACGCCCCTTGACGTTCCTAACCAGCACGTAACACAGGAATGCCTGGAGTTTGACGGTTAACCTATGTCAAGATTTTTGTGGTTGCTTTCTCACATGCAGGGCAAGATATGCACTAGTTCTTATTGGCTACGGAAGGTTTGGGACTGAGTTATAGCACTGAACGTTAACATTGTCACTTATATAGAAATTAATAGATAATTATAATATATAATTAATATATAATTAATTATATCCTAATATAAAGAATATCCTGATTAGGCCTACAAAAGGGATGCCCTCGGCGTGGCCTTCAAGTGATGCCTTGCCTTCTATCATGCCATGGCCTGCATGTGGACATAGATGTAAACCTGACTTCAGTATTATCCCCGCACGCCAATGGTCCGGTATAGCGTGGCATATTTGTTGACTTGAACCATACGTGATTGCCCAATATGGCCTACAGGCCTATCCTGTGACACATGGCGCCTCACTTCCTCCAGGTAATGGCCTCAGTTGCTGACCTTACCAACTTTACCCGTGCGTATTTTACCTTGGCACTCCTCTGCCCTCCACTCAGGAGATCGTAAATATTGGATCGGTCGTATGATAAATCTTGACTGATCTTGCCAAGTCTTTCTGTCTCGGATCTGTCGCACGATAAATCGTGATGGGCCTTTCAAATCTCCGTACCAACTCCGTACGACAATAAGAAAGGGTCTTAATTTATTTCATTCATTTATTGAGTGACTTTAATTTCACACTATCGCGTGGTTTCCGCTAAATTGGAATCCTGCAAGAGTCGATGGGTCAGTTTAGGTGTGAGAACGGTCAAACAATCGCGACTAATCGCAGAGGCCATAGGTAGTCGATTCTGGGGTGTAGGACTGGTGTGACACGGCCTTTAACCTTGACATTACGCGAGGCCTGCAGAAAAATTATGGACCTAACATAACATTGTAAATGGTCAATGTATACGTTGCATATCGGCAGGATTTATGAACGAGCTGCGTGCTCCTCTTACCACGCGAAAGCTGAGCTTACCCAATATTTATCATGGTAAATATATACAATAATCACCCGTTGCGATAATTATGACATTACGCATTTAAGTAAATGTTGTAATTATGATGTGTGGGTAAAATATGGTTTTATTTAGGTCTATCAAGCCATTTAGAGTTTTTACCCGAACGTTTGCTGCGAAAAGCATTGCTAATTACACTTTGAACGACAAATTCTACATGCCTTGTGCGCAGTGACCGTCTGGTAGATTGTCTGACATTTCGAAAATGTCGAATATAATAGTACATATTGCACTTGGTCATGTGTATTTTTTATAATCCGTTATTATAAAGATCACTCATGGTGCATATGATGAAGATATCCGGCAGGGACTGGGGAGGGTTAGTCAGGTGTTGCAGAGCACTCGCGTGACCTGCTGTCAGCTGAACACAACTCACCGCATCCAAGGTATTGTATGTAACACAGTATCTGTACCTTCAGGGCAGTAAGAAAAAGGGTCTCTACGTTTTTGCATTACGTGAACTCGGATATTCCGTTTTGAAAGTTTCTCTGTGTCTTACATGTGCTCTAAGGCTCTGCCGTCTAGTTCTAAGTTTCTCATTTTGTTACACGTTTTCTATAGGTTCTGCCTTCTAGTATTGAGGTTCTTTTTGTTGTTACAGATTTTTACCGTACTCTTTTGCATATGTTCTACGTATAACAAGTGCACACTGGCGTTTTTTGAAGTTCATTTATTACAGGTGTTCTATAGGCTCTACCGTCTAGGCCTGAGTTTCTCTTGTTGTTATGGCGTCCTGTGGGCTTTATATGCCGTCTACTTTTGGGTTTCTCCATCGTTTGGTTTGAAAACTTCTTTAATTATCATAGGTGTCCTACACGTCTAGTTTTAATCGTTTCTCTACATATAACAGGTGCTTTTCAGGTTCTACCTTTATTTTTACAAGTGCTTAGTAAGCACTCCTGTCTAATTTTGGAATTTACTCCAGTCATTACAGATGTTCTTAAGGCCCTACCGTATGTTTTTTTCACGTTTCGTAACATATAACAAATACTCTAATGACTCTACGAGTTTAGAAAATTGCTCTAATTGTTCTACAGACTGTAAGTGTTCATCAAGCATTTTAGTTATGAAAATTTTTCTCTTTACACCCGCTTTTATGACTGTTACACATGCACACTTATAGAAAAGAAAATGCAGCCATTGAACGGTCTTGCCTCTGCGGTGGCAGCCTGTAAAGTTCCATATGATTAGCAGGGTTCTGTTTAGCATCCAATATGTAAGGTTCCAGGTTGCATCAGGATGCTATAAGGAATTTGGAATTTACGGGTTTCGTACAATTCTCTATCATTTGAAACAGATTTTCTCGCCTGGCCATGTATACTACAAGGGTTGTATTGTGCTTGGCCATTCTTCTCGTCCATCTGACACCTCTGACCCAGGCTAGTTGTCGCGATGCAAGAGGATACCAGGAGGTGACCCGTAAGTTCTTTGACTCCATTTGTCTAAGTGGCAAATCTGCAGCCGACAGGATCTCCTTTTTCAGCAATATACACTCTTGGATTTTTTGAAACTTTTTATTAGTCTGGACTTTGTTGAATAGCAGTACAAATATTATAGTCATATAAGTTTCATTTACACTATAGTTCTTTGATATCTTTAATTAAGACAGGTGAATGTGAGTTAAGTCAGGAGGTGGTGTTAAGTAGCGGGTAAAAGTCGGTGGCTTCGCTCTGCCGACTCCGGTTTCATCCACCCATAAACCTGACACATGTAAACACCCCCAAACGATTCTTTAGTACTCCATTGAACACCTAGGAAATAAATAAATAAATAAATGTTAAATAAATGACTCGCTGTATCCAATATCCTTGCAGTTCTGGAAACAAACTGAATATGCTAACTTTACACTTACCACCAAAATCTTTTGGACACGACTTCTCAAAAGCTAGTCAAAATGGACATTTTGAACAGTTTTTATGCGTACCCATTTTCTGTACTCAGAATGGGGTTCGTGTGTGTTTTATCTACACTCCTTGGAGCTTCTATTTTGTGGACCAAGAACATTTTCGGAACCGATGTCCATGTTGTTTGCAAAGTAACATTACTCATAAGTATTTTTGCAGGATTCGGTACTCGGGTGTCATATTGTAAGTACAAAGGGATTAATCTGTTACCGGGATCCAGATTAATTGACAAGGATGAGTGTGTGGTCGTTACGTGCAGCACGGGTGGATTGCACATGTGTGGGTGAGCAATCTAACAACTTAGATCTCTTCAGTGATTTTCAAAGCCTTAAACTGATCTTTAAAGCTTTACAATGATTTTCAAGCTTTAAAATGATTTTCAAAGCTAGATATAAAAAGGAGTTTCAGAGGTTTAAAAATATTTTTCAGAGATTTAAAAAATATGATGTGAAGCTCTAAACTTCATTTTCAAAGCTTTATAAATCACTTTTAAGGGTTTGAAATATTTTCTAACCTTTAGAAAATCTGGAATGAATAGCTCCACGGCACCCCAAACAGTTTACAGGACTTTGTGCTTAGCATTGGCAATGTTCACTTGGGAACCGCTTTTGTTCAGTGACTTCAGGCATGGAGTCATGTTTGACAGATCTTGATCCGTCTCCGTAGCATGTTACTCCCGTCTGAGATAATCTATGGTGAAAATGTCAAAGCTAAGCAAACGAAATAGCGACAGCATGCCTAAGGCCAGTAGAAAAGAACGGATCCCATCACTATATATCCTAAAGCTATAAGTACATGACATGGCTGAAGAAGCAAATTAAACATGGGATATTAAAATGCAATATTACCCGGGTATTGTATACGTAGTTTGGGGGGCTCCGTGTCTCAGTTGGTTAGCGCAGTAGCGCAACATAACGACCCAGAAGTCTCCCACCAATGCGAGATGGTTCAAAGTCCAACTCATGCTGGTTTTCTCTCCGGTCGAATGAGGGAAGGTCTGCCAGTAACCTGTGGATGGTCGTGAGTTTCCTTCAAACGTAATGCTGGCCGCCATCATAAAAGTGAAGTATTCTTGATTACAACATGAAAGACAAATAAAAAAATTAAAAAATAAGTAAGTAAGTAAATAAATAAATAAATAAATAAATATACGTAGTTGTATAAGAACATGTTATTTCGTAACCTGCAGCATTGGGCTCTACAGTGTTTTCCGGTGACCGCCATAGTAAAATTTAAAAATTCTTGATTGTGGTTTTAATCAGCAACAAATCAAATCAAGTTTTTGCCAGCACGGTAACATAAATATTATTAATTATTATTATTATTTAATTATCCACAAACAAAACGGGTGCATGTCTACACTATTTGCTTTTTGCTTTGTTGGCATTTTTGCATCATTACTCCCGCCTTTTTGGTTTCTTTCTCGTTGTAGTCACGGCATAAATGCTGGAGTGTATATGAGTCCTCCTGGATGTAGAGTGGTCAGTGATGGCTGTGAACCCAGGTTTATCCCAGAGCCAGGATCCAGGGCGAGATGCCCACGCTGACAGACAGATCTGCTCAATCATGTATAACATTCACCGGTTCTCCGACTTGTTTTGTGAATACAGTAGCTCTATTTCTACCCTTGACAGCATTAGTTCGTCCGGAAAGCTCTGAAGTCTTGCTTGATACCCACATGTTCCCCGATGTGTACTAAATGACAAGGGCCGCGGTGGAATAAGCCATTGAATTCTAGTACATGTACTTCTATTTTATCTTTTATGTCCCGACAACGAATAACAAAAGTGCTCTAGCATTCTAGTTGTTCGCTTTCGAAATCACATCTTTCAAAACCCATTGCTATGTCATGGTGTAATTTTAAAAGTTTTTGCTACGGCTGGAAATGGTTGCATTTTCTTGTCGCTTGTTTCATTAGTACCCCACATTCCAGAAACCATTTCTCTATTGAGTTGACAAATACTGGTATATTCTTGTAATTGGTATCAAGGACACGTTTTGACAGTGTCGCAAAAAAAGTCATTTCTTTTTTCATATCCATTCTGTGCATGGTGACTGGCCTGAAAATCTAATATGAAGATATCTGGTGAAATAAATATATTGTGCCAATTTGCGTGTTTCTTTTTTGAATCTTTATCTTTATTATGAGTAAGTGTTACAGATGGCGAAGGTAACATTCGACCGGGCAACGTTAACAAACAACGTTAAGATCAAACTGGTTGCTTGTTCAGTGAAACTATTACTGGATCTGTATGCGCTTAAACATGTAAACCGGTTTTGAGGGAGAAAGAGATGAACAAAGAAATCCATATACTAGGCAAACGTGCCTTATACACGACCCTCTTGTGTTATCTGACAGCATCTCTTCCCTCTTCCCCTGGGAATAATGTGCCAAGCAACAATGCACCCCCATAACATGGATTGATCCATGTTTTTTTTTTTTTTCGTTTTTTTTTTGTCTGATAACGTATTTATTGCAGGCCTTGTGACGTGGGATCGTTTTCACAGTCAACCGCTGTAGGGCACTGCAATGATCTTTGTGACGGATATAAATGCTATCTCTTAAAGGCTCTTAATATCTTATTATATACACAAATAAAAAGTTAAGTGCCCCTTTGAAATTCTGCAAAGACAAATCGTATGTGTTGTGACCACTGACATCTAATTAATTGCAACTGACGTCAATGCATTTTTAAATCTAATTCAGCTTAAAAGAAAAGACAACAAAAAGTATAACCAAAGGTATTTCCGAAGACGGGTCCATACATGAGGCGCTTCTTAACTCTATAAATGACCTTTTAATATGAAATTCCTATTTATTTATTTGATTACTTGTTGTTTTACGTCGTACTCAAGAATATTTCACTTATATGACGGCTGCCAGCATTCAGCGTCAGGAGGAAACCCACGGCCACAAGTGAGAGGCACCTGTGTCATGACACGCTAACTCCCTCGGGCACGAAATCCTTGTGAGATCATGGGATACGCCATTTTACAGAAGCCGGAAACACGATGGCTTGAAAGTATTTCACAATTGTCTCGTAATCAGATGGACAACAGTTCATTTACCAAGTATTCTAAACGGCAAAATAGTGAACAAGGAACGGGTGACGTCGTAGCAAAAACAGATGTTTTCTTAGGTGGTAGAACTATCTCTCCCTTGATTGGTTAAAATTGAGAGCATAGCGGTCCGTTCGATTTATGCCTACTTTGAAAAGCGATACCCCACGATTCGAAAAATCGCTTATGTAAATTAGGTAATCATGGCGTCTTTCCCTGCCTTTTAGAAACTGGCTCTGTACACAGCCTACATTTCTCAGATCTCCAAATGGCTTTAAAGGACTAGTTACTGTTCCTTGGCTCTGAACACAATGGGATGTAGATGCATGCCAATTGCAACATGTTGCAGGTATGATTTTTTCAGTCGTTATTACACTAATATCTTATAATGGTGATATGTGACCCCTGGTTTAAGGTAGTCATGGGAATGAAAAGTTTAAAGAGAAAGAATGTAAAATGACCTAGGCTAAGCATTCGTAGAAAGGCAATTTAAACTGGGATCTGAAAATATCTTTTTTGTGACCAAATTAAAATTTGTTTTTTAAATTTGCATTTTGAATTAAATGTTCCATGAAACTTTTGTTACAGTCTAATGTTTTTAACATTAACATGTGAGGCCAGACCGCGTAAGCTGAATTTCCTAATTTGATAAAAAAAATTAATAGAAAAGGGATGTCAATGTTCGCACCTGACGTTACTACGCCGTTTGTTCTTCTTCCAGAAAAATGTCCCCCACCCACCCGGCGGGTACTCATTTATCACGCTAAACACCTTAGGCACGTCCATTATCACCATGACAATCCACTTGTTAATAAGCCACCCGATAAAAAAAGGACGTGTTGCCAACCAATGAAACGCCTCTGTGATATACCAAATGTATTAATATAATATAAATATAGTTGATTCAACGGCACAAATCAAATTAGCAGATGGTCTCCACAGCTCTTCATCACCGAGACTCGCAGTATTCTTAAGATGGCCCCTAAGTATGCACTTGCTGTTGTGCTTCTGCTGTCGCTTTACCGCCAATCCAGGGCGTCTTGTGCATTTGCTCCATCTCTGACAGAAACAACAGGTACGGCCCTAACACTTATATAGTACGAACGAAACACTTTCCACTGGCTCATTTGTCCAAACGACGAAGATATATGATCTGAATGTGATATGTTATGTATTAGGCATGTTGTCACATTGATTTCTGTCTTTCAGTAGCTCAAGCACAAACCGTGAGCTCGGTAAACTATCATCTGTAGTGAGGTCAGTAAACTGTCATCTCAGCGGTGAAGTTTGTAAAGTATTGTCGCTCAATGCAGCTCAAGCTGGCTACCTCTCCGGTGGTGCGAGGGAAGGTCTGCCAGCAGCTTGCGGGTTGTCGTAGGTTTATAAAGGGCTCTGCCCGGTTTTCTTTCCCCCTCTCCTCCCACCCTCCATAATGCTGGCCGCCCTATAAGTGAAATATTCTTTAGCACGGCGTGAGCATCAAACAAACAAACAAATAAATAAATAAACCTGTGTTTTTGTATTGCTTTATATGCAGTGAGGCCGGTAAGCATTCGCCCGTGGGCTTATAGCTCTGCATTAGCAGCAAAACTAGTCAACTAGCAATGTATTGTATTATAGCACGGCATAAGCATTGAAGTCAACGAACATATCTGAGTTTCAAAATATTGTAACCTGTTTTTTTATTTGAAATCCACGTAAACTGTCATCTGTTTTCAGGTTTCGGGACTCAAATAAAATACTGCGAATATAGAGGCTTAAAACTCCTCCCCGGTTCCAAAGTGAGGAACAAGGATGAATGCGAAGAGGCGATATGTAGCGAGTACTCAATAAGTATTTGTGGGTGAGTAGCGTCGACAATCCTTGGATAACCCGTCATACAGCCACGAATTCCCATGCAACGTCTGAGTGAGTTACCTCACTGGGTAATTCAGTGAACACGTACCCCACCTTGGTGAAACGACGACGCACTTAACACCCAACGAACTTAATATCTGCCGGTAATATCAGTAGCGAGAACAAATTTAATATCTATGGGTAGCTTGATTCACGAGTAGCGAGAACTCCCTCAATATCTGCTGATAACTCCACCCATGGGTCTAATGAACTCACTTAAAAGGACAGGCCACATTTAAATAAAGTACACATCTTCTGAAAGGCCACTTTTTTGCTGATTCCAAATATGGTATTCATTATTTTTGGCATAATTTTTACAATGAGTAAAACGTAAATAAAATTTGAGGCACTGCGATGCACCTTTTGCACCATATTGAAAAGGCTGAAGCCCAGTGATGTCACATATTGTTTTTTTAGCTGCTGGACAGACTTTGATTGCTATATGCCTACCATCTACGTGAGTATGTATGTAAAGCAACACCTGTATCTGTATTTAATTTGGAAACATAAACATTACCCCATGCCCAAATGTTAGCGTTATTACAGAATGACATAAGCATAGGTATTTTTCTCAAAAAGTTACAAGCTAGTGTTAATTCCTCCGCCAGTCGTTAAGCGTCTGTATCAAATAAGAAAAAGAAAAACCTGAAAACTGAAAAGTCTGCCAGAAATGAAGGACTGTCAATTCAGTGGAACTGGAGCATGCGCACAGTGCTCAGGTAAACTTCATATGTAAACAAACGTGGCTGATAACACGCATAAGAGAAGGATTTACGGCTCGCTCGTGACAGGATCGGCCGAAAAAAGGCGTATAAGAGAGCTCAGCAGATTGGCAAGCAAGTTTAGAGTTGTAATTGGTGGTCATTTGTCACAAAACCACACTGCTTGATAGGTGGGTGCAAATGCTGTTGTTGTTGTGGCGGTGTTACAACGGCGAACATGGCCCGCCATCTTTGTGCTGAGTTCGAATAACGACAGAACTTATCCGGACTCGTTCTAGCTTCATACTCAATGAATATTTTTTATTTCAACATGACTGATTCAGTTTTTGAACAGACATCAAAACTTCGTTAAGACATCGCAATCAGAATCTGTTTAAAAATCCAAATTTTGGGCGACCATGTCTCTTTAACGGCAAGAAAATATCTGTGACGTCACTGTGCTTCAGCTGCTCAGTATGGTCCAAAAAGTCCAACAGCACTTCGACCACATTTAAACAAAGTACAAATTAAAAAGATGCTAAAAAAATATTGACGACCTTAGTTGGAATCAGCACAAAATGGCCTATTTGATGCGTACTTTGTTTAAATGTGCATGGTCTGTTCATTTAACATCGCCGGTAACACGAGTATCCAAAACTCTCTTAATAGCTACTTGTAACACCATCCGTCAGTACCGAGAACGTACTTAATACCGGCTAGTAGCCGCTTCTATAATTAGCGAGAACCCGCTTTATATCTGTTGGTAACTTCATTCACGAGAAGCGAGAACATTTGTAATATCATTGTGTAAGGGTATCAATTATCTGAGAAGAATAACAGGAGACAAACGGTTTGTGCAACTCTCTGTCAGCGATAAGGTCTACGCAAGATCAAAGCAAGAAACACGAAGACACTCAGATAAGTTCTAATACGTATAATTTAACAATATAATCAAAGGAATATCTGCAACTTACTTACAATATACAAAAACAACACAAACTATGACAAAAACATAGTGTCTTACGGAGATTACAGCAGACCACAAATCCGGTCCAAACACGAGCCTCAGTCCACAGAAATAGGAAAATACACTGGTCTGGTGAATTCCTGAAGTGGAAGATATCACTGGCTTCCAAATGCTGTATGCATGGCACGCCGAAGACGGTTGGAAGCAAACCGCCCCGGTGGCAAACACTCT
Organism: Acanthopleura granulata; assembly: GCA_016165875.1. NCBI lineage: Eukaryota > Metazoa > Mollusca > Polyplacophora > Chitonida > Chitonidae > Acanthopleura > Acanthopleura granulata. The sequence goes on from JABBOT010000010.1 coordinate 18,626,770, forward strand.
TCCAGAGGAACGCGTGGGCGGTGAATGTCTGACGTCCCTTTGCCTGGCGCTAGAGATTCAGTCATCACGCTTTGACACAAGAAGACCTCATATCAATGTCGCTTTCAGTGGAAATTGGGATAAAAAGTACAATGAGAGACAATGAGCGACGCAAGTTCAGAAAAGAAGTCTCCTAAATAGCAAATGACGAAATACTCGCATAAATGTGTATTACATACAGCAAAAATGGAGTACCAACTGACAAATGGGACGAAGGCATAAACTCCAGAAACAAAATTCCGGAAATATATTTTCATTGCATATGGATGTATGGGTGCAACCTTCCCGGCTACTATGTCCTAGTGTCTACGATCAATGTTTACATATTGCCTATATCCTTTCCGCTTGTTGGTAAATTTATCCTTTGTACGCTTTTTTTCTTGTTACAGATAATTAACCCACTGTATTTCATCGGTGTTTCTTGTGCTGTTTGGAATATTTCCTCATTCTCTCGTGTTCTTCTTCAGGATCGGTATTAATGCAGGACCAGTTATACCGAGGACGGGGTGTACGGTAGTACCAGATGGTTGTACACCCAAACACGTTTCCACTATTGAGTGCTAGTGAGAGGATGGCATTAGGAATATACACACAGACTAGCACCTACGCCACACAGTATGTCAGTGATATGATGTTCTGGCGGACACAAGGTACACAGGGCGCTCTGATTATAAATGACAATGCCACTGTTTAAGCAGTAAATATCATGGCTAATGAAAACCTGAAAAAAAAACAAAGCATAATTAAAATGTCCACTGCTGTTATGTAATACTGCGTCAGCTACATAAATAAACATATTTTCCTAAGAGCTATAGGCGTTTCTCTCGTTTCTCTTTCTCTATCGCATGGAGAAAAAAATATTGGATTACATAATTATACACCTTCTACAATTAAAATGGCTTGCAATCTGGTCGCGACTCCATGTCTGGTCATCTTGGCCTATCCTGCATTTCTTTCTTGTGTTTCATTTGCTATCTTCCTGTCTAAGCAGTGTCTTTTACTTTCTATCCATTGTAAGGTTACATGATCGCACTTACTATTGATTCTTCACTGTGTCATGAAAAGACCGGCCCCTGATAAATAAAAGTTGAGATTCAAATCCAGCTCATCCTGACTGGACTAGGGCTTAGAGGTCGGTGGGAAGAAGTTTGTCATAGAATGCGCTATGGCATATACTGCGATACTACACCCACTCCGGTACCCCAGCTCCTTCCTACCCCCCCCTACCCTTCCCCCTCAAACTTGACCAAGGTCTTCACTTATTAAACACCAGCTATATAACTGAATAAGAAAATCTAAAACTAAATCACCAGTATTTGTTTATTTATTGCACTGGTGTTTTACATCGTACTCAAGAATATATCACTTATACAACGGTTACAAGCATTAAGGTGGGAGGAAGCCCGGCACAGTCCGTGGGAAACCCACGACCATCGGCAAATTGCTGACAGACCTTTCCCCGTACCAGAATCACTAGTAATCTGCTAGTATATATGTATGTAGAAGCATGTTACCGCACAACACATCAATCAACTAACTAAATAAATATTAAATGTAATGTTTTCACATGATGTCCCCCCCCCCCCAGTTCGTGAACTTTAATTTAATTTGTGGCTGATTTACAGCATACGGCTAGCTATTTATTTATTTGACTGATGTTTTCTGCGTTTTGCTAAATATGGAATATTTCCCATCACTGAACTAACACGGTCAGGGTTTACGGGTGGACGAAACCAGGTGCAAACATTGGGGAAACTACGCAGTGCGCCTTGCTAGGTTTCTGGCTTAGCAGAGTTGATGATACTGACGATGATGGTGATGAGAATGCAGTTTGCCAAAACGCGAATACACCTTAGGTGGCAGAAGCGTCCGAGCAATATTTATACCTAATATCTATAACAGGTACGAAACGTCTAGGCCAGCCACGACATGGCTGAGATATTGCCGATGTGGCGTTAAGCCATAATCATTCATTTATTCATTCAAGACCTGGGACATAACCCCGAACTGGACCTTTGGTGCCACCATATTTCTAATATCGACCAAGTAAGTTGTTCTTTTAATAAAACGCTTTTAAATATTTTTATTCCTCGCACTTCAGGGGAGTTATGCGGCTTCCTCTTCTCCTCAATCCATATGTGAAGAGCTGTCAAATTATCTGGCAGCCATGGTTATGTCATATTGTAGGTTATAAGTTATGTCTCCTTGAAGTTTCATATCTTGTTATATATGTTAGGTATAAATAGCGTTCGGACGATTCTGCCACCTATGATTTACACCAGGATTATGCAAGCTATTTGAGTTCAAGGAATTAAAAAAGGAGAAAAAACACAATCTTGTAGTGGCGATCCGCAAATACCTTCGCATTAGTTTACAACCTAGATATAGTTCATTTGATCTTGCCTCGATAAGATATATACTTAGTGCGCCTAAGTAGACAAAGGTTTAGTGTCCCAACTATTTGACACGTCCTTTAGGATTGTCACTGTCAGTTTAATGGATAAATAGAAGACTTTATTCTGTAGATAAAAACGTGTTGCTTCGTGCATAGTAGCTGAATGAAAACAAATCGTACTGATCTCTGTTTAGCAATGAGTGGGTTTGAACTTGCGATCTACTTGGCTACTGGACGTCAGAGAAGAGACATTGTAGGTCTTCAGGTTGGTAGATGCCATTTACAAAGTGAATTTTGGTAATAGTTTTACTATTATTCGTGATTACACTTTCTGGATATAGCAGCAATGAAAACGGGTTGAGATGACTTCAGGTTTCGAACCCGAAACCCCAGAGGCAGGCACCAAATCTCCAGCAACACATGTCAGCCGTCTAGACCACTCAACTAGACCACTCAACCAGCCTCGTACGAAATAGAAAGCACAGGTAAACTTTCCGGCGATTACACTTTCTTGGTGTAGCACAGGTTCTATTGCTGAAAACTGGCTTACACTACTCTCGATTTCGAACCAGCGACGTATTAGTCAGGCACCAAATCGCCCGAAATACATGCCAGCAGTCTAAACTTTCTACATAACATCTACCCATAAGATACCCACGGAGCTGTTTCATTTCTGACCATATGCAATGCATATTCGTCGGCAAGTCCACCGCCTTCTATTTTTGTACACGCTCGACCGGTTGAGTAGACATGACGATTGGCTTTCCCTGACTCTTAGAAAACCGTACTGGTCTCAGGCTCTTTTCAGCACAAGAGCCTGTACTACATGCATCCAGAGAGTGTAATCTATAATAACGATAACACTGTCACAACACACATCTAAGTCTTATTCAGCACTGGAATCATTATGTTGTTTATAAGGTTTCGGCAGTTTTTGATGCACACACTAAACTTTCTAACACACCTCCATTGTAACTCACACAAGGCACCGAGTTGTGACTTTGAATACACCTGTGACTGTAGGTGGTCTCCCTTTCAGTGTGTCTCACAAGACTGTATGTCCTCATAGTATCTTTGCGAACAAAAGAACATGCATACCTGTCTTGATTTACCGAAGTCGTTTAGCTTCACATTTCTTTCCACGTAGGCCTACATTATTTATTATTTATTCATTCACTTAGTGTTGTAAAATTCAAAATCTTTAGACAAAACTTACAATATCGTATTTAGACTAGGCCTTTACCTAGCTGTGCACCTAAAATATAGGCTTGCTGGCTTGGGGTTTAACATTATTAAATCCAATCTGTATTAAATAGCTATGCTTACTCCCTGGAGATTCAGCACTATTGATTCTGTCGTTAACCTGTCTCGAGCTTTCAGATACTCAGGTAGGCCTATATGAAGCTGAACATCCCATATCTTCATAAAATTCGGTTCAAATTTTCATCCACGTCCTATTGTAATCATATTTCAGCTTAGATTTGCATCGTGTGAATTCCAAAAGCTGCCCACACATTCGACGAAGCTTTATACTCTGTGACAGGTTTGGGCTGGATACGTTATCAGTTTATGGCGTGTAACTGCTGACAAGTGCTGGATTTCATCAACATCCTGAGTTATCTCCCCTGCCTGAGTCAGCTCTAGGAATAGGTCGCAACTAAGCTTTCGTCGGCATGTAATAAACGAGGCAACTATATCAGCTATTATTACCTTTTGTTGATTTGCTCAAGTTACATTTTGTGAAATGTATGCTTATGTGCTGTTATTTACTTATTTTTTATCTTTATTTGTTTATTTATTTTTTGTATTATTTACAATGAAGTGTAGACGAATAACCTTGAAATAGCATGACGTGTAACTGAAATTTTGTATGGCGGATACAACCTACCCACTGTTGTTGACGGTCCTCTTGACTTCAGTGCTCTAACCTTGTGCGGTGGAGAATACACACCGTTACAACATATGACTAATACCCGACTATGAATATAGCCTACATAGTGCTACACGTCAGCGGTGTTTATGTGGCTGAGTGCACAGCGTGGTGAAATCCTCGGAATAGAGGCTGACCTTATATACACGGGACAGCCACATTAGATGCAATTTGAAGACGTAAACATCTGGTTGAACGCAGTCTTGCTAGGATATACGATTTCAGCTTAAGCAGGATAAAAATGTCATCGACATCTGTACTGCACCAGCTGAGCAGTGTCTCGTCGGAATAGTAAGTATCTTATTTTGATTAGGTCATTTAAAAGTTAAGCATGTCCAAAAAAGAAAAAAAAAAGAAAAAAAAAAAGAAATAACAGTTTAATTGTAAAAGTGGAAAAAAGAACCGATGTGTGCATGTAGGGCCTACATATCAGTATACTGCAATTAGCCAGTTTATTCAGCTGATATAGTATATAGAATATTTAGTATCATGGCATGTCAATATTTCCCACAACGTCTTTTTTCCAACATGCATTACCATGTGAAGTGAATATTAATAATATACAACGAGGGCTATACACATTTATAAATAACAACAAAGGTAATATTCGTGGATACAGTTGCGTCATGCTACATCTATCAATGGGTAACATGCATGCCTCAATAGCGAAATATGAAGTGCGGACAATCTGGAGAAAGTCCCATTGGACATTATCGTGGCCAGTTTATCCGTCGCCTATCACTGTCTGTTACATGAAATGAGTGAAGACAATGATCTGTAGTTCAAATCCATTACATTAGTCGGTGAAAAAAGCTCGACAGAACTCATGTCCCATTGTTTCACCAATTTGACTTAAAATAAAATTTATCGTATCTTATTACATGAAATCAATAATTACGGTCGTTTTGTAAATCTCTTGCAGTGATTATTTGTTCAAAATCCTCATTCTCGGGAACTCGGGTGTCGGGAAATCCTCAATATTACTCAGATACGCCGTAAGTGCATGGGTTTACCTTGTGTGTTTTTAAAATAAAATGTCACTCAGTTAATATATGTAAGGTACATGTAACTTATCAAATCATTCTTTGCTCTTGATGAATATTGACTGGATTATGTGCAACCCAATGAAAAAATGCAAAAATTTTGTTAATTTGCTACATACAATTGCAATCCATCTTTAAATGTACACTCGATATGGTTTTCTTACAGGATGATTGCTTCTCAGAAACCTTCATAGCGACAGTTGGAGTTGACTTCGTAAGTAACATTTGCATAACAGTGAAAAGCTCTTGCTTTTCGGGAAAATAGTGAAGCAACAATCAAATAATAAATGAATATTAGGTTAAGATATAACAAAGAAAAAGTAATTGTCAGTAATAACTACTTTAATTATTTATACATCTGGGAAATCCCAGGGATTCCTTCACTGATAAAAAGTGATATCTTCACTAGTTAGCTATCACTTTTGTTATTACATTTTGATATTACTGCTGGTGACCTTGACCCATGATCAAGACGTCGTGACGTCGAAAATGAAACAGTTTGTTTTTACGACATTCCAATCTGAGCTCACTGGGATGACGTCATATTACAAGTCTAGCCAATTGCAGTATTCGGACGTCACGCAAGACGACACGGCGTCATACTAGACGTCTTATATACCGGTACGACGTCACGATAGTTACAGATCTTTGAAGGCCTGCAGCTAAAATTTCGCTTAAAAATTCTTTAAATACCCAAAACCACGACATTGTTAAAGTATAAGTAGAATATTGCACAGTGATGGTTGAATACCATAAATATTGTTCGATGGAGAGTTGAAAATGATAACCCACTAGATGCGAAGTTGTCCAGTGGGTTATCATTTGCACCTTTCACGAGTGCAATATTCTCTATGTCTCCTGCCCCTAAGTATGCATGGATGCATATATACATGTACGTCACCTAATGCAATACGTGCACCAAAGATATATTAATTTGAATTATTGGGGTTTTTTTTTTAGCATATTAAACATTGCAATGCATCCTTCTTTACAGAAAATTAGAACAGTGGCTTTGGGCGAGAAAAGACTGAAACTACAGATGGTGAGTATATGTTTCATAACACACTGATTAAGATTCACAGTTTCATTAACTTGCCAGGCTGCTTAAGTTATATATTTGAACAGCCACAATGCACACGTGATTTAAAATAGCCGTGATTACTTGCTTAATGGCTAGAAATTCTCCAATTTCTAGGAATCTGAACTTCGTACTGTTTTAGAACAGCATCGAAAACAACGTGTTTTTGTTATAAACCATTGTTATAAACCAACAGGTTGTTAAGAAATCAGCGTCGATGAATGAGCACGGTAACAATTTCACAGTCTCAGGCCTGGGTTTATACATAGGTCTGAATGGAACCCGATTTTTCCGCCGACATGTGTAGTCCTTATAGCCTCTTTAGACTCTAACAGAGCATGCACCGATCAATTAGATGTGGATTTCGAATTTTAGTTGGGTTTTGCGTTATTTTAGTTGTTATTAGAAACGTTCGTCTTTATTTGTTTAATTTTGAATGTTAAAACAATTTTGGATTTCTATGTCAAAAACCATTATTTGTTCCCGTCCTTGTTCACTTATATGTCTTCGCTACGATATGGCTAAAAATACTGCCATTGTGGCGCCTGACTCCTATCATTCAATCATTCGATGTATCAGGTGTGATGTTTCTTGATAGCATTGATGTGATGTTGACCTTTGCCGTTTACCCTCTGCAGTGGGACACGGCCGGGCAGGAGAGGTTCCGTACTATCGTCTCCGCCTTTTACCGTAACGTTGACGGAGTTGTCATTGTCTATGACGTCACGGACGCGGTGAGTGATATCCGTGTATGCCATATTGCTTTCCACACGTCACTAAACTACCGACACTATTACAGCCTAAGGTTAGTGAATATATAGCTAAATAGCTAAAGGCTGTCTTAGGTGATGTGACATTTGTAGTTTATTAAATAGGTTATATTTAGCACACATTATTGTGGCAAAAGTGCATACCCACACGTTTTTTGTTTACCAGCAATACACAATTTGCGTAATTTGTGTAAGACATCAACAACGATGTATGTACAGTGATATACGATTTTCGTATCACAGATACACGTGTATTATGAATGTGGAAATTTGTACACAGTCGTTTTACAGAAATGACAAGTAGATTTAAGGTTACCGATAACAAATACTATCTACATATCCATAGGAATCATTCCACGCTGTTGAGCGCTGGTTGGCTGAAATAGACAAATATGGGCGAGGCAATGTATGTAAGCTGCTTGTGGGCAACAAAGCCGATCTCAAGTCCAAAAGGGTGATCACCTACGAAACAGGCAAGGTAAGAATCTATACCATAGATTGATGTGTTTTGACGGACACGCGATTGCTCGTCTGATACATCCCCTGAGCTAGAATGGGAATTAATATACTTAGTTAGAGGATTTATTGCTGACGTGGATTAATGTGGTAATAGAAACGATAGAATCAGGCAGCTGTTTAAAGCACGTGTCGTGGAAACACTAAAACGAATGCATTAAGGAATCGAACGCAATAACATGTCCGTCGAAATGAGGCTAAAGCATGTGCGGTGTATATTTGTACCCTTCGAATAAATGTAAAAGCCCGATCCACGTAACTTGTTTTAACATTGTTTTCCTCCTGCCACCAGACCTTGGCAGACAAGCTGAACATCCCGTTCTTGGAGACAAGCGCCAAGCAGAACACAAACGTGGAGCAGTGCTTCCTGTCAATGGCCGCCGAGCTGAAAAACAACGCGGACAAAGATACACTGGCCTCCATTCAGGACAAAACCAGAACAAGGTTACGCGGAGGAAGACCCGTCGAGCCAGAGAAGTGCTGGTGTTAACGTGGACAAGCTTAGAGTTATGTCCCTTGTATTTCGTGTGGTCAGACCTGGTCCTACTACCTTTTGCGTAACCATCACTGAGCGTGTCAGATTACGTCTAATCTCAGTTAATGACACATGCCTCGTATAGTGTGAAAATTGTCGTCGGCCGTGCTACCTACGAAAACCCAAATGCATTTTACGTAGGAGTACTTCATTACTGGATCATATAAATGCGCCAAGCACATTCATGCTTTTCACAGTTAATTGTCATTAGGCTTTGGAGTGAGAGAAAAATATGAACTTCAGGATGATCAAACTTACCACCATGTTTACGATGCTGTCTCACAGAAATACCATGCTGAAGACACCAGAAATGACGGCCCCACCGATCACAATGTCCTGACACAGGATCAACCAGTTCTTGAATATTAACGTGAACTTTAACTGATTTTCAATTTTAAAATTTGAATGGTACGCGACATGTAAACCCTTCGGGACAGTGTACTGGCTATATGAGAGGTACATGTCGATATTTCGAACGAACAAATTTAAATGGAACTCGATAAGCCAACCCAGGCTTTTGCAGATGACAGATCCATTGCGTTTTTTTACTTTTATATAACATATTTGTTCCCCAAATTTTTATATCAGATTAATAAAGATTTGTACGGTATATTCATGTTTACAACTTGGTTCCTTGGATTTTATCAATGCCAGGAGCAATGAGAGGGGAAAACAATAAAACAATAGTCCACATGGTTTGTAAAATAAGTAAATATAATATAATATTGGTCACTCCAGATAAAGTAAAATTGTGTAAAGCTTAAGAAATACAATCATACATACAAATATATACATCATCGATATTTTCATTTAAAACAGGAAACACTATTTTGGTAATGACTTTCTGCCATGGTAGGTAACTCAGTGCCATTGTGGGTGATTCAGTAACATGGTAGTTGACACAGCGACCTAGTCGGTGACTCGGTGACCTGGTTGGTGAGTCAGTGACTTGGTAGGTGACTCACTGTCCTAATAAATGACTGAGTGTCCTATGAAGTGACTGAGTGTCCTAATAGGTGACAGTGACCTGGTTGGTGACTGAGTGGCCTGGTAGTTGACTCACTGACCTAGTAGGTGGCGGAGTGACCTGGTTGTTCACTCACTGACATAGAGCATGTAAGTGATTCAGTGACCTGAGAGTTAACCCTGTGACCTGGAAGATGACTCCGTGGCCTGCATGGTAGGTGACTGGGCGCCAAGGGGTGACCAAGTGACTAATATGCGATTAAGTGACCTGGCAGGTGACCCAGTGTCTGGCCGTCCGTCACTGAGGGGTGGTTTGAACTGGAAGACTGGTGTCTAGTCGGTAGTTAGTAACTGGTGGTTTGATCTCAGTGACATATAGTTTTACGTGGGAGACATGGTGCCTGGTCGGTAATCAGTAATTGGTGGTTTTACCTCAGTCACATATGGTTGACTCAAGAGACTGGTGTTTGGTCGGAAGTCAGAAATTGGTAGTCTGACCTCAGTGACATTTGGTTTGACGTGGGAGATTGGTGTCTGGTCAGTAGTCAGTAACTGTTGGTTTGGCCTGAGTGACGTGTGGTTTGACGTTTGACTTTTGGTGCCCGACCGGCACCTACTGAATAGTGGTTTCACGTGGACAACTTTGGTGCTCTGTCAGTATTCAGTGACTGGTGGTTGGATATGGGAGGCTTTGGTAATTAGCGACTGATAGTGAGAGACTATGATGTCCGACCGACAACCTGCGACTGGTGTTGGACTTTGGTGCACGGTGGATAGTCAGCGACTGGTGGCTTGACCTAAGATCCGGTAGCAGATCTGCATGGAAATTAATACACAAATCTCTGGAGGCCAGACTTCGAACGTAGAATCTATAGTTGTATAAACTGACGGAAAGGTTTTCATCCCGAGGAGTAGCGGAACGTCCAGTTTCAAGCTACTGCATGCAGTTGGACGTCAAAACCCAACCTAAACATGAACGAATCAAACTGACCGATTGTGAAATGGGAACTCTTTCTGTATATGTAGACGCTCTCAGATACGATTGCATAAACCAATGATTGGATTTGAATTTAAATCCCCTTGGCTTGAAATATGCACGCTTGCGCTTCTGTCATTTGCTTGATCAGTTGTGGGACACCTCAGTGAGGGTGGGAATTATGTTCTTGTATCACACTGTACTCCAAATCCACGACTGACCAGATGTGCTATACGAAGTAATCGGCCATAAAAGTTGTGACGTCCCTTAAGGTGGAGGCCGCTGACATCACGGTGTAGATAGCGATGGACAGCTGTTTCTTGACCACTTCAAACCTCTCAGCAAAGTTTGGAGCACTCACTATCTCAAACAGACTGTCCACTAGTCCTGGAAAAGTGGCCCCCGCGTAAGAATCCACGGCGCTAGGTGCGAAAACCACGTGTCTGAAATAGAGATATTAAAGAAAAATTATCAGTGCCGATAGAAAATATCAAAAATAACAATTAGGGGAGAGTTACTTTAAGAACAGAAACCTAGCGAAGACTAGAAAACAGTGAATATTCCGGGTACAAAGACGACTTATTTATACCAACATATGTACTTTAACATTAATCAATCACTCATACGCTGGTTTTATTATAGGATGTTCAGTGGTTTGCTGTATTGCCAGAACAGTAAAATGTGATTTCCAGGAAGACAACTAGCCCTTGATCATTGAGGTCGTGTGTTCGAATCCGGTCCCCGCTACTTCGACTGAGACTTTAAGTCATGATACTTGCCAAGTACCATCTGGCATGGTGCAGTGGTTTCCTCAGCCAACAAACCTCACTGTCGTCATATGTACATAGGCGAAAAATTCTCGAGTGCGCAAAATCAACCGAACAACTGAATAAATAAAAAAATACTGTTGAAGGTGTTTACTAGTTAATTCTGATGAATTAATGTTCTTACCTGTAGTGAGGCCTACCGGGAAGGCCCGCTGGATCTATGAAGGCACGTTCTAGCTGCATCAACTGGTCATTGACCCGACGCACTGCTAGAGGTCTGAAAGTCAAACAACAAAGTTTCATGTTATATGTACATGCTGAGAATTTTAATTAACAATTTTATAGCCATGGCAATCTTACACGTATGTAGGTATGAGTGCGTTGTCTGGAATGTCTTAATATCACAAATGGTGCTTACTTTTTCTTGTCCATCCCAGTAATCCGTAAGTGAAATTCTTTGGCTTCTTGCATAAAAGATTGCACGGCTTCATGGAGTTGATCTGTAGACAGACGATTATGCGATTACATTGAGGAACAACAACAACACCACAGAGGATACAGAAATGTAAAGTGACAGGGTCTGATCGATTTCAATGAACTCATAAAATGTGTACACATATTTACGGTCACACTAAATAAAATATAAATTCTAAGAAAGTATGAGATATCTTATATACGATAATTAATTGGGTAGCTGATCTGAAATGTGTTCTTTTTTTTTGTTTCTTTCTTGTGTTTATAAATGACAGGACAAGGCATATGGTCGAATGTAATGTTTCTGTACCAGTATCAAAAGCAGTAAAAGACCTATGCTTTTCTGAGTATAAAGTGACACCTTTCATACTGAAGTTACACTGCATAGCTGCCATTTTGATTTTGACCTTGGTTTATATATTTCTTACTCACACAGGTCTGTTGGCTTTATTTATAAAGAAGGTAACACAAGAATTACCAATAATGAAAATAGTTTAAATACTCACCAGTGCTTAAAATAACATAAATTCACATTTTGAATCCAAAGATAAGAGATCAAGAAAAATGTTCAAATGTCAGTAAATTGCTAATACATATTTAAGATCGGAAAAAACGTGTTGTTTTGCGACAATAACTCTTGACTAGGGGGGTAAAATATGTCCCTTGAGCTTGACAAATGACCTGGGGCACGATAACAACCATTGTTCAAAGTACAGTTGAAAACTAAAACTTCCCAGCACCGTCTTCCACTAAGCAGTTTCTGAGTAGCCTGCCCTTAGACAGCCTACATCGATTCGGAGTAAGCCAAATATTCCCCCCACCAATCTTGACCTACTTCGTTTAGGTCGAGAATAGCAGAATCTAGACTTGTGTGTATTGAGTGGCCACCTATCCCACAAAAGTGGGCACGGTCTTATTTTCAAATCTAAATAAAGTATTTTCATGAGAAATGGGAAAACATGGCCAAATCAAACAAGCAGTATAAATTTTGAACTTTTTTTTAATATTTTTTTTTCATTTTGACGAAATTCCTGCCGTAGTGTCATTATTATTCAAGATGACTACCCCCACAGAGCCTTCATTCGAGACCTCGAACGTTTGGTGTACAAAGCTCTCTACGAGTGACAAACATAGATCTCAGGCAAAAGCCGATCGAAACATTATTCAATGCGTGATATTCAGTGCATATCAAAGTAGACACGATTACTGTTTTGCCAGCTGGATACGGGAAAATAGTGATAATTCACGACATACTGAACCAGGTCTGGTAACACACATACGGAAACCAGGCCTGGTTCCCGACATGCGGAAACCAGCCATATGACATAGCAAAATGCCACACAATATATTAGAGGTCAAAGTCTCGATCTAGGAGTAGATTTACCTCCAAGTTTAGATTGTGTTCCCCATATGAACCGTTGTCTTCACTCACCTAATGTAATGTTAGCGGCTGCTTTCATTAAATATCCATAGTTTTTCTGAATGGAGTCTGCAAATCTGATCAGCGAAACCGCGTAATCGGTGACATTGAAGGGAAGGATAATGGAGTCAGCCAGCAGCAAAGAGGTCTCTGCCCACACGTGCGCCATGACCTTCGACGTCTGTAAATAATGGTAGAAATTGTCAAAAACGTAACATCGCATGACTCATTTCAAGCGAATCAAGAGGTCCACCTTGGATCAGTGGTTCGAGCATGTCAACCGCAGACTGACCATTACAATCGTGAGCTGAGCTTTTAATCGTGAGCTGAGCTTTTAATCCTGCTTGACATCACGTTGGGAGGTTTATCAGGTATTTTCCGATGTGCAATGGTTTTCTCCTCGCTCTTTGCGGTTTCTTTCACACAAAAGACTGACCAACGTCATATAAGTCAAATATTTTTGACAGCGGTGGAAAAAGACAGAAAAATATAATAGGCATACTAGCTTAATAATGTGCTTTTATGGCTGCCCTCAAGATGCAATAAACACCACAGAAGAAGGCTTCTTGTCACAACAATACTATGGAAACAAGCATTGCTATTTCTCCCCTGATTTAACCGACTTTAGATGTGAAGCAAAAATAGTACTGCTACGATTGTGAGTTTTGTTTTTCATAAGTCAATCAAATGAAATCCGAAAAATTCTTATATATATATAGCTCTCTCTGATTTTACCTGGAAATCGGGGTCAGCAAATGATCGAAATGAGTAGAAGGTATCGTAGGCCGTGTGATAGAGCGGGTGATAGGCGATATTTGTGATCAGTTTCTGCAAAACATACAAGAGAGCAGAATTAGCCCTGTACAGAAATACGCAGTCAAACCCACAAGGAGTCCTAAGTTATACCATGTCATAAAGTGTATATATAACAAAGAAACAGAATTACCGGCATTATATGTTGTATCAGAATGGAATTGCTTGGGGTTTAATGTCGTTGCTTCAGTATTGTGCCTGTTAAATCACGGCGGTTTCTCCTTCATGCGCCAGTCCAAGTGTCCATATATGTGTGATGCTGCTTCACTATAACACCATCTCGAGGGCCCTAGTCATGCCAAGTTATAACATACTGAACCTACGTCAACCAGTGCTTGCTTTTCCCTGTAATGCCGAGCACCAGGTGAGGGAGAATCAACAGAGATAAAGGTGCACTAAAAAAGATAAGGTAGCACCATTACAGGTAAAGACGCACTAATGAAGGTTATGGGATACCAATAAAGCCAAGATTATAAAGTCTTATGCATGGTCTCATTTGAGACTAAAAACCTGCTTGGAAGGCAGAAGCTCGCAGTCTCTGCGGCCAATAGTTTTGTATGCAAGAGCCAACAACGCCTACATTCACTATGTATGTAGCTTTTCAACGATTTCAGCCAAATCCAAAATATGAGTGGGAGCTTCCCAACCCACAATACATCCATTTCCGTTCTATTAAATGAGGGAATCGCGATCCAGCTACCTACCTTGTTATATACGTAGTGGACATCAGCGGCTGCTATACCTAAGAGCTGATAAAACCCCGTGTAATCACTGGCCGCCCCGAGGTTCCTCAGCCTGGTCAAGAACAGAGCAACAATCACCAGCAGGTTATCACGGACAGACATTCCAAAGACACAGGCATGCGTGTAGAGGAGAGTTTGTTCAGTATCAGGTAGATACGCACTATGGCGACGAAGAAGGAAAGAGATAAATTCAACAAGTATACGAAGCTAATATGAAACTACATCTGTCCAATTTTAACACCAATTATACTTATATATATCTCCCTCCACTCATAGTGCACTAAGGCGGGACATATTTTTCTGGAATGTGGAAGCCGCATGTAATTGGAACGTAGCCACACTTAAAGCCTAAATATTGGACTTACCGTAAATAACCTGAAGTTTTCAAAGTGTAGGTTAAGAGGAAAACAACTGTAAAATGCTACATGTGGTGCTATATCTTACATTTTCCCAGAAGGATATCACCCTACCTTTTAAACAATCCCCACAACACGTTTATACTACCTTCCATAATCAGTCAAGATGATCATCTTAGCCATGGACGAAAATTTAGGACATTTACCGCAAACATATAATGGACATGTTCTCACTTTGGGCGAACGAAGCTCTGGTTGATAGGCTTGTCCGGAAATGTCTGCAGCCATTTGTCGTATACACTGAGGAGACCGGCTTTCTGGTCACCGACATCCGGATTGGGAACCTTGACAAAGCAATAAAAGCTATGTTTAACGGTTTAAGCCTTCCTTGCAACACACAGAAAAGGGACACATATTGCACCAATGTGTAACGTAATTGGAATATATAATCCCTTCAAACAGTGATCAGATAATTTCATCTAGCATTTATATATGCAAAACAAAAGACATATAAAAAGAATAGCCAGAAAGACCAGAGCAGAGAGGATAGTGTGATAGTTGGTGTTTGAAAACAAGAGATGGAAAAGAGTATAAGTCTTACAATCTCTTGTACAGTTACCTTTTTGGTGGCTTGGTACATGACTTCATACAGTAATGGAGAGGCATTTCCTTCAAGGGAGAAGTTGCCTAAAACACGTAAAAGATATGAAACGCCATATAAACCACTTTGTCCAGGCCAAATGTTTGCTCTTGAACATGTTTCCTATAAATAATGTTTGGTTGGACCAGACTTTGTTCATTAGCACCTAACTCTCTCTGATTGGACTAAACGTTGCTTATTAGCATTTCACACTCTGCGGTTTGGACCAAACGTTGTTCATTAGCATCTGACGCTCTAGAGTTTGAACGAAATCTTGTTTATCAGCACCTATCTCTCTGCAATTTGACTAAACGTTGCTTATTAGCATCTCACGCTCTGCGGTTTGGACCAAGCATTGTTTATTGGTACACAACACTCTGGGATTGGACAAAAATTGTTTATTTGACCTAACTCTAAGGAGTTGGGCCAAAGGTTATTTATTATTGCCTAACTATTTAAGGTTGGGCCAATCGTTGTTTATTTGCTCTCAATATCATGGTCAGCAGCTGGGTTATTCATGTCATACTTCTCTGAAAACATTTTTTGTAACATTATTTTGAAATCAAGCTGCTGAAAAGTTCACATTTAATCCCGAACTATGAATTTAGATGAGTAACTTCTGAAAAAAATAATGATTTTGGCTGTTGTTTATCTTTTGAACGTCAGATTAGGTCTACTAAATAGAGAATGTTCTTATACATGCATAGAGCATGTCGTTCGGTAAGAACGAGTTGACAATATAGATTTAATTCAGATAGCCTTTAAGTGCTGAACAAAGTTGACATTTTAGCTTACCTTGTACCGCTGTGTCGATGTTAAGATAGGCCACGGTCCGATAACTTAGCAGTTTGGAGTATTGCTGGCATTTTGGAAACAAAACAAAGAAAATTTATATCGTTCATTTTTATCAACTTATATATTCAAGTGCTTACAAGTGATATGTATTCAAATGCTTACAAGTGATATGTATTCAAGTGTTTACAAGTGATATGTATTCAAATGTTTACAAGTGATATGTATTTTAGTTCACACCAAAGAGATTTTAGAGTTCATATATTTGTTACAGTCGCCATTATATGGTGGAACTACATGTATACTGTCGACATGCCCTGAAATGGAATTCGCTCATTAAATTCGTCACAACATTCTCTCAGGTCACTGCCATCGAAGAAGTGAAAAAGTTTTGAACGTATACTTCAGCAACAATCAAATAAAACATATAAATATATTAGCTCGGCAATGAAACCGAGCATGTTTACAAGCTGTGTCGAGACCAGCGCACTGCTTGACACACGAGAAAGGCTGTGATGTTACTGTGTACCCTAATTATGCTGGCCGTTAAAAAAAAACTCGGGAGCATTTAAATGCGTAATATTAAAATGCCAAAAACTCTTAGACACTGTATGTCGTTGTTCTTGGCGCCTTACTGATGTTCATGTCAAGTGTTCGTGTGGATTAGATGCACTTTACATTTACGTTATGGCGAAATTCAATCCAGCTGGTAATATGTTATGAGATATGCCAGGTTCAGACGACGATAAACCTTTGCTTAGTTCCGCCTGGAAGTGTGTTACCTTATCGCAAATCAGTCAGTACTACATAAACCGTGCTGACATAATCTCTGGCGGTTTACATTAGCCAAATTAACTTTTACCTTCAAGAATGACTGTAAGTGAACAGGCAAATGGTTGTAACTCTCACAAGACCCAGCTGATACTAAACCAGTTGTGCATTGTATGTAAGTGTTTGATTTAAAAAACTCGGGAGTCGAAGATTTAAAGAAAACATAGGAATATGAAACAATGGCTAAACATGCAGAACTGTCTTATTAAATCTTCCGATATTTGCGTTTTCATCCTAATTTTTGTCTAAAGCCACTGTGTAAATACTTACTAGAAAATTGTGGTTTAATTCACCTATTTGAACGGTAACAGGCCAACAATTTCTGCTGACATGTATACGTATGTGACGACAGAGTAGAAGAGTAACTGAAATTTCACATGATAAAGCGCATACATATTCTTAAACACATTCGTTTTTTCTTGTGACAGCTGCTCCAACTCTCCACCCATACCCCCACGACACCCTCACTCCACCGCCACAAGGAACTCACCTCCACCCATATCCCCACGACACCCTCACTCCACCGCCACAAGGAACTCACCTCCACCCATATCCCCACGACACCCTCACTCCACCGCCACAAGGATCTCACCTCCACCCATATCCCCACGACACCCTCACTCCACCGCCACAAGGAACTCACCTCCACCCACTCTGTAGAGCCAATCAATCCGATTTCCTCGGCTCCCCAGCTACAGAAAATGATAGATCGTCTGGGTCTCCAGCCTTAGGGGTGAAATGTTGAAGTATACAAGATAAACACTGTCGCATACCAGACTAAATAGGGGTTCTTTGTATCACTGAATGCATTAAAATACATCCTGACCAATTCCCATTAGGAAATTTATGCTCGTTAGCTGGACATTTTATGACTTGGATGGAATTCGCCAGTCAGTATCATCTTAGAGAGTCAACAGCGGGCAAGGGTAAATTTTGGCATAGGTGTATATTACTCGTAATTGCAGCCTTAATTACACCAAACAAAATTAATTTATTCCAGTTCTCTCATATTTCACTCTACAGCTTGAATCTGTGTCTCGAATATTTTATATTCATGTAGTAGTGATTTGAAACACATAGAATGGATGTTGCAAATAATTACTTTTAGTATAGTCCAGTATTTTGGCAACAGAAACAAAGTAAAATCTTGAAGTAAATAGTTTTGCAGAGAATGGAATCGGTGGGTAACATTTTACTTGGGTTCTGAGTTACATTCATAACACCGTAGGGCAAAGTACTTTTTGAAAACTAAGCCCTAAGAAGGATTTTCAAATCAATGAAAACTGAAACACGGAACTTTGATGGGAAAGTACATGGTATGCCTCAGAGCGTTATTCTTTTTGTTCCATTAGACTACCATGTCCGTAAATATAGCTCAAATGTTGATTGTTTTAAATTCATTTTCAGACACAAATGAAGTCTGATTTTCTACATTTTTTGTCCATCCGAGAAACTGGAAGTTTTCTTATGGTTTCGTCTTCTTCATGTTAAGTATAGTCTTGCTTTTGGTTCGTCTCACCTTCATCCATCATTTCAGCATAAACCCTGGAGAGTTCCTTCAAAATGGCAGAACCACTTCCGGGGTCAAAAGCCCCGTAGCCCCAAGCATCTCTGTGGTTACCAATTATCACATAGCGATCTGAAGAGGGAATTAAACCAATCAAGGTGTAATTTTAGTTATTGTACATAATTATTCTGCAATGTTTGAGGAGATAATGATGTAACCATAGGCTATCACGTTATTTCGACTTCATTAAGCAGAATCCTATCTGCACGCCAGATGTTTACATGTATATAAGGTGGAAAACATTTCACGTGCACTCGAGATTTCCTCTCACATTGTTTTCTAGCATGCACGAGACAATTTATTGTTGAACATGAAACAGTTCACGCGCACGTGAGGTTTTCTGTCAATTCCATGACCACGCGTGTTTATGTAGTTTTCGGTCGTGCAGGAGCGAAAATCTCGCTTGCCTGTAATGTTTTGGTAAGCTCTAGATCGCGAGATGGCATACGAACGCATCCGGCCATCACACATCCTTCATTTTAGCACAATAGCATATTTTGGGATTGGTCTAATGGTTACAACAGAATAGACAGAAACATCTCGTTTTTAAAACGGATCTTTTTCCTCTAAATCTCCATTCCTTAAAAATCAGCACTTGTTAACCTTTGTGATACGTGCTCATGCATGAATGACGTCTGTCAGATATCTGGTGAGGTGGGCCGGTACCTGACGGGCTTTGTTTGGTTTCTCGTGTCCACAAACCTCATGGCCACCACATATGTTCAGTTTTCTTGAGCGTACATCAATAAAATAAATATATCAGTACAGTGTATACTTAATCATGTAGCCTCTTTATTATCCTGGCCGGTGGAATCCATAACGTAACAGTGCTGTCCCTCACCTGTTACTTCGACGTTTCTGCGCAAGACATTTCAGCTTTCAAGTGACTGGTGACATGGTCTCAGTGTCGAATCATTGCACCCACCCTCGCAAACACATAACAATGAGCACTTCGAGCCCCGTTAAACATGGAACAAGACACCGGTGCTATGTCCGAAGACGACAACGATCCACCCACCTGGTTCCTCCCAGCCACGGATGATCCCCAACACGTTGTACACCGTCCTCCGCTCGTTACGCGTGGTCACGCGGAGGCGGACGAAGCTGTAATAGACAAACCAAATAGATTGTTATAGTACATATGTTTCAAATGAAAGCAAGAAACAACGAATCTGGCATCCGATACTCAAATATGAAACAAAACTCAGATCATGAATTTTACGCGATCGGTTGAACTTGTAAATCATTTGTGTATACGATTTTCGAACGCTTTAATAGATAACATATTTTCAACTACAGGATAAGAAATATGTAAGACATGTCGTTTGGAAACAGGCAAGGGAGTCTCTACTGGGGATTGTTTACAGATTTACGTGCTTTATTCATTCACCTGTTGGGTTACCTTTCTTCACCGCCTAGCCTGTATGTAATTTTTAGTCCACCTGCATGTTCGTTCTACTTACTTAGAGTTTATTTGCCCATAAAGGTTTACCTGTTTTTTTCACTAACCTTTTCGGATTTTTCAAACCTTCGACCCTGTAGGTAACGTTCAGTCCGCCAGTCCACTTAGTGGGTGCAATAGCGCCTTTCATCTGCCTGATGTACAACAAACACAAATATATTTAACTTGTCTGTTATTAACTTAATCGTCTGTGTTGTCAATGACTATGAGAAACGCGACATTTGCACCGTTAGCCACCCTTGTCAATGTGCTTTCTGAGTGGAGCGGGTCTCCAGTCCCTAGCCTCAGAGTTACCGGAACCTTATCACCACCATCACATTTTACCCAACAAGCCGACCATTCGATATCGGTCCCACACCCACTCTTAGATTTACGTGTATTGTTTTCACACAATTTCTGACTGGTGTGGCTGGCTCAAAACTGTAGTTTAGGCAATATTCATTGGTAACATGAAATCTTAGTTAAATTGACAAGCACGCAAATGTTGCAGGTAAATGATTCTGTACAAGGTGAAAAGATATATATATACACACCTGAGGAGAAACTTTGCATCATCGTAACCGATAGCGTGTGACGGGATCTTAGGTAAAGATGGGGGCACAAAACCTTTTGGAGGCCTGTAGGCACTTTCTGTAAAGTAAAGGATTAGCAGAAGTATGAAAACCCATGAACTGCTCCCATGGATTCCAAATCACTTGGTATATGATTCACCTGGATATAAAGGCTGTGGTCACAGGACTCTTTGTGGTAGAATATAACAACGCTGCACGCTTATGGAGTTTAAAACTCAATTCAGGCTATCATATTGACTTGCTGTGGCCTAAACTTTGCAGTGAGGAAACTAAATGCAACTTGAATAAAATCGCAAGTGTTTGTACAAACCTATAGTCAGCTTCCATTTAATTCCTTCTATTTTATTTATCTATTCATTTACTTACTGGAGTTTATTGTCATACTCAAGAATATTTCATTATACGATTAGTGCGTGCATGGTTTTAAAATGTATAAAGACTTGCAAAGAGTTACAGACTTATAGACGGGTAGCCGGGTGTTAGTGGGTCCCCGTTTCCAGTCATGACCACACCCCTCTGCACGGCATTCCCCGGTAGCCACCAGTCCCGAGGGTAAACCTGGTCCCCCCAAGTGTAATCCCCAGGGTCGCTGTAAAGGATCACCCCAGCAGCGCCAAACTGAGCTGCTAATTTCACCTGTAAAGTAAAAACATTTACATAATAATTTACATGCGGGGCATGTTATTTTGCCTTTTGCCATCATGTGCATTAAGGGATAAATCTAGAAAAATCTCAGTCTAAAAAAAAGTTTACTTATACAAAATCTGACCAGTCTCGTATTCTTAGCTTTCTGTATGAAAGCAATATTTGATGACGCATCACTGTAAACAATAACATTAAAAGAACCCACATTAACTTTTCGTGCTCGCGACGAGGAGAGAAGGGGCATACAACTATACGCCTATCATAATAGCAAAGCATCAGTTTGATGGAGAGACTATATGTGCCCGACCACATTCTGTACATAGTTATTCTATATATATATATTAAAAAAACGTTTCCACCTTTCGTCAACAGAAGTGCGGACCTATACTCACAATATCACCCCGGAAAAGTTGCCCGTAGCGCGCCAAAACGAGTTTACCGGAGATGTTCACAGCCATGTCCTGTGTGAGGGAGACGAAGTCCTCATAGCGCCCGTAGTTCACATAGTAAAGGTTAGCCTGTAACAGAGGTGTTGCATGTAAATTTAAAGTGTTTGATGTTGGATTACTGGTCCCAAAACTCTCTGTGACGATACCGTAATGCCTGAAAAACAATTAGCCAGAATATCGATGGCGTGCTTGCATAGCCAAGTTGAATCTCTAACAAAAGAATTTCACAGTAAAGTGCACATAGTGAAATGCACACTCAAGGAAGAGTCATGAGATTATTTTGTTAGAGGTTCAACATGGCCGCTAGTGTAAGTCACAGATATACATGTATATCATAATGAAGCAGGTAACAAATATGGAGTTGGAGTCGTAGTAGTGTAGAAATGTGACCCACTGGTAGGGGAGAAGGAAAACTTGGTGCATGTGACATTTATTCATACCCATGGAAATATATAATAAATTAATTTCACAGGTTTTGCTAACGAGAACTGAGAAAATGTAAAAAATCATTTATCAGAATGATAGAGGGTCAGTTAACATTTGATTGTTGTGTAACACTATACGTAATTGTCCACAACGTGACGGCGGTAAGGTTTATGGTAGAGAAATCAGGTGCCATGAGTAAAACGTACCTTAATAATTAAGTAAACAGTTCTTTTGAGTTGAAGTTGTGCTTTATTACATAGTCCTGTATTAGATTTATGCAATGGCACATGATATTATCCAATGCTGTATAATTAGAGTGAGTTAAATTTGTAGGTACATATGGACTGTTCATTTCTACTGCGCATGTGCTCACCTCTACCGTTCCAGCGGGAGAGAAACCAGTAAACGGTGGAACGGCCTCGTCAATATTATCCTCCTGGGTAAGAGTGCGTTCCACGCGAGCGGAAGTGAACACCACATTGCCGTGTTCGTCGACAAACTGGATAGTGTTGGGATTGGAGAGATTGGGTTTGGATACCAAGATGTTGTACGGAGTGAGGTTCACCTGGTCGAGGTTTAACTCCCGCCAGAACTGAGCGAGATCTCGGGCCAGCGCCTCGCTCTGAGGCGAGCCGACTAGATGTGGGTGTGCCGTGATGTCCCTGTGCCAAACACAATAATCCATTACGCATATACAGAACCATGCATTACAGGGTGCGCCCAAGATAAGGTATATCATGTAACGAGCCTGTACACTCTAAATAATATTCTGTTCATTGACCGAATACTATGTTTCTGAATAACGGCAGATCATTATGTTATTGTCACAAACCATTATGTTGTATATGACACAAGTACTTGTCCTGTTATATATCTTAACAGAATACTTTAGTTGGTCTAAAGAGTGTATGTAAATCTCTGAGTTTCTGCCTAAAATTTCTGTGACCTTGTCATTTTTATGTTCGATAGTTCCTGTTCACTAAGTGCATGGTATGTGGTCGCCAGCTGTTCTCTTTCTGTGCCGTGAGCACAAACTATTTTGATTTAAATAAATCTAACGTGCGAACCAGTTGCCCGTAAACTTTTTGTGCCTTACAAATACTATAGCTGACAATAGTACATTTTTGTTAATTACGGCGCTAGGAAAACTGTATCACTATTATGTGGTACATATTAACGAATTTAGGCAAACCCAGCGTTCTCATGCACCATAGCTAGGTTGGCTGTTGTCTTTAGTCAGGGGTTACAAATATATGTTGGCGACTAGCGGCGGTTTCCTCACAACACTCACCAGTTTCGTCCTTATGCTGACCCTCTGTCGAATAATGATGTCCAACATTCCTGAGCATGGCGTAATCACCGATCAAACAAATACATACATGTATATTTACCAAACATCCATGAACGAGCACGTATACTTCAGACATCCGATCATCCATAACGGTAATCTTATAGTATTATACACAATATTAAAAACACAGTTATTTTACTAATAATATGTTGATGACAGCGATGATACTGATACCTTAAGTAATGCCTGATATTATCAGCAGATATCCTGCGCTGAAACTCTGGTGAAACATCAGGGGGCACTTCTCGCTGAGTGGACTGCTGGTCGCCTGCATAGCTGGAGAACCTGGGTGCCTGAGTGACCCCTTCGTACCCTTCCCCGTGGGGAATGGCGAACCTCCCCAGCAGAATCCCCGACAGGAATCCACCCAGGCCAGCCAATATACCCACGACAATATAATAACGCTTATAACTTCTCTTTCTTAAACAAATTGTCTCATCCCCGATCATCAACTCCATAACAGCTAGACTGTCGCCGACAAACGCATCGCCCGAGGAAAACGTGTATGTAGGCCTATATGCTCTCAACCTGTACACTACTACGACGTGTATGCCTGAATGTTTTGGAGGCGTCAGAAATAGAAGGCCTAGGCACGTGTTGCTATGGCAACATAACCGACTGACCCCCTGTGTTTTACAACAGGGGTGTAAACATTCAGCGGAGTGATTGTAGCATCATCCAAAGACAAAACACTCCCGGATACACAGGCGATGTTTTCGAAAACCGAAGAAAAGTTTTTTTTGTTGTAGACGTTCATCCAGGCATGTCTGTTGGATGACTACACGCGACGGCCGGTTCGCATTACTGGATCACTTGTTACATCTGGTCTCCAGAGTGGAGGACGGAGGCCCAGCCTGTGGTGAAGAGACACATTCCAATGGGCCCTCTACACTACTCCCTATCCAGTCGAGAGCGATCTGGTCGGGTTAAAGGCCAATGCGTAAATTTGATGTACATTTTTAACGCGGGCTCGTTGTCCACATTTGTGATGAGATCATGTGATAGAGAATGAAGGGCATTATATGTCTCACCACTTCTATACTGACAGCAGTCGATGGTCCGTGACGGGAGCGCATGTACGCAGCCAGCCACAAACGGACGGAAGCTCTTTCTATACATAACTTTGGCCACCGTGCACAGAAGGCGCAAGACACCAACAAGGAGTGTATTGTCAGAACGCTTGCAAAACGTATTTAACTTAACCTATTTTATTTAAGTTGTGTAGAAAAAGAAGTCTGCCCTATGACTTTAAGAAGGCGAGCTGAAGTATGCATACGGAAAAAGTTTAGCCCATATAGGCCTGTGTGGACTTTTTATTTACTGGGTCAGGGTTAAGTGTGTATACTTGTCATGATGAGATGAATAATACTAATTGAAATACTGTTTCCTGTGTCAGTTTAGTAAGAAGGGGGTAGAATGAAACTGGTCCAGCCTAAGTGCTTCAATAATAAGTGACTGTGTCAGTATAAATTGGATTCTCAGGGTATAAAGTTTAAACAAAAATTGAAATATAGGGTGCACATTGGATTAATTCTTTTTACGGTTAGTTGAAGTACAATTTATTCAACTGAAAATACTGTTCTGTGCTGGGTTTAATTATGAATCGCGTCTAACCGGTAATTAAAGAGCTACTTTGGTGTCAAAACATCTGTTTCTTAAAAGCAAGGCGAATTGATAAATACTGGGATAGTCTGAATTGCTTTCCTAAATTGTGAAAATAATACAACGTATTAAAACCGATATTGTAGTTTCGTCAGAGTATACGGGAAAAAAATATTTCTGTCCCTTCCACTTTGCCTGGTGTGACGTCAGCCACGAACACATGACGTCATCAATCGTATCCACAAATGACGCTGCCCTTTCAAACGCTATTGACGTCATTCCAGCATAAATGCCTCACTCAACGTCACAAGGAATATTATCACGTCACATCAGGAAAATTTTACAGACACAGCCAAAGATTTTGTTTTTCAAGGAATCTTCAGTTATATGGGTTAAACAGTGTTTTCATCAAAATCCTTTTTGAAACATGATGTTAGGCTTACTCCGTAGGATTTCTTTCATATCATTGTAATATTTCTACGCAATTTGTGTTCTGGCCAGAGAATACCCTGACACCACAAGAAGTTTGTCCATTCTAAACACAACTTTTACTTCTTGTTGTAATAGCTCTTGTTATCCAAAAGTGAAAGATTACTTGAATAATGTTCTCAAAGCATTTGCATCGAGGTGAATATAATGAAAACAGGATATGTGACGTCACAGCAACTCAATGCTAGTGGTCCATAATATAAAAGACTACAGAGAGGCCAGAGGGTAAAACCAGAGCAGCGGCGACAGTGTGATAGGTGTCAAATGTTCGCGTGTAACAGATGGAATCAGGTCAGTTTACCTCAATTATGGGTTTATTTCAACCGTGTCTCTAAATGCTTAAATATAGCCACTTACACCTTCCTTCGCACCGTGGCTTAAGCAGAATTCAGTGAAAAAATGCACCGATGTTTATGGGACACTCGTAAAACTCCTTCCCGCCTTTAACAAAGGGGTCCAAAGACATAAGCTCCTTCGTTCTTTCTTGCATTAGGTGCATGTGTTCTCCAAAAGCACTTAGGTAGTATACAAACACTGCAGTGTCACAGAAGAAAACGGTGCGTTTCTGTTCGATTTGGTTCCCTTTGTGTAGCCCATCAGAGTCTCCAATAGCATCACTCAAATTGCCGTGTTGTCATCACATTCATCACAAACAGTAGCATGAAAACAATGCAGACGGACCAGGCCTCGTGGAATGTTTGTCCACAAACAGACACCTTGTTTATGCAATAGCAAATGGTACAGCGTGCATAGAAAAAACAGAGCACCGACGACAACGGGATAGTTTGCAAATGGTCAAATGTAGCCAGTGTAAGTCCTGCCTCTTGTCAGTTTACCTCAGTTAGGGTTTCAGTCTAACTGTTCATGTAATACTTAAAATAGTACAGCCATTTACACTTGTGCAGCCCCAAGGCTTAAGAGTTCGGTAAAAAACTAAGTTATATGTCAAAGTAAGAATTTTAAAATACTTTCGGATGTAGTTTTTAGTAGTACTTCATTTAACTTTGATATTTACCTTACTTTAAATCAAAGTCAGCTACCTCTCCGGTCGCACGTGGGAAGGTCTGCCAGGAACCTGCGGATGGTCGTGAGTTTCTCCCAGGCCCTGCCCTGTTACCTCCCACCATAATGATGGCTGCCGTTGTATAAGTGAAATATTCTTGAGTACGGCGTAAAACACCAGTCAGATAAATAAATAAATAAATCAACTGGCCCACTTCTTTAAACATTTCCCAGGGCTTCATAGAGCTAACTCTCTGTGCCTCAGTTGCTCTAACCCAGGGCCCATGAACTAAAACAACAGCTTCATTATGAATGTACTTTTCAATGGGAGTGGGAAGATCTCATGTTACTGTTATTTTTGAGTTTAGCAGACTTTAAATCAATACAAATAATCTCCCCCTGAGGACGTGGCGCTATGGCGATGTGACACCAGTGTAGTTTAGCATTACTGATTGATTGATTGTTGTTTTACCCCGCGCCTGGTTTATGGATAGAAGAAATAGGATCGAATGCCCGAAATATACCTCCGTCCTTTGCTAGGTGTATGTCAAACTATTTTTACTCACAAATGCAGCAAAAAGAGCGACAATTGGATTCGAACATGCGACTCTCTGCATTTCTCAAGGGTCTGATATTTGCAGTGAGCCAGAACTTCATCCTTTGAACAAGTGAGAGCCCCGTAATGTATTTGAAGGCTGTTTCACATGGACAGTCCTATACTTGATTCACTCATCCCTAAAGTATTCAAACTTCTGTAGAATCAATACTCTGTGTATGGTACTGATGTAAAGAGCGAACGGAACCTACGATGTGACTCATACGAATCGAAGCGCATCGTATGTCATGTCTAAGAGATCTAAACATTAGTATGTGACGATAACCTCTGAGATGCCTCGTAAAATGTGACTGACTCAGTCGACATTTTGTATGCTATGTTGGTGGTTTAACCACATGGTGTCTTCGACGTAGGTGGTTTAACTGCACAGTGTCTGTTATGTATGTAGTTAAATTGCACGGTGCATGCTGCGGTGGGTTGAACTACCCGGGTGTCTGCTGTGTAGGTGATTAAAATAAACGGGTGTCTGCCGTGGGGGTTGTTGTAGTGTTTGCTTTGTAGCTGGTTGAACGATGGGGTGCATTCTATGTAGGGTGGTTGGGCTACACGGTGTCTGCTATGTAGGGTGGTTGAACTACACCGTGTGTGTTATGAAGGGTTCCTGAACCACACGGTGTGTGCTATGTAGGGTTGTTGGAACTACACTGTGTCTGCTATGCAGGTTGGTTGAACTACATGCTATCTGCTATGTCGGTGGTTGAAGGACACTATCTGCCATGTGGGATGGGTTGAACTACACGATGTGTGCTATGTAAGGTGGTTGAACTACACGATGTGTGCTATGTAAGGTGGTTGAACTACACAGTGTGTGCTATGTAGGGTGGTTGAACTACACTGTGTCTGCTATGTAGGGTGGTTGAACTACATGGTGTGTGGTATGTAGGGTGGTTGAACTACATGGTGTGTGCTATGTAGGGTGGTTGAACTACATGGTGTGTGCTATGTAGGGTGGTTGAACTACATGGTGTGTGCTATGTAGGGTTGTTGGAACTACACGGTGTGTGCTATGTAGGGTTGTTGGAACTACACGGTGTGTGCTATGTAAGGTGGTTGAACTACACGGTGTGTGCTAAGTAGGGTGGTGCTTTGTACAGTATATAGTAGGCTGAACGACAAGCTTTCTGCTTTGTAGTGTGTTTAGCTCCGCAATATCCACCACACGCAGTAATCAAACACCGCAAGCCACACCTTATGTCTCAGTACGCACATTGTTCTAACGTCATATCCCAAATATGCATGATCCCCTTTGTGCACTCATATCTGCAGTCAGACCCTCTCGAATACATGAAATGCGCTGTGCACAATGCTTTGACGCTATACCCACCAAATACGGCACCATGATGTCCACTTTTTATGACACTGTGATGTCTGCAATACCCAGCAGATATAACATTCCTATATATGTTGCGCATGCAGTTTTGACAATATAGGACCACAGTGTCCTCTATTTAAAGGCCTGCAAGGAGAACAGCTGTAGATTGTTCTCGGTTTGCATTGATACAGTACACCTTACACGCAAGGTTAACGCAAGCATGCGTTATCCCCGAAGCCCCCTTTATTACTCGTTGTCTGCATACCTGCAAACCAGTGTGTCAACAATCCTTACAAGGCGGCCTGAAAGTCGACAGGATCGACGATTTCTTGGGCAATCGAATTCTCGCGAGAACTTGTATAGACTAGACTACGAGTGCTCTGGCACGCTCTTACGAGACATTTCTGCATCGATACTGGCCACAAAAATGGGACAGTGAAGATATATCAGCGAAGCAATCGAATGTGATTTACACGACACAATCCCAACATGTCTGCGCCCAGCTGTGTGACATCGAGCAAAAGTGGAAAATACATATCCCCGAAGGAAAACTAATGTGATTCACACGACGTAGCCTCAATTAATTGGCGGTGTCCAGTAGTGTGACAACGACAACCTATCCAATCGTAACATCATTCTAAATCACATAATGCTTGTACATGCTTGAGTGACCTAACGGCTTGATCGTGAAACGGTGAAAGGAGCCCGGCAGAACAAAGTGGCTCTTATGTAACTCAGAGCTGATATCTCGACGTAGGCTTGAGGTGGGAAGAAGGGTTAGTTCTATTTTAGAAATTTTCGTGGGATGTTTGTTTTCCGGCGTTCACGCGAGATTTTATGATACTCGCTCACCTGTCGCGCACGCAAACGTTATGATTTATTATGTTCAAAGTAACTGGTTGGCAAGTGGAGGTTATCATCTTCCACATTTCACTGTTGTTCAACCGTCCTATCCTGTGCTATAGGCGGGAATGATGACCACAAATCAATACATGCTGCCCAACCCAGTTATTACACGAATAAATGTTAAGATTCAAATAAATGAAAACAGGTCAGAATATTTTCAAAAAAGCCAATTTTATTTTAGAAAATCAGCTCTCTATCATTTATTCTTTGATAACCAACTGTGGTTAAACATATGAAGACGCCTGCCTCCCTTAAAAAGTAGACCATTTCAAACAGCTTTGCTACACCATTTTTTAAAAATAAAATCTATTAATGACGTTTAACTTTACTGTGGAATTTGTCGAATGACACATATACGATATCTATATGATAATCTGATCAATGATTTCTAAAGACAGATGTAATTGTTTTTATATACATATTTTAACTTAAGTATGTATTTGAGTTTTGCATCAAGTTTCAACGCAAAATGTCTGAATAACGGAATGTAGATAATTTGAAAACTGTGACATCATTAAGTTATTATTTTGAAGTTAGTGGGCTCAAATGCTTCAATACAAGAGTATAAAGCAACTTTAGATAAAATCCTTAGTTTTGAAAAAACACACCCGCCCCGGCCCCACGTCCGTGTTGTCACATGTAGATCTGGAAGGCTGTCTTACAAAAAGCCTGTCAAGTGTTCTCTAAAGGCTACAAACCGGGTGTTTCTACAGCTAATAAGAAACAGCAATAAAATGGCACTTGATTTTATTTTTTGAGTTCTATTTCACGCTGCACTTTGTAATGTTTCACCTTATGAGGGTGGTTGGCTTTACGGGCGCAGGGAAGCGGATTTCCCACTTTAAACCTCCGACCTTTGGCAGTTAATGAACGAGCTTTTCCACTTGTGACAGATTTCCTCTTCCAGGAAACTCAGCACTGATGCAAACCATATTGATCAATCCCTCTTTGTTTGGTAAACCTATGGTGCCTTAGCGATAGATAGATAATCCTCTTTATACGCACCCAATCACAAGACAGGACTATGAATTGTCAATGAGCAAAAGTCCGCATCACTCAACAGACCTCCGGTGTCATCCATGCTCCCAGATTTCAACTTCTGATAAGAAGAATCGGTCACGTATTTACATAGAGATACCGCTTTAATGTGCATGCGTGAAAATGTCATGCTGAAATACTAGCAGTTATTTGTGGTGGATGGGAGGGGGGATGTGTATTACAGTAAATAGAATAATATTAGGGCATGGAGTCCATGAACTGGACCACATCTCGTAGTGTAGAGGCCGCGGAGCTCACAGTGAAGACGACCACAGAGTAAATCTTCTTAACGGCTTCCCAGCGCCCAGACTGATCCGGGTCTCTCTCTATTTCAAACAGGGCGTCCGCTATTCCGGGGAAGCTGGCTCCTGCGTACGTGTTCACGGAGCTGGGAGCGAATATCAGGTGGCTGTAAAGAGAAGGCATGAACGTAAAAATTTACATAAATCTACAAGTATTGGTCATTGCCGTGTATTGTTTCTTTAAGCACATGGCCAAGCGTTGTAAGCTACAACGCAAAATGTAAAAACCAAAACAAAAACAAAAAAACAAAAAAGAAAAAGAAAACAAACAAACAGAAAACAACAGATAGCTTGAATAATTTTAAAACAATAATACTTTGAACTACAGAAATTTAACGAACTAAATGATTCTGAGAAATCCATCTCTCAGCATTATGAAGTTTATTAACATTCGCATCTCGAAGTTTACTGAATGGTGTCCTCTTCAGTCACAGAAAGCGCGAACCTCAAAAATTGCAGAAATCTTTAAGCTGATCGTGGAAAGCCCAGAGAATATTCAGGGGGAAAAATTAGTGATTATTAGCTTAGATAAAACTCCTTCTATCTTCTCGCCACCTAATATTTAATCAGCATCAGAGCTATGGGTAGAGGAAACTTGGTAGAATCAACAAGAGTAAACTGTCGTTCAAATCAAACTAGTGTGAGTTTATATTCGATGGCTCGATATACTTGGTCCGTGGTTCTGACCCTTTGTATTTTAACAGGACAGACACCGCAACTTTTACATATCCAGCAACAGAATCTGGGTGCGTGGGTAAACGAGCAGTATGTTTGGCTTGCTAAAGTGTACAAGTGTTCTAGCTCTTTTTCAAGCTTTAGTATACTTCAAAATATACTGATATGCTATAAATGCTTCACAAAATTGCAACACTAACCGGAAAAGGGGTCTGCCCGGAAGTCCCATGGGGTCCGTAAAGGCTCTCTCTACCTGGATCATCTGGTCATTCACCATCCGGGTCAGCATTGGACTGAGGACAGAAACAATACATAGGACATTTCAAACTAGTAAAACTAGGAATGCGGGAGCCGATAACTTCAATCCTTGACGATGTGCAGGTCTAAAGCCAGGCACACTCTTACGAACAGTCCATTGATTAGACATGAGTAATCACTGAACGCAAAGCCAAGCAATTCGTTGAGCGTAAAGCTAAAGAATTCACTTATTCGAACTGAACAGCGACTGAACATGACACCAAAATGTCACCTGATTCAAAATGTACAACAGCGGAACATAAAGCCTTGGCATACAATCGATATGGTCAAGCGCAGAAAGTAAAGCTGCATAACCCACTGATTCGATATGGACAATCGCTGAACGTAAAGCAACACAATCCACCGACTCGATATGGACAAGAGCTGAACGTAAAGCCATACCATCCACTGATTCGATATGGACAAGCGCTGAACGTAAAGCCATACAGTCCACTGATTCGATATGAATCTTCACAGCAGCACCAGACTGTTTGAAATTGAAGTGCCACAAACTTCATAATGATTGCTTCTGACGTATAACACCTTGCCCATGCCTTATCTGGGCATATCTAATGTTACTAATCTGAACACAAACACTTGGTGAATAATGGGTAATATCGACTATAACGCATCTGCATGGATACTTAGTCCTAGAGAGCATACGTATAATAATATGTGATTAAAGTATCACAATTTAAATGAACAACTCACTTGTTCCTGTCGATGGCCTTCACCCTGAGATGGAAATCTGCGGCGGCCTTGGTGAAGCTTTCAATGGCTGAAGTCAGTTGGCCTGGAATGTATAGCATTGCATACAGGGTGAATCTCTTAGACCAGGTCAGTATAAGAGCAGGTCAGTAAATCAGACGACAAGGTTATCTTGTTGTATATATAATTATAAATGCAGTCGCTGTTTTCCACTTTATTCCGTGTAGAATTGGATAGCCAATGGAGTTGTCTCCCTTAAAAGTACAAGCTTGAATCATATTTTTTGTTCCTGGGGAGTTTTACACGATACTCAAGACTATTTCACTTATACGGAGAATTATACTACGGTGGAAGGACAGCGGAAAGGGCCCAAGGGAAACCCATGATCATCCGTGTCTTGCTGGCCGATCTTCCCAAGTTCCACCAGGGAAGAAGCCACCCAGAGCTGAAAGGTTCCTCGCTCATTGTACCGCGCTAGTATGCTAATCTCACAGCCATGGAGTCCCACGATTTTTTGTGTACGGGTATTACTGCACAAGGCACGCATAGTTTATCTGCAAACAACGGTCGTGTGGATTGGCGTTATGAACATGAGAAGAATAACGATGCAGAGTGGTGTGATCTAATGATTTATAAGTCGTATGTGACTCAAATGACTGTACTTTACAGAGATGTCCTATCTATGCTGCAAGAGGTGTAAGAGAATTTACATACTGAGATCGATTTGTCCAGTCCCGCTCATCAAAGGGCCGTAATTCTTATAGAGTGTCGTCCTGAAGTTGTCCAGTGCCACGCCATAGTCGCTGACGTTAAACGGTAAAATGAGAGATTCTGCGAGATTGCGCGCGATCTCAGCCCAGAAATTGGCAACCGCCGTATGGTACTGTAAGGACACACACAGGCAGAATGATCTAAAATGGGTGTAATGATAACAATCATAATCCTATTTTTCAATTAAGTAAATTTTCATGCAAATTGTCCTGAGCTAAAAAAAGGCAGCAATATTGTAACACAAAATAAACATTTTACAATGTATTACACATGAAAAATTGTATACGTTATTACAAATGTCTGCTTACTAAGAATAGCAACTCACGTGAAATCCTCGATCAATGATCTGATCAACTGCAAAGAAAGTCTCGTAGGCGGAGTGATACAGTGGATAAGAGCCTAACTTCATCGTGTTCTGTAACATACAACACGCGGGGTTGGCCATGTGTTAACACGTGACGGATACCGTTCATTGTACGGGTAAGAAATGATGGGATCATGTGATGTAGGAATGATATATATCGGATATACTATGCCATAAAGTCATAGGTTTGAGTTTTGTTGCAGTGAAGCTATGTCAAAAAATTTAACTGAAGGAAATCACTAAACATTGATGCTTTACAGCCATTTTTTTTCAGTTGAACTTAAAACCATTTATGGTTAAAGATTAAACTTCTCGATAGTTAAATTATCATCACCGAGAATCATGCCACAAGCATTCCCACTTCCAGCCACGCCGAATCATGACCGTAGAGATGATTTCAATGACTTTCATGTCATTTTGTTCCTATATTACAAGATATAACTAACGAGACGCAAGACGGTCCTGATGGAGAAAATGGTGGAGGAACTAGCTGTGGTTGTTGGGTGGAAAGTATAGCAAACCTCATCGTATGTGTAGCTGGCGTCAATACACGGCACTCCAACCCTATGCAGGAACGCCGCGTAATCACTTCCGGAGCCCAGATTAAAGATTCTGGTAATAAAATAGAAAGGTTTTTCTTCATACCCTTCTTTTTGATTTTACTGTAAGTAGTTCTACTATCACGTGACATCGTATCATTCTACCATTAACTTGTCAAATAATAAATGATAATGTGTTTACCGAGATGTTACTCGAAAGGTTGATTCGTTTTCGAATTAACTTCGATCAAACATGCCGCTGCCTTCATCCCTGGATACAGAATCAAGTCTTTAATTGTTGGTTATTGATACATGTGGTTCACCTGAATCATGAGCTTTTAATTTACAAGGGGGCCTCCGTAGGAAGGTCTGCCAGCAACCTGCGGATGGTCGTGGGTTTCCTCCGAACTCTGCCCGGTTTCCTCCCACCATAATGCTGGCCGCCGTCGTATAAGTGAAATATTTTTGAGTACGGCGTAAAATACCAATCAAATAGATAAATAGATAAATTTAATTTACATAGAGACAGCCGTTTTATCTGGTGACCATAAAGCCAATTGTGCACAAGATCGATCTCCATTATGCACAAATAATTGAATGCCCACACATGTGCCCACATCTTATCTCCAACACTTTTATACAAACTGGTAGCTCTCGTTTACTTTTCAGTGTATGAACACATAATTATAGATTAAAAAAAGAAAGAAAGAGAGTACCTTGGTTTTTTCAAGTGCTTTCCGTCTTTATCCTTCGCTGGGAAGGTGTTTAGGTACGTGTCATACACTGTCATCCTGCCTACCTTCTTTTCATCAGGGTTTGGGTTAGGAACCTGCGGTGAGGGTGATAAGAACCTTTTCACCTATGTCCCTGTAGGTAACTTATCGTGCATAGATCAGTGTGGTCGATAAACCCTATAAAGTCAGTATTATGGCTGTAACGTCAAATATTTTTATCTCGTTTCATCGATATGGTTACGGCAAATATTGCTTAGTGTAAATTAAAACAGAAATTAGTTATAAGTCAACAAGTCAGAATACATCAAACTATTTCTGCTTCAGATCCCCATTAAGGACTTGTGTCGCTTTGGATAGTTAAATGGTTATGTAAAAGTCATCTGGCTATGCCTGTCCTACAAATACCACTGTCATGCGATATCGTTGATGAAGCACAAATGGTAGGCACAGAACTTTGACTTTGACATCCGAATTACAGACTACCATTTCAAGTGGGTTTATACTTATTTAATAAGCTTAAATGACACTTTACAAAGACATGTAATGTTGTGTTCTGCACACACATGCTAATCAGTGGTGTGCTTAAATTATTGCTTTTCATATTAAGTACAGCCGTAAACACGTACCTTTGCGGCGGCCTCATATATGGCGTTGTAGAGAAGAGGGGTGGCTGCAGTCCGCAGTGAGAAGTTTCCTGAAACATTCGCGTATTGCCATGACAACGTGACCTAACCACGTGTACATCACGATACCAATAGTCCAGGTGAAAGCATTCCAATGTGTACAAGTATCCTGTACATTTTTTGTCTTGTAATCTGTTTTAATTAAATTCCAAACATTATGACACTTCTGGACTTACGTAGGGCAGACAAACATGAGATAACTGCGCCACTACAATAAATGGACAACGTATTCTAGATTAAATGCCATCAGTATATATCAACAGAATTCATTATCTGTACCTTGGACAGAGATGTCGACGTTGAGGTAGGCCACGGCTCTCTCTCCCAGAGGCTTGATGTATTGCTGAAATGATCAGCAGTAGTATTTATAAAGAACGTAAACTGGCAAACCAAGCGTTTCATTGACGTGTATTTCATATCTTTTTGCTGTATACATTATAGATACGCTTTTGACAGACAACAACAATCCCGGAGGAGTAGGGGCCGGGGGACCCAGTTAGTTAGCGCGTGAGCGCAGCTCTATGGCCCTGAGGCCTCCCACCAATGCGGTCGCTGTGAGTTCAAACCCAGCTCACGCTGGCTTCCTCTCCGGCCACATGTGAGAATGTCCGCCGGCAACATGCGGATGTTCGTGGGTTTTCCCCGGCTTTTCCCGGTTTCCTTCCACCATAATGCTGGCCGCCGTCGTATAAGAGAAATATTTTTAAGTACGGCGTAAAACACCAATCAAATAAATAAATTAATTGATCAATCCCGCGAACCTCATTGTAAGGAGGTTTGTCATTTTCCACACGAATACCAAACTTATACTATACCGTTATTCAATTTCCTTGTATTTATAAAGTTAAAATCACTCGTCAGTGCGTCAGTCGGAATGTGATAATGCCAGGCTGCATGAGACATATTATACAGACACCGTACCGACTGGTATTTTATCCGGCTTAAATGACCTAATAGTTAATCCATGACTAAGTTGCTCATTTTTTTTTTGATTCTTAGAATTCTGTTTATTTTAGAAAGATATTCTAAGGTTGGTTTGGAAGGTAGGATGATATTCTCATTGCCTCTAAAATGCACTTTTTGGGCGAAATTTGTAGGTTATTTTAGGGTACCTTTATGTTAGGTCCGTCCTGGTTCAAATGGTGGAAATATTGGTAAAGTGAGGCTTCAAATCAAACATTAAAGACAGTGACAACTACGTCCAAACACGATTTTGGCGCTTCTACTTTCATACCTCCACCCACTCGGTTGAGCCAATCAAAGCATACTCCTCTGCTCCCCAGCTGCATAAGAGGATTGATCGGCGAGGTTTCCAGCCTATAATGAATGAAAATGTGAGAATAGGAGAGGTTGTATATTCAGAAACGAATGCAGGATGAGCTCGTAAACCATCTGAATGTGAAATTTTAAAAAATACGAAAATAAAGTCATTATGGATTGTAAGAAAATTTTACCGGTTTTGGCCAGTTCTGCGAAAACCCTGGACACTTCCATCAGGGCAGCCGTTCCGCTGGAGGGGTCGATGGCGCCAAAAACCCACGCGTCTCTATGATTACCGAGTATAACATAGCGGTCTGAAACGGACATGACGACAGATTAGTTATGTGTTCGCCTGTGTTTGTCATAGCTACGACGATATCTCTTAATGTTCATGGTGAATTGTATTCACCAAGTATGATAAAGCATGCATCTGGCATATAAAAGATTGCAAAATAAAATTTTTGTAAAATGGCCACTTGTGAGTAAATACCGATAAAAATAACTGTATGAGATGCTTCTTATGTATGGAAATGAAACAAAGTCACAAGTGTCCGTTTGTATGACTTTTTCTCGAGATTGATACTAAAGACAATGAGATACCGTTTCTAGGGCCTATAGAGGTGGAGGACGTACCTGGTTCTATCGTTCCTCTTATCACAGCCACAGCATTGTAGGTTGTCCTCATTGACGTGTACGTGCTCACGTGCAGCTTCACCTTCCTGAGAAAATACATCAAATGTGTGATAACTAAACAGCCATGATTCCGCAAGTGACTTAGTGACAGCCTGTGTGGCTGTACGAGGTAATAATATCCCAGAAAACTTACGTGTTTGGTGTCCTAAGACCCCCGATATTGTAGGATACGTTCAAACCCCCTTGCCATTTTGCAGGCGCTGGATATCCACCGAGTTTCCTGAAACCAGAAAAAGCACCAAAGCTGATCTTCAATTACGATATTCTGGTTCCACTTTTCAACAAATTCATAATGAGCATTATTTAAATTACTCTTTGATAACTTTTACTCAAATGCAGATCATCGTGGTTTTTATTGTTTCAGGGTACAAATATAATGCATCCTTTCGATCATTTGGTGTCTCCTTTAAATTGAACAAAAGTTGGTATATTTTTTCACTGCCTATATGATTGGGCTGTATAGGCTGGTTTTGTATATCTTGTCATTGGTTTTGTATATCTCTTATAGAATGAAAAGGGTAGACCTGTACTAAAATCGTTTTTCCTATTTTACTATCCGTATAAGAAGATGTTTAGATCCCCAAGATGACAGAATCGACATTTGGATCTATATGAAACACACCGAGAGTATCTGAAAATTGCCCGATTTCACCCAGATACGGTTAGTAAGGTGTAGAGTAGAGGTTTTTCTATGTGGTATTAACAGATACAGAAAGTTCGCTACATTAGAGTGTAAGAGGCAGTTATGCAGTCTGTGTGTCACAGTCTTTACTCGTCAGCTCACTGTGAATATATGTTGACTGTATTTTCGTTTCCGGAATCATTAGGCCTACGTGTCATTCGACGTTGTCATTTTGAGAACTCCATTTTTGCCCTATTTCGTCTAAGACTTTGTTTCTGCGCGTGCATTGCTCATTGTCTTTTTGTGCTGTGAAGTACTTTTATCTCAATTTTCACTGCCCTGTGGATAACTTTTGTCTGGGTCGGGTCCGGAAGGGCTCAAGGCAGTTCGCCTATGCACGCATGTCACTTATTTGCCCCACAAAAAACCATTGTTAGCGTACCACGGTATCTTGACCTATTCTCGTGGGCAAGGGCTTGCCTTTTGGGCTCATGGTGTTGCGACAGGAAGCTCTGGTCTGCAGAAATCTCCGTCAGAATATTTCTTATTGCTTGTATTGATTTTGAATATTGTCTATCAGTTTCACTATAATTAGATTGTTTAATTTAAATATATGTATTGAATTTATTTTCGTGTCTCTTTGTTTTATTGTCGCTGTCTGTCAGTTAAATAAGTCATTTACTTACTGTTTTTTCTCTTAGAATAGTGATACGCTAATAACTTTTCTTGGCACCAACCTATCTTATATAATTTTCTCGGCTGGTAGAAATCGAAACGTGGTATGTCAAAAATGACTAATAATGTTTATTTGCTAGAAATAGTCTTTCTGGCAAGAGATGTCAAAGAATGCGAGGGTCATTTAGATGATTTATTTGCCAATGACTTTCTCCTCAAAGCCTGGACTTGACGCACGGTTAATATCTACTTGCCCAAGTAAAACTTTAGCATCGTTGTAGCCAATCGGATGGCTGGGGATCTTGGGCAAAACGTCTTCCTTATTAGTTCTGTAGGCCGTATCTGGAAAACAATGTTATACATGTGCATAGCATGGGACGTCGGTTCACAGATTAGCCCTGTTAAATGTCTTACAACAAACTCTGCCACAAATCAGCCATGTTTAGTGTGTTCATATAACATGCAGTTATTAAATGACGCTTATGCACGACGTCTGGTTCTTCCATCGCAACACGATACTCTCCAGTAGCCGGATAACCGGTGAGGGGATCATTGTTATCTGCATCTTCCATTAAAACAAGCTAGTCACCAGTAGACAGATAGCCCTGTGTGAGTGGATCTCGGTGATCTTACTCCCACTGCATATTAAGGATAACCATTATAGACCGGTGTGATCATCCTCACTGATCCGATCTTCGAATGAGATATGATACTCACCAGTAGCGGGATAGCCCGGTGTGATCGGGTCCCCTGACCCCATGAAAATCGACCCCCGCTGGACCCCTGTGCCTGGTAGCCACCAGTCGTCCGGGTAGACCTTGGGGTTGGTACCCCAGGCGTAATCTTTGGGATCCGAGTAGAGAATAACGCCGATGGCCCCATACCTGGTGGCGATGTTCACCTGGAATGTTTACAGGTGATGGATATTAGTGTATCTCCTCATGACACACCTATAAATTACTGATCTGTGTAAGACCCAAAGGCGAAGTTATTTAATGCCCAGTGAATCTGTAGCATATTCATCCTCGATGTTATCAGAAGGTTTTTTATCTCCAGCATGTTGTGCTATCAAATTCTGTGGTAAAAGAAAATTTTAGCATCATGAACGAATGAAAAAGGAAAATAACAATCGCTAATCAGACATCTTTACCCGTCATTCAGCCTAAAGCACGAGTTGGGGAAAAACAAGAAATGTCACGTAATTATATCACAATCATCAGTCAGTCATACCTTGTCTCCCCGAAAGATTTTTCCATACCGAGCGATTACGATTTTCCCCGTGACATTGATACTTCTGTTCAGGAGGTAATTGAAATCTTCTACCCTGGCGTAATTCACGTAGATAAGGTCTCCCTGTAACAATGAAAGAGTACAAAATATGTCGACATACGTGAACAAATTGTGAACGGTTAGAATTGTTACTGTTGTCTCCACACTGACATTGGCTTATGCGTTGATAATTAAAGGCATGTTAGGCAACATAGAACAATGTATTAAACAAACAGTCAGTAGAAAGGCTTGTAGAATTTGGCGAGACGGATAAATGGCAAAGGGTTGGTTTCTTGTCCACAGGATAAAACATTCCCAGATGTCATCACATAATTGCCTCAGGATCTTGTGCCCTACACTTGCCAGTTCCTGTACTGAGAATTTTAATTTCTTCGTTCATGTATTTTTACATGACTAGGCACTAAAAAGATTTCCTTGAATCTTTCCTTCAGGGGATGCTATATGAGGTACGAGCAACAGCGTTACATCCTCATTTGAGTACCAGAAATCTACCAGTTTTCAATAGATTGCATGGCTTGCGATGATTATATGCCTATGGCGATGGCGTTTGGTGGGTAAACTCGTACCGTACTATTTATTGATCACCAGAGAACATTGGTAATTCAGCTAGGATCGAGATGCCATTGTGAGGAAATATACTCTTATGACACAGTTACTAGTGCAACTTTCATTTATCACGTTTAATTCTTCACCTGGACGTCAGCTTTTGGGGAGTAGGCATTGAAGGGCAAGACTACGTCAGATTTGTTTTCCTTGTCCGTGAGAATCTGCTCGGCTATCACTGACGTAAACGTCACGTCGCCCGTCTCGTTGATGAACTGTACAACGTTGGGGTTTGTTTCGTTAGGGTAAGACAACAATATTTTGTAAGGAGTCAGCTTGGTTTCATTGTAACCCAGCGTTTTCCAAAAATTGATGAGTTGTTGCGCTTGACCCAGATCCGCTTCGGTGCCTGCCAGATGTGGCGCTGACGTCAGATTTCTAAAAAAAAAAAAGGCCAGAACACGTGACGGAAAGTGATTCTGGCATTGCACAGATCACAGACAAGGCAAAGAGTCAGCAGTGATCAGTATATTTTGTATTACACTTGTGGACATCAGCACAAATGCATTTAGGACCCTGGCCCATAGATCAGCGTTCAGCGAAATGATGCACAGCCTTTCTTTGTTGTCCTACATGTACATATGCAGGAGAGATATTGTGGTCCCATTGTGATATATTATGTGGAACACTGGAGCCCGGGGGAATAACATGCACAGATCATCATCAGCAAGTTATATAAGCCTGTTGACATATGTCTATATTTATATGTATATAATACGTGGCTATGCGCCGGGTGGTACCGGATTTCTCCTGGCCTGAATATCGTACCAAGACGAGTGAGCGCGGATAACTCGACTTGAAACCATATTCCTCAGTCTGGCTCGCATGAAAAACCCTGTTCCACTCAACAGAGGGACATGTAGCCACTCTTAAAAATCTTCAAATATTTCATAAAAAACTCTCTTAAATGGAATTAGAGTGGCTTTTCGCACAGAGCTGCTTACATACCAATACCCCTGTTCACATTAAAATGCTAATCATGCACTGGAAAAGAAAAAGAAAGCGGCATGTTGTCAGTTTATTATGTGGTATGTCCAAATAATATCTAATCTAGTACACGTTGATATCTTTAAATCTTATGTACCGGCTTCTTCATCTGATACACATTTGACAGGCAATCGCCATTTTTATTT
This sequence comes from Acanthopleura granulata, assembly GCA_016165875.1. Classification (NCBI taxonomy): domain Eukaryota; kingdom Metazoa; phylum Mollusca; class Polyplacophora; order Chitonida; family Chitonidae; genus Acanthopleura; species Acanthopleura granulata. Next base: position 18,668,640 of record JABBOT010000010.1, read on the forward strand.
AGTGCACATTCACATTGTAAATACGACTCGATGATGACTCAAATCAAACGATCTTTCAGGGTTTTTTGTTTCTGATCAAATTTCCTCATATAATATCTTTCGACGACGACCTCAATGGAATGTGGAAATAATATGAAGCAGGTATTTTATCTCTCTGGTTTGCATCATGCGGTTTGCTCGTATCTATATCTTCTTGTATAAAGATGATTGCACTGTGCCATCTTTTTCTACTATGTTAGAAAGAAAACGAAAGGAGACGTTTTACAACAATAGCCTCCTTTTCCTTAAGTTACCAAATCTTTTTGAGATGTATTTTGTCATTTGGGTTTATAATTTCTGGGTACCAAAACGCCTTACGCATCCCGCACACAATAATCGAAGGAGATGCCCTGGGAAACCTAAAACATGTGGGGAACCCTCCAGTCATTTGCCTTTGCGGAGGGAAATTAATCTTGTGGATTATTATAGCTTTGTTAGATATCGGCTCGATGCTGTATCTTTCAGGTCAAAGGTATAGGAATTATTACCTGCTGAATTATTACTATACACGCCGCACAGACAGACGTGCAGACGGTTAACTACAGTATTGAAACCTCCTGTTTATTTTTCAATGACACAGGAGCCTATTTCATGGGAAGTCAAAGATTAAGTTGCACAACACGTATCTACATGGTGTTTGACGTATTGTTAACTGTCATATACCTGGCAGTTTTATAACACAGGCTTCTTAACTAACGAGGGTGTATATTTGCCCCCTGCGCCCGTTGGATACCATGGATGTCACGTGCATCCACTGTACACTGTATAAAGGATATGTACTCTGTACAGATTCAGGCGTGTTGACAACTGTATTATATCCTTCTCTTAGTGGCATTCGCTGAATGCAAAACGAGTCTTTATACCAAAATCTCGGTCGTATTGTACACTGTATAAATCTATACTCCCTACAAGTACACACGGTTGGCACAAACACGTCTGTATTATATACTTATGTTAGAGGCCTTTGCCGAATGCAAAGCGAGTCTTTACACTAGAATTTCGGTATTATCAAACTGTTGTAGCTTTACAGTGCGCATTTATTTATATAATTGTAACCTGGCAGTAGCGTGTCATAAAGGAGTTTAACACAGGTCAGAAATATCCGATTCTGAGGCCAGCCACTCTTAGCTTCTCACAATTAGAAGATGTGTGATGTCCTGTCAGACCTCCGAGGTACTCGATCTGTGCCTGGTTGCATCTAAATGCCAATTTATTGTATTTGTATGATGTATACCGATGCTCTTCTCTTTATGTTAGCATAATACTATACTATATCACAGGATATATGGACATACTATAGTGACAGCGACATAAGTCGTGCTTTTTTCGACCATGAATGTAAGAATGTGTTTCGTGTTTTACTTTAATTGATGTCTAAGGGTGAGTCTGTCCACAGAAATATGAAAATCCACAATTTTCGGGAATTCCTGATGTTGAAAGGATATCACTGGCCTCCAAGTGACGGCCGGTCGTAGGTACAGCATGCCGACGATAGTTTGAAGCAAACTGCCCAGAGAGCTAACTGCTTTCCATACAAGAGCTGATAAGCGAAAATGTCCGCAGTATCTTGCCGGTCACTACACATCAGTCTTCAAAGAGACAGGGGGTGATGGAAGCTCAGAAATAACGTCTCAGACAAAACAGGTGGTGAAACAGCAGCTCGAAAATGTGCTAAGTAATGCAAAAGTGGAGTACAAATTGACAATGTTGAATGGCACGAAAACCTAAACTCCAAAATTCCAGAAATCTCTTCACAGAATATGGAAATATGTTCCAGCTGTGATTTCGTATTTCTTACATAAGCTATAGCATCGAAATTTCTGGACGATGTGATTGTGAACAACGAGATTGCAAATTGTTCACTACGCAGGTATGTCTTTCCAGAATGTATGCTCTATGCACAATGAGACAATACTCATAAACGCAACAGCTTCAAGAAACTACAGCGCAGGCTAGCTTCCACGCTGACGCGATTTGCATAGGAAAAGAAAATTACACAATGTATTACAGGCGGGATCACAATAAGATACATAACAATTGCAAATTCTCACTGGCCGACATTCCGCAAGAGAATTAACATGACCGTGCAGTTGAATCAATTGTTGAGTGAAAAGCTCAACGATATCATGTCCAAACTACTGACCAGATATATAACAAACATCTAAACGTTACTATGCTGAATAAAAACTCCAGAACCCTCCAACAAGATGAATCTTTTAGCCCCCAAGCCACGGCCTTTCAAATGTGTTTTGCGAAAATATAAGTAAATATAGATGAAATACGAGCCAGTGAGAAAGTTACTAATCGTTAACAATTTTTACTTGGAGATGTTCTGAAGTTCGTCTTCAAATTATTGACACTAACCCACATATACGAATATAAAACAACATATGACTGTTATAATTCAATACCTAATACTGCACCTTACGATGGAGTCGTTTTTCAGTTTTCTAAAATCAGTAGCCTATTCGCCGTGTTGGACAGTCTATTATAGGTGTGTAAGAAAATCCCTTTTCTCTATGCTGGGAAGCCATGAGTAATATGATGAGGAGTCACACTTTCTTAAGGTGTGTGATACAGGCAAACCTCTATGTGGCAATAAGCCGATAGTTTAATACAGAGAAGAAAAAAGCTCGATTTATCTTTTTAGATTAGATAGCTCTACTTCTTTAAATTCATCAGAAATCAACGAAAAAGGTTACTTTTCCACCAAAATACAGTGATTTGTCAACAAAGTAAAGATATTTGACATCGTTGGGAATATAATTTTCTTTCCAAAGATTCGAATTTCAGGTTTAATTTATAGTGTAAAATACAGAAACTAGAGATACGTCCAGATGACTTATCTGTATTTATCTTTTACATTCTTACCTTAAGTAGCCTTTAATGTTATCTGGATTCATCATGTCGATGATCTTGTTCGTGATCTTAGCGTCTCCGTCCTGGATCAGCGCCCGAGGTACCCCCGGGAGGAAGACGCCATCTTGGGGTGAGGGCGTCGTACATGCCGCGGGGGACGGGGTGTTATCCTCACCTCCCCGGTCTATGGCAAATCGTCCGATGAGAATACCGATTATAAATCCGACAACCAAAGCGAAAGCGGCAGCGAAGGCAAGATGTTTCCGGTTGTTGAGCTTCTTAAACTTGACTTCCTCGTGAAGCGGATCCATATCTGGACTGTATGGTAACTATCTACCCTGTTAGTTCCCCGCCGTATGGGAGCTGAACTAGACTCACAGCTGCACACCCCGTAATCTGTCTAATACCTGTAACACAGCAGCTCTATAGGCTTGTTCAAGTGTATTCACTCAGACCCAGGTCACTGTCTCTTTCAGGCTTCTATTTCTATTGTACATCGAAAAGGACTCCAGAAGTGTAGGGATGAATAGGCTGGGGTAGCCGTTGATCGCTTGGTTGTATGTTTACACGGGAAAGGACAGGAGAAAAGAATGGAGAAATACAGGTAGAAGTGGACCTAGGTACGGAAACCAAATACTGAAAAGTATAAACATTCAGATACCATGGTAAAGGTTTCCCCGAGTCTAGCAGCTTAGGTGACAGGAAAACACAAGCACTTACCTAATTTGACAGCATCTCTCTATCGCCGAGACGTGTGTTTTTGTCATATTCAGCTCTTTACAGGGCTCTTTTAGAACATTGTTAGGGCCCCTGAGGCAAGTCTGATAATGCAGTTTGTCGACTAAACATTTCTTTGTTTTCATTCTGCGGTTCCCCATTTGCATCCTGCCGTGCACATACGACTAAGGGAAGTTAATTTGCATACTGAAGTGTTAAAGTAGACGTACTGGCTCTCTATATACATAAGGTCGTGCTGTTAGATGAATTCATTGTTGTGGGTACACACGATGGAATGGTCACGCACTCTTACAGCCATGGACATTTATAATTCTGGTCTACTAGGTTTTCGAGCGCTTCGTGTGGTAGCGCAGCACAATGACTCATCAATGTGGTCGCTCTGAGGCCAAGTCTAGCTAATGCTGGTTTCCTCACTATTTGCATCTGGATTTGCGAATGGAATTGGGTTTCCTAAGGGATGTGCCCGGGTTTGCTTCCGCCAAAATGCTGGCCGCCATTGTATGAGTGAAGTATTAACAAAGTAGAACACCAGTTAAAAAAAAAATAATAAAAAATAAATAAATAAGCAAATAAATTTATTTGGTTTACTTGGACTTTCTAGCATTGGCCCTGCTCATTTCCTTCCGCAGTACTGATACGTCGTCGAGTCCATTTGGCTTCCTCACTTGCATGTGCAGATCTGTACACGTCACATGTGACGAGGTTCGTCAATAACTGGTCAAAGAACTGTTTACTATGGCAGACGAAAACGGCCAATCATCTTCTCGAGCCATCCCTATCAAAGACCACAAACAAAGCACGAGAATCCGAGATTGTGAAAAACCGCGCGAGATTAGTGCTAACCTCGCACTCTAGTGTTCTCGAGCCTCGTATTTTATCAAACGTTCGGCTCGAGAAGACGAGATTAACGCTAAATTCGAGGGGATTTTACTAACCTGGCGTTGCCGCTTTGGTTGACTCCCTTGTATTGCTTACTTATCTCTCATTCTCTGCCTTGTTATTTGTTAAAAGTGCAGCTCGAAAACGCGAGTGGCTCCTTCATCTTCTTCCGACACATCCGATTCCTCCACCCATAAAAGCCAGGCGTCATGGTATAAATGAAATATCCTTGTGTGTGGCGTAAAACAACAATCAAATAATAGCCAAAGGTTTGTTGTCTTCAATGAGGCAACGTCTTAGGCACACTATATCTTCGTACGTAATCCAAGCACTAAAGGTCACACAAGATCGCATCAACTTCTTTTGCTCACCTAATCCTAACAAAGTTGGTACGTCGTATCAATCGATGTAGGAAAACTTGCCCGTCTTTTTTACGAGACTTTGAGGAACTCACGTGTTGAAAATAGTTGGTATCCCCGACAACATGGCGACCATGTCACTGTTAAATACTGATATAGCCGATACCACCAAAATTAGCTCCATACATACCTCTAAAAGTATGGAAAAAATAATTATAATCAGTAATGAAAAAGTTATCATGTACGATTTATTTATTTATATGATTGGTGCTTTACGCCGTACAAGAGAATGTTTTACTCTTACGACGACCCTCAGCATTATGTTTGGAGGAGATCAGCTGTGAATGATTATCTGGATTCTGCAGGGCAAATAAGGGTGAAAAAACATGAAAAGTGTTCTCCATTCCCTGTCCACAAACGGATATTATTAAATACATTATTTAACTAAGAGAAAGAGTTTTGCTGACAAAAAGGATGATGTCAAGTCAGGGGACAGAAATTTAGACACATTTCATTTATTCATTTCATTTTCTTGATGTCCACAGACTCAGTAGGATACATAACATAACAAATATATAAGGCTAAGAAAAATGTGAAGACTACATGTAAAGGTGAAATAATACGTCAGCTTAAAGTGTAAAACCACAAACTGACTAGGGACTGGGCCTACGGCGGAGTAATATACAATGGCTCGATAAATATAAACAGAAAAAAAAAGACACAGCCAATTAAGAAAAACGTAAAGATTTGCAGTGTCTTTTAAAAGTACAAAGCGGTGTACAAATATCTATCTCACCGTCTCGTATTGTGTTAAAAATGTCTGTTCTCTGGTACAAAATGCTGTTGCTGCTGATGTTGACCGCTTGAACTGAAGGATGAGAGAGCAGTTTAAAATGTCTTGATTACATACTGCCGACATGATATAAAAATTTGACGAATAAGATAAGATTCATCATAAGAAATGAATGTTAATCATCATAAGAAAAAAGCAGGAGAATGCATCAGCAAATTTGTGGACATATTAAAATCTATACACACCTGAGGGGAAGCCACTGACAGCCAAGCTTTGCCCTCAGTGGTTGAGATAAAATGTTCACCAATGTAGGATTCATCCGATAAAACCATAAAACTGAAGCTGGTAAATTAGAAGATCGTGAAACAAATGCTTTACTAAAATCTGTGTATATTATATGACCTTCGCACCTTTTTTCCAATTCTTGTGATGTTTGGTCAGTAAACAAGCCAAGTTGGTGACAGCTGACGCCCTGCTGTCGTTAACATAAGAACGAGCTATAAAATATTGCAAGTGACAAAAACTTTGCTAATAAACTGGTGAAAGTAAAAGGGTGTCAACTGTTCAACGCGATTCTTTTGACCACATTTAAAAACAGGTATTATATACATTTGCTCGTTGGCAGTCGGCAGAACAGTTGGCAGAACACCATGTAGATTTATGAGAAAAGTTAGACAGAATGCTCAAAGGGTAAACAATCGCTCGTCTGCTCATTCTCTTAATTAGAGCCTGGAAACATTATCGAATCTACAAATTTTGTGTAGGTATAGGTTCTTAAGATTCTTGGGTATCTCGTTCACTAACCAAACAAGGGACGGTAGAACATCATTCACAGGCAGAGACACATCGCTTGCTGGACAGTCACTCCGACTTTCTACACGAAACACATTTTAAGAGAATCCTCGAACATTTTCAGCCATTTTTCAATGGTAAGAGGTTTCTGTACGGCCATTTCCTACAATATCAGATAAACTTGTCTTTTTCTTTACAGAACTTAAAATTCTTTAATATTATCGTTTACTGTGAGTATATATTCCTCATAGGTAATATTCTGTGACCGTTTGACTGCAGATCTTGGGTCTGAAAAGGCTTTGTAAAATACAGATCTAGAATCTTACCCATTGCAAACAAACTCTTTTCTTTTGGCTTCTTTTTCTTTAATCAGCACAATGAGGTCTTCATCGTAAGAGTGTGGTATTTTAAACACAGGAACACATTCCTTAATAACAGCAAACACAAGGTCACAGGTACGATCAAAACTTTTGTCCATACTATCACAGTACTGCAGTACAGACCAGTCTATTCAAGTAAATAATTGTTGCATGTGACCCAAGTTGGCTTTCCTGCAGATAAACACAACTCGCTCAGGAAATTTAAAAAAAAAAAGGCTCCTGTTACAACTGAATGCGTGGAATGAACACAAGTGAGCGCTTAAGTGATTGTTACCGAGTTGTTTGTCCCAAGCACGAGTTAAAAGAATTCTGCATGTTATATAGTGCGTGCTCAGCAAGGAGGAGTATGAATGTTCGGGTTTCTGGGCCGGTATTCATGAAAATTCTTAAGATTCAACTAAGAATTTATACTTAAGTATGGGAATTACTCTTAGCTAAGAAAATATTTAAGAATGCATTCATAAAAATTCTTAACACGATTCTTAGCGAAGAAATTTTTGGTACCAGGAGAAGTAACAGACGACATTTCGATGCAAACAAAACCTAACAAGGAGGAAAAAAAAAAGAAGAGAAAGCCGAACTGGTCAAACGACGAGTGTTTGAGCCTCGCCAATTACATGGCACAATACAAGGACATACTGAGGGGCAAGCTGATTCCATGACTGACCTCAGAAAAGAAAAAAGCTACGTGGAAGGTGGTGACGGGTAGGTTGAATGCATCGTTCGCTGCCCCCAACGGTCACAAGAAGAAGTGGAGAAAAAGGGGCACAATATTTTCGCCCAAGCCAAATCGGAACTCTCGGCCCACAAGAAAGCGCAGTGTGCGACGGGTATGTGAACTTGTAAATATTGTTTTTTATGTCAAATATTTCATTGGAATGTGTAACGATATTTAATATATTTAAGCTTAGATCAAGTTTCGCTAAACTTTAGTTTCGGTAATTATTTGGCAATACTCATCAACTGTAGAAACTGCCTTTGAAAACAAACCCAATTCAGCTGTTTGTACCCGGAATTCGAAATCTGGTGATTCTATTATCTCTCATGAATTCAGCTAAACATGGACTAGAATTCAAACATTGTGCTAAAACAAAAAATAGCACACAGTATAATTACAACCGTAGTTCTTATTTGAAGTTGAGGGTGCATGGAGTGTAGTGCACTGGAAACAATAATATTGCAAATGATCAAAGTGAACGACACATTAAATTAGGATGATGAACTTGGCCTTAATTGACTAGAACTAGCAGTTCATTTATGAAACTTAAGAAAATTTATGTACGAGGGAATCTGATTCGTTTAATTTAAAATGCAAATGTAGGTACTTCTCTAATATATGTAGACTTCCAAACTGTGGAGAGTAGATGTAAAATTATCAGTGAGCTGGGTAGGATTTTTTATACTGAGCACTACCATAGACAAAAGCTCATTCAAATAGACCTATAATTTGATCCATGTCATTTTGAATTACGTGTATAAATGAAATTTAAAAATATGTGAGGATTAATCTAATAACCAAGATGTTGTTAAATATGGCATGACACAAATCACTGTCTGTGTATAATGTAAACAGTGATTTATGCATCATATAGAAATTCACCTGGCAAACAGACCATTTAACCTACGCCATCACGTTCACACTTTTTATTTTCTCATGCGTTCATGTTTCAAACTTTGATCAGGAGACCATTTGTTGCCCCATTGGCCTATTTGTGTTATTTTTTTACTTCTAAACAACTCAATGGCAACTTTCACTGTATTGAAAGTTCAGAGGACTTTCCGTATTAATTTCATTTGTAAGTTGACTGGTAGTACAGAATCGTTACTTTGGAACATAATCTGTATAACTGTTCTCTTGGCTGACCTATGTTTATCGTCATTCCTCACGGGCAAGGATTATCTGGGAGTTGTAGCTGTGGGTCTGTCAATTGTGTGTCTAGTCTGGGGGAGCGGTTTGCTGACCTCTCTGGCAGAACATTGCATTGCAACTATGGACTTTTGTTTAGTTTAAGGGGCTATCGCGGCCGAGCAGTTAGTGTGCTGGCCCGACACAATGACACAGGAGCCTCTCACCAATATAATCACTGTGAGTTCATGTCCAGCGTAAGCTGTCTTCAGGTCTGTTAGTAACCTGTGGATGATCGTGGGTTACCCTCAATTTTATTCTCAGAACCGCAAGACACCCACAGATTCACAGTTCCATAATGGAAAGATTTGAAAGATGGCACCATTTGGAAGCCGTGCCATCGACGCCTCCCCCGTCCTCCTCCTCTCCACACTTAATTTGTAATTACGAAAATCATGAGAGTGCGATAACCGGAAGAGAGAAATAAGTACAGTTGAGCCTGATGAAATCGACAATAGCTCGCATTTATTTCATTGGTTGATGTTCTGCACGTTACTAGGAATATTTCAGTTTTATAACAGCGTTTCTAGAAAAACTGTAGCACTTCTAACTCCCTTAAAGTGAAAGACAGTTCATGTTCTAAGTTAAGTTTGCCAAAAAGGTTGGACAATATTATGTTTATTTCGGTAAAGTATTTTTATCTAATAGCCACTATTACAGCGGAAACTGATATCTGACCACACTCCGTCGCCCAAGCATGAAACTCCGCCATTCTGTCTGGGCTGTGTTGTAACTGTTCTAAGCGCGGAGCACTCTTGTCACCTGAGGCTGTAGTAAGCTGCTAGGGTTGTGTTTGTAAGTTAAGTATGTATGCCAGTTTATGACATGAAATGATCAACTTACTCCTCCTCCAACAGAATGATCTGGAAATACTTTGAAGTGTTGTTCACCTATGTACTTGTTATAATTAAAACATATATTATTAAAACAGAGTGCTGTCCCTGTCTTATTACATTCACAGACAACTCAGAACATTTACGTCACAGCTCATAAACAGCTGACAGATCCCCAGTCGGCAGCACAATACTCCACACTTCACACGAAGATAACCCAGCAAAGAAAATTATACAATTTCAAACAGGTTTTACATTCGAAAGAGAATTTTATAATCTTTTTAATGAACAGTACCACAGTTATGAGTTGCCTTTTAGTTTGAGAAATTCCAGAACCCTCCACAGTTCATACAGCAAGATTTGGATTAACATATTCAAAACTGACTGACGTCTTGTCGTCATCAGGGGTAACTCATTAGACGCTCCTTCTTCACACTAAAAAAGGGAACAACGCTTAACATATGGGCACTATCAGTCAGTTTTACACCTGAATACGCCGTACAGCCACTCCGCCAAGAGCCACAATTACAGGACAAGGGGAATCTCTGTTATGACTTTCTACATCCCATTTCACAAACTAGTCTATCAAAAATGATATTTTGTCATAATTATTTATCATTTTGCTATGTTCTTGAGATAAAACACTACACAACTTCGTATTTTTTCCGATAATTCCTCTGAAATTGGAACCATTACCAATATTCAGCTACATGTTCTATTTTCTCAGCCTTGTCTCGTGTGATATTTCAGACCGAGGTTCAAATACGACTTATGGACGAGGGACACTGCGCATAACCGGATATAGCTCATACATTGCACCATTGTTATACAGACAGATATATAGGAGAGCGTATTTGTCTGTGGTCCAGTGAGACCTTCTTAAGGTGAACGTGATCAGTTTATACCGCCTATTGCAGTATACCCCAGGCTTACATTGCTTGTACAACTACTAGAGCCAAGAAAAACAAATATCGGAAACGGTCAAAGCTAAATGCTCTTTATTATAGCCAGATCTGCATACAGGCGTACAGGATCTCTAATAATAAAAAAACTAACAAAATATGTAAAAAGTTCTGGTTGTGCAAATATTTCCTTACTATAACAGGATTTAACAAGTGATAAATAGAGTGTGTGCACTTGGCTTGTTGTACGATGGGAAAACGTGTTACAAAACAAGTATCGTGTATTACTGAATATTAATTTCCGAACACACGAGACAAGCTTGGTTTAGTTGCCTCATATCCTTTATATTTAAGTATAAGTATGCATTTAAGCTCCTTGTGATCTATTGCAACACCAACTGAATGTCTGAATAAAAAATATAGAAATCTGCAAACTGTAATATAACATGCGTTTGAATGGTTATGGTTTTACGGCATATCGGCAGTTTTTCGGCCATATCGTGGCGAGCAGTAATTCCAATGTGGTATCGAACAGTTACAATGCACGAAGACCACTTGTAAAAACATCTCTCCATGCTGCATGTATATATGGCAATTATTCGGTGACTTCTACAAGTAGGACGTTTCCCTGTATACTCAGTTGGAAACGATGACATCTTATGTCCGAGCAATAAAGTTACATAATTTCTCTCAATACCATCATTAACGAACAACGCGTAGATCGGGTGTAAACCGGATTGCATGTAAACTGGAAAGTTGAACTGCAAACATCTCAGCAGGTAGGTGGTCCATAGAATATTAGGGCATGGAGTCCATGAACTGGACCACATCTCGCAGTGTAGATGCCGCGGAACTCACAGTGAAGACGACCACAGAGTAAATCTTCTTAACGGTTTCCCAGCGCCCAGACTGATCCGGGTCTCTCTCTATTTCAAACAGGGCGTCCGCTATTCCGGGGAAACTGGCTCCTGCGTACGTGTTCACGGAGCTGGGAGCGAATATCAGGTGGCTGTAGAGAGAATATATGCGCATACAAAAGACTAGAGCATAGAGAGCAACAGGAGCAGCGAGAACAGTGCGATTGTTTGCAAACTGTCATACGTAAACGGTGAACCAGACCTACTGTCACTTTAACTCAGGTAGAGTTCAAGTACACTGAGAAACATAAAGAACTACCACTGCTCCACTTCCCTCCCCCGACACTGTAGTGATATTCTATACAGCTGACTAATACAAAAGACCTAGAAGATAGATAATAAAGCTAGAGCGGCGACGACAATGTGATAGTTTGCAAATGGTCACACTCGTAACAGAAATGAAATCTGGCGTCTGGTAAATTTCCCTCGCACAGGGTTTTATTCTAAGTGTTCACGTAAAGAATTTAATATTTAGCACCATGGCTTAAGCAGCATTGGGTAAAAAAAGGGCAGTGATGTTAACAGCAATCTCTTAGACGTTACTGGTCTGGAATACCTAGAAGCGCTCACGAATCATTCGACTTTAACATTTTCAACTGATCTCTGATCAGTTCAGATGTTTATTCGGTATGATGTTACGATGGCTCGACTGTAAATGTGTACGCTACACAATGTGCCAGTGTGTAAAGGCCATGGGTGTTTTATTACTGACCGGTACAGGGGTCTGCCCGGAAGTCCCATGGGGTCAGTAAAGGCTCTCTCTACCTGGATCATCTGGTCATTTACCATCCGGGTCAGCATTGGACTGAGGACAGAAACACGCGCACATGGAGTGGAGCTAAAGAGAACTGAGACATTTTCACCCAGCAGTCTTGAGTTGTTCACATAGTAACCTGCTAACGATTCTTACTTGGCGAAGCGAATTTAGAGAATTGGGCAACAGAACACTTGGCCGGCAAGACTGGTCTAATGGCTTTCGAATTAGTCTTGCAGTGAATCGTGAGGTTTTGATCGCAATCATGAGCCTCGGTGTTCTCTGGCCATTAGTCATTTTTGTATCACAAATGACAAGTGTGATTAATTATCTCTCATATCACGAACTACTGATGATTAAACAATCTTTGACAACTTAAACAACTTACTTGTTCCTGTCGATGGACTTCACTCTCTGATGGAAATCGGCGGCCGCCTTAACGAAACTTTCAATGGCTGAAGTCAGTTGATCTGGAATGTACAGCATTAAGTATTGGGTGGATCTCTTAGTATAATTACAGGTTGTGTCTCTTAGACAGTACAAGTACAGGGTGTGTCTCTTAGACAGTATAAGTACAGGGTGTGTCCCTTAGACAGTATAATTACAGGTTGTGTCTCTTAGATAGTACAAGTACCGGGTGTGTCTCTTAGACAGTATAAGTACAGGGTGTGTCTCTTAGACAGTATAAGTACAGGGTGTGTCTCTTAGACAGTATAATTACAGGTTGTGTCTCTTAGACAGTACAAGTACCGGGTGTGTCTCTTAGACAGTATAAGTACCGGGTGTGTTTCTTAGACAGTATAAGTACAGGGTGTCTCTCTTAGACAGTATAAGTACAGGGTGTGTCTCTTAGACAGTATAATTACAGGTTGTGTCTCTTAGATAGTATAAGTACCGGGTGTGTCTCTTAGACAGTATAAGTACCGGGTGTGTCTCTTAGACAGTATAAGCACAGGTCACTGAATATTCTTTCTCCCAGAAAACACCATGTATCCACTCATAAAGTTGGACAGCGCCATTTTAATTGGATGTTCTTGAGCAAAGGGTTGAGCATCAATCTACTATTATAATATAAATTTAAAAAATGCTAAATCAAACATTCTTTGAAAGTCTTCTTGGCACCAAAATAAATATCTTCTTGCTACACGACAGTCCGGCCCGGAAAAACTGAGCTGAACATCTGATGTCTGAGACTGTGACTAAACTCGGCTTTAGCCAAAAAATTTAGCTTTTGGAGATAAGTGAGGAACGTATCATAAAACTGAATTGCAGCTAGAGTTGTCTGCCTTATGGCGACTCCTCTCGCATACGGGCGATCATGCACAAAGATTCTTGTTTCCTATGAAAAGCATAACTCAATCCGCACACGTCAAGCCGTACACGATAGTATTGTTGACAGTCAATGAAGATCGATATATCTTCAGTAAACCTTCTGAGGTGTAGAACTAAGAATTCAATTCGACAAAGGAGAGATGCCCTGAGAGCGTGTTTCTCCAGATCACGTATAAGAGACAAATCAGTACAGAGCGTAGTAGCATGTGTCAGAGACAACTACGTTTCTTGTGTCCGGTGCCAAATCTAAACGTGTAGTGCTAGGCTTGTGCGGTAGTGGCATCCAGTTTTCATGAAAGTTTCAATACTCTTAAGGTAGGAACTTTCAAACCGTGTGCGAACATATTTCTTCCAAAGGCCTTCATCTTATGACTTTCCTGGGTGAGGATAATCCACAACAAAAGTAAAAGGATAGAAGGTCGGTCAGAAGGTTTGTTTCTGACGCCATCCATCACCGGAATCACGTACATCTACTTGAGGAAATAAGATGATGACCATCTTGGGTTCGAGTTTTAAATAATGCATTGTATTATAGGTGTGGTGGGGACAAACACAACACTGTAATCTCAACTTTTAAATACATGAAAACGGCATTTTATATCGATAACAAAACTGTACGTTGCACAGACAAATTGGTTTTCTTCATTAGACCTGAAATATACACCATCGATGTGGCATTTCTTGTTTCGTCAAGCGTGACATAAATAGCAGATTAACAAAGAAGACGTTCGAATCAGTTGGACTTGAATTGAAAATCGGATGCATATTGTCCCTATAACAACAGGATTAATTTTTTTTTTTTTTTTGGCGATTGGTTTGTTTAGGAGCTGCTTGGCCCAGAAGGAAGAAACCAACCGAAAGGGGGCCACATTGCAAATTTAGGCCCATAGCTATATCTACGGTGCATTAGTCAATAAGGTGGCAGAGATCCAGTATTCTTTACATCAATGGTTTAATTGTGTAAACTAAATACATAGCGCCCTCTGCCTTCTAACATGTGGAACGAGAAATTGTGTAAGTGAAAAAAAATCACGTACATCACATATGGAAATCTTAAAGAAGTAAGACTTTTAGTCAACATCTCATAAGAGATTTCTTTACATTTGGGGAGACAGATTTTGACTTCTTTTTCCAACAAGAGCTGAGTATACATACTAAGATCGATTTGTCCTGTGTGGTTCATGAGAGTGCCGTAATCGTCATAGAGTGTCATTCTGAAGGTGTCCAGCGCTACGCCATAGTCGCTGACGTTAAACGGTAAAATAAGAGATTCCGCGAGATTTCTGGTCGCCTCTGCCCAGAAATTGGCAACAGCTGTGTGGTACTATGGTGGTAACAGAAAAGAGAAGTGAACACGTACGTCACAATTCACTGTTCTCCATGCTATAAACTCATTAAAAGACTAGAAGTACATGGGTTTGAACACCATTTTTGTTCACTGTTTGCAATAAGGAACCAACCTAGTTATAAAAGTGCGATCGTTTCTCTCCAATAAATGAAAAAATTTGACGGTTACGTTTCATTTTCAAAACCCATTTTGAACTTTCCTGGTGTATTTTTTGCCAAAGCCTTGACGATCAAGATTCTTTAAAAACTGGCATACGGTAGAGTTTCAATAATTGGCTCCCACGAAAGCAGATCCAAACATGTGATCATAAATGAAGTGGTGGACTGAGTTTAAGACAAGTTTCTGATACTTTATCTGTAACTGTAACGTCAAACTAACATACATACAACCACACAACAGTTATCAAGTAGCATTATTTGTTCAGGAACCACAAAAGCTACCCTGGTGATTTAAATATTAAATGGCCATAAGAAGATCTTGTTGAAGTAAACCAGACCCAATCAGAATTAATGCAAATAAGAAATGTGTATATATATATATATATATATATATATATATATATATATATTAGATAATATTTATTAGATAAGCCTTTTAAGACAACTCACGTGGAATCCTCTATCAATGATCTGATCAACAGCGAAGAAAGTCTCGTAGGCGGAGTGATACAGTGGATAAGAGCCTAACTTCATCGTGTTCTGTAACATTACCGATATGGAGTTAGTCATATGGAAATGATACCAGTTACAGAAGGACAGGCTTGAGTGTGCATCATACACGGATCAGTGCAGTGTAATGAGGTGCTCGGATGTTGAATTATAGAAATCAGACGCGTATTACTTGGAAAAGAAGACAATGCGAAAAAGCGCAAGAATCTAGAAACAGACATTCGTATACCAACCGTCAATCGAAATAAGCTTAACGGGTCAACAAGACCATTTTCCGAAACAACGCTTAATGCAAACCACCAAAGAACTAGGAAATCATATACAGTAAAAATTAGGACGGATCTATTCAATCAGATGTAGTCAATAGCCTTTCAGTGATGACGAAAAGAGGCAATGAATGTTATAGACGGATGAATAATGTCAGTAAGTAAATCGTGTACAACTCTTCTCTTTATGTTGTTGTTAATCAAATATTTATCTCAGCTGCGCTTTGATTGCAAGTTTTCATGCATCCAACGTGGCGATCTTATTCGCTTATTCACCACGATGTACAAAAGGTCCCTCATTCCCTATTTCTTGAACACTCGACTTCTTGCATTATTGCTTGGTTGATATCTATGATACACCAAATATATGCACCTCAACTGTTCATGTTCTATCAATTCCAGAGGCGCAGGAAATAAAAATTAGCAACTTGATACATGTCATTCGAAATATTGAAGTGGTTTCAGAAAGTCATTGACAATAACGTACATGTAGATGTGAGTATGACAATTGTTAGCTAAGAAACCAGAGGTGGGGCTGGTATGAGGTGGGAGATCAGACTCACCTCGTCATACGTGTAGCGAGCATCGACACAGGGGATCCCTACCCTCTGTAGAAATGCCGCATAGTCACTCCCCGCCCCAAGATTCCCAATTCTGGTGAAGAAAATAAACAATCCTTATTGAAATTCTGCACAGATCTTAGTGATAGAATTTGCCTGACATAAGGCCGAGATTCGAACCAATGACATCATTCGGGAACCTAACTATCAACTGTGCAGGCTATTTGGCCAATAAGCCACCAACAAACAAGAATTTTTCCTACACCCTAAATCCCAAATGACGATAATATTGTCAGAAACATTGATCATTGTGGGAAGGTCCTGCAGCAACCTGCGGATGGTCGTGGAAAGGCCTGCCAACAATCTGCGGATGGTCGTGGGTTTCCCCCGGGCTCTGTTCGGTTCCCTCCCCCATAATGCCGGTCGCAGTCATATGCGAGGAATATTCTTGCGAAATGCGTAAAACACGAATCCAATACATAAATAAATAAATTCATCACTGTTCGCATCCACACCACTTCAGCAGAATCCTTAAAATCCTATGTATACACTGGTCTGCAACCTGAGTGACACGCCTGATCAGGTCAGGTAAAGTTCGTACGAACAATGATTAAAACTACGGCGGGGACACTAAAGCCAGAGCAACCATGGTAGTGTGATAGTTGGCAAATGGTCAAACGTAAATGGTAACATCTGGCCTCTTGTCCATTTACCTCAGCTAGGGTTTTCTTATAACTGATCATGTAAACGCCTAAATAGTAGCGACCTAAGCATAACCAAGTGGATTAACTACAATTCGGTGACGTCATTAGGAATTTATTAGATGTCACTAGCGTAGAACAGTCTATGTCAGATGTAAAACTTTCAGTTCATAGGATATCGTCGTTGTTTAAAAAGTAGGCTGTACCTTGGTTTCTGTAGGGTGTTCCCCTCTTTATCCTTGGCTGGGAAGGTGTGTAGGTAAGTGTCATACACCGTCTTCCTGCCAGCCGCCACCTCGCTGGGATTCGGATTAGGAACCTGAGGTCAAGTTGACAAGAATTTATTCGGCAGAAATGAGAGGGCTAGCAAGGTAAGTTTGTTCCCGTGAAAACCTTGCGTTTTCAGATATACATCAAAATATATAATCGATCATCCATTCTGTTCCTTGTTCCAAAAAGCTATTGTGGACTTCACTGTAACTACCATGGCAACTTGTCATGCAGTAACAACCAAGTTTAAAAGGTAAGATCACTTCGTGGGACAGGCTCTTGACGCCCATTCGTCCTATATTTGTATTGTTAATGCACTATACTTCTCACTTTTGAGGGTCTTTCAGGGTCTGCAACAAAGTCAACTTTCCTTATGAGGCTGAATAAATTTTAAAACGCTTCAGTGCTGTGAAACAGAATTAGATAAGTCAGTTCTAAATTCATGAGAGTAATGACGTATACGCTTTGGTACAAGGAAGTCTTGTTCTCGCTTTCGGTAATCGTTACACACCAACCTTTTTGGAGGCTTCATAGATGGTATTGTACAGAAGAGGGGAGGACGAGGTGCGAAGAGAGAAGTTTCCTGAAACAGGCATACGTGGTTATGTCAACCTGAATTAGCTTCGCGTAATTTCGTTAAGGACAACCGAAAGCATATCCTGTATTGTTTTCATCTTGCTAGCTCTTCCAAGAAGAACAGATTGAAATTTTTCTGTACTTAGGCACAGATGAACAGAAAGAAAAATTTGAGCTTCTTTCACACGTATAAATATGCGATTGAAGATTATCATTAGATTCAGTGCTGGCTCTATGCTAACGGAGAACAGTCAGTTTGCGCTTCTTCATAGGCAGAACACCTTGAACAGAGATGTCGACGTTCAGGTAGGCCACAGCTCTCTCTCCCATGGACTTGATGTATTGCTGAAATAAGAAGAGGTGCACGTGCGGCATAAACAAACGTACAAAACTTTATGGATTTTCCACGTGTCAACTAAGAAGTTCTCACTGTGTATTATGTTGATTTTCATTGCAATAAATAACTATAGAGATGCAGCCCCGACTACAAAGAAAAACGATATCTAAGGCTATTCTCAGCCATGGACTTAACTCGCTCATTTCTCCAAAAAGGGGAGTCTGCCATAGATTGTCATCTCTTAGACATTCAATGCGATACTTTCGAAATAATGCTTTTATCTGAAAAACTTGGTTAAGACCATTCGTTTAATACTAGAGATCCTGGAGTGTTATTCCAACTCAATAGCTCAAAGGAAATTCTCTAAAACACAAGTTTTAAGTTGAGTATTTTCCCACCTCTACCCACTCAGTTGAACCGATTAAGCCGTACTCTTCTGCTCCCCAGCTGCATAATAAGATCGAACGCCGTGGTTTCCAGCCTGAATGAATAGCAAATAAAAATAATACTGTCAGCATGAAAACAAAGAGTAAAGAAATGGACTTCATACTACAGAGCAGAACTGAAAAGCACAAATGGCAAACAATAATAAAACATAAAACCAAGCTATGAAGAAGTCACAAACCTTTTCAAGGATCCATGACTTGACAAGAAATCTTTTTTGGAATCTTACCGGTCCGGACAAGTTCTGCGAAAACCCTGGACACTTCCATCATGGCGGCCGTTCCGCTCGAGGGGTCGATGGCGCCAAACACCCATGCGTCTCTGTGGTTACCAAGTATAACATAGCGATCTGTAAAAACATATGGCCTGAGATATATGTGTCTGCAAGTTTATTGTATGCATAATTTTACCATCAATGGTACCACATTTGGCACTTTAAATTTGTAAATGGGAGGGCCAACCAATGGCTTGTGTCTGAAATTCCCCATCTCTTGACCAATGAAGTAAAAGGTTCACATTCAGGTGGCGTTGCCTCCGGTGCACATGTACCGGCTCTGTTTAGTTTCCTTCACCCATACGGGAAATTTACACGTACGATATAATGTAACAATCAATTTAGTTGCAAAAGTTTGTAATATGACAACTCTTATAAACATTTATAACATTATCACAAAGGGCCATGGAATGTTACTACAAATGGAAGCCTATACAGATCGTACTGAGACACAAAGCTCCATTATGAATCTCTATATTGGCACCACAGGCGTTTGCCACATCCAAGGTTTAACTGGACAGTCTGGAAGGGGACATCTGTGATAAATGGCCTATATCTAAGGTGATTGACGTATAGATGGGGGACGTACACGTGAAGGACGTACAGGTGACAGACGTACATGTGAAGGACATATAGGTGACTGATGTACAGATGACTGACGTACAGGTGGAGGAGGTCATGGTGACTCACGTAGAGGTGAAGGACGTACCTGGTTCAATGTCTCCTTTGATCACAGCCACAGCGTTATAGGTTGTCCTCAGCGAGGTGTAAGTGCTCACGTGCAGCTTCACCTTCCTGAGAAAGAGATACAGCAAATATTTCATAACAGAACAGTCAGGATCCTTCCAGTGACTTAATGTCAGGTTGTATAGTTACATATACTTAACAATGGTCCACACGATTTGTTCAGTACTATAACAACGCCTGTACTATATGGTACCTTCAAACTGCCCCACCAATCTATTTACGTGTTCGGTGTCCTAAGATATGGATAAATTATACCCGGTCAGTTTACTTAGGTGTTCGTGTCATAACATCCACGATATCGAAAGATAAGTTCACGCTCGATGCCCAAAATACTCACGTGTTCGGCGTCCTAAGACCCCCGATGTTGTACGATACTTTCAAACTACCTCTCCATCCACGCGGGGCTTGAACTCCACCGAGTTTGCTACAACAGAACACACATACCAAGTCTAGAACTTAACATCTTTGTTTGTGTACCATGGGTCAAACCAACAGCCTCTCTTCACTTTTGAATTACTATTGTTTGTATAAAGAAAAAACATAAATCACATATACTTGTACTTTCATAAATTGTAGGAACTGTAAAGTAATTGAATTAAATAAATCAGCGGATGTCACAGAGTCAATCACACACGATATCTCTGCACCATTTGTTCCCAGCTTCCAGGAATACTGATGTCACAGAGAGCATAAATAAATGATACCAAAACTTAAATTATTCCTTCACCATACTGAAAAGCAAAACGCAGACCAAGAGTGATTTTGCTGGGGTGGGGGTGGGGTGGGGGGGGGGTGGGGTAGAAGCAATGATAAAAAGTTGGTGAGATTTTCTACCGATTGCTGATTAAATTGACTTCCTTACCGCTTAGAACATCGTCACCGTCAACTTACCTCAGTAAAACTTCAGCGTCGCTGTAGCCAATGGGATGACAGGGAATCTTGGGCAGAACCTCTTCTTCGGGATTTCTGAACGCCGTATCTGGAAAAAGATATAGTACGTTTACACAAGATTTCCAGCATAGCATCATTTCGGTGATTCGGGATGGTCAAAAAGTTAAAGTGAACATCATTCAAATGGGTCATGTAAAAAGCATGCGTGCCTTTTTCCCACAATACTGAAATATAACCGACAAAAGGCAAATGGATTTCTGTCGCTCTCACTTCCACTGAACATATTGTATCTCACCAATGACCAATAGAAAGGCCGGAATGACCCAATCTTCTACCAAAACACGACACTAAGCTGTAGCCGGATAGCCGACAAAACATTACACTCACCGGTAGTCGGATAGCCGCCATAACACATCACTCACCGTTAGCCCGATAACAGCCAAAAGATGTCACTCAAAGGCAGCCGGATAACCGCCAAAACACAATACTCACCGGTAGCGGGATAACCCTGTGTGAGCGGATCTCCTGACCCCAGGTAAATCGATCCCCGCTGGACCCCTGTGCCTGGTAGCCACCAGTCGTCCGGGTAGACCTTGGGGTCGGTACCCCAGGCGTAATCTTTGGGGTCCGAGTAGAGAATAACGCCGATGGCCCCATACCTGGTGGCGATGTTCACCTGGAATGTTACAGACGACGAGTGTTATTGTCATGCTAAACGAAACGAGCATATCAATTCCATTATTTAATTTAGAAACTGAGGGTTTTCAGCCGTACTAATGGTTCGGCAGTTGGATTCGTGGTGACCCTAAGCCACATGGAACCACAGCATTCCTCGGGTAAAACAAACTTGCTGACATAAAGTTTCAGTTGATTAACAGCAACTTTCACGTTTCTTATATATCTGAACACGTTAACCCGCCAACACTGATAAACGATTCAAACCAGGGTGATTTACATCATATCCTATAGTATTACTTTTCCATTTATTTCTAGAACGTATTCACTCGGTGATGTCGGCGATGAACTCTGATTAACATTTTTTCCTTTTATGAAGAGAAATTTTCAGATAAATGTCACTGCCATCATGCCAATGGTATGCTCTTCAGCACCTCGTACACCTCAACATTTTGGAGTCATACGACGATGAGGAGTCCTAGAGAATGTGTATATACTGTGTCTTCTTGTGGCAGAGTGAATCCATGCGCCAAAGTGCTGCCGCCGATAGATCATCATGTCGAAGACACCAGACATGACACCCAACCCAGTCACACTATACTGACACCGAGACTAGTCCTGTTTTCTTGTTCTACCCTCTAAGTGCCGAGCTCGAAGCGAAACGGCAACAAGTACAATTTTCGAAGCCTTTGGTATAAAGCGATCCGGGCTTGATCCCTAACCTCAAGACCTCGAGGACCACCTAGTGCACACAGCCAATACAATTGTCAATCATTCATGGCACAGTGAGCCCTACCTTGTCTCCTCGAAAGATTTTTCCGTACCGGGCGATGACGATTTTGCCGGAGACATTCACGCTGATGTTGAGAAGGTAATTAAAATCTTCTACTCTGGCGTAATTCACGTACATGAGGTCTCCCTGTAGAAACAAAACAGAGTAATCCATTGAATTAACCTCACTGCTAATCTGGAAGAAGTCACATGGTACTGCCAGACTACTTGTCAGTCAGATGCTAAAGCAATTTCCAAATCAATAGCCTTGTACTATAAATTAACCACCGTCATCAATCCCAGAAGATTAAAATATACATGAAATAAAGTTGATTTCACCAGATGATCAAATCGCCGCTTGAAGGATGAAAATCAAACATCATACAATAAATTGTAAAAAAAGGCGAGTTCGATAAATGACCATTCTTGAATATTTCATACAATTTTAAGTTGCGGGTATATTCCTTACTTGGTGATGTCCACTAATAGCAACCGCATCCCTTACGAGTTATGAGTGTCTTATATTACGTTGTAACCATTACAGTTTAGAATAGATCAGTTTTGCCTTGAGGTCGCAGCCTGATGACTGGGCAACCAGCAGAACATGAAGGTAATACCAAGGGGTCTGTTCGTGAGTGATTTCCAGATTGTGTCTGGTAAGGATACTGGTACGCATTTTAGCATACTTGTGTGTAAAGGTTACTTCTTTGATGGAGTGTATGTTTTAAATATGTCATTAAGTGTCATTGTACTGGAATTGAAGTATTCAGGTTTCCTGAGAAGACTTCACATGTGACAAGTATATGTACGGATAACCAGTTCTTTGTAGTCATCATTTAACAAGGTCATAGAGAATACGTAAAAGGGCACACATTGTTTTTTGTGAAATCTAATTAGGTTTTCTCATTAGAAATCTCATTTTAAATGAGCCAGTAATAATGTATTGTATTGTATTTTCTGAGTGCTGTGGTTCACAAGAGAGAATACTAATAATTTGTATGTGAGGTGCATTACTCTGTTTTCAATTTGTATTTTGAAGGTTTATTTCTCAAACTGAAATGTCATTACGAACATGTTTCTTGGAACCTGTGCTAAGAGAATTCATATTGTTCTCACACCGATGGATTGCTGCCCCTCTTTGTTGTTTTCCATGTCTTCATCAAAACTATTGAGCTATAAAATAGAGTACACTCTAAGGACACAGGTGACTCATTACTCCGTCTACATTTACGAAACTTTACGTAATACTTGTCAGCATTCACACAAGCCTGTGTACCTGTAGTGCACTAATTCATATATCAGCCTGGGTAATCTAAGATCCGAACACTGTTTAAATCCATATCGGTTTAAGGATGAAACACATATTTGTCAACATTTCTGCAAGAGTATTAGTGTACTAGATCTTTTGTCTTTAATGCACACAGCAAGATGTGTTTTCAAAGACCGTTGATGATGTTACTATGAAAAAATATCCCTCATTATTATAATTCTTCACCTGGACGTCAGCTTTTGGGGAGAAGGCATTGAAGGGCAAGACGACGTCAGATTTGTTCTCCTTATCCGTTAGAATCTGCTCTGCTATCACTGACGTAAACGTCACGTCTCCCGTCTCGTTGATGAACTGTACGACGTTGGGGTCTGTTTCATTAGGGTAAGACAACAATACATTGTAAGGGGTCAGCGTGGTTTCCTCATAGCCCAGTTGTTTCCAGTAATCGATGAGTTGTTGAGCTTGAGTCAGATCCGCCTCAGTGCCGGCCAGGTGTGGTGCTGACGTTAAATTTCTGAGGAAAATAGTCATGTATGTGGCTGAAAGTTAGCAGATGTTGTATACGCATAACATAAATCGTATGGTACACTCGCTTGGCCGCTCTTTATTTCATTTATTTATTTAGTTGATTGGTGTTTTACGCCGTACTCAACGATATTTCACTTATACGACTGCGAACACCATTATCATTGGAGGAAAGCGGGCAGAACCCGGGGGAAACCCACGACCATCCGCACGTGGCTGGCAGACCTTCCCACGTACGGTCGGAGAGGACGCCAGCATGAGCTGGTCTTGAACTCACAGCGACCGCATTGGTATGGTGCTTCGGATCATTGTGCTGCGATAGCGCGCTAACCGACTCAGCCACGGAGGCCCTCCTCTTTATTTCAGCCCCGTTGCTTATATCTTTATATGGTAGCGTATACTCCAAGCTACACAGCAAATGTCTTTAAGAAAATACGGTGGAATGAGTATTAAATGTAACAGATTATATTTTATAAGACAAGAAACGCAAAATTGAGCACATTGGCAGCAAATATCATTCAATTCTTACATTAAACATGGCTGACACTGAAAAAAGAGATAGACCACATGTCTATGTATGTATTTACTGAGGCTTAGGTCATACGTCGTACATAACTAAAGACGAGAAGTCCTTAATACGTATACACACACACACACACACACACACACACACACACACACACACACATATATATGCTGTGGCTTCTTGTGGCAGGGCAATTCAGTGCCGCACAAGCGCTGCCGTCCCTTGGTCATCATGCCGAATACAGCCAACTCAGTCCCATTATATTAACACCAGGACCACATCTCATTAACGCCAGGTATTCTTAACGTTTGAAAACTGTGGCATACAAGAGTTGAACAACATAGCCATACAACTACACGGAAAAACTAAATTCGATAATCGTCCTGTAAGGGGACGATATATATAACATTTGATACTGAGTTGTTATGTAATCAGCAGATCTAATTCGTTATTTTGTCAAGCTCCGAGTATCTTGTGAAGTATGAAGGGAAGAAAAAAAGATATTTTGAAAAAGCAAGAAGATAGATTAAAATCGAGGATCTTAACGAATAAACTGTTATGCTGATAGGCTTTTTGCGCCTGATCCGGCTTTATACCAGGGTATCCATTACCTCTTGATTTACAGTTATCAATCTGAATTAACAAATTATCATTTATCTCTAATTCGTAGATGAGGTATACAATATCTCACTCAACTGAAATCCTTTACCTATTCCGAGATTCCCTACTGACGTTATGTTGTATCCCCAAGCATGATCGAAATTCAAGTGGGTCATGCATGCTTTGAGGTATACACTTAGACATCCGTGACACGCATAATACATGAGCTTGGTATTTACACACAGTTAACCCCATTGTCTCATGATAGGGTAAGGGAGGTGGAGGGAGTGTTGTAAATTTTGATGTTTAACTTATAAACACTTTCATGCGTCAGATATTAAACACTTGGGAAATATAGCATGTGCATCTTTATTAAACACACTTGCTTGAAGTTTAATCACCCAATAAACGCGTTGGGCGTTGGTCATTTTACAGTGTACTACATATAAGCCTTTTACCGAGTACTGCACTGTGGGGAAAACAATCCTGGCGGTGATCAATGGATATAAAATACATAGTTAATACATGGGATATGTATACTTTTGTTAGCATACACGTCATGGATATGACCCTTATTTTAAACACAATGGGGGACTGTACAAAAGGGTAAAAATCGCCGTGAAAAGCAACATTTCTTGCTGTGACGCCGCAGTGCTTGTGTACTACCTATGCTTTTTATGAGCACGCATCCATCAAAAAGTGTGACGTACTCCAGGAAAGAACAAAGGGTGCATAGCTTTGGGCAGCGTTGAGAAGTTTTGTGAGATCCCCTATGTTTTACTTGCCAACGTTCAGACAGGAACGTGCGAGTGTGATAGATGCTCTCCCTACTTATTTTGCGACCTTCGAATGCAGAACGGGTAAATCTTGGCGTGAGAGTGATTTGCAATAATTCCAACGTCACGTTACGTGCGATCGCCATAGAAGATGGATTATGTCAAGTCAAACGACAATTTAACCTTATTTCGACAAATTGAATTATGTATTATCCATAAAGTCAAGTCTTCTTTCCGCGACACCGTCTCGCTAAAGCTTCACGGGCGTTATGCACCCGAGGAGGAATCTAGGCTCCAGTCGTGATATAGGCCTAGTGTAACACCAGTCGGTGCCACTTTCTTTTTCCTTTTGTTTTCTATTTGTGAATCCTGATCGTCAGCACACATTAGTACAAAACGTGTACGTTAAATAAAATGTTTCTTGATCCGTGTCTGATTCCCATAAGGCATGTCATGTAGCACCAGACGGGTTTTATATGTCGCCATGTCAGCTAATTCTGCGTACTGAAATTGATTGTTGTAACAAGCAGTGACATTGGCATAAAGCTTGTATTTATTTATTTCATTGGTGTTTTACACCGTACTCAGGAATATTTCACTTATACGACGACAGGCAGCATTATGGTAGGAGAAAGCCGGCCGGAGTCAGTCGGAAACCCATTACGATCTGTAGGTTGCTGGCAGACAATCCCGTTGAAGAAACCACCCTGACCTTGAACTCACAGGGATCACATTGGTCAGAGGCTTCTAGGACATCAGGCTGTACTAGTATGCTTACAGGGCCACAGAGGCCTCCCACATCGCTTGTATACACCAGCGGTGCGCAGGTCACGATGACTCGATTTCCGGAACATATCAGGCATACACATGCTTTCTTCTTAGCCAGCCCGCTTATTGATATCTATTTCAAGCAAGTATTTCCGAGAAAAATATTTTTAAACCATGGAGTTATTCAGAATTACCAGTTAAATTCAAGTATTAGTTGTATGTGGTCGTATCATAGAAATAATCCTGTCATTACAAATTAGTCATTCAGGCTCATGTAAACAGACACAGTGAGAGGGTACGGGGTTCATGCACATCAATTTGTTGGGAAGAAGCTTTGTGATTTCGCCCCCTAGTTTTGATTGTTAGCACTTGTGGAATGTTGTTTTATTCATTTGACTATATTTCACTGTATCTTCTTACTTTCTACTTCTCTTACTTCTTGAAATGTCATACTGACTCTGTCAGGAGCCTTCAGTACCATTTTGTCAGAAACAAACCAGTTCGGCATCGATCGTAAACACATCCAGGATCAACTGTGAATTTTGATCACATAGCAAGCTATTCACTGATCAATTACGAAAACCGTGGCAATGGCTAGTTTGTCGATCAGTATACTTCTGTTTGGACCTATATTTTAAGTCCAAAGTACAACTAAACTATACAATAAGTTCATGAATTCGTGGTCTTTGAATAAGTACTTCACTCTTGTACATCCTTGTACAGCTTCATTACATTTCGGCAGAATATCGTCCTTGGAACGTAATAACGTTTTCGTTTTCTTTTGTTACAATGTTAGTGATGTTGATGACACGTTACATAATATGCCTACGCTTCAGCTTATGATATCAGGTACAATGTGTCAGTTTAGTACATCTAAATGCCACCTTCACTAAGTCATAGTTATTCCTTTGAGAAGAGCAGTCAACTTGTTCTTCACATTCTGTCTCTCAGACATAACTGTCATAATATACAGTGTATGCAAATGCACTTTATTTTCGCCACCAATCAAAGTACGTTATGATACCTCAAGTACTTTTCTCTTCTACTCACTGGATGAAACCATTCCACATGGGGATTAGTAATTCGTGATATATTGTAATCAATTTCGTGTGTCGTGTGCCTCGGTCATTTTCATATATATGTATATTCTGTCAGGTGTGGCAAACAGCGGAAATCAGCACGCTCTCATATCCAACTTCACGATGTGTCATTCTGTATAATAAAACACCTGCTTTATGTTGCAGAGTGGTACATCGTGATTTGCAGGCTCTTGACAGCTGATGTACAACTCGCGCTGCGCGTTCGATGTCACCAACTGTCTCAAGCCGGCAAATCACGATGTTCCACTCAGCAACATGCAACAACTGAACAATATCATCTTTAGCTAAGCGTATCGGCTAACAAAGCCAAAGGTTCACATTAGTACCTCGAGGTTTATTGCAATCGATGCGGCCGTGGTCTGCACCACGTTCGTCATGTTAAGTATGATCGCCACGTTCGATAAATGAACAGTTGCAATCAAAGAGCAACTGAGATACAAATTTGATTATTGACACCATATATTCTAAAATGATACACGATTTGGAAACTGATTTTGGTCATCCGCCTAGAAAATGTATAGCGTCTTTTCGTCATCGCTGAAATGTTGACTGCTTCACTTTGCCTGAAACCTTCCTAATTTATATATTTTATACACTTTCTTATTTTTTTGGTGGTTTGTGTTATTGTTTCGTTTTAAAAACTGGTTTTGCAAGTATTGATCCGGAACGCAAATTTTAGTTGATGGCTGGTATATGAATATCGGTTTCGACGACTATATTCATTTCCACCACATTCATGTGGCAATGCCGTCCCAAAGTGTAATGGCTGTTAGACTTCAGCAACAGTTTGCTCGGATGTAGGTGTGCGACAGTGGGTTTGTCCAGTACCTAACAGAGTGTAATGGCTGTTAGACTTCAGCAACAGTTTGCTCGGATGTAGGTGTGCGACAGTGGGTTTGTCCAGTACCTAACAGAGTGTAATGGCTGTTAGACTTCAGCAACTGTTTGCTCGGATGTAGGTGTGTGACAGTGGGTTTGTCCAGTACCTAACAGAGTGTAATGGCTGTTAGACTTCAGCAACTGTTTGCTCGGATGTAGGTGTGCGACAGAGGGTTTGTCCAGTACCTAACAGAGTGTAATGGCTGTTAGACTTCAGCAACTGTTTGCTCGGATGTAGGTGTGCGGCAGAGGGTTTGTCCAGTACCTAACAGAGTGTAATGGCTGTTAGACTTCAGCAACTGTTTGCTCGGATGTAGGTGTGCGACAGAGGGTTTGTCCAGTACCTAACAGAGTGTAATGGCTGTTAGACTTCAGCAACTGTTTGCTCGGATGTAGGTGTGCGACAGAGGGTTTGTCCAGTACCTAACAGAGTGTAATGGCTGTTAGACTTCAGCAACTGTTTGCTCGGATGTAGGTGTGCGACAGAGGGTTTGTCCAGTACCTAACAGAGTGTAATGGCTGTTAGACTTCAGCAACTGTTTGCTCGGATGTAGGTGTGCGACATAGGGTTTGTCCAGTACCTAACAGAGTGTAATGGCTGTTAGACTTCAGCAACTGTTTGCTCGGATGTAGGTGTGCGACAGAGGGTTTGTCCAGTACCTAACAGAGTGTAATGGCTGTTAGACTTCAGCAACTGTTTGCTCGGATGTAGGTGTGCGACAGAGGGTTTGTCCAGTACCTAACAGAGTGTAATGGCTGTTAGACTTCAGCAACTGTTTGCTCGGACGTAGTTGTGCGACATAGGGTTTGTCCAGTACCTAACAGAGTGTAATGGCTGTTAGACTTCAGCAACTGTTTGCTCGGATGTAGGTGTGCGACAGTGGGTTTGTCCAGTACCTAACAGAGTGTAATGGCTGTTAGACTTCAGCAACTGTTTGCTCGGATGTAGGTGTGCGACAGAGGGTTTGTCCAGTACCTAACAGAGTGTAATGGCTGTTAGACTTCAGCAACTGTTTGCTCGGATGTAGGTGTGCGACAGAGGGTTTGTCCAGTACCTAACAGAGTGTAATGGCTGTTAGACTTCAGCAACTGTTTGCTCGGATGTAGGTGTGCGACAGTGGGTTTGTCCAGTACCTAACAGAGTGTAATGGCTATTAGACTTCAGCTATTGCTCGTTCGGATGTTGTCGTACTTAAGTGGTCAAGTACCTGGCAAAGTGTAACGCCTGTTGGATTTCAGCTACTGCACACTTGCTCGGATGTGGCCGCACGACAGAGGGTTTGTCAAGTACGTAACAAAGTGTAATGGCTGTTAGAGTTCAGCTATTGCTCGCACGGATGTGTCCGCACGACAGGGGGCTTTACAAATACCCTGAACAAAAACAAAATTCATACCTGACCACAAATGTGTCT
The DNA here is from genome assembly GCA_016165875.1 of Acanthopleura granulata. Classification (NCBI taxonomy): domain Eukaryota; kingdom Metazoa; phylum Mollusca; class Polyplacophora; order Chitonida; family Chitonidae; genus Acanthopleura; species Acanthopleura granulata. The sequence continues at coordinate 18,698,507 of JABBOT010000010.1, forward strand.
ATTATCATGGTACTCATTCACAGTTTCTGAGTTTCAGGTCAGCCTCCCCTATAGGCTATATAGACTGAACTTTTACAGTACTAACGCCAAATCACTGCGAATCAGAGGCGCATTGTTTAAAAGGGTGTATTCCTACAAATCAAGGGTGTATTCCTTCAAACCAAGGGTGTATCACTGCAATTCATCGATGTATCAGAACAAATCATCGCTGAATCACTGCAATATGGTACATTTCAAAAAACAACTACAAATCATAGATCTATCCATATAAATCAGGGATGTATCCCTATGAAGCATGGACGTATCCCTTCCAATCGTGGCCCATTAAATCGTGTGTTAACGTGCAGGTAGGCATATGCTTTACTGACCCTCTTACCGTAAGTTTTCTTTAATGTTATCTGGATTCATCATTTCGATGATCCTGTCCGTGATCTTAGTGTCTCCGTCCTGGATCAGCGCCCGAGGTACCCCCGGGAGGAAGACGCCATCTTGAGGTGAGGGTGTGGTACACGCCGCGAGGGACGGGGAGTTATCCTCGCCCTCACCTCCCCGATCTATGGCAAACCGTCCGATGAGAATACCGATAATAAATCCGACAACCAAAGCGAAAGCGGCAGAGATGGCGAGTTGTTTCCTGTTGCTACTCTTTTTAAATGAGATTTCCTCGTGCAGCGGATCCATATTGGTGACGTGTAATATCTGCTATGGCTGCACTCATAACCCTAAAGGCCTCTGGGATGTTTCTGGGTTCTCCCCCACACCCCTCACTGTGGGTCGTACTTGTAATATAACAGGTGGAATATCACAGGTGGAGATGTGTGTACATATAGCTGTATTTAGGTCAGTCTCTTCCAGCCGCGCGCTCGTCTCATGTTCCTATTGTTCGAGTACAGTACAACGAAAGTCCAGAGAGTCGCCATGAATGACCGGTGGGAAATCTGCATATTCCCTGGCACTCAATCCAAATACACAACAGTGTAAATATTCAGCTACCATAGTGAAACCAAAATTGTGCTCTAAGCAGCTTCAGTGTTCGGAAAACCTCGCATACTCACCAGAGCTGACAGGATACTTCTACAGCTGGGAGGCTGAAATTGTCGAAATGTCGAAAAGGAGCTAGCACGTTTTTCGTTATTCGAATGTCGAATAAGATGTTAGCACGTTTTTCGTTATTCGACATTCGAATAACATAGAGATCCAAATAAGAAAATACGTGCCAGCTCCATTGTAACTGTCAATCAGTCAATCAATCAATTATTCGGGACTCGAATGACGAAAAACGTGCTAACACGTTATTCGAATGTCGAATACCGGAAAAGGTGCCCACCCGTTATTTGACATTTGAATAACGAACACGTGCTAGCGGGATATTCGATATTACAATAACAGAGTAAAAGTGTTGAGATCCAAAGAAGGAAATATGGGCCAGCTCCACAATAATCGTCAACCACTGAATCAACCAATTCTTCAGGACCCGCATAATAAAAAAAACGTGCTGGTACGTTATTTGACATTTCAGTAACAAAGAGCAAAAGTATTGTGATCCAAATAAGGAAATATGTGCCAGCTTCATTGTAACTGTCAATCAATCAGTCAATCAATCAAATATTCGGTACTCGAATAACGAAGAGGGTGCTAACAGGATGTTCGATAGTCCAATAACAAAAAGAAATGAGATCAAAATAAGGAAATACGTGCCAGCCCCATTGTGACCTTCAATCAGCCAACCAATAACGAAAATTGTGCAAGCACGAAATTTGACATTCAAAATAACGAAAAACGTGCTAGCAAGGTATTCGACATTCGAATAACGAAAGACATGCTAGCACGAATAACTTCAGTCCCCTTCTATAGCTCAGTCTTTTTTTCCTTTATGATAAGCCGGCTCTTCATTGTCTGCTTTACACACAGTGGGAATACCTCTTTACGGACGTAAGCAAGCCTGTCTGGCCTTGTTTGGTTGTTTGATCTGTATGTAAATATTTTTGTGGTTTCATTGCCCACTCACGTCTATTGAAGCCTGATTCCTAGGTATTAACGGCTATGTTCATATGAACTTTGAAATGTTAAAGTCTACTTTTAGATGATAAATCAGCTGTATCGTAATTTATCTCACCCCTACGGTTAAATTTTCAAGTACTGTTTGGGGATATGGTGAATCGAGCAGGGGTTGTGCAATAGTGTTTTCCACCGCAGAGGGGAGACGCAGGCCAGCCAGAATTGAAGGTTGCTATTTATTTTATATTATATTGATCTCTATTTTGATTATATACTTGAATAAATCAATGAATAAATCAAACAATCAATAAATCGATCAATCAATCAATGGTTCAGACAGCGTTACCAAACAGAACTGAAAAGACTCAGTGTATATATCACTGATTTACAGAGTGAACAGCTTTGGTTTGTAATGTTGAGTGCAACCTACATGACAGCTTGTCAACACCTTAACGAGACGATCAAAGGGCGATTAGATCTGCAATATGATGTATCTTCTGATTTGGTGATGTGATTGTTATAACCATTTTACGCGTGTGTGTCTTGGAATGTGATAATGTTTGGGCCTAAAATTTCACAATCCTTCGAATTGTCGACTGTTTTTAAAGCATTGAAGGCTCCTTTTCTTCGTTGTGTATTACAATGGGTAAGAAGAGGGTCGTGGCCGAGTTGTTAAGGTGCTTGCACTTCAGTCGCTAGGTCATGCGGGAAGTGGGTTGAAAACCCTTATCGTATGCATGGGAATATTTCCGTTGTTTTCTGGGTCCCAGTTGCCATAGTTGCTGTTTTGGATTGGTTAGCCTGGAAACGTATTTCTGTGATACCTTGGTGTTTCTGTGATTTGTTGTGTCTTCTGAGAATATGTTGTTCTTTCTGTAATGTCTTGTTTTTATGTGATCCATTGGTATTTGTGGGACTCGTTTGCATTTCTGGGATATGTTGGTAATTTTGTGATATCAATGCATTTCTGTGACACGCTGTGTCTTTCTGGGATACGTTGTTCTCACTGGGATACGTTGGTATTTCTGTGATGCGTTTGTATTTGTGGTATGCGTTGATATTTCTGTGATACATTGGTATTTCTGGCATATGTCGGTGTTTCTGGGCTACCTTGATATTGCCGTGATGTGTTGATATCTCCATTATACCTTAGTATTTCTGGGATACGTTGTGTCTTCTTGTGATAAGTTATTTACTCTGTGTTTCTACCGGAGAAGTTGCAGGGCAAACTAATAAAGGGGTATAGCTTAACCTCATGCACTTTGTCAATATTGACCCTATATCGTCATGAGGACATGTTCAATTCAGGACATAGTAAATGGTTTCCGAAATCCATATTATTTCATAGTATTGTTTTCTAATTGTGATAACATTAGGGTATTGGCGTCTGATAAATTGAGATTAACATGCATATGTTTTCATATCCAATGTTGCTTTTACGCCATACTTAAGAATATTTCACTTATAAGACGGTGGCCAGTATTATTGTCGGAGGAAGCCCATGACTATCTGCATGTTGCCGGCGGACCTTCCCACGACCTTCCCACGTAAGGCAATCTCCAATAAGTGTTTTTACACAGCCAGTTTTCACTGGGATGCCCATGACGTAAGACTTCAAACACGGTTATTATATTTTGAATCAAGTAATGAGAAGGACGAAGCTTTATGTATAGTTCAACATCCATATACCACCTGTAGGCCAGACAGAGACGTTGCGACTTGAGCCCCCCTCTGAACTGATTCAAATAGTGTGATAGCGGAAAGAAAGAAATATCACTGCTCACATAAAATTAGTTAAAAGCAAGCAAAGGTTGATACCAATTCTATTTCAGGTTTTGTATTTATTTTAATTTATATATTTATTTATTTGAATGGTGTTTTACGCTGGAAGCGAGTATCAAGTGGCTGTAAAGAGAAAATCTGATTGTTTAAATATATTTAAAGTTGCTGAAAACTATCACTGCTCAACTTTCTTCCATGCAGGATATGTCGTATACAAGAACCTTAATCACAAAGACTCCCGACGTTGATCTTTAACAAATGTGGAAAGGCTTGTAAGACTGTATACACTACAACACCTAATTATCTATTAGCAATAGATAGCAATTAATAAAGCCACTAAGAGTACCTGCATCTTTTCATCAGTTTGGTGCTGGGCGACCAAAGGTTTCAAGCATGATTTATATAAGACAATTTACCAGGTTAAAATGTGTGACTGGGTGTCACCAATAAGTGATTTCAAAACATCTGTTGATTAGTTTTCCTTTTTAACAATTAAGAGAGTCTCTTGTCATTTTACTGGGTTTGATTATCAGGATTATTCAAGAATCGTTAAAAAGGTGAAAATACAATAAATCTTACCCGCAAAAACAGCTTCAAGTCTGTGACCACAAATCAAGTGGTGGAGATTAGAGTTTGAGAGAAGCTGTTCTTATACCTTATCTCCGACCATAAAGGCAGTCTTATATGCCTATTAACGGCGCTCATGGGTGTGAAACTTGTCCCCAACCGAAAAAAGAAGTACAAAGGCACAAGACATGTACATGTATTTGCTATCTTTTGTCAATAAGCTGATCAACAGCAAAGAACGTCTCGTAGGCGGAGTAATAGAGAGGGTAGGAGACGAGCTTCATGGTGTTCTGTAATACTGCAGGTATGGAGTTAGTTTTATGGGAAATTAAACAAACTATGGACGGGTTGGGTTTGAGTGTCCATCATACGTGAATGACTACAATGTGAGGAGGTACATAAATGTTGAGTGATATAGAAAGTTAAAATGGTAAAGTCAGAAAAGAAAGCAATGTGAAAATGGGCTACGCGTTTGCCATTTGAACACTTGATTTCTTGTTCTGTCAGTTGGTAGTTAACTACGTAACGTCAAACATCTCTGCCAAAATGTTTATGTTCTCTTCATATTAAATGATTAAGAAAATAGAAATCAATAACCTAAAGCCAGTATTTCGAAATGTGGCAGTAGCTTTCTATCACTGCATCAGTGACGTACATGTATTCGTTGCGTGGTGATTGAGGGACAAGGAGGGCCTCAGAGACATCTCATCATAAGTGTAGCGAACGTTGACAGAGGGAATCCCTACCCGCTGCAAAAATGTGACATGGTTATCCCCGGCCCCGAGATAAGCACGACCTTCGGATAAATTGTTCCTATGCAGATTCTAGTGCTGACAACTCAGCGACACCTCTATCAAAGGTTACATCACTGGGAATAAAAGCAGAGCAGCGACAACACTGTGATAGTTGGCATCCGATCACATGCGATTCGGCCTCTTGTAAACTTACACCAGATAGGGTTATAATCTAAACATTCATCAAAATGCTTAAACAGTAGCAACTTCCACCCACCCTACCATCATGACTTAAGCGGAATGAAGTAAAAAATTTCAGTGAAATTAAAAGTAATTTGGCTTTTCAACCGTTTTTTTCTGAACGACATCTTATGTCCGACCAAGGGTACAGACATACTAACATGAAAATAATCCGGAGCATTTTTATCCTACATTAAATTTTGATTGCATATATATGACATCACCAGTGTATAAACAAAAGACTGCACCTTAGTTTTGTGTAGGGTATGTCCCCCCTTTGTCCTTTGCTGGGAAGGTATGGAGGTACGTGTCATACACGGGCGTCCTCTCCGCCGCCACCTCACTGGGATTCGAATGGGGAACCCGTGAAAACGTCCAGAATAACATATTCAACTAATTTCATTCCGAAATACATCATAAATGGTAGGGTTTGCAAGAAAATATCAATGACATCACGATTACAAATATTAGCATATTTATCCTTTGGAGCTTGTATTTTTGCAAAAATGTGTACAGACGATAACCTTGTGTTTTCAGACATGCAAGAACATATACAAACAATCATCCCTTCCGCACCACAATGATATTGTTGGCTAGGATGGTTGTAATGTCCATGGTAACGTATCTCTTTAACATCTGTTGAAATGGCAGTAACAATTCACTTATTAGATAACTTTGTGGAATAGGACCTTGACTTCCATTCGTATTGTTTTTTAACAAATACAACAAAACACTACAATTGCCTTGGTGTTCCAAACCGTCGCATTTAAGAGTTTGCAAGCAAGGCATGAGAAGGAGAGACTGCTCTTTACAACAGGGAGTGCAATTTTGAAAAATCTACAATGATGGAAAACAAAATCAGATAACTATAAACGCTTCTACACTGATGAGAGTAATGAAGCATACATTTTTAGAAAAAGAGAGCGTGGTCTTTACTTCCGGTAACAGTCACAGTCTTACCTTATTGGATGCCTCATAGATGGAATTATGCAGAAGAGGGGAGGCCGCGGAACGAAGAGAAAAGTTTCCTGTAACAGTCATACCTTACCATGGCAAAATGATTAGTCGGCGAGTAAGTTACAGATTTATTATAAGTTCAATCGTAAGCCTATGCTGTATTAATTTTAGACTAGCTAGTTTCTTCAAGATGCCTATGTAGGCATGCCTAAGTGTCTATGTAGTTAGGTACAAATAAACCGGCAGATAAAATGACTAAAATATATATATCCTAAAAGCAGAATTGTCTTTAGATTGAATGCTACCAGTATGCTAACAAATGACACATCAGGTTTTGCTCTTTCGTAAACAGCATATACCTTGAACAAAGGTGCCCATGTCGAGGTAGGCCATAGTTCTCTGTCTCTCCCAGGGACTTGATGCATTGCTGCAATAATCAGAGGTTTACATGCTGTATACTGAAAGGGAACTCAAGTGCACCGCTGGAAAGCACCCTCATACGTAAATAGGAATGGTTTGGCTGTTAACTGCCTGTTCCCGAAGAGTGTAACCAGTTGAAGAAATATGTACATTTGGCACGTTTGTAATATGACGGCAGTGTAATAGCCAGTGCAGAGATATAAACCTGACCATGACGGATAGCAACCTGTAGGGCTATTTTAAAATTCAGACCCTGATTTAGTAATTGTGATACACGATGGAATTTTTCAAACTGTCAAAGGGACACTTTTGATACCCTTCATAACTGGAATCCTTGGAGATAACCATACGCCTAATAACAAAGGTTATTCTATATATCCGACATGTTCAAAGGAAATTCCCTTGAGCACAGATTTTAAGTTGAGTACCATCCTAACTCCACCCACTCAGTTGAGCTGATCAGACCACACTCCTCTGCTCTCTAGCTGCAGAAAAGGATCGAGCGTTGGGGTTTCCAGCCCGAATGAATGACAAATTGGACACATTAGGCCATCATAAAAGTAATTCTGTCAGCATGAAAGACAGAGAGAATGGAGTTGCCGAATAACCCACGGTAATTGGATTCCCTAAGTCCAGGTAAATCGACCAGCGCTGGACCCCTGTGCCTGGCAGCCACCAGTCGTCCGGGAAGACCTTGGGTTAGATACCCTATCAGGCGTAATCTTTGGGGTCCGAGTAGTGAATAACGCCGATATGCCCATCAGCACTTGAGGTTCATAAGGGAATGATACTTAACTGAGATCGGTTGAAACCAACGCCCTTTGCCAGGTAAGCAAACCCACAAACGTAAAGCCGCAGCCACACTAGTCGAAACTGTATATTCGAAAAGGCTTTGAGTCGTCTATACAGTTATGGCGAAATACATTTTAATCACTAAATCCAATGATATCTAATAAAATATTATGAACGATCACAACCAGTGAGTTTCGGCTTCTTGCTATTTATCTCAGATATATATGGTTTTCTTCTAACTTCAGGTAAATGTTTCAAGTTGTATCTACTGACACCCCTCCCCCACACGATGCACTATCGATTAAGTGTAATTGTGTAACAGTTGGGCTGAAAAGTAAAAAGTAGTCCCAATTGTATGGGTGACAAAAAGCTTTTGTGTCAAAAAACACATGTGTCACACACATGTGTTCTTACTCTCTTCACTTATATTCATAAAGAAATTCGCTTGATGGAGCCGCACATGATTTTTAACCATTTGGTCAGAAAGAATTGTGTGCAATTCTCCGCCTTCGCCTTCAGCTTCATTTACAGTGCCAAAGAAAAGACTAAATAACAATGGCGAATCATAAACAAGTCGTGGCGCTTATGTCTGACCTTGTCTCTACGGTAGATTTTTCCTCAGCGAGCGATGCTGATTTTGCCGGAGACATTAACCCTGATGTTAAGAAGGTAATTAAAATCTACTACTCTGGCGTAATTCACGTACATAAGGTCTACCTGTGAAAACAAAGCATTAGAGAGATACACTGAATTAACGTCACTGCCAAGTTGAAGGTGCACATTGCAGTACGTCCTACTACTTGCCATCCAGGCGCAAAAACAGTTTCCAAATCAATAGCAATGTTATCTACTTTTATCAAATAAAGCCAATATTTTCAGCAACCCTCATAGCCATGTGAAGGATGGAAATGAAATAACTTATTAAGCTGGTAGAAATTGGCAACATCTATAAATTTATAGAAGTTTATTTATTTAATTATTTGTTTGTTGGTTGGTTTATTTGAACACGCACGGGTGTCTTGTCATAGTATATCCACAAGTCATTGCTTAGTGGTACATACACGTGCTACGAAAGTTCACACACTTCTACATATCAGCAATACTCAAACACATTGTCTTATATGTCGGTGAACTCTAGAAAAATTTATGCCGGATGATGGCTGTAATGCACATGTGTCAACATTTTTATTGCACAAGATTTGGTGCAGTAAACATCTTTTGTTTACTTGTCACGCGGTTAGTATGGCTTCAACAGAGCATCTTTTTTCAAGTTAATTTGCTCACCTGGACGTCAGCTTTTAGGGAGTTGGCGTTGAAGGGCAGGATTTGTTCCCCTTGTCCGTGAGAATCTACTCGGCTATCACTGACGTACACGTGACCTCGCCCGTCTCGTTCATGAACTGTTCGACGCTGGAGTCTGTCTCATCATAGTAAGACAACAATATTTTCTAAAGGGTCGGCATGGTTTCCTTATAGCCTGGGCCTTTCCAATAAAGTTGTTGGGCTTGGCCCAGATCAGCCCTCTTGCCCGCCAGGTGTGGCGCTGACGTCAGATTTCTGCGGCTCATACATGAAATAAGAGGTTAGCAGTAGTTGTACACGTATTACATAATTCACACCACACCGGCTTGCTTATGTTCTCATTTAGCTACATGTTCTCCAAGTTAAAACTATGCGTTAAATGCCAGCACAATATTGAACTTCTGCAAATAATATGATGGAGCATGCGCTTGGTTCCTGGATTTTGAATGGATGACAGGGAAAAGACAGGCCGGAATGAAAACTATTCTGATTGGTGGATAGGGGAGATTTGGCTCGTCAGTATATCACTCAAAGACGGAGGATTTATAATCGACTAGGAAAATTTCACCAAATTCATTACAGAATGTGGTTTTGAAGGGCGAAGGCACCACTTATGGGTCATTAGCGAACGATCAGTGCAGCCAGGTATTCTTGATGTATGAAATGTAGCTTGCTGTGCTTCCAGCGTTTGGCCAGTACGACTGTAGGACTACAACAACAACACAGAGAATGAGATCCGATAGGCGTCGTGTTAGAGGCGTGCTGATTGGTCAGATCTGTATGCCGTTCATTAATATATACAATTATATGTATACCATGTCACTCTGGAAACGCACTTTCTGTTGAGATTTGGGAGAAAGCATGGGACCTCTGCAAACATGTACAGTAAGATGTTATGTAATCAGCAGATCTAATTGCAAACTCTGCCACGGCCTTATCACACGATCTTGTCACACAGTCGTCACAAGTGTGGAGCAAACAATCCTGGAAGCGATTAATAGATATAGAGGTACAATTAGATAACACATGACCTATGTAAACGTGTTTATGCATACAAATCATGTAGACCTATGTTACGCATGTTTTCAACACACTTCCTTTGTCGTAGAATTTCAGACATGCTGGTGTTGCGCATGCGCTCTACTTCCTTCGTGATGTTGCAAGGACGAAGCCTTGGAACATAGGATGACATTGAAACGTTTATAATAATTGCAAGGTCACGGTCTTGTTGGTCCGGGATGGCTGCAGACGAGGGAATATTCATGAGAAATGACGCGTATGTAGTCACGAAAGTTCCCATGAAGTAGTTTTTGTGGCAGTATTAGGCCCAAATCAGACTTGTTTCTTGGCCGTAGTTTGCAGGTTCTGAAAGTAAGACAGCATCGTCGCATGGTTAGAATAGCGCATGTATCAGACGTGGAATGTGAGCGTCTGTAGAGACCACGCCATTTTCAATTCAACAGAATGTGTGCATTTTGGGAGTTCTACAAGAAGCAAACAAACATTTGCACACAATTTGTACATAATAGCTGATAATGCTCTACACATGCTGTACACTGGGTCATGATGGCTGGATTTCCTTCACGTGTCAAGCGACTCGATACAAATGTTTGGTTCTCATTCCGCCGGCTTATTGATATATATTCGATACATTTATTTCCGGCGAAATATTGTTTTTAAACTTTTCCAAAGAGATATTCAGAATATTAGCTACAGGAGCACCTCTCGTGGATATAATACTTTCACCAGTGGTTATTTATTTTTGCACAGTATCACTTGGACGGAAGTGAAAACCATATGCAATATCCATCAAATAGATCATATAAACAGAGAAAGTCGGAGGATAATAACTTGATTTCGAAAGGTAAGTTGCACTTTTCGCCACTTTTATTAATTTTTCCTGTGTTACCAGGGTGATTATTCACTAACAAATGCCACAGGAAAGGAAAACTACGAAGTTTCCAGATGGCGCATCTTATCTGGACTTGTACCTGTCCATAGACCACAACGGTTTCCTATCAGGCCTATTTTACGACAAGAGAAGGGTTTCACTTTTGACACCGTAGGGTGCTGAATATGTCGTGCTAATATCTCGCCTCGCAGCATTTGTTCGATCATGTGTGTTGTGTGATTATTTGCAATGCAAAAAGTAGTGTGTTAAGAACATTCCATAAAACGCCTTCTCACTTTTTTAGATTTCATAGAGTACACCCCTCTGGTCAGTAAATACAGGCGGAATGTACATAATCTCTGGGACTCTCTGGCTTCATAACTGTGTCTAATTCGGCCTATCCCGGGGCTGGGAACCAAATGTTCAGCGGGTTGTGTGTGATCGTCACATTGGATATATGAACAGTTGAAAAGCGCAAATGAGATACATAAGTGATGAACGACGACATATATACTAGTCTAAAATGGTACTCTATTTGGGTACTGTATTTTGCCAAAAACAAGGCTGTATTCCTACAAATCAAGGATGTTTTCTTACAAATAATACATGTATCCCAACCAATCATGGATGCATTATTTCAAATCATGGTTGTGTTCCGACAGATCATGGATATATCCTAATAAATTACGGATGTATCTCTACACATCATGGCCAATAGCCATATGCTCTTCTGCGGACAATAGCGCTATTTCAATCAAATCGTTATTTACTACGTGAGAAACCGTTTTCAGTACAACAGCTGCAAGCTATAGGGCCTTCTGTCGGTGCTAACAGCTAAACGGCGATGCAGGATGCCTATGTGCGGCCGTATCAAATTTTGTGTTAATTTTTCACAGCTGAAACGCCAACATGCAACGCGCCAACTTTTAACCTGTAAGTTATTTTCCTTTCTATGTGTTTTCCTCCTGCTAAGGTATTTTTTGTCTCGAAGAAAGATATTTTAACTTTGACAGCAATCTGCGGAAGGTCGAGCGTTTCCATCGGGCTCTACCCGGTCTCCTCCCTTCATAATACTGACCGTCGTCGTGCAAGGGAAATATTCTTGAGTACAGCGCAATCAAATAAATAAATAAATAAATAAATATGAAAGTGATGTAAAATTGTTTATTTACCCACCCATTTATTTATTTATTGCTTAAGGCCACACTCCAGACATTGTAGAAATTAAAGAGGCGTCGATGTGCCCTGGTTGATACGGATAAGCAAATGCTTTATTGACATTCTTAAATTTTGTCTGATGTTTTCCGGATTCATCATAGCGATGGTCCTGTCCGTGACAGTGTCTCCGTCCAGGATCAGCGCTTGAGGTACCCCCGGGAGGAAGACGCCATCTTGGGGTGAGGGCGTATTACACGCCGCAGGGGACAGGATATTGCCTTCAGCCTCACCTGCCCGATCTATGGCAAATCTTGTTTAAGTGGCATTTAGAAGTTGGGATGGAAGTACACTGGAACATGTCTTTCTTATGGATATACAACTTCTTGGTTTATTATCACGACGTTTCGATGTAGATACTAACATCGTTATCAAGTTTGATAGTTATCAAGTTTGATAATAAACGTAGTGATAATAAACCAAGAAGTTGTATATAATAAACGAAGAAGTTGTATATCCATAAGAAAGACATGTTCCAGTGTACTATGGCAAATCGTTCGATGAGAATACCGATAATAAATCCCACAATCAAAGTGAAAACGGCAGCGAAGGTAAGATGCTTCCTGTGGCTTGATCCATATAGACTGTATCTTATATGACTGCACTAATAACCCTATGTCCTCTGTGATGTTTCTGAGTTGTACGCCACACCTCTCAGTCTGGGACGTACCTGTGATGTAACAGGTAGAATCTCACACAGGTGCATATATATAATAGCTCCTGCATTCAGGTCAACCTCTCCCAGCTCCGATTCATATTTCAGGAGAGTGGCGCTACTTGAACAGAGTGGGATTTGCATACTAAACCTGGCTCCTAAACCAACTACACAAAGAGTACAAATATTGACTCGCTACCTGAAAAAAAATTCCAGGCTAAGATGCTTCGCTGTCACGTAACACAGGCATTCCACACATTGGATGATGTCAGCAAAGATGACAAAAAACACTCAAAATCTACTACGAAAGCCCGCAGCTATTCGTAGGGCCGAAGATAAATATGATTTTTGCACGCTATGAATTCGATAATGATATCCAGGGAAGTTTACGGTTGAAGAGTCACCCGACTAAAGCTGATTGCTAACGAGTGTGTGTACAATGTTATGGACGAGAGAATCATACTATTTATTTGGTACCAGCTCCAACCAAATAGAGGAGAAACTGAAAACACTAAGGTGCAGAAATCACACCTGATACAATCTGGTGTTCCAGGCACCGGCAGTTTACCGATGTCGCTACCCAGATGCGGCCAACGGCGACTTCAACAAAACCATGCATAGTTAGCGGAACCACTGACGACGTAACAACATCAACGCTATAGGTCCGGGCTTGGTGAGTTCAGAAAATGCTATTTAACTGCACAGACACAGATAATGCAGTGTAACCGATGTGGATACGATCAGTTTGGGCCTCTCAAAACAATCTACATTAAAGCTTTCAGCATACGATGGCAACGTTCTGATGACAAAGTATCAAACTCACCTGATCTGTACTTAACCGTTCACAGAATCATCACCCATCTTAGGAGTAAAATCATATCTTGATTGTGGTTTAATCAGATTGGAATGAGTAAACTCAGATATACTTTTAGACAAAACAAGTATACTTAACATCTATACGTTTTCAGCGCATTGGCTCGCTAACTGGTGAAGGCAATATTCATCTCGAACCCAAGCGATACCGGTTTGCGCCCACCGAGAATTGTGCCCGTAGCGTTACGGTACAGAGTGGGTGAACTCATTGCTTCTAGTAAAAAAACCCAAACGAAAAAACTCAGTATCTGTATCCATCCTCGGGATTTAAATCGCGCTACATTACATCGGCACTAGACCGAATGCCATAGACGATGTGTTGCCTCAATCAGTACGCGCAAAGATGTTAAGAAAATTTGAACTAAATTCCAGTTACAGATCGACCAGGCTCTTTATAGAGTAAAATATTTTTTCTGTAAGTCTGCTTCTAGCTTTAAGTTTTACCCTGCTATTTTTACCGAAATACACGTGAAATTCCGAGTGCCAAACAGTTGTGATAACGGTACGATATCTTGATGATAATAGAGTGGTGATAATGGCACGGTATCCTCATGCTGTGTGGTAAATCAATAGACAATCAAGATTGTCGTATTGATGAAAACACGAGTGATATTTTGGTGAAGACTTGTATGATATTCTGATGACTCGTGTGTGATATTCTAGTGAATACACGTGTGTGATATTCTGGTGAAGATTTGTGTGATATTCTGATGAAGACCCATGTATGCCATTCTGGTGAAGGCCCATGTGTGATATTCTAGTGAAGACCCGTGTGTGGTATTATGGTGGAGACGTGTGATATTCTGGTGAAGATTTATGCAATATACAGATGAAAACACATGCGTGTTATTGTGCTGAACACGCGTGTGTTATAATCCATGAAGACTCTCGTGTGATATACTCGTAGTGTTGTTTGGATGATGTCACGTGTGTGTTGCTCTGTGGAAGACACATGCCTTATATTTTGATGTAGACGCTAGTGTGATATCTACGAGAAGATACAGGTGTGGTAGTCAAAAGAGAAGCATTTGGTGTTGCTAAGAATGTATTATTTTCTGAAGACAAAGATGTGGTGTTGACACCGGAAAACAAGTGATATTCTTACTTCACTACAAATATGCATGTGTAATGTTCAAGACCGGTAGGCGTGATATTCAAAAGGATGGGACTGTTCGATGTTATATAAGTTTTATTTTATGAACGGCCCAAAATAAACTAAAGAGCACACTAAGTAACGTATCATTTATACGAAGAACAGATGGTCAGAGTTTTGAAGGAAGGAAACCGGGTATAGATCAAGGCAATAGGTCGCAATACACAGCCTGGACGAATTCTTTGTCGTCATATAGCTTGGGCAGAGGTAATGCATTTGAATACAACCCCGAACGTCTCACAGACTCGATGAAAAAGGTAAGTTACATTGATACAGTGTTTACTTCGATCCGCCTGGATACAACCATACATTTTCATTAACCGACTGCCCTACTTTAGGTATTACAGGTACAACTTTTGATGTTCAGTATTGACCTGAGGTTAGTAGCCACGCATTCATGTTCGTGAGGGTGTCTCTATTTAGTAAGTCTCAAACAATACTGTCTTCATTCCTGGGCTGTGGGATCCGGGTACGCCACAAGCCCTGACAACACTGGTAAACATGTATAAACATTGTAGAAATATTTGAGGCAAGATTATTGAGCTGAGAGCGAAGCATGCAAATTCAGGACACATGATAAACCACCTTAGAATTGGAATATTCTAATTACAGAAAATTTGTAAATATAGGTCTATTAGAAATAGTCTTAGTTGAACACTCTAAAACACTATTTTTGTTCAGTTTATACATAAATCTCTTACGCATAATAAAATTCACTGTCATCTAAATCGATGTCGGCAGAAAAGGAAATGGAAACTTGTTATACCACAACAATAGAAACACCAAGAGTACGGTAAGAATAAAGATAGTGTACTGACCGTTAGTGTAATAAAACGCTGAATGTAATAGAAATTAACTTCAAGTTCAAATGTTAATTCTTTGGGTTTTTTTGTGGTTTTTTTTTTTTTGAGATCTAGTGTCGGACAAAATATGTAACCCATTTTATTTAATTTATTTGCTCCCAAATTATGAAATGCCATTTGCAAAAAATTCACCGAAGGCTCATCAGTGTAGATGTAGAAAACCACATAACATATCACCAATATAACACCTTCGACCAGAGATAAAAGACTGAATTTTCAAACACCGGATATAAGACTATGCCTTTGAACATGAACTCGTGGCTTTAATGCCGTAAGAGTAGCCCTGATACATACAGTGTGCCCTAGGGTTAGCGTAATAAGTTTGGCACATTACAGGGCAGTGACACTGTGAATTGCGACCGTCACCGTTTACAAATAGTACACTAAGCGAGCAACCTCGAAATCTTTTTGTAAAATGCACACGTTTTAGATTTTCTAGCTAGTGCCGCATGTCAGTAAATAACCATTTTGTATCAATCTGGAGCTGTGTTCGGCTTAGTCGAAGAATACACCATATCCTATAGCTTACACATGAGTTATTCGAGCAGTTAGATCTAAGATTTGCCTCCGAATTGATGGCTGCTGGAACACTGAATGGATAACACACATATATTCGATACACTATCTATTTCTATATTGTTATTTTCCCCAAGTAAAATGTACCAGAGTTGTTTGTCTTTAGATAGAACTGAAAGCTGTCTTCCCCGGTTTACCCCCCCCCCCTCCCCCAACCGGACCACACCTTATAGGTTACCAAGGTGACAAAATACTATTGAGTCACTTCCATCGCCAAGAGCTGAAAACAATGATGTCCGTGTTACCATTTAGGGGTGAATATAGTTTTAGGGTGGGTTGAAGTCGACAAATTTACCACAGACTAAGGAAAATCAATGCGCTCATGTAACCTATAACAAGGGTCCTCGTCAGACCACAGCGGACTAAATGAGTCCATATACAGCCCCACTGGTCAATGCACATCCGACCACAGCAGTTTACATCAAACTGTAACAGGCCACGTCCATGTAATCTTTGGGTCTGTTTTTATCAGCATTTTCAATAAAATGACCAATTAATCTGTTATTCTACCCATGACCAGGGAACTGTTAAGAAGAACGTCATGTCAATCCGGTATTAATTCCCTGCTTATAACGACTGTACAGTACGACCATATTTATTTCAAGTACGTGTAGTTTGCGGGTGACGTTTTATTTCTTTTGCCTACAATCTGCCGACAGTAAGGTAACGTGTTTCGACTAGGCGTTATCGAAAACTGGATCATGCACGAACAAGGTAAAATAGCGTTCGATAACCAGGTCAGGGGCTGTCCTAAATAGACAGGCTTTAATGACATAGTTAGTATTTAGCTATCGATGGAAACCTGTATTGATTCAACTTCTATGGGCTTCTATGTACGTCGTTGTGGTCTGGGAATGTCTAGGACGGGCACAGTTTATTTACTGTCTTGGAAACCCAGTGTTTAGGTGAGCGATACATACCACTACACACGCGATCGCCTCTCACTTTTGATTTCACTCTTTTAAGTAGTTAACGCTGTGGCCAGTTGTACAAGTAGTGTGAAAACACTGACTGGAATGATGGGACTGGTAGAATCGGTAAAGGGTTTACCCGTACTCCTCCTAGTAGCTCTCATCTTGATATTGGTTGCCAATCTGTTTAACGGAATCGCGTTTTCCACGACAGCATGGGGAGAATACTTCTCCTACATCACTAACACCAATGTTATCAACCCATCGGCGACGTACACCAACGTGGGCCTTTGGCGCACCTGTGTTGGATCGCAGGTGGGATACGCCCTGGACAGTTTAGGGACCTGCTCATACACGGCTCTGGGAACAGCGCAAGGTAAAACTATCCACAAACCTCTCCCGGTGGACACGGTATGAATACTTAGACAATTTCAAGAGACGAAACTGTCCATGTAATTGCTTTAATATGTGTGTATTAAAAGCCAGGAATTCCCAAGCTCAGCCTCTTAGTTAGCAAGGATACTTTCGTGGACTCTTGTGGTGCTAACGCAACGCAATAACCGAGGGGCCACTCATGAGTGCGGTCCTGTGAGTTCAAGTCCTTTGCTGGGTTCCTCTCCGGCCGTATGTGTTAAGGTCTGCCACAATCTGGGATTTTCACCCGGCTCTGCCTTCTTTCCTCCCACCATAATGCATTCTGGCCGCCGTCGTACAAGTGAAATATTCTTGAATACGGTGTATAACAGCAATCCAATAAATAAATAAATCAGTATCATCATATAATATATCAGATGTCCTACTAGAATTCCCATGCATATCGATGGAATTTGGTTTTCTTTGAAGCAGAACTTGATATATTTCATTGTATAAATCTGCTTAGTATTTTTTTCATCAAATGTCATGCGGATCCCGAAAAGCAAGATGCAAAGAAATCGGACATTGGCTGATAGTTATTTTCTGATTCAGTTCCTGAGTTCACCTTAGATGATCACAAAAATATAAACTAGGGTTTTGTGTCGCACAGCGATTTAAATGTCTGGCCATCAGATATACTATTGACAAATGACAAAGTTTGTATCTTGTCAACCATGTTTCGTTGACTATATCTGAATGGATCAATGTAAAACAACCACATATTAGTTGCTTATTTCCGAGTTATTATGTCCGAGGTAGTTATGTCTGATCCCAAGGTAATCACAACAGTGGAAGGCTTGCATGCGTGTGACCACTCATAAGACGCAAGTCACTTTGTCATTGGCTGACATAATGTCACAAGCACCACGAGATTATAGGTAAAATCGGACACGATTTCCCCAGTTATGGCTACGCATAATGGCCTCCAAGCCATACTTACGTGCACTTTAAATCATACTCTAGCCAATTTGAGGAGACGTGTTTCGATCCGGTATACAGACGACAAACATAGCCCCTCAAAACGGGGAGTGCCACAGTTACGTCACGCATTACTGGCACATTGGCGCCATTCAAGGGCAGACAAGCGATGTGCAATTTTCTTCTCGGAACTTCTGTAATTAAGTATAGTTTTACTTTCTAAGAATAAAAATACTCACCAGATGCACTTTTTAGTTTGGATATTTTTTATACCACATGTACACCATTTAATTATGTAAAATGAATAAATAAAACTGGAACAGTTCACTTGTAAAGCCGTATCTTAGCCATCATGTGTAGGATTCTAGACTCCTGAGAAAACAGGAAATCCAGGTGTTATTCATACACAGACACTTTCGAAATACCTGTTAATGTCTGAATATTCCATAGGTTGTAGTGTTTCCATTAACTAGATACTCTGTAATATATCGTCCGGTAAACATTTAACTATGGTAATATTTGACTGATGAATTTTCCATTATGAAGGGTGGATGGCTTGTGTTCAGGCCATGGCCGTGTTTGGATTTGCCGGAATCCTGGGGTCTTTGATTTTATTGATGGCTTACCTGTTGGGTAAGAAGAACCAGGATTACTTGCTGCTGGCGGCCTTCATCTGCATTATTACAGGTAAATTACAAGAGAAAGCATTGCTATCATTGCAACAGACGACGAGGGAAAATGTTGAGATTTTGATATATCCATTGATGCATTTTTTGGCGTGTGCCAGATGACATAAGCACTAAAACAAGTACTGAAAAAGCCCCCCCCCCCCAAAAAAACCAGTCCTGAACCGTCTCCCCAACAAAGTCCCATAACCTGAAATAAATAAGCCTGGATCTGAATTCCACAGCAGGGGTGCCAATTGCTTTCCCTACCATGGTTCACCTCTTAATGTTATCCAGTTTGACTTGCCTCTTTAGAGTCCACAATACCTTCATGATATATGATAGATTCCGTACGACACGAAACTCAATACGCTGGTATAAAACTAAATATTGCATCTTATATATTTGTGACTTTCTTGATATAATACGTGGACGTTGTCATGGAAACAGCTCATTCGATAATTGGGAGGAAATAACCGAATATCGGATATCACATGCACATTTTAGACTCGTTTCTATTTTTGCTTCTTTCTATTAATAGGTGTGCTGTATATTATCGGGATCATCATGTATGCAGCCAAGTTTTACAGCCCAGTGATCGCTTCCAATTCCGGACGTACGTTGTCATGGTCGTTTGCTCTGGCTGTTATTTCCGTGATCCTCGAGATTGTAGCTGGTGTGCTGCTACTGCTGGGCCGGAAGGGGACAGCTACTTCACCGTCCTAGACCCCAGAGAACAAATTAAATGTTCCTATAATACGCAGTTGAAATTTTCAAAACGCACAGGCTGCCAAATTCTTACTCGCCTGGCTAAAGAGTGTGATAGTAGGCACTTTTTCGTTCCAAACTATCCTCGTTTATCCTAACTTTTCACCCCTCCACTCCACATCGACTGCTTTCGGGAGCTGTTCAATAGCAGATAGTTTTAGTGCTAAACAAACTTATTGGAACTATGTATAGTTTCGATTTTCGTCTAGAGAAATTAGGTATAAATTATTTGGTATGAAAAAATGCTTCATGAATGTTCTTCTAAATCTTAATCTTAGTCCGCCACCGCTCTTTGTAATCGGATGTGTAGTCTAAAGTTTTGTGCACACATACTTGCTTCACTTCAAGGTCATTTGTGGTGATGACCATGACCTTTTGAACACTAATAACATGGCTTCTGCCGTCTTCAAGAAATAAACATATTACAGGCCTATTGTTTCTAGGAGAGCTGTACTAATTCTTCACCTTGGTCATATTTCTTTGACGGAGATGCCTGATGTTGACATGTTTTAAGCGTGAATCTCAAGGTATTATAACAAAAGAAAGACGTGGTCAAAAAGTAACTGAGATACCGATGTCTTCCATGACCAAGCACGAGAGATGACCCTGTTATAAACAGCATTAGGGATTTCATTATATGAACCCTGGTGACCAAATGGCCGCCATATGAACCATATAGTACCACACTTACTTACCTTCCTTGCCATATAGTGTGCAAAAATGTATATAACTTAATAAATGCTGAGAACTTGTCTTTGATTTGTTTTCCTCCACAGTAAACAATTTATGCCTGTGACTTTTTAAAATAAAATTCTTGAATTTAATGCTCTGAATGTTGTTCTTATCTATTAACAAGGGGATCCTTACTGGCTGAGAAACCCAAAAGTGCTCAACTGAATTACGATAGAAGCAAACATATGGTTTATTTATGAGTTTGAACTCAACTTCCTGTACATTCGTTTGAAGTTTGACGTTAAAATAAATGTCAGGTATTTGGTGAGTGACGGACGGGTTTTGGTTCAATTTCCTCATTGTGTCCTAAGTAATGGAAATTTCAGTGAGATGATACTATAAAGCACTTGCCAAAAATAACTGACGTATATTCGGAGGATACATCAAAGAAAGACCTCTTCGCATAGAAATTGTTACTGGAAGTTACTCCAGTTAATTCAATTCTGTGCATGTATTTGCGAACAAGCTGAAAAATTGAGAAGAAGCTGCTGCAAAGTTGCCAAAACTTTTGTCAGGCGTTTAATTTCCAGGTTAAGCCAAACTGCCTACGACAAACTTCAGGGACTGATGAAATTCCGCTTGTGGAAACTTTGTAGTATCAGTACTTCTCTACATACAAACTTTGTAGTATCAGTAGTTCTCTACATACAAACTTTGTAGTATCAGTACTTCTCTACATACAAACTTTGTAGTATCAGTACTTCTCTACATACAAATCATTAAGGCGACATCTTATCTACGTGTTTTTGAGAAAAACACAGGATGCCCACAGTTAGACAAGGACGACAGCTAGACCAGTTCCGAAATCTGCCATTTATTCGTGTTCCGCCCAGTTAAAGAACGACAATCGATCGATACGCTCTCGGGATCCTCTTACGGCCGTAGTAGGGCATCGTGCCTACATAGTGTTTTCAGCATGGAGTTTCAGTCAGGTATTGCACAAACAGAAAGGTCGGAGGTTTAACTACACCGACCACTTCGATTTCATTCTCCCATCAGCATGATCCCTATTATATACGTGAAAACTAATATAACCGTGGCGTTGAACACTAATAAATAAAATAAGATCACCCTAAATGTGTCAGTATAAACTAGGTTGCCAAGCAAGCTCGCAGAAAAGCAGAGAGGCCAGGATTAGACATGTTCTTCTCCAGGTTTGTACATATATATACTTTACCTTTAGATATTATCTCTACTCGTAGCTATAAGTTCAGACCCCTACGTCTAGATAGGTGCCCAGACACTGCTAACTTTAACACTATTGTAATCATGTACTGACAAGCTCACGTTCATGGTTAAGACTCGGCTACCAAACGGGTTAGCCCAACCGCTTGACATTGTTTAATTAGGAATTTGCCGATATATCTAGCCTATCTGGACCGGGCACCCAAGTCCAAGTCAGTTTAAAATCAAAGAGGTTATGGCCTGAGGTTACTTTGACGATTGACAGGCTAATAGATTCCTGGCTGATTGGAGTTGAACCTCCCACACTTAAAAATATTTCATTTAGTCGACAGAGAAAAACCATCGGCCTTCTGCAAGTAACTAAAGAACTGTACCATAAGTATACAAAGCATAGATTTTCAACCGCGGATCAAGCTCAGTGTGTTTGATATATTAGTGGAGAGTAAGTGATTTCAAGCCAACTCCAAAGTGCACGCCAACTGAACTGTCCGCGTTCCAGGAGGACCGTTATCCCGAAAAACCTGGTGACAGAGGTGTTTTGAGAAATACCTAAAAAGTACAACTATGACAACATCGGCTGTGCGATAAACGTGTAGAAACTGTGTATTTCTGCCAGTATGGACAAAGTAGGAAATATGTATAAAGTGTACACTTGTGATGGTGTGGCCTATGGAATAAATGTGTATGGACGATACTCTTATGACGATATGGGATATGGAATAAATGTGTATGGACGATACTCTTATGACGATATGGGATATGGAGTAAATGTGTATGGACGATACTTTGATGACGGTAAGGCGTGCACGGTGAGCGTGTATGAAAAGGGGGCTTGCAACTCACGTGGTAAATGGAGCTCTAATACTGGTATGACTTATGCTAAGGGTATATAAACAGTGCACTTATGACGATATGGGTTATGTGGTAGATGTGTACCAACAGTGCGCTTATGTGTTATACGGTAGATGTGTATGAACAGTGCACTTCTGACGATATGGGTTATGTGGTAAATGACGATATGGGTTATGTGGTAGATGTGTACCAACAGTGCGCTTATGTGTTATACGGTAGATGTGTATGAACAGTGCACTTCTGACGATATGGGTTATGTGGTAAATGTGTATAAATAGTGCACTTCTGACGATATGGGTTATGCGGTAGATGCGTATGAACAGTGCACTTATGACGATATGGGTTATGTGGTAGATGTGTACCAACAGTGTGCTTATGTGTTATACGGTAGATGTGTATAAACAGTGCACTTATGACGATATGGGTTATGTGGTAGATGTGTACCAACAGTGTGCTTATGTGTTATACGGTAGATGTGTATAAACAGTGCACTTATGACGATATGGGTTATGTGGTAGATGTGTACCAACAGTGTGCTTATGTGTTATACGGTAGATGTGTATAAACAGTGCACTTATGACGATATGGATTATGTGGTAGATGTGTACCAACAGTGCGCTTATGTGTTATACGGTAGATGTGTATAAACAGTGCACTTCTGACGATATGGGTTATGTGGTAAATGACGATATGGGTTATGTGGTAGATGTGTACCAACAGTGCGCTTATGTGTTATACGGTAGATGTGTATGAACAGTGCACTTCTGACGATATGGGTTATGTGGTAAATGACGATATGGGTTATGTGGTAGATGTGTACCAACAGTGTGCTTATGTTTTATACGGTAGATGTGTATAAACAGTGCACTTATGACGATATGGGTTATGCGGTAGATGCGTATGAACAGTGCACTTATGACGATATGAGTTGTGTGTATAAACAGTACATTTTATGACAGTATGAGATATGCCAGTAGGCCTATGGCGGTATGACATGCTCGGTAGAGTACACAGTGCGTATTTATGGTTCATGTGCAGGGAAGTTGGTCAGCAACTTGCCAATAGCTGGAAGTTTAGCAGGCAATATGGTGTCCTCCACCAACTAACCACGATAGAAGGGAAATCGGTACCAAATGAATATATTAATAAATAAATAAACAGTGTTGTCAAATTGTGTCAGATGTATATTTACCTCTTCATTACACAGCTATGTCGGTAACATGTCACTACAGATTACTGGTGAAACCTTTCGTGTAGATGTTTATGTAACGGTTGAACAGCTCTTTATGGCTAGCATGCAGAGTTTCCTACACAGTGAAAATACAATTGGTTCTTTGTTCAACGGGACATAAAAGCCTGCGCAAATAGATATAAACTGAATGAACATAAATTAGACCTTATTTCTGAGAAATCACAGTTTGACTCGATCCTTTAGAATGTTGTATTTGACCCAAGTTTTTACCACGACGAAGTTACTCATATTTCCC